>JAHCVI010000001.1:12177242-13377242 GCA_019096155.1 Staphylotrichum longicolle
CGACGCTTTCCCAACCCATAACTTCAACAGCAACGACTTGTCATTTATTTGTTGTGAACACTGGACGGTCAGATGTGCTGGGTGGCGTCGCTAAGCTACCATGCTGGGCCAGCCGAATGATCTCGGGGTCTGAATTTGGTGGACAAATGAGGGGGACACTAGGAGATTGAAATTGACCGAGAGCCGAGGTAGTGATGCCAGATCTGGTTGACTCTGCCCATAAGCGCAAGAAGGCCTGCGAGTTTCAAACCCCTCAATGTTGAACCGTCCGACTCCCCTCCCACCTGTTGTACTCGAAGGGGCCAATGCTGCTAAGTTACAAAGTTTGTGACTGGACATTTGCCTGTAAAAGTATCTTCGTCGCGACAACTTCTGTCCGAGTCATTGGGCCAGTTTCAGCCACAATATTCTTCTGTGCTAGCGATCCTTTGCCACGACATGCAATGATAAGCGGTAATGTTTTTTAACTGGAGAATAAGCTGATATTTAACTGTTCCATTCGCTCATTCCTCCCCAGTCTCTGTTTCAGCTTCCTCCAGAGCTTGCCACAGAGCTCGCATGCCATCCAAGTTTTCATGTTCCTCACCTCCGTAGAACCGCCACATCTTGTCAGCCTTTGCAACAAATTCCCGTGCTTTCTCAAGGTTTTTTGCCATCAGATACGCCTTCGCAAACTGCTGGTAGTACTCGACCAACTGCGGTTGCAGATCCTCCTCCTCTATTATTGCCAATGCCTCGCGCACTAGCTCGTCGACTCGTTGCTTCGTCAGCTCCGATGCCTGCCCCAACGTCTTGTGGATATCGAGCAAATATCCTCTCCGCTCATCAGACAATGCCCTCTCTGCGGGCGGGGCGGAGCATAATGCGCATCTGCATCGAAAACCCCAGGCTTGAAGCACGGCTCTGCGTTCCTCATATGTGTATCCAAGTGGAGCATCTAACAGTGTATGGTAAGTCAACACGTTCTCACATACTGGAAGACACGGCTCTTACAACTATGCGCGACTTCTTCGCCAGCTCGAATGTCCCGGAGTGCTATCACCTCCATGGTCATATCGGTGTTGATGTATCGCCAGAACGCGCTGTGTTGAGCGTCAGCTGCCACCAGGCATTACAAAGTAGGTAGGATGTGTTTGTCTCTCTTAAACAACACACGGATATGGCTTACTTTGGCCGGCAGTTGTGGTTCACTCTCTACATGCATGGAGTAGTCAGTCAATGCTCTGTAATTATATCGAGGATTGTTGCTGTCAAGACACGGACAACTACTTACCGAGCCGTCAATGAAAAGGGCCAAGTGCTGGACTCCCTCGATGTCGATGCCGAAGCCATTGGTGCGGAGAGCATCCAGAATGCGCTCGCCCCCGGTGTTCCGTGCCAACGCAGCGATTTCCCTCTGCTGCTCTGCCGGAAGCTGTCTTACACCTGTCTCCATCATGGCTCTTTTTTGTCGCTGACTGTATTGTTCGCCGTTCACAAAATCCAACCTGACAATCAGCACGGGAAAACCAACCATGACGGTTTCATGTCTTGCCACCCGATGTTTGGTTACCAAGCCCTTCCCACGGCCAGGCAGATCTCGAATCTCGTACGCAGTTCCCCCGTCCTGTTCGTTTCGGCCGAAGCCTGACAGCTGATGTTTGGTGCTGGGAGGCAGGTTTGAATCATCGAGGTATTCAACGACGCTCGCAGCAAGGCTAGGTGTGGTGATTAGACTTAGGCCTTGGTTGCCTCGGAAGGTTGCAAAGGTAAAGACACAATCTGATTGACCCGAGTTATCGTCGTTCACCGGGTCGGGACAGAAAGGCGGCTGTGACCAAGGTGACCAATCATTCTCAAGGGAACATACTCCCCGCCATTGTCGTGTAAGAACTGACTCGTCCAGTGCGTGCCGTGAACATGTCGTCCAGTCTCGTGTGGCGCTCAGAGGTGAGATGGGCGATGTCTGTAAGGTAGGGGAAATGAGTACACATAGTGCTGCAAATGCCCAGCTCCAGCATTGGCTGGTTCGAAGCGCCATGATAAGGCGCCAGTTCTCCCCTCAAATGTAATGCAGCGGCGGTCTCAAACGAGATGAAGAAAGGGGGCTGCTTCATCAAGGACAACGTTAGGAGTCACGGATCAGGCCACATAAGGTAGCTTTCATTGAAACTAAACCCACAGCCGACATCGCTGTATCCAGCCGGGCGGATAAACTTAGGTGAAGCTATGAAACTGAATCTGTATGTCGAGCAGCATCGCATTTACCCGGTCCAAGTACAACCTGAATGCTTGCTCGGTCCCTTCATTGTTGATATCTCGGCGTTGAATTGTGGCTAAAATGTATGGACCTCAACCTGACTTCCCCCTTACTCACTGAACTTGATCGGGGTCGCCTTGGAAGTTGGAAACTGTGCCGCTTTCTGACATTTATGGAGCTCCATTTGAGTCCTTGAGTCCACCTATGCATAACACAATGACACATCGTGTGACTCTCCCCATCTTCTCTTCTCTAGGACCCTTTTCAAACTTCCCAATGAAATCAAAGTTTGAAAAGTAACAAGAGAAAAAAAAAAAAAAACGAAACAGGACGCATGTGCAGCAAATCTGCCTGATCAGAGGGAGTCGCTCCTTGCCCATCAGGGTGCTTGAAACGAAGGGGAGGAAGCCAGGGCAGCACAAAGTGGCAAACTGATGTCTGGGTTCGGTAGTAGGAAACGCCGTTTGCTTTCAGACCCTGCAAGCAATGCCTCACATCGCACAGGCATGCAGGCCCCCTTGTGTGGTGCTGACTCTATCCAATCAAGACATTGGAAGTGGAATGGTGGGGTGGTCTCTAGCCAATGGACGTGGCAGGAAGCCGGAAAAAGAGAAAAAGAGAAAAAAGGGAAAAGGGAGAGAAAGAAAAAGAGGATGAACAAAGCTGGTCTCCATCTTTCCCCTCCATTCTTTGTCATAATCGCTCTTTCGCGAAAATAAACCCACCTCCTTTCCCACGCATTCATTCTTTCCTCGTCCTTACTTTCTTTTCCCTCCACCGTCAACACCTGCCAGCCCCAGTCTCCGACCCGCATCTCTTTCTTCTTTTTCCTCTTTTTAACGAATCAATCTGAACCCATCTACTTTTCGCCAACACCAATCCACGAACGGACTTCCAACCAACGCATCCGGTTTTGCGCCCTCATGGCCCCTGCATCAAAGCGATCTTCATACTTGGAGGGAACGGTATGCTCACTCCCCAAGCCACCTCACCACAGCTGCATTTCCTCCCGGATTGGTCTCGAGATTTCAAACGTGCAAACAGATTTGTGCCATTCCTTGTCATTCACCGCGCGTCGCGCTTAACCTCTGGATACCTTGCAGAAAATCAAACTTGTCCTCAACAGCGAACGCGGAATGTGCAGTTCGCGCTGACCACCTGAATAGGCAGCAGAGAGGGAGCCGGAGACAGAATCGGCACCGCAGAACAGCATAACCGTGGCCGCTGGCATTCCTGCTGCTCCTCCCAGCAGCGTGGGGAGTGAGACAGAGTCCGCCCGCGGTAGCCCGGCAGCAATGGCGCAATCCGCCGACAGCGTCACCAGATCTGGCATCTTTGCCAATCTCGGGAGGGATGAGCGAGACGACAGTGAGGATCGAGATGAGAATGCCGTGAGACCAGAGGTAAACGAGAGGAACCGCATCAGCAACCGGCCCATGTTGCCGCCGATGGCGGCCCAGCCGCCTGGGCGAGACTACTACCACGAATATGAATTCTCGGACCTCGACGAGATCACGGTGCGGCAGCTGAACGAAGATATTCTCGCCTACCGGTACGACCTGGACTACTGCACGGCGCAACTGGAGGAGGCGGATCTGACTCCGCAAGAGACACGCACGCTGCAACTGCGCACTCTCGACCTCGGCCATCAAATACGCCACTGCAGACACCGGATCGAAACCATCAGAGCACAGACGCGCAAGCAAACGATCCGGCGTCCCCAAGGCACCATTGGTTCAGCCGCTTACCCAGTCACTGGACCCAATGGCGGGAACCGCCAGCCTCAAAATGGGAATGGAGGGCACGGAGCAGGGCTGCTACCGATCAGGCCCATGACCGCCACTCCAGGTCTTGCCGCCGGAAAACGACCGGTGCAGGACGAGGACCATGGGAGCGGCAAGCGGGCCAAGATGGCCTCTCCCGACTTCGACATGATGGGAGGCGGGTCCGAGGAGGGCGTCAACACGGCATTGCAGCGTCTTGGGTTTTGGAAGTGCCGCCTCTGCTCCGCTCCCAAATATCTGCTGGCCGGAGCCGGCCGGTCGCCAGCAGCGCCGTGCAAATGGCCTCTGAAGGACATCTCCAAGATGATTACTCACTTCACGGAAATGCATGGCGAGCACGCCCCTTCCGAGCGGTGCGTCGAGCTTGGTGCAGCCCTCGCCCAGAACCGTGCGTATTTACCCAACTCTTTTTCGAACTTTTTACAACCTCTGCTTGCTTGAAGGATTGTCGCTGACGTGTTGAGCTGCAGGTGGCCCGTTTGAGTACTGGCTTCGGAGGACGAGAGCCCAGAACATCAGCGACGCCAGTGTGATTGACAACTGCTTCGCCACGCTGCTCAACGGCGACATGCCCGAGCTGATCCGTCGGCATAGCCGCGCTGCAGCTGGAATGGCTGTATACTAAAGCGATTCTGGGCGTTTTCGATTGAGGAGGGTGTCGAGGGGGCGTTTGGTTTCGGCAGTGCACCTTGGGGTTCGGGAAACCTTTCGACAAGGATCATGGTTTGTGCGTGACAATTCAAGGTTGGCGGTAGGAGACAGCAGCTGCTCCGCATATTTTGGGCAGATTTTGGCCGGCGAAGACAGGAGCAGATAACTTGGTATTGAATTCTAGCCAGAATTGAGAATTGCTTCTCTGCTGACTGTTGATCCAGCCGTTGTGATCACGGGCGACACGGCCACGAACTTGGTTGCACCGTTGTCTGCGCATGGCGCTCGATCCGGCTCGCTCACGGCTCGAGCTCGACAATAACCACACATCGCGTGTTGCGGAGTGCTTCGAGATCGACAATGGAGATTGTGGATTTGATTGAGCTCCGAGCACGAGTCCCGGTCACGGAATTGCTTTTGCAGACAATTTCCGGCAGCCAATCATGACGAAGGCCGTCACACAGATGGGTGGAGTTCGGGGTAAGTGGAGGACTCGCATTTCATTGTGTTCTGTTCTGTGACTGTAACACTCCGTCGTATCCCGCTCCTTGCCAGTGATTCTACCCTCCAGACAACCGACCCTCGGCCCGCATATACCAACAATGGGTTTCGTTCGGAAACTTACTCTCTGCACTGGAGTGCTGACGGGCCTTGGCACTGGAGTGTTGGGCTATCTTGGGGCCTCGACGGCGATCATCAGTCCGTTGCCGGAAGACGACCCTCTGTGGCGCTCAAAGAGTTACGCAAAATACAACTCACATCGTAACGCTTCGACCCAAGACATCTGCATCAAGAGAGTCCCCCTTGGCAAGATCAAGCCAGAGCTGCTCCAGCACGAGGGCGATCTTGCGCTTGAGTTCTGCCGCGGGGTGTGGAGTGGCTTGGGTAAGGCAAATCGCCCAGGATAAGGGCATTCCATCATGTCAACACCAAACTGGTGTGCAGTTCATGGCGTTCTAGTTGCTGACGATGGAAACTCAAACGGGATAGGCTACCGGTTTCAACGGGCATACCTGGCTCGAAAATACCATGGCCCTGCCACCGCGGCTCAGCTGTGGACGGTGGACCAGCTGGCACGGTCGACGTACGAGCCGGGCACGCAACTGACGGACCACTTTGAGGTTGTTGATAAAACTTCATCCGAGATTGTTGTTCGGTGCGGCGACTCTCCAAGGAACCCGAGCCCGCGCGACTCGGACGGTCTGTTCGTCATCAGCGCAGTCGTCGACCGAGAGCGCGGCGAGGCCGTCCTGGGCCTCAAGAGCTGCTTCTTCGGCAGCAGCCGCAGAGTCGAAGGCAGCAAGGGGCCAATGCCTGGCTGGATGGAGGTCCTGCATCAGTGGTATGCGCGACTGTGGATGGAGACGGGGTCGTGGAGAGTGACCAGGTAAAAAGCCTCAAACTGCACGACGGCTTGCCGTTTCATAGATTTCTAGTATGAGCCTATAAGGCTTATTCGCCAGCCGGCCTCGACCATCCATAAACGGGGCCCGCCACTTTTGTAGCAACGTTCCACGTGGCACGTCGACCCCCGTTGTTGCCCTATCCCATTCGTTGTTGTTCATTTCCTAGTCTGCAAATGCATGCGGGGTAAAGTCGTAGGAATGGCTCAGAAACCCGAGACACGAGGCCACAAATGATGCGCCGTCGACCTTAGTGCTCCTTCAAGGCGATAACCCCTCCCTTCTTGTGATATGAAACCGGGTCAGTTCCGCCACGACCAAGCGGGTAGCCGCGGCTCGAGTGACCTGATAGGCACTGTGTACTCCCCAAGCACCGATAGCCACCTCACATGAGCCCTTACCCCTCTTCACCCCCAAAACACTGGGCCCTTGCCAGGAAGGGCGTCTCCTTCTTGCACCTCATCCAACTCGGAACAGGCTGAAAGATGTGCCTGTGTGTTTTACAGCCTGCAATCCTGATCCCTCATATTCCACAGAGTTTTTTTCTGCTCGATTCGAGACTGCCGCGGTTATGTTTACCACTAAAGATCCCAACCCCCTTTTGGCAACCGGTCACGCAGGACCAAGCAGTGATGGAATTCCGCCCAAGTCTCACCCGCTTGGCCCCCTCACCGCCCAAGAAATTACCCAAAGCGCCGGGCTGGTCAGACGTTGTTGGCCAGAATCGATCGAGTGCCATTTCAAAGTTGTCACGCTTCTCGAGCCGCCCAAGGTCGAGCTCGCCCCGTACCTGGCTGCGGAGCGGGCGGGTCAGACACCCAGTAAAATCGATCGACGAGCGTTTGTGGTTTATTATTTCAGGGGCACCGTGAGTGGATAACCCAACTTTGGTGAGCGAAGCCACTCGCCATACTGATGATACCTCTAGCACAACCTCCACGAAGCGGTCGTGAATCTCACGACCAGCAAGGTCGAGTCTAACGCTAAACTCGGCCCGTTCATCCATGCAAATGGCGATGGAGAGGAGATCATCGCGGTTGAGAAGGCGCTCCTCGCTCACCCAGATGTGCAAGCCGAGATTTCGAAGCTTGAGCTTCCTACCGGATCGGTTATTGTGGCCGATCCCTGGATCTACGGTACGTGAGCTGGCAAGGAAGTTGTCAACAGACTGCTAACAGTCGGGAAAGGATCTGATGGCGTCAAGCAGGGCAACTTTTACGACGACAAGCGCGCCATGCAATGCTTCCTCTACATGCGTGATCCGCAAAATCCATCCGAGCCAGACAGCTGCCACTACGCCTTCCCCCTCCCGATCTCGCCTGTAATCGACCCCGTCACGTTGGACCTCGTTCGCATTGACATCCTTCCAACCGGGCTTGACGAGACGGTAAAACCGCTTGGTCCCTGGCAGCTTGTGGACGCCAGCGAGTACATCCCTGAAGCTCAGACGCTGCGAGCCGATCTCAAGCCCCTGCAGTTGGTGCAACCGGAAGGTGTTTCGTTTACAGTGGAGGACTTTTCAGAGCTGGGCCGCCTAATCAGATGGCAGAAATGGGACTTCAAGGTCGGCTTCAACCAGCGAGAGGGCATGGTGCTTTACGACGTGCACTACGACAACGCGCCTCTCTTCTACCGCCTCAGCCTGTCTGACATGTCCATCCCTTACGCAGACCCCCGGCATCCGTTTCACCGGAAAGCGGCCTTTGACCTCGGGGATGCCGGAGCCGGCATCATGGCCAATAATCTGCAGCTGGGTTGTGACTGCTTAGGCAGCATCTACTACATCGGAGGAGTCCTCGTCGACAGTTGTGGCGAGCCCGTCAAGATGCCAAACGTGATATGCGTTCACGAGCAGGATGCCGGCATCCTCTGGAAGCACACCAACTACAGAACCAACCGTGCTGTGGTGGTCCGAAACCGCGAGCTGGTGCTGCAAACCATTCTGACGGTGAGCAACTACGAGTACATCTTGTCATTCATTTTCAACACGGCAGGCGATCTCGCATACGAGGCACGGGCGACGGGCGTCTTGTCGACGCAGCCTCTTGACCTGGACCTGACCAAGACGCCGCATCCATTCGGCACTGTTGTACATCCGGGTGTGCTAGGGAGCTTCCACCAGCACTTCTTCAGTCTGCGCGTCGACCCCATGGTGGCAGGCCACGGCAACTCGGTCGTGTATGACGAAGCCGTGCCCATGCCACGGGATCCGAAGCTCAACCCGCACGGCGTGGGATACATTCTGCGCCGGACGGATGTGGAAACTTCGGGTGGGTACGACCTGGATACAAGCAGCAACCGCACCTTCAAGATCATCAACCGGTCTGTCCACAACTCTGTCAACGGGGCGGCCGTTGGGTACAAGGTCATGGTCCCGCCCATGCAGGCCATCCTGGCCGACGCAGACAGCTTCCACCACAAACGCGCCGAGTTTGCCGACCACAGCATCTACGTCACCCGTTACGCCGAGGGCGAGTTGTACGCCGGCGGCCTCTACACGAACCAGAGCCGGGGCGGGACAGGCGTGCGCAGTTGGGCGGACCGCCGAGACAGCCTGGCGGACGGCGACCCGGTGGTCTGGGTCCAGTTTGGCATCAACCACATCCCGCGGGTCGAGGATTTCCCCGTCATGCCTGTCGAGACGCTCCGAGTCATGCTGCGCCCTGTCAACTTCTTTGATCGGAACCCCGCCATCGACGTGCCATCGAGCAGACAAGAGGTGAACTGCAGCGTCGGCTTGAACGGGCCCGAGAACATGGAGGCAAATATGGCAGGGCTGTCACTGGGTGGACAGGAAGGGAAGCTGAAGTCTTGTTGCGCGTCTCACGGAGGCGCCTGACGGGTGACATGTTGGCCTAGGTAAATTCGGAATAATGATTCGTTTGGTATGTCGAAATAGCCTGGACAAGGGAAAGAAGACCCGTAGCTGGAGAAACTGAGCACCAAGCCAACAACGAGATTCCGGTTTTGCGGGACCCGTTGCTAGCAGTCTTATAAGACGAGGGTGGGTATGTTTTGATGATGGTTTGATGGTTGATTCTCGTGCGGACTTCTCATGTCTTCCATTGGAGATCACTTTCCTCTCTTGCCCCGCATCCCCGCAAGAGAACCCCAAGCGGACGACTTAATTTAAGTGGGGCACCCCAAGAACGCGCTCTGATGTCATGCTCCCCCGCTTCAAGTCCTGTGATATCAATAACACACTGTCCACTCCGCCTTGCCAGTTAAGCCGCTACCCTTGACGGGGTCTCGGACTGGTGCAACCCACGTGCATGATCGTCAAAGAGGTCCAGGTCGCGCTCTCCCAAGCAACTGTCACCGCATTACCACACCCCACATCACACTTACATTAGGTCCCGACCCGCGTGCATCCATTTGTCTCTTGGTTCCTTGACGCACAAGTTACCATAGCCATTCGCGGTGCTCTTCCCACGACATCAAACGCAGACACCATCACCTGCACAACGCGTTTGGGAAGCTTGATGACAATCTCCGACACAGAGAGCAAGTCCGGGACATACAACAACAGGACGAGCTGGTAGGACGACTCGCAACTCTGGCTGGTCTGCCACAGCCCCTGGCCGTCTTCGCGATCTAGAATCTCGATCTAAGCACATAACAATGTCGCAACAACCATCGTCGGCGTCGCAGACGTCACATCCGATGCTCATCAACCTCCCACCGCCTCCGTCCAACCCCGATACGCCGTCTGATATGCCGTGAGTCTCCAGCCGGCGCACAGGAAAATCACTGGACCGCGCATGGACGAATTGGCGTTGCTGACCCTGCATGTTCCAAACAGCGGCACACCAACAAGCACAACCACCTCTCTCTCCGCCTTGTCTACTACGGCCACAAAGGACGGTCATCGCGGCGCTCTCCACTTCCGCGGCCACCAACACAGCTCTTCGTCCAACAGTCTCGAGGCCGAACGCGCCGACCGGATTAGCCGCCTTGCTGGCCTGTCTGGCGTCTCGACGCTCCGAGGCCCACCCGCCGGCCATAGCCAATACAATGCCAACTCTCCCCAAACGACACCGACCTCGACTGGGTTTCCTGCGAATGTCACGGCCGCAGCCGCCGGCGGTGGTCTTACTCCAGCTTACTTTGACGCGTCCGGACAGCCTGTCGCCGCCACCAAAATGAGCACCGTCGGCGCAGCGAGCGCGACAGACAGCGTCAGCGGAAGCGTCGACGATCACACAACCACAACCACCGAAGTTGGTGGCGACCACTTCATCCTCGGCGGCGAGGACCGCGACGAAGACATGCTCAACGAGATGGACTCGGTCAGCACGAGCGGCTACGCGGCTGCCGACGCCATGGACGAGGATCTGGACAATCTCACCTCGCAGAGCGTCGGCGGGTTTGAGGACCGCATGTCGGACGACGGCAACGCGAGCCTGGTCGGCTTTGGCGAGGGTGCCGGCAGCACTCTGTCGGGCCCCATCTATCATCGCCGGCCTCTTCCTGCGCAAGGCAGCGCCAGCGGTCCAGGGGCAACAGCTCTCTGGGGCCTTGAGCGGAGCGATTCGGGACTCAGCGAGGGCGGCGCGGTCTCCGCTCCAAGCCCACTCTACGGCGTCGCTGTAAGCGGACGAAGAGACTTTGCGGCACGCCCCGTGGAACGCGACGCGGGCTCGGATACACCGGTCAGCCAATCGGCGGTGCGCGAGAGGGGGGAGGCGCGCATGATGGACGGCGTGGCGGTGGACCACAACATCGGGCCAGAAGCGTCAGCCGCCGCCGCAGCAAACGACGACGACGTGTTCGTCGACACAACCACGCGCGGCCCTGTGCCGGTCCAACCCGCCGCCACTTCGAACACCTTCCGCGACAGCAGGCAACCGTTCCCCCACCACCGCCAGCCGCGCGCTCCCCATGCCCAACACACCCCCGTGTCGTCATTGTCCCGCGACGGCCTTCCCCCACCACATTCCACATCGCCATCGTCCCGCGAGGCAGCAGAGCGCATTGTTCGTGAGGGGTTGGACGACGGCGAGAGTCGGGTGGGATCAACAGCTTTGGGGAGCCCCAAGGGGAATGAACGGCTGGGCAGGTTCTACTTTGAAGATCGTTGAACTCGGGTTACCAGAGTTTCCTAACGTAACCTCAAGTTGTTGAAGCTTGTATGTATGGGACACCTAACTTGTCGTGTCTTTTCGTTGTCTGTCTGATATCCCCCGTTTTTTTTTCTCTCATCGCTGTTGATGTACGTCAACTGTGTACGATCCCAGATATCTTTCGCTGATGGTATCTCTTAAAATGGTTAAGGGCTGGGTCTGGAAGGCACAAAAGGTCTGAGGGATCAGGTTTCGCTCGGCTGGTGTTTTTGGGTGGGAGCTGGATGGATGGAGCTGGACGGTGTTCTTCAGGTGTGCCAATTAACTGATTTGGTGGGAGGCAAAACTAGCAATTTGTTTGATGAAATGCAAAGGTATCAATCACTGTGTGCAACTACTGCCACTTCTGTCTGACAGGAGTCTTGCCCATACGAAAATGCAAATGTGCAAGCCGAGCGAGCATGCATCAACCCGAGACGTGAACAAATACTTGCTGTGAATCCCACCATTGCAGGCCCAGAGACTTCGGAGCATCTTCTGACACACACTAGTGTCCATGCCGGCATTCATCACCGCGATCATCTTCCCCCACTCGAATTTACCAAACATGAGAGCAAGCTCCCACAACCAAATGTGTTCCACGTTAATGCGCTGCCTGGCTAGACGTAGGCAATGTCGCAGGTATATCCTCCATGTCGTCCATATCACTGCTGATCACACTCCAGGATTTCCCGTTGAACGTGTTGGGCGGACGGTCTGCGCGGACTTTCCCCGTCCTGCCGTATACCTTGGAGTTTTTCGACGTCTTCTGTTTCTTTGACAAGGGACTGTCGGCATTCTCGCCGCCGGTCAAAGACCCACGACGCAGCCGCTTCGATACCTTGGCACTTGCTGAGTCGGCTGCGGGAGCAGCGATGTCCTGCTCCTGTCCCTTGGCGTTCGAGTCTTCGCCAATGCTCTCTCTTCTCTCGCGTCTCTTTGACCGAGCAGCGTGAGCTTCCACGCTGGGCGACAGGGGCTGCGCTCCAATCTCGACATCGGGACTCGAGTCCCTTTCAACTGGGCGCCGCCTCTTTTTGGTGGACAGGCTGCGGGACTTTGTGGGGGATTGTGGGTCTTCCAACTCGGCATCCTCGTCTGCGGACTTTGCGGACTCGTTGGCGGTATCGGGGACTGCCGCGTTGCTCTCCGTTTTGCCTCGTAGTTTGCCTCGTTTCTCCCGCAACTTTTTCGATGTTGACTTGCTGCCTTTGGCTGGCGCAGGTGCCTCTTCTGTCTCCTTGTGGGACTCCACCCCGTTTGTTGTCTGATTGCGTGGTGATGATGCAGCTGTGTCCACTGATGAAGACCTGGCGGCCGCTTTGCTTTTCTTTGCGCGTTTGCGAATCGATGGGGCGGTCTCGTCAAGGAGGTCGTCCTCGGCGTTTCCCATTTCCACATCTCCATTGGCCCTGAAATTGCCTTCACTCTCATACATATCGCAGAGATACTGGGCACAATCGCGGGTGGTCTTCCACTCCCAATCAGGCACAGCCTTGCGCAACCGTCCCCAGGTAACCACGAGGGTCTGCCGCTCGTACCTGTCGCCGAAGGTGCCACTGACGATCTGTTTCCAGTTGATTTTGGCATCTGTCCCAACTCGTGAGTCGCGAACCGTGCGCATCAAGATGTACTTGTCCTCCGCGGTCAACTTTCGCAACTCCCTGCGTGCCTTCTCTAGCCGCCATGAGGATCCAGGAGGGAGCACCGTGGGGACCTTATCGGCCAGGGGCTCAGCCGCACGCATCCTCTTCCACTTCTCCATGCACTGCAGCCGAGATCGGGTGCGCCCCATTGCGTCGCTGATATGAAGCCAGTTGATGAGATCCTCGGGAGACTTGTTGCTGTTCTCACTCAATCCTTCTCGTATCTGTTCAATGGAGCTTTCCACCAAGTCGCGGAACTGCTTTTTTTCGCCCTCAGACCACGCATCGGTCTTCACGTTGTCCCGGCAAATCAGGTAGTTCCTCCACCGGTCACGTACGTCCTTTTGGTGACGGTTGATCAAGCCTGCGATAAAGCTCCACTTCTTGCCGTGCTTCTCGACCAGATCCGCCAACTCATCATCCTGTTCTTGCGTCCAGGTACCACGCCCCGCAAAGTTGTGGAAGCGTTGCCTACACCAGCCGATCAGCTTCCTCCGGGGGCGAGATGGGCAGGCGTCTTGGATCGATGCCCAAAGTTGGCGGTTCACCGCCTGCGTGCTCGTCTGGGGATTGTCATGAATAACTCTGATAAGCTCTTCTTGCGTCAGACCCTCATCTTCCCGGAATCGGTCGACCGCTCTGATGATCTGATTTTGCTCAGTCCTTGAAAGTTGGCCGGATCGGTACTGTGACCCCCCAGCGGGAATCTGGCCATCCGACAGCTCGGCAGCTGAATCTTCAGTCGGCTGTTTAGGGGCCTTTTTCCGCTCCTTCCTTGGTGCCACGGCTGAAGGTCCGGCCAGTACCTGGGCCGTTGGTTGAGCTGTCTTCGGCCGACGCGACCGAGAGGGCGATACGACGTCATCGAGGGGGAGCGCGGCAAACGCATGCGCGTTTTCCTCTTCCTGGCGAGGGAGGAATGGTTTCTTTGCCTTCCTCTTGACACTCCGGGTAAGCCCGGAAGGCTTAGGAGAAGGTTCAAGAGAGGTGGAGGCGAGGTTGGCGTGGCGCTGCACAGGATTGGGCGCCTCTTTGTTAGTGTCCGCCTCTTCATGACTGTCAGCCTCTGCACGATTGTCCGCCTCTTCATGACTGTCCGCCTCTTCGTGATCGTCCGCCTCTTCATGATTGTCCGCCTCTTCGTCATCCCTTCTTGGAAGAGCTAGCTGCGGAGATGTCGCGTCATTCCGGCGGTCTGGTTCGTCATTTGCGCTGAACAGGTTGTCGACCTCATCCAGGTCAGGCCCGTCATGGGTGCCAATTGGCGCCTGGGCGTCTCGCGCATGCTCCGCTGTGAGGGGTATCGACATATCCGATGCTGCCGGTAGGCCATGCGGTGCTGATTGAACCGACATGCTATCGTCGTCGGCGACGCTTCCTCCACCACCATCCATCGAAGAATGGTGACTGGTTTCAAGGCGGGGCAGGCCATCGGGGAGATCCCTGCCTGGGCTAGCATTCCGGCCCGACGTGACCTGCGCATCAGGGTCCGCGTGCCCGGAATCTGAGAGAGCGCGCTGGGAGTCGGCGACGAGTAGTTCTGAGAACGCAGGCCTAATTTGCGGGTTGTCGCCATGGAACGCGCTTGGTTGTGACTGTGTGATTATCAAGGGATCAGCTGCATCCGCAGGTTCGGCTTTGATATCGTCCTCAGAGAGAACGTCGCCGTTGGTATGTTCGGGCGCTGGTTGTTGAGGGTGTTCGTCCGAGGGTCCTGTCCTTAGCCCGTGGTCGGACCCCACGCTGGATCGCCGAGGCGTTTTCCGCTTTTTGCGCGCTCTGGAGTCGCTGTCTCGCCGACCGCGCTTCCCGAGGGGCTGCGCGCTTGGAGGGGCCTCATCGTCCAAGTCAAACGTCGACGGGTCAGCAACGGCTGTGAAGTCCTCTGGGACAGGCCCCCGGACAGCCTCCTTGCCTTTTCCCTTGCCCTTCCTGCTCGGGCCGGCCTGTTTCGGCGATTCTTCTTGCGATGGCAATTGATTCTCCAAAATGATTGCCGTTTCAGACTCTTCGAGCGGGAGTTGTGTGTTGGGTAGAAGTAATGGTGAAGGTGCTTCAGAGCGACGGCGGTGCTTCTTGAAGTCCTCAAACGTGATGATCGGCTCGGGATGTTTCGTCTTGGTCCTCTTCTTCGAGGAACGAGCCTTCTTCCTCTCTGATCGCTCGGGTTGGGTGGCAGAGTGGGCAAACGCCTCCGGAGACTGATCTCGGTGGACAGGCCGGCTCGGCTGGGTGGCGTTCAATGGCCGACTCTCGGGTGATGTTGAGCGGGATCTGTCGCGATTTTGGTCAGGTGAAAGACCATCGGACCGTCGTCGGCGTCGATGCCAGGCAAGCGAACCAGGCGCGCCCGGAGAACCTGGTCCGTTGAATGCGGTTGAGAGGGTAGCAGGCATGGTTGATGGTAGCGACGGTAAATCGTCAGCGCCGCCGTCTGAATGCGGATCGTCGCGCGGAAGTGGAGAGAGCGATCGCGACCTGCCCTCTTGGACCTCAGGCCTGCTGGATTCATTACCCATGTTGCATTTTCCTAAGGAGTACGCAGCCGGGCTTAGAAAAGAAGGGGTCTGATACAGCCCATGTAGGTCGACATGGGACTTGAGTCGTTCGGATAGCAGCAGGTTCGGTGGTCGGGACAAACGAAGCGGCGCCGAGTGGAGTGACTGGTGAGGGACGCGAACTTTTGGCGTTTTTTTTCCCGTTGGAGTTGACGCGTTGAAGGTGGAAAGTGCAGGAGTGTGGGGTAACTAAATGAAGATCCCCACATCTGCGCCAACTCACCTAATCCCCTTTCGGCATGGCATTCGATCCTATTGACGAGGAATCCAAACCAAGCACCAGACAACTTTCAGCCATTGTGCATTGCATCACTCAGGTTGCCATTCAGTCAAGAGAGGCACATCGGACCGCGCGAGATTCTCCATTCAACTACTTGGTAGATCCATGCTCTTAATCATGGAGGTAGTTCCAGATACCCACTGGTTTCTACGGGTCCTGTTGCATCGCTTGACGTCCAAAAATTCTCCGTCCCTCCTCCGCCTCTGATCGAGGAAAATAACCTTTCGGGCCAGCATGCATCAGACTGGCAAATGAGACGAGATAAAGGTGCTCGGAAGATGCCTACTTTCCACAACCCCCCGATGAAATATTAAAAGGTTGCCGTGGCAAACGAATCCCGATCAGACGCCGCCCTTGTTGCTGCTCCTGCCCGAAGAGCCCGACGTGCGTTTTCCAGCAGAAGCTGAGGGCTCGTCTGCTTGGCTTTCCGTTTGTCGCTGGAACACACTGGATTTTCTCGCCCGCAGCTTGGCAAAGCTGAGGACTCTCTTTACCCGCTTGAGCCTGGACTCCTCCGGCGAGCTATCGGGGCTCCAGCGTGACGTCGGCGCCGTCTCGTCGTCGGGAACTGGCGTCACAGGCCTTGATGCGGTGGCTCCTAGGCCTGACGATGAGCTGGCTCTGCTCGGCCGGGGGGGCCCTTCACTGCTCCCACCTGCACGCTGGTCCTGAGGCGGATGCTGCAGAAACTCGGGCGGGTGCTGCAGGAAGCTTGGGGGGTTTTGCAAGAAGCTGGGAAGCGGATGTGGTAACACGGCAACCGGTAGTTTGGGCCAGGGTTCAGTCAACCCGGCAGATTGCTGGCGTCGGAGGTTGTGGCCGCTATCGCGGTTCCGGAGTATCGAAGTTGATGCTGCTCTTCCAGCCCCAGATGGCACCGGAGCCGGCCGCTCAACCGCTGCCTGTGAGGTCGGCGTCGACACATCCCGTGCCCGCGGTACTACCGCATTCTGCTGAACCGCTTTGCCTCTTGCACGACTGGGAGCCGGCTGTTCGGCCGTGGCGCGTGATGTAGGCATGAATGCTTTCTGTGCCTGCTGGGTAGTGGCAGCGTGGAGTTGCTGCCGAGACGCTGTCGGGGTGATGGTTCGGTCTGAATCCAAGTCGATATCGCGGTCAAATTCGGTTTGTTCGGGCAACTCTTGCAGTCGGCGTGACCGTGCTGTGCTGTCGGGCACGGCCAGAGTTTGTTTATGTCCCTCATCATGACGTCTGCCTCCTGCAGGTTGATGCGGGAGTGTAGGCAAGGGCCTATTTGGCGGAGGATGTGAGGGCGCAGGGTATGAAGGGTCAGCCCACAAAGGAAGAGGGTGTGATGGCGTCCATCTGGCGTTCAAGTGGGTTCTAAGCGGTGCCACAATGGATGCCGCGGCTGTATGATCGGCCACTTCCTCTTCTTCTTCCAATTCCTCCGACCATGCTTCTTCAACCAGCTCATCTATCAAGCGGAGAAGGTCGTGTGTACTTGTTCCCAAATCGTCGCAGTCACGTTCGAGTGTCTCAGGCTGCCGTGCTTGGCCGCGTGCAGTACTGCTCGCTGCGAATATCGAGGAATTGCCGGACGGTCGGTCCCCAGCCACGGGTCTAGCAGTCACAGGGACTGGAATGTTTGACGATGTAGTTCCTCTCTCGCGCCGTCTCAAATTTAAGGCTCGGAAGTCGCCGGCCGAGGCTCCAACTCTTGGGAACGCGCTAGGAACATCGTGGGTGACACCGTAGAGGTGTGCGACCTGCCACAACTGCAGTTCGAGCCCATCGAATGAGATTCTGGTATAAGGGTTAGCTAGCTCTTCCGGCGTGAGCGCCGGCAGCCTCTGAGCTGCTCCAGTCATTGTTCTCTAAACAGATCATTTAATTTAGTATAGTTTCGGCGCACATTGAGCGATTCATCACTCCGTACGTTTTGGAAGGCGGATGGAGTTTTGTCTTCTGTGCTGCGAAAGGAACAGATAACCCACCAACTCAAGGGAGATAGAGTTAAAAGAGCATGCTTAGAGGAACCATCAGGCCTTCCCTTTGTCGTCAGCGTGAACTCGGAGCGAGTTGGTCGGTCGGGAGTTGGTCAGTCGGGGTCGGTCGCTGAATCGCTCGGTCAAAAGTGGTGGTGGGTTGGAGGGAGTGACCTTGGAATTGCCCACCCTAGGATTGGCTTCTGTTGTCACGAGGGTTGTGTGCATGGGATCTTTCAGAAGTTTCGATAAGGATTCAATCGGCCGAGATCAGATGTGACTTGACCTTTCAGGTGGCCGAAATGGCAACGCGAGAAACGCCATGGTACTCGTTCAAGAGAGCACAGTGCGGCAGTGGGTGTTTAGCTCCCGCTGACTCCAAGTCCACAGAACAGGCAAGCACGCGGTTGGGACGATAGTTTGGCCCAAGAACAGTTTCAGCCACCGAGGAAATGGGTTCTGTGGACATGTTTGTTTGTGTGTGTTTTTGTTCAATGAGGAGCCAGACACAGGCGGTGTGGTTCCCAGATTCGATAAGTTGAAGAGCGCAACCTGCTGCCCACGGCCAATTTTCTTTACGATGCCGCCGGTACACGCGCCCCGGAGGAGTTGGGAGATTTTCTCTCTTACAATCTACCACGAAACCTGAGGAAAGGTGTCAGACAGGCAGGGTGGCAACGACAAGGTGCCAGCAAGTCTGGGACTGCGTTCATCGTTCCTGGTGACGAGAAGGCGATACTTGACGAGACGAAAACCTGTGCCGCAAAAATGCCAATTTCAAAGTATCCAGAGAAGTTTGTAACATCTGGTTGACACCTGTGGAATACACGCCGGTGTGAGGCGTCAAATCGTCGAGTTTTGTTTCCCAAGACTTGTGTGTCCTTGGGAAGTGGTCAAATGTTGGCGAAGGAAATAATTCCTCCTTCTTGGGCATCAAGACACACTACGCCTACAGATCTATCGGAACCGAAACTTCGTGGCATTCAACAAAGACTTGATCCTACCCAAATCTCTAGGGACATCACTCTGATCATGTTGACTCGAGTTGTTGACCATTGATGGATAAAATGGCATAGCCTGGTCCAGTCCTTCCAATAGAAACCTAGCATTTCTATGATTAGCCATCTTTTTTTTTGTCTCCTGCACTGTTGATGGTTCAATCCAACGCCGTCATGATAGCTGGGTTTGTTTGTGTTCACGCTTCAGAAGTTCAGGGGCTCAGGGGCATCTTGTCTGTCGTTGTTGTTGAGAAGACGACAGCTGGTCGTCAGCTGGCAGAGTTTCGGGGCTGGGCAGCGGGGACGCCTGTTTCGCCAAGACAGCGCTGTGCCAGGGCTTTCAGCTGTCATGATCCGCGCTATTCCTGGAACTGCCTTGGAACCAACGACACCGCTTCTCACAAACACCTCGACCTCATCTCCGCGGCGCAATACAAGCCCTTTCACTCGCTCTGTCTCCTTCTTCACTTCTTGCCCTTCCTTTGCATCGCTCGCTTGAATATTTGTATTCTGTATATTTGCAGCCGGGAATTGCCTTTTTTAGCTCACAGTTTCTCTTTCCTGGGTCAATTGCCGTTATGTTTCTAGCAAGGGTCGGGACTCGCTCTGTGCTGAGGCCTGCGAGGCCTCATCGCCTTGGTCTTCAGCGAGACACGCGTGTTCCGTGTATGGGTTCATGGTGCCAAAGATCATACTCAAGTGAACCTCTCCGGCCACCAGGTATGTGTGGATTCGTTTCCCGTTCACTCACTGCCCTTGTTCGTCAGTCTTGTCGGTTGTGGGTGGCGCATCCGGTCAACCCGTTACACCCCTGAGAATCTCACTTGTGCAGAGTCCGAATAGTTACACCAATGCTAACACATACCCAGAGACCGCGACGCCAACCGCGAAGATTGCTGAGCCAGACTCGAGCCCCCCGCCACCACCACCAGAGCAAGATGCTGGTCCTTCGCTCTTCTCCAAGATGGTGGAGTCGGCGGCCACCTCATTCGCCTCCATCCTTGTCCTTGGTGCTGGGTTTGGCATTGCGGCTTATGCTTACCACAAGTCGTACAAGTACATGGTGCTCCAGAAGATGGCCAACGCTTTCGAACCCGGCGACCCCGTCCTTGAGCTTGCGGCGATAGGAAAAGATCTGCCGCTCGCCAAGACCGCGGCAGCGACCCACTGGGTCGAGAGGCCTGAGCAGCCCATTGTCGACGCCATTGTTGCCGGCATCGACAGAGGCCATTACCATCTGTTCATTGGCGAGAAAGGGACTGGGAAGAGCAGCATGTTGTTGGAGGCGATGCGCAAGATCGACGGTGACGGGGTGGCCATGTTCGAGGCCCATGCCGACCTCGAGATCTTCAGGATCCGGCTGGGGAAGGCCCTCGACTACGAGTTCCACGAAGACTACATTGGAGGATACTTCAGCGAGCGCGGCCCGCGCGACACCACCGCACTTCTTGATATTGAGCGCGCCCTCAACAAGCTAGAGAAGGTAGCGCTTCGGAGACGAGCCAAGGTTGGAAGGCCGCTCGTCATCATCATCAACCAGATGCATCTGATTCGGGATGACGAGGATGGAAAGGACTTAATTGAGCTGCTTCAGCAGCGCGCGGAGCAATGGGCGGCTGCGAACTTGGTGACCATGGTCTTCAACAGCGACGACTATTGGGTTTACGAAAGGCTGAAGCAGTTGGCGACGCGCATGGAGGTCCTCACCGTTGTTGATCTGCCCAAGGCGCAAGCGACGGCTGCACTCAAGAACTACCGGCAACGATACTTTAGCGAGGTCCCGCCATCGGAGCTGCTGGAGCAGATCTACGACCGCGTCGGCGGCCGGCTGAACTTCTTGAACCGGGTCGCAAAAAGTCAGGATATGCTCTCGGCATGCGACAAGATCAAAGAGGTGGAGAAGACATGGTTCCTCAACCAATGTTGGATTCTTGGGGAGGAGATGGACGACGATGTGATGGATCAACAAAAGTGGGCGGTGAGTTGACGATTGCCTTGACTTCCTACGACCGTCTTGCTCATTACTCTTGCTTTTACCAGGCGGCCGCAGTTGTTTTAGCTACTGCCCTCGTTGACAAGGAGAAGGAGATGGAGACAACATATGACCCAATGACCGGCCACGTTCTCCCGTCGTACCCGCTGCACAAGGCCCAGGAGATCATGACACGAGCCGATTTTGTCCGCGCCCTCGACCGGTTGAACCTGTTTAGCATCACCAGCGACGCCCAAGTTCGCGCGAGCTCCGTGCCGATGCACCTTGCCTTCCAAGAGATAGTGGCGCTACCAGGCTTCCGGGAGCACCTCCAAGGCACCATCGACCGCATCGCCGCCATCGAAAGCCTTGGCCGCACTCGGGAATTGGTCGCGAAGGACCTGGTTCTTGGTGGGAAGTATGAGATAAGAAAGGTACCTGGGGGCATCGACGTGACGTTGCAGGAGAAGGAGGATGAAGACGACGAAGGAAAGGACCGCGACGGCAAGGATTAAGTGGGTACTCTACTGGTGGATGTTTCAGGCGTGAGAAGGAGACGCTTCGAAGGTTTCTTCAAATCTTGTACATCTGTGTACGATACTATGACTTGGAGATGACCGTCGGGCAGGGCAGTGCAAGTGGTAACGGCGTCATGGGGCTGTTGTTCGAGATACCAATGGAGGAGACAGGCAGTGCGGGCTAGGGAATAGTCGTGGGAAGTAGCATTGACGCAAACACCCAAAGAGTTGTATAATATCTTGCACATACATGCAGAGCCTAGTCCCATAAACCATTAAGCACCGAGAAGAAGGAGCCCAAGACGCCGCAATATGCCAACAAGGCCTTGCCCCAGATACCTCCATAACATCTCCCTCTTCCGTGATTCCAGTGCCATCCGTCATGTTTAACCTCACGTTCTCTTGGCCCCTCGCGATTCGAGCCTCGCTCGTTGCAGAGTATAATTTTCTGCTGCTATTCCCATGTCCCAGCCCGATTTCTCGCGCCCCCTCTCCAATCTTCCAAAACTTCAAATTCGCCTGGATTTCAACGCCTAAGAGGGTCACCCCGCAGTACGACCGATTATCCAATCCCAGAAAGAGAGAGATAAAAAAAGAGGGAATCCGTTCCTGTCCCGTAGTTCCCAAATGATTACAGCAACCAGAAGAGACAGTGAGAAGGTGACAGCTAGCAAAGCTGTCTTGATTACAAGTACAACACGCCAAAAAGTGTTGCGTTGACGTTTTGGAGCGACCGTGATAACGGAAAAGACAATGATGGTCGGGGACAATGTCCCCCCAAAAAGAGACCCCAGTGAATATGAGTTGGGGAGTGTGCGTCCATTATGCAGGAAGACTCGCCGTCAGGCAGGCGTGAAGTCCAACCCGAGCCTTTCCGCAACCCCGGGCCAGTCCCAAGCGGCAACCCATTCGCCGGCGCCCATGAGCCGCCAGACCTCCTCGAGCACCTCGGCGACGCGGTCCGCGTTGCGCAGGCCGGTGTAGCCCCTGACCGTCCTGATGGCGGCGCGCACCCGCCTCTGCTGGGTGGGGCTGAAGCACGCCGTCCCGACCAGGAAGCAAGGGAGGAGGAGGAGCGTCTGGCACGGGTCGCTGGGCCTGAAGGACTCCAGGATCGCCAGCGACTCGTCGACGGCGATGGGGACGCGCGAGTCGACGTTGGGCGGCAGCCGGATCGGTGGCGGAGAATCGGAGCGGGTGCCCGTCGCTGATGCCGAAGGCTCCCCGGTTTGCGAGTGCGAGTTGGCCCCATGCGCGCGGGACGACGTGTCCACTCGGGGTCTGGGTCGGCTGCTTTTGGCATTATGGACGCCAGCGCTGGGGCCAAGAAATTTCGGAGAGGAGGCGCAACTCGTAGTCGCGGAGTGGGGAGGCGTGTTGACCACCGAAGGGACCGGCCGGGTGTGGGACGCTGTGCCGTGAACCAAAGACAAAGACGCAGCAGATGATGCGCTAGAGGAGGGCGAAGGTGAGGGCGAGGATGAAGGCGGGCAGACAGTCCGGTCGAGGTAGATCCACATCATCTGTTTGTACAGGAGGCTGACATGATCACGGCCGTCGCCGAAGGGAACTCGCGGGGCCCAGTCGCGGATGTCGTAGTCCAGCTGCGTGGCGGGATAGAGGTCAAGGTAGTCGGCGGCAGGGTCAACCTGCTCGATCGCCTTGATCCGGATCCGGTTTCGGATGGCCGTGATTTGGGACAGGTATCCTAGGAGGCCGTCTGCGACGCCCAACAACCTTGGCGGGTGAGTTGCCGGGATCGGCGGGAGGCGCTTTGGTGGCAAAGATGTCTCCTTGTTGGTGGCAGAGTAGATGAGCTCGTCGGCCAATATGTGGTATTGGAAAAACTCGGCGATGAAGGACATGAACGGAGAGTCATCCGGCGATGAGGCGGAAATGAGCTCGCGGTAGCCTTTGAGGTGCAAACGGTGCTCGCCCCGCGGGCTGCCCTCGACCAGGGCTTCGATGAGGAAGCAGAGCATCTGGCCGTAGCTGGCAGGTCCAAGAGACCTTTGGTCGGTGTTCGGCTTGCCGTTTGGAAATTCAATGTCCTCGTAGAACTTAGCCAGGGCTTGGCCATGGTGATAGAGGGAACGTTCCTTCAACGCTTCCAGGGACGTGTTGGGGTTGTGTCTTAGGAGATTGATGCCGTAGGGCGTTTCGTAATCAATGTGCTTGCTAGCCAGCGACAGGATAGAGTGCATTAAACCTTGGTGTTTGACCGCGACTGGTACCATCAGATCCTTGAAGGCGTTCTTGTGCTCCCCTTCGACGGTGAGCACAGCGCTGAGGTGCTCGTTGTAGTGCTTCCAGAATATCCTGTCCTCGATGGTCTCGAGGCCATGGAAAAGGGGGTGCATGGTGATGGACGGGAAGCTGCGGGTTTTGAGGCGCTCTGTGTCAATGGTCAGAGAGGCTGAACAACAACGAGTTGACAGTGCTGCCGTACCCTCCTCGGCCCTTTCCTTGCCGCTCTTCCAGATCTGCTTCTCGGGATACCCCTCACAAACGACGGCGTTCTTCTCGCAGTTCATGCCTGCCACGGTGTCAGACCACCAACCAGCGAGATACGGTGGCTCGGACAACTTACATCGTGGCTTTGCTTCGTCGCACTTCTTTTTCCGCTTCCGACATGTTAAGCATCCAGTCTTGGACCGGCCCTTGGTGATTTTGTTTGCCGCAAGGGGTATGAGCGGGTGCTTCCGCGGCCGTCCCCTTGGTCTCTTCAGTTTCTGATGGTCCGGCGCCGCCTGGGCATGGCCCAAAAGGGTAAGAGTGGGAGGCGAAGGAGCCTCCTGGAGGTCATCCATGCAGAAATCATCGTCGTCTGGCGGTTCCAGCTTGGGAACGGCCAAACCGTCATCCGAGCCTCCGTCCCAGGCGAACCGTTGATCGTGGGCGCCATGAAACCTTTCGGGAGGCCGGGGGAGCAAGGAGACGTGTTCCGGGCGGTGATAGCTCGGAGCGCCGGCTCGGGGGCGAGCCGACGACGCGGCAGAGTTCGGCGCGGCCCCTTGCGGCGGCGACTGGGACGGCGAGGCGAGGCTGGCGGAGCTGTGTGTGGGCCCATAGGGCAGGTCCACGCCGTTGCTGATGGGCGAGAGCTGGCCTGTGTGGGCAAACCCCACGGTCGACGAAGACACCGAGGCGGAGGTGGAGCCGGCTGAGAGCGAGCCCTGCCATGGGGAGGGCAGGCCGGCAGACTGGGCATCGTCCGAGTCCATGCTGTGGCTATCCGACCATTGTAGGTCCCCGTCGTCGGGCACGACGGGAAGAGGGCAATCCATTGCTCGTCAATAACGACACCATGCCAACACACAGCGACAAGGATTGAATAAGAGGAATTGGGGGGTTCTGGTTGGAAGAGGGCCCCTCTGTCTTAAGGCGAATGGCAGGAAGCGCGCGGGGTGGGGAGAGGGTGTGGTGTGGGAGAGCCGCTTCTGGGCCGGAGGCGCTCAGCCTGGTTGGCTCGTCGATCAGATACGTCGGGGACCTGGGGAGCTGGCCAGAGGCGACGGAAGGCGCATGCAGAGACGGACGAAGGCCAGGTCAGGGGTGAGAGATGGAGAGTGAGACAGGGGAACAGAGGGGAACAGCGGACACGAGAGAAGAGACAAGGAGACAGGAGGGCGCAAGACGATCCCGGACACCACTCTTTTCGTTTTTTGAGTGCGGGCGAGCACTCAGCCGGATTTGCTCTTCGGGGCAGAAAATGCCAGCAGGTTGGCGCTTAGGGAAGAGGTGCGGTCACAGGAAGGTGTGTGAAGAATGGCTGGCGCTTCGCGGGGTGGGCTGAGAGGCTCGAGAGAGTGAGGAGAGCCTGGCGGAGGGGAGGAGCTCGGAGCAACCACACAAGGGTCTCCTGCATGGGAGGCGCTGCCGTAACGGGCGACAGCTGGGCTTCTCCGCAGCGTTTCCCGCAGCCTCAGGACAGGCGGGGGGAACCCGACCAATGTTCGTTCGCTTCATCAGAGTCGAGGCCGAGACAAATCAGGCCTCTTGTCGCCAACTTTTGCCTCCACCGCGCTTCTCTCCATATTTTGACGCGATCCAAGACGACACAAACACCCTAGCTTCTTGATCGTCTTCCTTCTCCAAGTCTCCCCGTCCTTGACGACTGGATTGACGGGACATGTCTGGGTGGTCTGGAGCGCGTTTGCGACGCGGGATGGTGGGGGATTGGGGGAAATTTGACGAGATCAAGAAAGCAGGAAATGTGGGGAGCGAGCTGGGGACCTGTCAGGGATTCTGATTTCGCTGGGTTCCAGTCACGGACCTATAACGTTAGCGGGGTTCAGCACCACAGCAGACCCACTTGCAACCTGGAAGTTGTATTTTCAGCGGCTCGATTCTGCATCACCATCTCGGATCGACCAGACTCAAGTTTTTCCCTGCAAGGCGGCCTGCAAGACTCGCCGTTTCTGCCGGCACTTCTCATATGTGACGATTGCCCCATTTTCTCCCCGTCAAGATGCTCATGTTCCGTGCACAGCAGACGGTCTTTGCTCCAAGTCATGTCTCAAGGGTCGACGGAGTTCTGTTTGAACGAAGTGGTTACCACTGATAAACCCTTCCTCTCCTTTGCACAAAGGGCTGCCGCCACCTCGAGCGTTCGCACGGCAGGGTTTCCAGACGCCGAGAGGACAATTTCCGGCATTTTACGTCAGGGCTGTGCCATCCGCGATAACTATCACGACGGCGAGTTCGGGTTGTCGCCCAGGGCGTCCAGTCCCTAGATGCATATGTACCCAACCGAAAAAGGGAGCATCTAGCAGATGGGAGGCAACTTCCAGACGATAAGGCATGCCAAGCTGCGCACTGAAAGACTCGAGTCGCTCTGCACTCGTCCTTTTGCCTTGCACGGCACAATCCAGAGGTTGCTGTGCTTCAGGGTCTCAACGATGACTGCGCATGACTCCACCCGGAAACGGGTCTCTCTTGTGAGTGGGTGCTGGAGAGGAGAAGCCTCGTTCGTCTATTAACGACAGCCGGTGTTCGGGGATCTACCATACATGGACTGTGATGGTGAGCGGCGCTGTTGTGTCACCAACCTTGCTCGGCCCCGGGCTTCTGTCGGGAGTGGTGACAGCTTGGGCAGAGAAAGCATGGTGCCGAGCCTTACCCATTGCGACCTGAACCTCCCATCTCAGACCTGCAGAACTCAAGACACTCGGAGGTGTGTGTTGCTCCGCGCAGCGAATTGGCGGACGCTGATGGTGTGGGGTGCATGAGTGCCCAACCCCGGCAGACCAGAGAAGAGACCAGAACACAATCTGGCGAATTGCCCGGCCGGCCTTACAATGCATCCACCCACTGCGGCGTCGTGCTCTAGCTACTGTACTGCTTTGCTTGATCGAGATGGACTACATAAGATCCCGTCAGTTAGTAGGGATGCTGCATGCCGGCAATCCGGCCCCAGAACCAACCGTGACTCTGTTGGGCACTTGTGGTGGGCTCCACACTTACTTTCCAGGTTGTGCTGTGTGAAACCTAAGATGTGAGCAAAGGCCTCTCAACAAACGATAAATACAAGGAGCTGCGAACATACCATATTGCCGGACCTCTTGTCCCGAGACTTTCATGTTGAGCAAGGGTGCCGACTGCCCCTCTCGCTTGTATGACCAACAGATTCCTTCTTGGTATGAGACTGCTGATGCGGTAAGGAATCGACCACGCCAGCCCCCCCACGCTGCAGTCCTCGAAACCTTTCCTCATGCATCTGAGAAATGAGCCGTCAGAAAATGGGCCATTCCGTGATTCAGAGCCGAAGCAGGCCGTTCAATCCCGTCAATGTGCATTAGTTGGCAGGTTGCATCAGTGGAAGCATCATTCAGCCCGCGATAATGGCCTCAGAGTTCCTAAAACCAATTACAGCTGAAATCCATTACCTCGTCCTGGACGAATCTAACCGACCTACTTCGTACCACTGACTTACTGAATGAGCACCTCTAAATGAGCTAGATCGACTGGCAAGCCCCCATTGTCCTGGGCATTGACTTCTTTGAGGTAACTGACAGCTTGGCACAACTGGATTAGGCAAACTCTGGATTGCTCCAATGTTTATATCCAACGTCTTGTGAGGTGCTGAGAGTCATAAAGAGTCGCAAACCACACTGCTGTCTCGAAGTTTGCAGAATGAGTAGATGGATTGATGAATGAGGGGTGGAGGCACGCATTCATATGACGACATCAACTCCTTCCCCGCATGCCAATTTGGGCACGATCAAAAAGGAATGGTCGGGTCTTGGGAGACTTGAGAGAGGAGGTGACCCAACAAACGGTCCCAAAGACAAGTAAATGTAGAACGAGAGAGGACACAGCCCCACTGAATACCGATCTGCCATTATGGATTCCTGTTAATGTCTGAAGGTGTCAACTATTAGGAGGGAGGTACCTCGATGACATGAACCTCAGCTCGATGGGCTTCACAACGGGAGAAGGAAGACTACCCCGCAGTCCCCCGCAATGAAAGCTCCGGGCAGGGGACCCCAGAGATGGGTGCAGGATCTCGGCCGAGACTGCAACAACCACAGCTTCCCAAGGCCTCAGGAGCATCAGTTTTTCCCTGACATTGTGCACCACTTCCCACCTTTACCGGCACGTCGGGTCTGTCAAACCGATTCCAAGCTGTCTGGGGATACTGTGCAACGAGGTCTCTGTGCTTTGGGATTGGGAGTGGCACATTGTCCCTTCTACACAGTTTGTGCATATCGAGGAGCTTCTCTCACAGCAAAAGTCCCTCCAGAACTTCTTCACCGATGAGATCCTGTGGCACCCCCTCCAAAGCGACCTATTCATCTCATTTCACATCCCACAACCCAACCAGCGCTGTCACTCACACCGCCTCTGCGCCCTGCCTTGCATAAAACACTGACAAGGCAGCGACACTCTTCGCGGCGTCGCATGCTTTACCACCTCACCGGTAACCTGGTGCTAGGAGAAGCTTTTGCCTGGAGCCTGACCACCCACACCAACATGTATGCACAGTAATCCCGATCCAGCAAGCAACTGAAGGATGCATCTCCTGGACACGTACCCGGGCGGCCTCGTCAGTGACGGCCAGACGCCACGGCGGGGTCAACACCAACCAGCCATTGCGACGACAGCGCAAGCCCCTCCACCAACAGGATGTTTGTTTACCGGTGAGGCCAAGGAGCTCACCGCGACTGTGTCACACCGGTTTCCTCCTCAGCCTCGTCAGGCCGCTTGTGGGGTCTCATCAGGTGCCTGACATGCCTACCATGCATGGCTTTGCCCTTTTTTTCCCTTCTTCATCCTTCAGGCGAAAAAAAAGAAAAAGAAAGCGTCTCTACGTTCTCCTGAAGCGCCTACTCGCTCGTGTGACAAACACCATGCACAGCTTGCAAGGGTAACGCGTGGTTGCACGACGGATAGACGGCGCTGCCAAGACTGCCGAAAGGGGCTGATATCGAATACCGTGGTCCCTACAGCTGTGAGACAGATCGTTTCGCCAAAATCAGGAATGAACAGGTGATGGGGAAAACGCCAATGTGCTTTTTCCATCAAGAGCGGAATTACACACATGGTCATTCCGTTGTTCTATTTCCGTACGCTACTGGACACAACACAGACAGACGCCCACCCGCCGCCCTCTTTCTCTCTCTCACGGCTCGACAACCGCAAGCCGCCCGCGCACCGGCACGTTCTCTGTCCTGCCGACCTCGGGGAACCCGCTGATCTTGACTCCCTTCCGGAACAGCAGACAGTGCGACGACCCGCCAAAGTGGAACATGCCGATCTCGTCGCCCTTCTTGACGTGCTGCCCTTCCTTGACCGTGATCTCGCACGTGCTGACCTCGTCCATGCCGATGCCGATGAAGGCCATCAGCCCGATGGCCGGGTTGTCGGCCTCGAAGAAGATGATGGCGCGCGTCGCCAGCGCCGAGATGTACCCCTGCGCCACGCTGATGCCGCCCGTGTCGATGTCGCCCCCGTCGACGGGCGACTCGAAGAGCGGCTCGCTGAAGTAGGTGCCCTCGCGCACGAAGCAGCGCTTGACCTTGCCGGAAACGGGCGCGTGCCACCGGTGGTACGAGAGCGCGGAGAGGAACGCCTGGTAGACGGTGGCGCCGTCGAACTCCTTGGACAAGGGGTCGTTGCCGAGCATGTCAATGACCGAGTAAGGTTGGCCCTTGTTCCAGAACTTGTCGCGCAGCTTGGCGTTCCGGGCTATGTTGAAGACCTTGGACTCGCACGCATTTGCAATGACATTGTCGTCCTCGGGCGACGCGACAGGTCGGGCAGATTCCTGCACTTTGCGGGTGAAAAAGTCTGGCATCGTGTAAGCGAACAGGTGCCTCAGAGTGGCTTGAAAGGAAAAGGGAGAAGCTCACTATCCCAAGACGTGAAGCCATAATACTTCTCGCCCGGCTGGCACTGATACATGTCCTCAAACTTGAACGTCGTCTTGTTGGGGGCGTTGGCGACCTCCATAAGATCCTTGTAACCCACCTCCCCGAACCAACCTGCCCGGTGGTTTCCAAGCACCTCTGCTGACTCAGGCGTCTGCTGCAGTCAGCCACACGCATCCCACAACCGTGGTCTTCCAGAGAAAGGTGACAGACTTACCTTGAGGTACTTGCCCCACTCGTCGAGGATCTTCTTCATCATGCGGTTGACATCAGGGTCCAAGAAGGCCGCATGGCCGCTTGGTGTGCCCATGGCATAGTCGAGGATGGCCGCCATGGGCACACCGACCATGCCAACACTAGCAGCCGCATCCGTCCTGTTTGAGACCAGTCAGCCTCGATGCCAGCCGGGGCCAAAGCGACAATGCAGACGTCGTACCATTCAGGAGCCTTCCCGAACACGTGGTTGAGAATCTGGAGCATGTGCTGGTAGTCCCGGATCTGCGACTTGCCCGTCGGGTCATTTTGATACGGCGGCTTGGAAGGGATCTCATCCCACATCTCGGTGAAGTACATGTAGATGCGAGGGTTGTCCTCGATCAACTCCTTGAACTCGCGCAGCACGGGGATGAGCTCCTGCTCTCCATGCTTGTCAACATGATCAATTGTTTTGCCCAGCCACTCCCGGTGAACGCGGTTGTCGGCTGGCAACCAGTTTCCGGGTCTGGGGAAGGTTGTAAGTATTCTGTCTTCAATGCGCGGGTGTTGCTCTGGGGATACTTACCTGTTGACCCGGTGCTTGGACGGGATGTCGGCGTGATCTCCGTGTTGATGGACCATTTTGCTCCGCAGGCAGGAATACCCTATCAATGAGAACTGTACACTGTATGTGGTTGTTTGAAAAGCCAAGAAGCCAAGAGTTTTTGGTCGTCGTTGGGTACTCTCTTGTACCGGAGTGACTTCTTGGGGGAGCGCAGACAAAGCAGGCTGTTCCAGGGCGCTGAATGCCCTGGATGCATCATGATGTAATGGTGCGGTCAGCCCCACAGTTGTCGACTGTAAGTGGCATCCCGCGATATCTCCGTCAAACAGCTCCGGCGCCTCTTGATTGGCACAATCCATATTGCAAACGTAAATACGCTGCGATCGAGGCCATCATCACGCTGCTCTGTTCTTGGTCCGGGAGTAAGCGGCGTGTCTCCGGCTGTGCTCTCGCCGGTCTTTCTCGTTCAGCGGGTTGTACAGAAGGTCGCACACCCCACAAACTGTGAAGCCAGGTTCTTTTTGAATCGAAAGGCTCAAGGTTGTTTGCGTCATGTCTCTTGCTTGTCGTTTCTGTTTCGCCCTCAGTGTGCCCGGCCTCTTGTTTGCTGAGGTGCCCGCTGGTCCATCATGGCAATCCACCGTGTTCGGCCCCACTTCACTCAAGGCTGGCCGCATTGTGTCGTGGTCGTCAGTCCTGACGATGATTGTGGTCTTGTCTATCGACGGGCTTCGTTGCGCTTGGATTGTGGCATCCTGGAAGGAGACACTGTCGACCTCAGGGCTATTGGTGTCATCCTGCCCTGGGTGCTGATCCAACCCGATCAGCTGCGGCCGCGTTGTTAGTCTTCTCCGCTTCCTTGACCGTGGCGGCGGTGGAGGAGATGTTGGTGGCGTTGGCGGGGGGTCGACGAGATCGGATGAAGCGGCGTCGGATGGTGCCTTGTCGGAGCTCGGGGGGAGAGGCTTGAAGTAGGCGAGGATTGACCCGCGACCAGAACGTCCCGCTTGTTCTCTCTCGGGAAGCACTAGGGGTTTCGCTGGCTTCTCTGTTCGTCCGGTATCAGGTGTTGCGTCCCTCGAATCCGGGGTTGTGTGTGTTTGCTCTTGATGCGGCTGGGGCGCTTCCTCTTCCTCTGGCCTGCCCTGGGCTGACCGTCGACTGTACGTCCGCAAGGGGCGTTTACCTCTTCGAGATGGCGTCGTCGCCGCTGGAGCGATAGGGCCGACGGCAGAAGCGGATTGTTGGTCGATCGGCATCGTTGGTTGCTCCATGATCCATGGGGTGGCCGAGGAGATGCGGAAACGCGGAAGCGCAGAGGCAGGTTCTCGTGATAGAACACACTTCTGTGGACAGGAAACAATGCATACAAGGCTGCGGTCGGCTTCTCAAAAGCCAGGGCCAAAGGGGACGCTTGGTTATCAGTTCGATAATCAATGACCGATAAAATCTGAGAGTGCACCCCGCAGGGGAATATGCGCAATGGAGGGCGACAAAGCGTCGCGTTTCTCGCGTTACTGTTGGACGCGTCCAAGCGCGTCGGATTCGGTCGCGCAATGCAGAATGACGTGGGGCTGCCCGTTGCCCCACTGGCCTGGCTCCGGGGCGGCAGGGGTCCGCTGGTGGTGTTCTGGACAGTAAACTCTTGGACAAAAACAACATACAGTCATCCGAGATGTCAACACCATACTAAGTGGTCCAAAACTGTTTAAAAAGGGGGGATTGGTAAGGCATACTCGGTACAGTCCTCTTGTTTATTATGAGTGTTTCTGTCGCCTGCGGACAGTTGTATCCCGAATCTCAGATTTCCGGGATTTTTCCCCAACTGCGACAGGGTCGTCCTCAGGGCTCACTGTCCAGGTCTGGACAACTTGCTTGACCTCCTTCAACGTCTTATCCTTCTTCTTGGCTTGGCTGAGATGCCATACGTATCCCGAGTATACCGCAACCTCGGCGACGCCAACCAGAAGGCTTCCGCCCAGGGTCAAGAACAGTCGGGCTGGCGTGCTCCACCACCTGGCGACAATCCAGAGCGTGGCGGCGACCCCTAGGATACTCGCCACGAAATTGAGAATCAGCATCAGCTGGCGGTGCACGTCGCTGTACGTGACGTCGTCATCGCCCATGTCGGCCTCTCGACTTGGGCGGTTCACGGCCGCAAACGCTTGCGCCATGTGCGTGCTGTTCGGAAACCGCTGGGAGAATGTCTCCATCGGCGGCAGCGGATTCGTCATGCGTTCATACTCCTGCTGCTCCTGTTCCCTTCGGAGCCGGGCCATAAGAGCTTTGTATTCGTCCGACTGTGGTGAGTCAGCATGGGTGAAGATGTCCTGCCGAGGAGCAATCGCAACTCACCGGCTCCGGTTTTGGGGGTGGCGGCGGTACATAGACAAAGGATCCCTTTAGAAGCCGTTCGAGGGTGTATCCTCGATGACCGCCACGGTTGAGAGCTTTCCAAAGATCCACGACTTGTGCGTGCGAGATCGGGTTTCCGATTGCTGCTTCTTGGAGGGAAGGCTCGAGGTTATTTCCCAGCGACAAAACTGAGGTCTCTTCAAAGCGCGAGCTGCTCAATATTTGCAGCCCTTCCACAATGGAAGGGGTCATGGTAAGCAAGACCATCTTCGCCTGTGACTTTTGAGATGAAGACGGAGCGAAACAAAGTGGCAAGTCTGTCACTCTCACTGCTTCTTTCAAAGTTGTTGGCTGAACATTCCAGGCTGCCAGGAGACAGAACGAAGTGGGTCGGTCTCATCGGCAGTTGCCAAGCAGCCAAGATGGCAAGAAACACACCGAACTTGGCCCATGCACCAGCCACAGATGCCACCTGAATCGGGGTCAGCCACACCGCGCTAGGTTCCAAAAAATGTCGGAAAGGAACTTTTCGGGACCCACGGGGAAAGAGAGAGCTCCGTCGTGCCCAGGACCCAATCACGCGCTTCTCGTCAGCACCAACTCTCGACTTCGTCCCAGATGCGCCAGACGACCGGTCCGTGACGTTTGGCAGTCAATTGGCTCTATCCGAGGAGGAACGCGCGCGGAAATGCAGCTCGGGACGGGGTCTTCGGTGATTCGCGGGGCGAGGAGCGCCACACGACTTCCTCGGGTACGCCTGTCGACATGCTCGGATTGCCTGAGGGCCGCGTCGCTTGACGTCCGGATACCGCAGTCTAGGGCCCTCTTCCACTCCGGCCGGCCCAGGCCGTCGGCATGGGCCGCAGCCGTCTCCGTTGCCGGCAACATTGTCTCCAATGCCATCACACGAGCGGGCAAGAGCGATTTGCCCACCATCGATCCTCTTCGTATCGTGGCGAAGGAGATGAAGTTTCTCACCGGGAACATCAGGAAACTCCTCGGCTCCGGCCACCCTTCGCTCGACCGCGCCGCAAAGTACTACACCCAGGCCGAGGGGAAACATGTGCGGCCGCTCATCGTCCTGCTGATGTCGCGGGCAACCTCGCTCTGCCCCAAGGCGCCCCAACGCCAGCAAGCGACGTTGCAGGCCTCGGCTGCCATCGACACCTCCATCTCCCCGCTATCCGTCCTCTCCGACTTCAATCCCTCTGCCGCCGCTGAGAACGAGCCAGTCTCCGCCGACCCCGATATTCTGCCTTCGCAGCGGAGGCTGGCCGAGATCACCGAGCTCATCCACACTGCCTCGCTGCTACACGACGACGTCATCGATCATTCTGTGGCCCGGCGCGGATCGCCATCGGCAAATCTCGAGTTTGGAAACAAAATGGCTGTCTTGGCGGGCGATTTCCTCCTTGGGAGAGCGTCTGTCGCGCTGGCGCGTCTCCGTCACGCCGAGGTCATTGAACTACTGGCCACTGTCATTGCCAACCTTGTCGAGGGCGAGTTTATGCAGTTGAAGAACACGGCACGGGACGAGACCAACCCACAGTGGTCCGAGGAGACCCTCACCTACTATCTTCAGAAGACGTACCTCAAGACGGCGTCTCTCATCAGCAAGAGCTGCCGCGCATCAGCGTTGCTGGGCGGCGCGGATGCGCAGACAGTGGATGCGGCCTACCTCTACGGCAAGAACCTCGGCCTGGCGTTTCAGCTCGTTGACGACTTGCTCGACTATACCCGCAGCGAGAAAGAGCTGGGCAAGCCAGCGGGCGCGGATCTGGAGCTTGGGTTAGCGACCGCTCCGCTATTATTCGCTTGGAAGACTATGCCAGAACTTGGTGCGCTAGTCGGCCGGAAATTTGCCAACGATGGCGACGTATCCCGGGTGAGTTTGAAGCGAGTCTCCCGGAAGCCAGACCAGAATACTAACAGGATGTGCACAGGCACGAGACCTGGTTATGCAGAGCGACGGCATCCAACAGACGCGCGCGCTCGCCGAAGATTATGCCGAAAAGGCGATCACCGCTATCAGCTCATTCCCAGACAGCGAGGCCAAGGATGGTCTCATTGAGATGGCTGTCAAGACTTTGCAGCGGAAGAAATAGAGGCTTCCAGCCCGGGCTTCGGGGCTGAGCACTGTACTAACACACGAGGATTTGTTGTTCAAAGAGTTGGGTGGGCAACTGGGAGGACGGAGACGGGAGGTAAACATAGACGGGCAGCCGTGCGGCTGGTGTACAACAGACGGCCTCGGCATTTCCGACCGATTTTGGAAAGGGTCTCAATGTGTATGATGATATGCATTATCTGGCGCAATGAGGGCGGGCAAGATGTCATTTCGAATTCAGCTCAGACCGATGCAATTCTACTAGGGGTTTCGGGATACAAGCCCCTGTTTTGTGTATTCGCCCTCTCGGACAGTCTGAACCGGACCCAGAGGTCCTCTCTTGTACAACCATCGACAGTGGAGCCTACGCAGTCTTCGGAGGCCAATGTCCCCTGAAGATGCCATCAAAAAGAGCCAGCGGTGCGAAGCCCTGCACCGGCAAGCGCAAGTGGGATGGAACCACTTGAGACGTGAGCTCTGGGCAACCTGGGCTCCTCTGCGACACCGAGAGGAAACACAGCCCGGAATTGGGTGACGTCCCGAGGTTTTGGAACCGGATTTCGCGTCAGCCTCGGCTCGGGGCGCTTGGGCCGCCGCCTGCCGAGTGGCAATCGCGGCCCCGCGACGGAGTTAGCTACGGAAAAGGGGGGCCAACGCCGGAGGGATACCGTATTTGGACCGGACTTTTGGTAGTTCCACCGGAAGTATTACTAATTACCAAGCACACAACGTCAGGGTCTCCCTATTCCAGGGGCCGTACAAGTACCCCGCGATGATGAGTGAAACAGTCAGTTGATCTTTCCTGAGATAACTACCTGACCTTCTTCAGACGGAACCGCTGATTCACCTGGCCTTTTTGGAGACGCATACCGACAACAACCTCCTCAGCAACCCTCCCAAAACTCCGCAACCATGGCACGACAGTCCCTGCAGCTCGAGCTCGCGGAGCGGCCCAAGGCCGGTATCGTTCCCGGCAAGACGTTCCGGGTACGGCAGGTGCCCGCGCCGACCGAGGCGGACCTGAAGGACGGCCAGCTTCTGCTCGAGACCCTGTACGTGTCGTACGACCCGGCCATGCGCGGCTGGCTCGACGACCGCCGCTCGTACGTGCCGCCGGTGCAGATCGGCGAGGTCATGCGCGCCCTGACCATCGCCCGCGTGCTCGCCTCCAAGTCGTCAAAGGCGGGGCCCGGCGACATCGTCACGGCCACGCTCGGCATCCGCGAGGTCGGCATCATGCCAGAGGACCAGGTCGAGCCTGCGTCCGCGCTGCCGCTGGGCAAGTCCGGCGGCAAGGTGACGGATCTGCTCGGTGTGTTTGGTTTGACCGGCATGACGGCGTACTTTGGCATGACCAAGATTGGCGAGCCCAAGGCGGGCGAGACGGTCGTTGTCTCGGCCGCCGCCGGCGCGACGGGCAGCGTGGCGGCGCAGATCGCCAAGATTGCGGGCGCCCGTGTCATTGGCACGGCAGGCAGCGATGAGAAGTGCCGGTGGTTGACTGAGGAGCTGGGCTTGGACGTTGCGCTCAACTACAAGGACCCAGACTTCAGGCGGAAGTTCAAGGAGGCCACGCCCAAGTTTATCGATGTCTTTTTTGACAATGGTGAGTCGGAGCCTGGAAGCGCAGCCGGGGCACATCGCTAACAGAAAGGGCTGCAGTCGGTGGTGAGCAACTGGATATGGCGCTAGGCCGTGCCAACGCCTTCTCCCGGTTCGTCATGTGCGGCGGCATCTCTCAGTACAATGCGGAGAGCAAGTCTGGGCCGACGGTGAGCAAACGGGACCGTACGAGTCAATGTTGAGACACGTCCACTGACGCGCTGTTTTTGCAGAGGAACTTCTCCAACATCATTACACAGCGGATCAAGTATGCTTTAACGCCGCTCTTCTTCCCTGTTCTCTTCAAGTCACTGACAAGCTCCTCAGGATGCAAGGTTTCATCGTGTTCGACTTCGCTAAGGAGTACCCCGCGGCGATGGCGCAGATTGGGCGGTGGCTGGGCGAGGGCAAGCTCAAGAGGAAGGAAACCATCATCAAGGGCGGCGTGGCAGCCTCCGAGGAGGCCTTCAAGCAGCTGTTCGAGGGTGGAAATATTGGTGAGTGGCAGAGCCCATGGTGTACGTGGACATAGAGAGCCACAAACGCTAACCCCTGAGCAGGCAAACTGATGGTCGAGGTCAAGAACCCGGAGGAGGTGTCACGACTTTGAGCGAGCCACGTCGGTGGCAACATAGCGTTTCTTATTCGACCAAGTTTAGCGCAATATTGTTCCACATGATCGTGTTGCCAATCAGTGACAGACCGCTTCGCTTTGACAGAACCCTTCAGTCACTCCGCTTTCCGCTGGCAACGGAAGGACGTGTGAGGGATATTCCACAGTCCCTAGCCGCGGTTGCATTTGTCTGCATTGAGGGTCCGGGCACCACCTCACGGGCAGGATATGTTATGTAGTGTTGGGCGATTTCGGCAATGGGTGGGATTCCTTTGAGCTTCCGATGATGCCGAGACGTACACCCCACGCCGTCGTCGGTTGTGCTCACTGTCCAACGTGTTGCCATTGCTTTCCGAGTGCTTGGGGTCTATTCTGGTCGGCCTGAGTCGTCCTGTCCCAGGAAGGCAGCAGGCCGCGTTCGCCACTAACACGGCCTGGCGGGCCAAAGGTTTCTCACCTTACCAGACTTAGATTCCCGCAGAAAGTCCACCGCTGACACACCCATTTTCGTTTGCCGCTCCCAACGTCCTGACCCTGTTTCTTTCGATTCCGCCAGGCTTTGGGCCGCAGATGTGAGCAGCGTAAACACCTGGGATCACCTGGATAACTGGTCCACAGTCATCATGGCTGTTCCACACCCTGGCCGGAAGCACTAACTATAACTCCGACAGCATTTGGTTGTTCTCTCACCGAGGATGCGCCCTGGGCCTGAGCTATTTCCGTCTGTTCCTGTCAGCTGCCAATGGGAACATCCTGGGACCCGCCGTGCTGGCGGCTGCGTCATCATGCACACTGAAGTGAACTCGCTCAGTTGGACAATTGCTTCTCAAAACACAATAGCCGAGGGGTCGGCGAATCCAAGTGGTAAACTTGGCTGAGCTGTTGATGAGTAGCAGGATCTGTATGTGTACGGAGGATCCGGACATTAGTATACCTCAGGTACCTTGGTTACCTTGTGTTCTGCGTTGCTGGAGGCTGCTTCAATGTCAACCCACAGAGGAGAAACAGGACAGCAAAAAAAAAAACAAAGGTTGAAAACTGTGCCTCTGTCATTGTCTCGGTATGTGTTCGAGTTCTTCTTTCTCTTCACGCTCTCTGGACCCCATTGTCTACGTCTTTCTTTTTTCTTCCTCCTTTCTGGATTACTACCCGTTGCCTTCGGTCCAGTTCAGTTTTGGCCCTTTCTAACCTGAGAACCGCGTACGGGTGTTGGGGTGAGTTCGTATGGTTTAACCCCGTACCCGGCCGCGACCGGGATGGCCGTAATCTGCTCAAGGCGTGTCTGTGTAGCAAAATATGTACTTGTGTCTACGTGTATGTAGTGCTGCGCGTCCGACTCAACCGACGTCGTTCGACTATTTCATCCTCCCACGCCACACTCTCGTGATTCAATCGTCTCCAAACAAACTGTGTTCGGAGGACAAGAAATGAGATGAGAGAGCTCAAGGCCAGTGCACGACATCAGAGAAAGTATCAGATGCAGAGAGAGGCCCATTGATCGGTGGTCTTTTGGGGCCTCTCCGCATTCTGATAATTGATTGGGATTATGACTGACTCTTGCCCATGCGAGCGAGCGAGGAGAGCACGGGACCCTTCCAGAACCAAGAATCGCTTCTCGGCGAGGATAGAGCTCGCAGAGCCCCTCTGCCGCTCAAGGGCCACGCTCGCACTGCAAAACACCAAGGGGCTTGCAGGTTGTTTGTGGCGAATAAGATCGACAGACTTCTCAGCGCTTACTCGATGGTTACTCGATGGAAACTCGAGAGACTTCACGATAGCTTCGGACGGCGGCCCAAAACGGCAACCGGGGGCGGGAACTGCTCGGTGGAGCGACAGGGGTCGTTCTTTGTCCTGGCCCGGGTCGCTTTGATTGGGCAGCTCAGGCGTGTCTGGACCCGGGTCCGCATCTTCGGAGGGCGGCTGTCTCCGATCTTGAAAAGCCAGCCAATGGGCGCCATCTGATAAGCTTTGCGACCCAGACCCGTTTCTCGCCGACAGCGGGCCTGCCAGAGTTTCTCGTGTGCCACCCCACAGCCCTGCCAGGCCAGGCGTGTCTGGGACGTTGTGGAAACGGCATCCTTGAATGGAATGGCAAAGCAGACTGGAGAGAGATGGGAATTTCCTACACTAGGTGGGTCTGGGACAAAGTTCGGCATTTTTGCAGCGCGAAGACCTGGTGGGCTGTTCGCAGTTTTGAAACCCGCCTTTCCATGTTGGTGGGATGGAAGTGCTCCATAAGCTCCATGTGCCGTTCCAGGCCTTGGGCGCTGCTTTCCTTCGTGCCTTTCGACCCTTTTTATCCTGGACCCCTACCCGCCTTGCCAAATCCCTTCCCGTTCACCTTATCTTTCCCTCGACGTCAGCGTGAATCATCTCGTCCCAAGCCCTGGAGTGGTGGATCATTGAGATCCTGTTTCCTTGCTCGAGACCGATCCTCTCTACCGACGTTGTACCCCGCCGAGCACCCGATAGATAAGGTCTCCTCCCTTCCGGCCGTGCTGGAGTGACCCGCCTCGGAACCTCAGCATTGCCAAGACCTCTCTTATACACCTTCTCTCTTTTCAGACCACAGTCGACAGCCTCCGTTCTCCAACATGACGGTGCCGAACATCCCCCACGACGGACCTGTCGCCGTCCTGGCTTCCACCAGGACTGTCCTCACACTCCCGGACGACACACTTGTGCTCACACCCGCGACCGTCACCATCTCCCTCGCCACTGGCAAGATCGTATCCGCAGTCCCCCAGGTTCTTCCGAGCACTTCGTTCCCTCCCGAGACGGTGTACCAGGACTACAGCCCAAAGCTGCTGCTCCCTGGATTGGTCGATGCGCACGTTCATTTGAACGAGCCTGGCCGCACAGAATGGGAGGGCTTCAACACGGGCACCAAGGCCGCGGCCTCGGGTGGTGTCACCACCGTCATCGACATGCCCCTGAACGCCATCCCCCCGACGACCACCATCGCGGGGTTCAACGAGAAGCTCGCTGCCAGCCAAGGGCAATGCTGGGTCGACGTCGGCTTCTATGGCGGTGTCATTCCCGGCAATGCTGATGAGTTGCTCCCTCTCGTGGAGGCGGGCGTCCGCGGCTTCAAGGGCTTTCTCATCGATTCAGGGGTGAGTGTCTCGAAGAGAAAACGAGTGCTGGCGCCGAGCGGATCACTAACCCAGTAAAACAGGTCGAAGAGTTCCCTGCCGTGTCGGCCAAGGACATTGCACTCGCAATGACGACGCTCAAGGATGCACCTACCACGCTCATGTTCCACGCCGAGATGCTTCCTCCCATTACCGACTCCGTCGGCGATGCCGTCCAGCAGTCCGAGCCCCCGCTCCAGCCGACCGGAGAGCTCAACAGCTACAGCACCTTCCTGGATTCCCGCCTCCCGTTTGAGACGTATGCCGTCGAAGAGATCCTGTCGATGGCCAACCTCGCGCCACAGCTCCACCTGCATATCGTGCACCTCTCGGCGACGGAATGCATCCCGATCCTGCGCAAGGCGCGCCAGAGCGGCATCAACATCACGGCCGAGACGTGCTTCCACTACCTCGGCCTCGCCTCGGACGACATCAAGGACGGCGACACGCGGCACAAGTGCTGCCCGCCGATCCGCTCGCAGACCAACCAGGACCGGCTGTGGGAGGAGGTGGTGGACGCCGACGGGTGCATCAAGACCATCGTCTCGGACCACTCCCCTTGCACCCCCGAGCTCAAGCTGCTCCCGCCTCACCTCCAGACCGTCTTCCAGGAAGGCCCCCGGCCGGGCATGCAGCACCTGGACTCGGGTATCGACGTGGCGATGGCGAAGCAGCAAGAGTCGCCGTTGGATCTGGTTCGGCAGGCGACCAAGAACCAGGGCGACTTCTTCGCCGCCTGGGGCGGCGTCTCGTCGGTCGGGCTCGGGCTGCCGATCCTGCACACGACGGCGTCGGAGCGGGCGGCGCGCGGGGACTCGGCGCCGTCGATCGTCGACATTGTGCGCATGTGCTGCCAGGCGACGGCGCGGCAGGTCGGGCTGGCGCACCGCAAGGGCGGCCTCCGGGCGGGCATGGACGCCGACATCTGCGTGTTTGACGACGAGGACGTGTGGACGCTGCGGGCGGCCGAGATGCGGTGGAAGAACCGCTGCTCGCCGTGGGAAGGGCACACGTTCAAGGGCCGGGTGCACGAGACATGGGTGAGGGGCCAGAAGGTGTTTGAGCTCGGCGGCGAGAATGCCGGGTTTGTCGCCGGGCGGCCGGTTGGGGAGCCGATTACCGAGCGGAGGACTGAGTAAATAAGGGGAGGCCCAGTGGGTTTGATGTTTGATCCACGAGTTGCTTTGAGCGGTTCCTGCGTAGACTGCGGATACCCGGGCGATGGTTTTACCTAATAGAGCTGATGATGCATGAGGGATGAGCTACCTGGACCTTTTTTTTTTTTTTGCAGCTTCTGTACTTTTACTCCTTCTAACGTACATACCTTAAATAGGTCTGTAATTGCATCAATTCTCTACAGCTTCGTCATGGCGATGGCGGACTCCGTACAGCATCGTTACGTCTCATCCACCTGTCTGTTCATGCAGACCGACCTGCAGTCCTGCACCGCGAGATGGACTTCGCGGGCACCCAACGAGTTCAAAGTCCTCCTGTCGGCAACCGGAGTCGCTCAGGGTCCCGATTTGTGACTGGCTCACCCCTGTGTCTCTCTGGTGACGACATCACTTTCGCTGAGGCAGCTGACCTGCCGGGCTTCCGTGCTTGAGTGGGGCACCGCCGCCTGGGGCCTCCTATTCAGGCACCGCGGAGCCACGAGCAGGGATCGCTGAAATGAGTCTCCAACTGGACAAAGCAATGGTGCTCCCGCTGAACCCGCTCAACAGCCTGGTGCTTGCAAAAAAACCTGTCAAAATGGGAGAAAGGGACATACCTTATCCGTACTTGGTAGCCATTGATCGACAGGAAGAAGAGCACGAAGACATGGCGACCGCCCCCCAAGTCTGTTGTGTAGAATTCCTCAAACACTGCTTCAAAGTTGCCCGGTGTCCCGATCCGGCAGCATCATCTTCAACGTGCAGCACCTGCTCCAAAAGCAATGCCAAGGTCGGTGGTTTGACCGATAAGGTAAGGAGTACGGCACTATCTGGGAACCCTTGTGTGATACGAGGACTTGGAGATCAGTGTGTGCGTCCTGCGGAAAACTGGAAAGTCAGAATTCTGTTCACATTGCGTTCACCAAGACCTGACTGTTCTCCCTGAATCTTGTCTCAGATGCTGGATTTTCCATTTGTGATCGATGTTGTCGCGGAGTCCAAGAGTCTGTCTCGCCTGGTTGAGGCTGTGGAGCAAGCAGATCGGAGCGCTGCCCTGAATTGCAGATGCAGGACTGCAGGTGGTCTGGGCTCTGCTCCGTCCTTGTTGTCTGGGCTGCACAGCTTTCCATTGGGCGCCTGCTCCACACAATTTCTCCTGCCCCCGTCGCTTGAGCCCAGCACGCAGGCCCGGCTGCTTGTCCCGCCCCGGTCACCCACGCTCAGCCACCACGGGCGGCAGCGTTTGCTGTTCTTCTGCTTCGACTCTCTTCAAACCCACAAGAGGACTGTTTTCGGTGCTGGGCCCTCGGGATTGCTCACGGTCGCGCATCATCTCCAGCTGCCCATGTCATTGAGAGACACCTGAGGGAATAATCGACTGTCGACCAACGAAACTCGTACCTAGGCGCCTGCTATCTGCTCACCTCACGCCCGCATCCCCTAAACATCCCGCCGCTCGGAAACCTGGACAGGCGGCCCTCGCCAAGCGCAAACCTGACGACAACAAGCCAACACCAACCCCGAAACACCACACCGACGACAACACCGCTGTGGAAAAACAACAACAAGAAAAAAACCACATTCGCATTGTTTTACGCCTTCAGGAGCATGTGTGCGGCCGCCGACCGTGCCTGACCTGGGACGTCTCTGCCATCTCCCAATTGCCGAGTGCCTCTGACGCCCCCTCCGTCTGCGACCCCCGAAATGCCCTCCTTCGTGTCGGACGGAAACACGGCAATCGACTCGCAAACCTCGGGCGTCGTGCATCTCGACCGGGCTGCCGAGTACGGTCTAACCCAAGCCAAGGTCAATGGACACATTGCTCGTCAGCCGCACTCGCACACGTCGAATGAGAGCTTCGACGGGAGTTCCGCGAACTCGACCAGCTCATCCACCACATCCGAGACGTCTTTCGAGCCAGAGCAGCGGCCAGCCAAGAATTTCTCTCACTCACGGAGCATGAACTCACCACCGAACGGATGCAGCGTGGGGGACGCAACCGGTACAGGCCCTGCCGAGTCTGCGAACTGGAAACCACAGCCGTCCAACAACTCGACGACGCTGGTGGATCGCACAGTTGGGGGCTCAGCAACAAGGGCAGAGGGGGACAATTCGTCAGGTCGAAAGCTGAGCGATGGTCCGACACACGCCGCAACTGGGATAGGAAAGCCGCCAGCGCAGTCGGGAGTTGAGGTATATTTACATCCCGTGAGCCAAGGGGACGTCCGGACCGTGGAGAACGGATCGACTTTGACGCCGCTTGCCGTCGCCAGCACGCCCGCGCTCGCCCCCCAATCTTCCAGCCCAGCCTCGAGTCGGGTAAGTCAGAAAGCGCCCCACAGGTACTCATCACCCCCGGTGTACGAGCAGCCGACTTCATCCGGCACGCTGCAGTCCCCGCCTGTCCCAGGGATCAAGCATCGCCACACATTGGAGGTTCCAAAGGTTACATCCGCCCGAGGGTCACGAGACGGAATTGATACCGCCTACTCGAGCGGCAGGTTCTCGCCAACCATCCCGGGGGGGCGCAGAGCTTCGCTGAGTTTGGCTCGGAGGAACACACGATCGCTCCACTCGGATGGGCCGCGCGATGAGGTTGTTCCAGACGAGGATGCCCTGCGGTGGGCAGAGGCGTACAGGCAGAAGCGGGCCAGCAAGAGGAGGAGGAGGGAGATCGAGGATGACGACAGGGTGCTGGTCGGGACTAAGGTTGACGAGTCGCATGCGAACTGGGTGATAGCATACAACATGCTGACCGGCATTCGCGTGGCCGTGTCGAGGACCAACGCCAAGCTCGACCGCGCCTTGACTGATGCCGACTTTGACGTGAAGCAGAAATCGACCTTCGACATCGCCGGAAACGAGCTGGTCCCGTCCGCCAAGTACGACTTCAAGTTTAAGGACTACGCACCCTGGGTGTTCCGTCACCTGCGCGCGCTCTTCCGCCTGGACCCGGCCGACTACCTCATGTCGCTGACCGGCAAGTACATCTTGTCCGAGCTTGGCTCGCCCGGCAAGAGTGGGAGCTTCTTTTACTTCTCTCGGGACTACAAGTACATCATCAAGACGATCCACCACGCCGAGCATAAGTTCCTCCGCAAGATCCTGAAAGATTACTACCAGCACGTCAAGGACAACCCGAACACCCTCCTCTCCCAGTTTTACGGTCTGCATCGGGTCAAGATGCCCTACGGCAGGAAGATTCACTTTGTTGTCATGAACAATCTGTTTCCCCCGCACAGGGATATCCACCAGACCTTTGACCTGAAGGGCTCGACTATCGGCCGCGACTACCGGGAGGACGATCTGGAAACGAACCCGAGGGCAACCTTGAAGGATCTGAACTGGCTGCGGCGGAAGAGGCATCTTGAGCTGGGCATCCAAAAGAAGCGGCTGTTCCTGGCGCAGCTGCTCAAGGATGTGCGGCTGTTGCAAAGATTGCAGATTATGGATTACTCTTTGCTCATAGGCATCCACGACCTCGAGAAGGGTAATGAGGAGAACTTGAGGGGTAAGACGCTGCGCGTCTTCAATCCGGGTGGGAACAACACGTCGGATGACTTTGACCCGCATTCGGTCCTGATGCGCACCCCATCCAAGCTGGAAAACCAACGCAAGGCGAGGGAGCTCCGGCAGATGATCCAATCCGAGAAGCCCGTTCCCATGGGGGAGACAAGCAACATGATGCCCGAGGAACTCGAGGAAGGGCAAAGCCGGCCGGGTTTCATCTTCAACCAGGACGACGGTGGTTTCCGGGCTACGCATGAAGACAACACCCCAGGGGAAGAGATCTATTACCTGGGAGTGATCGACTGCCTAACTCACGTATGTTTCAACGCTTCCGTGCAGCTGCAGCGGACAGAACACTGACCTCAAGTTTCCAGTACGGTATCATCAAGAAGATAGAGCACTTCTGGAAAGGTCTCTCGAGTGATCGCAGCCAGATCTCGGCCCTGCCGCCTCACGAATACGGCGAGAGATTCATCAACTTCATTTCCAACGTAACCATGTCACAGGAGGAAGCGTTCCGAGCTGCACAAGAGCGAGACGCCAGATTGGCGGCCGAGGCCGCTGCTGAGGTGCCTCCCGTCCCCAATTACAAGCCTCCACTCCCGCCTTCCACCATCCCATCGGGACAGCGACCGGCCGAAGAGCAGGCCGTAAAGATGGGAGCAACTGATGCCGAACCCGACGTACCAGACCGGACCCTGAGAACTACTGTCTCTGCTCCTTCGACAAACAACTCGGGAGCCGGGAAGGCTGGTCACGGCCCGAACGGCGTGGTTGCTGAACGCAGAGAGACAACGGTTCTGCCAGTTGTGGAGGAAGCTGCGGAGGGTGTTTCAACCGGAGACCGCAGTCGAAACAGCCGTGTCAGCAGCCTTACCGCAGAGAGCGATGGGCGGCCACTAACCCCGGCCAAGGACGGTGACGAGAGGGAACCGGGTTTTGGCAACCCGCTCCTTGGTGGGCGCAGTAGTAGCAGGGGCAGCGGCAGCAACACACGACCGCCGCCGACCCCGCCGAAGACCGGACACGGGTACACTGGCCCTGGAAAGCCGGAAAGCGCCGACAGTGGTTACGGGATTGTCACCAACGGCAGCAGTAACGGCGGCCTCAAGAGCCTCACTGGATCGCAAAAGTCGCTCAACATCCGACCCCAGATCAGCCGCGACAGCCTTGACAAGGCCTTGCCCCCGCTTCCAAACGCAAGCTCCTCTCGTCTCCAGAATGTGTCCTAGGGCGACAGCACTAGACCGATGGGCGAGTCAGCCGAGGATGAAGGCTTGCGAGAAGCCCCGGTGCTGGAGAAGATGTCGGATCAGAACGAATGGGAGCTGGTGCGACTCAGGTTTCTGCAGAGAATGTCGCCCAGTCGAGCCGTGCAGAAGCTACGCACCCACAAGACGACATGTCAATCGACTTGACGAATTTGGCGCGAATGGGACAGGATAGGGAGGGATGACGGGTAAGAATTGTACGAAGGCCGGTGGTTTTTCATCTCAAACCTTGTCTCCTTGCGAAAAAACATGATACCACAAAGCATCACACAGCATACACACCAAGCAAGTTCTTTTGTCTGCCTTTCGGTCGTCTTTCTTTCTCTTCGCCCAACCACCTGTTCATACCTGTTTTCTTTTGATGTTGTCTGGATTCATCTTTCCTTTTGTCGTCATAATCACTCATAGCCGGCCTGGGTTGTTGCTTCAGTCGCACTATTGCTCGTTAGAAATTAGACCCAATGTTATGGACAAACGGATATCTTGGTTGCGTTTCTCACAAGCAGAAGACTGCGTCTACAAATTAAATGATTTCTTTTTTTCGTCAGGAAGTGTAAGAGGAGGCACGCGGATGATTTCGGGGTTGGGGCTAAGGGCTCGGTCAAGGTGTGCTTTTACTGTTTCGAGATTGAGATAGAACAACACGCATGGGAGAAATTTCCGGTGTGGCTCGGAGGCAGGATCATCAAAACATGGGTATGTCTGAATAAACCATAAAATGAGAAGGCATCTCGTAATTCTAAGCCCCAAGTACCAGTCAACGCCGGTGCCCAAAGACAACACACATAATACAGGTTTCAAATAATACACGTCCAAGGACGTCCCTCACACGCCCTGGCCTGCTAGCCCGTTGAGCCAGTAGCTACCACATCGGATCAACTCCGAGGTGCAAAGTCGGAGTTCACATCCATCTTTTGCGCTCCTTGCGCCTCAAGCTCCTTCAACCTCGCCTTCTTCTGGATATCCTGCACCCGCCACTTTTTGAAGTATGTGACCTGCCATACCCAACCGTCAGCTTTTCAAAGTCCACCAAGCCAAGCACCATACCATACCACCAACAACAACCCCCCTTTTTTCGCACCCCAGCAACAAACAAAGAGGATAAGGGAAGGAGTCTCCAAACTCACCCACTGCGTCGCGCAGTCCTTCTCGAAGCCGGCGCTCTCGCTGCCGCACGCCCGCGCTGCGGCCTTGTCGTCTTTGAGGGCGTCGACAATGCCGTGGGCGTCGAGGCAGGCAAAGTAGGCGTCGCGGGCCTCCCAGCACTTTTGGCGCTCGGCGCGCGAGGGGGCGACGGCGCCGGTGCGGACCTCGGTCGCGCGCTTGTCGGCTTCGGAGGCGGGGAAGATACCGCTGAGGAGGCCCATTTTCGGTATCGACGGACGGTGGTGGTGGTGGAGAGAGGTCAGACGGGGCGGAAGAGGTGCTGTAGGGTCGGGGTCGTGGTCGTAGTCGTCGGATGGGTTGGTGTCTCTCAGACGATTCGAGCTTTGGGTGCTGGAGCTTCGACTGGTTGAGCTCGGAAGGTTCCGCTGCTGCTGGGAAGCGGGAGGCAGCGGCAGGCGGGGCTGTGGGCCCAGCGGGCGGTTGACCCTGGCTCATGAAAGATTACATAATTACAGGACCTTCGGAGTAACATTGCGTCGTCTTGCGCATGTGTCAGGCGACGATGCACCCGACAACTCCAAAGCTCAACAGAACATCGCAATCTGCTCACCCGAGAACCCCTCGACGGAACATTAACGCGAGGGCATTGACGGCAACGCGATTATATACTGTGAATCTTAGATACTTCTATCATTTGCACGAGAATTCCTTCGCGGGCGCGGTCCAACCCACCATCTTCTCGTCCGTTTCATCGAGTTGAGGCCCTCTCTCCGAACTTCCACAAGGGAACGATTCCACCCCGAGTGCCCGATTTAAGCCTTGTTCGACTGGGCTGAACTTGGCGAGAACGCCCCGCCACTGCCCTCCCTCGTCTCCACCACCCGACAGCCACAGAGTGCAGATGGCGCGTCGACGACGACCGCCTCGCCCTGGCGCCCTCGCCGAGCTCCCGCCCCTCAAGATTCTCAGCCAGATTGCCGCACTACAGGCGCTATACTATGCCGCGGCGCTAGTGCTCATGCTCTTTACCGTGCTTGTCGCGGGGACAAAGTTCAACTTGAATCTCGTCTTTGGCTGGGATGCCGTGCGCGGCGACACGACGCAGGGGTGGTTGATGGGGTTTATCTGGATATTGGATGGCGGGTTGTTGATGTGCGTATACTGACATCTTCTCCTTTGTCCTTGCCTTTTTTTTACCCCCTGGCGGAGTCAAGGCCATGCTGTGGGGAAGCACCTTGCTGACAGTTTTGCTTGCCGCAGGGCTGTCGCGATAGTAGTCCTCATCGGCCGCTCCAAACTTGTCCTCGACTTTGCCCTGTCGCTCCACGCCATCCACTTGATCGTCGTGACGTTCTATTCGGGGCAAATACCACGGCACACGGCGTGGTGGCTCTCCATGGCGGCGGCCAGCGCCGTCTCGGTTGCGCTGGCGACGTGGGGTTGCCGCTACCGCCAACTACAACCAATTTCCTTTGGAGGGAATGGCGGGACATCAACGGCGGGAGGGGGCGGTGGAGGAAACGGCGGCGGCAGCAGCGGCGAGAACGGCATGGACGGAGACGAGGAGCAAGGCTTCTCGCGCGGGAGGGGGAGGGGTAGGGGTAGGGACGGGGCCGGCGAGTACGAAATGGCGAATATGAGCAGTGAGGCGGGAAGGTAGCCATTGGAGTTGGGCACGGGCTGTTGATTGCACTTTCCAGCGTTAGATCAGAGCATTGCGCGGTGTTATGGTGTTGGGCTACAAGAGGCGCGCAGGTCCAGTTTTCCAGGTCTTGGATTATCAATGGCATGCTTACCTCCTCTATTTTCCGAGAGGGATCATGGACAGTGTACCCTCTGCAGCGGCACACCTGTGTGCCGCCCCGGATGAGGACGGTCTTCTCTTCCCGGAGCCCATCATGCTCATGTAACCCTAACCCGCTCTCATTGTTCCTCGGTCAACGACACCCGAAACCCACCGGCTAGCACCGGCGGGGTTCCCAGGGGAGCGATCGCGCCGATGACGACGATCTTCATGATGCTTATCCCGAGGTACAAGTAGAAGTGAGAATTGCCTGGCACAGCCTGGCTTACCTCTCTGTCACCAAACTACACAGTACTGTGCACTGGATAGCCATCCCAGACGCCAGACGCCAGACGCCAGACGAACATGTCGAGGCTGCTTTTCAGACGCCTGCCCGCAAGGGCTGTCCTGCGTGCTCGGCCGATGCCCTCCGCCAGGACTTATGCCTCGGCCTCTCCGGCCACGCAATTCAACTGGGAAGACCCGCTCTGGTCCAAGAACCTGCTGACCGAAGAAGAGCTGGCCATCTCGGAGACGGCTGAGCGGTATTGCCAGGAACAGCTGCTGCCGCGAGTGCTTCGTATGGCCTCTTAAACCACGTGTAGCATCGCCGCCTGCCTGACTAACTCGGGAACAGAGGCATACCGGGATGAGCATTACGATCCCAAGATCCTCGAGGAGATGGGCGAAATGGGGCTTCTTGGCGCTACCATCGATGGATATGGTTGTGCCGGGGTCTCGACCGTTGCCAGCGCGCTGATTACTCGTGCGGTTGAGCGCGTCGACAGCGGCTACCGAAGCAGCATGTCAGTCCAATCGTCGTTGGCAATGGGCGCCATCCACGACTTCGGGACGGCGGAGCTGAAGGAGAAGTACCTCCCTGCGATGGCAAAGGGCAAGCTCATTGGCGCCTTCGGCCTCACCGAGCCGAACCACGGCAGCGACCCCGGATCGATGGAAACCGTCGCCCGCGAGCACCCGCAAAAGAAGGGCTACTACCTGCTCACGGGCTCCAAGACATGGATCACGAACTCGCCCATCGCCGATGTGCTGGTGGTATGGGCCAAGCTCCAGGACACGGGCAAGATTCGCGGCTTTCTGGTTGACAGGAAGCAATGTCCTGCGGGCACCTTGGAGACGCCTGCCATCAAGAACAAGACCGGCCTGCGTGCCTCCATCACCGGCATGATCCATCTCGAGGACTGCCCCGTGCCCAAGGAGAACATGTTCCCCGTGGTCGAGGGCCTCAAGGGCCCTTTCACCTGCCTCAACAGCGCCAGATACGGCATCGCTCTTGGCGTCATGGGCGCGCTGGAGGACTGTATCGACCGGGCTCGCACGTATGCCCTCGAGCGGAAACAGTTCAAGGGCAACCCGCTGGCCAAGTACCAGCTCATCCAGAAGAAGCTGGCAGACGCGGCTACCGACGCTGCCTACGGCACCCTTGCGGCAATCCAGGTTGGCCGGCTGAAGGACGAAGGGAAGGCGACGCCCGAGATGATCAGCATGATCAAGCGCCAGAACTGCGACAGGGCTCTTCACAACGCGCGGGTGTTGCAGGAGATCTTTGGCGGGAATGCCGTCAGTGACGAGTACATGATCGGACGTCACGTCGCGAACCTCTACGTCACCCAGACCTACGAGGGCCAGAGCGACATTCACAGTAAGTCCAAAGACCATCCGCAATGTGGACGCCGCGGTCTAACTCGAGATAGGCCTGATTTTGGGACGGGCTATTACCGGCATCCAAGCCTTCGTATAACCATCGGGTCCGTTTTCGGTGGCGACCCAGGGCGGGATCCGGTCCGGGTGGAGGCATATCCATGAGCACGATACCGGTCGTTTGGCATGAGACTCCCTTTTTCCACGTGTAGATAGCATAGACCTGAGCGGCGTCACCGATACGGGGACCCTGCGTCCATCAGTACCAACACAGACCATGGTTCATCAACCTCCTTTCGGACGGTGAGAAGGAAGACGGCCGTCCGCAGACGGCGTCTGCACACTCCCAAGGCTCTATTGTCATTGTTACCTTGCAAGCGTATCGAGTCCGCCGCATGGCAAACCTGCTGCTCCGGTCGTTGCAGATTACAGATCTGTACAGCCATGTGTGTAAGCAGACGCCTGTGTTCCCTCCCTCCAGCTGAGATCCTTGGAGAGACGAGGTGGGGCTTATCCCATCACTAACTGCTGTACTCTTCAGTTGACCGTGGATCTGTTAGTGCGCCGATGCAGTCACCCCGTGGTGGCGTCGCGTGAGCAAACGGGCTGTGCCGGAGCAGTGATTGGCGACTGACGATTGGGCGCCAAATTCTGACCCAGCGGCTGGCTCTTGCCTGAAAATTCCTTGGCCCCAGCGATGCCTGGTTCAGCCTTTGGCAGAGTGGGGCCTAAACTGCCTTTGTCGACCCGCCCACTTTCCCCCCTCACTTTCCTCTTGCAACCTGACTTCGACATCTTCGGATTCCGACATCTTCGGATTCCGTCACCTTCGTCTCCGACAACCCTCTTTGCAACACGCTCCTGCAATCCGCCTTGCGGTTTCTTGGTAAGCCTTTACTATTCCCGCAATCCCCATTTCTGCGTTTGCTTTGTCGTGGGCTTGTGTTGCCACTTCTCGCAGCCTGCAGGCCGATTCATTCTGGTTCTGTGCCCTTCCACAGGCGAAGAGCTGACCAGCCTTAAATTCAGCAGTGCCTCAACCACTCGACGTCGCATCTCGCCGTCAACCACCCATACCACACATCCAGACATGGCGCTGAAGCGTATTAACAAGGAACTCACCGATCTCGGCCGGTATGTCCTCGGGATCCATTTTGCTCCCTCGTCCGCTTGCTCCGCCAAATCTGCGCGAGCCTGAAGTGCCGTCATTCGACTGCCCGTTCATGGTGGGGCCAGGCCGGGCGGGGTCCCCGAACCACCACCCGGGAGGCCGACCATCATGACGGGGAATCTGGAGGGCCTCATACGTGGACATTTTGCTGATCGCCATGCTAACCGTTCATCTTGCAGTGATCCGCCCTCCTCCTGCTCTGCGGGGCCGTCTGGCGACGATCTTGTACGTGGCGCCCTCAAAACACAATTCGTCCTGTCGCCATGACAACGTGCCACTTCGCCCTGGCCTGGTGCTTCTGTCGAGACTCAGCCCGCTAACATATCTTTGTTGCTTAGTTCCAATGGCAGGCGACGATCATGGGTCCTGTGAGTCGCCTCTTCTTTGAATACACCTCTGGTCGGCGATGAGGGGGAACAACGACGCGATCGCTGTATCCTCAAGTCGCGTCCCTGATGATGCTTGGAGAAACATGCATGCTAATCTGCGCCGAACAGAGCGACTCGCCGTACGCTGGGGGTGTCTTCTTCCTTCAGATCCAGTTCCCGACGGACTACCCGTTCAAGCCGCCAAAGGTTCACTTCACCACTCGGATCTACCATCCCAATATCAACGCAAATGGCAGCATCTGCCTCGACATCCTCCGTGACCAGTGGAGCCCCGCATTGACCATATCGAAGGGTATGCAATCATCTTGCACAACGTTTTTTCAGATTCCACTGGCTGACCTTGTTCCTTGTTGCAGTCCTCCTTTCCATCTGCTCGATGTTGACGGACCCGAACCCCGACGACCCGCTTGTGCCCGAGATCGCTCATGTATACAAGACGGACCGTACCAAATACGAGACGACGGCTCGCGAGTGGACCCGGAAGTACGCGGTCTAGCGTTGTAGCCTGATGTGCGTTGATTTCGACTGCTGTGGCCGATCTTACTGGTTTCCGGGCGTCTTCGCCGGCGTCCTCGGCCCGCTCGGGCTCTCGGCCCTGGGAGGGTCTGCCATCTGGATCGCGCTGCGGGTGGCGGGTTTCGGAGATTTGAGGAGGAAGGAGAGATGCTCGCGGACCAATTATCAGACGGCGTTGGTTGGAGCTGTTGGGGGTTGGCAGAGACACCACGGGCTGGCAGCTCCCTAATCATTCATACTGCATCACCTAGCCTGGGAATCGGAAGGGTTTTGGCCATTGCATGCTTCTTCGACTATTCCCCATCACTTGGAACATTGTGTGTCATGTTTCCCCAGATTACATCTAGCTAGATTGCCCCGGGAGAAGAAGAGATGCGAAATACCATGTTAACAGCGAGCACAAAGGTTTCCCGTGAACTATGCCCATCTCGTTGAGCTCATTTCGAAAAAGCCTTTTTGCGAGACATACATCCGCTCTGGCGTAGCCTCCGGCAAGCCCAGCCCGGCAGCACCTGGTCCCACACCGGAGTCAACTCCGTTCGCCCCTCTCAATCTGGAGTACGGCAACGACGAACTCATCAGATGAGGCACGGCCGGAGGCGGTCCCACCGGCAACAAGCCCGCCGTCCCGTTGTTGATCACTTCCGTTCCTTTCTGTTAGGGGCGACGTATACGCCGCCCCGGGCTGGCGCTAGCGTCCGCCTTGGCTTGCGGGTTGCGCAGCTTGCCGCGCCTTGTTCGTGCCTTTGGTGTTGTGGGGAGCCGCAAGGTGTGGAGGAGGTTGGGCTGGTTTGTAGGGGCATGACATGTCACATGAGAGATAGATAAGGTTCTAGTCAAGTTGACTCGGGGAGCGGGTTGGAAATGCAGGTGGGTGTGGTGTGGGATCAGAGTGGAAGCGATGAAAGGGGAGGGAGGATATGGGAAATGGCTGAGGACATACATGAGGCAGAGTTGGTGAGGGCGCTGTGTTTGTATGGAGTCAGGTGATGACGCTGTTGATGGGCACGCCTTGTCTCCGTGTTGTTGGAATGTCCAAAGTCAAGACCCCGACTCTTGGTTAAGGGGCCTGGTCTTGACTAAGGTAGGCCACATCAACGGCGGCGTCTAGAGGTCTAGGCCGGGACGGCAGCCTGCCTGCGCTGCGTTGGCGATCAGGTTGGCTCCGATCGGCTCAGGGATCGGTGCTTTTTTGCGATGAACAGCTTCCCGTTGCATTTGCCCTTTTTTCTCTTTTTTGGTTATGCATGATGGATGTGAATACTGTATGTGGGACGGCAAAATACTGGAATGGGGAGTTGTTTCAGGGTCGGATGGGATTCCTTTGCTGGACGAAGGAATCTTGCATCTGTATCGATTGGACCATGTTGTGGTCAAGACTTCGTATTACAGGTAACGCTAGAAGGATGGCCACATTCCAAGACAGGTGTAACGTCAAGCGGTCTCTTTGCTTGAGGTCAGCAGTGTGGCGCTGGTGGTTCCTGGGATAAAGCGAGCCGTTGGACACATTGGGATTCCAGATCTCCCAAATAACGTTAGCTTCTAGACGCGAGGTCACCTCACACAAAGGCAAGCCCCATTGGAATTGGTTTTCGCAACCATCACCAAAGTGACCGCGGCGATTGTTGATGACAAACTCGACGAAGTGTGGGCAGGCTCCGGCTGAGCATTGAGACATTGCTCCAGGTGCGACGTTGGTTGGCGCCGAAGCTGAATCGCCGCTTGTGTGTCAGGATCCTGGCCGAAACAGCAATCGCAACGCCCGACCGTCTCCCAAGGCCGAACTCAGCCAATCAGCGCTGTTCAACGGCATATTGTGGGGTCGCTAAAACCCGGTCTTGGCGGCCGCACGGTGAGACTCTGGCCTTCGTGACTGCCGCCCGGCTCATACCCAAAACGCAGCGCTTCGCAAGCATTGCGCCCGCGAACGGAGAAGATGAAGCAGAACTGGGCTTATGCTTCTCGGAAATGGCGCCATTACCCACCATCCGTGCCCTGTCCTGCCGGGAGATCGGTCTGATCATTCACTGCTAGGAGGATTGTACAAGGCCCGCCAACAACAACCTGAAGTTCAGGATTTGGTCGATGGACAAAGAGACCCGACTCGGTGATCACGAGCTTTTTCAGATGGAAGAGGCCGGATGAGTGGCCGCTGTGTTCGATTGCAGATGACGCCGATGCCATCCGCAACAGTCAAGAGCAGTGATTCCACACCGGCACCTGCTTGCGGCGAGGTTTGCCGTCACGTCCGCTCTTGGATCCCGTCGTTGTGGGTCTACCCATGCTGCTGTTTTTAACTGGGGCGTTCTCCCAAAGCTCGGATTGTGGGCGGCGGCACTGGAGGCCGAGGACGGTCCCCTGCAGTGGCGGAGAAGGCTTGTTGCCGCAGAAGCCACCCCGGCACTCCCTCCAGACCCCCGGTCTTGATGTTGCAAGTGGCTCGCTCTCGGCAGGACGTCCGTTTCGACAAGCCTGGGAACTCGTTCGATTTTGTCGAATTTCCCCTGTCCAAAGGATCCTTTGACCCTTTCTTGGCATCTCGACTTGCTTGTTGCTTGCGTGCGCTTCTTCTCCTTGTCTTCCCCTTTTGCATCGCCATACGCAGCGCGCAACACATTTCACCCCCCTGGAGGGTTCCACGTCTCCGAGACTCTTGTTCATGGGCAGTCCCTCATCATAGCGCCTCGCTGTGCCCCTTCTCGAGTCATTTGCCAATCGTTTCCCGCCCCCGGGTTCACGTTTCCATTCTTCGTTTCTGCACTGTCTTGTCCTGAGTCCTGGCGCAGTGGCCAGACTGCCCCCCGTCCCCCCCATCTCCCTCTTGGACAACAGCCGCAAGAGACAGGCATTGTGGACAGGTATGATCTACACAAATCAGCCCATGTTTCTGGTTGCTTGATCGCTTGGCGCTTCTCTTAACCCAAACCCGCCCCCCGCACCCGACTCTGCGGCCTGCCTTCCCTTCCCCTCCCTGCCCTCGACTTCGTTGGTGCTGCGCATCTTTCACGGTGCTTGGTTGCTGACCATCACCGCCTCGCCCCCCGTGGCAAATGCAGGCTCCATATCCATTCCTTAGTTTTCCTCTTCAACGACGACTACTCTTCTCGACTGTCGCTTAATGGGCCTCTTTCGCCGGTTCAGCAGGTTCTGATTCCGAAAACACGAGAGCGCATTGGTTCTTCATCGACGTTTTAATTGCTGGATCGCTGCAAAGGGTTTGGGCATCGATTGCCCGTGGGAGGGCTTTGAGACGACCGACCAAGAACAAGAGACCAAAATCTCGCGCGAGGTTTTGGGAGGGACTCGCGGGTTGGGCGCACCTTTTGGGAGATCCCGACGACAACGACGACGCCCAACATGGCGGGCTACGGAGCTTACGACGGGTACGGTAGCTACCCCAGCAGCGCGGGATCAGCCAAGCAGTCGGAGCGATCAAGATGGACACCACTCACGCGCATGCTGCTGTCGGGCGAGATGACACAGGAAAAGCAGAAGGAGTTGACGCCTCGGGAAAAGTTTGATCGGTGGATGGTTAACGAGGGCTACCGTCGAATGTAGGTCCTTGGTTTGCAGCGCGGCGCCCCAGCGCAAGACTGACAGCCTCGCAGTTTCGTCTTCGTCTTCATGTTCCTCCACGCCGTCGTGTTCGCTTTCAGCTTTGTCCACTTCACTTTGAAGGACAATTTACAGATTGCCCGGGATACGTTTGGGCCGACTTTCATGATTGCCCGATCCGCAGCACTGGTTCTCCACGTCGACGTCGCCTTGATTCTCTTCCCGGTTTGCCGGACGCTCATCTCGTTGGCGAGGCAAACACCGCTCAACGGCATCATCCAGTTCGACAAGAACATCACGTTCCACATCACGACCGCGTGGTCCATCTTCTTCTTCTCGTGGGTCCACACGATTGCCCACTGGAACAACTTTGCCCAGATCGCGGCGAAAAACAACCTGGGGTTCTACGGCTTCCTGCTGGCCAACTTGGTGTCGGGGCCGGGCTGGACGGGATACGTCATGCTCATTGCCCTGACGGGCATGGTCATCACCTCGGTTGAGAAGACGCGCCGCGCCAACTACGAACGCTTCTGGTACACGCACCACATGTTCATCATCTTTTTCTTCTTCTGGTCCATCCACGGCGCCTTCTGCATGATCCAACCCGACTTTGCGCCCTTCTGCACCTCGATCGGCACCTCGGCCATCGGCGTCTTCTGGCAGTACTGGATGTACGGCGGATTTGCCTACCTCGCGGAGCGCATTGCCCGCGAGCTCCGGGGGAAACACAAGACGTACATCTCCAAGGTCATCCAGCACCCGAGCAACGTGTGTGAGATTCAGATCAAGAAGGAGCACACCAAGACAAGAGCAGGGCAGTACATCTTCTTCTGCTGCCCTGCCGTGTCGTTGTGGCAGTATCACCCCTTCACCCTGACCAGCGCGCCGGAGGAGGACTACATCTCCATCCACATGCGCGTTGTGGGCGACTTCACCCGGGCCGTCGCCGAGACGCTTGGCTGCGAGTTTGATAAGAAGAAAGGGGAGTCGTCCAAGGTTGTGGGCGTCAATCAGGACAACGACGAAGTGGACCCGGCGCTCAGACGTGTGCTTCCGCGTGTCTACATTGACGGTCCGTTTGGGTCGGCATCAGAGGACGTGTTCAAGTACGAGGTCTCGATCCTGTGTGGCGCTGGTATCGGCGTAACGCCGTTCGCTTCCATCCTCAAGTCGATCTGGTACCGGATGAACTATCCACAAAAGAAGACGCGGCTGAGCAAGGTCTACTTCTTCTGGATCTGCAGAGACTTTGGTTCCTTCGAGTGGTTCCGCTCCCTGCTTCTCGCCATCGAGGCGCAGGATGTGGACAACCGCATTGAGATTCACACCTACCTGACGGCCAAGATCAAGGTTGACGACGCTACGAACATCATGATCAATGACGCCAATGCCGACAAGGACACCATTACCGGCCTCCGGTCGCCGACCAACTTTGGCCGTCCCAACTGGGATATGATCTTCAGGGGCATCAGGAAACTGCACACGCCCTCCGAGGCTGGTGTGTTCTTCTGCGGGCCGAAGGGCTTGGGCAGCACATTACATATTTTCTGCAACAAATACAGTGAGCCTGGGTAAGTTGAGATGCCCCAACGCATGGTTTTGCGGTCAAGACACTAATCAGATGATCCAGGTTCAACTTTGTCTGGGGCAAGGAGAACTTCTAGTTGATATCGGGTTCCCCTCGTTTCTTTGGTCCTCCTCAACCGGCACAGAGGACAAGTAAAAACGGGCCACGATTCTTGCTCGTCTTTTTTCACTCAGGGCGCGGGACGCCAACAGCAGAGCCCAAAGGCGAGCCCTGTTTTTGGATTCGAGGACGACTTTCGCCTTTTGGGCCTGAACAGCAAGTGGGCATGGGAGTTTTGGCGGCTTGTTTGTCGTGAAATTCCCGATTTTGGCTTTGCTTTGCCAACGATGGGTACCACTCATTGGCACGAGTCACGGCAAATGTTCAGAGGTGAACACCCAGGGAGAGCGAAAAAGAGGACCAGCACAAACAACCAGCCAGCGGTCCCTCGAACCACCACTTCCGGCTCATATTCTGAGCCCTGCATCGATTCCCTAGTTGCCGGTCCCCCCAGTTTCGGCATGCATGTTCGGATCACGGCTTAATAGATAGTGAATGATGGCTCTAGTAGAGAGGCACGCATCAGCGTTTTTATTTGGTACATATCTGATTTAAATACCACCTTTGTATTTACCTGACATAAGGTACTTTGGCAATGAATGCATGCTTTGGCATTTGACCTGTGCAGCGGATGGGGGAACTTGAACCAAGTCTCTCCAAGCGCAACGTCTCAGGGCCGTGAAACCTGACCAGGGGTTTAATTGCCCCACTTTTAATTCGCGGAAAGGCGCGTGTGCCTGCAGCTCTCGCGTTTGAATCCCCCCAACCATTCCGTGACATCACGAATCACGTTGGTTACCATCTTCTGGCAAAACCCTTCCCTCAGAGCATACCAGTTAACCACTCTCTCCCGATAAACCCCAAGCAGGGCTGGTCAGCGACATTGCTAAACATCAAAGATGGGCATTAAAAACCTCTTTTCCATTATCAAGGAGGAAGCTCCAGATGCGATCAAGGAGGGCGAGATCAAGAATCAATTCGGCCGCAAGGTCGCAATCGTACGTCGCTGTACGCAAAACGTTCTGAGCCGAGTTGACAAGTTCTAGGATGCGTACGGACCCGACCAAACGGCACCAAACGAACTGTCCCTGCTAACTGGCCACTAGCTCCATGAGTATCTATAGCTTCCTCATCGCCGTGCGATCCGATGGCCAACAGCTGATGAACGAGAGCGGCGAGACAACATCGCATCTCATGGGCATGTTCTACCGTACATTGCGCATGGTCGACAACGGAATCAAGCCGCTCTACGTCTTTGACGGCGCCCCGCCGAAGCTCAAGTCGGGCGAATTGGCAAAACGGTTTCAGAGGAAACAAGAGGCAAACGAAGGACTCGAGGAGGCAAAGGAGACGGGAACGGCCGAGGACGTGGAGAAGTTCTCGCGCCGGACTGTGCGCGTCACAAGGGAGCACAATGCCGAGTGCCAGCGACTGCTCAAGCTCATGGGCATCCCCTACATTGTCGCGCCCACCGAAGCCGAGGCGCAGTGCGCCGTGCTGGCCCGCGCAGGCAAGGTCTACGCTGCGGCTAGTGAGGACATGGACACCCTCTGCTTCAACACACCGATTCTCCTGCGACATCTTACCTTTAGCGAGCAGCGCAAGGAGCCGATCCAGGAGATTCATGTCGACAAGGTCCTGGAGGGCCTGAACATGGAGAGGAAACAGGTATGTGTTCCCAGCCACTACCTGCCTGCCAAGCCAACCGCTGGACTTGTACTGATTGTTTCCCTTCCATTTTTCAGTTTGTCGATCTCTGCATCCTGCTCGGCTGCGACTACCTCGACCCGATCCCGAAGGTCGGCCCCTCGACCGCGCTGAAGCTGATCCGTGAGCACGGCACCCTCGAGAAGGTGGTCGAGTTCATGAAGGAGGACCCCAAGGGCCGGTACACAGTCCCTGACGATTGGCCGTTTGAGGACGCGCGGGATCTCTTCTTCTCGCCCGACGTGCGGCCGGCCGACGACCCGCTGTGCGACTTCAAGTGGGAGAAGCCTGATATCGAGGGGCTGGTGCAGTTCCTGGTGCAGGAGAAGGCCTTCTCGGAGGACCGGGTGCGGGCGGGCGGGGCGCGCCTCGAAAAGAACCTCAAGAGCTCGCAGCAGTCGCGCATCGAGGGCTTCTTCAAGGTGGTGCCCAAGTCGGACGCGGAGAAGGCGGCGCACAAGCGCAAGCTCGAGGAACAGAACGAGGCCAAGAAGAAGAAGCTCAAGGAGGAGAAAAAGGAGAAGGCAAAGGCCAAGGCCAAGCCGCGCGGGACTGCTTGAAGATCTTGCAGTCGGTGTTGCTCTTTCGGCGGGCTTGAAAATGCGATTTGATTGGGAGTCGCATCTTGCTTCTATTTGCGGTCGGTACAGACGGTGGGGTGGGCGTTGGCTCGGCGTTGATGGGGTTTCGGTGGTTTGGTCAGACATCACGGGTTGAGATATCACTGCCCGAAGCTTTGCAGTTCAATGATTCTACAGCTGGAACTTACACATTTGCCTGTTGCATGGGCGCTTGGTGTTGCTTCTCGTCTCCGGCGTTTTCCACCGACCATCACGGTGTTGGCGTACCTCCTCAGGCATCCGCACCTGCCCCGCTGTGGGATATTGGACCCCTCCGACGCGACTCGCGTGCGTGCCCACACGGTCGCAGGTCGAGGGTGACAGGGGTTGCAGTTGCCTCGGCTCGTCAGGCCTGGTAATCCGGCTCCAAGCCATTGGCTCAGGCATGCCATGACATCAGCCGAGGGCCCGTTTGCAAGCGCAGCGGCAGTGGTTGCGACCAGCCGACGCCCACGCTCTGTCACATGCGCTTCTGTGTGCCCCTCCAACGTCCGCCCTTCCAGAACTGGAATCTGCAGGAGATGGGCCGCATCAAGGGATTGCACATCATGTCATCTCGAGGTCTCCAATGCAATGCAAAAATTGAGGATGAGTAAACAGAGGTCAGACAGGGAGGACCCACAGCAGCTTCTCGGTCCATGGTCTCCCCACAGGAAAAACCCCCAAATCCGAGGCCCAGGCACAACTGGCGCGTGTGGGTTGCGAGCGGCGCTGCGGCCAGGAAAGGCAATCACAGACAAGGACTCATGGGGTCGACCGGCTCTCTCCCACGCCTACCCCGTATTCCAGCGGGCCTCTGGACGGGCTTGATTGCCATGTGCAGCCAATAGTTACCACGGATTGGCTACGGGGCTCCCAGATGGGGGGCGCATGTGCCCCAGATTCCACGGTTTCCAGATTGCCAGCGAAGGAGGAAAAATATGGCAGTGACGCTGTTCCGAGTCGCATGTGATTGCGCGGGATCCGGCTGCCGTGGGCTCGCTCCCAGGCTGGTCCTTGGATGAAAGCGGCCCTTTATTGGGAACAGTCCCTCCCGCCCAACTTGCTTTGCGACAAACTCCAGCTTCTACTTCTTCCCCATTTTATTCTTTGATTCCGTCTCTCCGCTTCATCCACGGGGAACCTGCCGCTGCATATTCACATCCCGCCGCCATGTCCAAGACATTCACCCAGAGCGACGTCGCGTCGCACAACAAGTCCGATTCCCTGTGGATCGTGGTTGACGGCGACGTCTATGACCTCACAAAGTTCCAGGACGACCATCCCGGTATGCAGCTGTCCAACCCGCCGCCCCAATTCCATCAATAGAATTTACTGACGAGATGTGGGCTTGCAGGCGGCAAGAAGATCCTCCAGAGGGTTGCCGGCAAGGATGCGTCCAAGCAGTTCTGGAAGTACCACAACGAGGGCATCCTCAAGAAGTACCAGAAGCAGCTCCAGATCGGCTCGCTAGACACCAAGCCCAAGCCCGCCGCTGCTCCCGCGCCCGCCCCCAAGAAGAGGCTCCCAAGCCTAAGCCTGCTGCTGCTGCCGCCGCGGCCCCCGCAGAGGACGCCGAGGCTCTCGAGCCTTTCGGCGAGCAGATTCCTTTCTCCGACCCCAGCTGGTACCAGGGCGTAAGTTGCACGATTTCGGAGTGAACAGAACGATGACAGGTGCTGACCATATTGGGCCTGCACCACCTCCCCGTACTTCAACGAGACACATGCTGCGCTCCGCGCTGAGGTCCGCGAGTGGATCGAGACCGAGATCGAGCCCCACGTCACCGAGTGGGATGAGAAGAAGGAGGTCCCCGCCTCGGTGTACAGGAGATGGGCCGCCGCGGATACTTGGCCGGGTTGCTCGGCACCCACTATCAGAAGGACTACGTCGAGAACCCCAAGTCGTGCCTCACGACAAGTGGGATCTCTTCCACGAGATGCTGCTCACGGACGAGCTCAGCCGCGTCGGCTCGGGCGGTTTTGTGTGGAACGTCATCGGCGGCTTCGGCATTGGCTGCCCTCCGCTGGTCAAGTTCGGCAAGAAGTCGCTTGTCGATCGCATCCTCCCTGGCATCCTCAACGGCGACAAGCGCATCTGCCTGGCCATCACGGAGCCCGACGCTGGCAGCGACGTCGCCAACCTGACGTGCGAGGCCAAGCTGAGCGATGACGGCAAGCACTACATTGTCAACGGCGAGAAGAAGTGGATCACCAACGGCATCTGGGCCGACTACTTCACCGTGGCCGTCCGCACCGGCGGCCCCGGTATGAACGGCGTCTCGCTGCTGCTGATCGAGCGCGACTTTGGCGGCGTCTCGACCCGCCGCATGGACTGCCAGGGTGTGTGGTCCAGCGGCACCACCTACATCACCTTTGAGGACGTCAAGGTGCCCGTCGAGAACCTGATCGGCAAGGAGAACCAGGGATTCCGTGTCATCATGACCAACTTCAACCACGAGCGCATCGGCATCATCATCCAGTGCCTGCGCTTCTCGCGCGTGTGCTACGAGGAGTCGGTCAAGTACGCCAACAAGCGCCGCACGTTTGGCAAGAAGCTCATTGAGCACCCCGTCATCCGCCTCAAGCTGGCCCACATGGCCCGCCAGATCGAGGCCAGCTACAACTGGCTCGAGAACGTCATCTACCAGTGCGAGAAGATGGGCGAGACCGAGGCCATGCTGCGCCTCGGCGGGCCCATCGCCGGCCTCAAAGCCCAGGCCACCGTCACCTTCGAGTTCTGCGCCCGCGAGGCCTCGCAGATCTTTGGCGGCCTCTCGTACTCGCGCGGCGGCCAGGGCGGCAAGGTCGAGCGCCTGTACCGCGACGTCCGCGCCTACGCCATCCCCGGCGGTAGCGAGGAGATCATGCTCGACCTGAGCATTAGGCAGAGCATGAGGGTGGCCAAGATGCTGGGTATGAAGCTGTAAATGGGGAACGGTAATGTCATGGGAGGGGAAAAGGAAAAGCGCGGGGGGCGATGCGGTTGGGTAAACTTTTACTTGTACAAAACACCTTTGTTCACTTGGTCGGGTTCTTGTTAGAAACTCCTTGGTTTCATTCATTCCAGGGCTGGCTTACTTAGGGTCGCCTCGGTTCTTTCTTTCTTGGCTATAAGGAATAGGAATACAGCAAGAGTAACATCGCCGATAGACTGGACGGCGCAGAGGAGAAATATTAGATACCTTATCCATCAATCGCTCGTTTGCGGATCCACGGCACAAAAAGCATGTGATAGTGCACTTCATGTGTAATGGGGGTGAGTAGATCTCATGTGGTCATTCCGTTCAATTTCCTGTTCTGAATTCTACTGTCAAGCGTGCACCAGAGCTGCGTCCTGTCTAACTGTTCAACTGTTCGTTAGCTCGCCTTTCACAGTCTTCTTACCATAAATCAGAGTGCAATGTCTGGCTTGAGAGTAGGAGGAAGGCACTGTGATCTAGGCCAGTCAGTCGCTTGCCGGGCAAGACGTCAAGAAACGCGCTCATAGCAGGTGCGAGACCGGCTTGGTTTCAGAAAAAAGAACAATGTAGGTGTGGTTTATAATCATAATGTGATTCATAAACAGCCTCTTGCGAGATAATCATCATGATAGGACTGGAGGTGGGAGGAACGGAGGTGAACGTACCATTGAGGGCAAAGGACGAGAAAAGGAATGCTAGAGGTGTACCAAAAAGGGGTGATAAAGAGAAAACCATGCTAAGGAGTGAAGAGAGGAGAAGGATTGGATCATAAGAGGTAAGAGCGGATGACTTGGTCGGTAAATAAACTAACATTGCGTACGTTAGCGACCTTGAAACGTCCCGGTTGGCAAGACGAAACGAGGGAAAAGTTGGACGACTCAGAAATAGAACAATGTAGGTGATTTGGTATAATCATTACAGCTGTTCATAAACAGCCTCTTGAAGTATACATCATGTCGGAAGAGGGGTGTAGGGCTGGGGGAAGAGGAGCGAGAAACATACCTTCGGAAGCATGGAATCCTCCGCAAGCAAACCAAGGCAAAAACGGATATACAGTCAATGGCCTCTTAGAAAATGAGATCATTGACGAGAGGTCAACAGACGCGACGCGCATGCGCACACAACTAGCAGACGTCGGTCCGAGTCCTGTCTTGTGAAGAGAGACAAGAGGGAGATTGTTCGAGGAAGCGGAAGAAACTTTTAACTGACGGCAAGGATTTGGCGAGTTGTGGGACCCCAGTAGCTGAGACCCACACTGGACTGTGTCGGCGGAAGTGGAAGGCTTGCGACAGACAGACGAAGAGGGGTTTTGCAGTGATAAGAGAGAAAAAAAAGAACAATGTACGCGATTGGTTATTGCCATAGCAACTGTTCATAGACAGCATCTCGAAGAACTCATGGTGAAAGGTAGGGCGAGGCTAATATGAAGGGAGACATGCCTTGCGCAAAGAAGACGAGTGGTGTTCATCATGGAACGATGACCGTGAGGACGCCTCTATGGTACAGCCTTTTGCATTCTCTAAAATGGCTAGCCAGTCTGTCTTCTGCTATATGTACAAGGCCCGCAGCAAGCCACGGCTGGGGCGTCTTAGGCAGCATTGGGGTCGGCGCAAACAGGGTTGATGTCGATGCCATACTTCTCCTTGATTCTCTCTCGCCTCCGCTCCTCATATCCCGGCGGCCGGATACCTGGAAGAACTCGAGTGAGCGACAGTCACAGCAGACTTGACGGCGGGTTGTGCAGCAGGGCGACTCACCTCTGCCCTCTCCAATTTCGGCCAGAGTTTCCTCGATCGGCCTCCTCCTGCTTTGGCGCAGCATCTCCTTCCGCTCGTACTCGTCAACCTCCGGGCGGTTCAGGTAGCCCTTCAGAGTGCCGCCCGTATACTCGTATGCGGCGAGGGCGACGGAAGCGAAAGCGCCGTAGCCGATGATGCGCGGCATGCGTCCAGCTGTTGAGGAGCACCACTGTCAGCTCTGCCCAATGCCCAAGTAATCGAGTGGATATGTCCCTACATCTCAGACCAAGAATGGCGCCCGCGACAAAGCCTCCGACGGCATGGTTCCAGTAATCGTCCTTCTCGCGCAGGTTGGCCGAGGCAGCGCGGGTGAACTCGTAGGCGCCGCCGACGGCAGCTGGGATTGGGCACGCCAGGTCAGCACAACACAGACCGGGCCAAACAGAACACGTCGAATAGGGGCATACCAAAAGTCGCAATGATGCCGCCGTTCCTGGTGAAGGTGGTCCACGGGCCGACGTTCTTCTTCGCGAGCGAGTTCCTCACGGCGGCAAAGAGGAGACCGCCGCCGCCGAAGACCAGGCCGTGGTAGATGCCGGCGTGGATGGCATCTTTGGGATGGTAGTGATCGTCCCCGGTCGGCGCCATGTTGCCGGCTGGTGGTGGTTGTGGGTGGAGGTGGGGGGGGGACGCTGGGCTGGGCTAGTTGGGAGCAGAGCGAGGGCCGAGTCGAAGTCGATTGACGGGTAATTGACGGTTCGAAATGGAGTCGTGAAGCTGGGGCCACTGCGGGCCGGTCGAGCTCTCGAGGGCTGCAATTGATGAGCACTGGTTGGTTGCAGCTCTAAAATTCTGTGGGGCTTTGGAACCAAGCATCACCTTACAGTAATGCTCTCACAGCCCTGCAGGCGATGGAAGTTGTCACTCCCTGTCAAGAACCAGCAAGGAAGGTTCTTCAGAAGACTCAACTGACAATCTGCCCACAAACAGTGTTGATACACGCTGCAGACCTAGACCACTTGATTGCGCTACAAACTCGCTTTTGCCCTCCTGTCAGTGCATTGCCGCCCCAGAGCGTGAAGGACGTAATGCATTAAGTAATCCACTTGCGACGAGGCAGGCTTGGCGAGGTCATCCGCCTGGGAAGCCGTGTGTTACCACCTCATTGAGGCTTCCTTTCAAGACCACAACTCACCTGTTGGGGCAAGACGACTCGTCAGCTCGGCACCGTGTCATCGTTGGATTGCCACTCTCTGCTCAAACTGCGTTCCACCAACTGGGCACAAACTTTTGCCAGTTGCATTTCGACTCTGTTTCCCTCCCCCTCTCAAAACCTCAGGCATCTTCTTTCGAGTCACTCTTGCCATCTCAGGCGATGACATCGCGTGCGCTCAAATCGGTCGTCTACTGGCACTAGTATATTCACGCCATCTTCTGCAGCCTCCTTCCCCCAAGGTCTGTTTTCGTACCCTTGCCATCCGCCGTGGGCTCTTTTTGCTCATATTTTTGCAGCTGCACAGATCACACAACATCACTTGCACTGAGCACTCGGGCGCCCCGGTCTTACGCCCCGCATTCCCTTGTCGTTTCGAGGCTCCAGAGCCCTTCCTTGTCTGGCCGGACAGGGCAAACAAGCTGGCATTCTCTGACCATCTCTACCGCAAAGAAGAGTGACAAACCTCACCCGGCCTCGAAAAGTAACCAGCATTTCCCACGCTTCTCCATCTCCATCGGCCCTCTTCCCAACCTCCACACCTACAACCACCTTACCTATCTCCCCCTTCACTGCCCTCTCATGTCCGTCGACCAAGTCGCAGCCCTGATTGCAGGGGTGATTCTTGATAACTTGCCAACCCTTACTAACTCGCTCTCACCAGTGGTGCAGATCAAGGAACCGAGAGCTGCCGAGAGAGGTGAGCAACATCTCCCAACGGCTTCTCAGCCGGCAGAAGCTCATCGAGATCCAGGTGGCCGACTGGCGTCCCGCCTTGTCCAGGACTGGCTTGCTGGCCGCCCCGTCCAGGATAGGCAACATTGGCCTGCTGGCCTTGTCTCCAATGTCCAACCAGGCGAGGCACCGACTGAGTGCCCTTCCCTGCGAGTGTTCCCTCATCGTCCTGGCGCAGCTTTCGACCACGACCTTCTCATCATTCCGTCCCAGAGCTATGACGAGGCGCACGACCCTGAAGGCCGAGGCAGGTCCTTGCTCTCTTGCATGTGCCGCTATTGCCGGTACCACTTCGTCTTCCACATCTACCCACCAGCTCACGAAGACGGCTCGGCTCATTTGCAACATCATTTCCGTCTCGAGGAGGCAGAATGGTACAATATCTCCGAATCCGCCGTTTTCCAGTCTTCCAAGCAGCACCCGTTGCAGAGCCAGTTCCGCTATCTCTGCACTGTCTGCGGCGTCACGGTACACCTCGAGATATCGTTGCCTCGCCTAAAACCCTCGTGGATCAAAATGATCATGGACGAGGACAGGACCAAGGAGGCCCTCAGGAACGCCAGACAGCAGGATCCGTCTCGCTACGCGGACACTAACCCGGAGAAGGAGGCGACCTACATCTCTGGCGCTCTCCACACCCTGAATCAGTATCTTAGAAATATTCTCGATGACGACGGGAAAGGTGCCAGAAAGAGGATATCCTGGCGGAATAAGACCTTCCAGGTGCAGTTTGGCCAGGAGTGCCACGCGATCTTTCGATACCTGGGGTTTGAGGAGGCTCACGACCATGAGTCCGGAGAGTCCTACTGGCTTCCTCCACGCCTGCCACCCCAGGAAGGCAAAACCCCCATCGGTTCTCCCAGATCCTTCTACGAAGATGCTAGGAGCGAGGTGCAGAGCCTGCTGGATGACAAACCGCCCATCAACGGCCAGCCCGTTGTCAAACCCATATCAGCCCGTGATCAGCTGGAGAAGGCTCTTGGCTGTGATAAGAATCTCCGATCTGTGAGCACGCTACCCGTCGATGACAACGAGGCAGGGTATTTCACGACGCTGGGCGCCTCGGTTGATTCTGACGACGCCTTGCTTAAATATGCCTACAACAGGCAAGTCGAGGTCGACCCAGACCAGACACCAACATACCTAGAAGCTCTCGGCACCCTCTCGGCTCGCCGGTCTGAGGAACTCCAGATGTTTGTCTTTACCCACCAGGAGCTGGTGGCCAAGAAGCAACGGGAGACTACAGAAGGAGCCTCTGACGCTGGCCCGGTTGAAAAAGCATACGCTCACTTCGGCCTCTCGAGAGCCTGCCCAGAGGCTCCGGAATACATCATTGGCGTGTACAGGACCTATAGGGAACAGTCTCCCGCGCAGAAGTCAGACCATCGCCTTGCCTTGCTCGAGATTGGCAGGGACAGGAACAGCCAAGAGATTCGGAACGAGGTTTTCGGGACACAGATGGAGCTGGCTGAAGCTTGTCAACTCCTTCGTGTAGAGTCCGAGTGGCCGATGGACAGTATCGCAGTCACGGCACAGAGTGTAGCCACGGTACGTCGGGCGCGCCTCTTCCTTGTTTTCCGAAGGCCGAGAGGGATTACTGATTTGCTACAGGAGTTGGACCTGGACCATCTTGACCTTGTCCTTGTGGCCCTCGATACCATTTCGTCCAGGCGGCCGCTGGACGATCCCAACCGTTCCGCTTTTGAGGGTGTCCTGGCGGAGCTTCGCTCTAGCCGCCAACCCCAGTTTGCCTCGTCCGGCAACGACCAAGCGGGCGGGTTTGTCCCAGAGGGATCCCGCGAACCTGTGGACTTTGATCTGCCTGTCGGGCTTGCTAACCTTCGAAACACTTGCTACCTCAACAGCATTCTTCAGTACTTTTATTCTGTCAATGCGGTCCGGAATCTCGCTGTGAATTCCGACTTGCCTCCCCTGGAGCCAACCGAAGAAAACCTCGGCAACGTGCTCCGCACCGGCAGCAGCAACAGCAGCGGCAACCCGAACCAAAGCCAGCCTGACCTGGAAACCGGCAGGGCATTTGTTGGCCATGAATGTAAGTCGTTTTGTTTTTTTGACAATGTCAGTGTCATTAGCTTGATGTTAACACCCATATTCCAGTCACTCGAGAATTGAGCACACTCTTCCGTGAGCTAGATGCCACCGGCGATCGCTCAATTCCGCCGAGGCAACGCCTAGCAAACGCGGCTTTGCTGAGACCAGAGAAACTTCGCCCCAGGGCTGCTGATGTTAAGCCTACTTCGAATGCAGACAACGGCGAGGCGCCGCCTTTGCCGCCCCGCACGGGCGAGAGCGCCGTTTCGACGGTCCCCGACACGCCTATGGCAGAAGCTGAGCATTGCGAGACCGCGAGTTCCGGTAGCTCGCAGACATTGGTGAATCAGCTCGACGGGGAGACCGTGCTTGTTCCCACCACCGAAGACCAGGATGCTGAGAAGGGATCCACGGCAGCTGGAGACGGTCCTGCGAAACCAACACCGCCCAGCTCAACCATTAGCCGTCCCACTGAAGAAGAGGCCAAGATGTCCAAGCTCACTGTCGAGGAGTTGGCCATTGAGCTTGATAAGCCTAACGTTGGATCGGACCAAATGGACGTTGATGAGGTCATGGGGAATGCCATTGACCACCTGCGGGCGGCATTCAAGGTCTCGAGCATTGGCGGTTCCGAATCCGCACCGGATCCCATCAAGCAGGCGTTCTTCTCGACCTTCATTGACAACAGGAAAAAGATTGGTGAGCCGGACTGGAACCGCACGAGCAGATCGGACCGCTGGGTTACAGCATATCCGGCACAATCAGGGACGCGGGACCTGTACGATGCGTTGGCCAACTCGTTCGATCTTGAGCCACTGCCTGGCAATCTCCTTTCGTTCACTACCATCGAACGACCTGCGCCGCATTTTCACGTCTGCATCCAGCGGTCCGACGGCGTTAGAAAGAACTCCAACCCGATCACCATTCCTGAGACATTGTATCTGGATCGCTTCATGCATACTTCGGACAACCGGTCCCCCCTATTCAGGGGAAGGAAGCGCAAGTGGGACATCAAGACGAGGTTGAATGAGATGGCAGACTCTACAGCAAAGGAGCGCCTCGAAACCGCAACAGCCGAGTCACAAGTCGCGAAGCGTCCTTCAAACCCTAACACGCAGGATGACGGCCTTACCGAAGAGGAGATTGACGGGTTCTTGATCATCGGGGAGCCGACTCCAGCAACTCAGCTCCCACAATCTTCCGAGGCTGCCATGACGAATGGACACGGGGACGCAGACAACACCTCAATCGACCCAGAGTTGAAGCAACTGTTGAGCAAGTACGAGGTCGTCGAACCCGAGATTCCTCAGGAAGGCGTGACGGTGGTGCCGCCGAAGAGTGACTTACCTGCGGCTCCGCCCCCGTCTGACCTTGAAGGGTTTTGGGAGAAGTTTGTAGCTGCGGAGACGGAAGAGAGGGAGCGTCTGACTGCCGAGCGGGATGCGATCTTCAGCAATTCTCACCAAGTCGCTTATCGTCTCCATGCCGTCGTGTGCCACGCCGGGTCCACAGCATCCGCCGGCCACTACTGGGTTTGGATCCACGACTTTGAACGCGACGTCTGGCGCAAATACAACGACACCACCGTGTCGGTCCACCCTGCCGAGTTCGTTTTTGGGGAGCTCAACACAAAGGGCGAACCGTACTACCTGGCCTACGTCCGCGCCGATGAAGTCGAGAACCTTGTCAGCATCCCCCGACGCCGACCGCAGACGCCTCCACCCATCCCACCGCGCCCTCAGCTGGCTCATGATCAGGACACCGTGATGGTCGATTCGCGGGATGGTGTAGTCACCACCGTGGAGCATCTAGAGGATGTTGATATGCTGCCGCCTCCGTACGCTCCCCAGTAGAATCATCTTTTAAAGTCCATAGGCTAGGGGCATGCATATGGATTAGTACCACAATGTTCCTTGAGATTATGCTTTATAGAGCTGGGTTCTGGTTTCCCGTCACTTCTTGAGACGGCGTCTCTGGCAACGGTCTCGCAAAGACCTGGGGCAGATAGAGTAACATTGTATTGAGCTTGCCTTCATTCCCATTCTCTGTCTGTTGTAATGTGAAAAACATGCGGCAAGGTTTTGAGGTCGGCGAGTGGCCATGCCATCCATCGGCTCTCCACATGCAGCGATGTGTACATGGAGTCTTGAGCTCTTCCGCATCATATGATGTTGAGAATAACCATGGATGTCTTCAGCACTTGACGGACGGCATCGCCCGAGGACGGAGCCGAACCAAAACCCCAAACAATTAGACCAGCATAGACCGCGATTGAAAGCACATTATTGATTGCATAGAACTGTATTATTCCTTTACATACACCTGAAACCCAACGCCTAGCAGCAAGCCCAGAGCCAAGTTATCCCAGTGTCCGATCACGCGAAAATCGCCCGTTAGTTCCCAAACAGCAGTTTCCCTGGATTCCCTCTCTCCCAAGATACCTACCCACGACTCTTTGTGCGTGAGATATGCACGAGGCACACTTGCAGCTACAGCGCCTTGATACTCTGGAAGAAAGGATTGGCGAGTAACTTGTCGTCCTTCCCGACGAGCTCCTTCAGCCGCGCAACCATCTCCTCCTTGGACATGGTCCCGCCCTGCACCTCTTCCTTCCAGCGGACGAGCACGTCCTTGAGGAGGGCGCTGCCCTCCTCGACGTCTCGCTTGCTGTACTCGGCGCCCGGCCCGCTCCCGGCGCCCGCGGTGACGGCAGCGTCGTCGCCCTCGTGCTTGTTGGACGTAAAGTCCTCGAGCTCGTCGGCCTTGCGCTTGGCCATGCGCACGACCTTGTCCGGGAAGCGCACCAGCTCGGCGACGTGGATGCCGAAGCTCTGGTCGCAGACGCCCGGCTCGACCTTGTACAGCAGGGTGACCTCGCGCTTCTCGGCGTCCTTGTCCTGTTTCTTCTTGCTGGCGCCGGACCCGGTCGTCGCGCTGCCGCTGATATGCGCCGTGACGTGCAGGTTGCGCACCTGCGGGTGCTGGTCGGCCAGGGCGGTCAGCTCGTGGAAGTGAGTGGCGAAGAGCGCGAAGCAGCCGATCTCCTTGACGATGTGCTCCGAAATGGCCCAGGCCAAGCCGAAGCCGTCGTAGGTCGACGTGCCGCGGCCCAGCTCGTCGATAATGATCAGGCTCTCGGCCGTCGCCGACTTGAGGATGTTGGCCGTCTCGAGCATCTCGGCCATGAAGGTCGACACGCCCTTGAGCTGGCTGTCGCTGGCGCCCACGCGCGCCAGGATGCTGTCGAAGATGGTCAACTCGGCAGAGCTGCAGGGGACGAAGCACCCGATCTGCGCCATCAGCGCGATCACGCCAATCTGCCGGATGTAGGTCGACTTGCCGCCCATGTTGGGACCCGTGATGATGAGGAAAGACGACTTGTCCCGAGTCAGCTCCACGTCGTTGGTGATAAACTGGACGTCGTCCTGCATCTCCAGGCATGGATGGCGGGCTTCTAGCAGGATCGTTTGGCCTTCCCCGCGGGGATGGAAGAAGAGCAATGTGCGAGAGAGACGATGACGTCCAGGTGGGCGAGGACGCCGGCAAGTCTCTCAAGCACCGGGCTGTACGAAGACGACGACCTGTCCTGTTGTAGTTCTGAGAGAGTTGGTCGAACTCGCGGCGGTAGCCTTGGAGCGTCTTGGTGGTGAAGTAGACGCCGTTCTTCTGTGTCGAGCACTCCAGGTACCGGGACTTGTTCCGGATGCAGCCAGCCTCTGTACGGGTGAGCCGCATACACCACCCGTGGACCTTGTGGTTCTCGAGGAAGATCTTCTTGTCCCTCTCCTGCCCCAAATCGCTCGCCGCATCTGCGAATTCCCGGTCCATATCTGTGCGTAACCTGTCGAGTTTCTTGCGGATGATGCGCAGGCTATCGTCGAATTCGGGCTTGATGATGAACTCATGGTTGTCTAACGCGTCGAGATCGACAGTCGTCTCGACCATCTCCTGCAGCTTGGCTAAGCTGTCAGAGAGCTCGCGGAGCTTGTTGGTGTAGGCCTCGTCCAGGGGGTCCCGGTAGGCTTCGTCCATTACACCTTCAAATGTGCCCAGGAAGCCAGGGAGACGGATGATCACCTGGTAAGCCCTCACCACATCTTCCAGGTTCGCCTTGCTGCGTTGGAAACGCTTTGCCAGGCGGTAAAGATCGGGGATGGACCTCAGGTGCTCCTCCTGCATCGTCTGGCGGAGCTCTGTGTCGTTGGCAAACGCCTCGACGAGCTGTTGGCGTTTCTCAATCTCATCCTTGTCCATCAGGGGTTGTTTCAGCCACTGCGCCAGCAGCCTGCTGCCGATTGGTGTCTTGCAGTGATTCAACAACCCGAACAGGCTCATCGTCTTGGCGCCGTCTCTTGCACCAGGCATCAAGTTCAGGGCCTTCAGGGCGGCTGCGTCGAGCTTCATGAACTGGGCGAGGTCGTGTTGGTAGAGCTGGTACTGACCAAAGTTGGAAGGGTCGTGGAGAACGCCGAGATATTTGATGAGCGCGGCTGCTGAGCCCATAGCAAGCTTCAGATCGGTCTGCGGTAGCAGCGAGGCAGACCTCTCGTCCTTCAGCAGTCTCGCCAAATCTTGCTCGATGTCCTTGGTGCCAAAGTCCCCAACTGGCCGCTCAGATATGGCAACACCGCAGTTGTCGATGATTTGCCTCAGCTTCGCCAGCTCTGGGTCCTTTTCCTTGTCTGCCTTCTCCATGAAGATGAGACACTCCTTGACGCCCAACTGGATCAGCAGAGCCTCAAAGTTGGAGTAGAGGTCATTGTCCAGGAATTCGCTGACGCCGAGTTCCCTGACGCTGGCATCTGCAAAGCACACTCCCACGGCTCTCGCCTCGGAGGCCTTGGCTGATATCTTGACCGCCAAGATGACAGGCGCAGCCTCAGCCATACTGCCCAGGTCCTCCTCAACGTCTTGCAGGTTTCCGGGGGAGGCCTGCTTGACGATCTTCCAGTTCATGCGCCCGTTCGGACTCGCCCATATCTCGACCCGTTTGCCCAACTTGTACAAGGCCTCGCGGAGGAACTGTCGGAAGACAGTCACGGTCATGGTGACGGACGGCAGGCCAGTGTGGTCATTTCTCCCGAGCTGACGCACAACCGAGGTGGTCTTGTAGACCTGTCAAGTCAACCAGAGTCAGTCAGCAAAGCGTGTGCGGACAGAGAGGAGTGCCACGAGGGACGAACAGTTCGTGCAATGAAGTTTGCATTCTCGCCGTGGGCAGTGTACCAGTCGCCACGATCGAAGATGCGGATCACGTCGTCGTCCACGGCGGGAAGGGACTTGAAGAAACGGATGAATCCGTGTTCATCGTCGACCTGGATTACAGCGGGTGTTGTGGTCAGCGATCTGAGGAGCCTGAGGGTGGGCAAGGCATGCCAGAGTCCCAGAGGGCGTTTGCATACCTTCAATTCCGGCCGGGAAGACATCTTGGGTGCTGTTTTCCTTGAAAAAGTGCAGAAAGATGCAAGTCTATGGTGACATGGCACGCAATGGTGAGACAACCCGGGGTGCTTCTGTGTCGAGACACGGTCGTTGGAGTACGTTGTGAAAGAAAGCCTGACAGATACAATGGACGCCGTCTCTTGTGCATGCACCTCGACAATCCCTGGGCAGTCCCTCTTGGGAGACGCGCTTCAATTAAAGGCTGGGTTGGGGACGCGTCTTAGCGTGTCGGCTGCCAACTTGCAGGCCTCTCACCGCCCTCACTCAGTGGGGTATTCTGCCACCTAGTACCCTGAAAATTGTCAAAGTGCAGGGACCCCCACCTCAACAAGCTCCTCCCTCTGCTTGCCGCTTGACCATCACCTTGCCGAGCACTAGTTCACAACATCGAAAGACGGCGACCGAAGAAACACACAACATCCAACTGGATGTCGATATGACGAATCAATCAGGTACATCTCCCGACGACACTGGGGCTGCGTCCACTGCCAATGGCAAGCGCAAGGCCGAAACGGAGCTCGAGCGAGCAACGAAAAAGAATTCGCCCTCGGTCGAGACTCCGGAACAGATCACAGGCGAGGCCGGCGCAGAGCAGGAGGGCGGCGCAGAAGATGCCACAAACAAGCCACTGTCCAAAAATCAACTCAAGCGGCTGAGGCGCCAGCAGCAATGGGAGGAGTTCAAGGAGGACCGGCGCTCGAAGCGCAAAGACAAGCGGCACGAGCGCCAGGCCCGGAAGCGCGCCGAAAAGGAAGCCAAGATCGCCGAGGCAGAGGCGGCCGGTATCGACCCCGCCACCGTCCTGCAACAAAAGGAGCCCTGGAAGTTCCGCCCGGTGCCCGTCGCGTTCATCATTGACTGCGACTTTGAGAAGTACATGCGCGAGCAGGAGCTCGTTTCGCTGTCGAGCCAGCTTGTGCGGTCGTACGCAATGAACCGCAAGGCCAAGTACCAAGCCAGCCTCCACTTCAGCTCGTGGAAAGGCAAGCTCAAGGAGCGGTTTGAGACGGTTCTCAAAAATACACATCTGAACTGGAAGAATGTCGGCTTTCACGAGGGTGACTTCCGCGAGGCTGCGAAGCAAGCGCATGAGCAGATGACGGGGCCGCAAGGCGGTGAAATAATCGATGTGATCAAGCCGATCGAGGGCCAACAGGACCTCTCCTCCGGCGGGAAGACGGACCCTGCAGTTGAAGCCGAGCCGGAGGATGAAGATGTCGACCGATCAGTCGTCTATCTTACCTCGGAATCACCATACACCCTCGAGAGGCTGGAGGCGAACACGAGCTACGTCATTGGCGGGATAGTGGACAAGAACAGAGAAAAGGGGTTGTGCTACAAGCGAGCGAGGGACGCCAAGGTCCGGACTGCAAAGCTGCCGATTGGGGAGTACATGGCGATGCAGAGCCGCTATGTCCTGACCACCAACCAGGTGGTGGAGATTATGGCTAAGTGGCTGGAGTGCGGCGACTGGGGCGTGGCGTTTATGGATGTGATTCCAAAACGCAAAGGGGGGACTTTGAAGGGCGAGAGCTCGGAGGGGGCGGCAGCAGAAGATGGAGAAGGCGCAGAGAACGGGGATGACGAGCCGGGGGAGACACCGTCTGAGGACAAGACAGTCCCTGACTCAGAAGAGGGTGCTCCTCAGCAGGAGGTATCCCAGTGATATTTGCTGCAGGAACGCGAAACACGCCGGCGGGCGGATTGATCTGCCAACGCTGCAAGATACCCATGTACATAAATTACCGTCTAAGTGGCATCACTCGGACTCGATTCTCACAGATCCAACTTCGTTGAATCCTGTCTCTCAAAAGTCCATCGACTCGACCTTGATCTCCACGTCCCCATCCTCCTCGCGCTCCCTCTTGACCGTGGCCGCCCTCTCATCCTTCATCAGCGCCGTCACAAACGATCTGAAGTACTCGATATACGGCTTCAGACTCGTCTTCTCCCAGTCCTGCACGTGCTTGACGTCCTGGCTACTCCCTCCGGGCCCCGCCACGTCCACGGCCGCCATGGCCGCCGCGCCGTCGGTCTCGACCCACTCATCGATCTCCTTGACCAGCCCCTGCAGGGTGGGCACGTCCAGGGGGTCGAACTCGTCAAGGCGGTCCTTGTCGATGGGCACGCAGATGCGGCCCGTGCCCGGGTGGATGACGAAGGGGCTCTTGAGCAAGTGGTTCAGCTTCTGGGAGACGGCGGCGTCGAGACGCGGGTAGGTGTGCTCAAGGACAATGTCCTGCTTGGCGTCGAGTAGGTCCTTGGAGTCGAGGGCGCTGCTGGCGCTGGTCTGGGCCAGCGCGTCGATGTCGGCCCACTTGGAGGTCGAGGCGCGCCCGGGGGAGGCTTCCCACTTCTTGCGGAGGGCCTCGCGGAGCTCCGTGTCGGGGATCTGCTGGAGGAGGGCCTCGGCCTTCTCGGGGGTCTGCCAGGGGTCTTGTACCGCGAGGACGTCTTTTAGGAAGTGGTCTTTGAGAATGTCGAGGCTTCGTCTGCGGGCATAAGGCGTTAGGAACGGCTTAATGAGAGCGGAGGGTAAGAAGGGAGTGATGGGCGAGAGCTTACGAAAGGTGGGGGTGAAGCGGCCGGCGGATATTAACCTTCTTGCCGCCCTGCTTGCCGCTCACTACCTCAAAGTAACCCGTGATGGCTTTCCGCTGTTGATCGTTCAGGGCCCTCGCCTTTTTGTCGCAAACCCAGGCGTGGACACCACGACGACCCGAGTACACCCACATGATGTGGTTGTAGCCAAAGTCCTCCCGCAATGCCGTGTCGAGAACCTTGATGGCCATGGTGGTGAACTGCCAGCACTTGTTGCAGATGTTGGCCTTGTCGCAGCATGTCCGGATGTCGTCGTAGTCTGTCAAATCGATATCGAAGCACAACTCCTTCGCAATGGGCTGGAAGGCGGTAGAGGTACGGAACATCTTCCGGTCTCTTGGATCTGCCGTGTAGACGGGCCCAATCTCGATACGCCTCGGCATCAAGCGCATTACGTCCTTGCGGAACCTGGTCCACTAGTCAGCAAATATGGCAAGAGTCGGAAGGTTGAGCGGCTGACAAGTCTGATGTGTTGTACGACTGGTATCGCATCACAGCATCGTTGTGGAGCCACAAACTAAACTCGCGATGCTTGAAGTCGTTTGTCGGGACTGGGCTGTGGTTCAGCCACTGGAACATGTACCGCCAGGGGAAGAATCGTTGGTAGTAGATGCGCAACAGCTCGAAGCTGGCGTCAGATGTGTCGGCACTCCTTGTCAGAAATTAGCATGCGCAAGTGGCAGCAAACGAGCATGTGGAACCGGTTTACCTCGACTCTTGTGGTTTACTGGAGCTGGGAAATTCGTCGTCGTCGTCCGAGTCCATGCCGGCGAACAGATCCTCCAGCTTGACCTCGGTCTTCTTCTCCTGCTGAATTTCTACCTCCGTGTCCTCGTCTGCCTTGGCCTGGGCCGAGGCAGGTTCGGCTGCTGTTGTGGGTTTCTCAACGACGCCCTGCACCTCTCCAGCCTCGACCATGACAAAATCCTCCTCCGGCTGCGGGCTGCTCCCAGCGACGGCAGCAACCTCTTCCTCCATCGGACTCGGCGACGGGTCGGAATGTGGCATGTTGGGTCCTGGCTTCGGTATCGTGTATTGGCCTGCAAAGAAAATGACGCTAGCAATAGCGCGTGAATATCTTCAGTTATCTGTAGAGGCGCGTGTTTGATGTCGTTCAGGATGTTGACTTCGCTGGTGTGGAAATCGAGTTCCAGGACGCGCCAAGACTGCCGCAGCGCGTCGCGCGTAAAGTGGCATCCTGAATGGGATAGTGACCCACATTTCCCAAGTACCCATAGCTATAACCCTAACCCCAAGTCCTCGGAGCAAAAGCAGCGAGGTGCCTGATTCGGAAATCCGTTGGCTCTTGGTGCCCTGTCTTTCAGCACTCTTGGGCACCCCTGTTCGCCCCACGTCATCAAGTCACAGGGGCAGCCGCCTGCAACAACAGGGGCGGTCTTCTTTCCCCGGACCCTATTCACCAAGCCATCTCCTGACTAAGGCATCGCAACTTCTGTCTCACATCGTCGCCATTTTTCCACCTTGACCTCTCCGATCGCCAAAGAACTCGTATGGGACGCCAACAATGAGCGGCCTCCGTCTCACGATCGAAGACGGCAAGTTCTGCGACGGGCAGGGCAGGCAGGTGATCCTCCGGGGCATCAATGTTGCCGGTGAAGCCAAGTACCCAAGCCGGCCCGACCAGCCATCCCACGTCCCCGACGACTTCTTCGACGGCGATCATGTCAGCTTTGTCGGCAGGCCCTTCCCCAAGGAAGAGGCGCACCTTCATTTCTCTCGGTTAAAGCGCTGTGGCTACAACACCATCCGCTATGTCTTCACTTGGGAGGCCATCGAAGCCGCCGGCCCAGGAATCTACGACGAGGCATGGATCGACGAGACGATTGAAGTTTTGCGGGCCGCAAAGAGCTACGGCTTCTATATCTTCATGGACCCCCATCAGGATGTGGTGCGTACCTCGGGATCCGTTCTGTTTTCTTCCAAGAGGCTGACGCAGGAGATGGCAGTGGTCTCGATTTTCAGGAGGCTCGGGCGCTCCAATGTGGACGCTCTACGCCGCCGGCCTCAACCCGCAGAGCTTTGCCGCTACCGAGGCTGCTATCGTCCACAACACGTACCCAGAACCCGACAGCTTCCCAAAAATGATCTGGTCGACCAACTACTACCGCCTCGCTGCCGCCACCATGTTCACATTGTTCTTTGCCGGCAAGGACTTTGCGCCCAAGTGCATACTGGATGGGATGAATATTCAGGATTACCTGCAGGGCCATTTCTTCCGCGCCTGCGCTCATCTGGCGAAGCGCATCCACGAGGCCGGGGATATCGAAGGCGACGTGGTGTTTGGCTGGGAGAGTCTAAACGAGCCAAACAAGGGCATGATCGGCTACGAGGACATAAGTGTCATACCGAAAGAGCAGGCTCTGAAGAAAGGAACCTGCCCGACGATATGGCAGACCATGCTTACCGGGTCTGGGCGGGCCGTTGAGGTTGAGACATGGGACATGGGCGGGCTTGGCCCCTACAAAGTAGGGCGAACGCTTGTAGATCCTCATGGCGAGGTCGCCTGGCTGCCTGAGGGCTACGATGAGTCGCGGTACGGCTACAAAAGAGACCCCGGGTGGAAGCTGGGCGAGTGCATATGGGCGCAGCACGGCGTCTGGGATCCATCAGCAGACACGCTCCTCAAGAAGGATTATTTTGGGAAGCATCCAACCACTGGTGCCACGGTCGACTACGCCTATTTCACCAACAATTACTTTATGGATTTCTTCCGACAATACCGCGATATGGTTCGGACATATCACAAGGACGCCATCCTGCTCCTGCAGGGCCCCACGATGGAGCTCCCGCCCCTCATCAAGGGCACCCCGGACGGCGACGACCCGCTGTTGGCCTATGCGCCGCACTGGTATGACGGAATCACCCTGATGACCAAGAAATGGAACCGGAATTGGAATGTGGATGTGATTGGCGTGCTTCGCGGGCGGTACTGGCACCCGGCTTTGGCGATCAAGCTGGGCGAGACTGCCATCCGGAACTGTTTCCGGGACCAACACGCCGCCATGAGGCAGGAGGGTCTTGATCGTATGGGGAAGCACCCCTGCGTCATGACGGAATTTGGCATCCCATACGACATGGACGACAAGTATGCCTACAAGACGGGCGACTACTCGAGTCAATCGGCTGCTATGGACGCCAATCACTTTGGAGTGGAAGCTGCCGGCCTGGAGGGCTATACTCTGTGGCTCTACATGGCCAAGAACGACCACGAGAAGGGAGATCAGTGGAACGGCGAGGATCTGTCCATCTTCTCCGTCGACGACAAACTGCTGCCTCTCTGTGCACGCCCGAAGAGCCCGGATCTCGACGACGCGGCGTCGACGCGGCGCTTCTCTATCCAAAAGGGCGAGCTGGATGACGACGACAGCGTCACACCAGCAAACCTCAAACGCGCCATCACCAATCCCTCGATATCTTCCGAGGCCACCTCGCGCCAGCCGGAACTGACGGCGTCTCCGGGTTACCGCGCCGCAGAGGCTTATGTGCGGCCGGCACCGATTGCCGTTGCCGGAGTCATCACGAACTACGGATTCGACCTCCGGCAGTGCCTCTTCACACTGACGATTCAGGCACCCAAGGTGGCTGATGCGGAGAACCCCACTGTGGTGTCTCTTCCCGAGTACCACTTTCCCAAGGACGCTTGCTCGGTCGAAGTGAGCTCGGGCAAGTGGGAGATCAGCAGCGACGAGGACGAGACGGTGCTGGTGCAGCGGCTGCGCTGGTGGCACGGCGAGGGCGAGCAGACACTGAAGGTTTCAGGGGTTGTCAAGAAGCATAATGTGGGGGAGGGCGCCGAGGATGTTGGTTATTATGAGCAGTGCAACCAGGGGGCGTTCAACAACTGCACGACCATGTAAGGGGGTTTCGCCGTGGGTTTTGGGAGTATTGTCGAAGATGGTGCTTGTGCTTTTTCTCCCGGTTTGGTTCATTCTGCGGCATGGTCGGGAGCAGGAGTTGGGGTATGTTCTGGACCTGATCATTTTTTTGCAGGGATGGATGGATCGGATCGCTTTAGGACGGCTTGCGTTCGACTCGGGAGGACGACGATGTTGATGGCGAGATGTTACACATACACGATACCTCAGTCTCTGTGGACGTACTGGTTTTGCCTGGTCTCTTTCTCAAATGTAACCATAAGCAACCAGTGCCTCTTTGGCCTCAACCCAACGAGGTCAGTATGCGATAACCTCTACTATTTCTCCTGCTGCGAGGTGTCGGAAGGTCACCGGGGGCAAGCCATCATCCCGAGAGCTTGCTGCAATGGGGCACCTGTGTCACAACCAGGCGGTACCGAGTCGGAGAGGCTGCAGGAACGGGTTGCGGGTGGTACTGTGGGATGAGAGAGAGGTCGCGTCAACTCTGGTTGTCAACAATTAGTTGGAACATCACTCCAGAATTCCCATCCATCTGAAACAAAACCATCTGCTTTCCATCGTGTAAGTGAGAGTTGATGTTGAATCGACCTCGGGCCTTGGCTGGGTTTGTTCACAGACGCTGTCCCAAGTCCGAGTCTTGCAAGGTTGCGTTTGTCGCCCGACGACTTGCCTTAGGTTGGCAAGCTCGTGAAATGGATGCAAGGGAATCGTTGTCCAGGAGTCCAGACCCTATCACAGAACAGCGTGCTGATGGAAGAGCCCCGCCATCTGACCCACTCGGTCCCTGAGCTTGGGCCATACACTCCTGTGATTGGTTGGCTTTCCGTCAGGATTGCGGAAGCTGCAGGTCGAAACACTCAGGCAGCGGCATCCAGCAGCAAGCCCGAAGCGCTGCCGCTGGGAGCCTGGGAGCCTGGGAGCCTGGTCAAACGAGCAACCCGACGACAAAGAGCACCCACCAAAGAGAGGAGAGCAGCGCAGCGCGGCAGCGGCTGGAAGCCAGCCTCCACCCACTCGTCCTCGCAGACAGGGCTTTTGCAAACAGCATCTCACATTTCCGTCAAAATGCGATTTGCATGGTGCACTTAGGAATCCCGGCGCTCGTTCCCAACATTCAGGAACTCCTCAAGCAGGAGCCCAGCCTGTCACAAGCCCGCGTCTGTGCCGCCAAAAGTGGCGTGGACCAGTGAGACTGGCACCCCAAATTCCCCAAGCGCCGCCGATATCAACACCCGGATGTTGAGACTCCCGCCCAGACCCTGAGACCCGGGAGATCGAGACCCTGACGAACACACTTGGTCACGCTCCATTTGAAGGGGCCAGCAGCGTCCTCAAGAAAGTGTATCCTTTATCAGCAACAATTCATCCCTCGCCGTGACCGCTTCTGTCGCTCGCTTCCCGATACCTCCTCCGTGCTTCCCCGCGCCTTCGGGGGTTACACCTCCCCCACGCACCGCCGATCCCCGATTCCCGATCCGCCTCGCTCGGAGGCTCCGACAACAGGCCGGTTTTGCTCTCGCCGCGGGCCGCGCGCTGAGCGCAGCTGCCAGCCATGTATCAGAATGGCCAGCGGGATGCGACCCGGCCCTTCCAGGTGCCGCCTCCTCCGCCGCCCATGTCGCCGCCGCCCTCCGTCGCCATCGGCAACATGATGGCCATCCCCCCACCGCCCCCTCGGTATCCCAGTGCCCCGGTGACTGGTAACGTTTTGCTTCCGCCTCCGCCGCCGCCGAACGGCCCGTTCCCTGGGAGTGCTCTGCCTCCCCCGAGCGCCTTGGGGAATGCGCCATGGCATGGTGCATGGGGAAGAGCCTACGACGGACGCACGACCTTCAACATTCCGCCTCCCCCGCCCGGTGGTGCCGGCGGCAATGTTTTGCAAGCCTACAACCCCAAGCTGCATGCCCAGGCCATTGCTGCTGCCAATGCCGCGACCTCCGGCCCCGCGACCCTCACCGTACCCCCTCCTCCGCCCCCGAGCGAGCAGATGAGCGCAACATATATCCCGCAAGGCGACACTTACGGGGAGGGCGTGGGGATTCCAGGCCTGGGGCTGGCCGATGATGGCATCCACAACTGGAGTGCTGCTGGGCTGGACTCGGCCGCTGCCACGCCGCTGGACGAGACGTCGGGCCGCGACAGGCTCTACGTTGCCGCCATGGGCCAGAGGGGGTTGTCCACCGCGACCAATGCCAGCATTGGATGGTCATCAGTCCCGCCCGATCTTGCGGCCCAATGGCCACTGGAGAAGGTGCTGGCGTGGCTGCAGGCCAACAATTTCTCCAGAGAGTGGCAGGACACCTTCAAGGTTCTCAACCTCTACGGGGCCCCGTTTCTCGAACTCGGGAGCAGTCACGGCGGCCGCGGAAACTTTGGCATGATGCATCAGCAGGTGTACCCTCAGCTCAATCGGGAGTGTACCAAGAACGGAGGGACCTGGGACCTGCCCAAGGAGAGAGAAGAGGGAAAGAGGATCCGGCGGCTGATCCGCGCCATTGTCACAGGGCGTCCAGTTGATCCTTCCAAGGCATCGGCTGGCCATGCCCGTAAGGAATCTGCGAACGTGATTGCTGCACCCATCGATGCTGGGGAACCTGGCATCACGGACTCCCGTAAGCTGACCGTCGCGGACTCTGCCGAGTCCCCCAACACCCCGATCAAAGCCCCTGGCCCTGGCTTTGGCGGACGGAGGTTCTCGCAGTCGCGGGCGACCACTATGCCGACTCTGAACAACACCATGAGCTCTGAGGCAAACCACAGAAGCCTCATGAAGAATATCGATACTGAGGTTGCCCGCCGTCACAGCCCGGGCATTCCCGAGCCTGGCGAGGCAAGCTCTTTCCGCGGCCCTTCGTCGCTAGGAAGGGACAGCCCAAGCGGTAGCCCAATTCCTCAATCGGGCCTCCTACCACCATCCTCCACCGCAGGCAACGTGTCAGCATCGCCACACACCAGCATGTTTGGCCACCGCTCACGCAACAGCACCGACTCGATGTCGTCCAACACGGCGAAATACGGGTCCGGTGTTCCCGCTGACGCCGCCGCGATGCTCAAGGGTGGCATGAACATCGCCGACGTAGTGAATGCCGCGCGCGGTCCCGACGGCCACGGGAGACGCCACGGCCAAGATGGCAATCGGCCATCGCCGCAGGATTCAGGGGACAGGAGTGCGGGTACGGACCCCCCGGGTAGTGCAAAAGGCAGCACCTCATTTTTGTCCTTCCTCCGGGGCAAGAAGAAGAAGGATGACGGCTTCGGTGACGACCACGATTCGCCGACCAGCCCGGGCCTCCACGTCAAGATGCACTTGTCAGGATTCCGCCATGGCAACGGGAGCGAAACTTCGCTGGAGCGACCGGTGTCCAAACGGGCTGGGAGCGGGCGTGTCTTTATTCTTGCCACCGCCGACTGCTGGAACTACCGCATGCTGGATGTCACAGACGTCTCTACGTCGTCTGAGCTTCGACAGCTGGTTTGCATCAACCTCGGCCTGCCCGATAGCGATGGGGCCCAGGTGTATCTGACAGAGTTGGGCAAATTCGAGCACGACGAAGAACCACTCGATGACGCGAAACTGATAACAGCCAAACAACACATGGGGGACGCGGTCGGGTCCCTCAAGCTGTTCGTCCGTCCTGGCGAGTGGCGGAAAGTAGACGGTCAGACGTCCTCATCTGGACATCTGTCTGTGCCCATGGATGAGGAAGCATATGCAAAGCTTAACGGGCGGCAGCGATCTAGTTCGTCACCGCCTACCTCGAGACAGAACACGCTCACGGACAGGGAGAGGGATGAGAAGATGTTGACGGCAGAGGCCGCTCAGTACAGGACGGAACAACTCAGGAAGCAGCACGAGTACCTTGCGAAGCGCAAGCAAGCTGGAGAGGCCAAGGAGAGTAGTCCGTCTGGAGAGACGCCCTACGGCATTGTGGGCAGGAACGTGGACTTTGACCAGCCGAGACTCTCGCCTTACGAGGATAGGAAACTCGACACCCTGCTCCCGCAGCGCAAAGCGCCCGCACCCCCTGAGGACCCGTCTGCAACGCTGCTCAAGGCGAATTCACTGAGCAAGAAGCAACACGCGGCGCGCTTGTCACAAGGGAGCGCGGACGGCAGCCGTCCTAAGCGCATATCGTCTGACCTGCGTGAAGAAGCCATGTACGAGAAGCAGAGGAGACGGCCAGGCATGCCGACTCCGGAGGGCGGCATTCACGGTCTGTTGGTGGGAATGGCGGGACGGATGGCTGGTATCGGACACCCGGCTGCAGGCGGCCAAAGAGGCTTGTCTCCCCACCGGGTGTCATCGATGCCGGTAACCAATACCGAAGCTACTGAACGAGGTAAGGGAGCCATGTCAACTGTCGACTTTGGTCAACGGGCTCGTGCCGGCTCTGGTGGTCACAGTCCAAGGACGGGCCCCGCTCCAGGATCACCGGGTTCTACCACCTGGAGCTCTAAGAATATCCCGTTCATTGTTCCGGACTACTCGCCGACGCATAGCCCTGAGCAGCGGGGGTCTGCCGGAGCCGGCCCAAGTCCTGACCAGTCGCACCTGTGGACAGAGACTAAGATTACTCGAGCAGCACGCGCTCCCTCACCGGCCGATGTTAGTCCCAACTCCCGCCGGCCGAGCGGCTCCTTCTCGACGGCAGCGAGCAAGAAGCGCAAGTCGCACGGCCCCGATACCGACTTCCAGGACAACGATGTGCGATTCTCGCAGACCTCCACCCTCCTGGACACCAACGAGGCCGCCGACGACGATTCGGGCGATGATGACTCGGACGACGGTTTGTTTGCCGTTCCCATCTCGGCCCGCCAAACACCCGTACCCAAAAAGACGCCGAAACCGGCCGAGAGCCGCGAATCCGACAACAACGGCAAACGACCGAGCCTGCGGGTCAACACCAATCGCTCTAGGAAAACTTTGTCGGTGGCTTTCAGGTCTCCAGAGTCCGGCGGCGACGGCAAGATGCTCGCTGACCTTGAGGAGGACGGCTCGAGCGGCCACTCTTCGCAGCGGCGCACCCCTGGCACCCCGGGCTCGGAGGGTTGGGAATCGGAAGAGCGCGAAAACAAACTGAATAGACGCAAGTCGTTCATTGAGAAGGATGTGTGGGCCAACCGTCCCCCTACCGATGCCCTCATCAACAACCTCGAAGACTTCTTCCCGAACGTCGACGTGGACCAACCGGTCCTCGAGGAGGGAGAGGAGCAGGACATGCCTCCTTCGCCCATTGCCGAGGCGGACGAGAACCAGTCGGAACAAAACTCGGCTGGTCCCTCTAGGTTGCCACCGATGCCCCCGTTACCAGCAGGCCTGGCATCCAGCCACAACAGGGTTTCATCCATCTACAACGAGCGAGAGAGCGACACTCTTGGATCTGACGAGTCCACGCTCAAGGCGCTCGATTCGCGGCCCGTGTCGATGCAGACGCTGGCACACCGCAGCGTGCGCCGTTCGGGCGGCCTGGGCCGCATGAAGTCGATCAGAGAAGTCGCGCGTGGAGCGCACGAAGCAAGCAAGCGGTATACGCAGACGTCGGGGCAGATGCAGCCGCCAAGCGCGGGCGCGGGCGCAGGCGCGAGCGCTTCCAAGAACACCAACCTGATGCGGCGCAAGAGCACCAAGATGTTCAACGCCAACATCGTGCAAATCCGGCCGGAGCGCGGGTCGCTCAACCTGGCGTTGGGCCTCAGCACGATCCCGCAGGACAGCCTGCCGCAGCAAAACAACCTGCCCAAGCGGCAGACGACGTTCCGGTGGTTCAAGGGCCAGCTGATCGGCAAGGGCACGTTTGGGCGGGTGTACCTGGGCATGAACGCGACGACGGGCGAGTTCCTGGCGGTCAAGGAGGTCGACGTCAACCCCAAGGCGGCGCAGGGCGACAAGAAGAAGATGCTGGAGCTGGTGGCGGCGCTGGATCGCGAGATTGACACGATGCAGCACCTCGACCACGTCAACATTGTGCAGTACCTGGGGTGCGAGCGCAAGGAGATGAGCATCTCCATTTTCCTCGAGTACATTTCTGGTGGCTCGATCGGGTCGTGTCTGCGCAAGCACGGGCGATTCGAAGAGCCCGTGGTGGCATCGCTCACGCGGCAGACGCTCTCGGGGCTGGCGTACCTGCACCGCGAGGGTATTCTGCACCGGGACCTCAAGGCGGACAACATCCTGCTGGACCTGGACGGCACGTGCAAGATCAGCGACTTTGGCATCAGCAAGAAGACGGACAACATCTACGGCAACGACAAGAGCAACTCGATGCAGGGGTCCGTGTTCTGGATGGCGCCCGAGGTGGTGCGGGCCGAGTTTGAGGGCTACAGCGCAAAGGTGGACATTTGGTCGATGGGGTGCGTGGTGCTCGAGATGTTTGGCGGGCGCCGGCCTTGGGCCAAGGACGAGGCCGTCGGCGCCATGTACAAGATTGCCAACGGCGAGTCGCCGCCGCTGCCGGACGACGTGACGATTAGTCCGGTTGCGCTCTCGCCTTTATGCTGGATTGCTTTACGGTGTATGTTTTATCTTTGTTTTCTCTTTTTATTCTTCTTGCCTTTTTGGGTCTGAAGCTGACATTTTCCCACAGGGACGCATCGGACCGGCCGACCGGGATGGCTTCTCTCGCAGCATCCTTTCCCCGAGCTCGATCCCACTTCAGCTTCTTGGATACCGACCTCTATGCCAAGATCAGGGGGACGTTCAAGTAGTTGAGTCTGGGGACTTTTGCAAGTGAATTGGGTGATGATGTGAAACGACGGCGAAGGCTGATGATGAGGTACTGTTTCTCGCTGTTTTGATATTGCTGCTTGACGAGGGGCGAGCCAGCGCCGGTGTTATCGGTCCCATTCTTATTGTGTTGTTGTATATGGTCTGAAAGCCAATTAACTCCCGTGAATATACATGGCGATGGCGATTTCAATTCGGAGGTGTAAATGTAAATTAAGCCGCGGCGGCAGTTGACTATTGACCGATGGACAAGTTCTGGTGGTGCCAGTGATTTGCTGACCCCAGGTTCTCGGCACTCGGCACATGGGATCCACGGATGGCACTTCTCTGGAACCTCGCTGGGTCCGCTGCAGGGTCGCCCTGCCTGAACCGGGAGTCCCTGTTCTTTTGCAGGAGGCTGGGCGTTGAGCACCGAGCCCAGACTGTCCAGTTGCGCTGCCGCTGGTCAGAATACCTACTTAACTGTGGCTCTTTTTTCTTTTGTGTTGTTTTTTACTGCTGAGTCTGGTGCCACATACACCGCCTCTGTCAACGGGGGTTGTGAAAAGGGCAAAAAGGAAGCAAATGAACAAAAAGGCAGGCACATGTCTTCCTCGGCTCGCGGTGGACGAGAACTCTCAGAGGTACCTTTTTGGTTCACTTTACACTGGCTCTACCCGCAATGTCTGCGCGGGGCTGATTTTGGGCAGTGTTTTTCTGGCTTGTGCGACTGCAGGCATGGTCACATTGTTAAAATCTCCGTCCCGTGTCCCCGAATGATGGGAGGACAACAATATCGGCCTCCTAAGACACAAAAAGACTTTGGCAAGACTAGGAATTTGCGACGAGATTGCAGAATATACACGTGTAGCTGGTCAGTCGGCGGATTCCATGTGCCAGTTGTCCCAGTGTGGGCCGTGGCGGCGCCTCGAGTCAATCGAGCTAATCGAGTCAAGTGGGAGTGGCAGCCTTCAGCCTTTCTCCACAAGACCTGTTCCTGTACCCTTTTGTACTGTACAATGTAGAGAATGCCAGATCGAGGACAGTTCCTTTATTCGTTTTATCATTATTGATTAAAGCAGCCAACCATCAAAGTTACCAAATATCCGTCCGATCTGCCAGCTGCCTGCTTCATCCGCACCGCAACCGTGTGCCTCCTCCATTTTCTCCTCGAGTCAGTCCCCTTTGGTCCCTTTGGTGATAAATGCCAAGACTCCCAGACCTCCAATATGGACGGCAATAAGACCAACCGGGAATGTGGGACGGCGCGATCGTCTTGGCGCGCCTCCATCCATGATTCGGCCATGTCCCCTTTGCGCTGACGGCGATTTTCCCCCGGCTTGGCTTTTTCTTGCTGGGTCGGGGGTGCGCTTGGAGCTTTCTTCCGTTGCTTCTCTGGCTGATTCTTGACTCCAGCGCCGTTGCCTTTTGCTGTCCTTTTCCCCCCCTTATTCCATGTCGCTAGTTCGAGTCTGAGGTTCTGTCGCGTGGGTGTTGCAGTGGCGATCCAAGGTATCTCACGTTGCTTAGTATCCTTCCCCAGGTCTGGTGCCAGCAGGGACCATCTAGCCATGCCATACTTGAGCTGCGGCTAGAACACCTCCCTGACCCTTCAACACCAGCTCCCGGGCCGTCCCTTGAGCTCGAGTGTTGGCTCGTTGTCCCTCCTCCTGGCCCGACCCGGTTCCCGAGTCCTTGTTGCCGGCCCATTACCGTCACCATGCTCCGTCTCAGGCGGTATCGTGTGCTCCTCATCTGCGCCCTGGTCATCACCGTGCTGCTCTACCACGTCTCCAAGAACTCGCAATGGGACCATTCACAGGAGCTATGGCACAGCAGACCAAACCCGCAGGGGCATCCGAAGCCCAAACCCCCGCCTCCAGCGCCCGCATCGAAGCCCGACCATGAGCACGAGCACGAGCATGAGCATAGACCCGAGAGTCAGGGCAGCACAAGGCCGCAGAAGCCGCCGCAGAACCCCCCTCCACAAAAGTACCCTCCGCCGGCGCACAAAGACGACAGCGATGCGCAGCCCCTGCCAAACCAGGAACCGATCATCAAGATTCCACAGCTCAAGACAGCCGACGCCGCCAAGGGGGCTATGGACTACCCACCGAAGCCGCGGAACCCCGAACCAAGCTCGCCCCGGTGTCGACGATGCTGCGGTTGGCAACCAACCCGAGCCGACCAAGGCTGCCACTGTGCCTGGCATGAAGCCCCCCCATCCACCCACGACGACTACCAGAAGCAGGACAACAACGCGGGCTTCCAGTTTGGTCGCTTGGAGGAGGACCCCGTCCCTACCACAACCGTCCATTGGCAGAAGCCCAAAGAATGGTTCCCCGTGCCCGAGGAGTCTCTCATCATGCTCCCCACCGGCAAGCCCAAGCCCATCCCCTCGGTCCAGTTTGCCTTTGGTGAGGAATTGCCCGCTGCCAAGGAGAAGCGGGAGGAGCGCCTGGCCAAGGTCAAGGCAGAAGCCCAGCACGCGTGGTCCAACTACAAAAAGTACGCCTGGACCCACGACGAGATCAAGCCCGTCACCAAAAAGCACAATGATCCGTTTTGCGGCTGGGCTGCAACCCTGGTCGACTCGCTGGATACCCTCTGGATCATGGGGCTGAAGGACGAGTTCGATGACGCCGTGGAGGCGGTCAAGGACATTGACTTCACCACGACCCCTTACCGGGAGGACATCCCCGTCTTTGAGACAATCATCCGGTATCTGGGCGGCCTGGTTGGTGCCTTCGATGTGACTGGACAGGACGACAAGTACCGCGTGCTGCTGGACAAGGCCGTCGAGCTGGCCGAAATCGTCATGAGCGTCTTCGACACGCCCAACCGCCTGCCGATCCTGTACTACAGCTGGAAGCCCATCAATAATGTGAACCCCAAGCGCGCATCCGCAAGCGCCGGCGTCGCCGAGCTCGGTTCTATGAGCATGGAGTTCACCCGCCTCGCTCAGCTTACCGGCAAGCAAAAGTACTACGACGCAATTGCACGCATCACCAACGCCTTTGAGGACCTTCAGAATCGTGAGAACGGCACAGCGATTCCTGGCATCTTTCCGCAGAACGTGGATGCTTCTGGCTGCAACAAGACCGCCCCTCTGCCGTCTACCTTGGAGAACAGCAGCGAGGCTGCCCAAAAGCAGGCGAGCGACGAGGAGTTGGGCAACGATCCAGTGGGATACAGCACTCCGAGCAACGACTACGGATCCGGGAGCGACTATTCGGGTGCAAGCACAGGCGGTGAGCGCAACACAGGGTCCCATCGCGGACTCCAGAAACGAAACGGGCCGCCAACCAGCGCCCCGGGCCCTTTCAATGCGAAGGGCTTGCCAGTGGACTGGGAGTGTGTGCCGCAAAATCTAACCAGCGGAAGCTTCGGAGGCGGCTCGTACAGCATGGGGGGTAACCAGGATTCGGCGTACGAGTATTTCCCGAAACAGTACCTCTTGCTGGGCGGTCTTGAGCCCAAGTATCGCACCATGCATGAAAAGACGGCCGAAGCCGTGAAGCAATATCTCCTCTTCCGCCCCATGGCCGAGGGCGACCCGGACATTCTCTTCTCGGCCAAGGCGTACAGCACCGACGGCACCGCCCAGAAATTGAGCTACGAGTGGGAAGTTACCCATCTGACCTGCTTCTTGGGTGGCATGTTTGGGCTCGGCGGCAAGATCTTTGACCGCCCCGAGGATGTCGAGATTGGAATCAAGCTCGCCGATGGCTGCGTCTGGGCGTACGAAGTCATGCCGTCGGGCATTATGCCCGAGTATTCGAGCGTCTTGCCCTGCAAGAAACCAGATGACTGCCACTTCGACGAAGCGACGTGGTATAGGGCCCTCGACTCCAGTGCCGATCACCGCGAGAAGCAGATGGAAGATTACTATACCAGCTTGGCGCAGTGGAAGAAGAAAGTGGAAGAGGTGGAAGAGATGAACCAGGCCGCTGAAGCGGAGAAGCAAGCCGAGGAACTGAAGCGCCAGGCGGAAGGCCAGAGAAGGGCAGCAGAGGAAGAGGAACGCAGAAAGCGCCCGACCAACAGCACGCTTCCGGCGCAGCAGGGAACATCGGGCCAGCAAATCAAGCACGCTCCGCCCGCGTCCGGCGTCCAGAGGAGAGATTTCGTGGAGAGTAACGGCGTTCCCACCCAGGGCACTCCTAACTCTGGCAACGGGGAACCGATCCGGGATCTCCAAAACAGCCTCAATCTCAACTCGCCCAGCCCGAGCGACTCTTCGAACCAAAAGCCCCTCGGCGAAGTGACTCTCCCGCCCGCGCCCATCAAGCCACAAACGCACCTCGAATATGTCACTCAGCGCATCCAGAAGGAGCACATACCCTCGGGCTTCGTCACCCTGAATGACAGGCGGTACATCCTCAGGTACGTTTCTCACTTGATTCACACCGCACACTCCCTTCGCGTTCCGCTAACCCCTCACACACCACACCACAGGCCCGAAGCCATCGAGTCAGTCTGGTACATGTACCGCATCACGGGCAACCCGCAGTGGCAGGAAAAGGGGTGGCGCATGTTCGAGGCGGTGGTGCGCGCGACGCGCCACGACGCGGGCCACAGCGCCATCCGCGACGTCACCTCCACCGAGACGCCCGCCCGCCGCGAGGACACGATGGAGGACAGCATGGAGAGCTTCTGGCTGGCCGAGACGCTCAAGTACTTTTACCTGCTGTTCGCGACGCCCGACGTCATCTCGCTGGATGAGTGGGTGCTGAACACGGAGGCGCATCCGTTTAGGAGGCCGACGTAGGTACGATTTTGGGTTGATGTGGTGGGGTTTGGAAAGGGGAAAGGGAGGTAATGTTGAGGGGGAGGGGCGTCAATGCATGGAGGGATACGATTCCAACTACGGTTCATCGGCTTTGGCATGGCGAGAGATGGCGTTTTTGGGGCTTGTTTCGGGTTTTGGTATATGTCTCCGACGTCACGTTCCGGGTGATTTTAATAGCATATACGCATGGGTTCTGGTTGGGATGACGGTTTTAGTTTGGTTTTGGATTGCGACGACGAACTTCCAAAGTCTGAATTCACTCCGAGACCACATGCAATAAGACGAAGGCACCGAATGCTCTCATTGAAAAACACTGCGAGGCTCAAATTCAGTATGTACACTAAGGAACCCCAAAACCCAAACTCCAGATCCATTTATGGTGCTTCTCGCTATATACCCACACACAACAACGACCAAGTCGTCCACCCATACATGGTCCGTCGCCGCCTTTCGATGTATGCTGACATCCTTCTTCCTCCCACACATCGATACAAAAAACCCAGATATCCCCCATTCTCCCCATTATATGGACATGTCGAGACCAAAAAACAAGAAACAAGAACATGCGCTGTAATAACAAGACCACCCTTGTCGCGACCTGTGACCATGGCCGTAACCGAGCGGAGATGGCGTTCAGATACCCTCCTCCTTTCGGCTCTACTTCTCCAATCCATGCCTTTGCCATATCACCGTTACCCAACCTGCCGACCAGTCATGGTCGAGGAGGGCATCATCAGCTGGCCAGTCCCGTTGCCGCCCCTTTCACTCTGATGCGTCATCCCGTCCGCCCATAAAACTCTCTTCTTCATTCTTTCGTTTCCCGTCCATCCCAGACTTCATCATCCAGTCATGCATGCCGTACGTAGCGCCATAATCAAAACAACCCTCCCCCTTTTCTTCTTTCTTCCCATCACGTCATCAGTCCATGATGTGCTCCAGAACCTGCATACTCAATATCATGACCAGCAGCCCAATCGTGACAATGATGAGCAGCGTGAAGCTGAACCAGCCCATGACCATGGCCGACGAGCCGACGCCCGACAGCACGCTGCCGTTGGCCAGGTCCTGGGCGATGATGCTGGCGGCGACCGAGGCTGTGTGCTGCCAGAGGACCGACACGAGCACGAAGATGGAGGCGATGAAGATGATGGCCAGGGCGACCTGGCTGACGGGCCGCGAGGGGAAGGGCTTGACCTCGCGCTCGGAGCCCTCGCTGTCCTCTTCCTCGTGCCAGCCGGGGAAGGTGGCGAGGAGGAGGAGGCAGATGAACGCGAAGATGATGGCGATGATGCTGGGTTGGGATATTGTTAGTCTAGTTCGGTGTGTGACGGAGAGGGCGTATCGCGTAAAAGAACTTACAGGAGGTAAGGGAACACAATCATGTCCTTGAACTGGCTGGCCAGCCAGATGAGATTGAGCGGATCCTGGTCGACCGACACCTCGTTTGCCAGCGTCGTCGCGTTGTTGCTGCACAGCCACGAGCCGCCGTCGGGGCTCACGCAGATGCCAAAGTAGCCCACGCGGGCCTGCAAGCGGGCACCGCCCACGATGTTGGCGATGGCATTGTTGACGTTGTAGTCGACTTGTGCCGTGTCAGGCGTGGCCGTGTAGCGCTGGTAGTAGAGCGAGAGGAGGAAGATGTCGGGGATAAGGGGTGAGGAAGACGAGCACCCGGCCAGAAGGAGCGCTGTCAAGCTGACGGTCAGCGACGCGGCGCATGAGCGAGCCAAGGGAGGAGGAGCACTTACACAACAATATTATGGCCACCGCTATCAAGATCATCAACACATGATGATACCCCAGAAATGGCACCCATCCTGTTTTGTCGTGTCAGCGAGGAATTCCAGTCCTGTTGCACCCATTCCAGCCCGCAGCGGCGCCACGTGGGGATGAGTCGGGGTTGGAGGGGGGAGAGCATCCACTTACGGTACCATCCTAATTGAAATCGGGTTGCCATCGTGGGCTGGTCTGTGGTGTCCTGCTACTTTCTGACTGCTGTGATGCCGCCCTTGGAGCCCACACCGGTCCCCCGCGAGCGTCGGAGCGACGGCTGGGTCAAGTTGGGCTGGTGATTGCAGCCCGTCGTCCCTCTCTTGTCCTTCAACACTGGCTTCTCAGCTGGTGCTGTGTTGGAATGCGGCGAGCAGCCTCTCCCGTGTCTCGTGTCGTTCCTGTCTCGGGTGATGTCTCGCGTCGGCTCGGCGAGGAGGCGACTGGTGATAATGTGTCCCAAAGGATCGGTCGGCTGCTCGACAGAAACGATGAAAACTAAACAGACAAGATCAAGGAGAGTGCCGCCACCTCTGGCGGAGTGTCACGCCGCTTGTCAAGCAGACAGGCAAGCAGGGAGGTCAGGTAGGTAGCTGGGGTGATACCAACGCCGATTTGCTATGGGCCTGAGTGTGGCCTGGCTTGTTGTCCTCAACTGCGCGACACAAGCGTCAGACCGGACCCAATGCAAGAGTGGAAAGCAGGGAGCGTGCGCTGCATGGCATGCGGCATGTAGAAGCAAGGTGTCTGCTTCGGGCGCACTCACCTTGCAAACGAGTCGAGAGTCTGGAGTCGAGTGTGCGATGTGCGATGTGCGATGTGCGCAATGAATGTCGGTGGCTGGAATGGGAATGGGAGGTGTGGAATGGGGTACGGAGTATCGTTGATCGAAGGAGAAACTGGAGAACTGGAATCAGACCTGCGCAGAGGAGGATCTAGCCCGCCATCCGATTTTCCTGTAGCTCGAATGCAGCGGTGCGACTGGCTGCATCCCTGATGCCGTTGTCCCAACCACCGACTTTTATTTACTTTCAGCTCGTTGGCCCGACACTGGCGACAAGGTTGCATTGGCGCCAGGTCTTGGCAGGAGGGAACAGGGGCGCAGCCAGGCGGGCCAGGTCCCTTGCCCTGCAATTGCCCCACCAAGTGACGCAGCCCTGCTCAACCCCCCCGGATCCAGTTTGCAGCCGCCCGCAGCAGCTTGCAGCACCTCAGCTTCCAGACCCAAACAATCGGAATGGTTACCACAGGTTGCGTCACTGCCTCCAAACATTGCCATTGATGCCTCATTGTCCCTTTAACTACCTTAGTCTGATGCGTAGTTGACCTGGTTTTGAGCCCACGGGACCAATCTCTGCCTGATCAACCTCGAAAAACTCGGTGGTGGTATGAAGAGGGCGAGGGTTGACTTGTTGTGTCTTCCTGCTGAGCCTGCCATGTAATTAACGCAGTGCCGAGGACTCCAGCACTTCGCCAGAGGCGATGCAACAGGTGCGAGGTTTTGGGATACAAGCGAAAGATCATAGTTATGTGAGAGACCTCAGCATTTCGCTTGAGTCTTCTATTGCCCGAATTTCGAATCCCGTAATAAGTGTCGGGAACCTCGGCGGCGACGGATTTGTCATCAACTCTTTCCGCCGCTGGCGTGCTGGAGGGGCACTGAGGGGCAACACCCCGAAATAAAGTCGAAGGCATTCCCAAACCGGTCCACCTGCACACCCCCCTTCCATCCAACCCTGCACTCAGGTCGGCAACATAGCAACTACTCTTCAACATGACAAACTTCCAAATCAAGGTCGTCTCGGACGCCATCTGCCCCTGGGTGAGCAAAGTTGTTCTGACCCTGCCTGTTCTGTCCAGGTCGCACTAACACATACACCTAAAGTGCTATGTCGGGAAAAAGCGACTGGAGCGCGCCATTCAGACATACAAGCGAGAGGTTTCCGGCGGCGCCAACGACACATTCAGTGTCAGCTGGCACCCTTTCTACCTCGACCCTACCCTTCCCAAGACAGGCGTCGATCGAAACGTCCATCTGGCCAAGAAGTACGGCCCCGAGCGCATGGCCATGGCGACCGCCCACCTCAAGGCGCTGGGCGAAGCCGAAGGGATCAAGTTCTCGCTCCAGGGAAAGCTCGGCAACACCCGCGACGCCCACAGGCTTGTGCAGCTGGCCAAGACCAAATCCAAAGACGCCGAGGACCGCCTCATCTCGTCTCTGTTCAAAAGCCACTTTGAAGAGGACGCCGACATCACATCCCAGGACGCCCTGGTCGCGATTGGGGAGAAGGCCGGGTTGGACAAGGCCGAGGTGAAGGACTGGCTCGACAAGGGCAAAGGCGGCCCAGAGGTTGATCGCGAAGTCGAGGAGGCGTACCGTCGGGGCATCCACGGCGTCCCCAACTTTACCATCAATGGCCAGTATCAGCTGGAGGGTGCGCAGGACGTGCAGCGGTTCCTGGAAGTGTTTGAGCGGGCCAAGAAGTCTGCGCCAGACGTTAGCACGGGCTCATCCGAGGGGTTGAGCTGTTAGCTCCGGGCAATACTACAGAGACTCACCATTACCAATCTAAAACCTGTCTCAAACCCTCGGCATGGTAGCCCTGGATGCGTAATGAGAAGTGAGCAACATGCCGAGTTTCAGATATCGAGCAGGCCACCCAGATCCCGCTCGATAGCTCTCAACCTCGCCTGCAGCTGCTTCTTCTTCTTGTCCAGCTCCCGCACCTCCTCCTCCTCCTCCTCAGATCCTCCTCCGTCATGGCCGCCCCCTCCGCACCCGCACCCGCACCCGCACTCTGTTCCTCATTCGCCTCCTCGTCCTCCTCCTCCTCACTCAACACCCTCTCCAGATTCATCCGCTCCAACGCCCCTGCTGCTCCCCGACCTTGGCCTCGTAGTACGCCAGCGTGTTGCTCTGCTGCGCATACTTCTGCCTCTGCGCGGGGATCCGCTCGAGCGCCCCGGGGAGCGGGTACACGGCGCACAGCTTCTCGGCCCCGTGCAGCAGCACCTCGATGTCGACGTCCCCCGCGTCCCGCCCACCTCGGCCGTGTCCATGTCCGTGGCCGTCGCCCCGCCGCACGATCTGCGCGTGCAGGTCGCCGCCCAAGACGGCGGCCACGGCGGTATTACGGCGGGCGGTCGGTCCCGTGCGGGTCGAGTTGGGGGGCGGGCCGGTCGTGACTTCGCCATCGGCCACGTTGAAGACGGTCTGGCGCCGGGAGGAGGGCTTGGGTGGATCCGGGTTGGGGGTCGGGCGGGCGATGGCGGGGGGTGGCGGAGGCGGAACCGAGAAGAGGGCACGCTCGTGGGCTTCGGTGTCGCGGATGAGGGAGGTGATGTCGGGGTTAGAGAGAAGGGCGTTGGTGAAGATTTTGGGGGGTGGAAAGCTGGTTGCAATGTTTGGCGTTAGTCGGTTGTTTACTTTCTCTGGTTCGTGTTGAGGCAGTTGGGGATGGAGAAAGGGGCCTTACGGGAGACTGTCAATGCCTTGACAGGAAATAGAGATCTGCTCCAGATGGGCAGAAAGAAGAGACATGATGGGCAGCTCTAATCACTCGAAATAGTCGGTTGATGTCGCATCCTCACAGCGCTTTGCCCCCATCGCGGGTTGATTGTGATGTTTGCGCACTGCAGTACAATGTCTTGGCATTTGGCCGGCACGTGACTTTATTTCCCAGCTCGAGTGCTTCTTCGGTCCTTCCTGTGATCTCCCTTTCCGTCCTGAATGGAAGTCATGCTCCTCCTGTACAATTCGCATATTGCACAACAGACCAAGGTACATTCTGGTAACAGTGACGCCCTAGATGCTTGTTGAAGATTCATCGGGTTGTACTTTCACTGGATCCGATATCCGGTGTGGCACAGACGTTCCAGCTCGCATCCTGGTCTGAAGCTCTGTTGTCGAGCCGCAACGGATGACGCCCAACGGCACTCAGGCAGCTGTTGCTCCACTCTGTTGACAAGGCCGCTTTGAAGAGACTTGGACACAATGTCCAGTCCACACCTTGAGCAACGGGCTATCGCACCTCAGCTGCGAAGTGCGCGCTGACAATGCGCCCCTACAGCACGTCTTTGACTTGCGCATTCGCGGAATGCTCATGCTGCGCAACCTTGCTGTGCAAGCATCCTGATCTGCCCACATCCCACCCACACCTCTGGGGACCATAACCACCCTTCCGCTCATTGGGCATGGCTGCCGCTGAGGCAAAACTTGCTGCAGGAAAGGAGCCGTCAAAAATAGGCTGGTCCCAAAGTTTCTCGGTCGAGGCCGGGGTCATGATTCGTTGCCGGCTCCGTCGAGGCACCGGGGCGCCCTGTGTGGATGACAGAACTCTGCGCCGGAGCTTCTTTGCTTTGTTGCGCAAGTGCTGACACGATAGACAACCTCGACCGCCACTATGATCTGTCCTGACACAGCATGAGGCCGGCACCCAGAGCATTCTCAGTTTTGCGCCGACCGCCGGTCTCGCGCTGCGACGTCGCTCCTCTGAGTCGCTGTCACAGGTTTCGTGCCCCGTAGCGTTCTCGCTTGCGACTCTCGCCAGGGGAAGCACCAGGGGTTCGCTGGAGCATTGCTGCCCAAGCTGCCGCTACTCCTCCGAGCAGCGCCGGGCCAACATGGGCTGATGGCAGGAGTTGGTTCTTTCATGTTGGCTGCTCCGTCCCCATCGACCCGCCGTGCTCCTTGAAGGGCTTGGGAACCCTGCAGCACAAAGATGCGAGGGGATTGCTCCTGGCAAAACTATAAGATGGATCTTCGGTCCGATGCCCAACTGTGGTCCGTAATTCTGGAAACTTGGCCCAGTCTCGGAACTCGGACGGCAGGAACACAGCTTTAAAACAGCCAAAAGCAGACCAACGGCTCGCCGCCAGAAAACGGCGTCTCTGAAAACCAGCCCAACTTGGTGCGACCTCAACTTTATCCTGACTTCTGTCACGAGGAGGATCGAGTTTGGCCTCCCCGACCCTTCCGACGAGCCGCCCTAACGCTGCCGGCACCCAGGCTGGAGCAGTTTCACTGCGCACTGCGAGCAAGTTGGAAGCCGCGCAACGGCGCACATCCTCTCCGTGGCACCAGCCAGCATCGACGTGCGCAGCACCACCCATCCCACCTCGCCCCCGCAGTGCCAATTGCTCTGCTCGACTGCTTCTGCTCAGATTTCCCCCCCAGCAATATCGGGAATCAGCCTGCGCTGCACGCAACCCGCACCGGACTTTGCACGATATTATCATGACAACCAACCGAAGCCCCATATCTTCTCCTCGTTGGAGGTTTATTCTCTGGGTGCTGACACCCTGATCCGGCTTCCCTTTCTCGCAAATCTTTTTCTCACTCTCTATTTCTCTCTCTCCCGTCTTCCCCGCCATTTCCCTCGTCTACCCCACACTCGCAAGGGTCAATCGATAAGATCCCGCGGGAGGGACCCCGGACGGAACGACGCAATAATTGGAAAGTTGAAGACCAACCGAATCGGTCCGGGCTGCAGCACACAAGTCGCAGACCATGTGGCCAACGACGACAAACTCGAAAATATCTCAAAACGTGGGGCCATCATCCCCGCCACAGACCCCCAGGACCGCATCCCCCGTCTTTGGCCGCAAGAGCAGTCCCCGGCCGGGGGAGTTGCCGCCACACGTTCCTCTTCGTCCAATGGCGCCGCCGCTGTCAACCGGCCAGACGGCGGTGAACGGACTGAACTTCAGCCGCCCCCGGGCCATTCGCCCTGATCAGCTCTCGCCGCGCACCACCAGCGCGTCGTCGTCTGCCCCGTCCTCAGACGTGGAAGACTCGGAGAGTTCGGAGGCCTCGGATGCGGCCGGGACCTCGCCGCCGGCGACCGCAGAGCGGCGGCCCGCCGCGGCCCCACCCGCGCCGCAAGCAAGGATCAGCCGCGTTGTGACACACACCGAGTTCATCGTCGAGGAGCTGAGCGACTTTGGCGACAGCGACGGCGAACGGCTCGGCGTCATCCGGCCGTGCGCCATTGAGTATCCCGAATCAGACCGCAGCCGCTCGACCTCAAGACATCGGCCCGAGGTGGACCAAAGAATGATGTTCAACCTCGGAAACCTCAACTGCAGCGACGACTCGGACGAGAGACACTTGGACGAGCACGAGTATGAGGCGTTTCTCCTGAAGAGGCGTGCAGAACGCAGGCACAAGCGAATGACCTCGGGCAGCATCGGCAAGCGCACCATCAGCGAAAGTATCGGCAGCGACACCGACCATGAGGACATCCGGTCTTTGTTGGGCGCCGAAGAGGCCGGCTCCAGTGCACGGCGCCTCCGCCGGAGGGTTGGCGACCGGCGCAGTTTGCAGTTCCAGGATCCCCCGCCGCCGCCGAGGATCGACGAGCTTGACGAGCCCCACTCAAGCGAGGATGAGCTCTTCATTGGCGAGTCGCTCGCCCGCGAACTGCCTTACTATGAATACGTTAGCATGGAGATTGATTCTCCATGAGGTCTTCGGTCTGTCCTATTAAACTCGGCGTTCCCTCATGAAGGGCCTTTTTTGCGGGGGACTACAGCCGTCCTTCATTCGAAGTCGTGGCCTCTCCCCTCGCCTTACCACTAGTTACCCTCGATACCAATGCCGACGAAGACGACGATGTTGATGATGACGACGACGACGACGACACGAAGATGACAAAAGCTACTGCGATGACGACGATAGCATTCTGCTTGGTGGCATGCATCCTGGGCATAGGCGGCATTACTTTTTTGGCGGGTTTTAGCACATTTGTGCAATGCATGGTCAGCCAGGCAATTTCTCCGCAGAGAGGATACTTCATCTTCATCGAACAACCCATCTCTTTGCCTTTTTCACGGCCTTGACACCCAACCCAACGAGCCTCACCGATGGGAGAGAAAGCGAGCTTCGGGCTCTCAACCATACCAGGAACGGCACGGCAAACGAGAACGTCAGACGGCCCTGTATTTCCATGGCATTGATTGTGGTGTCTGCAGCGCGTATGGTTGATGATACCTGATAGACTTGGGATTCCTGTAGTTCCGGAGGCTTGTTAGGCGACAGAGTTTCTTCAACACCACGGTGCCCAGGTTTGAAGGCCTTGATGGTTACACATGTGGTGGCGTGGAATGTTGGAACTGTTTGATGGGAGGAATCTCCCCGTGCGCAGAGGCTTATGTCTGGGATCTCAGAGACTCATAGATTGTTCCCATAGACGGCGCTTCCTTGAGCTCTCTCAATGTACTGGGGTGGGACAAGACAAATCCATTAACAGTCCCTCACTCACATTTGTGCAGCCCCCGGAATGTGCGTTCATGAATGCCCAAGCTCCATTTGATACAACCCAGCATCTTCAGTAATCAGTTCACCCTTTTCTCACCGTCTGGGAATTGGTGCCAAGACCCGAGGCAGCAGGGCTGAGAGAGAGGTTGTGGCGTAAGTTGTGGCTGACTCTGCCGGTTTAACAAGGCTGACCAATCAACTAGCGCTCAACACGTGCCAGCCACCAGATGTCTTTTGAGACTTGACTGCCCCTGCTCCACCATTGGAAACAACGTCAGGCATCCTCGTGCTGAACATCGGGAGTGTGTCCTGGACGTGCACCCCGTGTACCTCTCGGCATCGTGACTCCATCACATCATCCTCCACCTCTGCGGCTGCTTGTCTCGAGCACCTGGAGGCTCTTATCTGTGGTGCGGAGCATTTCCCCGCTTATTTGATAGTAATTCCTTCCAAACGCGCGCGAACCGGTCGAAACCCACAGACGCTCCGCGAAACGAATCGAGCATCAACCGATCGAACCTTCTGCCTCTCCCTGCTGCCTGCTCTCACATCTTCCGAACCTCTTCCACCTCCTCAGTTGCATCTGGCTACCCCAGTTCCTTGTTCAGCCGCAGGCCGAAGCTGCAATATGAATCCAGCTCCCGGACAGGGCCTGGCCGGCCGGGCAACCCCTCAGAATGCCCAAGTTGCCGCCGCCCAGAACCGGCAGCAGGGCCCTCCTCTCTACCGCCCTGAGATGATGCGGAGCATCACGTTTCTCGCCGACGACGAGAAGATCAAGTACGAAAAGGGCCTTGCCGGTCTCTGGAAACTACATGATACCGCTGTCCCTGGCTCCGCTCCACAGGAGGATGCAAAGAAGAAGATCGCAGAGTTTGGGAGGATGCTCTTGGCCAAGATTCATCAGCGCCGCACTGCGGTCCAGCAGCAATCTCAGCAGTCTCAGCAGCCACAGCAGCAGCCACAGCAACCCCAACGGCCACAGCAGCCCGCCCAGCAACCCGGCCAGGTTGGAGCTCAACCGCATGCTCAGCAGGCTCCCGCAGCCCAAGCTGGTGCCGGCCCGCCTGCGAACATGGGCAGTCAACCCTCCCAGACACCTGCAACGGGGCAGCAGGCCTCGCAGAACCCGTCGGCTGCGGCTGCTCAGGCGAGACCTCTCCCTGGCCATATCATCGCCCATCTTAATGACATGCAGTTTCAACCTCCGGCCAACGTGCCCGACAAGGCGAAGTGGCTCGAAGAAATCAAGCACAAGTACTCGAGAGCGCTGTACCTGATGGAAAGCGCTCGCAGCAACACCAAGACGATCGATCAGACGCTTCAAGAAAACCAATCCCTGCCCGCCGAGGAGAGGAAGAAGCTGGAGGAACGCAAGGTGCACCTTCAAAAACAATATACGGAGGCCATCACGTTCGCAAATTTGGTCAGGAAGCAGTATGGTCCCGGCGGAAACCAGAGGCCCGCCCAGAATGGTGCCGTTGGCCCGAATGCCGCAAATCAGGCGCGTCCGCCAACTGCGGGAGCTCAAGGCGTGGCCCAGCCTGGCCAGGGTTTGAACAATGGAACGCCAGTTGCGGCTCCTGCGAATTCAATGCAGAGTTCTACTGCCGCGGTCAATGCGGCCATTGAAGCTGCCAAAAAACAGCAACTGGCAGCCGGCCGGGTGCCAGGCGCGGTGAACGCGCTCCCGGCGCAGCAAGGGCCACCTTCTCAGCAACCGCAACAGTCGCAAGTACAAACTCCGGCAACACCAGCACAAGCGCAACAATCTCCCGTCACTCAAGCGCCTCCGGCACAACCTCTCGTCCCCCAACAACAGCAACATCAGCCGCAACAACTGCACCAGCCTGCGCCGCCGATCAAGATCGAACCCGGGACGCAGCCTTTGCCAGCGCCTCTTAATACGGCAATCGCAGCGGCCGCCGCTGGTGGGATGCCGTCGGCAGGCACATCGACCCAGAATTCTGCGCGTCTTCAGACTCCCCAGTCGGCGACGCCCACGACTGCCAACGCCAACATCCGCCCTCTCACGCACGCGGCTGCCGTCAACCTGGCATCGCAACCGCGGTCTGGTGCGATTCCCGCAGCCCCGACCACTGGCCCCGGGAGCACTCCGGGTTCGGGTCTCAACGTGATCGGCGGAGCGCAGCAGCAAGGACATCCGCACGCGCACCCTTCGCAACCCCAGCAGCAATCTCAGCAGCCATTGCATTCAAAACTGCCGATTCCCAAGGTCCTCCACGAGAAAGCCACCGCAATGCCGACTCCGGTTTCGAACATTGGAGGTATCGGCAGTGCTGGCCGCCCTACTTATAGCGGGGGCGGCGGCATCGGCGGCGGTGTGATGAACCAGCCCGCGTTGCCCAAGACGCCCGCGTTTCAGCTTGATGGCGAGGGCGAGCGCATCCTCAACAAGAAGAAGCTGGACGAGCTGGTGCGCCAGGTTTGTGGCGGCACGGCTGAGGGTCAAGAGGGGAACATGTTGACCCCCGAAGTGGAAGAGGTCAGTCGGCCCGTTTTGACAGGGTTTTGCCTCGTTCTTTACTGACATGCAGCCTACAGTCTGTCCTCACCATGGCCGACTCGTTTGTCGACAATGTTCTCCACCAGGCGTGCCGCAACGCCAAGGAGCGAGGGTCCAAGGTCCTGGAGATACGCGACATCCAGCTCGTTCTGGAGCGCACCTACAACATCCGTATCCCCGGCTACTCTAGCGAAGAGCTGCGGACGGTCCGCAAGGTCCAGCCCAACAACTCGTGGATTAAGAAGATGAGTGCTGTGCAGGCTGCCAAGGTTGTCCCTGGCAAGGGTGATCTTTGAGATTCTTCGCTGTCCTTGGGTCGGAAGTTACCTTACAAGGCATGACAGTAACCGTTTCTTCTTTTCTGTTTGAGGGCAACAGAGCTCTTTTCCGATGTGTTTCTGGACGGACCACGATTTACAGTACCTGGGGTGATTAATGGCTAAGGAGGGGGGAAACAGGCGCAGAGGACTCTTTAGGCAGGGACAGGGAGGATGGATGATTTCTCACTTGCACTTTTGGGGTTCGGAGTTTGGGAAGATGGACTTGAGGAGATGGACACAGAGCCCATAGCAAGGAGCATCCACAGTTCTTCATTGTGGCCGATGTATGCTGGCTCCTCGTTGTTATCAATCTGGTCCGCGATGGTGTCCCTGCAGTTGTGACTACCGTCCCCAAGGTATTTTAAAGGAGGATTTCAGCGTTCACTGTGGTTGCCGATACGATGGGCTTTCAAAAAGTTCAGTACCCATTCCCAATTGACAGCCCACACTTGGCACCATTATGAAATCAGTTGCAAGCACTCTTGAGGCGCAGCGGATGTTTTGAGGTTTGATATTTTTGGGCACTAACCAGGCAGTGCCGACCCAATCAGCTGCCCAGGAAAACAGGAAAGGGGTGTTCGAGAGAAAGCATTTCTATAATATTTGGATGTCAGTGTAATCAACAACGTGTTTTGCAAGGAGAAGTATATTTGTTCATGGCTTTGCGAGGTAGACGATTGCACCTGGAGGAGGTGTACGAGGGACGACGCGAGATGGCCGTCATCGCCTTCTTTTGCTGACTCAAATGCAACGTGCAGAAACAGCAAGAAGCTGGGGCCCAACAGGCAGCAAATCGACAACGTCACAAAGCATCCAGCCGGCCCAAGCCTAAGTGGGTCCCTGGGGCGAGCCGCATCCACTGCCCATCCGCTGCTTGGGGCGCTTCAGCTTGGGTGCGGCAGCTGTCCAAGTACTATGGTCCGAGCTTGTACCTGGCCACGCTAGCCCCTAGCGCGTCACGCTGAGGTCTCACTGCTCAGCTGGGTACTTCAACCCTCTTCCAGCCAGGCGCTCGTGGCTCGTGTCACGTTTGGCAACTGCCCTCTCAATCTCCGACTGACCTCGAGCTTTTCGAACCTTCCATTCCTGCATCACAGACCCAAGCACCACAAACATCTTTCACCACGGCGATAGTGATTCCGATTGCCTGTAGGACGTTCCACCTGCAATCCAGGCAATTTTCTTTCCGACCCCCCCGCGTGGTCAAGCATTTGAGCGGCTGCGATTCCCAACAAACAAACCCCGGCGAGGTCGCCCATCTGACCCAGCCAACAAGTCAAAGTCGGCTGCGCGCCTCGCGATCACGCCGGCGCCATCCATCAACCCCCGCCAGTTTCCCATCGGCGGAAGCGCATCGATTTTCCTAGGACCTCACAGACCACACCTCCGCTATGCCTGGAAAGACACCCGATAAGGAGCCCGTGGAGAACGGCGGCTACCGGGGAGGGAAGGACATGACGGATAAGGACCTCAAGCCCAAGGGCAAGAAGGCCAGCAAGAAGGAGGGCGATGACGAGATGACGGTGGTTGTGCCGCCTTCAAAAGCATCCAAGCACTCGTCGGCGAATCCGCCGAACGATGCCGAGGGCGATGTCGCCATGGATGACGCGGATAAGGCTGCCGAGGGCGAGGTCAAGGCCGACCCCGTTGCCCAGACCATCAACGGTATGCGGGCCTCAGTCTACCTGTGTTGGAGTGCCAGGTCTAACTAACGGTGGTGCAAACAGACATTAAGAGCAACTTCGCCCTCCTAGATCGCGCCGTCGCGCTCTTTGACGCAAGATTTACCCTCCGCGCCCTGCGGTCCATTTCATCGATCCGGAAGCGCCTGACACCGGACATCCTCGCGCAAGCCATCTCCGAGACTTATCAGCCGTCCTCGGCCAGCGCCCTGGTCGCGAAGCAAATGCTGCAGGTGATCGGTCGGCCAGACGTCTCCTTGGGCCGCCAACCTGGCCCGGAGATGGAGATCGACAGTGAGCCCAAGGCCACGGGCAAGAACGGCGCGAAGAAAGAAGTCAAGGAGGTTATTCCCGAGGTCGACGTCTTCCTTGGTATTCTTACACAGGTTCTCTTGCACGACAACAAACAGTTCCAGCAAGGTTTCGGTTTCTCGCATTACCTGGTTGAACAGATCCGGTCGGTTAACCGCCGCACCCTCGACAGCCTTTCCGCCAAGGTGTACTTCTACTACTCCTTGTTTGCTGAGCAGCTCGCCCCTCTGCCGCCTTCTCCCCACTCGCCCATCGTGTCGATTCGCCCGACCCTGCTCGCCGCCCTCCGCACCGCCGTTCTGCGCAAGGACGTCGACACACAAGCATCGGTCATCGTTATCCTGCTGCGGAACTACCTCCTCACGTCGCACATCGCCCAGGCCGATCTGCTGGTCTCGCACACCCAGTTCCCCGAGAACGCCGCAAACAACCAGGTCGCCCGCTTCCTCTACTACCTTGGCCGCACTCGCGCGATCCAGCTCCGCTACACCGAGGCACACGAACACCTGACGGCTGCGACACGGAAGGCGCCCTCGAGCGCTTGCGCCCTCGGCTTCAGCCAGACGGCGACCAAGCTGCTGCTGGTCGTTGAGCTGCTCATGGGCGACATCCCCGACCGGTCGACCTTCCGTCAGCCGAGCATGGAGGCGGCGCTGCACCCGTACTTTTTGCTCGTGCAGGCCGTCCGGGTCGGCAACCTGGAGGACTTCGAGACGATTGTGGCCGACCACGCCGACACGTTCCGCCGCGACGGCACGTACACGCTGATCCTGCGGCTGCGGCAGAACGTCATCAAGACGGGCATCCGCATGATGAGCTTGAGCTACAGCCGCATCTCGCTGCGCGACATTTGCATCCGCCTGCACCTCGGCTCCGAGGAGAGCGCCGAGTACATTGTGGCCAAGGCGATTCGCGACGGCGTCATCGAGGCCACGCTCGACCGTGAGAGGGGGTTCATGAAGAGCAAGGAGGTCGGCGACGTGTACGCCACGCGGGAGCCGGGCGAGGCGTTCCACGACCGCATCCGCGCGTGCCTGGCGCTGCATGACGAGAGCGTCAAGGTATGTCTCCCTCACATACACACTTTGCATCTATTAAACATGTGCGCTAACGAGTTGTGATTTGTCACACAGGCCATGAGGTTCCCCATGAACCAGCACCGCCTTGAGCTGAAGAATGCCCAGGAGGCGCGCGAGCGTGAACGCGAGATGGCCAAGGAGATCCAGGAGGGCGATTTGGACGAGGACGACCTCGGCGGCGAGTTCGAGGGCATGTAATTATCCAACATTCTGCGCTTTTTTTTGGCTTGGCCTTTGCCATGTCGGTCTGCGTTTTCCCCCGGTTCCATGTAAACTTTATGTCTGAAGAGAAGAGAAGAGAAGAGAGCGGGAGATAGTGGGAGAGGAGGGGTTGGGATGAGATGGGAGGCGGACGGCGAGAACACGGAGATGGAAATCATGGCGGTACCTGGTCTTGCTCCTTCGGCCTGGGTCCTCAGCGATTTTACACACGCAGAGTAATCAGATCAGTTTGTTCTGGAGGAGCGAAGAGATTGCGGGGGCGGTGGTGGTGCTTTGCTTTTGCGTCTCGTTCTTTTAGGTGGCTTGCTGGCTTGCTTGCCTGCTTGCTTGCAAGGCTGTGTAGATTCAACATAGGTAAAGAGGGGGTGTTCTCTCGAGGGAGTAGAAGTTGAGCAGGGTCCGAGGAAGATAGTGATACACTTTAACAAAGTGGCATTGCACAGGAGGACGAACGGCTCGTTGCGGTGCATCTTAGAATGTAGTGATTGGTATTCGAAACTGGGTATCATTGTTTTGTCTTCGCCTAACTCAGCCCCTTTCCCTCTTTGACCTGCTCACCCTCCCATTTCTGGTCTCATCATCAGCCCTCCACTTCCTCTTCCCCCTCTCACCCGCATGCGGCCCAGCCCGCCAATGGTCCCCGCTTGCATCTCGCCACGACCTGCCTTCCTCATGCCCATGTCCATGCCGATGCTGATGCCTCTCCCTCCCGCCGTCCTCACCTTCTGAATCCTCATCGTGAACCACCCTCGTTCTGTCCTCTGCACTCTCATCCTCCGCCCGGGGCCTAGAGGAACCGGGATCGGAATCGGGATCGGAATCGGGATCGGAATCGGGATCGGGGTACTGCACCTCCCGGTCCCAGGCGGCCAGCGAGGCAGCGGGGCTCCGCAGCCAGCTCCGCAGCTCGTGCAGGAACAGGCGGGCGTGCGGGCGGCCGAGGAAGTCGGCCAGCATGCCCTCGGCCTGGCCGGCGCTGCCCTGGAGGTCGACCGTCTTGAGGATGGCGACGATGTACTCGAGGAGGAACTCGGCGTTGTTGCGGCGGCGGAGGAGGAGAATGGAGGAGGAGGCGGAGGAGGAGCTGTCGGTGGGGGGTTGTTGGGTGTGGCCGCTGCCGCTGCTGCTGCTGGAGGACGGGTCGGGGTCGGAGAGGAAGGAAAAGACTTGGAGCTCGCGGCGGATCCAGAGGCGGGCGCGCGAGATGAGAGAGGCGAGTTGGAGGTGTTTTGATGGGGTGGCCGGTACTGGGGTTCGAGCCTATGTCTTTGGGGTGTGTTAGTGGTATGGGAGGTGAGGCAGGGCGATGCCGGAGGAGGGGGGCGTGCTCACGGAGGGAGTAGAGCTGGTGTCGGTAGATGTGGCGACGGCGCTGGATGGCTTCGTTCGGGGACGGGGGCGGTCTTGGATTTCGTCTGGTCGTATCGCGGAGCAGCCCGTTGTGAAATGGATACCTTCGGGATGCCGAGTTCAAGTGTGTTTGACCGGTACGGTTCGGCGCGTTCTCATCTCGCCCCGTGTTGTCGCGGGTCTTGGAGGCATTGGGCACGCGGTAGACGGCATCGCCTTTCTGGGCGTTGGCATAGCGGACTTTGTAGACATTTGCCTTGCATAACGGGCAGTTTGGGTGCTCCTGCAGCCAGCTCACGAGGCAGAGGAAGTCAAAATGGGTGTGGCCGCAGGGAAGAGCGGCACAAGCATCCGAGATGGAGTCGAGGCAGATCACGCAGCAGTCGTGGGACTCGTCGCAGTCGGCGGCGGTGGAGTCGGCGCCTTCTTGTCGTGATGTTTCTATTTCGGTGAGAGTCGTCTGGAGAATCTGGGCTTGGATGTCATCGGTATTGTCGTCCATGGGCTGTCCTGTTGAGGCGTCGACAAACTCGAGGTTGAGCGAGACGGGAAACATTTAGGTGGGGCAAGATGGCTTACACAAACTCCGGTCGCCTTGAGTCTTGCCGGGTGTGGAAGGCGCCTGTGTGGGTGTGCCAAGCTTGAGCTTAGGTGGGGTCCACTTAAATGTGCTGGCAAACCCGACGCGTCGCAACGCGTCCACGGGTTCTGTTAGTGTGCTTCCCCTTAGTACTTTCAGCGCCCACCCTCCTTTTGCTTCTGCGGTGTACCATATCTTCAGCAAGCATCACCTAGGCTTGATGCCGCACCGTACGATGGACGACCAGGCCAGGGCAGCCTACGAGGAAGAATCGCTGCAATTACGGGCCGAACTGAAAACATGGGAGGGCGAGTGGGCATCGGCGCATGGCGGGAAGAAGCCAGGCCGCCAGGACATCAAGCAGAATCCCGACATTGGTTCGCCACACCACCCTCCGTTTGCACTCGCATTTGCACGTCGCACACCAGGCTGACACACATCCGCCTTAGCCCTCAAATACAAACAGTACAGCAAGGTCCGGGACATACTCGCAGGCAAGATCCCGCTTCCCGCCCCGCCCCCTCCGTCACGCCCAGCCGAAGCCACCCACAGCCACCAGCAGCGCAAACGGTCCCAATCCGATGCCGCACTTCCTCCGCAGACTCCCTCCAAGAGGGCGAAGCCGGTTCAGACACCATCCAAGACACAGCATTTCCAGTCTGAGACCATGGCGACCACCGCCGTCCTCACACCCTCCGTGGCCCGGACTGCTCTCACCCCCATCGCAGCGGTGCCGACCTCAGTCAGCCCGACACCTCAGAAAGATGGCCGTGTTCTCGGCCTCTTTGACCTTCTCTCAGGCACACCATCCAAGTCCACTCTTCTCTCGGCTGCTTCCAACCCACCATTCTCCGCCGTCACTCCAAGCAAGCGTCGTGCCACCGACGTCCTCTCAACAGCAGCGACAGCAACAACAATCACAACAGCAACGACCCCAACAGCCGCCCGCTTTGCCACCACCCCTCAGTCCAAACGCACCACCACCATCACCACAACAACAGGAACAGCCACCCAACTCCTCTTCCCAACCGCCTCCACAACCCCCCGACACCACCACCACAACAACAAGACCACCACACCCTTCAGGACCCCCTCCACAAACCGCGTCACCAAACAGCCCCCTTCCGGGACCCCAACATCCGCCACCCCATCCTTCCTCCGGCGGCGCACCCTCTCCATAACAGCAGCCGCAGCACCTGCCACCGCAACCCTCTCGCGGGTGGACGAGCAGGATGAAGAAGCCGCGGCCGGTGCGGAGGGGAGAGACAGAGAGGAAAAGGAGTCGTGGGCGGCCAGGGCGGTCGGGCCGCTGCGCCTGCCGCGCAAGTTTGGCGGGATCGGGCGGAGCTTGAGCAGCGTCGTGGCGGGGCTGAGGAAGATGGAAGAGGAGGCGTTTGAGGAGGAGGAGGCGGTTATGAGGGAGATGGAGATGGGGATGGACATGGATATGGGGATGGACATGGATATGGACATGGGGACGGGTGGTGGTGGTGGTGGTGGTGGTGGGTCTGGGAAGGGGGCGGAGAGGAAGGGAGGGTTGGAGGTGGAGGTGGGGGATAGCCAGGTTCTGGGTCACAGTGTTGGGGGCGGTGTTGAGACGAAAGGGAACGCGGTGCCGGGTGGGTTGCTGTCTGGCTTTGACGACGAGGCGCTCTATGACAGTCTCGACGACGAGAAACAAAGGGGACAGCAGCCGCTGCGGCAGTTCAAGAAGCGCGGGCAGAAACGCACCACGCGGTTGGTTAACATGCGGCCGACCAGGGCGAGGCGGCCGGCTCAGAACCAACCCGGGGCGGATGGCCACGATCAGGAAGACGAAGACGAAGACGACCTCGTCCCCGAGACACAGTTCAACGCGGCCAGGCCTCCACTTACCACAACAACGACAGACGACAACGACCTCCGCCTCCTCTCGGACCTCGACTCGGACGTCGATTTCGACGGCTCCGCGCCCTCCGACGGCGAAGAAGTCGACGACGCGTCGGCCAAGCCCAAACCGAGCAAGAAAAAGCTCGCTACGACGAGCAGGACCAAGACCGCCGCCACCGAGCCCGGCAACGCCAAGGGCGAGGGCGTCGTCAAGCGGGCGGTGCGCAAGGTCAAGGCGACGGCGCACGCCAACTTTAAGCGTCTCAAGCTGAGGAACACGGGGTCCAAGGGCGGGCCGGGGCACAACAGTCGGTTCCGGAGGAGGCGGTGAGAGCGAGGGTATTGAAGGGTTCTTTTTTTTTTTCTCTCCTCGGTGTTGTTTTCTGCAAAGTATGGTCATGATGAATGCTTGATTTGCATCGTAGAGGGCGGTGTCGCATTGGCATTGGCATTGGCATTGGCATTGGCATTGGCATTGGCATGGCTTTGTAGCTGGTTGCATGTATAGGGGGGGTGGAGTACGGAGTATTACTAGCAACTGTAAGGACATGGCTTGTGAGATGTGTGTGGTTGCTTCTGTGGGAAGGGGAGGGATAGGGTAGATTTATCTGTATTTGCTCGAGGGTATTTCGCTTTGCAGGTTGGCATCAGCACTCCAAGCGTGGCATAGAATGGAATGCTCCTGTCAGGGTCACAATCGATCATAAAAACTTTGAGTTCTCAATTTTGTGATTAATGGTTGACTATCCACGACTCTCTCTGCGCGAGGACTGATCCCACGAGTATAACATATCATCCCAAACGCCTATAATCGGCTCGTCTCAAACACCAGGTTTTCGAGATGCCGGGCAATGCAAGGTTTTTCTGAGAGAAGTAGAAAAGGAAAGAAACAAAAGACTAGAAAATGCAGCGACAGCTTTTGATCTGGTATATCTCCCACTCAACTCAACTCAACTCAGCTCCATCTTTTCCCTCTCTTCAGAGCTTCCTTTTACGACTCATGCAATGACAACACTCCCCCGCGTCACGGTCGCCGTCACCGTCTCCCGCACCGTCTCCTTCTGCGTGACCGTAACGCGCTGGGTCACCGTCGGACCGCCACCCGCAACGACACTGCCGATGCTGGTGCTGGTCGGGTCCGCCGCCCCGTTGGCGAGCCCAGGCGACGTCGTGGCGGTTGCGGTGGTCGGAAGGGCGACCGTCGTGGACGTCTTGTCCTCGATCGGAACGACGACCAGCCTCGGGCGGGTGGAGGTCGCCATGGTGGTTGGCCCTTGGACGGTGGTGAAGGCGAAGGAGGCCGGGACGGTGAACACGGGCAGCTTCTGCGAGGAGACGGGGAGCGTCACGGTGGACTCGGGGGAGGGGTCGGCGACGTCCGGGTCGATGGTGAGGGTGATGGTTGCCGTGCCGGTGGGGCCGGCGATGGTGGCGGTTCGGGTGATGGGGTTCGTTGGGAGGTTGGAGGAGGTGGCTGATGGAATTCTGGTTGAGCTAGGAGTGGCGCTGCTTGCGAAGCTGCTAGCCGCCCGGGTGGCCGAGCTGGTCGTTGCCACAAGAGAGGAAGAGGGAGATGTCGTAGCCGGGGTGGGGTCAACCGTCACGGTGACGGTTCCGAAGCCAGAGGTAGTGACAATGACGACCGTGGTTCTGGTAGTGGGCCCAGCGCTGGATTGGAGAGAGGACTTGGTGCTTGTCAAGGGCGTCGTAGAACCGCTAGCTGTCACTGACGCCGCTGAGGACGAAACGCCAGCAGTCACCGACGCAGCCGATGTCGAAACGCCAGTTGCCACTGATGTAGGAGCCGCAGAGGACGCGGCCAGCGAAGTGCTCGGCACTAGCGCATCCGGAACCGTTCCCAGAATCTGCCTGGCCGCGGCAACGTTGTAGCACCCCAGGCTCACGCCCTCGGTCGTGTTCATGGGCATGGCGAAGCAGGCGGTACCGGCGACTGGGCAGGGAATAAGCTCGAAACCCTCGCCCGCAGCGCAGGAGGCGAGCCCTCCCGCAACGCATGCCGCCTGGCCGAGCTTGCAGGCCGACTGCTTCGTCAGGGTCGCAAAGAGGTTGTTGAATTCGCGCGCTTCCTGCAGGTTGCTTTGGTACACATCGGGAGAGACAGTGCTGGTCGTCGGCGGAGCAATCTTGATAGCTGTCGGGATAGCGGTGAGAGGCGTGCCCGTGACGGTGAGGCGGGTCGAGGATGAGCCAGAGATGCTGGAGGACAGTCCCGACGAAGTCGCCGAGCCTGTGGCGGTGGTGGAGCCAAGGATGGCTGATGAAGTCGACAAGCCCGTCGCACTGGGACCCGTTGCGCTTGAACCCGGCGCGCCTGGACCCGTCGTACTGGAGCCCGACGCGAGCGCCGAGGATACCAACCTTGACCCGCTGACGGTAGTCGGCAGCGCGGTGGAAGAGAGCAGGCCGCCGGTGGTCAAAGTTGGCACACCCAACCCGGTGGAAGTGCTGGCAGCCGTCGGAAGAGCGGAGCTTCCCGCCAAGGTTGAAGGGGACACTTGGCTGATAGGAGTGACGACGGGTCGGGCGGTTGTCGTTCCGTGGAGGGGAAGTGTGATGGCGCTGTGGAGAGACTGGGTCGAGCTTGCCGACGTCGTGGACGACAAGGCCTGTGAGCTGGCAGACGACAAAGTCGGCAAGCTGGCGAGCGACGAAGCCCGTGAGCTGACTGGGCCCGAGACGGGGCTGGCTGCAGTCGAGCTTCCCGCACCGGTGGGTAGCAAAGTCGAGGAGCAGACTGATTCCGTCTCCGTGTCCGCGGGGGCCAGTGTTGAACTCGGTAGGCTGATGGGCAGCGCACTCGTCGAGCCAGCGGAGAGTGAGCTCGCAACGGCGGTTGCTGTCGACGTCGAGAGGACGGGAATGCCGGTCGATACAACTGTACCGGCGCCCTGCCCATTTGCGGTTGAGGAACTGCTTTCGCTCGTTGATGCCGGGAGAATCGTCGAGCTGACGCCAGTGCCAACTGGTGCCTGTCGTGGTGCCTTGGCTGCTGGGCCTGGCCCCCAAGACCCCGAACGATTTCGCAGAGGGCCTGCCTCAGCGGCAGCGAAGAGCGCCAGGGCTTGTAGTATTAATGTGGTATGCATCTTGGAGTAGTGGTGGCGGTGGTGGTATACAAGGTGTAGAGATCGTTGTAGAACCAAGAAGGAAAGATCTTCAAGAAGGTTGCGAAGGGCCTGCCCGAGAAGAAAAGATGGGAGAAGAAGAAGTCCGGGTATGGAGTCGGGGCAGGCTGGCTGCTGGGGGGAGAATTAAGAAGTGACCAGTTCGAGTGGCAGCTGCCTGTGTCACGAAGCCCGGCTCAACGAACAATCACGCAGCCAAGACAAAGAACAATGGGCGCTGAATGAGTGCCGGCTGGCCGCAACGACAAACAAACCACGAATGGAAACTGGGAATGGGACAATGAGGGAAGGAGAAAGAGGAGGCTGTATAAACAAGAAAAGGGAACCATGACAGAAAAAAGAAAAAGGTTAAAAGCCAGCATCTGGCCGCGCAAGACGATGACTCCATCGTGTGCCCTGGTCAGCCTTCAAGCCCATCTCTGCCGAGTCTACGATAGGCGCGTCGCCGGGCTAACGCGCCGGGGCAGGACGAACGGCCAGCGTTGTCGCGGGAAGGCAGGGCGACAGGGCGACGGTGACATGGTGTGCTTTTGGCGCATGCGAGATGACGGGGGCACTGCGGCCGCCGTGGCCGCGAGTGCTGGCACCCAATAGCCTGGAGTCGAGCCGGGGAGTGTGAGGAAATGGCTCCCTGGCTACGGTCTTCCAGCTCCGTGGTCGTCGGCGTCGTGTGTACCACTCAGTAAGCGCCGTCGCGATTGGAGCGTGCCAGTGGGCAGAAGTCGGGTGCCGCTGCGTGTTTCTGGAGAGACAATGAAACAAGCGCCGGGGCGCCCTGATTGGCTGGGCGGTCCTTCCCGTCGCATGTTTGGGGAGCTGCTGGCCAACCAATTGCTGCCCGCTCAGGCGGTGCCCAGGCCCTGAAACGGGCAGTGGAAGGAGCATGGGCCATCTGCAGTCTGGGCTCAGAGCTTCCTGCTCGACTTACACTGACAGGACAGGACAGGACAGGAAGGAAGGAAATCGGAGCCCAGGTCCAGGGTGTCATTGTATCTAATTGCACCTACGGTACGAAGTAATGTATGTCTTTAACTGAAGCAAATGCTGCTGATGCATCCCAAGCCCTATTCCCCCGCCCTTGACCCCCTCTCCCAATGATTGATCCGTCCCGTTTCCTTTCCCAGCCCATGCTGCTCGAGATAGATGGCCATGCTCCTCCATGTATGTATGCACCATGCACCCAGTACGCGACCCATGCATCCGGCCCTCCATGCAGCCACAATAAAACTCCCCGCACTCACAACGCATCCTCGTCCAGGTCCTAGATATCCAATCCAAGCTCATCCGGAGACCACAGCCGAACAACCGTCGGCCCCGTGCTCGCCCTCTCGGTTCCCTGCACCTGTGCCTGGACCTGTGCCTGGACCTGTGCCGGAGGGCTTGGCTCGGGTCCCACGATGGGAATCCGCAGCCGCCTCCGGGGCCCAACATTGACCACCCACCCCTCCAGCGTCGCCGACTCCGCACTGCCCAGCCGCATGGCCTTGGCCGGCAGGAGCACCTCCAGGTCCGAGGTCGACGACACAGACACGCGCCGCTTCATCAGCGCGCGCTTGTTACTGGTGAGTCTGGCCGTTGTCGGGTTGCCGGTGTTTGTGTCCGTCCGGCTGCTGGAGCTGGATGGCCGGGAGTTCAGGTTGGCCGACTCGCGGGACCCGTCGTTGTGGCCGCCCTCCACAGTCTCTTCTTCAGCCTCCGAGGTGAGGTCGATGACATTGTGAGTCGTGCTGCGGCTGGGGCTGTTCCACACTGTTGGCGCCGATGGTTCGCGTGATCTGCTGCTGCCACTGTCCCCGTTGTCGTAGCCGTTGCCGTAGCCGTTGCCGTAGCCGTTGCTCGACTTTGTTGTCGTTGTCGCCGCCACCTCACGAGGCGTACTCTGCCGATGCCCGTTCTGCTGAACACCAACCTTCTTCGCCTCGGCCTGTCCCGCCCACGCCTCGCAAAACCGCAACCCCAACGCCAGCGCCATCTGCCTCGCGACGCTGTTGCCCACCAACTTCCACTGGTCCGCCCGCGTGCCCAGCAGCACCTCCCGGTCCGGGAACCCCTGCGCCCGCCTGATCTCCTGCACCGTCAGCGGGCGATCGTCCGCCCAGTGCAGGCCCGTGCCCGCCCGCGCGTCCGTCGGCTGGCTGCGCGTGGTGACGGTCAGGAAGACGTCGCCCGGCTTGATGCGCCTCCAGGCCTGCGAGATGGCCGCCACGCGGAACCCGTCGTCGGGGAACAGCTCCCGCTCGGCGGGCGTCATGATGCCGTTGCCCCCGTCCCACGCCTTGGAAAAGTTCATGCCGTACGGGTGGGTCGGGATGGCCGCGATCTGGTGGCGGAGGCGCTCCGTCACGCCGGCGCAGACGCGGTGGTCGGGGAACGCGACGGCCGGCTCGGCCTTGCCGTCGCCGATGAGGGGGAGATCCGAGGTGCCCTCGGCGGCGCTGACGAAGGGGAAGGCGGTGGGCTGGAACGAGCGCCGGACGAACGGCTCGCCGTTGCACATCTCGCCGAGGCCGCGCGAGGTGACGCCCGGGTAGTGCGAGTGGGAGAGCAGCGGGGCCTGCGGGAGGGGCAGGCCCGGCGCCGCAAAGTAGACGAACACGCGGTTGCGGCACTGGGGCGCGCCGTGGGACCAGGCGTCGCCCAGGATGAGCTGCGCCTGGTAGCCCATGCCGACGAGGGCGCAAAAGAGCTGCGAGAGCACGTCCTCGGAGCGGTTGTGGCGCGCCTGGACAATGCTCGAGACGTTTTCCAGGATGCCGTACTTGGGCCGGTAGAAGTCGACGAACGAAGCAAAGGAGGCCACGAGCGACTGGTTCTTGACTTGCGCCAGCGTCGTCTTGTCGTGCGTCAGCAGCGAGAAACCCGGGCATGGGCTGCCGGCCGAGATGAACTCGACCTCGCCGGGCCGGGGGACCTTATCCGAGTATTTCCCTTCGATCGCCAGCTGGAGGAGGTCGTCAACCGACCCCAAAAACGGATTTGCAGCTTCCGGGTTGGGGCTGTTCGCCATGTACGTGTGGACGGCCCGGTCCCAGATGTCGTTGGCCCAGCGCATCTCAACCGCTCCGCCCTCCTCGAGCCCTCGGCCAAAGTTGCCGGCTCCGCAAAACAGATCCATCCCCCTGAGTTTGCGGAACGTCTGCCGAGTTGGATCAAACCCCTGCCGCAAAGAAGTCGGGAAGTCTCCATCATAGGGGACACATTTCGGGGCCTCGCCATCATCCACTGTTTCGAGTCGGTGCGTGATGAAGAACAAGTTGCCAGTTCCGCCCCTGTCGTACGGAGTGGGGATGACCTCTCCCGGGTTGAAGAAACGCACGAGGCACTTGCCAACAACCCGTGACGGCTTGGCCACCACCAGCTGGTCCGTGTATACCAGCTCGTTCGGCGCGGCGTTCGCCCGGGGATCGACCAGGCGCCGACGCAGCAGTCGCCGTAGCCGCACGAACATGGTAGCGCCTTGCCTAAAGACGCCGACCACCTCGTACGGATCAGCAAACGCCTCGTCCCTGGAGCGGACCGCGAGGACGGTATCCCCCGCCGCGAACCCAAGCTTCGGCGGGCCGTGGGAGCAGACCAGGTGCGACCTCTCCAACGTCACCCAGCGGCGGCTCTCGACCACGTACAGCTGGCGCACAAAGAACTCGCCGTCGCCCTCGTCGGGGTTGCCAAACCAGTCGATGTCGTGGACGCCCTGCACCTCGTGTTCCTTGACCCGCGCGTGGCGCCCTTCCTCGCAGGTGCAGTGGTCCGACAGAAACAGCTCGTTCGGCCAGGGATACAGCATCATGGAACAGGGCGTCTCCACGGGGCGGTAGAACCAGCTGACGTCGAAGCTGCGGGAGCCGTCCTTGGTGACGTGGACCTTCTGCACCAGCCCAAACCACCTGTCGTCCTGTGCGGCCCCTTTGGATGCTACGCTGCGCCACTTGGTGCCGGTGGCCTCGCCGTCACGCGGTGTCGAGATGGTGTCACCGACCTTGATCTGGTCGAGCTCGTCCAGGGGGAGGAAGCACGATTCGGCCGTGCGGGTCCTTTTGCTGCATGGGAGCCGCGTCGGCGGCGGCGTGGGGGGCTTGTCAGGCTTGGTCCCTCGGTTGAACGGGCCCGGGGGGCCAGTCCCGTAGAATCTGCTCGGCGGACAACCACCAGGAACCCGAAGCATCTTGCCAATGACCATGTCCCCAAAGCAGTCCTGGATGTATTGCGTGACGATGGTTGGCGGTGCTTCCTCCTTGCCCTGTTTGATTGTCGGAGTTGGAGTCGCCTTGGTCTGCTGGTACCGGGTGAAATAGATGGTCTCCTTGAAAAGATCAATTGAAAGGGGCCTCTTGGGCCCCAGCACGCCGTTCATCTCCTTCCAGATAAAATCAATGTTGGCCGAGACTGAGGTGCGGAAGTCGTCGTCGGGATGCTGCCGCCGCCAATCCTGGAACGCCTGCGAGTTGGCGTGTGTCTGAAGGAGCCACCGAGTGAAATGGTGCTTGAACGAGTTGATCTCGACCGGGCGTCCCTGGCTGATCATCGCCGCCGAGTAGTCCACGACGTGTTTGGCGAGGTCCGCAACCCACAGGAACGAGTAGTAGAACCGGGCGTATTCGATGGCAGGCTGGTTGAGGCGGTAGTAAACCTCCCGCTTGGCGTTCAATCTCGACCGCACCCAGATCTGGCCTTGGACGCTGGAGTGAGTCGTGTCGTAGTTGCCGATGGGCAGCTCGCAGACTTCGACTTGCCGGACGTAGTACTTGACCCCTCCGCTGCTGAGCACGCCGTCGAAGTAGAAGCGGTCGTGGCCGAACCGTGTCGTCATGAGCTGCAGAGGCCGCATCTCGTAGTGGTAATGGGCGCCATTGACGTAGAAGCAAAAGGAGTCGAGCTCAAACTCGACGAACTCCCCTCGGGCAATCCTTTCCTGGGTCTCGGGGGTCTCCATCAACGAAGCCACAGCATTCCCCTCTCTGCTGGGCCGCATGGGTGGGAGGAAGCCTTCAAAACGTGACCGAGGATGGGCCAGTGTCGACCGCGGCAGCTCGACAGAGATGTTCTTGCTGCGGAGTTCCTCGAACTCGACGGGAGTGAATGAATGGGCACTCCTGTCGTCAAAAGGTTGCGAGGAGTCCATTGACAACGACTGAACGGACTCGGGGTCGTCAGGCACAGCGTCGTTGAGGGGCGCTTGTTGGTCAGGTGTATCTCCATTGATGTCTGGCGACGTGAAACTGGCGACGGATGGAGATCTGGGGTTTGAAAGAGGGTTTTGAACGCTCGGCTTCTCGCCTGGCGTGTCCTCGGTTGGGTCCTGGGACGTGGGCTCCTCGGTGCGAGTGACCTGTCCTCCCCCGCCAGGGGTTATCCGGAACTTGGCCATGGAGAGCACCTCCGCGACCAACTCCAAAGTCAGCTTCGGATGGGCAGACATCCAGGGATGCACCGGCCTCGCCCGCTGAAGCGAAAGAGGTTGTGTGGTATGAAATGAGTCGGAAAGCTGGGGGAATAATAGCTGCCGACATGAGGATGATGGTCTAAGCAGAGGAAGGAGGTTAAGGATAGCTCAAACTGAAATACTGGCAATGCTGGCTGGCTTGAGGAAGTGTCGTTGACATTCGTGAATAGGAGAGTCGGGAGGGATAAGAATAGCAGCGAACGGATAAATGAAAAATAAAATGAAATGAACTTCTTCCCCCCCAAAAAAACTGGAAAGAAAAAGAAGGTGAAAATAAAAATCCAGCGTTTGTCTATGCAAGAATACTTGGTTCTCAGCCAGCACCCGAGCAACAACCAGGTCTCCGTCGAGAATGGGCGACGACAATCACACAATAGGACCCCGGAAGCCAATAGAGAGTGGCCCAGGCACTCACAGCGCAATGCCTCAACCAGGGTGCGCTCGGCTTTCAGCCAGGGTTGTCAGCCTTGCAAACACACAAAGGGGCGCATTCCATCCAGGTCAATGGAGACGCCCTCTTCAAACCCAGAGAGGCGCGTTTGTTCTGCAGCCCGCATTGTGACGCGAAGCCAGGAACGGAAACGGGGCCTGGAGGCCAAGAGCCGGAATTGACCAATTAGCGTGGAAAGCGACGCAGGGATGAGGACGACATGACCAAAAGTGAAAGCGAAGGCTCCACGTATTCGATGCTGATCCAGTGCCGTGTTGAGTGGAAGCGATTTCGGACGAGGGCAGCCGCAGGCCCAGAATTTTGTCAAGGTTATATATTTTCCGTGCCGTCTCCGTTGAATCAGATTTCGGGTCATGGTCCGTTTGCAGGGAGGCAAAAGGCACAGCAACGAAGGAAAGGGGGCCGAAAGTGAAGGTCATGAACATGATACAGATATATATGATTGTACAGGATGTAGTGATGTATGTGAACACAGCTAGACAAAGTCCTTTCTCGAAACATGTTCCCGCTCATGCTCCGGCTCGCAAAACTCGAGTGGCAGCCCGGGTCTCAGATCGGCCAGCGACTCTCCCGCATCCTGCTCAGGATTGCCAAAGTTGACCATCTGCCTGAGCTGCGGCCAGTAGTCGACCATGACCACGTCCGTCTCCAGCTCTGGGAGCGCCCGGTCCTCTTGCCAACTCCCCTTGGGCCAAAACCACGTGCACCCCGTGTTCCAACGCATCGTCTCGAGCCGCTCTTTCAGGCGCTCCATCTCGGCCGGCTCTACGAGCTTCTTGCCCATCTCGGCAAAGTAGGTAATCGTGCGCATCGTGTAGTGGTAGTCCAGGTTGTGCGACGTCTTGGCCTCCTCGCGGATGTACTCCTGGTCCCACCCGTCCAGCAGCCAGTCCATCACCCGCACCATCTCCACGTGGTTGCCGCAGCACGCCAGCGCCATCATGTACCGGTACAACGGCCGCCCGACGACGTTGAAGCGGAGCATCCCCGGCGCGACACCGCTGTCCACGTCGTCGACGCTTTCCTCGGTCTCGGCGCCTGCGAGTTCCGTGGGGATCGGCGTCGTGATGGCTGCGAACGTCTTCACAGCGTATCGATGCGCCTTGAAGACGAGCTTGTCAAGCATGGTGGTGCCGGCGATGTACGGGCGCGGGACCATCTTCCCTTCCTCCGCCTGTTCGAACGTCGTCAACTTCAGCGCCTTGCGGATCATGAGGCAGAGTGCCTCGAACGACCGGGAATCGACGCCCTTGGACGTCGTGGTGCGCTCAAAAATCGTCAAGAAGGTCATCAGCGTCTCGAGGAGGTTGTATTCGGCCCCCATGCGACTGTAGAGGATCTTTCGTCCGGCCAAGGCTTCCATAATCGTGTGCCAGGGGAGCTTGTCGACCCTAGCGGCCCAAGGGTTGTGCCGGTGGAACGCCGTAGTGAGCGTGATGGCCTCTTGAATTGAACCGCCCTGTGATACCTCCCTGGACCTGTCCTGCAGTTCACCATCGGGATCGGGGCTGGCAGCAGCCACGTCTGCGCCCTCGGTTTCCTCCAGAGGATCAGCCACGAGGGCATCTTCCCGCGGCGCTCTTGTGTGGAGGCGGCAGAGCATGGCAATCCAGGCATTGAAAATAGTTAACGGCAGTTTGGACAACTCCATCAGACTCTCTCTGTCTGCCTTCGACGCGGGCACCTTGAGCGCGTCGACGTGTTCGTGATAGGGGCTGTCGTTCAGATACCGCAAAGCCGCCATCCTGGACGGGGCATTTCGGACGAGGATCATGAGACACTTGTCGGCGGGCTTGAGCTTATCTTGGATAAGCATCATGTCGTAGAGCTCCTCGGGGCTCGGAGGGGTGAGTCTGGCAATCTCAAAATCGCTGAGGTTGCCGTCATGCACGGGAAACACCTCTTTGGCGTCGCCCGGTCGGATCGCCGGTGACTCTGTGACTGGACGGGCGTAGAGCTTCTCAAACATCTCGGCGTACACTGCGAGGTTGGGACGAATGTTCTGCTCCGGCGGGTTCTCAAACAACATCCAAGCTTCCCTGGCATTTCTCGTCGCCTTCAGCTGTGCGGCCCACTCCACGTAGACGTTCAGACTGGATCGTGAGCCCGAAAAGAAAGGCGGTGCCAAAGATCGAGTTTGTATCGTCGGGGTTTGCCCGAAGGTCGATCCGCCGAGCGCGCTCAGGGCTCGATCGACAATGTCGTCGTTGTAGCCCGCTTCGCGGACAAGCATGCCTGCCTTGGCGCTCCTGCTGAGATCGTCTTCGGGATCGCGCCGCTCGTCTATGCCATCCAAGGTGCGCCGGTACGGCGGCCAAGTCTTGGCCGCCCGGTCCGCGTTCTTAGCCTCGCCTTTAGTCTTTTGCAGCGCGATCAATACCGACCTGACGGCCCGGTAGCCGTTCTGATCCATCACGAGGGGCGGCTCGGTCGACGCCGCAAGTCGCAGCATGTGGCGCTGGGCAGCCCAATTGTGCTCCATGTGATCGATCGGGCGGACACGCGCGGGCCAGGAAAAGTACTGCAGAGACTTGTTCAAGAGGAGTGCCCGCGCTTGGTGGCCCGTCAATGCCCGCGCTCCGCTATCGAGACGTATTGTGACGAGGAAGTCGGCCGTGAGGCGGGCGAGCAGCGGCATCGCCGCGGGCCATCCCTCGCGACAATGCCAGACAAGACGGTAGAGGAAGGTCACGTAGTGGTTCCACGTCATAGCAGGTCCCTGGTACTTGTATGCTGGGTGGTTCAGCTCATCCTGCGGCCGTTCCCGGAGAATGTAGTTCTCCCTGATGTACTGCATCAGGGCCAAGAAGGTGGCGGGCTCCTGGATCTTCTTGTCCTTGGCCAGGAGGACCTGGAGGAGAAACAGGGGCTTCCGGCAGTTGCTCTTGAGAAATCTCTGGATCTTGACGTCTCCGCTGACGGGGGAGAGGATCCAGAGCCACTGCTTGATGTCGGCCTCGGAGATACCGGTCTCACTTTCAAGCTGAGCCAGCCGCTCCTTCCAATCCTCGGTGGAGCCCAGATATTGTTCCATTTTCAACTCCACGTCGCGCCGACGCGCCAGGAGAGTGTGCCTTCGGAGAAAAGCCTGCGCGGTTAGCACAGGAAGGCGAAGGGTTCTGTTTCTGGCGATGGCGCGGGCGAGGCGGAATTGTTCTTGCGCCCAGGCGCGGTGTCGCCAACGGTGCAACATGCCGAGCACCTTGGAGGGCGAGTAAGGCGTGAAGTCTTTCTCATACGACTTATGCTTGCCGGGATCTGGCAGCTCCCACTCGCGGCCCATGCGCGCTTCCGCTAGGACTATCCATAGCTCTTCCTGTTTCTCCTCCTCCGTCATCTCAAGAAAACCCGTCGGTAGCGACTTTAGCTGGTCGGGGTCTGTTGGAACCTCGAGATGTGGGAAGACGAGTTCGCGGTCTCTGAAATCCTGTCGCCCAGACTCTGACCAGGCCGGGGTGTCCTCGGCCACGTCGGCCTCTCCGGCTTGTGAAGCCCGTTTCACACCTGGCTGCAGACCAACCGGGCTTCCGAAACACTCGCTGAATCCATCTTCTGGTTTGTCGGGGCTCTTGTCGAGTTCGTCGTCTTGTTCATCAAGGCGTCTTCTTGTATTCGACTGCCACCATTGTTCCGCCGCACTCTCGACCGCTATGGTCCGGGTTCGCTCGGGGGATAAGGGTTCAAAGACGTCAGTAGAAGCTTGGTGCTGACGTTCGCGCTCAGCTTTTACCGCCTGTTCTGTGAGGCGGACGACTCGACCGAATGGGTCATCGGAGCTGGGCTGGTCGGGGGTCTCTGCCTGCTTGCTGCCATCGTGATCGGTCGACTGCCAACGGATACCGGGGCGCGCGTAATGATTGAGCCGCTGCAAGAGCCCAAGTTAGCCTTCAACAGAATAGAGGAGCAGTGGGAGGGAAAGTCAGGAGACGGAATGCGACGAACCAGGCGAGCGAGCGCGCTGTACCCCTCCGCCCGTCTCACGGCAGTGATCCCCACTCTGAGCATTGAAGCTAGCAGCCACTCATCGTAGCCGTAGTGCTGCCCTGAGTAGCTGTGGCCACAATAACAGCAGGAGTCGTGTTCTTTAATCTGCGCTACGTTGCAACAAGACAATTCGAATGTTGCGAGTTGCTGGAACAAAGTTTAAACAAATGAAGGCCGACTTCTGGAACGAATGAATTCTGGACCCACCTGCAGTTCTGCGAGCCCCACTGTTTCGTGCAGTTCAGGACCCATGGATTCTTTGCCATTGGAGCGCTGGGGCAAAGATGCAGGGGGTTCCATGCCATTAGCCAACGGGGAGTGAATGGTGGGGAAGTTTGTGTCTTGTGAGTTTGCATCTTCAACTTGCAAGCCTCCCACAGCATGACTCTGGAAAATCAATGAGTAAGTCTTGAGTCACTGCCCCATCGTACACAAGGAACAGACTTGGCCATGTATCAACTAGAAAGCGCACCATCAATTACATCTGTTCCTCGCACCGGCCCTGAAGTCTGTGAACAAGGGAAAATAACGAACCACGGGAGGTTGGCGCCTTTCTGGACAAGGAGAACCACAACCCCAACCGGCTTCTTGAACCGGTGTTGCAGATCGGCGTTGACTCGCTCAGAAACCCTTCTTAGGTAACATCCCCAAAGAGTGCATCGACAAGCGCAGGCCCGGCGTGTCCCCCTCGGCAGGCTTGCTGACCCAGGTATCGCGAGAGCCAACGGGTTCCCAAGAGCAAGTGCATAAGAAGACTGGGAAGAGCGGGCCACGAGGCAACGCAAGTGGCCATGCTGTTGAGCTGAAATGCATGCAGCAAAGCCTCCGTTCTGAGCTCTTGGTTCACCAATCCAAACGCCTGCAAGACGCCTCACCTATGGACTCAGGTCTTGGGGCCATTCCCGGATGGGGGATGCGCATCTGGTCAAAAAAGCGACCATCAATCCCTGGGTTGGAGCAGCCAGCGTTGTTCAACACTCCAAATCAACCTGAAAGTCTCAACCCCCGTGTGTGATGGGTTACGTGCAAGATGCGAGCATGCGGCCAGTCCTGGCACCCGATGCTGGGTCCCAGACTCATCCAGGTTTCTCTGGGAAGCTCTCCCGTCTGATGATACGTGTTGAGCGGGTCGGGACCCTCTCAGTCCTGAGTCTTGCACTGGGAGGCGTCAGTCTCATCCTCTTTGCTCGAAACGTCGGCTCTTCCGACGCCTCCAACATCTTCAACAAAGGCACCAAGGACAGCGGGCAGGGTGTATTCCGCTACGGCTCCCAGCTTTCGGTGCAGACATGGCTCGCCATACTCGGCGCCACCTTTGGTCTCCTCTCCTATGGCCTTGCTGGCACCTCCACGCACCTCTTTGACTTGTGGAGCAGCTGGCGAACGACCAGGTGCGATGAGGATCCCGGTCTCGACTACGCGTCCTATCTGAACACGCAACCGAGGGCACCCGTGACGCTCGGCTTTTTACACGGATTCTTCATCTTCGTCTTCCTGCGTTATGTCGTGGTCGCACTGGGTATCGCGGCCTCAATCGGGTACAAGTTTGCAGTCGTCGAAGTGACCTACAAGGGGATCGAAGCGATCCCGGTCGGCCATGTCCGACTCCGTCTCCCGCCGCCGCGGGCCATCGAAAGCGGCACCACGAGTCCCTGGGTCAGCGACGGTCCGACACTTTACCAGAACCGCGCTTTCAGTCACAGTGTACACTGGAATAAGACCGAGTCCGCTCTCTGTGCCCCGCTGGCGATTGCCATGGTGGGCTGGGCGAACTGCAGCGGCGTTTTTCATGCTCTGGATTCGGGCACGCTGGTGACTCGGGAAGTCGTGATGCTTGCGACGCGGGAGGAACTGTCAACTGGCCCCGTTGTAACAACAGAGCAATCGGGGTGGAATCGGGCCGAAAGCAGCACTGCGGGCTGGTTCCGCGGGAGCGCCGAGCCGGCCGTCATTCACTACCGCGTCGTCGACTCGAATAGTACAGTCCAGATCCGATGGGCAAAGCGGAGCCTCTGGGCGAATGACAGCTTCGAGTCTGGGGCGCAGCAAGAACGTATTCAGTGGCATTCGACGTACAAGATGCGCTACGCCGTCGCAGAGGTCGTACGCTCCGTCAAAAACAGCTCGTGCTCTGAGGTCATTGACGGCTGGGAGACCTTGCTGGCGGAAAGCAAAGTTCCCATCGAGATACAGTCTGCTAACGCCTCGGTGCCTAGCAATGACAAGTTTCTTGCAGCTATGCTCTACATCGAGGGGACGGGACCCCGCGACGGCATCAGCGCCATTCTCCGTTCCACAATGGCGACCTGGGGAGCTCAGATCGCGGGAATCGACAAGCACACCCCTCGTCTCGGCCATGCGCCCTCAAACAATGAACCATTTGGGAAGGAATCGACCCACAAAACGCAGCGTGTTGGATCGGCCCATTCGAAAGTCGAATATCCTTTCTACGACGGAGAGCGAGCGGGCAAGCAGACAGGAAGCTATTACGCAGCTGCCGAGGCGTTTATGGGCCTCGGTATAACAGCCATCGTGATAGCGGTTGCCCGCGTGGCCATCGGGCCGCCGATGCTGACGTCGTGGATGGGACAGCACGTGAGCCTGGCGATGGCGATGGCGAGCACCACTCCCGATCAAAAACAGACTCTCGAAGAGATGGCTAGCGGGTATTGCCCTGCCGAGCAAAAGCTGGGAGACTTGAGGCTTGTGACAAAGGGGGGTGAGATTAGGTTCCAGTTTGAAAAGCTGAGACGGAGATGATACTACACATAGGATACGTGGAGGATTCTTGAATCTACGAGAGATAAGGATCAACGCAGGATGCCGTGTCAAGCTGAGGGAACGTGTCCAGGTAAAGGTACCTTAATGATGCAGCGATCAGAATCAAAGATACATTCTCGCTGGCAGGTAGTTACCGTTATGGTGGCCGTCGTGCTTCATTAAAACCTGCAGCAGCCCCCTTATCCGTTCAGTTGGATGCTAGCCGATAAGTGCCAGCCGAATCTGCCATTGACAGTTTTGACCTGTAGTAGATTGAAAAGAGCACGGAGTTAGTTGTTGCCATAGCTCATGCTACACGACCGACTGTAGCTCCTCTCACGGTTAGAGTGTCGCACAGGTACTTGGTTCTTGTCATGCCTGATCGAACATAAAAATAGAGCAGGGTGCCCAACCGGTAGTTCTTGGATATATGACACGTACCTAGGTAGCAGGTTCTCTTCTAAACTATCCCCAGCTGTGTTGCTAGCCTTGGCATAAACGTTCGTTTGAGAGTGGGACTCTGGCAAGTCTGGGAAGCTAACCCACAAAGCGGGTCCACAATTCCGACTCTTAGGCTCTTGGCAGACTCAATCTCTCAATCCCACCAAACATCCCTGCCAGATTCTCGCATCTCGACCTGTGCGACACAACCACGCGCACCCGTCGGTTCACACCTGCGGAGCACAAGGCAGAGTCACGCACCGCGAGCACACATGCCTGCAAATCTCAAACGGAAACGCGCTCAAGGGGGGGAAGAAAAGCCCGCCGCTCCAACGAGCACCTCGACAGTTGCTGCCCCAGCGCCGCCGCGCCGAGCGACGCGCCAGAGCTCGATCCCCCCGCTCCCGGTCCCCCAAGACCCAGAGCCACGCCGCCGCCGCCGACGCCCCGACGACCCCAATGGACCTCCAACCGAGACTGCACAACCCTCCCGTTCTCCGCGTGGGAAGGAAAACATACCAGTCAACCCCGAGCAGCAACAGCAACCACAACAACAACGGCAGCACCCGCGAGGCCAGCAGCAGCAGCAGCTGAAGCAGCCAACGCGCTTGACCCGTCACAGCGCCAGCCACGAGGCACCGCCTGCACCCCGTCCATCCAACACCAACGTCCACCACTCCAAACCTGCAGTCCTTTTTGCGAACGATCAAAACTCGCCCATGGCGGTACCGGACACGCAACGGCAGCCACCCCGGCCACGGGCTGTCCCATCAGCTGCGACGGCTCCAGGGAGGCAGGGGACTCGCCTGTCTACCATCGATCCGTTTCTACCCCACCAACAGTCCGTTTCGGTGGGTCGCAGCAAGCCGATCATCATGACCACCTCCGTAGCCCAACCTGGCCAAACCGCGACCTCGCGACCGAGCGGGGCACCCGATGGCGCTGGGAGGACGGTCGACGGAACGGGGCAGCCGGACCGCAACATTGATAAGGTCGTGTTGGGCGACATCTGCTTCCGCGCGTGGTATCCTTCGTACTACGGCAAGGAGGTCCTAGGCGATAATTCGGGCAATAGCGCCAAGGGCGGGAAAGATCTGAAGAGCAACGGCAACGGAACGTCGGCGGCACATCACTCCCACGAGGGCAGAGACGACTCAAATGGAGGCAAGACACATGGCCGGCGAGACCGGGACCACCACCCACCCATGCTGGACAGGCTCTACGTTTGCCCGTGCTGCTTCAAATACTCTAAAGAGCTGGTCACATGGTGGGAGCATGTCCGCTGGTGCGAGCGGCGGGGTGTGGTCCCGGGCAAGAAGATCTACACACATCCCAAGGGGAAGCGGACTGTCCGGTTACCGCCAGGCCCAGCCACCAAGCCGGGCAGAGGCAAGCGCGGCAGCGTCGGGCAGAAGGTGGTCGAGGAGGTAGTGCAGGACGAAGGCGAATGGAGCATCTGGGAGGTCGACGGCGAGACAGATGTGGTAAGTCCTTCCCCTTTTGTCCTGTCCCCCATCTACAGCCGCCTTTTCTAACCCACCCCGCTTCAGCTTTTCTGCCAAAACCTCTCCCTCTTTGCCAAGCTCTTCCTCGATAACAAATCCGTCTTTTTCGACGTAACCGGCTTCAACTACTTCCTCCTCGTGCACACCCCACCACCATCGCCGCCGCCACCCGCTGTCCCAACCTCGACCGACCTTACCGGTTTCACCACCTCCTCCACCAACAGCCCCAAGCCCCCGCCTCAACCGCGCAGCCAAATCGTCGGCTTCTTCTCCAAGGAGAAGCTCTCCTGGGATAACAACAACCTCGCATGCATCCTCGTGTTCCCGCCCTGGCAGCGCAAGGGCCTCGGCGCCCTGCTCATGGGCATCTCGTACGAGATCTCGCGCCGCGAGGGCCTGCTCGGCGGGCCCGAGAAGCCCATCTCGGACCTGGGCAAGCGCGGGTACAAGCGCTACTGGGCCGGCGAGATTGCGCGCTGGCTCCTTTCTTTTCCGACCCCGCCGACCCCGTCCTCCTCTTCCTCCTCCTCCTCTGGCGGTGATGGCGATGCCACGAAAAGAGAACAAGAACCGGTCATGGTGGTGGATGTCGAAGCGTGCAGCCAGGCGACGTGGATCGCGCCCGAGGACTGCCTGCTCGTGCTCCGGGAGATGGGCATCGCGGAGGAGGCCGGGATGGGCCCGCCCCCGCCGCCTGCCGCGTTGCGACAGCCCGCCGAGTCGTCGAAGGGCGAGGAGGGTGGTGGCGGTGGTGGTGCTGCTACTACTAGCAATGCCGGAGGTGTGGCGGCGGCGGCGGCCGAAGCGACTACTGCTACTACGGGCGCCGCGGCGACGGCAGAGCAGATGGTGCCGCGGGCGCGGATCTCGCAGGCGAGCGTCAGGGCGTGGGTGGCTGCCCACAGGATCAGTCTGGAGCGGGCGTGCGATCCGGATGGGTTCGTGGAGGGCTACGCGCTGAAGGAGAGTGCTGTTGCGTCGGAGGAGCCGGTTTAAGTTTTTTTTTTTTTTTTTTGGTGACAGTCAGTCAGTAAGGCTTGGGAATTGGGATTTTGGCGGCATATGGGATACTGGCGTTCGGTATGGATTTGGTCTGTGTTATTTCATGTTAGGATCTAAATGGCTCTGAGAGGGGGCTGTGCCTGGTCTTAGTTATGATACCCCCATCTGGATGCAAAAATGAAGGCAGCGGTATTTTGGGCGCCCGAGTTGAATATATTTGTCTTGAGTGATGTTGTGTGTTCAGTTATGATGACACAGCGGAGAAAAGCGCACAGAAATGAGCATGACAAGACTCATTCCCAACATACCGCAATCAAACAATTCTCTTGACTACGAGAGAAATTGAGCTTGCTTGTCTCTCCATGTATTATGTGCTCTCTCTGTATGTCGTGTCCTCTCGTCTTACTGCGTCAACTGAGCAGATGACTCAAGTCATGCATCAAAACTTCCTTCATTTGACACCCTAACAGCTGGTCTTGAGTTAAAGTTTAACGATCGCCAGGGCAGTTACACGGCAGCCTCATTGCATCATCACAGGCAAAAAAGCCGGCCATGTCTTGCATAACCCGAATTGCCTGCCGGCAATAAGCACCTCAACCAGCCGTCGGCACCCCGGCAGACGGAAGGGCACCATGCCAGAGCGGCAACAAGGTGGCTTGCCTTCAACCGCGGGAAGGGGATGCCAAGCAGTTCAATGTGACTTGCGTTGTTTTCCCTCAACCGAAGCATCATTTCACGCAGTCGTCACATTTCAATTGACAATGCTCAGTTAATTAATGCAAGAAGAGGGAGACTAAGGTGTTTGGTAGGATACGGAGCACCGTACACTGTTTCGACAAACAACTCATTTACGAATGAATGGCTTCAAGCCACACGGCTCTGTGGCTGGCGGGATCTTCAGCAATCCCATGTCGGCCTGAGGCTCCGGCAACCGGAAGTTTCCTAAGCCAATCAGAGCCGGCCTCGGGAGATCCGACCCGTTCTCGCATCGGCAGGATGCTGTGTAACATGTGCAAACACGGTTCTTGGGTCAGTTTCTGGACGTTGGTGGCTTGGTGAGTCAGATCAGCAATCCAAACGCACAGGTCGTTTTTTCGCAGCTCTTTACCATTCGAGCATCAGACGTGCCGTGTGTGAGCTGTGAGCGTTTCATCGCCTTCCTGCTTTCCAAGGATGAACGGAGGAGAGGCATTTTTCACTCATCCTGTCGTCATGCCCCAGCCCCTGACCGCCAACAGTGGATTCTAGGTGGAACCCAGACGGCTGGGTCGACGACTGAGGAGGTTGATTTTGTCGCTAAGTGGGGGCCTCGTGGGGGCATCTCCAGGGACCCCGGCCGAGAAAGAGGAGCCTCATTGCCTGAGACATCAACTCGGGCTGAAAATTTTCGGCGAACACCAACCCCAGGCCAAAGCTCCGTTTGCCTGTCAGATCCCCAAGCTCCAGGAGCTTCCCAGGGAGCGCTAAACGGAACCGTGATAGTTTTTTGAGGAGTGCTGGGCCCCATCGGTCGTGTCCACCGGCATCAATTGCCACGGTTTTGATGTTGTCGGGCGGACGCTGGGCCTGAGGAAGCGGCTCAGCCCATGGCGGCTGATCGACCACGGTTTTGTGTGCGCGCCGCGTCCGAAATTGCCCGACCAATTCGCAAAGTGCCGCAGCAAATTTTTCCCTTCTTCTCACTGTTGTCCCAGCTCGGAGACCTGACCCACTGTCGAGCTCCAAGTGGAGAGTTTGGGTCAACAGGGCTCGAATTGACCACTCACGTCCCCCGTTTCTGCTGCTCAAGCCCGTCGCCCGGACCAGCCTGAGGTTCCGCTTCCCCAGCTGACCACCTGTTCTTCCTTTTCGCTCTTCCTTTCCCTCCTCTTTTTTCCCTCTCCCACTCAGTCGAGCCATCGCCGTCTGCCTCAATCTCCAAGAGTATCATCTCGTCATCCCTCCCGACCCGATCTTTGCATTCTCCTGCATACTCTTCCCATCAGTCACAATGGCCTCCACCCGTGTGCTCGCCTCGAGACTGGCCTCGCAGATGGCCACCAAGGCCGCTCGCCCGGCTGCCCGTGCCGCCTTTGCTACCACCAGCAAGCGGTCCATGACTGGTGAGTTTGGCACGCCCGCGGCCACAATAGCATTGGTGCCATCACCATGATCCGGACCAGCGGTCTAACGGGAAAATTTTTCGCGTGTTTTGCAGTCGCCAGCAAGTCCTCGCCTCTCCAGGCCATCCGCACCTCCCCCATCGCCCGCCAGGCCTTCACCGTCCAGCGCCGTGCCTACTCCTCTGAGATCGCCCAGGCCATGGTCGAGGTCTCCAAGAACATTGGTATGGGCTCTGCCGCCATTGGTCTCACTGGTGCCGGTATCGGTATCGGTCTCGTCTTCGCCGCCCTCCTGAACGGTGTTGCCCGCAACCCTGCCCTCCGTGGCCAGCTCTTCTCCTATGCCATTCTGGGTTTCGCTTTCGTCGAGGCCATCGGTCTTTTCGACCTCATGGTTGCCCTCATGGCCAAGTTCGTAAGTATTCACCGTGACATGGCGAGCCTCGATCGAACCGGAATCGGAGTCCTGACCGCCGTCCAGACCTAAGCGCATTCTTTCCTCTTTTTTGGACGGAATTGGCGGCGATGCCTCGTTGGGAGCGATCGGTCGCCTGTACATATTGAGTCGAGGGGATGGGCGGAGCGTGTACGAGAGGTTCATAGTCGGATGCGGCTGCATTGCATCGCATAGGCTGATGAGACGGGAGGAAGTGTGCATGGGATAATGGCGGGGAATCGCAACCACCATAGACGGGGCCATATAGACCTAGATCGGGGAGAACTTTCCAGGGACGATCCGACCGTCTTTGTCGTCGGCACTACCGGCGCACCTTGTACACTACCCACGGCGATTTCTCTTTCCCAGCTCGCTGGGGAAAACACCATCACAAAAATTTCATTTTTGTCTCTCACCACACTCTCTGCTCCCATTTGATGTCGGAAAAAACACAGCTCGCTCTCTCTTGAGCCGAAGGCAATGGCAATCACCTGATCTCCAAATCACTTGATCTCGGACCTGACCCTGATTGTGATGATGACAAAAGTGAATATCTGATGCTTTCGCACCCAACGAAATGATGAAGCGAATAATACACACGGGAAACCGGCACGACAGCGAGAAGCAAATGAATGCACGCGAGATAAAATCGACTCGAAACTTGGTGTTTTCAACCTCACCGTATGCTCCACTTTGGCACGGGTGTTTGCCCACGGAATTGTGGTCCGCGATCGTATGCTCCACCGCGAGTCCACTTGAACCGCAGCAGCTAGCGTCACCCCGTTAACCAGGGGCCGCTCGTATGCGAGATGCATCTGATGTTGACATTCGCGATGCTGGATGTTGGTGTTTTTGTCATCGTCGTCGTCGTCGTCGTCTTTGTTTGTTGTCGTCGTCTCGTTTTGGGATGATGGGTGTCGCGTGTCCAAAACCAAGGTGAGGGGAAGAGAGAGGAGAATTGGGTGCAAGTCAACAATTGCCGGGGCTGCCCTCTTATTTGTGCAATTGGTGCGCCCTCCCCCTCGAGGTGACTTGCTCCCGGGCCGCTGCTTCCCTTTTCGCTCTTCCCCTCACGGCGGCTTCAACCACTCATGCAGTGGACGGGAGGCGCATTCAGTGTGTCAGGTGACTCGGAGGGTTTGGGAGGGAAGGAATGTAGCGTTGCTGCGAAGGGGGCGGGGGAAGGTACTTGCCATTCGGGGGGAGATGCTTCCCCGGACCCCAGATTCCCCAGAGGCAACCTGCATGGATTCAGCCGTCCCCCGCTTTTCAGGGACAGGGACTCGACCGGTGTGCCACTGGATGGCAGTGCTGTGTGGGATTGTGGCCTGCCGGGACAGAACTGCGCTGTCTCTGAGATGGTCCAAGGGAAGGATACTGAAAATCGTCACGAGTTCCTTTCATTAGCGTCTAATGCCTCAAAAATAGTCCCTCTAGATGATGGAAGGTCCAGGTGATGGATGGTTTGGATGACAACCAAGGTGCTCCTGGGTTGATGGACCGGGTTGGGGGTCGGTTAGTCTTTTTGATTGGCATGGCAGATCGTCGCGCTGGGACTTTTCCGTAGCGTTCGCGGAACTTGTGGACAGTCGGAAGGGAAGGAGTCCATAATTTCGACCTTGGGCCAGCAGTCAAATCGTAGATTTGGTCTGGACGGCTTTGGCGATGAGGAAAGAGGCTGAATAACCTGGAAGGCCAACTTGGGTGAGAGGGCACCACAGCAACTCTGCACGCCTTGTGGGCAGGTGGCCTTGTAGGCAGGTGGTGAGAACTGTCCTTCATTACAGCTTCCGAGACACACACGCATCTTGATTGAAAGGAAGGGAACCACGACCACACGGGCAGGACTCCAAGCACTCGACAGGCTGAAAACATATTGCTGCCTGCAGTTTTATTCATTCAATTCTGCGGTCTATCCTCTATATCATCTGCTCGTGTCCCTGTATTTCATGCACATCATCACCAAACCCAACGCAAACTTTACTTAGGCCTTGACCAGCAGGCTCTCGCCCGTCATCTCCTCAGGCACGGGCAGGCCCATGGCCGCGAGGACGGTGGGAGCCACGTCTCCCAGAACACCACCCTCCTTCTTCAGGCTCCAGCCCTCGGGGGCATTGGCCATGATGAAGGGGACCTTGTTGGTGGTGTGCGAGGTCTTGGGCTTGCCGTCGGGGAACTTCATCTCCTCAGCGTTGCCGTGGTCGGCAGTGATGAAGAGAATGTAGCCGTCCTTCTTGCAGCCCTCGTAGATCTTGCCGATGGCCTTATCCGTGGCCGCGCAGCCAACAATGGCAGCCTCGTACACACCAGTGTGACCGACCATGTCCGGAGGGGCAAAGTTGTTCATGACGAAGGGGAACTCCTGCTCCGACAGGCGCTTGCAGACCTGGTTTGCGACGCCGTCGGCGCTCATCTCCGGAGCCTTGTCGTATGTGGGGACGCTCTTGTTCGAGGGCACGAGATCCTGCGATTCGTCACGAGTCTCGAGAGGGAAGACCTTCTCGACACCGCCGTTGAAGAAGAAGGTGACGTGGGCGTACTTCTCCGTCTCGGCAACGTGGACCTGCTTCACACCCTGCTTGCCGAGCCACTCGGCGAGCACGTTGCCCATGTGCTGAGGCTTGAAGGCAATCTCGAACGGGTAGTCGGCCTTGTACTGGGTCATGGTAACCAAGTTGATCTTGGGGAAGGGGAAATCGGGCAACGGCGACCGGTCAACATCGCCCAGAAGCTGGGTGATCTGGCGGACGCGATCAGACCGGTAGTTGAAGAAGAAGACGTTGTCGCCATCTGGTAACGGTCAGTGCCAGCTCTTGTGAGCAGAAATGGAGTGAGTGCGCACCCTTGATACGGGCCTCGTCGCCGCCGACGATGATCGGCTTGAGGAACTCGTCGTTCTCGCCCTTCTCGTACCGCTCCTTGACGGTCTTGACCGGGTCGTCGCTCTGCTCGCCCTCGCCGAGGATCATGCCCTTGAGCGCAATCTCGTTGCGTTCCCACCTCTTATCGCGGTCCATGGCGTAGTACCGACCAACAACGGTGGCGATCTGGCCGACGCCGATCTCCTTGATTGTGGACAGCAGCTCCTCCATGTAACCGGCGCCAGACTTGGGGTCCGTATCACGGCCATCACCGAAGAAGTGGATGAAGACCTTGGGGATCCCGTACTCCTTGGCGGCCTTGAGCAGGGCGTAGAGATGCGTCTGCTTCGAGTGCTGCGAGACAGTTAGCGCCGGCCCCTGAGCATGTCACAAGTGCCAAAGTACTGACCACACCACCGTGAGAGACCAGACCGCAGAGGTGCAGACGCCCGTTGCTGTTCTTGGCCGCCTCCATGACCTTCTTAATCACATCGTTGCTGGCGAGCTCATTCTTCTTGACGGCCTGGTCAATGCGGACGACGTCCTGCCAGACGACGCGGCCGGCGCCAATGTTGAGATGGCCGACTTCCGAGTTGCCCATCAGGCCTTCGGGGAGACCGACAGCCAGCGAGGAGGCATCGAGCTCGGTGAAGCCCGTTTTGCTCTGGGAGAAGGCGTCCATGACGGGGGTCTCGGCGGCAGCAATGGCGTCGCCATTCTTGGGCGACTCCTCCGAGGGGATGCCCCAGCCGTCAATCACGACTAGACGATCGCAACAGCATCATAATCAGCCAACCCAGCTCCAGATAGATCAGGACGTAGCAGGCGACGAGCGGGTAGTTCGGGGCGCGGGACGTACTCAGGCAAGCCTTGTGGTCGGGAGCCATTGTATCGGCGGCGTTTGACTTTGAAGGGGTGAAAGTGGTGTAGTGGGGTATAGACGTGCAGAGGAATGCGCAAACAGAGCGGCGCGTCAGGGGGGTACTCAATTTATCAGAAGGGCAAGTGCTGCGCGATAAAAAAAAAATAGAGTCGGAGGGAAAATGCGACGCCCTGGAAACCTGTCGACCAGACTTGTTGAGATGGCGGGGTACTCGTGTTTCGCATGGGCTGCCCGTCCTTCAGGCAGGTCACCCCACCTGACGTAGGGGCACCAAAGCAGATTAGCGCCCCGCTAGCAGAGCGATCACCGGCATGCCCAGCTCCGGGTCCCCACCCAGAATCTCAACATCACACTAACCACCCGAGCCATCCAACACGAAAGGGTCACGAAAGGGTCCAGATCCCCTGCGAACAGCCCTTTCACTCTCCAATCCGAACACCGCATCACGCCAATTGCCACGCCCAACACCCAATCATGGCATCCCACCTCCCGCCGGGCCTCTCCCCCGACGCGGTCGACGCCCTCACCGAGCTCAACTCCATCATCACCCGCCTGCGCAACAACACCCAGCAAGGCCAAACGACCACCACCACATCAGCAACGACCACCACCATCACAGCCGGCGGCGCCGGCACCCAACCACCCACTGGCCCAACCACAGGCCCCGTCCCCCCCGGCGTAACCGGCACCACCCCGCTCCCCATCAGCAGCAGCAGCAGCATCCCCACCCCCTCCGGCAGCGGCGGCGGCGGCGGCGGCAGCGGCCCAACCTCTTCCCTCTCGGCCTCCGCCGCCCCGGCCCCGCCCCTGCTCTCCGTCAAGGAGCTCCCCGCGGCGACCGACCACCTCAAGCACAAGCTCCAGCGGGCGCGGGCGGCGGTGCGCGGGCTCGCCGACGTGCAGCGGTCGATCGCGCAGCAGGAGGCCGAGCTGGCGCGGCTGGAGGCGCGGCTGCGGCAGCAGGTGGGCCGGCTGGCGCGGACACAGGAGGACGGGGTCGAGTTTGTGCGCGAGGAGGAGCAGCGGCGGGGTGGGGAGGAGATGGGCATGGGGATCGGGATGGAGGAGGTTGGGGTGGAGAGGATGGTTGAGTGAATGGGTGGTTCTGAAGAGGAAAGGGCGGAGGATGTTTGGTTTTTGATGGCGTTTTATGGGGGTGACTTGGGAGGTCAAGGAATTGATACCACTTGTCTTTTTTTCTTTTATGGAGCGGGGGGGATTTGGGGGAAGAGGGTTAAGGTTGGTTGCAGTTGCGGAGTTATGGAAACTTGGAACCCAGGACATATGTTTGATTTCTTGGGCGTGTCTCGTTCTCTCAGGTTGGATGGTGTTACAACGGGACGTGATTGCTAGGTGATGCGTTTGACGGAGCCAGCTGACATAACAGTCATCCAGCTCTGAGCAACGGTATTCGGAGATGGAAAATCATGGTTTGAATTCGTGGAGCAAACTCGAGGCTCAGGTATACATTCCCTCATAGGGATCAAACAGCAAACAACGCCCTAACCGGGGATCCGATCCCCAACCCAGCCGTCCGGCCTCAGTTCGCCTTCCCGACTCCCAGAGACCGGAGAGTGTCGTCGACGATCACCCCGGGCCCGCCAGCAAGGGCTTTCTTCCAGGTCGCGTCCGGAATGGCCTCCTCGTCCGGCAGCACGCTCCAGTTGGGCGAGCTGGTCGCCTTGATCCACTTGAAGTCATCGACCTGATCATACAGGTTGGTCTCGGCTTTTTCCTTGTCTGTCAACTGCACACACATGAGAGGCTTTGGTCAGCACACACTGCTCTATCATCCTCACCAGCTTTTCTCAACACAGCAACAACAACAACAACGACAACGCCCAAAAGGAGAGAAGAGAGAAATTTAATGCAGACTTACATAAGACTCGGGCACCTTGGCGAACCGCACGCCCTTGCAGTCCTCGATGATGGGGCGGCTCACGCAGTGCAGGTAAAACACGACGTTGCGGCACTCGTGGATGCGCACCTGCCGCGCCACCACCATGACGACGCAGTCGCGCAGGCCCGTGACGTGCACGGGGCCGTCGACGTGGCCCGCCACGATGGCGCTGCCCGCAATGTCCTTAAGAGCGAGGCTGGCAAAGGGCGCGCCCGCGGCGCCGGCGTCGGCGCCGGTGCGGGTGGGCACCGACATGTCGACGACGCACCGGTCGAGGTTGGTCAGCGTGCCGGCGGACGTGGCGCGCGCCGCCGAGGCCGGGAGCGTGATGTGCACGCGGCTGTGGTCCGAGAGGTGGATGTCGCGCGCGGTGGAGAAGCTGGGCTTGCGGATGCCCATGCCGCCTGCCGGGCGGGCGATCTCGGCGTTGTAGTTCTTACTGGTGGAGGCGGAGGCGGTGGAGGCGGTGTGGGTAAAGGTGGGAAGGGCACCGACGGTGTCCTTAGCATCGGCCGGCTTGGAGGATGAAGCGGCGGCAGCAGCAGCAGCAGCAGAGGCGGTGCTGTTATTGCTGTTGGGAGTCAGGTTCAGGCGGCGGGTGTCGGGCTTGGCCGGTGCAGCGCTGTTCCCCGGCCGCTGCTTGAACTGGAAGCGGCTCTTGGGGGTGATCTTGGCTGTCGCCTCGTTGACTTGGTCCGTGAGGGCCTTGACAGCAGCGGAATAAGTGCGCTGGTCGTAGGCGGGGACATAATCGGCGGCATCGGCAACCTGGTTGGACAGGCGTGAGATGCCGCTCAGGATGTGGCCGACTGCATCCTGGCGTTCGCCGGGGATGGCAGCGACCTCGGGGAGCCGGTCGATCTGCTCCTGGAGGACTTGGATTGCCTGTTAGTCCACAGCGACTGGTCGAGCGTGGCTTCAAGACTTACTCCCAGCTGAGACCTGGAACTGGCGGTAGAACTTCTCTTTAGGGTCCATGGTGCTCATTTTGAGATTAGGCGATGGGAGGATGAAAGTATTGTAAAAGTCCACTCCTTGCGATGCCGAAAACCCACTGATTGGGTGTTGTTCACCGCTTCAGTTAAGAGCGAGACAAAGTCTAAAACAGAAAGTTAGCTCTCTAACCTCAAGAGGTTGGAGGGAGGGTGAACATAATCAGGGAAGGGAGATGGTCCTCACCTGTTCTCAACGCACGCGGTCCAGAAGAACGAATAACGACTTCAAGAGACGGGACTTGTTCTTGGATTCAAGTCGGCAGGATCAGAAAAGCTCAAGTCGATGGGACAAGGCCTGTGACGACATGCAGACACCGTCGCAGTGTGCAAATGATTTGTCCGTCTCTCAACTCCACGTCAACTTGGGCACTAATGCCTGTTCCGGGGTTGGTTGTGTATGCACGCTGGAGGGCCCGCGGGTGCAGATGGAGGGGGCCCGGGTGTGCAGCAGATGGGGCAACCTGGAACTCGGGAAGCGATGGTGGTGGGGTTGGCGCGTTGGAATCGCGGGGTCCGGACCGCGTTGGACCAGGCACTAGTCGGCGACTTCCACGAGGGTGTGTGGGATCAGCTGAGAGAATCTTGGGACGAAAATGAAAGTTCCCTCCTTGGGAGAGAGAGGTGTTTGCAGGGTGCACCGAGGGGTTTGTTTGTGGATGTCACGGCGGTGATGGGAACCTGAGGTTTCTCTGAGTGCTTCTTCTGCATGATTACAGCACCCAGCGGCCGCAGTAATGGCGGTATAATAGGTTGCCTGTGGATTATACTGTTATACGCCAATCATGCCACAACTCGTGTTCTGCGTCCTCGCCGCGACGGGAGTTGCAGGAGTCTAGAGGCACCTTGTTGGCCATAGGCGTTGGTTAATTTCGTATTGAACTTCTTTCTCAGCAGATGGTACTTTTTTTCTTGCCTCCGATCAGCTGGCTCGTGGCGGCGGGGATTTTTGTCTGTCGATGGAAGCAACCAAACAAGACCAAACAAGATCGGACCAAGTCAGGACCCCTACCCCCGCAGCTGCAGCACGCTGCGAGCTGCCGGGCCCTGAGTGGGACCCCTGAATTGCAACGCTGGCAATCCCCGTCTCAGTCACCAGAAACCCGGTTGCCTGTGACGTCGTTGCCCCCTTTTTGTCCCGGCTGGCGATGGAACGGCGATGCCGCGGAAGTGTCAACGCCCTGGTTACTACAAAGTCACGGATCCGACAGTTCCCGACTTATCCATAAAACCGGCCGTGCCGAACACCCGTCTGTTGTGTCTCCATATAGGCGTTCGGCGGCGAGGAAGCCATAAACGAGGCGGTGGCTCAGGTGGCCCCGAGGCACAAACCTAGGATCTGCATTCCGGATGTCGCGTAGCCAGGAGCGAGTCCCCTAGCTCAAGGCCGGAGACCCCGAACTCAGATGATCGTCCCCCTTTTTCCAAGGCTACAGCACGCTCATCGCCGGGTAGGGTCTCAGTGAATCCAAGAGCATGTTGGTCGCTTTTTCGGCCTCAGTCCCATCGCATGGAGACACCTCGACGTAATTCACACTCTGTCTACTGTCCACGTATACGCACAAAGTCAGGTTCTACCCATACCCTCTCACCCTGCCCCCTCCAAAGTTGCTTGGGATCTTTTTCCCGTTTGCCAGCACCGGCACATATACCGGCGGCATCCTTTTCTTGGGCGCTGGCAGCGAGTTGACCGCGTTCCACATGTCCATGACCCCCGCCCTGCGTGCGGGCAGCATGCTGTACTGCAGGCTGTACAGGTTCTTGCGGTTCAACGGCGGCACGAACTTGCCCGTGAGTAGGCACAGCAGCACTCGCGGCGAGAGGTAGTGCTTGCGGATCCGCTGGCCCATCTGGAAGTACTGATGAAACATGGCCTTGAAGTTGAGCGGGACGGACTGCCCAGGTGTGTTAGCTTTTGCACATCTGTCGGGAGATAAGGCCTGGAGTTGGGCAGGGGCTCGCTCACCTTGAGGTAGATTACAGAGGTCGAAGGGGGTTGGTTGGAGGAGTCATTAACAGAATGTCTAAAGTCTTGGGTATCTCGAAGTTCAAAACGAATGCCGCCTGCGACACGATGAGTATGCCTACAACACGGCGATCACTTGGCGAGGGGCATCATACCTGGTAGCCGCCCAGGATCCTTAACCCGAAGCATAAGCGCAAAGAGTGGGAAGTGATTCAAGCAAGAAAGCATGGTGTCGAAAACGGCTTTTAGCGAAATGATGACCATGCGCGCAATGGCAAAGTTGAGGTAGAAGACCACCACCGTCGGTAGGAGGAAGAAGAGAAGCGTAAAGAGGATGGTCCCCACGAGCAGCTGATCAAGGTCGTAGTCGCAAGAGTCGATGCGGTTCCTGAGGACGTTGTGTTTCTTGCCCCTGAACAGGTGAAACAGCGAGATCAGGATGTTCAGTTGCCAGTGATAGATGCGGGCCGACGCGAGGTAAAAGGAGTAGATGTGCACTGTCAGGATCGAGAGGAGATCTGAGAAGAGGGCTATCGGCATGCTCGCCCCGGCGAAGCTCGAGAATCCTATGAACCATATGATGTGCGGCAAGATCGGGCGGAGTGCCTCGATGCAACCTAACTCAATTGTCAGCGGATACCCCCAAACCATGGCTGTCCGAGTGGCTTACTTGACCAATAGTCGATGACCCATAAGAACAAGTCCCCGAGAAACGCGCCGAGCTCATTGTTCAGCTTCAACCCGGCAGGCCAGCCCATGAGCCAGGAGATGCTGCTCTGCAGTGCGTCCACCGTGTACTCGGACAGCAGCTGGCTGATCTGCTCCGCGACCCATCCAGCGTTGTCGATGATGTAGGACCCCAGGGCGATGCCGATGATCACATCGTTGGCCACCAGCCACAGACTGTTGTAGAACCGGATGTAGTCGGGGTGGCTCGTCGTCACGCTCTCCCAGTCGTTCTTTCTGAGCCGCAGGGTGACATACTGCATCGGCCAGTAGCAGAACTGCTGCAGCCGGATCTCGACCTGTTGCGCGGTGGCCGAGATGTCCTTGAGGGCAGCATATCTTGGCTGTGCCCGCCATTCTAGGATGCGCAAGAGCACCTCGGCGGCGACGCGGTGCGCCATCAGCCCCATCACAAAGATGCGCTTGATGACAGGCCAAACATAGACGGTGAACAGATCCCACAACCACACCAACACCATGTCTCGCGCTGTCGTCGCCGACTCGACGACCCTCTCCGACACACTGAGGCTCCTCTTAGGTCGTGTGCCAATGCGAGAGACGTTCTTTTGAAACAGCTTCTCGAGTTCCCATGCCCAGTTGATCTGGTTGACAATCTTGGCGAGAGCCTTTTCCTTGGCCGAGGGGACGCGCTTGAAGATGGAATGCTGCTTCAGCTTCTCGACCAGCTGCCTCTTCTGCTCTTTCTTTTTGCGCTCTTCTTTTTCGTCCGCATCATCGCTCCCATCGGGGACCTCTTGCCTGAAGCTGTCATGCTTATCGTCCAGAGCCAGCGCTATGGGGTTCAACGAGATGTACTGCATCCTCCCCGGGTGCGGCCTCTCAAAGAGGATAATCTGGATGCTCGATGCTCGGGAGCATGTGACGGCGGGGGCTCGCCGGCCCGGCCCTGTCGTGACACGTATCCATGACGGGTCGGCTTCGACGGAATCGGGCGTGTTAGAAAGACCAAGGACGTGTATCGCTGACTGGCCGCACAGCTCGTAGATGCGACTGACAGGGTGGGGCGCATTGCGGAGGAGCGTGCCGATTTTGAGGGCGAACTCGACATTCCGGGGCTAGAGAGGTCGTCAGCCATTTCCGTACGGCGTGTCGGCTCCCCCGCAGATGCTGATGACTCGGAGCGCACGCACCTCAACCTCTTCTAGAATGGCCAGGACGAAGACGTCCAGAGCCGAGTTCCTCCACCCGACCACGACGCCCCGATGGTCGGACCGCGGCAGGTCGACCGGCCAGAAAACGCGCATCAGGCCATCATGCTCTGGCATGTCAACCAGCAGAAAAAGGCGTGCCCAATTAGAAAGAACCCCGTCGTCTCAGTTGCTCCCTGGCAGATATGCCGGATCCGGTCGACCGTGGGTGCTGGCAGGGTTGATCGTCAGCATGGAGTCCAGAGCTGGGCAAGAGCTGGGCGTCGCATGGTCGTACCAGGTCCCGCTCGCGGGTCGCAAGGCGCTCGACAGGGATGAATATAGAGGAGGAAACAAGGCTAAGCACGGCAAAGCCTTTGGCGGCACGAGTCTGCGCAGTGAAGACGATCGCGTGGTTAGAAACAGCGTGCTTCGCTCGCGTCGCGGGGCAGAGAGGTGGGGGGTTTGCTCACGACCACTCCGTAATCCCAGGCAAAGATGGCAAGCTCATAGAGGCGGGTGACGAGGTCCCATCGAGCGGTGATGTAGCCAGCTACGAAGATGCCAAGAGTCAAGATGGAGAAAGGGTGCATAGAATCGCGCGGCGAGCTACGGCCGGAGCATTCCGAAGAGAGCCTGGGGGTGGTTCGACGGTTGCAGGCGTGATACTGGCGGGCAGATTGCTGGAGGAGGGGTGCTCGAGCTCAGCACAGAGTTGTAGGCAGCTTGGCGTGGAGGGCGAGTGCAGACACCGTCGCGTGTTTAAGGTTTAAGGGGAAGCGGCTTCTGGGGTTCTAGATTCCCGCCTTGGAATCCGTGTGGTGGAGTGCCAGGGCCCACTGGACCACTTCCATCCAACCAATCCCATGCAATGCAACCCTCCAACTTCCAAGGCCATTCTCTCTCACCGTCTTGGAAGTTGGCATCCTGGCTGAGACAGGAAAACGTGTAGGGGAGAGACTGATCAGATATTTATGACGGGAAGCATGCAGCTTGGAGCGTCGTGTATAAAGCAGGGAGTCGGTCTGAGATAGATACAGAAAGTGAGAGGATTGGTCTCGTTGTGTTAATCCCCACCAAGAGACAGGAGCATCGATGGTGTGCGCCTCTCGCCCAAGTACATGGAAGTCAGGTAAGGCATGTAAAATATACATCTTGGCTGATGGCGGGGAGCAGTCATCTCAGCTCTTCAAGGCAATAAAATGTTAGGGCTCAGAAACAATCTGCAAAGGGTTGGAGCCAGACGACTTACACTTCTTTTTCCCCATCAACGTTGCATCGTTTTCCCTGTTATCTTCGCGGGCCTCATCAAGCAGCTTGTCTATCCCGCGCTCTTTCAATGCCCCCTGTGGATTCAACCTCATTAATCTCGGTCTAATAGGTTGGAGGTGTCAAGCTTACTTGCAGACAGCTGCTGTATTCCTTAAACAGTGCAGCACATTCATTGTTGTCTGTGGTGCTGGTCCCGCGAAGGTATTCTTTGAGGTCATGAGCGATCTCAGACATGTCATCGGATTCCAGGCAGATTGGGACTCACTTTCGCTGTACCATTTGAGAAAGCAAGTATCGTAGCGCCTGCAGCAGCAGTGGTTGTCAGCGTTGCTCCAGGCCCGAGAGCTAGCGCACTCACTCTTTGACCTCATTGCACTCTGGAGCCAGTGACTGCGACATTGCGTTTGTTATAAAAAGGTTGGATCAAAAACTGAATAAAAATAGCGAGTGACACCCAAACCCTGAGATGTCGAGCTCGGAGTCTGCGTCACTCTTTTCTTGTCGGGAATGGGTGGCGTGGACCGTGGACAGGTGGACAGGCGGACAGGCGGACAGGCGGTTTGTGACTCTGGTAGACGTCCAACGGGGCTCGTATCTTGCTTAACCAACTGACCAAGCCCTTGAAATCCGTGTTTGTTTGGTTGCTTCGTCTCAAGTGATACTTCTGTCTGAGATGGCCAATCGGAGTGGTGTCTGGAGGGTGCAAGTTGGTTGGATTGAACTTAAGCTGGCTGGCTGGGAACCTGTCGACCGTTCCCGCCTCTCTATATCTTATCGGAGCTAAACCGCAACCCCGGAAGCAAGACGATTGGCACGTCTCAGCTGCTGTGGGCCTAATCGACCCCCCCACTTGGCAGCGGCAGCTCCAAAAAGCCTTATCGGATGAAGCCAAGCCAAAGCGGGCCCTCAAAAAGTTCAAGATCGCCGAGTCTTTGAGAAACGAAGCGCCTGCACATGCGCTCGCTCCATCTTGCCTGCTCCCTTTGCAAGATCAGAGATCCCTGCACCGACCATCGCCATGGACCCGTCGCAGGATCTTAAGCCTTTGCGGGACGCTGTCCAATCCGCGCTGGTGACAGTCACGCGGTCCGTCAACACCCTCGCGAACGAGGACCTCCAATTCCAACGGACCGTCCATCCCGGGGTCGCGACTCGCCTCGACCAGAACACAGAACGTCTCCTCCAGCTGGCCGGAGGAGTGCTCAAGTCTGCGGGGAAGCTTACTGCTCAGAGCGCGCCTCAGCTGGAAGACGCCGACGACGTCGAGATCCAGTGGAGGAGCATCGTGGATGTCATCGACTCGCTGCTGGAGAAGTCGGATACCTGCCTGGACGAGTACACTGGTTTGGTCAAGAGAAAGGATGCACCGACTGTCGAAACTGTGCGTTCTCATGCATCCCAACCCTCATACGGCCCTTCTAACAGTGTCCAGGGCCGAGAGCCTAAACGGCCAAAGTCGACCACCGACCGACTCGACTGGTCCCTCAAACGCGCCAACATTCTCAAGCCCCAGAACGCATTCGAGCAGAAGACGGACAACTTTGACGAGGGGCCATGGAAGCCTCTGTTGACGACCAAGCCCCATGCCCAGGTCCCGCTGGAGACGAGCCTCTCGACTTTCACCAACGAGGACGGCCTCACTCAGTGCGTACAACAGCTTTTTTTTTTTGACAAGCATGTCTTGGGGGTGAGACTGACACTCGCAGGTACAAACACCCGTACGAACATGAGATTACGAACCTGCAGTTCCCCGACCGAGTCTTCGAGCCGCGCGAACCCATCAAGTATCTCGACATTGACAAGACAAAGGCGATCTGGGTGGACACGTACGAGGGTGTACTCGAGATGGTGGAGGAACTGAAGAAGGCAACAGAGATCGCAATTGATTTGGAACACCACGACTACAGGACATATACGGGGCTTCTGTCCTTGATGCAGATCAGCACCAGGGAGAAAGACTGGATAGTGGATACCCTTGTGCCTTGGAGGCACAAGCTTGAGGTTCTGAACGAGGTCTTTGCAGACCCGGGTATTCTCAAGGTAAGCAGGCTCGTGGGGATGATGGGACTGGCGTTTACTAACAAGCCAGGTTTCTTCATGGCGCATTTATGGACATCATCTGGCTCCAACGGGATCTGGGCTTGTACGTTGTGGGCCTGTTCGACACCTTCTACGCCAGTGAAACACTGGGCTATGCAGGCCGAAGTTTGGCGTTTCTTTTGAAGAAGTTTGCCGACTTTGATGCAGACAAAAAGTATCAGCTTGCCGACTGGCGGATACGGTAAGCTTTTAGGTCGACCCATTCCAGATCTCTAGCTAACTCAATCGCTAGACCTCTTCCCGAGGAGATGTTCTACTATGCCCGGTCTGACACACATTACCTTCTCTACATCTACGATATGCTAAGGAACGAACTCGCCGGGTTTACCTCCGAAACCTACCCTGACGTGAAGCCCATCGACCGCGTCATCCAGAAGTCCAAAGAGGTGTCCCTGCAGCGGTACGAGCATCCCTTCTGTGATCCAGAGACGGGTGCCGGCAACCGTGGATGGTACAATACCTTGATCAAGTCACCTACGCTGTACATCGGCGAGCAGTTTGCCGTCTACAAGGCGGTGCACAAGTGGCGAGACGATGTCGCGCGGCGCGAGGACGAGAGCCCCACCTTCATCATGGCGCAGCAGGTTCTGAGCGACATCGCACGCATCATGCCTACCGACATGAAAGCCCTGTGGAGTTTGCTGGAGTCCAACGCACGGGGGCTCAAACCGCGCCTCAACGAGCTGTTTGAGGTTATACAAGAAGCCAGGGCGAAGGGCGCGAATGGCCCCACGATGCTGGAGTTTTTCCGGCAGTCATATTCAGGCACGGTGCAGACGTCCCTTGGAGATAAATCCGTGGCGACAGCGGCCGTACCGGACGCCGAGCCACTCAGTATCGAAGAACTCAAGAGTGGTCGCTCTCAGCTCTGGGGCAGCGTCGCCCTCAACTCAACACGGGACGGCTCGGTGAAGGCTCGCCCGATAGACGCCCAAGAGATGATCCCACTCTACTCGTTCGACTTTGGCGCGGTCAAGGAAGAGCTCCCGGAAGTCGCCGCGCCACCCCCCAAGCCCAGCCGCGCGGAGGTCTCGGGACCACCCGCGGCGCCCGCAGACGAGGGCTTTACTCTCAAAGGAGGTCGGAAGCGCAAGGCCAGCGACGCGGCCGACGCCGAGCCCGCCTCCGAGGCCGAGTCCGCCGCCTCAGACGTCGAAATGGACGACAGCCCCGCCGCAGCAGGCGACACACCGTACGCCGGCGCCGACGTCGAAGGGGACGACGACGCCGAAACCCTCAAAGAGGCGCAAAAGCAAGCCAAAAAGGCAGCGAGGAAGGAATACAAAAAGGCCCAGCGCGAGGCCCAACAACTCATCAAGCAGGGCAACGCCCAGGCAGCACAGGACCTGCTCGACGCAGCTAAGCGCAACCGAAAGGATGCAAAGCGTGCCCAGAAGCAACAGCAACAACAAAACCCCGCTTCCGCCAACGGCAGCAGCAGCAACAGCAGCAGCGGTAGCCCATCAGGATCAACCCCCGCCCATACCCCCTCATCCGACGACGTCGAGGAGGGAGAAGACGAAGAGGAGCAGGAGGAGCAGCCGTTCGACTACGCCAAGGCGTCGTCCGTGCTGCACGCGCCGCGGGCGAATCCCGCAAGTCAAGCCGGACCCAAGGGGAAGCGCGGCAAGAAGGCCGTGCCGTTTGACCCGTATGCGCAAAAGTCAGGAGCCGCGCCGCAGGGGGCGCGGAAGCTGAACTACGAGAAGAAGGGGCGGACGGCGACCTTTAGGAAGTGAAGGCCTGCTTAGGTGGTTTTGTGGGGTTTGTCGTGTGATGTTGCTTGTCGTCGGAGGGGCCCGAGTATGGATGTTTGGATTGTACAGGGCAAGTATTCTGTACTGTGTACTGTACTGTAGTTTACGTTTACGGCATCGCATGCATCCATGGCGGAGGGGGCAAGAGGAATGGGGATGTTGAGGGGAGTGAAGAACAAATACCCCAAAGACAAACAAAGTACTGGACTTTGATACATATCTTTAGTTTTTTTCGTGCATCGTGCTGATTCGTTCCTGTGTTGCTCACGTTCCATGACATCAAAGCGTGCCAACGGAGATGACAGAACAAGCAAATTGAAATTACCATGGTCTGCTCGAGACCGTCTCTTGTTTGCAAGAAGTGTCAGAAAAAGGGAAGACAGATGGGTGCGTAAATAACTGAGAACCATCTCTGACCCTTGGAACAACATAGCACTCGATATCACGATCACGGGCAAACGTTGCGTAATCTCGCTATGAAAAACTGCATTGTGTGCTAAGGTTGCGTAGACAAATACTCAAGGAAAAATCAAAACGATAGATACAGCTACAGCCAGTCCCATGTTCCCAGTCCCAAACTCCATCGTGTTCATGCCACCCATTCAATTACACCGCCTCAGCCAGGCCGACCGTGTTAGCGCCGGCGTCATAGATCGAGTAGTACCTCCGGAGGAACGCATCACCAAGAATGGCAAGCGGGCCGGTGGGGGCAGGGAAGTCCATGCCCATGAAGGTGGAGATGCAGCTGCCGCTGACCTCGAGGACGTAGTCGTACGGACCAAGGGTGAAGTTGTAGCCAGCCAGGTTGAAGGTGACATCCTTGAGCGAGTCACGCTTGGCGCAGTCGATGGCGTACTGGCCAGCGTAGTTCTTCTTGGCACCGATCTGGGCGTTGAGCATCTCGGCGAGCTGGCTGGGCAGGGCGATCAGAGAAGTGCCGGTGTCGAGGATGACGCCGGTGTTCTCGAGCTCGGCCGTGTCGTCGCCGTAGGAGATGGCATCAAAGTCAACCTCCCAGTAGGCCTTGCGCCTCAGCGGAATGGTGGTGATCTTGCCCTTGTAGTGGTCCTTGTCGACACCGCCAAAGACAACCTCAGACTCGCCGTCAGTGTCGGCCAGATAAAAGGCAAAGACGGGCTCGTCAATGAGCTTCTGCTCGAGCATCTTGTAGAAAGGCGGGACGATGCGGTTGACAGAGATGGTGTCGTAGCCGAGACCCAGGATGCCGTCGAAGCGGCCAAAGGCAAAGGCAAGGCCGGGCTCACTAGTGGCCTCGGCGAAGTCCTGACCCTTGATCGTGATGTCGCCGATGGTCATGATGTCCTGCGAGACGAAGCCGCTCAGGCTGCCAGAGCCGTAGCGGATCTCAAAGGAAGTCCCGTTCTTCTTGTAGGTCGACGAGGCGGACGAGTCGTACTTGGAGTGCAGGTAGCACGCAATCGAGCCACACTCGACGGAGGGAACCCAGAGGTTGGAGCTGCCAGTGTCCAGCACCACCTTGAAGTTCTGCGGGGGGCTGCCGATGGTGATCTCGGAGAAGTCTAAGCCATGTCAGAACTTGTCTGTGGACCGCCGCGGGAGCACGCGACCACGGTATGATGCACATACATTGAGCGTTCATGAAGTTGGAGATAGGGACGGGGTGGTTGCCCTTGACCTCGGCATGCATGCCGTTGAAGACGGCGCTGGCATGCGATTGCCGCGGCCGAAGCCCCATGTACTTCTGGCCGAGCTGCTCGAGCTGCGTGTTGATCGGGACCGACTCCTGGACACAGTCAGCATCAAAAACGACGCGGAATCACCGGCGATGCGCGAACGTACAAGCTGCTCCGAGAGGGGAACCTTCTGGAGCTTCATCTTGTGCACCGCGCCCTGAGCAGAGCCGAGCAGCACAGCTGCGGTCAGCAGAGCACCCTTCATGTTGGGCGACTGGTTCGTCTGACGATCGGGAAGAAGGGAAAGAAGAAGAAAGAATGCGAGGCGACGGGATGCAATAACAGAGACGAGCGAATCCCTCGCCGATGGTGATATCTGCGATGAACAACGACGCTGGTGATGGCGATGCCGGTGAACGGGATGTAAAGATGGGTTGCGTTGTTGATGAGGAGAGGCTGGGGGCGGCTCAGTGGCGGATGCGGAGTTGATAGGCAGGTCAGGTGTGAGGTGTTCCTGCATCCGATTACGTAGTGACCGGGGTAAGCTGCGCCTGTTTGCAGTTAGCCCCCCCTGCCAAACCAAGGCATCGCTCGAACAGGCAGCCAGCAAGGTTGCTGGGGAACCGAGCCATGGACTTCGGACGCATCTGAGCACATCTGAGCTCCGAGAGAGGGTGACCAAGCTCTCGGTTTCTTTGCCGAGCTTACTTCTCTTGCTGCATCGACTTTGGACGGTGTGACAACCTGGGGCGCCCAATTAACGCACGCTGTCTGAGAAGTCTCAGGCCCTTGCGCAGGTCCCGTCTCAGCAATCCGGACGATCAGGTCCTTGACCGTTGAGCTTGGCGTTGAGACCTCGGCAGCTTTGACTCACATTACGCTCCCACCGCCGCTGGATTGCTTGGCCTACGAAGTATGGTGAAACGGATTCGATCCTTTGAGAGGACATTCGATGTAATACAATACACTATTCCCGCCACGTTGTCAACGCTAGGTGCTACCGCCAGCAAATCGTTCCTTGAATGCGAGACCACTGTCATGAACGGGAGTGTGGGGTCCCTGTTTTGGGCTGCTCGTGCTGGTCTGCTCCGTATGCGTGCTGCTCCCGGGTCGCTCTGTGGTGGAGACCTCCTCACATCCGCTGCCCATCGCGCCGACTGCAGCTTAGACCCTTCTGTTTACCGTGGATGTAATGTCTTCATCGAGTTGTTTTGTTTTTCCGAGTGCGATGTTTTTGAAGATCTCAGCATGACAAGAACAATCGAAGCACGGATAAACAGAGGGGTTGCCTGTCGATGTTTGATGAGACGAACTTAACTCGCTGAGCTGTGCTGAGTTAACGCGCTGGGCAGCACACCCAGGCCCATGATAACCCCTGCTCTCTTACCCCACAATCTTCACCGTGCGCACACCGACACCGAGCTGGCAGCCAGACAACCCCGCCATGAATTTTTGACCAGCTCTCGCAAAGACCCTCTAACCCGATCCGACGTCATTCCGTGGAATCGGATTGACAGCTGCTCCTGTATCTGTCCTCTTGGCTGCAACATGTGAAGGACCTGCCCAGGATGGCCAGCAAAGACAAGGAAGCAGCGTCGAGGTAAGGTGGTCCCCCACAAAGACACGCGATGCATGAGAGATGAGTGCGCAGTTGTGCTGACCCGCGACCTCGACACAGTGACGCTACGCCGTCCAACCCTCGTGGCATTCCCTATGCGCCGTTTGTCGATAAGGTTGAAGATTATGTCACGACACGCGCCGACGTCGAGCCGACGCTGCGGCGGTTCCAGGAGATGATTGCGTGAGCCTCCTCTCTGTCTCCCACGCCGTCAACGGACGCGGTCCCGCTGATACTTGGGCTGGGGACATCTAGAAAATACCAGTTTATGGAGCAGAACTTGCAGCGGAGGGTGGTGGGACTGAAGGACAAGCTGCCTGATATCCGGAAGACTCTGGATACAGTACAGTTTCTGAAGTTGAGGACGGTACGACGACAAATGATGCTTCTTCGCTCCGGATGGCGCTGACGGGTTGAATACGCAGTCCGAGTCGGATCCGATTGAGACCACGTTCGAGTTGAACGACACCCTCTATGCAAAGGCCGAGATACCGCCTACCGACGAGGTGTACCTGTGGCTTGGAGTAGGCTCTCTGCTCGACGACTGGCGGCATGACCCGCGGCTAACACGTCAAAGGCCAACGTTATGTTGTCGTATCCCATCGACGAGGCCGAATCGCTCCTCAGCTCGAAACTGCAGGCGGCGAAACTGAGCTTGTCAAATTGCGAAGAGGATCTAGACTTTCTGCGCGAGCAGATCACGGTACTTCCATCCTACCTTCAGGAGCTGCGTGGGATCTCGCTAACCGCCGCGACGGACAGACCATGGAGGTTGCAGTGGCCCGGGTATACAACTGGGACGTTGTACAGAAGCGGAAAGAAAAGGAGGAAGAAGAAAAGGGGAAAGGCAAGGGCGCCACGGGCAGCTCCGCGAGCTGAGTGCATTCTGGATGAGATGCACTCAAACCGGTCCTGGATACCTAACGCTCAGCGAGACGCGCCCATTCAAAATCGTTCCCACCAAAGCCCGTCCCACGGATTACTTCGACGCCTCCGTGATCCAAACGGGTGTACACGATCCAAAGCCATAGAGTTCCTGATCCCGCATCAATGCAGGTTCCTGCTGGATGGAATGTTCAAGTCACAAAGCGGCATGGACGGGCTTCTGCAGGCGCCAGTCAAGGATCCAGCATGCACGAGGCAGGCTTTGAAGGAGTGCGGAACTGCAGGCGGTGCGTTACGTTTGTACGGCAGCGGTCACAGAACTACCTTAGGGTCTCTTCACACAATGGAGACTTGGAAGAGTCGTATCGGCTGTACATGAGCTTCTCAAGGTTGCTTTCGTGATACGTAGGTGAAGGCGGCGAAGGCGGCTCAAACTCTGCCGCGCCATGGCCTGCGACAGGTAGTGGTGTCGTCAGCACCGGCGTGGCCAACCACTGTCGTGGTGGTTGTTAGGTACCAACCCTTTCTTCATGTCCAAGGAGCGGCTGGCTTTCTGTTGGCCAGCTTGTGTTTCCAGGGGTCTTTCTCTCGAATGGGGGGAATCCAGATCCAGATCAGGTGGGGAGCCCGAGGGTCCAGCCAGGTGCGGGGCTCCCGTCCGTTAGCGGGTGGGGAAGTGATTGACCGCACATTTGACGCCCCAGCGCCGTCTCCCAGACACCCATGACGAAAATTCAACAGCGCGGGGTGGCCCCTGAGTGTGTGTATTTCAGCAGAGGCGCTTCTTCCACACCCACCACTGGCCCGCCTCTCCAACACAAACCCGCCCTTCCTTGCATCTGGGTCTTTCTCTTGCCACGAACCACCGGCACCCCTCCTCTTGTTCGTATCCACACGGACCGCACCCGTCTCGTCTGTAACCACCTACCTCTCTTTTTCCCTTTTTCTCTTGGCAACTTCCTCCGCAGGCGGCAACCAAATAGCGGGGAAATCTGGATCCAGACAAAACTGCAACACCACAGCTTCGCATCTTCGAGAGATAATCAGACATAATGGCCGCCGCCGCGCCCAAGCCCTCCACCTTGGAGCTCGACCCCAAGTACGATGACTACGACTTCCCGACCACGGCGCCCGTCGCCCAAAACGGGCACCCCGGCTTCCTGACTCCCGAACAGCAGGCCCAGGTGCACCAGCTGCGGCTGCTGCTCGAGTCCGAGGGCTACACCAAGCGTCTCGACACGCTCACACTGGTACGGAGGAAGCGCCGGACGTCGTGGGGCACGGGAATGGAATGGCTGCTGATTGACGAGATAGTTGCGGTTCCTGCGCGCGCGCAAGTTCGATGTCCAGCTCTCCAAGCAGATGTAAGCTAGATGGGCGAATGCGGCATCGGCAGGCACTGACAACTACTGATCGGTTCCAGGTTCGTCGACTGCGAGAAGTGGCGGAAAGAGATTGCCCTTGACGACACTGTGCGACTTGGGAGTACCCGAGAAGGAAGCCAGTTCAAGTACTACCCCCTACTACCACAAGACGGACAGAGGTACGCCCTCCTCTTGCGTCTACCATTTCCGTTGAAGATTCTTACTCGTCTGCCCCCAGGACGGCCGCCCTGTCTACATCGAGCAGCTTGGCGGGATTGACCTCACGGCCATGTACAACATCACGACGGCAGAGCGCATGCTGACGAACCTGGCGGTCGAGTACGAGCGGCTGGCGGATCCGCGGTTGCCGGCGTGCAGCCGCAAGTCGGGCACCCTGCTTGAGACGTGCTGCACCATCATGGACCTGAAGGGCGTGGGCCTCACCAAGGCGCCGCAGGTGTACAGCTACGTCAAGCAGGCGAGCGGTCTCAGCCAGAACTACTACCCCGAGCGCCTCGGCCGCCTGTACCTGATCAACGCGCCGTGGGGCTTTAGCACCGTCTGGGGCGTCGTCAAGGGATGGCTCGACCCCGTCACGGTGCAGAAGATCCACGTCCTCGGCAGCGGCTACCAGAAGGAGCTGCTCGCCCAGGTGCCTGCTGAGAACCTGCCCAAGCAGTTTGGCGGCACCTGCGAGTGCGCGGGCGGGTGCCCGCTCAGCGATATGGGCCCGTGGCGCGAGCCCGAGTGGGCCCGCCCCGCCAAGTGGGAAAAGAAGGAGGACGAGTCGGCCATCAAGACGGCGCCCGCCGAGGTCAAGGAGGGCGCCGAGGTGGCGGCCCCTGCGCCTGCCGTCGCCGAGGCGACCGATGCGGCCAAGGCCGATGCCGCTGCCCCTGTTGCCGCCTAACGCACACTGGACACTGGACAGCCAAATGCCGAATATGAGGTGCGAGGTTGGGAGTCCGAAGTTGGCTGGCAGACGGCCGAATCAAGCGATGCCGAGATGAGTGGTCATCTGTCTTGTCGGGTACAGTGCACACGGTTGAAGGGAGGAGGAAGCCATTTGCCTTTTGCGAGTTCTTGTGGTGGGAACCCGGGTCCCGTAGATTCCGTCGTAATATCTTGATCACTCGCATGGATACACAATAGACTCCTTGCATGCTTTCCGTCGCGACCATCATCTCCACCAAAGCCAACCCCCAAAGGAATTCCCAACCCGCTCATTCATGTTTTCCCCCTACGCCCAAAACGCCAGCCCATAACTCCTTCACCCAAACAAACCAACCCCTCCCAAATCCACCCTTTTTCACTTCCCACTCGCAACATACCCCGCCGCAACCCTCGCCCGCTCCATCTTGGCCACCGCGCTCGGCATCTCCCTCTTCAACCGGCCCAGCCCCTCCACCGCCTCCGCCCACCGCCCCTCCACGTCCCCCTGCCTCTCCAGCGCGCCCATCCCCTCGAGCGCTTTCCGCCCGGACACGGCCCCTTCCTCGGCGACTTTCTCGCACGCCACGGACAGCGCGGCCTCGTCCGCCTCGAGCGAGGCGCGCGACGCCTCGGCCCAGCGCGACGCGGCGGCCTGCGGGGCGCGGCGCTTGAGCTGCGCGATGGAGCGCAGCAGGGACTCTTCCTCGGCGATGAGCTGCTCGATGCGGTCGCGCTTGCGCCCGTCGAAGGGCTCGTACTCGTACTGGACCTCGGGGGTCTTGTTTTGGTTGTTGGTGGTGGTGTCGTTGTCGGGGGAGAGGAGGGCGGCGGCGGCGGCCGGGGGGAGGGGCAGGCCGTTGATGGTGAGGGAGGGGGCGGCGAGGGTGAAGGTTTTGAGGATGTACTGTGTGGAGTGGGAGATTGGTTTAGTCAGGCTCTGGGAGAAAGGGAGAGAGGGGGAGGTTGGAGAGGCATAATAAGGGGGGAGAATGAGGGAGCGAGTGCAGAGAGAGGGAGGACATACGTCGTTGACCAGCTGCTCGATGCGGTTGCGCAGTTCGTCTTCGCCGTCGAGCGGGTGGTCGACGGGCGGGAAGGCCTCGTTGATGCTCTCGGCTGCCGCGCGGCGGACGTTTCCGATCAGGTAGGTCAGGTCCTCGGGGGACTGCAGCTCGATGGGCCGGTGCGAGGCGGGATCCATATTGTGGGCTTGTTTTTGCTGGTGTTCGAGTTCCTTGAGCTGGCTTGTTACGGGGGATGCTGGTGTTTCGGCAGTGTTTTTTAGCTGCTTCTATCGTTTGAAGAACCGTAATATCACTTCGGTCTTGTCAGATTGGGTTCATGGACTCTCTCTGGCTTCGCAACCGCCGTTCATGTCCCAGCACAGTTCTCAAAACACGCCGCCATTCAAGAGACCGCGCTGTGTTTATCGATAACCCACGCACGACCCCTGCCATGCCACCCTCCTGCTCCCACCTCATCGGCAAATCGGGATGCGCTAGCCCGAGAAGGGTCAGGCCGCCTGGGCATTGGTGGGGATTGGATGTGCGGGGTGGGTCTGCCGTCCTCAGACCCATCTGTCGATGCGTCACTTACACAGTCTCGAGACAGTACAGATTACAGCCCTGCAAATGAAGCCGATTTCGCCCGACGCATAGGTTGAAGCACATCTCTCCTCGCCCTGCATGACGGCAAATAGGGCTGCTGGAGTATGCATCATGCATCCAGTCGCCTATATGGCATGTGCCAAAGGACCATTGTCAGGATGAATCTGCGTCAATAAGCTACCTCGAAAGCAAAAAAGACTGGTTACCGTACACCCCAAACCACCAAAGACGCCTCCTCCAGTACCTTGCAAGTAGAGTGACAATGAAAGAGAGAGGAGACCCGACGCAAGACTGCCCCTGAGGGATGCAGACTGCCCCATAAGAAATCAAGATGAGAATGCCCAAAATCCAACAACTCCTCAGTGATATAAATGACAACCGTAACCCATCCATTGCTCACAGACTGTTTCAAACTCCGTTGCTCCGTCTGTCGGTCCCCCGCGTTAGACGAAAAAGAAAATGGCAGCCTTGGTTCGCCCACGGGGTCTTCGGCCTGCGAGATTGCTGCGGCTGTCGATGGAAGTCATCCAGCTCCTTCGCTGACAGATGATGCGTTTGGCCGCCAGGAATCCATGATGATTTGGCAGACAGCACCCCAATGCCGGCGTATGCGGTACAATCTGGGGTGCAGTGATATGGGGTCCGTGAGCGATGACCCTGTTGCCTGGTGGCATGATGCACATCCGTGCCGACTGGCTCCCTCTCGCACGGTCCGTGCTCGGCATGCCCAGCTATTGCGGGAGCATCTTCTTGATCTCTTCGTCGCTCAGGTAGATCTCGTGCACCGGGTCGCGGCGCTGCTCGAGTGGCACATACTCGTAGTCACAGAACGACGGCACGAAGATCTCGGGATTCCAGACAAAGCCTTGGCCGGAAGCGAGGTAGGTGACCTGGGGACACCATGTAAGCAATGGTTGTGCGGCTTGCTGGTGCAGCACAGCGTCATGCCCCTGCTGGGGGAGAAACTTACCAGCCGTATGGGCCCCTCAGGATCATCGCCGATCTTGATGGTGGTGCATTCCTGTTCGGTGAATGCCGAGCCTACACAAGTAGAGCTAGGTGTAAGCTGCGGTGCACAGACAGTTGCTCCGATCGAGACAAACTAACTAAGCAGACTGGGCCGTCTTGCGTGCAGTAGCTTCTGCTTCTGTGCCGCGCGAGATGGCGTCTTTGGAGACGGTCCTGGTGAGCTCGGTGAACTGGAGTACGACGACGGCGACGAGCCGGCGTCGGCGTCAGCCTGGACCGCCTGCCGATGGCGATGCTCGGGAATATTGATAGAGACAGGAGCGTTCTCCATTGGTGATGGCTGTCGATATTGACGCGGGCGCTGAATGTGCTTGAGACCTACGAGATCACGAGTGGCGGCGGGTGATGGCGTGAGTCAAGGCAGTTCCTGCTGCTGCTGCTGCCACTGCGTGCCGGGGGGACGTGCAGAGCTGCAGGGACGAAGGAACCATGAAATCGTAGATGCAGGGCTGAGAGTATCAAGATACGGGCCAGACGGAAGAGGATGCGGAGAGTGATGAGACGGCTTGGCCACGGGCGACCACAATCTGGAGAAGAGGCGTGGAGGAGCAAAAAGGAAAGAGTCCGAGTCGGAGTTGGGGTTGAGTGACAGGTGGGCAGGTGGAGAGGCAGGCAGACACACCCCGGCCGGCAGCTCTCCCGCACACTCCAGCACAGTGTCGCGGTGACTAAGACGGACGGGAGATGCGGAGGGAGGGAGCGACAAGGCACACCAGCCGTTGGAGCCAACCAACACATCACCCACCGACAAGGGCCACACACCACATGGCGCCCGCCCCGCGCCTTTGTCTTGGGCGGTTTGGACCCCGACCTGCAGCTGTGCAGCATCGTGTTGGCTGCCGCCGCCGCTTGGTGGCTGCGTGGCTACTTTGGGCCTCCATGACTGCAAGTGCAGCTCACAGTGGCATCATCCAATTCCTCGCAGTGGAATTCCCTGTGGAGAAGGACGGAGACGTGGGAGACGGCCTGCGTTGTCGGACCCCAGATTGCGATAGAGCTGCGGCAGATAACGTTAGGGAGCGACCTGGGGGGAGCGATCAGATGGCCATCAAGGTTGGGGACCGAGGGGACTTGAGGCAGCATGTGTGGGGGCACGCTATCCCGTAAGGCAGTGGGGAGTCTGCACCTTTGGAAGACTTAAATGTACCTTGCAAACTGACCGCCATCTTGTTTGACATGCCCAACAGATCCCCCGAGTTTGGTTCCTTTTGAGGAATGAAGGCGCCGCTTCTGAGCCTAATAATCCAAACCCCAAGTGCCCTGCTGAGCCTGGAAAGCCTGGAAAGCCTGGCACACCTGGGTCGGCGGCTTATCCACACTGTGTGTGCATCATGATCTGTGAAACCAGCCTTGTCGGAGTGAAGTGGCAGCTGCCATCCCAGCCTCGCTCCTGAGAGTGGGGTGGTGGGTCCACTCTCCATTCCGGCCTGAAGCACGGACCACCTGGAGACCGTCCTCCGCCGCACCTGACGAGCACCAGCACCGGCGAGCCAATGCCAAAAGGTGTGGGTCAGCCTCAGGCTCCGAGCGGATGACGAGCCACTGGCCGTCGCCAAGACATTGCTGAGCTGCACGCGCCACGAGGCGAACGCAACGACAGAACAGCACCGAAGCAACTCCCAACACCACCCATCGAACCCACTGCGATTGTACGCACCACCACCCGTCGCCCATCGCCCGCATCACCCGCATCACGCACCTCAACGGCGATTAATTTAGAAACATCGACTCTAGCACCCAGCCCGTCCGCAATCTGCCTAAACACCCGTCCAAACCACAGCAACAGAGACCACCGTCAAAATGGGTGACGTCCTGGTTGAGAACGCAGCCAACCACGTCCAGTCGCTCAAGAAGAATGCGCTGTCGACGATCCCCAGCATCGAGAACTTTGAGGGCGTGTCAACAGAAGGCGGCGATGACTACGCCACCCTGAAGCGGCTGCAACGGCAGCTCGAGTACATCCAGCTGCAGGAGGAGTACATCAAGGACGAGCAGAGGAGTCTGAAGCGCGAGCTGGTCCGGGCACAGGAGGAGATCAAGCGCATCCAGAGCGTACCGTTGGTCATCGGGCAGTTCATGGAGGCCATTGACCAGAAGTGAGTTTTCTCCCGCCCCCCAGGGCCCCCAGGGCCCCCAGGCTCCCTGGGGCCGTCGACCTCGGTCCAGCCGACTTTGGCTAACACGGCAGCAACTAGCACCGGCATCGTTCAGTCCAGCACTGGGTCCAACTACGTCGTCCGTATCCTCTCGACGCTCGATCGCGAGCTTCTCAAGCCTTCTTCCTCGGTCGCGCTCCATCGCCACTCTAATGCCCTGGTCGATATCCTCCCGCCCGAGGCCGACTCCTCGATTGCCATGCTCGGTACCGACGAGAAGCCCGACGTGACCTACGCCGACGTCGGCGGTCTGGACATGCAGAAGCAAGAGATCCGCGAGGCCGTCGAGCTGCCCCTGACGCACTTTGACCTCTACAAGCAGATCGGCATCGATCCGCCGCGCGGCGTGCTCCTGTACGGTCCCCCCGGCACGGGCAAGACGATGCTTGTCAAGGCCGTCGCCAACTCGACGACCGCCAACTTCATCCGCGTGGTGGGCTCCGAGTTTGTGCAAAAGTATCTCGGCGAGGGCCCGCGCATGGTGCGCGACGTGTTCCGCATGGCGCGCGAGAACGCCCCCGCCATCATCTTCATCGACGAGATCGACGCCATCGCGACCAAGCGCTTTGACGCGCAGACGGGCGCCGACCGCGAGGTCCAGCGCATCCTGCTCGAGCTGCTCAACCAGATGGACGGCTTCGACCAGACGGCCAACGTCAAGGTCATCATGGCCACCAACCGCGCCGACACGCTCGACCCGGCGCTGCTCCGCCCGGGCCGCCTCGACCGCAAGATCGAGTTCCCCAGCCTGCGCGACCGCCGCGAGCGCCGCCTCATCTTCACCACCATCGCCAGCAAGATGAGCCTGGCCCCCGAGGTCGACCTCGACAGTCTGATTGTGCGCAACGACCCGCTGAGCGGCGCCGTCATCGCCGCCATCATGCAGGAGGCCGGCCTGCGCGCCGTGCGCAAGAACCGCTACAACATCATGCAGGTCGACCTCGAGGACGCCTACAGCAGCCAGGTCAAGGGGACGAGCGACGAGAACAAGTTTGACTTTTACAAATAGACGGGGTGCGCTTCGTGTGGCGGGGCTGGGCGGTTTTCTGAAGGGGGAGGAGGGGTCGTGGGGAAAAGCGGTTGTGCTTTGGGGATGGGGATGGAATGTACGATAACCACGGTAACTTGCCATAGAACGAACCGGGTTACCGTTTCAAATGCAGAGAATCTTCTGCTAGCGATCGCATTGAGAGTGTGTTTATCTGTAAGTATGTGTGTGTATTCGAGAAACCAGTTCTCATGATCGCTATGCTGATGCAAACTCCCCCACCACAATCCAGCCCATCTATGTATATCCGATCCCATCCCCTCCTATCCTACAGGGCACCGCCATTCCTCTCCAGATAACCCCCTCCCTTCCCCTGTCCAAGTCTATCATTGTATGCTGGCCCCCCCGTAGTCGTCATATAGCAGTGGTGGTAATAGTACAACAACGTAAAGGAAAAAAAAGAAAAGGTAAATCGCTGGGCCTCCTCCAACCAGGCTCAACTCTCCCTCACCTCTTCCGTCCAGCCCCCCTCCGCACCCATCCCCCTTCTTCCATCCAGGGTATCGTATCAGCGTTGGGGCAAGACGACAGATCGTAAAACAAACGACAAGCTGTTGAAGAAAAAAAGGAAAACAAGAAACCAAAAGCGCACTCCGCTCCGCTCCGCTCCCTGATCCCGCTGGATGCCCCCTCCCCCTTACATCCATCCCTTCCATGGGTCTCGGCTCGTGGTGACTGCTGAACCCGGGGTATATCCTCCTCCCTTCCTTCGTTCTTACTCCCTCCCTCCCTCCGACCATCCATCCTCCCGTGTCGATGCAATGATGAAATTGGAAATCCCATCTATCCGATTGAATTGGACTTCATTCGTTCGTCGTCAACCATTCTCGTATCCACCCACCCAACAATCCTTCATCTCCTTTCCTCCGTATCCGTCCGTTTCCTCCATCCGAGTCCGTCTAGATGTCATGTTTCAATGCGGATGTGTTGTTGCCTTGTTAAGTCATGTGTGATTTTCAGTGGGTTGTGATGCGGCGTCCGTGTGTTGTGCGTGGTATCGTTATTCATTACACATTACCCATTACTGCCCTGGTTGTGCTGTGGTGTCTGTAACTTCTAAGGGCGACGGTATAGAAGCTTGGTTGGTTTGTGCAGTAGGCCCGGAAGACGCTCGAGTAAACCAGTCCTTGGATTTGCTGTTGATGTTGCAAGGCAGGCGATACTGGCTAGTCCTGCAAGGGGGTGGATGACGATCTCAGATTGTCCGTGGGAACCCCGGCCTCACGCGCCAACCATGACCCCTATTTCGAGCAGCAGCCTGACAAACTTGGCGTGGAGCTCGATAAAGAAGTCCGGAAGTCCCACCAGTTCGGCCAGGCCGCGCTGCTTGAGAGCAACGCCAGACCCGCCAAAGCCGCCGCCCATACGCCGCGACAGGCCGCCCATACCGCCCGTCAGGAAGCTGCTGCTGCTGCCGCCCGACACCGGGGGGGCGACCGGCTCCGGCTGGAAGCTCCCATAGCCCGGGCCTGGAACGATGGGGCTGCTCGCCGACGAGCTGGTCGACTCGGCCAGGGCGCGCTCGGCCTCGGCCTCGGCGAGTTCTTGAATCCAAGACGCCATGTCGCGGAAGGCGGCGGAGAGAAAGGTAAAGGTCTTGACGGCAATGGGCTCGGGGTGGGTGCTCAGGGCCAGAAAGGCGTAGACGCGCTTGTGGCCGCGGGCGTGCACGTCGGGAACGCGGAAGATGTAGGCGGTGGTGTAGCCGACCTTCTTGTCGCCAAAGAAGATCGAACCGCCCGACGCGGCCGAACCGATGCTATGTGTCGTTACGAACGCCGGGCTGTTCGGTGAGCCGGCCGGGGTCGGCATGGCGGGTCCAGCAGAAGGGGGACTCGTCGCCGGGGTGCGAGGGAGAGTCTCGAGCGACAGCGTGCGCAGACATGAGGCGCGGACAAGGGAGAAGGATGCTGGCGCAAGGGGCTCGTGGGTTGATGTGTAGTCGAGGTAGTGCGTGTGGGCACTGGCGGTCGCGCTGGCAGAGCTGGCGCTGGAACGCGACGTTACGGAGAGCGCTGTCCCTGTGCGCCGGTGGGGTGGGCGCGGCCGGCTGGTAGACTCGTCCTCCGAGGCGACAGAGGACGAAGACTGGGACGATGGTGGTGAAGCATTGCTGTCCATTCCCGTAAAGACGCGCGCGCAGGGAGCGCGGGTGCGCAGAGTAGGGCCGCGGTCCGGTCGTGACCCGATGCCCGGGTCCTTGCTGCCCTCCTGGCGTTTTGGCAGGGTCAAGGCACAGTTGTCGCAGGGGCCGGCGCGTCGGGTCACGTAATCATCGTAGGTCCTGCGGAAGCCCGAATCCTGTCGTGGTTTCTGCTGCGCGCTGGGACCGTGTGGATGGCGCGGGCTTTGGGGAGGGGTCTCGATGGCGGAGCTGGAAGTTGCTGCTGCGGCCGCCTGGGCCGCGTGTCGCAACGAGGCCCGGTGGGCCTGCGCTTCATGCTCGGTTGCGGGCACAGACGAGCTCCGTTGCGGCGCGGTCAAGTTGATGCGCCGGAGGGCTTCTGTGATGTTGGCGGCGTGTGCGGCCTCGCCCGAGGTCGGCGCCCTGGAGCGGGGCTTGTCAATGCCAGTCACGCCACCGGACAGCCCATCATCGTGGCAGGCACTGCAGGGGACAGGCGTGCCCTCGGTGACCATCAGGGGCGTGGGCCCGTGAAGGTCACAATAGTGAGCGAGACAGAGCTGGAGGGGGCAGATCAGCATCATGGTCGCGTTTCATGCAAGCACCTGGGGGAGTAGCGAATGTTCGTGTTGTGTATGTGGTGGTGTAAGAGGGAAAAGGGGAGATGCGCCATCACGAGATGTCGCTGTGGAGAGAGACGGGAGGAGCGAGGGCGGCCTGGGGTGGAATGAGGGTCTGGCTGGGGTGATAACGGACACGGCAAGCGGCAGCTCTCACGACCCAGCTCAGCCCAATCCACTGCGTCGGGACAACAGCACGTGGATGCGCCGTCGCCCAGATCACAGGGCCGTCTGGGCAATGCCGGGCTCAGCTGCGCCCTCGTGGGGGTGCACAACAGGCAGCCTTGAGCCTATGCAAAGCACCTGGTGAGGCACCTGGCCGCAGGCAAGTGAGGGAACGCGAGGCGTGTGCGGTGTTGGGGTCGCATTGGGCAAGGTGCGACAAGGGCAACTCTCCCTCCCTGAGAGGGCATGGAGGGGTCGGTTGGAGGGCAAGCAATGAGGGGGGAAACTCACAATCGACGTCATGATCACGGTCTCTCTTAGCGAGTCGACATTGTTTCCCGCGATTGGTGGTCGCTCGCCAGCGGATGGTGAACCGAGTACGGTGTGCTGTGGAGGTGGACACCCGGAAGGCAAACAGGTGCCGTGTCGTGTATCGACTCGAGTGGAAGTACTGTCGCAAACAGAGTGCTCGGGGCCGGTTTGCGATGGGGTCGGACCGGATTGGGGTGACGCGGCAAGCCGGGGGCGAGGCGTCGCTCTCTTTCCCCCCGAGTGCCGAGGCGGCGCAATAAATCAGAGACACAGAGGAGCGTCCGAAGGAGCAAACCACAGTCCCAGCAGTGCTCTGTCGCGATGTTTGTATGTCCAGACACTGTCGTACACAGTAAGGGCCTCGGTCGTATGTCGTATCCACAGCAGTGTTATGTATTTCGAGGGGTTGTAAATGAACGGGGTTATGCGCTGTGATCGTCAGGGGTGGCCGGGGTCCCTTTGTTGATGCGCGCCAGAGTTGGTGGATGACCAGCAGGGCGGATGCAGGGCGGGTGCAGGGCGGGTGCAGGGCGAATGCAGCACGGGTGTGCAGCGCTGGTGTACTTTGCAGTAGAGCGGGAGCGGGAGTAGTGGTGTTTGAGACGGCGGGGCCTGCTGCTGCAAGTCCCTACTGTCTGAGAGCGCAACTTTTTGGAATTCAAGGGCCAAAGCAAGGCGGGAGATCAACCTCGGGGGGATCGGATGGGGGTTGGTCAACCTCGGAACGAGTTGCGGCGAGCCATGACAGTGTCCTGCAACATCCGATCCAACCGATGAGGAGCTCCTGCGTTCCGTGGCCTGCACGCGATGCAGTGTGCTGACAGGGCGAAATGCGAATGTCGGGGCCCAGTGTCGCCGCCGAGTGCCGCTGTCGCCGTTATGGTGGACAGTGGACAGTGGACAGTGGAGGTGGGATGGGTTGACAAAAGCAAAAAGACGTCGGGAAGACACCGGCAGCAGTCTCGAGAAGCGAGATCCCCCGCGCGCGAGATGGGAGATGCAGGGCTGATCGGGTCCTCTTTAAGAATCCTTCCAGAAGAACCAAAAAGTGTCGCGCAGTGGGCTCCAACGCTAAGGTTAATACCTGCTTTGCCTAATCTGGCCACTCCGGCCCACCGACCGTTGTGCGTCGTGCGTCGTGCCTTGGGTGCTTGGGTGTTTCCAGTGTCGGCGGGTCGCGGGTGTCGTTAACGTTAGGTCTTTTGGTGGGGCACGTCGGTCTGAGACGGCGCTGCCCCTTTGGAGCTTCCGCTTGGGAGCAACCGCTGGAGCAGGACTTGATGGAATCGGCCCATTTTGTCCATGGGCCCCCGCTCCCTGTCGAATGCGGCCGAGCACTTTCCACATGAAGCAAGACCGCAAGAGACGCAGCCAGATCGCCCGCCGAGGCGGGTGGGTGGTTTGGACACATTGCTTCTACTCCGTACACGTGAAGGATACCTACTAGGGTACGTAGGGACGGGAGGTTCCCATGCTGCCATGTGCATTTGTTCCGTATACCATTGTTGCGGCAATGCGACCTGAGGGGCACACCGAGGACGAGAATTGTCGATGGTCAACGGTTGACGGCGTGCTTAACTCCGCAGCTCGTGCGTGCTTGGCCAATTCCCTTGCCAGCCAGAAGCCAGCTTCTTGGCCGACCACAACTGCACAAATGCACCCCGCACCATCCCCCTCGACATGCGCAACAGCACGCCACACCTACAGTACCACACCCACCACGAGGCAACCCTCCATCCTGCGCTTCTGAGGAGTGCATCGCGTCACAATCTGGCATGCATGCTCGATTGAAGGACCAGCCCCAACTGCCCCGGGCCCGAAAATCGGGCCTTACAATTTCTTCACACCGCTGCAGCAAGCGACGCTAGCTTCTACTTTACCAAGCCGCAAAGGTCCGCGCTATTGTGAGACCTTCATCTCCGGGCCCGCTCGTTTCCAGCGCATGCTCCTCACCAAGCCCCAAGCCCGAGACGAGCCAGAGACGAGCCAGAGACGAGACTGCCGTCTGCGCCCTGAATCGTGGATCCCCACGTGGGAATCAGCGCTCCGCCCCACCCGGGACCTGGAATCGTCCCCGCCGACCTGGGGACACCCCAGAGTGCAGCGCTAGCGAATCGGATGAGAGCTGAAGGCCATCAAGCGCATCCCAATTCCGGCGACGGCCGACCTGGAGGGAGTTTGCCATGCCGCAGCCGAGGCGTGTCTCAACACTGGACGCTGAGACATGCTCATTCTCATCATTCCGGTCAGTCCTGTCGGTAGTTACTGTCAGTAGCGTTGGAGTTTACACGTGGAGTTGCCATGTACCTTACTTACATGGTTGGGATGGGCGCCTTCCTTCGGCTGCCCTTCATCCATGCGCACACACAAACTCCAACCCGTAGCCATCAGTTAATAATAGCCGCTCTCTCTCACTCCCACTCCCACCCGACCCACCACCGGCCCCGTCAATTCGCGATCCTTGCTCCAAGGTTTCCGGAGCCCAGACCGATCCCCCTCGAAATTGCCTCGTTTGCCCACTTTACCGGGCTCTCCGACGGTTGACTGCCTGGCTGCATTGCTCCCGAGGGCGGCATGTTTGACTCGAATCCGGGGGGCGGACGGCAGGGGATCGATCGCCTGTTCGTCTGAGGCTTTGCGTTCGTCGTCTCATTTTGTGAGGTGTTCTGGGGGGGGTTTGACTGCGGGCCTTTTGGAAACTTGCAGTGTCCACTTTCCACGCCGTTACGGTTACATCGCCCCCGTTGACAACCACCACGGCGACCACACCAAGCCCAGCAGAGATGCCAGAGCCCAGACGGCGCCATGTCCGCCTCTGCTGACTGCGTAAGTGAACCCGCCGAATCATCAACATCACAATTTTAGCCGCAGCGCCGCAGCGGGCCGATACCCTTCCAGCCCACTACCGGCCGCACGTCCCATCTTGCCGTGTCCCCGCCGGTACATATTCGAGTGACCTTACTGAGTGAGGTGTTCGTCTCGCCTCGTCTCGTCCTGCCTTGCCGACCCGTCCCACCGTTACATGGCCTGTTTCCACCGACGTTTCCACCTTCGTCGACCAGCCCGCGCGAAGCACGGGGGTCATGCCGGTGTCGGCTGGCTGCAAGTTTGGGCGAACTCCTGTGGTACGGAGTAACAACACGCTCTCTGACAGGATGCGGCAGGGTGCAGCATGGGGCGCCGTGTCATGGATGACGACGTCGAGGACGGCCATTTATCCAGCAGAAACCGGGGTCGGGATGGACGACGGGATACACACGAGCCGTCTCCACGTTTTGTGCGACCTCCTGAGCTATAATTATCAGTAGTATATTACGCCGATAACACAGATTACTTGGTACATGTACGGTACTCATCCGAGGGCACCGGCCATGGGCACAACACACAGTTTGCGGCCGTTGCAAACCATGGATGGTGTCCGCCTGGATAACCACCTATCAGCTACCAGCACATTCTGTCGTCGGTCTGGAAGCTCTGGCCCCTGCGAGTCCTCTTCCCAAGACCTGTGAAAACCCAAGACCCGTGAGGTGCTGGCTTTCAGTTGGCGACCCTCAAAGCCGAAATCCGGAAACTCGCCCGTGGCGTCAGACTTCCCTGTGTCCCATACCTTTACCCTTAACGGCCAGACGGAAATCTCCATGGGATAAATGTGGATACGAACAAGGCCATCTGTCCCGATCCGAGGCTATCTTCTCCGCCTGGTCTATATCGGTTGAGGACCCTGGAGAAATCCTCACCTTCGTGTTACTAAGCTGCCTGCTTACAATGACATGGCCATGACACAACAGCGAGGTGAGCTTCCCTCCCAACTTATTCACAGTACGAATGCCAGCTGTTCATGTGACCCTCGCGATGGGAAGGCTTTGCCGGTTTTTCTTCCATGTGCAACACTGCGATGTACAGATAAAGTCCTTTATGTCCTCCCTCGATGACATCCCGCAGGGTTGTGCAGAGACAACCCGAGGAAACCCCTGATAGCTCGTTGAGCAAAGACGAAGTTGACCCGGCCAAGTGGAGCAAAGCTGACGTTTGCTCTGTCAGATTCGCAAAGCCAAGACAGGGATGGCTCCGATACTCTTTGGAAATCTGTTCAAAAACAAGAATCTGTATACATAGCACCCATTTCAGAAGCTTCGGCATGCCGTGTCACACCACTCTTAACCCATCTTCTTCGTCAAAGATGGGGGGAGCAGTAAAATAACAGAACGCGGTATTCTGTATTCTAGGAAGCAGCCTCCCTCTCCATGGACTCCCCCAAGACAACAACAACCATGTGAAAGGGCTCGTCCCTCGGGAGTTTGTTACAAGAAAAACAAGCCGAGACAGGATGAGATCGCGTGATGCTGATTCGGAAAAAAACCAGAACTGGTATAAAGTAAAGCCACCATATCAACCCCTATGATGATGCCCCTGATGCTATGCTACCCTCGCCCCGGACCAAAAGAAAGACGCAAAAAACGCAAGTCAGAGAGAGAGAGAGAAACCATCCGAAATCCATCCATCTATGCCCCGTCTATGCAACCGACCCCATCCACCGTCCATCAGGAGCCCACTCATCCCATCGATGAGAACCCCGTACCGACCCATGGCAATGCAACCGTTTCCCCGCGTGCATTTATCTCACGTCGTTACTCCCCTTCCCTACCGGCATGACAATGAAAATAAACCCGGCTTGACAACCCAGCTGTCTCACCTCAAAGCGTGATCCACCTCCAGCCTCTTCGCCGCCGGTTCCCCCGCGCTCCCATCACTCCCCTCCTCTTCCTCTTCGTCCGCCTCGCCTTCCGTCATCGTCACGTCCATCTCATCCGGGTCGCCCTCCGGCTGCTGCTGCTGGTGCCCCGCACCACCGCCGCCATACTTATCCAGCCACAACTTCCTCAGCACGTCGTAAATGAAGAAGTACTGCCCCTCCGCCTGCACCATGGTCCGCCGCTGCTCCCGCAGCTGGTTGACCGTCTCAAACACCAGATCTTCTCCCTGTCCCTCCTGCAGCCGCAGCACAGAAGGCGTGCTGCTCCTGCTGCCGCTTCCCCCGACCGCCGCCGCCGCCGCGGCGCTCCCGCTCTTGTTCTGCAAACTCCCACTCCGACTCCCGCCCCTACTCCTCGCCCCCTTCCTCCCCCTGTCTGTCTCCGTCTCTGCTTCCCCCCTCCCAACCACCCCCTCCGCTACAGCGTCGTGCGTATTCTCCTCCTCCTCCTCCTCCTCCTCCCCGCCCCCTTCCACGACACCCTCAACACCAGTGCCCTCACCCGCCTCTCCAAGCGGGAGGGGGAACCCGACCCCGCCGCCCAGCACGGCCCGCTCGTCCCAGCCCTCCAAGACCCCCGCGTCGAGCTCGCGCATGAGGTGCTCCAGCGCGATGAAGGTGCCGCTGCGCCCGACGCCGGCGCTGCAGTGGACGATGCGCGGGTTGCTCGGGCGGGCGTTCTTTTCGCGCGAGAGGCGCATGAGCGTGAAGAAGCTGTCGAGGTCGGCGAGCGAGGGGACGCCGAAGTCGGGCCACTTCTTGTAGAGAAAGTGGTAGACTACGAGGTCGTAAGGTTCGGTGGTGCTGGCGGTGGCGGTGCTTTGTTGTGATGACGGTGCGGGGTTGGGGGTTGTAGGAGGAGGGGCGATGGAGGCGGATAAGGGGTTGAGGGAGATCTGGGAAGCTGAGGTAGAGGCGGAGGCCGAGGTGGATGGGGGTGAAGGGTGCGGGGAGGTGGAGGTGGGTTTTCGTCGGGAGTGCACGCGGATGACGAGCTTGCGCAGCTCGATGGCATCGCCGGCGGGGGTCTCCTCGAGGCCCTCGCACCGCACCGTGGCACGGAAGCCGTCGCCGAACTCGTCGCGCTCGTTGATCTCGAGAGGCGGGTCGTCGCGGCTGCGCGGGAAGTAGGGGAAGCACTTCTCCTGGTGCCCTTCGTGCGTCTCAGTCAGCATGACGATCACGCCGGGGCTCTCGAGCTGTTCGACGACCATCCGCCAGGTGTGGTCCGTCGAGGCGGCCTTGGGCCCCTGCATGGCAATGTATCGGTCCGGTTCTCGCGTCGCGCCGGTTCGGCCGTCGGCAGTGGGACATGAGGACGGCGTCAGGGAGATAGGCGAGGCGTTGATGTAGTCGAGCTGCCCGTCGGGCACCTGCAGCTTGATCCGGTTGTTGTGCCACGGCTGTATGTTCATGTAGCGGTCGAGCACCTTGAGGTGGGGCCCTGTCACACGCGCCCATCGAAACTCGGGGGACGGGTTGTTGAGCGACTGCAGGACGCGGTTGCGCTCGCGCCAGACGAGCTCAGAGAACTTGTTTTCGATTTCTGCAATTTTCCGCTGCGTTAGTCGATTGGCGCATGCGACAACGGCCGGAGAAACCTACCCTGTGGGCTCTGATCCAGGAATGCAGGGATCTTTGGTGGCCGTGCCGCCCTCTGCCCGTCGTCGCCGGCGGGATCCGTCTTCAGCGACAGGGGCGAGACCGGACGGCCATCGGCGCAGTCCCCGCTCAGCACCGGTACTGCGGCGGGCGAGTGCGGTAGTGAGGCCGGGGGCGAGTCGCGCGCTCTCTTACCCGACGACCTATGGAACACCCGGAACGGACTGAGCCCGCGAAGCGATCGCATGGGCGACCCGGACGGCAGATCGCCCGGGGGCGGCGTCGTCTTGCCCTTGGGGGGTCGCTGGTGATCAGAGTCGGCGCGGCGACCTCCTTTTTGCGCCGGTGAAACCGGGGGAGCTGGGCCATGCCGGATCAGCAAGCCGGTGTCGTTCGTCAGGTCGGGGTAAGTTAGTAGGTCGCAGAATACGCAGAGCAGTCGCGAAGAGGGCGGTGAGAACGTCCGGGTGGTGAGGCGATGGGCGCGCTGTTGAGAATGGAAGGTCTGCTCGAAACACCCAGGGATTCGGTGCGACGGTTGCGCGAGGGGTCCGGTATTAACGTTATGCGTCACCGAACAAGGGCGGGCGATCGTCAAAGCAGGCTGCAACGGGACAATGGTCAAGGGGCACGTGCGGAATGCAGCTGCACGGAAATGCGGGAGCGTCGATCTTTTTGTGTGATCGGATCGGGAAGTCGGATCGGAAGGCGCTGTTCGCTTCTTCAGGGGTTCGGCGGGCGGATTGGAGAATGAATTCGATCGGTGTTTCCGTGGGCACCTGGCAGAAATTTGGAATCTGGACCGGGGGCGAAGCTGTGCATGGGTTGGCGATTGGGTTGAGAGCGGAAGGATCAAAGGAGAAATGAGAACGGATGCGCGCAGCAGCCACCTTTGCAGCTCAGCAGGGCGACATCAGACCGCCCCATGATCCACCGCGACAAGGCCCACGCCCCAGGGGACCGGCCCGCCATCCAGGCTGAGGCGCGCCCCACATGAGCCAAGCTCACGGTGTGCCCCACTCCGTGTCCGCCTGAAAAGAAGTTTCGCAGATGACCGAGACCGACCTTGGCAATCACTACCTACCTAGGTCGTTAAAACACCTTTGAAGTTGGTCCACTGAGACAACCATCCAGACAACTTTGGCGATTTTCCAGCAGTCAAACGATATGGTTGTCCGGGGCGCGAGTCACTAGGAGCAAAATTGCACAGTCAGTGGCGTCTGCCAACAACGTCATCGCTGCCAGTCGCAAGCGCATGCATGCTTGTGGCGCCTATCGAATCGAGATCCCAAAATAGCCTCGCCCGGTTGGCTGGATCTGCAAGCGTTTGACATGCGGCAAGGCCAAGCGTGCTCCGCATTTGGTCATCACCACTCTCCGTGCTCCAAACGGGCAAACGCCTATTCTCACCAACAGCATCTGAAACATGAGATATTTTACTTTGCACCAGACATACAAACGGCGCCTACTGTGTAGAGGTTGAGGGGCATGAGATCCGTGTCCCCAGATGTTGTACAAGAAAAAGAGATTCGTCAGTATGTTACAGCCAAACAGCGCATGCGCCATGCATCGCACCAGTTCGTCAAGCACCCGAGTACACGGCCGTCACGTAGCGCCCGCACTCGACCCTCTGTTCCACGCTCGCCGTCCTGCCCTTGCCATCCTCGCCCAGCCGCACCGTGGTCCGCGGCGTAATCTGGAACCGGTGCTCTCCCGCCTGCCGGCCCATCCTGGCATCGCCCTGCCCGCCGTCCAGCGGGCCGATGTAGACCGGGACGTTCACGTTGCTGCGCTTGCCCGTGCCGAGCTGGTAGTACTCGTTGCCGCCCCACCAGAGGATGTCGGCGCCGAAGTTGGTGTCGGTGGCCGACGAGCTGGGCGACGCCGTCAGGTGCGTCACGTTGTCGAGCACGGCGCAGGCATGCGTGTTGCCGACGGCCAGGTGCGCCAGCCGGATCGGCGTGATGCGGTTGGCTGTCTCGTCGTACTCGTAGAGGCCCGAGAGCGCCTTGATCTTGCTCGGCTTGGGCGAGATATGCGTCCACTTGCCCGTGCCGAGGCTGCCGTGGATCCCGCTGCCGCACACCCACGTGTCGGCCGTGGTCCGGCCCAGCTCGCTGGGGACTTGACTGTGCGTCTTGGTCGCGTCCACCGTGAAGAAGCTGTTCATTCCGCCCGCGGCGATCGAGGTGGCCTTGGGTAGCAGGTCCGTCCCGCTATAGAGCTTGCGGATGGGAACGAGAGCGGGCGCATCAACATAGCCAACCCCGGCTCCTGCATCCACCCCCAGCTGGCCGTTGGTGTTGTCTCCAAAGGAGAAGACGCGTCCCTGGTTGTCGAGGACCAGCGAGTGGAAGGCTCCTGCGGCGATGGCTTTGATATTGGCGTCACCCAGAGCCTTGACCTCGTGTGGCTGGTCGTAGGGGCCTGCAGGGCGTGTCTGCCAGGTAAGGCCTGGAATGCCGAGCTGGCCCTTGGAGGGGAACTCCTCGGAGCTCGAGGCGGCCGCGAAGACGCGGCCCTTGGAGGTCAACAGCAGGCAGTGCTCAAGCCCGCTCTTCACGTCGACCACCTTTTCACCCCAACCAAGATTCTCAGGCTTGAGCAGCCGGTAGCTGGTGGCTGACTTGTCGGCAGACCACAGGGGAAACCAGGACGAGCTGCCGGCCGGCTTCTCTCCCGAATCCTGATCCGCGCTCGCAACGGGAATGGAGTAGACCGAGCCGTTGGACGAGAGTGCAATGATGCGGTCCCGCGAGACGGCGATCTTGGCGATGTTCTTGCCCTTCAGTGTGACGGTTGGGGCCACTGACTCTTTGGAGAAGGCGGTGCCCCACTGCACAAGATCGCCGTTCTCGGTGACGGCGGCCCCAAAGTCGCGGTCCAGCTTCAGATCCCGCAGGATCTGGCCGTCAAAATAAGGGATGCGCCGCGGCGTCTTGATGACGGTTTCGTTGGAGTCGGGGGCAACCACCCTGCCGGCGTTGGAGCCCCAGGCATAGACGCCGGGGTGCTCCCAGCTGTTCTTGACCTGCAAGTGCTGCGAGCTCACCAGGTCGCGGTTCTCCTCCTTGGAAGCGGCCTTCTTCCGGGGCTTCTCATAGACGATCTCGGCCTTTTCGATTTCTGCCGGGCCTGCGGGCTCCGACTTGGGGAAGAGGTACGGATACGCCAAAATGGCACCGGCGCCGGATACCGCCGTCAATGTCAACATGGCAAAGGTGCGTGCCCCAAAGCGCTGGGTTGGCCTGGGTGAGCTGTAGTGGCGGACCCATTGCGGCGGGCTGGTCGTTACTGCGCGGAGTGATGAGGGCCGCCGGAGGGCAAGCCGGGAGACGAGAGGCGACGCCATGTTTGCAACTTTGCATGTGCCGGTGCATCCACTTGATGCCTTTTTATTCCCTTGCCATGGTCCGCTCGACTCGAGATGCCGTCGATGGGCTGCCTCGGGAGTGAGGGCGGATTGAGGCGGGTTGAGATGGTGAGGTCACTTGAGGGAAAGGGTAAGCTTGTGTCTTGAGAGGAGCAAGCATCAACCTTTTTCACCCGTTTGGAGCTTCCCAGCTTCCAGGAGCTTTCTCCAGCTCGGCCATTGGCAGAAGAACCATTGCAAAGGCTTGGCGTCTTCTTGCCCCCACCTCCAGGGCTGGCTCCATCGAGTGGTGTCCCGCACTCGGGGCTCCACTCTGCCGATTCAGCGGAGGATCCCGCTGCAACCCCGGAAGCCAGTGTGTTGAGGTGTGCTTTAGGCGGGACCCAATACCCAATTGCCCACCAACAGCTCTGTGCATTGACAGCACGAGCCAAACCACCCTCGACCCCTAAAAATGTACGAGGAACCATGGTACAGCTTTGTGCCAGAATTGCAACAGCGGCAGCCGGCTTCGGGAACGCAGGGCGCCAGCGGCCATCGACGCAAGCAATCGCTGTTGCAGCAGCCGAACGTGGGTGTCCTCTTAGAGGGAAAGGAAGGGGGGAAAGGACGAGAGAAGGGACGCTGACAAGACATGCTTTGGCACAGAGCACCGCCGAGCAAGACGACACCGCCGAACCCCTCCCCGCGCTCTTTGAGGACCAGGAAGATGCAAACTCTCCCCCGGAACCAACCCTCTCGCGCAGGGCCAAGTCGTATTCGGATTTCTACGACATCGTCAAGGCCCAGCTAGCCAGCCATGCCCCCAAGAAGAGAAGGAAAGGAAGGCGGCGCGACCGAACATGGGACGCATTGGCCCTCCCCGAATCCGTTACGGCGCGCCTGCCGGTGGAAGAGGAGCGCCGCGACGATGCGCTGGACAAGGAGCTGCTCCAGGCAAGCCAGCAGGAATACCTGTTCGTGACCCGGCGGCATCCCGCAACACCCCAGCGCGCAGCTGACATGGCTCAAGACTCTACCACGACGAACTCGCCATGACGGAACGCCATCTCGGCACCCTCATCGCCGATGCAGATAACGCCCTCCAGGTTCTCGAGTCTCTGTGCCAGTCCTTCCGCGCAGTCGACGAACAGACCAGCTCTTTCCAGGCCCAGTGCGATGGTCTGTTGACAGAGCAGAGACGGCTAGAGACACTCGCAGACGCGGTCGGGACAGACCTCCAGTACTACACCTACCTCGACTCCGCCACACGCCGTCTCAATGCCCCTGGCGCCGGTCGCCTCGTCGAAGGAGGCAGCTTTGCCGAGATCCTGTCCACTCTGGATTCTTGCATCGAGTTTATGACCAAGAATGTCTGTTGTTTCCTCTTTCACCTCGCAAGTCTTGGGGCTGACATTTGTGCAGTCTTCATACCGAGACGCAGAGTCATATCTTGCCCGCTACACGGCCCTGTTGACAAAGGCGCTACACTTGCTCGAAGTGGGCTTCGTCAACCATTTGAACAAGGTGTCGGTCGAGATATCCCGCCAGGTTGCCGCGACCCAGTCAGAGTCGGCCCGCCACGCCCTCGCCTACGGCCGCTTCGAGGAGATGGTGCTCGAGTCGTACTCGTTGATTCCTAACGTCCAGGCTGTGGTGCAGAGCGCCTATGAGCCCGACGGTCAGCCGGCCCCAAGCCCCAACGCTGGCATCTACGCGAACACCGCCAGCAACGTGTTTCACTCGTACTGGGCTGCCCGTGAACGAGACCTCAAGCCCATCATCCAACACGATCTTGACGTCTTCAAGGAGGAAGCCAAGGAGTCAATAGAGTCGGCTTCGAGGAACTTTGTAAAGCAATGTTTCGAACGCTCCTACAACGAGGCCGGTCTGTTTAGAAGTATCTTCTCGATCGACGCGCACTACTCGACCGACCCCGATTCAGCGTTCGCGGTGCTCAAAGCCCAGCGCACCATCCTGACGGGGGCGAACGTGGCCCCGATTGCCGCCAACCTGCAGTCTGTCCTCCAAACCAGCGACCTCCAGACCATCTGCAACCTCGTTGGATGGGTCACCAACGAGTACCTGCTTCCCGAGTACGACGAAGACGAAACGCCCTTCGTCGGCCGCTGCCGAGAACTGGCCGCCAGGCTTCTGGCCGAACATCTCTGGACCTTTACCGACGCCTTTTTCGAAGCCGAGATTGCCAAGTCAATCACCAAGGCTGCGGTTCCTCCCGAGGCCCTCAAGATCGGGCCCGTCACCAACGGCGACGTCGCTTCCAATGCATTCCCGCCCATCAAGCGAGCCCTCGAACTCCTCGTCCTGTTTGACCAATCCATGCCTAAAGAGCGATGTGTAAGCCAGAACGAAACCAACCGCCCCCCCCCCTTTCTGTCTCTATGAGCCAAACGATGCATACTGACCAAACACCTCCCCCATCCAGCAACGCAACAGCACCGTAATCTTCAAACTCATCAAAGAATCCATCGCCGCCGTCCAGCGTGCCGAGGCTCGCATCAAATCCACAACACCCTCCAAACCAGGCAGCGGCAGCGCCGCCGGGTCCACAGACCCGGACCTCTTCACCATCAAGAACCTGCTCATCCTCAAGAACGAGCTCATGACCCTCGAGATCGGCGACGTCCGCGGCGGCGGCGGCGGCGGCGGCAGCCTGCCCGGGACCGCCCTCGGCGCGGCCGCCGGCTCCGCCTCCTCCCTCGCGGGCAACATGCAGCACTACCTGCTCGGCGGCGGCCTGCTCCACACCTTTGGCAGTTTGAGTACCTACATCCCCGGCTCGTCGCTGTGGTCGCGCAGCGGGGCGAATACCCCCGCCCCCGGAGGAAGAGCTGTTGGTGGGACGCCCGGGGCGACGCCGAGGCTGGGCGGCGGTAGTCTGGGTGGTGGTGGTGGTGGTTGTGGTGTGGACGACGCGAGCGAGCAGCTGGACGGGCTGCTGCGGCAGGCGATCCACGCGTTCACGAGGCGGTGGGCGGGGGTGTTGAACGAGGCGCGCGGGGTGGTGGGCGGTGCGAGTGGTGGGAGTGGGAATGGGAAGGTGTTGGGCGGGAGGAACGTGGGCAAGGTGGAGAGGGCTGGAGGAGATGCTGGAGAGGGCGTTTAGCGGCCAGCCGGAGGTGGTGGGCAAGTTGAAGGAGGCGATTCAAATTGAGGCCGAGGGGCTGGTGCAGGCCAAGGGGGAGGGGAGGAGTTATGTGACGAGAGTGTAAGTGGGTGGGGAAGAGGTGGGCAAAATAGATTCAAGGGCTGGGCTAATACAAGATTTTTGAGAGGCACCTTCTTCGCTAACCCAAATATGTGAAAAGTCGTTGTGCAAAATCCTAGACTCAAAAGCCACGATAATTACGTGATTAGGAGTCGTCGTTGTCTCATTCATAGCTCAGACCTGTGCATCTAATGGAATGAATGTAGTGTTCACTTCAACGTCAAGACTGTGCCAGAAGCATAAGACCAGTTGATACAGTGCCGAATATGGACAAATCAATATGTCCCACTGGCGGCGTCGTTCTTGTGAACGAAGCTAACCTCGCAGTTGAGAGACTAGGTATGGATGTTGAGCAGAAATTCAAACTCGCGATAATGGGATATGCAACTAACAACCTCAAGCACGCCATCGACCCTTGCGACCCACAACCCCGCCGCCCACTCAGATCCCCCCAGCACATCCTGGTCCGTCTGCAGCCCCACGCCCCGCCGACCCACGACAAGAGAACATAAACCCCGGATAGCCGACACCGGGCGCTGTCAAGTGTCAAAGTGTCACGGCGGAATTGGGTTTCGGGAGAGGACTTTGTCTCAGTGCTCGACCATTCAAATTCCTGGCGCTCAGAAGTTCCGTCCGCAACCTGCTCCCTTTGAACCGACTGCAGACAAGACCGCCCACATTCGGGCGTCTTTCGTGAACGAGAAACTGGCGCCGAAAATGGCCGACTCAGCAGCCGACATCGAGGCCCACGAGCCGCCCTCGTCGGGCTCCTCCTCGGCCAAGCAGACAGCAAAGGACCCTCTTTCTGGCGCAGCAGGCGGCATCGCCCAGGTCCTGATCGGTAATTCCCCCCTCTCTCCCTTGTTTTTTACCGCCTCCTCCGTCCCGCCAGCCCGCACGGTGCACCACCCCCCAACTAACCATCCCCCCTTTCTCCCACAAAAACAGGCCAGCCCTTCGACATCGTCAAAGTCCGCCTCCAGACCTCGACCGCCTACCCCTCGGCCCTCGCCGCCGCGACCTCCATCTACCGCCACGAGGGCGCCCTGGCCTTCTACAAGGGCACGCTGACCCCGCTCCTGGGCATCGGCGCCTGCGTCTCCATCCAGTTCGGCGCCTTCCACTCGGCCCGCCGCTGGCTCGAGCAGCGCAAGGGCGGCGCGCCCCTCAACTACGGCGAGTACTACGCCGCGGGCGCGTTCGCGGGCCTGGCCAACAGCGCCCTGTCGGGCCCCATCGAGCACGTGCGCATCCGGCTGCAGACGCAGCCGCACGGCAGCGGGCGGCTGTACGCCGGGCCGTGGGACTGCGTGCGCAAGCTGTGCGCGCAGGGCGGCGTGGGCGGCGGGCTGTACCGCGGCGAGGCCGTGACGCTGCTGCGCGAGGCGCAGGCGTACGGCGTGTGGTTCCTGGCCTTCGAGTGGCTGATGAACGCCGACGCCGCGCGCAACGGCGTCGAGCGCAAGGAGATCGCGAGCTGGAAGGTCGCGCTGTACGGCGGGCTGGCGGGCGAGGCGCTGTGGCTGGGGAGCTACCCGTTTGACGTCATCAAGAGCAAGATGCAGACGGACGGGTTCGGCGCGGGGCAGCGGTACAAGACGATGAGGGACTGCTTCGCGCAGACGTGGCGGGCCGAGGGGATGAGGGGGTTCTGGAAGGGCATCGGGCCGACGCTGCTGAGGGCCATGCCTGTGAGCGCGGGGACGTTTGCCGTCGTGGAGATGACCATGCGGGCGATCAACTGAGGAAGACGGAAAAGGGTTCACCGTACGGATGGAGAAGGGGTGAAAGTACGGGGGCCGGGTCAAGCGCCCCTTTCAACAGGCGCTTCCACGCGCACGAGGCAGAGTCGAGGACTCGGATGATATCCAATTAGATCCCAAGCCATGTGTTTGTATATAGAGACAGCACTTCAGCCTATTCGGCGTTTTCTACCCTGCGCTGCAGTATCTGTCTTGCATTGGCAGGCGTCAACGAGTCGACGTCCAGCTCTTCCAGCACCTTCTTGGCCTCGGCATTGTCCGTAAACACCCTGTCCGTGGCCTGTTTAAGAGACATGGCGCCTTCTGGGCCGTCTACGGGGAGGTTCAGCAGCCGGAGGGCATCGCTGAGACTGCCGAGCGAGCCCGAGCCGTCGGGGATGAAGCGCTCGACCAGCGCTGAGATGGCCTGCACGTCCCGCAGGAACTGCGCGGCGCCCGACGCGGTGAACTTGTGGTTCATCAGGACGTCGCTCCACAGGGTGCCGTTGAGCCTCTCGAGCGCCTCGCGCCAGACGCGGCGGAAGACGGCTGTGCCGAGGGCCCGCTGGAGGAACTCGAGGTCGCGTTTCAGGATCTGTTTCTCGTCAGCGGGCACTCAGGCCATGGGGTAAACCGAAGGAAGGAAAAAACTCACTCTCAGTGGCTCGTCCAGCTCGGCAGTGACTGCCAGATCGCCCGAAGCAGCGTCGTCGGCGATGGTGCTCCACTGCGGCCGGTGGAGGTACGCCTTGAATGCCTTGCGATGCGAATCGACCAGCGCCTCGGACAGAAACTCGGCAGCCCGCTTCCTCCGCTGACTGTACGCAGCAATCGTCTCGTCAAAGAGGACGCCGCCATCCTCCTCCTTGCCGACGGCTGCCGAGGTCCGGTCCCTGACGTGGTCGTAGCTCATGCCGCCGGCGAGGTTGGTCTGATCCTCGGTGGCCTTGGCCCGGGTCTGGAGCTGTTCCCATAACGTGACGAAGAACTAGTCGTGGTCAGAATGTGGATAGACAAGAAAAGAAGACGGGCTCACCTCTTCGTTGCTCCAGTCTTTCAGGGTGTTGACGATGTGATCCGCGCTGCCGTATACTTTGCACAGCGTCTCAAGCGCCCCCGTGCCTTCGAGGGCAGCCAGCTGTTCTTTTGTCACGCCAAAGGCCCTGCCTACTGTGGACGTGATGCTCAGGTACGCCTCCAGAGTGCCCCTGAGATGGTCGTGGTACTCATCCAGGATGGTGAGCTGGATGTCGATGAGGAACCGCAGCTTGTGAGAGAAGCGCCTGACGCGTTCATACTGCGTCGTGACGGATCGAAGCAGGTCGGTGACGCGGACGGCAGCAAACGTCGGCTTGGTCTTGCCCGTGCCGGCAAAGTCGTGGTCGATGTTCCTCGCGTCTGGCGCGGCCATGATGGCCTGGTAGCGCTCCAGGGCGAACTTCTTTTCGGCTTCTAGCCATGTCCTGAAGTGCTGGCTGAGCACCTCGGACGTCAACCCGCCCCATCCTTCCTCGGCGTCTCCGCCGTCGTAGGTAAAGCCGGACCTAAGCCTCTCGTCGAACGTCATGAGCCGAGACAGGAGGCTGCTCAGGAAAGCGGTGTCCCCGGCGGTCTCTGTTATTGTAGTCGCAATCTTCTCCCTCATAACCGGCAGCATCGAGGTGATGAAGGCGCAGACGGGGTCCATGTACACCATCTTGTGGGCGACGGCCGTGTCGCCAAACTTGGAAGCGAGGATGGGCCCGAAATTATCCCTGAAGAAGTTCTCCCACTTTTCAACCAGAGCCAAAAACCAGGGGAAGCAGTGGGCGTTGATGACGTGGGGGCTGCTGGTCGGCTTGTCGCTGAGGAAGTGGAAGCGGAACTCCTTGACGAAGATCTGGGCCATGACATCGACCGGGAGGAGGCTCACGGTGGTGGGCGAGTAGAGAATCTCGGGCACCTGCAGGTCGACGAGCTTCTCGAAGCACTGCAGCCACTCCTCGTCGGCCTCGGAGTCTGGATCGACTTGGGGCCAACCCCGCGCAGCCAGCACCGCCTCGAGCTCGTCCCACATGGTCTTCTTCATCTCGTCCCACAGCTTGTCCACGACGGAGTCGACATGGGTGACGAGATGCACGGCAGCACCGTCGGCGTCCTGCTGAAGCTCCCTGAGGCGTATCGCTAGCTGCTTCAACCTCGTGTACGGCTCGAGGGCGGCCTTGGGGTCCTGCGGTAGGTGGGAGCGGGCGGCCTGGCGCAGGCTCTCGACGTCCTGCAGCAGAACCAGGTAGCGATAGGCGAGGTCGACCTGGTGGAGCTGCTTCATGGGCGGCTCGAGGCGGCGGATGGCGTCGTCGGGGGCGTCGGACTCGGCGATGATCTGGAGGCGCAGGTCGATGCTCTTCTGCAGGGCATTGAACTCGTCGATCTGGGCAGCGAGGGCGGCACCGCGGTCGGCAGACGAGCGGCGGGCCTCGTCGAGCTCGCGGCTGGCATCGTCGAGCTGCGACTGCAGCTGGCTGCGCTGGTACTCGACACTGTTGAGCAACGTGTCCAGGTGCTCAAAGTCGGTCGTCGACTGCAGCTTGTCGTCCAAGTAGTCCTCCACCCGGATGTCGGGCTCCATGGCTGCTGGTTGTGTGGTGTGGCGTCGGAGACGGCGGGTCGAAAGGTGGGATATTCAGGTCGTCCGTTGTCAGTCCATCGGGTTGTCTGTCGTGAACCTTGGTTGTGGGTAGTGGGGGAGCAGGAGAGCTCCAGCTTCAACCTGGAAGGAACCAAAGGCGGGAATTGAACGTGTCAGTATGTACCAACCGTTACAATGTAAGGTATGGAACCTCCTGCACGGAATGCACAACCCGCTGTAAATTACACGGTTCCGCCAGCGTGCCAAGCCTGTGACGACACTGCCTGCCGCGGGACCCATGTCAACTTTTTTGTTTCCAGCACGACCCGACCCGACCTTCCCGTCATCCGACCTCCGCCCAGGAACGTACTCAGTACACGAACCCGCGGGTTGCCTCTCACCACAGGGAGGCTTGAATCACTGACCGCCTTTCGAGGTCAATCCCCCCTCAATGGCGCCAACATGAGGCCGCACCTGCCGAACCTCGGACCCGCCGCGCGCAGTGCCGGCACCTCGGCCACTGTCACCTCCCTCTTCGCTCCGGCTCCCAGGCCCTTCCTCAGCCAGCGACACTTTCACCCCACTCCCGCAGCCTGCATCCCGCGCCGTCGGAACTTCTTCACCTCCAACGTCCTCCTCCAGCAGAATGGCGCCGAGCCATCCAGACCGTCTCCTCCCCTCAAGACCCCGAACGACCACCCCGCGAACCAGGCGGGCCAGAAGAAGCGCAAGCCGCCATTGAAAAACTCGCTTCACCGCGTCGCCATTGTCGCCCAGAAGGGCGTGCCAGGGAAGCCACCCTCGCCCGCTGCCGAGCCTGCGCCCGGCATCGATGGCAGCACCTCCATCAGCGCCGTGTGCGCCGCCGAGTCGTTCGACATGGACATGGTGGAGGACATACTCAAGAACCACGGCTTCTCGCTCGACCCGGACGGCACCGGTTTCGAGTCGCACGAAGTCGTCCACGCCCGGGGGTTCAACAATGGCGACATCTTTGTCTTTCCATCCGGCACTGTCGTGAGCTGGGGCCTGCCGCCGGACGTGGTCAACACCCTCGCCACCAAGCACCTCCTCCCGGCCGCCGAGATGCCCTTCATTGAAAACAAGGAGGAGGAAGACCTCGAGTTTCTGGTCGATCCGGAACAAGAACAGAGTCGCGTGAACGGGGCCGTGGTTGTGTTAGGAACACGCCGCGAAGTGGAGGCCGGCGACCGGCTCGACACCACCCTCGCCAAGATCGCCTTTTCGTCTGGTCTGGCCCGCAGCACCAAGCTGGCCGTTCTCGAGAGCTCGCTGACCCGCTACCTCGAAAGCACGCGGCACATCCCCGACCGCCTCTCCGAAGGCCTTGGGGCGCCGCTCTCCCGCGGCATGATCCTCCAGAAGGCCGGCGAGCTCCTCAATCTCCGCAGCCAGCTGAACCACTACAATGACCTGACGGACGCCCTGCCCGACATCTTCTGGGACAGCGAGGAGAAGCTTGAGACCTACTACGCCAAGATCGGCAAGGCCCTCGACGTCGGCGTGCGCATCAAGACGCTCAACGACAAGATGACGTACGCCCAGGAGGTCGTCAGCGTCGCCCAGGGCGTGCTCGACATTAGCGAGAAGATGTCGAGCGAGAAGCACAGCACCCGCCTCGAGTGGATCATCATCATCCTGATTGCCATCGAGGTCGCCTTTGAGCTGCGGAGGCTGTACATGGAGCGCTACGATGTATTCCAGGAGGAGCTGCTCAGCGAACTGCGCGCGCTGAGGGCGGACGTGCGGAAGCAAGACAAGCTGGACGCGGCGTCGAGATGAAGCGTGTCACGGGGCTGCCCGTGGAAATGATACCCAACTCAACTTGAATGAGCCGGCGCTGCCCGGCGGTAGATTAGATATATACTCACTTCCCATGACCTATCCTCTCCGTGTTCTGACGTGTTGGGTTTGAGACGCCTTCGCTCCTCAGCTCCTCATTCCATCAACAGAGGAAACAATTCGCAGCACGGCATCCGGATATCCAGCACAGAGAGCAGTGCTCATCATTCCCGTCTATCTTATCCAAGCCGTCTCCCCTCTTGCGTCCTAAAACGCTCGTTCGCATAAATACACACAACCCACCACCACAGCTCTTGGAGAGTGATGATCAGAACATGCCCAGTTGCCAGGGCAGCAAGCACCAAGCAGCTCCCAAAACACCCCCACCCCCCCCCCCCCCCCCCCCCCCCCTCCCTCCCGGCCCGGCCCCGGCCTCTCCTCAGACAAATGCAGAAACAAGAAACCTCTACCACCGGAAACACAGACAACTCAAGGCGCAGAATTCCACTCCAAAAACAAGCACCACTACCAACAGCAGCAGCAGTCTTGCAAAACGCGGATAACCAACACACCGACAGACCGAGTCCGGCCCCGTTCCCCAAAGCACTACTACCATACAAATCACAGCAACAAGAACAAAAACAATACTTCCATCTCACGCCTCTCTCAATCCGCTCCTTTTAATTCCCTGGCCTTGCAAGTAAAGCATAAGCGGGCGGGTGTCCTGTCCCATCATACCAAAGTACAAAAGTACCGAATTCAGAGTTAAGAAAGAAAGAAGGTGCAAAAAATAACACAAGACATAAAAAGAGCCCCAAAGGACCGAAAAGCCAGAAAACAAGAGACCAAACCCAAGCCCGCTGCACCAACTCCGGTTTGCTCCCGTTCCCTCCAACCACCCTTCCGCCGCCCAGCGAATTATACCCCGTCCGTCGCATTAGATCATCCAGAGCGTTTCTCACGCCTCCACCTCATTCTTGTTCCTCCTCCTTTTTCTTCCCCCCCAAGACCCATTCTCTCTTTCATCCTGTCTTCAGTCCAGGCCCCACCCGACCTTCTACGCCAGACGTCCCTAAAGAATAGATACTTGAGGTAGATAAGGTAATGTGGGGCACGGTAGGTATTCTCTCTGTCCTTGATACAAAGCCAGCCACGCTCGTCCATCTTCCCTCCATCCTGTCCATCTCCACTCATCACCACGGAGTCGGTATGGAACCATCACAACTGAGTCGGTTCTGGAGACAGACTTATTCACCACCACCACCCACAGACCCAACCGGCGCCGGCGGCGGAGCACCCACAGCGCCATTAATTGGGCTCGGCCCCCCGGCCGCAGGAGCAGCACCACCACCGCCACCGGCCAACACCCTCGGGCTGCTCACGGCGCTATTCCCGTTCTGATTGCTCCCATTGTTGCTGTGGTTCCCCATCTGCATCTTGGCCGCGGCGACTTTGTGCACGTCCATGTGGCCCGCGAGGCCGATCCCCGCGAGGCCGACAACCTCGCCTTGCGTCTGGGTCTGCGTGACTTTCCCCATGTGTCCGGCCGCGCGCTGCTCCGCGTCGGCGCGGGCGCGCGCCTGCTCCATCACCTGCCGCTGCTGCACCTCGGGCATGACGGTCGCGAAGCCCGTCAGGTTCGAGGGCGGTCGGTTGCCGCCGCCTGCCATCATGCCGGGCCCGGGCGAGCCGGCGCCGTACTGGCGGGGCACGGCGTTGGGCGGTATCCCCGGCCCCGGGCTTCCGTACGGCGGACGGGCGATTTGCTGGTGCTGCTGGGGCGGGGTTGGCGACTGGCTGTATTGGTGTTGTTGTGGGATCTGCGGGGAGATGGTCCGGGGCATCTGCCCGCCGTTAACGTACGGCGAGAAGGCCTGTTGTTGGGCGTGGGCCATGGGCGCCTGGTGCGAAGGTTGTTGCGGGTGTGGTGATGGCTGGCCGTGTTGTGGGTGCGGCTGAATTTGCTGGTGTGGTTGGTAGCCGGCAGGGTAGCCCTGCTGCGGGAACCGGTTGGGAGTGCCCGCTTGCCCCATGTTGTAATTCTGCTGCTGCATCCGTGGTTGGGAAGGGGTGGTCGCGAATTGATGCGGCATGTTGGAATGACCATAGGGCCCCTGCGCCTTGGCCAGCTGCGGTGCATACATCGGCCGGAACTGTGTGCCAGGTGCCGGTCGCGGTTGGACTTGTTGGTGGGGTTGCGGGATGGGGACGCTGGACGGCGCTCGCGGGTACATGTTGGCCGCCTGCCGGACCGGCGTCTGCGGGAAGTGCTGTGCGGTACCGACGGGACGGGCCGATGGCGTAAACTGGCCCTGATACTGATGATTGGCGTACGGGCCGGAAACGCTCGGCGTCCGGTGCGCTTGGCGTTGGCTGTTCGTCGCGGCAGCTTGCGCAGCCAGCCGGGCGAGTCTTGCCGGCTCATCCTCCTCCATGACGCCCCGATACTCGTCTGAGCGAATCTCAATTTTGGTGCTCACGGCCAAGTCCGCAAGCTTGTCCGAGTTCAGGCGGGCCACCGCATACGGCGGGAGGGTTTGGATAATGAGCGACAGCTGAGCCTTCAGCGTCTCGTAGGTCAACATCTCCTCCTCGCTCGGCTGGTGTGATAGGTTGCCGTTACGCAGCATGTCCCCGTTAACGGGATCGGCCGAGTAGCGGTCTTGGCTGGTGGGTAGAGTGAGGTTTCGGTTCCGCTGGTAGGATGCGAGCGTCTCGATCAGATCCGAGACCTCCTCGAGAAGGTCGTCGACCTCCTTCTCCTGATCCGACTTCTTGCCTAGCGCATGATCCAGGCTCGGATCAACCACGCTTTCGTCCCAGTTTTCGATGGCATCCTTGACGCGCTCCTCGTCGATCTCCGTGGCCGCAATCGACTCAGCAACTGCGCCTTCCTCGTTTCCGTTCTCGGGCTCCTCCGCCTCGGCAATTTTCGCAAAGCTTCGTCGGCCCACCCGCTGCCACCAGATGCGGCTCACCTGACCCGAGGAGACAATAGCCGCGGAGTCGTCCTTGCATGGGGCAAAAGTCGAAAAAGCCCCGCGGAAGAGGGCCTCCATCTCGGACATCTCAAGCTCGATCGTCGACGGCTTGACGCCTGCCAAACTCTGGGCCCGCTCGCGCTGCTTCGTCTTGGCATGCGTGGTTGGTGTGGCATTGCTGTAGTCGAGCCAGTGGCCTGCCGAGACGTGTTGCGAGAAGTAACTGCCAGACCGGTGTTTTGCCTTCCCGGCCAGCTCGGGGTGGTAGAAAGTGAGCACGTTGCTTTTTGTGGTCGTTTTCGGAGCCTTCGGGGGCTGCAACGGCGGAAGGTTCCGAGGGGAGGGAAACAACTCTCCGAGCGTGAGGGGGCGGCCGCTCTTCTCGGCCGATATTGAAGATTCTGACAGGATCTTGGTCACATTCACACCTCTGGGCAAAGAGGCTCCGGCAAGAGACTTGGCTGCATCCCGCGGCAGGCTGGTAAAGAGAGGCCGTGCCGTCGGGGCGGCGCCAACGGTTGTCAGGACCAAGCTACCCGAGGTCGGAGACTGGCCCTGTGCGAGCGCGGGTTTCGCAGATGCAGGCCGGGGCACGTCGGGATATGCCAACTCTCGCCTGTAGAGTTCCAACGTCTTGCTTCTGAAGGCCAGCGTCTTTGAGAGAAGGTTGACATCGCCCGATGTGCCTGCAGTCTCAAGTTCCTTGACTTGTGCATTGGCAGTCTGCACAACGTCGGACACCAGATCATCTAGAGCCTCGTACGTGCCCTGGGCCACCTTGTCGACGATGGACACGGGCTTGTTGGTTTCCTCCGACTTTGCTCGCTTCGAGGAAGGCTCGCCATCGGAGTGAGTGTCTGGGACGGGTCGCTTGAGAACTGAGGCATCGCTAGTGTCGAGACTGAAGCGCATGAGTTAGCGGCAGGGCAGGGATGATGGGGTATGGACATGGAGGGAGTGGTGGGTGCGGGTGCAATTGAACGGCCGAATGCAGAGAGGGACGGATGGCGAAACGGCGCATACCTCTGCAAAACATGGAAAAAGTCGCGGACCAACGACTTGCGGTCCTGGGAAGCGTGCATGCCATTGACGGGCAGCTTTGGGGGTTCGGGGCGGTCGAGATCGGGGTCGTTGTCGTCGGTGGGTTCGCGCTTCCGCTTGGTGGAGGAATTGACTGAGGCCGGCGAGTCGGGACGCGACAGTGCTGCGACGCCGTTGGCCTGGGGCGCCAGGACGGCGGGCGAGGCCATGGCTTTGGAGGGTTTGGAGGGTTAGACCCCTGAACGAGCAAAGTGACGTCGGAGGTGCAAAGTGGGATGGGGAGGAGGGGGGTGTGGTGGTTTTGGCGTGGTGGTTTGGCAGTGCTGGGCCTGGTCTGGTGCTGGCGCGCGATTCGCGTCTGCGAAAGGGAGGACTTGGTGCTGGACTGGCTGCGACGTGCTGTGCGTGGGACGGTCACTTGCAAGGCCAAAAAGTTTTGTCGTCGGCGGGTCGGCACGCTGAGTGGAGAAAGTCCATCCAAAACGGCTGCATGCGATGGCGAGACGATTCCCAAGTTCGATTCCAACCAGGCTTCAACTCGGCATGCGGCATCCGATGGCCATTTCCTCAATGCAGCGACAGGCTCTGAGGGCAGAGGAGGGAAGCCGGACGCTCCTGCGCAGCGTTGGTTGCAAAAAGCCAGCGCGAGCCTAGTTTGCGCTAGCCATGCTTGCGGCAATTAGTGGGGCACCGCGCCATTCACCGCACGCACGTGACTGGTCGGGGAGCTGGCCGAGATGGCTTACCTAACCCAGCCACCTCCCAAAGTGTCCACTCGCTCGTTCTAAAGACACTCATCGCACTTGCATCGGACACTGTCAACAGAACGAGATCCGCCTCGCTACCTGGGGCAAAGATTGGGAGAGAAAGAGAGAGAGATGAAGAAAGAATCCAACGAAATACGGAATCTGAACATGGCCCGGATCCCAGTTGCTCGTCTTTCTCAACAACTCAAGTCTCTCCAGCCCGAAGCTTTACTCGGCATGCTGCAAAGGGCGTGTCTGCAAGGGCGCCGCAAGCCAACCTGGAAGACATCAGGTCTGCCAGCGCCGTACTTCAGCGCATTTCCGCGTGCTGCAGACGAAGCACAAGCTACAGTAACCACATCCCCTTAACACAATGGCATCGGAATCTCAAGGGTAAAGGGCAAGGACTCAGAGTCAGTTCTAAGATTCCTCAATTGAGTCATCCCGCCTCCTGGGGACATCGACATGGGTGGACTTTCTTGGATCCATCTCACAACTCCGGCCCCGACCCTGGCCCCCGAGACACAGAGCTCGGCGAAAGAAGTGGCCCTTGGCAGCGGTGCTTGATGTGCAAGCTTGCAATCTTGTTGAGGACTACAAACACAGTCAATGATAGATGCCCAACGCATAAGTTGCTAGGCAGCTATCCGTGCCGGGGATCCCGCACTGCACAGTATAATCGCATTTAGAAGCCCTTAGTTGAGAACGTTGGCGCGTCTTGGGCGTGGCATGGCACACGAGCGACGACCGAGATCGCTGTGGCCCTTGCCGATAGGTGCATGGCGCCCCCGGTATCTGCATAACCCACCTTGGCGACGGGGGAGGCCAGCCACTCCGGATCCGCAATGCCCCTCCTTCTCGCAGTCGAGCTCCGCAATTGATGCTTGACGGCGACTGCGGGGTCCTCAATTTTTCTTTCCTGCTCCGATCCCCCTCCATGCCGCTCCCCCACAAAATAGCTGCCCCCCCAGCTCGGATCTCTCGTCTCTGAGCTTTCTCCATTCCTCCCAGCAGCTTTCATCCTCACCCAAATCAGACCTCACCTTCATCACATCCCCCCCCATCCACCACAATGGCTGCCAGCAACACCGAGGGCGCGACCTATGCGCTGCCCGAGTCTCACAAGGAGGTGCGCTGCCCCGCCTCGTCCCGTCGCCGGACGGCCCGCTTCTAACGTTCTCTGACTCACCGCCTACAGATGCTCGAGAAGTCTCTCCTTGACTCCGACCCCGAGGTCGCTGAGATTATGGTGAGCACTGCCCTCTTTTTTGCCCATCCCGTGCCGGGCTTGCCAGCTAACGACCCCGTAGAAACATGAGATTCAGCGCCAGCGCGAGTCCATCATTCTCATTGCTTCTGAGAATGTCACGTCCCGCGCCGTTTTCGATGCCCTTGGCTCCCCCATGTCCAACAAGTACTCGGAGGGCTACCCCGGTGCTCGCTACTATGGCGGCAACCAGCACATCGACCAGATTGAGACCCTTTGCCAGAGGCGTGCCCTCGAGGCCTTCAACGTCGATGGCGCCAAGTGGGGTGTCAATGTCCAGTGCTTGAGCGGCAGCCCCGCCAACCTCCAGGTCTACCAGGCCATCATGCCTCCCCACGGCAGGCTGATGGGTCTGGACCTCCCCCACGGTGGCCATCTCAGCCACGGCTACCAGACGCCCCAGCGGAAGTAAGCATCTACCCTCCAAGACCCGCCGTCCTCTGCAGCCAGTCACTGACTCAGACTCAAGGATCTCGGCTGTCTCGACCTACTTCGAGACCATGCCCTACCGTGTTGACCTCGAGACCGGCATCATCGACTACGACACCCTCGAGAAGAATGCCCAGCTCTACCGCCCCAAGATTCTGGTCGCCGGTACCTCGGCCTACTGCCGCCTCATCGACTACCAGCGCATGCGCAAGATCGCCGACTCGGTTGGCGCCTACCTGGTCGTTGACATTGCCCACATCTCCGGTCTCGTCTCGGCCGGCGTCATCCCCTCGCCCTTTGAGTACGCCGATGTCGTCACCACCACCACCCACAAGTCGCTCCGTGGCCCCCGCGGTGCCATGATCTTCTTCCGCAAAGGCGTCCGCTCCGTCGATGCCAAGACGGGCAAGGAGACCCTCTACGACCTCGAGGACAAGATCAACTTCTCCGTCTTCCCCGGCCACCAGGGTGGTCCCCACAACCACACCATCACGGCCCTGGCCGTCGCGCTCAAGCAGGCCGCCAGCCCCGACTTCAAGGCGTACCAGCAGAAGGTGGTCGACAACGCCAAGGCCCTGGAGAAGAAGTTCAAGGAGCTCGGCCTCAAGCTCGTCTCGGACGGCACCGACTCGCACATGGTGCTGGTCGACCTCCGCCCCTTCGCCCTCGACGGTGCCCGTGTCGAGGCCGTCCTGGAGCAGATCAACATTGCCTGCAACAAGAACGCCGTCCCCGGCGACAAGAGCGCCCTGACCCCCGGCGGTCTCCGTATCGGCACCCCTGCCATGACCAGCCGTGGCTTCGGCGAGGCCGACTTTGAGCGCGTCGCCAACTACATCGCCGAGAGCATCAAGATCTGCAAGGAGGTCCAGGGTGCCCTGCCCAAGGAGGCCAACAAGCTCAAGGACTTCAAGTTCAAGGTCGCCAGCGGCGAGGTGCCCCGCATCAACGAGCTCAAGAAGGAGATCTCGGACTGGTGCCACACCTTCCCCCTCCCCGTCGAGGGCTGGAGGATGGATGCCGGCCTCTAAACAGGGAGCGCGGCAGTGTTGGTGTCATGGCGCATATGAGGGTGTCAGACATCTGGTGTTCAACAACAAGGCGGGCTTAGCCGCCCGCCATTAGTTTTCTTTTTTTATCTTGTGGTATGGCATCTAGAAATTGGGGGGTGCACAGGGATGGCGATCTCAACGAACGAATCAGGGAAATGGACGGGCAAACAAAACGGGAATCGGAAAATCACTCATTGTGCAAATCATTTTCATCAAGGCGTTTGCATCATGGGTGTCATGGTCATCAACTTACCAGTTTCGGTACCTAGGGGGGAAGGGGAGTCTTTGGCTTTATACCTGTGTTTAAGTCTCTTAGAAGGCTGCTTCAACGCGGTTTGGTTATACCCAGTATGAGTAAGACGAGAGCATTTTACTCTGTACAAGTGAGCTTGTGTGTGTGTGTGTGTGTTGTGTGTGGACTGATGTTGCTATGACGTGTGCTACTGAGTGAATAACTACCTGTCAGGTTCGTAGGGTTAGGGGACGATCCGAGTTGAGTGGTTGGCCTAAGTTGAGAGGGCTCTCGAGACGGGTCATGACTTGTTCATGTTTCACTCCTAAGAAGTGACTCCCAAATCTGAAAAGAATGATAAGGGATCCAGAGACTTTACTCTTAGATCATCAGCTATCTGATGGGCAATCAACCTGGTTGATCCGGCTGCTATTGAGAACCATAAAACACAGGGAACACTCGGGGCACAAGTGAAGGATGCTGGATGCTGTCGTGATCTCGCTCTTTGTGAATTAGAAATTACGCAGTGTTTCGGTTATCGATGAGGTGTGCATGAACAGATCTCCATTTCCCCTACAGCACCTTAAACTACCTAAGCCAGTCATCCATCCATGCGTCCTTCTTCTTCTTGCTCATTTTGCTGCAAACAATACCTAGGTGGTTATAGACACCTTGTCACCCTCTCCTCCGCAAACCCCCAACTCATTTCGCCCGCTCGCTCATTCACTAAAATAAAGAGAACAGCAGCGGAAACCCAGTAACAGTAACACAACTCGAAAAGAAAAAGAAAAACAAAGGTATATGCAAAGAAAGACCTGCTGCCTGCTGTTTTGGACTAGTCGTAGTCGTAGTACGAGTTGTAGTTTGTGTGCCCTATCCTCCCTGCCTCCGACTCTCTAAAAATATGATTCCTGAACCGAAGAACTGGACTCTGAAGCAGTCCAAAGGGGTGTGAAAAACGAAAAGAAGAAAGGAAAACATGGGGGAATGTCACATGCATGCATCCATCCATCCACCCCGCAAGGAGAGTTATCCATCCATCCAACCATCCCGTCCAAGCCAGAACCATCCCATTCATCGATCGATCCATCCCGAAACCGAACCAAAAACCAAAACCTGTGCATCGGACTTCTCCCCTTACTATCGCGCCAAAGGTACACAACACCGACTACCAAACACAAAAAGGTCGGGACGGTGGGGCGGGGAATCAAGAATACAACAGCGAGAAAAGAAAAGATGACAGAAAGGGAATAAGCAAACACTTGCATCCTGATACCATCCCAATCCTCCATCTCAATCCCATCCCTCCATCCCTCCCCATCCAAACGCCCAATTCTTCTTCTCAATTGACCCAGCCTATCGTCCTCCCCGGCGACGACGACGGCATCGACGAAGCACAAGGCGACATAAAGTGTCCGTCTACCTCTGCTCCAAACTCTCCGGGCTCATCATGCCCGTTACTTCATCCTTGTCCGCCGCCGCATCACCATCCCCCCCACCACCACCAACAGCCTCAGCCCCACCCAGGCTGCTACTGCCGTTCACGCCATTCGAAGGATTCGAGCCTACCGGCCCCGCGCCGTCGCCGCCGCCGCCGGCCTTGGGCACCGCCAAACTGCCCCTCTTCTTCTCGGGCGAGACGCTGCCCACCTTCTGCCCCGCATTCGCGTTCGCGGCAGTGCCGGCAGCAGCAGCACCGTCCGTAACCTGCGCGGCGCCCGAGGCGTCGAGCTTCTTCTTCTTCTTGGCGAGGGCGATCTGCTCCTTGGGGCTCCGCTTCTGCGGCGAGACGATCTTGCCCGTGGCGCCGAGGCGCGGGCGGGCGCGGCGTTGCTTGACGGGCAGGTCCTCGTCCTCCACCAGCGGCTGGTCGCCGTTTGCGTGCAGCTTCGCGAGGAAGAAGTTCTTGACCAGGCCGACCTGCTCCTGGATGTTCTCCTTGGTGACAGGCTCCTGCGGGGGCAGGGGCTCGAAGAGGTCGGCCGAGACGGGCCCGCCGGCGGTCTGCGTCTGCATCTGGTACTGGCTGCGGACGCGCGACTGGAGGAGGTGGAGCGGGACCGAGAGCATCTCGAGCCCGAGGTCCTTGTCGAGGCCGAGGGCCTTGAAGCCGAAGAAGTCCTCGCCGAGCTCCTCGGCAAAGTCACCGCCGACGAACTGCTCGCTGCCGTCGTTGAACGCGCCCGAGCCGTCGGCGCCGCCGTCCGTGAGCGCCGGCCGGAGCAGGTCCGCGAGGTGCGCCTTCATGCGCTCGTGGATCTGCCCGAGCTTGTTGCCGAGGCGCTCGACCTCGTCGCGCGCGTAGCTCTCGAGCGAGTCGACGTCGTGGCCGTTCTCGTTGAGCGTGTGTAGGATGACTTCCTCCGGCGTGAACCGGGGCTGGAAGCGCGCGCCGCGCTCGGCATAGGCGCCCGCGGCGGGCTTCTTTTCGACTTCGCGGTACACGTTGAAGGTGTGGACGAGCTTCTGGAAGTAGTCGCCCGCGATGTCGGTGATGGTGTCGAGCGCCGACGGTTGCAGCTCCTCAAAGCCGGCATGATAAAATATCTTAGCCACGGAGCGTTGCATCGCCGACCGGCAGGTCTCTCCCGCCATGACAGGCCCTTCCCCGGCAAGGAAGTGCGGCTCGACATCGGCTTCGACGAACGGCTCAGGGTTGTATTTGGGGAATTGGTTAGTGTACACCTGGGCAAGATTAGCGGTTGGTGGCAGCAGACAAAACGGGCGACGGTACGTACGTGGGTCTGAATCTGCATCTGTTTGATGACGCCGACCTTGGAGCAGAGCTTGCGGGTTTCTTGCATTTGGCGGATGTTGGCGTCAAACTTGTTCGTAAGCCGGCTTTGTGGCGAGAGGAAGTGCCCGGGGGGCACCAGCCGGAGCATGTCTTCGTGTTGATTGATGACCTGCCCTTCGCCGTCCTCCACCCATTGCAACTTCGGGTCAATGTCGGGGATAATGGTCTGGGGCTCGTAGTACGACGGGACCGTCCGGTCAACTTCGTCTTCCATGCCCTCGGCGAGCGTCTCTGAAGCCTTGGCTCCATCTTTGGACCCAGCCGCAGAGGCATCGAGATGGTGGCCGTGCAGGATACCAAGGGCTTCGGCCTCTCTCCGAGACTTCAAAAAGCGGCGGATGCCCGCCTTGCTCCTGAGGAGGGCGGGCTCCTCGGCATTGAGCTTGTTCCCGGCAAACAGCTGGTAGCGCTCCTTGGCGATGAGAGCCCGGTCCTTCTTTGTGACCTGCTTCCAGATCTTGTAAGCGTCGTCCTCGTAGGCCTGCTCAGCAGCCTCCCCGAGCGCTTCACCGAGGGCCATGCCGTTTAATGACGGCCCGTCGATGTCCATGGCGTCGGCGTTGCTGACGCCGGAATGGCCATTGGCGCCGAGAGGAGTGAGCGAACCGCCTATGGGAGGGGTGGCGAAGCCATTACTGCCGTCCACCTCGGACCCCTCGCGATGGGTCTTGGCAAGGAGGCCGTTGAGTTGCAGCAATGGCTTCTGCTCCACGTTTGGGGTCCCCTCCTTGCCTTCTTTCTGATCCGACGGCGCCTTCCGGGACTTGTTGGTGCCCTTTGTCCCGGCCTTGCGGCCACGAGATGACATTATCGGCTCGTCGTCGCTATCGTCACCGGCATCGTCCTCGCCCCCGTTTTGTTTCCGGCGTTCCTCGGCCTCAACTTCTGCCCTTGGCCTGATGACGAGGTCGGGGATGAGCGGGATGAGTTTCTCGGCCTCCTTGCGCATGCCATTGGCCATGCGGCGGAGGGGGTGGCCCATGTCCTGGTTGTACTTGAGACAGTTGTCCCAGATGAGGTTGAGGTCGTGGACGAAATCGGCCTTGGACTTGAACTGAAGGCCCTTGAGCTTCTTGGTCATGGTCCCGAGGTCCATGGGCTGTTTGATGACTGCGGGGTTGTTAGACGAGGACCTCTTAGGTGGTGCCGTATAGGAGTGTCGCTTACAGTTGTAGTAATCGGGCGCATCCCTCTTGTTCACCCTATTCAAAAACGGGGTCGAGTATTCGGTATGGGCCTTGAGCTCGCTGAGCACCTTCTCGAAGGCCTCGTAGAGCTCCTCCTGGCCGACGTTCTCCTCGCTCGCCCATTTGCTTCTGTTCTTGCGCACCTCGTTCATCAGCGAGCGGAGCTCGGCATCGGAAGCGCGCACCTGATCGCGCTTCAGGTCTATCCTTGCGATGAGGTGCTTGAGGGTGAGGCTCGACGCGCCGAGGTTCGCGTTGCTGAGCGAGCCGTGGTTCTGTCCGGGCTGGCTCGTGGCGTGGTGGCTCGTCTTGTCCATCTCGGCCTGCAGCTGCTTCTCGGACTCTTCGAGCTGCTGCTGCTCGAGCATGGCCGTCCGGTCGTTCTCGAGCGTGTAGAAGAGCGTGTGGAAGCTCTGCTTGGCCGCCTCCTCGGTCGCATTGCGCGCCTCCTCCAATTCCTTGCGCGCGTCCTCGGAGGACTTGGCTTGTGTTTTCGGTCCATCGTCGCGCGGCTTGTCGGCGGCCTTTCCGGGCGACGGGATGGAGTGGACCGGCGAGCTGCCGGACTTGGAGGGCGACAGCAGGGTCCTGGCGGCTGCGTCATTGGCGTGTTTGGAGTGTAGGGCTTGCGATGTCTGCGCGGCGCGGCCGTCGGCTTCATCTTCGTCCTCTTCTTCGTCGTCGTCATCGTCGCCGTAGTCGTCCTCGTCGATGACGCGCTTGGCCTTCTTGAGGGGCGGTTCCTGGATCGGAGAGTGGTCGGTGGCGGGGGGCAGCAGGGGCGCGGGCGGCGTCGGAGGCCGGACGAGGGCGTCGAGCGCGGTCTTGTTGTACTCGCCATTGTCGCCAAACAGCAGCGAGAGCCTCCCCTCGGCGCGGCGGAACAGGCTGGCGAAGTGGGCGCGTCGCTGGTCCTCGTCGGGGTCGGATGCCTCAGGCATCAGCGCGAGTGGGTTGTCGCTCGGCGTGTGCATCCGCGCGGGGCCATCGTCCACAACAGCATGATGCATCCTGCTGCCATTGACCTGGGCGGCGGCCGGCGTGTGCCAGGCATGCTGGCCGTTGGTGATGGACATTTTTCCGGGTCCGGGGTGGGCTAGGGGTCGGCCGGTCGCTCGGTCGCCATGCGCCGGAAACGCGCTCGTATTCAGCCGGCACCGGGGCAATCCAGGGCGTCAAGGTCACATGGGCGGAAAGCGCGGCGTCGGGAGAGGCGGTCCGTCTGTTTTGAGGGCAATCGGCGATGCCGTGGCTGTGTCGCGATGATTTCTGTGATGGGCGATTTTGGGGCGAGTCGGACGTGAGGTCAAGATGGGAAGCAGGCTTCTGCCGTTTCTGGACAAGGGGGCGCTGCTTTTGCTGCCCCGGCGCCGGGACGCGGGTACTTGTGCCAGCTCAGCCCTTCTTTGTCGCGTCGGTCCCAACGCGGCTCTTTCAACTCCAAAGTTTTATTGGAAGTACCAAGTGTGTAGTAAAAACTCTTGTTACTTTTTTGAGAGTTGCAGTCCTTAATTTGGACCTAGGCAACGAACCTAGGCCTGGCGTACTTGTACTGCTCGAGTCCCGGAAGAGCGAGACGATATCACGTGATATGCCTTTTGGTGCTGGCTCTCAGGAGACGGTACGGCGGCAATACGGCAGCCCTCTAGGGATGCAGCAATGATCCGAGTGTAATGTTATGCGACAAGAGTGCTAAATAACAGAGTTGGCAGGACTCTCTGCTGTGCAAGCCGAATGGATGCGTGGTAAAGAATGCGGCTACCGTATGTTCGCGCTCTCTTGAGACGTGGAGCAGGGATTGGCGTGCAAATGACATTGAGGTGAGCTTTTGGTGGTGGTTCTGAAGGCCCCACTTGCCCCAGGTCCATCCAGTCACTCACCCCGGATCGGCTCCGTCACCCGTGCTGTCATGCATCAGCCCCAGTCGGTCTTTGTGAGCGCCACAATCCCCCTCGTCAGCGACGAGGCTGGAGCTCCTGTGGAGGATGCAGCAGCCTGGGGCCTGCCTGGGCAAAGCACAGCGACCTGGATCTGACCTTTGTCTCTGCAGCAAGAACTGAACACCTCTGTCCGACCCTGCAGTTTCACATTGACAATGAGGGCAAACCAGCTGTGACGGAGACCTACCTTAGCGATTTGCATGCAGATCTTTTCAAGGCACCACCACCACTCGCACCACCAACCCCAAGCTTCCCTCAGCAGCAAACACACCGTGACGCCGCCATGAGGATACGGCTTCCCTTTGCAGGTGCGTCTCGCAACCAAACCATCATCCATCCCCTCCCCCTCCAACCCAGCCCTTGCCACCCTTAACCCACCCCACGGCATTGCACTGCATTTGCATTGCACGCGCCCACCGTTCCCCCCACCCAACCTCCACCAAAACTGACAGTGGGTGCTCCCGCGCAGGCGTCTTCGCCCTCCTCCTCCTCCTGGCCGGCTACGCCGGCCTGTCCTCGCTCCAGCTCGACAGCACGACCCTGCCCGTCAACGACAAGGTGCTGCACCTGCTCACCTTCTTCGCGCTGACCGTCGCCTTCTACTGGGTCGTCGACACGACGCGCCGGCGCACCCTGCACCTGACGCTGCTCGTGTGCACGGCCGGGCTGGGTGTCGGGTCCGAGGTGCTGCAGGCCGTGCTGCCCAACGGCCGCGCCTTCGACCTCTACGACGTCGTGGCCAACCTGGTCGGGTCGGCGGTCGGCGTGGCGCTGTGCGCGTGGTACCACAAGAGGATGCTGGAGCGCAAGAGGCTGAGGAAGTACAGCGCCGTGCCCGGCGGGGAAGGGGTGGATGGGGAGGAGGAGGATCTGGAGCTCGGGGAGGGCCCCGGGATTGGGGGTGCTGGGGGCCGGCAGGAAGGGGGACACGAGGAAGGGGTCACGGCGGATGTGGGGGGTGGGCAGCAGCGGGGGACGACGCTGGAAGAGGAGGTGGATAATTGGGATGAGAACGCCGTGGATCCCTGGGATGATGACGACGCCGGTGATGTGGGCGCGGCTGCGCCGTTGACGGGCAAGGATGGGGAGACCAATGGCGACCACGCCGGTGGCGCAAAGAAGCGCTCGGATTGATGACTGACGGGGAGAGATGGATGAGATGACGACAACTGCGCCAGCGCAGAATGTATGGATAACGGTTTGCAATGTCTCTGGCGTTCCTGCAATCGCTTTTTCGCTCCTTTAGAATGGGTTGGGTCAGGAAAGGGAGGTGTCCGTTGTTTGGTATAAATGGATGAGGGTTGGGCGGCATGAAAGTCACGTCACTGATACCATGGAAGCGGTTGGACACAAATGTATGAATACATGTTTTGCGCTCTCTAAAAACCAAACCCCTCCTTATGGTACCACACTGACCGCCCCTTCTTCACCCAGGGGCCGAGATGTTCCCTCAGCTCTCTGGCCATCTCTCTCGGCCCGCAGACAAGTACGGCAACCCGCTCCTCCTGGCCGTGCTTGAACAGGTCGTCCACAATCTTCTTCAGGTCGGGCCGCTTGCGGTTGTGCTGGGATGTGTACCGGCCCCGGCGGCGATCCCGGTACATGGCGCTCATCTCCACCTCCGCCTCACCATCGTCTGCCGCGCCGCTCGCCTCGGCCTGGTTGCTTGCCGTCCGTCTTGACGATGCGAGGTCTGCTGGGTCTACGATGTTGCCCGTGACAAACAGGCGGAGGTTGTTGTCCCTCAGGAGAGCTTGGGCCTCCTTGCCAGTCACGGCCCAGGTGGCATCGCCCGCTCCGCGGACAGCCCAGACCATTTCTACCCTCGCCCCGGGGTTTTCGGCGAGGATGGAGCGATAGAGCGGGAGGGTGAAAGTAGCACCGACGCCGCCGGCAACGAGGAGAATCCGGTCAAAGTCGGTGCACAGCTGGGGGAAGCGGCCGACGGCTCCATATGGACCTTCAATGGCGAGCGGGATTTTGTCTTCGTTGGTGTTGCTAGAGGCGTTGGGCTTTGCTGCGTTTGCCAACCGCCCCAATGCCGCAGTCATCGGACCCCCATTGTGTCGGGCCACCAGCGTCAGATCCCCGGTTTCCTCGTCGACGGCGGCCACCGTAAAGGGGTTGAAGAGGAACTCGAACAGGAGGTGTGAGATGGAGGTCGCACTCATCGATTTGCGGGCTGCAGCAGGGATGCTGAGATAGATGTGCGACCCCGGATGGCCACGGAAGCGGTTGACTTTGGTGTGGGGGATGCTGGCCGAGATCTTGATCAGGTTGGTGCCTGGGATAGACCCAATGGTTGCATGCCCGGTGACAGTGTCCATCTTGCGGGAAATCAAGTCGAGGAAGAAGACGCCCAGAGCCTCAAACAGGAAAAGCTTCGCCGGAGCTGCGTGGATCATGATGGTGAAGGGGATGATGATCGCAAGGGTGAGATGCGTGATGAAGAACAGGCGGTAGGAGAACCGGCGAATCGGGCGAAGGGCCGTTGTAACCAGGAGGTTCAGAGCCAAGAAGCCGATAACGCCCATGAGAACCACTGGATCGCCGAGACGGTCGAGGCGGTCTCGCTCCACAAAGAAGTTTAGGTAGAGCGCCGCATGCAGGCATATAAGGGTGGTGGTGACGCGTGCCAGCACCCGGTGCCAGCGGTTGACCTGCTCGTGGGATGACTGGAGGAGGTAGGCCACGGGGTTGAGGGACTTGAGCGATAGGAGATACTGGAGGGGCCACTGTGATACAGCGACGATGCCGATTCTTTTTGTCAGGTGCAGGTAGTCTACTATCGTCAGCCTATCGCAAACCAACGCCGTTAGGACTCTTGACTTACCCTCGCCCGTCTCGAGCACACAAAGTAGCAGAAGCCAGGCTGTCCACAGGAGGCCAACAACCCACTCTGTTGGCGTGTTAGTCCCAAACCCACAGACAAGTTCAAGTTGACCCCAGACTCATGGTGCGGGCCACCGATTCCAGCCGAGGTAGGTCTGAAATAGTCAACCTATGGAGAGGGAAGCACATACGATCCCGCTGCCCCAGGACCATCCCCGCAGCCACTACGTCCTCACCCAGCCACCATCGCGCCCTCCTCGAACGAGAACTCCACGACCCCGCGGTGCTGTTGCGGCGCTCCTTTAGAACGGGGGAGCTGGGCACGGCCGCATAGTCGCCCTTGTGCTCTTCCGAGTCTGCCGCCCGCCTGGCGAGGCGGTACAACAGGATGATGGCGACGGGGACCAGGGCCGAGAGCTGGGCGTAGAGAGCGTACTTGTCGAGTGTCTGGCGGCGGACCTGCTTCTCGTCCTGGGAGAGGTCGATGAAGTGGTAGTTGGGCCAGGCCATTGCCGCGACACTTCTGGGCTCGGCGGGGAGCCAAGTGCTGCTGTGTGCTCTCAATAAGAGTTGAAAAAAGAAGAGTTGACAGGTCCCGGTTTGTGAACCGCAGCAGCCAGCTGGGCTGAATTTCAATGTCCAATTGGGGCCTTGAAGTGCTATGGTGGGCCCTGCAATCGGCAAGCCATGTGGAACACAACAGGGGGCGTTTGCGGAGATTAATGGGGAGCTATTGATTGGCTATGGGCTCCGCTCTGCTGCACGTTGGCAGCTTTCGGCTTCGTTTGTTCACTGTCCAAGCTGAACTCTGTCTCCCATGCCTCCGCGCTTGATTGCACGATACTCCGTATCCAATGATGCTTACGGGATGATACGGGGGCAAGCTCCGGCCAGCCGGGCCAAGACATAAAGGGCGAGTCCCCGGTTTACAAACGCGCCTTGGTCGTCTCGAACGCGGTGCACTCGACCTCGACATCGCTGTGGAAGGGGAGCTGGTGAACTGCAACACAGGTCCGGCACTACCCACCCCCATCATGCCCGTCAGCTCGGCTCAGCTCGCAGCAACGGTCTCTAAGGTTATTCCTTACCGGCTTCGGCTGCGACACAAAGAACTCGTCGTAGACCTCGTTCATGGCAGCAAAGTTGCTCATGTCAGTCAGAAAGACATTGACCTTGACCACGTTGTTGAGGCTGCTCCCCGCTGCCTCGAGAACGGCGGACAGGTTCTTCAGTGCTTGGCGCTGGTGTTTGGTCAGTATGTTAAGTACTCGGGGCCAGGAATAGGTCCTGTGCATACCGTCCGCTCCTTGACGGTGCCCTCGACGAACTTTGACGTCTCGGGGTCGACGCCGAGAGATCCCGAGCAGTACACCATGCCATTGTACTTGACCGCCTGCGACAGCTGCGGGATGGGCTTGGGCGCCTTAGCGGTCAGGACTGCTGTTGGGGGCGCCATATCGTCGGATCACTCTGTGTCGTGGATTTGGTGATGAGACGAACATACAGATGCGCTGTTGCAACAGACGGCGGGGTTCTACAGTCGACCCCACCATCGCCAGCCTGCAGGACGAGAAAGGCAGCCCCACGCCTTTGGTCAAGTCATCATGGATGTCGATCTGCACATGTACTGATTCATCAGCCTTGTACAAGCCTCCGCTTCGTCAAGTTATCCATATATCAAGTCAATAATACTATAAAGAGAGAAGACGAAAAAAATGCTTAGGGAAACTCAAAAAAAAAAAAAAAATACGGTAAACTTGTAACTAGGTCGCCATTGTCTTTAGGAGAGAGGCTTCTGTGAGTTACAAGCGGGTATGTCAAGGTTGTGCGAGTCGCCTTCGTGGACAAGAGGCCAGATTCAGCACGCCAAGCCGCTAAGGTTTCGCTCGCTTGAAGCTCCACCGAGCTTCCTAATACGTAATCCATCGCGATTTCAACATTTCCATCCAGCATTTCCGCCAGCTTTTGGACAACTTCTGGACAACTCTTCCTGTCTTCAGACTCTCAACCGTCACCAGCTAGGACCGCAACCCATGCAATGAGACACAGGACCGTTCTCGGCAGCGCACTGCGCGCCAATGCCTGCCAATTCACACCCCGTCGTGCGCAGCCACACACAGCACTGTTGCTCTCACTTGCAAAGGAGCTCGCATGCCCGCGTCACTCCTCCTCGGCCTCGCCCAAACCCCAACGCCACCACGCCCCAGCTCTGACGACCACACCCAACTCCCAGACACAAACCCACGCGCTCACCCCCTCCCCCTCTCCCTCAGCCACCGCCAACCCCCCGGCCACAACCCGCCCGCCACCCCTCAACCTCCCAACCCGCCCCGCGGAAGCCGACACCTCCCCCAAGGCCAAGTTCTCCCACCTCTTCGCCACGGGCGTCGCCTACCTCAAGTTCTACAAGACAGGCGTCAAGCACATCTACACCAACACCCGCCTCCTCTACTCCTCCTCCTCCGCCACCAAGGACCCGGAGCTGGCCGCCGCCCGCCCCGCGCCGGGCACGCGCGCCCACTTCCTCCTCCGCCTGCGCTGGCGGTACGACGTCCGCCGCCTGCCGCTGTTTGCCGTGATCCTCGTCGTGTGCGGCGAGTTCACGCCGCTGGTCGTGCTGGCGCTGCCGAGGGCGGTGCCGGGCCCGTGCCGGATCCCGAGGCAGGTGGAGGGGCTGTTGAGGGGGGTGGAGAGGGGAGGGGGGAGGTTAGGGCGCTGGCGGCGGCGGCGGCTGCGGCGCAGGTTGGGGGGGATAAAGAAGGGGGGCGGGTGGGAAAGGGGAAGGGGTGGTGGTGGGGGAGAGAGAGGTGCGCGGATTTTGGGCTTGTCGGCAAGGGCGTGGACGCCGGGGTTTTTGGTTAGGAAGAGGGTGGCCGAGCGGCTGGGATATTTGCGAGAGGACGATGCGCTGCTGGTTGAAGCCGGCGGGGCGAAGGGGTTGGTGGACGAGGAGGTGCGGCTCGCGTGCGCGGACAGGGGGGTGGATGTTTTGGGGAGAGAGGTGGAGGAGTTGAGGAGCGTGTTGGGGCGGTGGTTGAGGCTGACGAATGCGAGGAGGTTGGGCGAGGAGGGGAGGGAGAAGGCTGTGACGAGGCTGCTGCTGGCGAAGGATAGCGAGTGGGAAGGGTGAGAGATCTGGTTGTGGACTTGTTGTAATCTTGTGTACTATATGACTGCTGGAGTCTGGAGGGCGCAGCCACTCGAGAAATACCCTGCCCGATTTGTGTTTGAGAACCAGCGCCGATGTACATTTATCTGATGGTATTTGAACCTGGGTACCGCGAAACCGAGCCCAAGTGAGTTCAACACCATCTGCATCAGAGAGCAGTTGTGATGACTCTGCAGATCCTGTCTGTTTCCTCAACACAGCGGCAAGACTTGCTATCCAAAATAGGCAGGTGAGCTGTTAGCGGAAATAGATCCGAGCGAGTCCGATGCCATGGACTGACGCGTCGTAAACCTTAAGCTGACTCCTCCCATTTGTCCCAGCACATTCACAAAAGAAAAAAAAAGAGGTAATATATGTTGCTGAGCTTTAAGCTTCAATTACCATGAAGAGCTGGGTTCTTTCCGCGGGTGTGGTCTGCAGCCTCGCCCTCGGCGCTAAGGCGCAGTTCCCCCCTAAAAGGGAGGGCATCACGGTCGTGCAATCCAAATTCCATGAGAATGTCAGCATCTCGTTCAAAGAGGTTGGTTTCACCCTGTCATGGCTCCAAAGAAATCCAAGCAGAGTGATAACGCTCCATGTCAGCCCGGTATCTGCGAAACGACGCCAGGGGTCAAGTCGTACTCGGGATACGTCCATCTCCCTCCGCATTTTCTCGAACATGAAGACCAAGACTACCCCATCAATACGTCAGTGAAATCCTTCTTCTTATACAGGTTGCATAGCTAATTTTATGCAGCTTCTTCTGGTTCTTCGAAGCCCGCAAGGACCCCGCCAATGCGCCTCTCGCCATCTGGCTCAACGGCGGCCCTGGCGGCTCGTCGATGATGGGCCTGCTCGAGGAGAACGGCCCTTGCTTTGTCGGGCCCGACTCCAAGTCAACCTACCACAACCCGTGGAGCTGGAACAACGAGGTCAACATGCTGTATATCGACCAGCCCGTCCAGACCGGCTTCTCTTACGACGTCCCGACCAACGTGACGATCCAATACAGCAAAGACGAGCCAGACGAGCCAGACGAGCCAGTCATCACGCCGACCAACTTTACTGACGGCGAGATCCCGCAGACCAACTACACGTTCCGGGTCGGGACCCTCGGCAGCCAAAAGATGACGCAGACCACCAACTCGACAGCGCAGGCTGCCCATGCCATGTGGCATTTTATGCAGACCTGGTTCTTTGAGTTTCCGCACTACAAGCCGAACGACAACAGGATCAGCCTGTGGGCGGAGAGCTACGGCGGGCATTACGGACCGGCATTCTTCCACTTCTTCCAGGAGCAGAACGAGAGAATTGCCAATGGAACTTCCGAGCACCCAGACGCCCACCCGCTGCATCTCGACACGCTCGGTATCGTCAACGGTGCCATTGACTGGGCCATCCTGGCCGAGGCCTGTTTTGATTTCCCGTACAACAACGTGAGTGGGCTTCATGAGCTTGATATGGACTCGAGGATACTGACTCGTCCCAGACCTACGGCCTCCAATTCTACAATGAATCCCTCCACTCCGCGCTGTGGCACAACTGGACCCGGCCCGAAGGCTGGCGCGACCAAATGGCCGCCTGCAGCGCCGCGCTCGACGAGGGAGACGGCCGCTCGCCGCCCAACGACACCACCGCCGCCTTCTGCACCGCCATCCTCGACACCACCGTCGAGGCCTGCACCAGCACCTTTGTCACGCAGTCCGCCCGCGGCCTGTACGATATCGCCCGTACGTCCACCCTCCCTCCCCTCTTCCCCTCCGCCAAACAAACCTGCTAACCCCGCCTTTTCCCACCCCAGACCCCGTCAACGACCCCTTCCCCCCACCCCACCTTCTCGGCTACCTGACCCAGCCCGAGATCCTCTCCGCCCTCGGCGTCCCCGTCAACTACACCCCCGTCTCCGCGGCCGTCAACGCCGTCTTCGACCTGACCTTCGACCCGATCCGGCACGGCGGCACCCTCCTCCCGGCCCTCGCCGCCCTCCTCGACCACCCCACCCACCCGGTCAAGATCCACCTCGTCTACGGCGACCGCGACGTCATCGCCAACTGGCTCGGCGGGGCGCGCTCCGCCCTCGCGGTGCCATACTCGAGGCAGAGGGACTTTGCCGGGGCCGGGTACGCGCCCTTCCTCGTGCAGGAGGGAGATGGGGATGGGGAGGTGGAAGTGGTGGAAAAGGGCGTGACGCGGCAGGTCGGCGGGTTCAGCTTCACCCGGGTGTACCAGGCCGGGCACGAGGTGCCCGCGTACCAGCCGCAGGCGGCGTACGAGGTGTTTCGGCGGGCCATGGGCGGGTGGGACGTGGCGACGGGCCGGGTCAGGGCGGACGAGGGGTACAAGACAGAGGGGAGCGGGGATGGGTGGGGGAAGAGCGAGGTGCCCGAGGTGCCGAGGCCGAGGTGTTATGTGCTCAAGCCCGAGAGCTGCGAGAGGGAGGTGTGGGAGAGGGTGGTGGATGGGACGGCCGTGGTGAGGGATTGGTTCGTGGTTGATGGGGGAGATGAGGGTGAGGGGGGCGGTGGGTTTATGGGGGATGAGTTGTGAATACGTACAAGGCCCAGTGGTTCATCGGCAATGGTAGCTGGATGATCGGTCAAAACTGTTGGATTCGCTCGTTGATGGCGTTAGACGTGACTGGCGTTCGACCGTGATAACGCTGATGGCTGCCTTCAGAAGGGCACTGATCCCTCAGCCTTGCTCTCCCTTGGTCTCCACTTGGGGAAGGTGGAGATGGGATGCTGCTGGTGGAGGTGATACAGCTAAGATTGCTGAGGCGTGTTTGAGTACTTACTATCGCCCGCAGTTCAGTAAGGACCCGTGCATTTTTCACACCAACACTTCGAATCTAGTAGACCACCAATGGGACTAGAAAAGTTTATCCCATCATCGTGAAATTGTAACTGGGTAAGCCGCCACTTCGCTACCCATCTGCAAATGCCAGCGGACCCTGACCGCTTATTCCACTCCCCTCATCGCAGCCCAGTCCGTGACCAGCAAAGTCGCCTCCTCTTCTGATATCAACCTCCTCTGCTGTGTTGTTCTCTCTGGAGCCACGGGCCCTGTTCCATAACACAAAAAAAAAAAACCCTTCCTGAATCGCAAACCTTCAAACCCCAAAAATGGCATCGTGCCTGTTCCGTCTTTGAAACAACTGGGAAACGGGAGACCTCCAACCTACTTCACGACGTGATCAAAAAGTCCTAGCATGTGCAACGAATTTTTCGCATAACCACCGTCTTCCACAAAAGACGACCAAACTCTGCTCCACAGGTTAGTGACCCGCCCTCTTCAACTGCTCCATGATACTCTGCACCTGCTGCGCAGCATCCATCCCACCATACCCGCCAGTAGCACCAGCCGGGGCGCCATATCCACCACCCGGCGCTGCCCCGTACCCCTGCACCGGCGCGGGCTGTTGCACGGCCGCGGCATTCCTCAGATTGCCCAGCAGCGCGTTCATATCGATCTGCGGGGCGCCCTGAGGAGGAGGTGGTGGTGCCTGATGGGCGGCGTGGGCTGGCGCTGCCGGTGCGCCTGGCTGCTGCGGCGCCTGGAGAGACGCGAGGAGCGCGTGGAGGGCTGTGTTGTCGAGGTTACCGACCATGCTTGCGAGGTCGGGTGCGGCCGCCGCGGGTTGGGGTTGGGTAGGCGGAATAGCGTGTTGGGGGTATTGTTGGTACGGATAGCCAGCGGGTGGTGGTTGTTGATGAGGTGGGTGGTTGTACATGTTGGGCGCCTGGTAGGATGGCTGTGACGGGGCGAGGTGAGCTGAGGGTTGCGATTTTTCGCGCATCACAAGCTCTGCGGCCACGGGAGGATCGACATCTTGATAGAGCTCGAAGCGGACGCTGCTGCCGCCGGATCGGATGAACAACTGGATAGGGATCTTGCCCTTTGTCTGAGCGCCGTAGTCGAGATCGACGATGCCGTGCACGCCTTCGGCAACCTGACGCTGCAAGACCGTCTCGCGAGGGAACCGGGGGTTCAGGTACATGACGTCCGTCTTCAGTCCTTTAGTATGGAAAGCGCCTTGAACCCAGCCGACGAAGTCCCGTGACACTTCCTGGAGAAGCAGGATTTGCACGTCGGGGACGTCAGCCCCAAAGCGGCGCGGCAAATCGAACCGGTCGCCATCAGAAGGGGCCCGGCGGTGGGGGCTGGGACTCCTGCGCCTGTACGAGTCATCATTGTGACGGTTGAAGCGCGGAGGCGACCGCGAGCGCCGACGCCCATGATTGCCAAATTCGCGGTCGCGAGAGAAATGGCCGTCTCGGCTGCCACGGGGCTCATGGCGGCGTGGCGAGGGAGAGCGGCCCGGACGATAGTCATCGCGCCTCCAACCGCCGCGCTCCCCGGTGTCGAATCGCTCGTTCCCGTGTGCGCCTCGTGCGCCCCGACGGTCCGGAGACCGGTCTCTTTCGTCCTTCTTCTTTTGGGCTCGCGAGATCTCCAAGTCTGCTAACTGGTTAGTCGGGGTTGCGGCTCCCTATGTAAGAGGAACTCACGGATTTTGCGGCCACCAAGCTCGATTCCCTGAGCGCCCTGCATCGCGGCATGGCCTTCGGCGATGGTGTGATATTGAACAAAGCCATAGGCGCTCTTCAACGAGATCTGCGCCAACCGACCGAATTGGTGGAACACATCAAACACCTCGCGTTTTGAGACCCTCTCGCTCGACAGGTTTCCTACGTGATGATGAGCGGGGAGCTACAGAGCATGGCCATGATAGACTCACCAATGAAAATGCGAGAGCCTTCCGGGAATCGTTCCCACTTGGCCTCCGATGTGTAGCGCTTCTCATCGGCCTGGAATTGATCCCAGAGTTGTTTGATGGACGAGCCGTGGTAGTGTCCTGAAGACACATCTCCGTTAGGCGGCATGTGATGGGCATGGGAGTGATGGGAACCGCCAAACGCTCCGTGGGGCGGCGCGGGTAAGGACGAGATACCTTCATTAGCAGAATACGAGCCATGCGGCGCACCAGCGCTGGCAATGGCCATCGACCCCGGGGCTGCATGCGCATTGGGACCCCGGGACTGGAACGAGTAGTGCGCCGGGGGAATGGCGGGCAAGCTGGCGGGTGGATTGGGGAGGGAGGGCTTGGGTGGCAGTGAGGGGGGGAGAGAGAGAGATAAGGGAGCAGAGGCGGCTTGCGTGGTGACTGGGGTGGCTTGCGCGGGGGCGTTGGAAGACGAGTCTGAAGCTGCGGCCCGAGCAGTGATGTTGTCTACCAACTTTTGGATGTCAACCGCGGTATCATCTTCATCTGCTGGCGCAGGAGCGGCGGGAGCAGTGACGACTGGGGCCGCGTCAGGGGCAGTCGCAGCGGGGGGCTGCTGCTCAGAAGGTCCGGTGGCAGCAGAGGCTGTGGCAGAGACTGTGGCAGGCGCCGTAGGCGGTGGGCTGTGGTTCGGGGCGGCAGATGGAGACTTAGAGGGACTCTCGGGGCCCTTGACTCGCCCAAGCGGCGACGCAGAGCCCGGAGCCTGAACCGAGCCGTTGGCGTGGGGCACGGCCGATGGAGGAGGAGTGGGCGATGGACGATCAGAAATGGCAGCTGCGGGGTCAGGCGCAGATGGACTATTCATGGATTCTGAGGCCATTGATACATCTGGTTGAGCGTCTCCAGCCTCACTCTGATCCTCATGTGCTGCGGGCGAGTCAAAGGTTCTGGCATAGTCATCGACGGCAGCATCTGGCGCGGCTGTCGTTGGTTCCTGCCCCTCCTCGCCCTCGCCCTCGCCCTCGCCATAGTCGATGCTGCCGTCGCTCTCGTCGTGAGACTCATCCGAGTAGTCTCCACCGACTACAATGGTGTCAGAGATCTCGGTGGGCTTCGGGTCGGAGGCCATGGTGAGTGTGTGACGAGGAATGGATGGTGGGGTGGCGAGGTTCAGAGCTGCCTCGTCAGCAGTCGCTGCTTGGTCCTGGAGCTTTGGGACTACCGTGTTTTGGATGGCGCTTTGGATGGAAACGGGAGTCGGAGAAATGGGATCTAAGTTGGCAGAAGCCACAACTTCTGGCGACGGCTCTGGCATCAAGCGCGGGATGGGTCGCGTTGTGGTCTCTACCAGGCCGCTGTGGTGGGCAATTGAGTCGGTCGGAGTGGAAAGAGGAGGATTTATTTTGGGCGCAGTCAAATATCAGACGGCTGCGAGCCACTTCACATTGAACGCGGGATAAGAGGGCAGGCTGGGCTGGACGCAGCGAGATTGTGCAGTCTTGATTGATGCGAATTGGTGAGGGAGAAGATGAGAAGATGGCGACTCTGGGAGTGACAGGAAGGAGAGACGAGATATCGGGCGATCCTGCTTGGAAAAAAAGGAGATGGCGGACACCAGAGATGGGGTCGAGACTGAAGCCAAGCGACGCGTCGTTTGGCGGGGAGTCACGAAGAAATGATCAAACTTTGGCCAGTGGTGCAAAACTTGCAGGTGGGTGTGAGCGGAGGTCATGTCGTGATGGAAGTGCCGACCCACGCGACAAGACCGATGCGGAGATGCAAGGCTCGCAGCCCACAGAAAATTCTCGATCTTGGTTTCCCGCCTGCCCGCGCACCCACCAAGCGCCGACTCGCTGGGCGGCCCACTTGCGGTCAACACCCCGGTTTGGGATAACGTTAGTAAGGTAGGCGTATTGTTTCATTCGGCGGTTCCAAACGGTTTCTTGGCGAGCGACACCAGCACGGTCAGCGCCTCAATGTCCCCGCCTTGATTGACAGAGTAAACCTGAACTTGTACGGAGTAGTACCTAGCCTCAGACGCTAAACTGCCCTTCTCCAGCTGCCAAAGGCAAACCAAACATGGCATATCGTCATGCGCTCTGGTCACCTATAAGTCTGGCAGCCTGCAAATGGCCTTTACACCAACGCCTTGTACCAGCACTTCATCGGTCTGTAAGACACCAAGCTTTTGATGCTTCCTTTGACCAGGAGCAGCTGGCCGAAGCAAGGACGTGGCACCAGTCCTTCCAGCCCAGCAGTCTGCCTGAAGGGAACACATCTTTCTCTCGGTCCAGCGGCCCCGGTGGGCAGCATGTAAACAAGTTTGTGCCATGGTTCTCTCACACAGCAAGTTTGCAGTTTGGGCTGACCATGTCAGGACGGAAACAAAGGCAACAACAACCTGGCCGATTGCCCAACTGCTCAATGTTCTGCCCAAGCTCTTGCACTCGGGTCTGCGGGAGTCAAAGTACTACTCCAGGCGGAACGACTGCCTCTCAATACAAGCACAGACCCAGCGAAGCCGCAGCGCCAACGCAGACGAGAACCGCCAGAAGCTGTTTGACGAGCTAGAGGAGCTGTACCGTAAGACAGTGCCCGGCGAAACCAGGCCAGAAAAGGCCAAGAAATACGAGGCACTGTGAGTTGGCGCCACCTTTGTTATGTAGCTGTTTCTCTTTTCTGGTCTAACACCCAAGCAGCAAGAAAAGTGCCAACGAGGCCCGTGTCAAAGCAAAGAAACACCAGGCTTCCAAAAAGTCGTTTCGGAAGGGCTCTGACGACTGAATCACAATCGCATGCAGAGCCGCGTGGAATCCATCTGCGCCATTGGGTCATGCCCAGACAAACGCTCCAGTGATATTGTTAGCGTGATGGATATCAATGGCCATCCTGAGCCATCTTTGGGTTGAACACCTAACATGTGGTTGAAGTCTGATGTGGGATGGCTCCCCGGGCGTGGATTTATCAAGAAAGGTCAAGAAACAGGGATGCTGAGCTCAGTGAGAGCGGTGAGCCGAAAGTGGATGCAGATCAACTCACCGCCCGGCAGAATAAAAATAATCCAGAGCTTCGGGGACTCGATTGCAGCAATTTTTGGGCCCCTCCATCGCCGTTGACAGTGCCCCGTCCGCAGTCCGCAGGTCTGCCCACATCCGCGACCATGACGACCCAAAAGACAGTGTAAGCCACGCGCATGGATTCGGGGTTGAATTATGCTCAGATTCTGATCGTTTTGTCTAATACAGAGACTCCCGGATCCCCACCCTCATCCGCAATGGCCTCCAGGAGAAGAAGCGAAGCTTCTTCGTCGTCGTCGGCGACCGCGCCAAGGATGCCATTGTCCATCTATACTACATCATGTCCAGCATGGACGTGAGGCAGAACAAGTCGGTTCTCTGGGCATACAAGAACAAGCTCCTCGGGTTCACGAGTCACCGGAAGAAGCGGGAAAACAAGATCAAGAAGGAAATCAAGCGCGGCACCCGCGAGGCCAACTCGGAAGACCCCTTTGAGCTGTTCATCTCGCTCCATGACATCCGCTATGTCTACTACAAGGAGACAGACAAGATTCTCGGCAACACCTATGGCATGGTACGTCTGGTTTCCGGGATGGACATGCTCTCGCTTTGCTGGGGCCAGATGAAGCTGACAAGCGGGACAGTGCATTCTTCAAGATTTCGAGGCCATGACGCCGAATATCCTTGCCCGAACCATTGAAACCGTCGAGGGTGGAGGTTTGGTAGTGCTTCTGTTAAAGGGCATGGACAGCCTGAAGCAACTGTACACCATGTCCATGGATGTCCACTCCCGGTACCGCACCGAGGCCCACGACGACGTTGTTGCGAGGTTCAACGAGCGCTTCATTCTGTCTCTTGGCAGCTGCGAGTCGTGCCTCGTCATTGACGACGAGCTCAACGTTCTTCCGATATCAGGGGGCAAGGGGGTGAAGCCGCTGCCACCACCAGACGAGGACGAGCCCAAGAGCGCAGCGACAAAGGAGCTGGAAAAGATCAAGGATTCACTTCAGGACACACAGCCCATCGGGTCTCTCGTCAAGCTGGCGCGCACAACAGACCAAGCAAAGGCCTTGCTTACATTTGTGGATGCCATTGCCGAGAAGACGCTGCGGAACACAGTCACCCTGACCGCCGCCCGTGGTCGCGGCAAATCTGCCGCCATGGGTGTTGCGATTGCTGCCGCCGTTGCCTACGGTTACAGCAACATCTTCATCACATCCCCGTCTCCCGAGAACTTGAAGACCCTGTTTGAGTTCGTGTTCAAGGGCTTCGATGCGCTCGATTACAAGGACCACGCCGATTACTCCATCATCCAGTCCACCAATCCCGATTTCAACAAGGCGATTGTCCGAGTGAACATCCACAGGAACCACCGCCAAACCATTCAGTACATTCGGCCTCAGGATGCCCACGTCCTCGGCCAGGCTGAGTTGGTGGTGATCGATGAAGCCGCCGCCATTCCCCTGCCCCTCGTGAAGAAGCTGATGGGCCCTTACCTCGTGTTCATGGCGTCCACCATCAGCGGCTACGAAGGCACTGGCCGGTCGCTGTCGCTGAAGCTGATCAAGCAACTGAGGGAGCAGTCGAGAGCCGGTGCCACCACCAACGGCGGCGCGATCGAGGTCGATCGCTCAAGCGGGAAGGCGACCAAGGACACCACCGCAGTGGGTGGGCGGTCGCTCAAGGAGATCACCCTCGCGGAGCCGATCCGTTATGCCCAGGGAGACAGGGTGGAGAAGTGGCTCAACACGCTCCTCTGTCTGGACGCGACGCTGCCCAAGGCCAAGATCAGCACTCAGGGGTGCCCAGATCCCTCGCAGTGCGAGCTGCTGCACGTCAACCGCGACACTCTCTTCTCATTCCACCCCGTCTCAGAGAAGTTCCTTCAGCAGATGGTGGCTCTCTATGTTGCGAGCCACTATAAGAACTCCCCGAACGACCTGCAGCTGATGAGCGATGCGCCGGCACACGAGCTCTTCGTTCTGACTGGCCCCATTGAGCAAGGCCGCCTTCCGGAGCCGCTCTGTGTGATCCAGGTGTCCTTGGAAGGCAAGATCAGCAAGCAGAGCATCCTCAACAGCCTGAGCAGGGGTCAGCAGCCGGCTGGTGACCTGATTCCGTGGCTGGTGAGCCAGCAGTTTCAGGATGACGAGTTTGCTTCGCTCTCGGGCGCTCGTGTGGTCCGGATCGCCACGAATCCAGAGTACATGTCGATGGGGTATGGCTCGCGGGCGCTGCAGCTGCTGGTCGAGTACTACGAGGGCAAGTTTGCAGATCTTTCCGAGGATGGGAGCAGCGCTGTGCAGCACTCGATCCCCCGTGTCACGGATGCCGAACTGGCAAACGCCAGCCTGTTTGATGACATCAAGGTCCGCGAGATGAACGAGCTGCCGCCGCTGTTTGCAAAGCTGGCGGAGCGCCGACCAGAGAAGCTGGATTACGTGGGTGTCAGCTACGGGTTGACTCAGCCGCTGCACAAGTTTTGGAAGCGGGCTTCGTTTGCTCCCGTCTACCTGGTATGTGTGGCCCGATTTTGTGTGGATGATGACATGGTGCTTACAAGACTGCAGAGACAAACCGCAAACGATTTGACGGGTGAGCACACTTGCGTCATGATCCGGCCTCTTCAGGATGGCAACGACTCCAGCTGGCTCGGCGCGTTCGCCAACGACTTTCACCGCCGCTTCCTGTCCCTCCTCTCGTACCGGTTCCGCGAGTTCCCGCCCATTCTCGCCCTGACCATCGAGGAGTCGGCCAACGCGGGCGCTCAGCTCGACTCGTCCAATGCGCCAGTGGAGATCAACAAGACTGAGCTGGATGGGCTGCTGACGCCCTTTGATCACAAGCGCCTCGAGTCCTACTCCAACGGGCTGCTCGACTACCATGTCGTCCTGGATCTCATGCCCACGATCGCCCAGCTGTACTTTTCCGGCCGGCTCAAGTCAAGCATCAAGCTCAGCGGCCTGCAGCAGGCGATCCTGCTGGCGATTGGCCTGCAGCGGAAGGAGGTTGACACGGTTGCCGAGGAGATGTCGCTGGCGTCGTCGCAGCTGCTGGCCATCTTCATCAAGATCATGCGCAAGATCTCGTCTCAGCTTGGCTCGCTCGTCACGGGGGCCATCGCGGCTGAGATGCCGGACATCAACAAGGTCGGGGTCAGCCGCGCGGATGCGTCGGGCGTCCACGACGACGAGGTGGTGGACAACAAGTTTGTTGCGCTGGAGAAGAGTCTGGAGGACGAGCTCGAGGAGGGCGGCGACGAGGCGCTGAGCGAGCTGCGCGCGAAGCAGAGGGAGCTGATTGACTCGCTGCCGCTGGACCAGTAAGGAACCTCTGCAGCGTCCCACAACGGATTGCCTGGCCATGTATGTGTACTGACGAGATCAACTAGGTACGAGATCGAGGGCGACGATGCGGTGTGGGAGGACGCGGAGAAGCGGGTGCGGCAGGCGGCCAAGAGCGGCAAGGGGAACCCGCTTGTGAGCGTCAAGACGAAGACGAAGCGCAAGGCTGAGGAGGCGGAGGGGCACGACGAGAGGGCAGGCGACAAGGGGCATTCCAAGTCCAAGAAGGCGAGGAAGGAGAAGAAGAGGTGAGGAGTGAGGCGAGATGCCAGACTGTAACATGTGAGATAGGTGGCATGTGTCGACTAGTCGTAAAAAGATACCCAGCCTTGAGTGGGCTTCTCACTTGCGGTTACACCGTAGGTCCTGTTGTGATAGAGTGACGCCCTGGCGTTGCCAAATGCTCGAGACCCTGAGGCGGGGTTGGGTGATGTGATTGGCCCCCCCAACGAGGGGCAGGACTTTGGAGGGTGCAAATCGAAAGTGCGGCTGATCAATAAACCCAAGGATAGCATCTCGACCTGAGAGAAAGCCTGGCTGCTATTTTTTCCTCTTCTGTGAGCTATTTTGGCCAACTCTCCTGCCGATCGTTCAGCATTGTTTCACGGACTTGTCTCGGGTCTGGCAGTGCCTGATAAGGGTTATTCTATCTGCACCGAGTCTTGCGTTGCCCTGGTTGAGTTCCAGGTTCTGCACCCTGGAAGAGTGCCCCGCACGACCCTCAACCAACCTAACTTTCGGCCCCTCGACCACTCGACCCCTCGACCCCTCGGTGCCCGGCGACTCGCACCACGGCTGCAATCCGCAAGGCTGCCAGTGACTGCTGCTGCTAGCGCCTCCACTGGAGGGACCACTTGACGAGCGAGAGCATCGATCGCATCGACGGCTCACTCGACAGTCTCCCGCGACATCGATTGTGCATTTGCCAACTTTCAAAACCCCCGAAACCCCCCCTCGAAGCCAGCGACCATCGCAATAGCAATCTTGCTCTACCTCCAAGCGACGCGCCCCTCGACGCCATGAGCGCACCCCAAACAACCGGCGCCCCGCCGCCGCAGGTCCAGCCTTGCAGGTACAAGGTCGGCAAGGTGCTCGGCGCGGGGTCCTACTCCGTGGTGAAGGAGTGCATTCACATCGACACTGGGCGCTTCTATGCCGCCAAGGTGATCAACAAGCGGCTAATGGCCGGGAGAGAGCACATGGTAGGCCCCCCTCGCTCCCATTTTCGGCACGAGCACCGTGTCTAACCCACGCTCTCTCGCAGGTGCGCAATGAGATCGCCGTGCTCAAGAAGGTGTCGATGGGGCACCAGAACATCCTCACCCTTGTCGACTATTTCGAGACCATGAACAATCTCTACTTGGTGACTGATCTGGCCCTCGGCGGCGAGCTCTTTGACCGCATCTGCCGCAAGGGCTCCTACTACGAATCCGACGCCGCCGACCTCATCCGCGCCGTCCTGTCCGCCGTGGCCTACCTGCACGACCACGGCATCGTCCACCGCGACCTCAAGCCCGAGAACCTCCTGTTCCGCACCCCGGAGGACAACGCCGACCTCCTCATCGCCGACTTCGGCCTCAGCCGCATCATGGACGAGGAGCAGTTCCACGTGCTGACCACCACCTGCGGCACCCCCGGCTACATGGCCCCCGAGATCTTCAAGAAGACGGGCCACGGCAAGCCCGTCGACCTGTGGGCCCTCGGCGTCATCACCTACTTCCTGCTGTGCGGCTACACGCCCTTTGACCGCGACTCGGACTTTGAGGAGATGCAGGCCATCCTCAACGCCGACTACAGCTTTACGCCGCTCGAGTACTGGCGCGGCGTGTCGGACAGCGCCAAGGACTTTATCCGGCGGTGCCTGACCATCGACCCGGCCAAGCGCATGACGGCGCACGAGGCGCTGCAGCACCCCTTCGTGGCCGGCTGGGCGCGCGTGGCCGCCGCGGGCGGCGAGGGCGCCGATAAGGGCCAGAACCTGCTGCCGACCGTCAAGAAGAACTTCAACGCCCGGCGCACCCTGCACGCGGCCATCGACACGGTCCGTGCCATCAACAAGCTGCGCGAGGGCCAGGCCGGCGGCTTCATGAACGGCAGCCGGAGCCGCGAGCCGGCCAAGAACAGCCCGCCCGGCGGCCAGACACCAACGCAAGCCCAGACCAACAACCAACAAACCGATCAACAAACCCCAGCCCCGAAGAAGGAAGACAGCGCCATCTCGGTCGGGCTCAACAACCTCACCCAAACCCAGAGCAAGGACAGCGGATACGGCACGCAGACGATTGACTCCACGACGACGAGGGACGGGGACAACGACGTCACGATGGGCGACGCGCCTTCTTCTTCTTCTTCAGACCACCAACACCAGCAGCAGCAACAACAAGAGGGAAACGGAACAACACCGTCGTCCCTGTCGTCGGCGACATCCTCACCGCCGCCGCCGCCACTGCCCGTGTTTGCCGTGCCGGAGAGCCTGCGGCCGGGGAGCGAGGCGAACCGCGTCGTGGAGACGAGTAAGGGGCTGTGGAGCGGGGTGGGGAGTCGGTATCCGTGAATTTTCTCTTCATATGTCTTGAGGTTTCAAGGCTGGGGGAAGGTTGGCGGAAGGGAGGGGGGGGAGGTAGGAAGTGAGAAAGGGGGCAGGTGGTGGGTTTTGTTGTCCCGGGCGGCGGAGGGCAATTAAAGAAGGAAGGAAGGGAAAGTGTCACGATCTGGGATCGGGGCTTTGGTTTCGCTTCTACTATGTCTGGCGGAAAACCTTTGTTGTTTGATCTGCTTTTTCTTTTTTTGTTCTTTTGGGTTTTCCCTATCTTGCTTGTTTCTCTTGTGTCTTGGAATTTTAATTGCGAGATATCATGAATGCGAGTGCGAGCCTGACGATGACGGATTTATGTCTCGAGACTGGGAGATGGCTGTCGGGTGTTGTGCTTCATTTTTGAGCTGGCGCCCTGGCTTCTTCTTCATCTTGCCTTTGGTTTGGGGACTTTCTCTTTTATGTTTTGGTGGCATTGAGATAGCGTATCGTAAACATGACTCTGTTTCAGATGAGGGAAGGTCGGCGAGTTGAGATGATTTTGTTTTTGGTCGGTTGAGACGACGAGGTGAGATGGACAGGGGGTGGTGGAGTGAATGTGGGTTGGAGACGGGATGGGTGCATCTGTTCTTCAGTTGATCTTGTTTCTCGGTTGAGGGCTTTTAAAAGGGGGGATTCGACGTGGTGGACGGAAATATTCACAAAACTTGCATCTCGAACGATGGACTTGGGGTGGCCTCATCCCTCAATGTCGTGTCTTCAACTTTTTTTTCTTTCTCAGCTTCCGTCTTGCCTGCCTTGACCCCGGCCTCGTGAGGTTGAAAGAAACAACCCGGAGTTGATAAGGCTGTGTGTCTGAATTGACTGAACTGTCTTTCTGGTTGACGTCGAGCGCACCCTTGCAATCACATGTCATGTGTTTTGTTTCCATCGCCGTTTACTTGGTGGGTTCCAGTTTCCCGTTTCCCGTTTCCCACGGCTTTCGGGGACTTTTCATCAAATGAAGTTCAACTGCCTGACTGAACATCACAATCACCAACCTTGCTCTTCTGGGCCGTTTTTTTCTCGAACATGGTCTCGTCTCCACCTGAGCCTCCATGGCGCTGTCAAATACGTCGGCACCGAGGTGTATACAGTAGTTACAGTGCTGTCCTGCAAGCATTGGTTCTGGTGTGCTGTGAGAAACGCGCGTGGACTTTCGCCTGTTCCGGGCTAGCGCTGGCAGGTCGGGCGGGTTCCTCTAAAGTCCGTGTCGCCCCGCGCAGAACCCCGAAGTCCGATGTGGCGGCCGCCCAGGGGTGTGGGGCCGGCGCGGTCGGAAATTGAAGCAGCGGCCCAATTGCGGGAGAACCAGGACCAGGCCGCGCGGGAGCGCCAGGGTTGGGACTTGGGAGATGGCCTCCCCGCCAGGGTGGTGAGAGGACGGCGGCGAGGCAACAAGCGAACGCTGCGGCAGTTGGCTGCACGACGGCTTGGGGCCGGGTAGCCTATCTTTAGTATGGGCATTGGTCAGGTGGTGAGCGGGTGATTCCGGCAGGCGGTGAGCTGTGATATACAAGTACAGTTGTTTAGCGCTGCTGTGTAACATTCAGTCTCCGGTGAGGTTTGAGAGCGTGGTTTCTCGCGCCCATGATGCTTTGAACATCTGAGCCGAAAAGGTCTCCCAAGGTCCGAGGTTCGATGAAGAAACCCGCAATAGGAGCCCGGCGTATACGTGTAGGGGAGCAGGGACCCTGGGACCTTCCCGACAACAAGGCTCAAAAAGGTGACGAAAAAAAAGAATTTTCTTTTTGCAGATTCTCAATGGTCCTTGAAATCAGGATCCATCAAACGTTGTCGGCTGGATTTTCGCTTGAACCCACTGATTAGTTATGCCAAGCATTTAAACCTGGGCCTGACAAACCCACACGGAAGAGACGCTCAGCTTTCGTGGCACTGATTGGTGGCGCACCCAGCTGTTGCAGTAGCACTAGCGACGAGCCAACGTCATGCGGTGAGGTGTTCTTGGACCATTTGGGAGCTCTGGCGAGGCGGACGAGATGTGTTTGACGAGAGAACAAGGGGGGCGTGACCCCTGGGGATCCCTCAGATCTCGTCCATGATCAGCAGACGATCACCGGCGGCTCGCGCGGTCGTGGTTGGGCCCAGGCGGTGTCGACTGTGTGAGCGAAGCACTTGTGCTGTCTCACGTGGAGGCACACGACACACCAGACACACCGTGGTGGAAGCAAGGGGGTGGTCAACGAGAGAGGTTGCAATCAGCAATCGAGGTCACAGATAGACCCACGTCGTCCCAGGCCAACAACCGGGATAGGCCGCTTGTTGGGAATAGCCTCCTCGCTTGCCCTGGCTCGCCTGGTCCTTCTCACGACTGCCGGCAGCGCCGCGGCTGACCGTAGTCGGCACAAGTACCAGGCAGCACGCACCGTGTCCATAGTACTTGCGTCTGGAGATATTTGGTGGTCCACAATTCGTTACATGGCAACCCAGATATGCCGACCTAATACTCCGTAAATGGGCTCTCTCATGCGTTTCCAGGACCCCAGGTCCCAGGTTGATCATTCGCATGGCAGCCGGATCGCCGCTGCAAAACAGCAACAAGAACCCCTGCCTCTGGACGGAGGGCAGATGCACCTCGGATGCCCAGCAAAGCTTGTCCATCGCAGTCGGAGGAACAGTGGATCATTCAAACAATCAGCGCCAGGACCGAGTGTCTCACCGGAACGGGCACAGCAGAGGCGGGCGTGGCAGCGTTGTCAGCTCGCGGACATTTGACGGGACCCGAATGACGCGTTGATTCTTGAAATCTGGCCGCGCGCAGGAATGCCGTCGTGAGAACCGGGGCCTTTCAAATGGCGGTGGTTGGGCGCTTTTGGCGACATGGTCAGATGCCGCCATTTTTTAGACTCGGTTATTAACGTTAGCTGCGAATGAGTGAGCGCGAGCCAGCCACTGGCATCGCGATGCGAGAGATGCGAGCACAGACCCAGGCAAGCTGGGCATCGGATAGCACGGATGGCCTGAAACCCAAAAACTGGCGAGCGTGCCGTTGACGCCATGACCTGCCCTGGGGAGCGGGGGGCAGGGGTTGCTCGCTGCAGGGCTTGAAGGGCGGCTTCCTCAGCACCGTCAGGTACCGTTACCTGGACGCTGGATTCAAGACACCGTACAGCCGAAACGGGGCAACCGGATTGTGTTACAAGCTCACTCAGCACGTCGGATTTTGCATAGACCCGAACCCTCGCCATTTCCGCATGCCGCTGCGGTTTTCAACATTTTCATTCCAGACTCCAGCAGGCAACATTCCAGGTCTTGGAAACTGGAGGTATAGATGATGAATTTTCAGCGGTACCCGTACACATCACGCGACAAACATGGACACGAGGCAATGCCGAGAGCCCGGCGTGTGGAGCGGCTCCATCTCTTCTCATTCGCTGGAGATCTCAATTTTGTGGTCCAGATCCTTCAAGGTCGAAACGCCCAATACCACGGTACGCGCGGACAGCAACGACTCGCGTGCTGCGGGCTCCTCATGGTGTAAGCTACCGTAACGGAAGACTTCGCTGGAAACGGGCGTCAGAAGAAAAAGGTCCCCGGGCGAGAGGGCTTTCGGGGTCGCTGACTAACGAAGGGAAAATGCCGTTCGCGTTCCTCTGAGACCGCAAGCAGCAAACGGTCGGGATTCAGCAAGTTTCTTTGACGTGGTCCCCACTTTCGTCGGTTGGTTGCAAACCCATGATCCCGCGTATCCATCGGCTTACCCAAGAACCTGGCTGGATCGGGGCCAGCAAGTGGAAGCCACCGACCGTCTGGGGTCTTGGCGTTTTCACCACTCGGTCACTTTTCAGAAGCGCTGCATATGAAAACCGGCGCCCGCCCGCGACTGCCCACCCGCCGTCATGAGTACCCGCCCGCTTCTTGGCCTGCATCCCGTCTTCGTCAACCCCATCACCGCCCTCGCCGCCGCACTCCTCCCACTTCTCACCTCCTCGTGACGGCTTCCTTCTCCTGCGATCCCGCCATCAGCGTTCCTCGGCCCTAGCGATCAGACTCGAATCGACCAGCAGTACCTTCGTAGCCACTAGCGCATAGCGTCTAAGTCATTCGAAATATGCATATGCAGCAGCAGTAGCGAACACCGAACATCTGATCTTCTCGTCCTCGATTCGCTTCCTCCTCCGCTTCCTCCGCATCCCTCCCTCCGCCTCCGGCAGGAATTGCAGCCCATTTTACTTTTTCTGCATTCCTTCGGACGGCGTTCGGGTTTCCCGCCACAAATAAAGCCAACCTCCCAGGCCCGACCTAGCCGCCCTCTTCCCGTCCGCCACTGCCCCGGCTGCCCACCATGGATGCCGTTGCAGAATTCCCCGCCATGCTTGCCCAGGCACCGGCGATGAAGCCCAAATTGCTACCTCTGAGGTGGCCCAGCACACTCGCCCAGCTCAATCCGATACCACAAAAGTTCCGCCCGGCCCGGAAACTGCGCCTGCGCCTGCAACCGACAAAGAGCCACGATCGGCCTGATGACATCACGAGACTGCAGCGGTCGTTTGACATTCGGGGGTCGCTCAAGGCGCTGCGCACGCGGAGATGGAGCCTCTGGGACCTGCAGCATTTTATCACGATCGGATTCGTATTATTTTCGCTGGCGATTCTGCCGTCGGCGCCCCTCATCAAGACGGGCGTGCTGGTCGTGCTCGCCGCGTTGCTCCTGATGCCCATCACCCAGCAGTTTTTCCTGCCGTCCTTGCCGATATGGACCTACCTGCTGTATTTCTTCGCGAGTCGGTAAGTCTTTTTGCTGCCTGTGGAGGGTTTCCGAGCAAGTCCGGGCATTCCGGCACAGTCGTGGGCGGATGTGAGCGAGAAAGCCGAGAGTGCAGTTGCTGACTCTCGAACCCGCGCAGATTCATCGGCACTGAGTACCGCCCGCACATCTGGGTCAAGGTGCTGCCCGCGCTGGAAAACGTCATGTATGGCGCGAACCTCTCCAACATCCTCTCGGCGCACACCCACGCCGTCCTCGACGTCATCGCCTGGGTGCCCTACGGCATCGGCCACTTTGCGCTGCCCGCCCTCTGCAGTGCCATGCTGTTTCTCTTCGCCGCCCCGGGCACCACACCCGTCTTCGCCCGCGCCTTCGGCTACATGTCGATGCTCGGCGTCACCATCCAGCTCATCTTCCCCTGCACCCCGCCCTGGTACGAGAAGCTCCACGGGCTGGAGCCGGCCCACTACGGATGGAGGGGTCGCCGCCGGCCTGCGCCGCATTGACGAGCTGTTCGGCGTCGACATGTACACGACCAGCTTCACGACCGCCCCGGTGCCCTTTGGCGCCTTCCCCAGCCTGCACGCCGCCGACGCCATCCTCGAGGCGCTCTTCATGCAGTACTGCTTCCGCGGTTCCGCCCCTTTTTCGTCTTTTACGCCGTGTGGATCTCGTGGTCCACCATGTACCTCAACCACCACTACGCCATCGACCTCGTCGGCGGCGGCATCTTCGCCGCGTGTCCTCTACATCGCCCGCACCCGCTTCCTCCCGCGGCCGCAGCTCGACAAGACGACGCGCTGGGAGTACGAGTACGTCGAGCACGGCGACCGCCCGCGCTCGTTCGACGAGGAGTACGGCTATGGGGGGTCGAGCGGCTACGGCCTCGGCCTCATGCGCCGCCCGGGCACCAGCGATAGCGACGAGTGGACGCTCGGCAGCAGCTCCAGCTTCGACTCGGTCAGCCGCGGCGACACGTTGTGCGGGAGCAGCAGCAGCACGCCGGGCATCCTGAGCCCGACCACGCCCAGCGACGACCATTATGATGTGTGGAGCAAGGTCCGCATCGGCGCCAAGGAGGGAGAAGCGAGCGAGGTCTATGTCGCGCGGTGATTTATCCGCAACGACATCCCCGTGAATCACCTCCCTTGTTTAAAGCGGCTCGCCGGCCGACGCAGTGCAATTTTAATACCACCTTTTTATCTTTGGTTGGTCTGGTTTTGGCTTCTTCTTCGGAAATATACCCCCTCTCGTTTTTTTATCTATAGACAACAAGCATTTGGCGTGCTTACAACGGTCGTTACAACAACACATAAGGCATTTTATGCATACGGCATACAAGAGATGTACGTTTTGTACAATCCGGGCATTGATGGACAGTTCCTGGGTTTTTTTTGCATGGCATGGCGTGGCATGGCATGGCAATGGGGGGCTTGGTTACAGGGGGTTTAATGTTCTGGTGGTTGGTTTGGTTGGAGGTTGGGGGGGGGGACAGATGAAGAGGACGGCGTGATTTGAGGTTGGGATGTGTGCGGTGGGAGGGGGGCAGTAAGGTCAGCCCTGTTGCTGTCGTCGTTCTTCGTGGTGGTGGATGTGGTGTGGTGAATGGGTGTTTTAATATCCTTTTTTTTTATTTCTCTCTCCGTCTCACCTCACCTCTCGTCTTCTCCCTCTTTTGCTCGCACTGTGTTATCTGTGGTATCTAGAGAATATGATGAAGCCGAGATGGGTAATGACTAATACGACGGACGGGGTGGGGAGAGGTAATGGAGGTGGTTTTGGGAAAGGGGTTTGGAAACATCATGGGGGTAAAGGGAAAGAAAGGGAAAGGGGACAACCTACACCAACCTGGCTTGGCGCACCAACCTGGCTTGGCGGGTCTATGGGCTTTTGGCGAGAGGAAGAGATACCCGGCATTTTGCGGATGGAGGGGCGGGTTGGGTTGAAGACAGAACACGAGTGAAGAATAATAGATGAAGTATCGTGTATTGGACTGAGACTGTCTTGAGAGGTGTGAACATCGTGTGAAACTCGTGTGAAAATCGAGTGAAGCTCGCTGACCAGTAAGAAGAGAAGACTATCTTGCGGCATGGAAAAGTTACATTCTTAGGCAAGGAAAGGTATCGAGGAGGGGATGGAATGTCGTTGGAATAAGGATAAACGAGGAAATGCGAGCCTTCGGGGTGAAATTCAGCCTCATCATGCCCGCCGGGCGAGAGGCGATGCTCCTATCTTACCACCTTCGTCTTATTGTCCCCGCGGTACCTCGAATAACCCTCTGATCCAGTCTGGGTCTGGCCACTTGTGGGCTCTTCTATCGTCCTCGGGCTCGTCCGGCACCTCGAGGTTCTGCAGCGCGGTGAGCAGCGATTTGCGCCCGTCGGCCGGCCAACGACGGGCGGCGAAATGTACTGGCTTGCCCAGCGAGATAGCTTCGACAAAGCTCCCCCAGAGCGCGTCAGACGCCTGGCAGAGGATGTTATCGGTGTCTGCCGCCTTGATGATTCCGAAGATCTGGCTTGCTGCGCTCGGGTATAGGATATTGGCGCGGGGGCTAGATGGACAAGGGACGGTGGTGAGCCGGGTTCCCAAGAGTCTTTCTGGACTGTAGGGGCATGCTTACCTCCAGCGGTGGTCAAAAAAAGAGTAAACTGCCCGGGCCAAAGTGCTCGGCCAATGCTATTGGAATCGTTGCTTTGGACCAGATATCTCTGAACCTGCTGATGGGTATGGACGCCCTCTTGCAGACGGCATCCTTCGCCCGAGAGGTCAATAACCCCGCTGGCTCGAACGGCGGCCGGAGACCGAGGTACTCGATATATGCGATGCTCGAGCTCGAGGAGCTCGAAGCATTGAGGCTTGCCTGGATCTCTTCCCAGCACTGCCGGACTTGGACAGTTGCTAGCTTGTAGACGAGGACACTCGCCGTGTCTGCTTTCGTTTTCTTTGGGATCTTTGACAGGGCCCTGACCAGCTGGCGGATGGCTGCTGGCGCAGTGACATCGGTCTCTTCTTCGTCTTCTTCCTCGGCCCCGCAGGTGGCGTTGTATGCCTCGACGCGAGCGAAAACGTCACCCACACGATTGAGCGTATTTCCCAGCATTTCGCTGAAGAAAATGTCGACCAGCCTCCGTGCCTGTTCGGGGGGAACCTTGACTTCGACTAGCCCGCCGTTCTTCTCAACTTGAAGTGTGCACCCATTCAGACCGTGGTACGCTCGAACAGCAAGGTTCCCGACGGCCGCGCGGCCGTACTCATTTTCGTCCAGGGCAAAGCTGATATTGATCCCGCTGATTGGACTCTTTGGTTGAACACAAGGACTAGGTTCGGGCCCAACGCTGCGTAGCTCCCCGCTGTGTCCCGTCTGATGGCCTTGTGTCGTGAGGGTTCCTGGACTGTAGCGGTTTGTGCGGCGGCACGTGCGGCCCCCGGTGTTGTCGTCCACATTGGGGCGGCGGACGTTGCTAGGGATGAATTCTGAAGAAGCCACCATGGGAGGGGTCACGACGTTGCCGGGGATGATTTCTGAACAAGCCGCCGTGGGGGATGACACGGGGATGTCGGAGATGACTTCTGGACAAGCCGCCGTGGGTGGTGAAGCGGGGATGTCGGGGATGATATCTGGAGAAGCCGCCCTGGGGGGTGCCACGACGTTGTCGGGGATGGTTTCTGAAGAAGCTACCCCAGCTGGGTGCCATGATGTTGCCGGGGATGACTTTCGATGAGACCACCTTGTGGGGGGTCCGAACGTTAGCGGGGCTAGATCCTGGCCAAGCCACCCTGGGGAGGCCACAACGTTCTCGAGGATGAATTCCGAAGAAGCCGCCCTGACCGAGGGGGTGCAACGTTGGCAGAGATGATTCTAAAGAAGCCACCTTGGGGTTGCAGGTTCCAATCATTGCGAATGGGGGTAAAATGGGGGTAGAGTCATTGCCGGTGAGGGTAGAGCTTGAGGCATACCGACTGGCGGCAAGTTACTCTGGGTGGTAGGGGGGCCGAAGTCCCCAGCCTCCCCGTTGTTGGGCCCCGTGGTGTCGTTCCCGATGTCGTCCTCGGCGTCGTCGACTTCCATCTCGTCAGCCTGCACATCGCGGGCTGCGGAGCCCTTTGCGCACCCTGCCTCTCTGCCCATGCCCTCGTTGGCCTGGGCGTTGTGACCCCTTCCTCTCGAGCGTTCATCTTCGATCCGCCGTCTTTGGAGGGACAAATTCGTCTCATAGAGCTCAAAGCTTTTGCGGCCAACTGCCGTGTTACATCTAATGGATCGCCGATCGTCCCTTCGGGTGCCTGCTTCAACGCGTCGGTGATGCTGTTGAACCCCCAAGCGACCTCTTTTCCTAATGAACACTTACTTGCATCCTGTAAAGCCCGTTTGAGGGTGGCCATGGCTGTGCTCCTCTCATCGCGACGCCCCTTGACGAGGCAGCGCCATTCTGGTTGCGTCGTGGATGGGGTGCCGGTGATACCTGGGTCCTGTCTACGCCCTGGCTGATAGTCTGTCGGGCGTTGTGTGCACAGTTGGTGGGACTTTTGTGTTGATGCTTGTTCGACAACTAACTAGTGCGGGGGTGTATGGCCATCGACATTTGCTTTTTTGCAGGGCCTCAGGCGGAAGCCTGCTGGCATGCAGCTGTCCGGGCGCCTCGGTGGTCATGGGCTGTGGGCTGGCCAGGAAAAGGACTGTGGAAAAAGGGAGACACTGGGAAGGAAAGAAGAAGGCAGAGATTGTCAAATGGCTGAGGAGACATCTGTTGCAACGCTGTGCCCATCGTTAGGCTTGAGCTCTGCCAGAGTGAACATGTCAGCACATAACCTCAACGCCACAAAATCATTGAAAATGCTTATTTACTACCGAAGGCGAGCCAAGCCAGACCTGAAAGATCTCCGCCCTCCTGTCTGGTGAGCCGTCCAGATCACCCGCCAAGCAGATCACCTCCTCCACCGTCCAACGCTGTCCTGGAAATGTCCATTCCAACGGCTGGGCTCCATATTGCCCGGATATCTCCTAGAACGCCCAATGTAGGTAGTCGTACAAAACCCGTGTGATTACAGAGACAGCAAAGATAAGCAAAAAACATGCAAAGGCTTTCCACAGTGCCTTTTGTGAGAGGATTCGAATGGCCCAACCGGCAGTTCAGGTTCGAGGACCTGGATCAAGATCGCGACCAAACCTTCAGCTCCAAAGCCATAGCAAATGTTCGAGTACCGCTGACTGCACGAGAAGAGCCAATTGGCACCATCACCTGCGAGAGAAGTGCGATTGAGCTCCTAGTAGGACCCCTGTCCGCGCTTCGTGTCGCCCATCCAGGAAACCTTGGGGCTCCGATGGTGCTTCTTCTTCTTGTTCTTCTTCTTGCTTGACTTGCTCTGGCCACCTGAATGCTGCTCGCGCTCAGGAGTCTTTAGGATACTCTTGATCGGCTCGCGTGAAGCTGACGGGGTGGCACTGGGCCAGGCCACAGGGTTGGTCGGAGTCCGCAGGGTCCAGGGCTTCGAGGGGTAAACTTTGTGAGGCGTGGGCACACCGGGAATCGGGACCGGAGTGAGAGACGGGATTCTGGGCTTTGTCGGCGTGCTCGGCGTCGAAGCACGCGCCGCCTCAACTGCCTTGCGCCGCTCCGACATGGACTGCCAAGCAGGCGAGCCGTTCGCGGCCCCGATACCTTGCTGAATGGCACTCTGAGGTGAAGAGCCTGCCTAAGTGCTCTTCACGCTGGGAATGGTTGGGGGCATGACCGGTGTGACCTTTGGTGGCTTCTTGGTCTCTGTGGATGTCGAGTCTTTCTTCTTTGACTTGTCCTTCGACTTTGACTTCTTGACTGGCGAGGCTTGCTCCGCTTCGGGCGGCGCAACAACCTTTGCGGAGCTTCCAGGAACAGGAGGTAGGACGGGGGTCTCCTTAACCGCTTGGGAACTGTCGACCCGTGCCTTCTTGGACTTCTTGATTGGCGTAGACACAACCTCTTCCTTGCTGGGCGTCGCTTTCTCGACATCGCCGTGCTTGCGCTTCTTGGCAGCCTTCGGGGTGTCGGATTTAGCGTTGGCAGCAGAACCGCTCGAAATGGGCGGCGCCTGGGTCATCTCGACGTCGACGTCGTCGTCGTCTGACGCATCAACCCCAACGTTGCTTTTGGCCCCTTTGGTGACACCATATGGCTGGTAGCGAGCCTTCAGTCCCTTAGGCTGTGGCCGAGGAGCATTGGGGACGATGGCCGATGAGATGGCGGTCGGAGCAAGGCTGCCCTCGCCCTCCTCGCCAAAGCGCATCATGCGGGTCATGTGCAAAACGCGATCGACCGGTTGGCTCACTGGGAATATGTTAGGACAAGACGGAGATGGGACCTCCAGAGTTTGACCTACGCGTCTCATAGTTGTTCGCCGTCTTTCCAGGAATGAGGACTTTGATGGCATGGCTCACAGGTTCTTCAAACTTGCCAGTGTATTCGGCGCCCTCGTGTGAGAAGATAGACTTGCCGGCGTGGAATTTGTCGAGGGGGATGCGTTGCTTCTGGATGACCTCAATGGGCACGGATTTGGGAGCGGTGAAATACCAGATCTGCTTGCCTTCGGCCTTTGCCTTTTTGAAGGCACGAGCAATAGCGGCAGCATCGATGTCCTCCTCCGCCTTGCGCAGATGGAAGCCCTGGGAGATGATCTCGCGGGCTGGTTGGCTGGCAAGAGTTAGCAAAAGGAAATTTGACAGAAAACAAGGTACTCACACCGCGGTCTTCCCGTTCCTCTTCTCCAGTGCCATGGACTTTGTCGGCTCGTCGCTCTCCGACTCAGACCCCGATTCCTCAGCGTCGCTTGCACTCTCGGAATCGCTGACGGGCTCCTTGTTCTTGGCGGTCTTGTTGACAGAGACGGCTGTCTTGGAGCTCTGGGTCCCGTTGGTTTTGCCCGCGGTCACCGGTTCATCTTCGCTCTCGCTCGCGCTCTCGCTTTCACTGTCACTCTCAGACTCCGATTTCTCGGCGGCGCTGGGTGTCTTTTTTGTGGTGGCAGTCTTTGCAGTCTTTGCAGTCGCGGTGGTTGCAACTTCTTCGTCGCTGGACTCGCTTTCGCTTGCGCTGCTAGCCTCAGAGGCAGATGTCGATTCGGCCTTCTTGTGGGTCTTCGCGACGGGGGAAGCCATCTCCTCATCGCTAGACTCGCTCTCCGACTCCGACTCGGCAGCTTTGCTCTTGCCGCTCTTCACGCCTTTGCTCTTCGTTGCCGACTTCGGATCCGAGTCGACGTCCATTTTGTCGTCTCCGTCGTCGCTCTCACTGTCACTCTCGCTCTCGCCCTCGCTCTCGCTAGAGGACGACTCGGAGACCTGAGCTTTTTGGGTGGCAGGCTTCGTAGCAGGGCTCTCAACCTTTGCCTTGAGCGAAGTGGTGGGCGTAGCTTCGGCTTGATCGGTGTTGAGGCAGCCTTCTTTGCCTTGTCCGCCTTCAACTTGTCGGCCCATTCTTGGTTTCTTGTCTCGTGTTGTCGTCAGTCTCGGAAGTGTCACTGTCGGTGGAGCTCTCGCTGTCGCTGTCGCTATCGCTCTCGACAGGCTCGTCGGTCTTGCGAGCGCGCTTCTGCGCGTGCCCGTAAACGCCTTTGGGACCATGGCGCGCACCAGGCCGGCCGCAGTCGCAGCGTGTTGGGAGAGAGTGCCGATGGGCGCGCGGGGCCCTGCCATTGGGAATTGATTTAGCGGTCGGTCCTGGAAAAAAAGAAAAAAAATCAAAACGCGAGTTGGCGGAATGGGAGAGAATGAAAGCAATCGCAAAAGGCGACTTTGGCAGTTGCGGTTTCCAGATGGTTGTTGTTGTTTCCGTTGCTGCTACTTTTTTTTCTGCCAACCTCCAAAAAATTCACGATAAGCTTCGCAGCGCGGGTGCGGGATCCCTGCAAACGGCGGTGGGGTGTGGGGTCTTGTGGGAAAGACGAAGAATGCGCAAGCTGATTGGCTGAAGCCACAAACGACAAAAGTTAAACAAACCTTGGAGAGACTCAAGTGCTTGCCCGAGACGGTCGGACAGGCCGCGCAAAGACGACTTTGAGCTGAGGAGCTTAATCGTGAATGAAGCTCTGCGACGAAGAAACTTTGAATTGGTTGTCGCTGGAAACTGGTTGTGTGAAAAACCAGTTTTGAAGTTGAAGTGGGTTGAGGAGAGAGGAGAGGAAAGTGGAAAGAGGAAAGAGGAAAGAAGGAAGTTGAAGGTGAAGTTGATTGTTTGTGGGAGAAACGAAACAATGGCGACAAACAAGAGGAGGAAACTAGATGGCAGCGGCAATGGCAGCGGCAATGGCAGCGGCAGCGGGAATTCAACGCCAACCGGTAAGCTGTGTCTGAAACCCCAGGAATTATGGAGGTATGGTGTGCTGACTGTCTCGACCAAGCGATGAGTGCGTTCGCTGCACGGCAACAACTTTGGGCGGCGGCAAACACGAGCTGCGAGTGTGCTTGAGAATGGCACGCCAGGGCAGCGCCAGAAATTGAGACGCGGTCAAGAAGGACTCGAAGCGAGACCCCGACGGCTCGGTCCGTGGCAGGTCGCAACAGCAAACGCCAACCACCCCTCGAGTCTCTCCAGCTGAGGCGAACCAAACGCAGAGCAGCGAGAGCGAAAAGGGAAGACCAGAGTATGTTGCCCATGTTTCCATCAAGTTTCCTTCCATAGACCGGATGTTGATCCAAAACAGCTCCACCACTCCATGCCCCGAGCCCAGCCGGATCTTGATCAGACAGTACTCGTCCTTCAAGCCCAACAAGAAGAACCTTCAGAAGAAAGCCGGCGGTCGGTTGGTGCTGACTACCCAGGCAGGAGAGGTAAGCTCATCAACACTCTTTGAAGCGAGCCATCTCATACTGACTTCGCACAGCGTCTTGTCATCCTTGGGAGCTTTGGCATCAAAGTCCGCGAGGGCGAAGCGACAGTCGCTGGTGCCATCTTGACGCCAGTTGACGATGTGCAATGGGTTCATGCTCCCCACTGCCATGCAGTGCCCGTCCTGCGCACAGCAGACGACACGGTCCTCGAGCTGCATCCTCATCCCGCAGCAAAGGGGCTGAGGCAGCTGGCGAATCTGAACCCGGGGTTCGCCAAACTCTGGAACGAGACCGCGAATGAAGCAGATTCTAAAGCCAGATCTTCGACATTTGAGATTGTTTGTGACTCCCCTAGTATTTGCCGGCTCATTACTAATTCGGACAGATCTACACTTCGCAGGATGTTCCTAAAAGGGCTGTCTTGCAAGAACTTGTCTCTCCAGCCGAGTGGAACAAGAAGCTGTCAGGTCTGGTGGCGGCCAAACGAAAGGGCACTCCAGTAATCTTTATGTGTGGACCAAAGTCGTCTGGCAAGTCCACATTCGGGAGGCTGCTGGCAAACCGCCTCATGACGGACCGGGGAGGCACCCGAAACAAACCTTGGTCGACCGTGATGGTCCTTGATGTCGACCCCGGACAGCCAGAGTACTCGCCGCCCGGAGTCATCTCGTTGTGCAAGATCACCACCCCGAACCTGTCGCCTTCCTTCTGCCATCCGACCCTCTCGCCAGCAGAGGGCCAAGTGCGAGCCCACGCCATCGCCTCCGTCACTCCTGCCCAGGACCCAGCACACTTCATCGAATGTGTCCTTGACCTCTTTGCCCACTACCAACAAGGTCCCGACGCCAAGTGCCCGCTGGTCATCAACACACCCGGCTGGATCCAGGGTACTGGTCTTGACATCCTGACCGAGCTAATCGCTTCCATACAACCGACTGAAGTCATCTACATGTCGCAAGACGGCCCCGACGAGACCGTCAACACCCTCCGATCCGCCTGCACGACCACCACCCTTCCCACACCCTTCTCCTCCCTCCCGTCCCAACCCAACGACAGCGCCCCCGCGCGCACATCCCTCCACTTCCGCACCATGCAGACAATGTCCTACTTCCACCTCGCGCATCAACATCAAACCTCGCCCCTCCCCAGCTGGAACCCCACGCCGCTGACCGCCCTCCGCCCTTGGCGCGTGCGCTACGTCGGACCCGACGCGGATTCCTCGGCATCCTGTGCTACGACCACCAGCCCGCGCCCGACTTGCTCGCCGAAGCCATCAACGGCACCGTGCTCGCCCTCGTCAAGGTCGAAAACCGCGCCGCCGCCTTCGCGGCAACAGCGGCCTCCTCCTCCCCGCGTCCCTCAACAACTCCCCACCCCCTCAAGACACCAAAATACCGCTCATCTCCAACCCGCAGGGCCTCACCCTCCCCGCGCCACTCCCGCTTCCTGTGCCTGGTCCTCGTCCGGGGGATCGACCCGTCCAACCACGAGCTGCAGCTGCTGACCCCGCTCCCGCGGGAGACTGTCGCGAGCCTCGCCGGGTCCGGCGCCGCCGCCGAGCAGCTGGTGCTTGTCGCGGGCGGTTCGACACGCCCTCGTGGGCGTACAGCGAGGACTTGTATTTGAGAGGTGCGGGTAGGGGTGGGGACGCTTTTGCTTTGTTTCTCCTTCTGCTCCTGCTCCTGCGGATGCGGATGGGGAGGGTGATAATGATCAAGAGGAGGGAGAGGGAGAAGGGGAGGGTGTGGATGTGGAAGTGGTGGATGAGAAGGGGGTGAGGGGAGAGGAAGGCGGGGTGCCATGGGTGGAGATGTTGCACGGGAGTCAGAGGCGGGCGGTGGGGAGTAAGGTGTGGAGGGTGAGGAGGGATTTGGGCAGGGGGTGATGGGCGGGTCATGGTGGGGTTCCGTTCTCTTGAGGGGGGATGGCACAGGGTGAGTCAAGAGCGACGAGGTGAAAGTGATAATGCTTGAAGGGAACGCCTCTAGGGCATCGCGTATATACAGTGACTGAGAGTAGCTATGTATAAGAAGAGAAGTAATGCACCACCCTGCTATGCAACCACCCAAACTGACACCCCGCCATGGCCGCCACCCGTTCCTTACGTGCACTGCGAGTAGTAGTCGTTGATGACCTTGCAGGTGTAGGGCGAGGCGCAGGTCTTGCACCCGCTGTAGTTGTTGCCACCGCACTGCTGCCACTGCGCGGCGGTGCAGCCGCCGGTGCTCGGGGCCGTGGTCGCCGCGGCGGAGGTGGTGGGCTTGGTGGCGGAGGTGACGGCGGTGGTGGTCGGCGCCTGGGAAGTGACGGGGTTGCTGCCGCCGCCGTTGTTGCCGCTGCCGCTGCAGGTGAAGACGGGCGGGCCGGGGATCGTGTACTTGCTGGAGGTGGTCATGGAGTAGATGTTGATGAGGATGCCGGGGTCGTTGGCCTTGTAGATGCCAGGGATGCTGTAAGTCTGGGGGCTGGCGGTGCCCGAGCCGCCGACGACGTTGATCTGAGCGCATTCCATCTGGGATCACGTTAGCCATGAACCTCCCGGTGCGGGTGGGCAGACTTACGTAGAGCTGAGCACCACCGCTCGAGCTGGCGCCGTGCAGGGCAATCATCTCAGCGCGGAGGAGGTACTGGCCATTGGGGATACAGGCCGGGATGTCACTTTGTGATTTGGTCAGCAGCTGCTCAAGGGTATGCCTCGGACCGACTAGACTTACATGTAGTGGAAGCCGCCGTTGGTGATGACGGTGCTGGTGCCCCACTGGCCATTGTTGTAGCCGTCCTCCTGAATCTTGAACCAGCCACCGCCGATGCCAGAGTCGCTCGTGGCAGAGCTGACCTTCTTGAGGTAGGCCAGCGTCGGGCCCTTGTGGCTGGCATCCATGACATCGTTGGAGCCCGAGGTGAGGGTGTGCCTCCAGATGGCCTTGACGGTGGTACCGGCGGTCACGGTGATGACATCGCTGGACGGGGTCGTCGGGTTGGGACCACCGTTGCAAGCCAGGTCGTTAGAGGTGACGTCTGTGATAGGGCCATCATAGGTAGGAGTCCGGATGCCGTAAGAGACCGGGTATGTGGTGCCGCCGGCGTTGAGCTGGACGAAGATGGTGTGCGCGGAGGCGGCCGACGCAGCGGCAAGGAGAGTGAAGCCTTTCATGGTGGATGATGAGGAGGAAAACTTGTCAAGTCTGCTTCTCTTCGCTTCGTCACGGAGCAGAACACCAGAGGTAGGGCATGGGAGATGGGATCAAGTATATATATTGACGCCTGACCTGGTTCTCCTCGCCAACCCTGCCAAGGCAGCAGCCCCCAGCTTGCCAAACCTGGGGCATGCATCAATGTGCCGGGATCCTGTGATGAAGCTTTTCTGGTGTACGCTAAATGGCCAAGCTCCGAGTCTGGGGTTCTCCCGCACGACTGACGCGCCGAAGTCACCCACGGCCGTTGGAGGGCGGAAGAAGGACGTCCGAACTGGGGAATTCATTTATTTAGATGAAGTAGCCGTCCGCGGGTTTCATCCCACGCGTCGGATCGCATCATTGTTCATCCATGCCCAGGCAACCGGTAGCAGCGAGCCATTGTACCAGAATTCTGCGATCAGTCAATTCATGAATCATTCTCGGCGGCGAGTCTCATCCAAGTCGCCAGTCAGTAAAACAGAGGTGCTGTGTTTCGACGATCGCCGGCTGTTTTCCGGGGTAAAATGCATGTCGTAGCGTGGTGGGCCAGGCCAGCACTGGTTGCTTCCATGTAGCATTTCGGGTGAATTGGCCGTGCTGCCGTTGGCCACTGTCCCGTCTCGGGTTTCGGGAGGAGAGTCGGACATACGCGTGGCAGGGAGAGAAAGGAAAATAGGAGTGAAAAGGGTGAGCAGTCCCACATTCGGCAGGCATGAAGTTGAGTGTAACCGCCAGCGCAACCCGGTTTTGCTGGTTTCGCTGCCCCCCACGGGCCGCTTTTGGAAGCCTCGCCTCTGCAGCGCCCGGTCCAGGCGCGCAATGCGTGACGTCGGGGCGCAGGAGGCAGGAAGGTGCTTCTCCTTTGAGCAAGAGCTGGAAGGAAGGACGGGCGGGGAGCCGAGATGCACTCGCACCAAAATTTCCAGTCGGTCATGCGACGAGAGCAACTCGGAAACTGCGCGGAGATGCTGAGCGACTGTCGAACAGCCAGACGCTGCTCGAAGCGCAGGATTGGCTTTCTGCGCAACGTATGCTGCTGCCAATAGTTGGCGATTGCTTGGTCGTGTTTCGTTGTCCAGCTGTCTTTCCCGCGTCGAGTTCCAACTTTGTTCAACTCAGCTGGAAAAAAGGGAAGCAAACTGGGTAACGCTCCAACAAATCAGACTTTCTTTCCGCTTTCCGCTGTTCATAACCAAGCCCCTGAACAGGGTCGCTGACCATGTTGTTTTCCTTTTCTGCACCCTCGATGTTCTTGCGTCGATTGCCTCTGGAGTCAGAGTGATGACAAAACTTGGGACTGACAGAGGGCTTAGGCATTGGCGATGCAGCTTGTTCTCGCATGGTGTTTCCAAAATGCCGGCGACCGAGCCGAGGGGCTGAGTCGGGCATTCTGAGCCTCGAGACTCGTTTTCCCTCAGATGGGATTGCGACTGCTCGTTGGTCTTGAGTCGGGGCGACGCTTGGCGACAGTCCGGTGTTCTGTCAAGACAATGAAAGTGATTGAGTCTCTGCAGAATTTGGGTGAGCTTCCAAGACCATCGGGAATAGGAGAGAAGAACTGACAGGCAACTTGAGAGAGCTAGAGACGTCCTGGATGGGCGATGCCTGAGACAAAGGCTATGGGCATCGTCCATTTCCTGGGCCACTGTGAACGTCGCCCAAGTGGAAGGCCATCATTCTCGCCGGGAGGGCATGAAGACCCTGATGGAACACTCAGAACACAGGAGGTGCACGTCGTTGACCTTCTAGGACACTGTGTTTTACCATTGTTGTGTCTGCTTGTCACCGTCTGTGGAGGAGGTGGTTGTTCCCCCCAGAACAATCTCGAGCGTGGACAAAGACAAAGCGGCACATAACAACCACTTTGTTCTGTTCTGTCAACGACATCTCTTAATGCATATAAAACACGATAAGGGAGATCACTACCTTGAGGTTTGGAATTCCGTCTTCACGTTTCGGAGCGAGACCTTCTCCACCGGGAGTATACATACGATCAAGTCCCAATGACACCGCCGTCTCAGGCTACCGAGGTGAGCGCTCCAGACGTGCAGCAGACAGTGGGCTGGAGTACCATGGAAGTTGTTATGGTGAGTGTTTTTGGGTGGATTGTAGCTTTCGTCTTACTGCTCGCCAGTGTCGTTGGTATCGCCACATCGCGGAGAAGGGTCAGCGAGATGGCAGCAAACCTCGACCACGTAACGGCCGAGCTGGGAGTTCAACAAGACCGGGCCTCGTCGCTTCAAAGAACCCTGAACATCCGGGACGCCTTCATTGAGCTTAATTTCGTCAAAGGACCAGAAGGGCATCTGGCCGCGGCTTTCGGCACCGCCCCCAACCCAGACCGCGTCTCTCATCGAGGTGAAATCGACAACGACCCGTTTGTTGTGGGGGACGATGATGAGAGCAGCGACGACGACGAAGAGAGCGAGTGGTCGATGAGGGTCAACAAGGATGGAGAATCCCCTCGGTCCCCAACCCCAGTGGCGGCCGTTCGGAGACGGCTCAGCGAGATTAAGATGGTTACCTTGCAGCTGCGGAGGATCCCGACCCAGGATGATGACTTGGCTCGCCTGGGCACCACCGTCGCCGAAGGCGGCCGACCACGTCGGGACGACAAAGCGCCACCCGAGGCTGACTTGCAGAAGACTGTCAAGACTGTCAAGAAGGAAGGGACCGTGAAGGATCATTATCCTTGTGATGTTGCCCAAGGCGTCTTCTCCGATTCTCAAATCGACCGCTACTGGATGGACAACACGATCGAGGCTCCTACAGATGTGCCAAGCCTGGCCAAGGGCACCCAGTGAACCGAGGCCGAGAGTCGCAGTGCCGAGGTTGATCAAGGCGACGGTTTCGCCAAGGATGTTGGCTCGATGCAAGTCTCGATCGACTCGTCAAGCAGCGGATATCATGATGCACCCGACACACCGGAATCCAAGACGTCGCCCCTTCCAAGCGTGCCATCGTCCCCTGTCGTGCCGTTCTCCCGGGAAGTGAGTCCATTGGACTTTCTTGGTGGTGAAGGGTGAGAGGTGACAGTGACATCTACGGGCGTAGCCACTCGGCAACGTGTCGTAGATCATGTCAAACCAGCCCGGGCCCTGCTTGCAGGGTGAGGCTAATGCAGATTGTAGAACGTTTTCCCAATTCAAGAAGGTGTGTTTAAGAAACCGGTGGACTTGTTGCCGTGCTAACGTGACCATGCCATGCTTTCCTCGCCCAACTTACCATCCCCCTGGATCCTCGGCGCAGTCCTCTTTAATTTCTTTCACTTCTCCCATGCTCTCACCGTCGCATCCTTCATCCTGAGCATTCCGTGGAACTTGTGCTGCGCCTTTCTTCAGCAGTCCACACCGCCTTCCCAACAGCAGTTGTCGATAAAGGGTCATCTGGCCCGGTCGCTAGACGTGACTTAAACCGAGGCTCATGGGCCCTATGGGTCCGAGCTGGAGCCATTCTTGCGACCGCCAAGGGCTTGGGCACTGTTCCACTGCCGCACGGCCGCCGAATGAGGGACGGTCGATTACGCCACAAACCTTGGGGACGGCATCGTACGAGCTAGGGGGGCTGAGGTGCATCCAAGAGCCTCTTTGCCCCCCGGTCTAGCAGAGGCCAATCGCAAGGAACGCCAGAACTCGGCGCCATCGGCTAGCTGGAAGCCTGCTTGGAACAGGACACGCTAGCGGCGTCTCTGGTCTAGCGTCCCAGGCTCCAGGTGCCCCAACGAACACCAGAACGCGGAGAATGGATGATCTGCAGTTCGAATCTCTCCACTGGCCGCTCCACTCCCTCCGCACCCCTCCGCACCCCTCCCCGCGTTTGCGGAGTCGGACAGCGGCAGTTCTCCCGCTACGGGTCTCACCCCCCTGTCGCTTTCCGAGATGCCAAGTCGCATCTCAACCACATTCCGCAGTAGCTCCAACTTTACGGGCGCCTCTCCCACGTGCCAACATGACCATTCCCTGCCTAGCCCACATAGCAACGGCGACTGCACCCGGATGCGGTAAATCGTCCAGGTTGCGCCCATCAGCTCACAACGTCGCCCCATCGGGCCATGGGCGTGATTGGACTCGTCGGGAGAATTCCCCAGCTCGCTCTGGTGGCAATCCACCCTGCGATGCGGGGAAGCCTTGGTTGGTCTGGCCAGAGCCCTCCTTGTCGTCCCAGGTGGCTCGGGAGCGTGTCACTTACAGGCATCGATAAGGAAATAGATTGGGTGCTTGCGTTGGCACTACCGGGATCGGTTGCCCGGCTGTTCTTAGCTCTCGAGCCGGAAAGATTCGCGGGAGGGGCCCCAGGGGGGACAACATCAGGCCCGTCCAATCGCATGTCCCCTGTCATCGGAGACAACTCCATCTCCTGGCTCCTTGACAGGTTGGGGTAGCAGGGAGGGGTCTGGGGAAGTGAGATGGATCCCAAGATGCTTCCCCAGATCGTCCGCCCATTGTTGACCCCGTCAAGTGACGTCTAAGACTGCATTTATACCGTTCCCCCTCTCCTCTCTCTCTCTCCTTCTGTCCCCCTTCCTTCTGTGTCCGTCCTCCTCTGCAACCCCTTTCCCACACCCCTCCTCCCGAGCGGGATCTCCTTGAACAAGCCGTCTTGTTCTCTCCCTCTTCAACCGCCCCCCAACAAACGCACAACCAAAAGAGAGCTTTCACCATGGCAGCCTCCCAGGAAAAGGTCGGCTTCGAGAACGTCGAGGCGGCCGACTCGGACCATGCCGGTAACAAGGGAGCCCCCATCTCGGCCGACGACTTTGGCTTCACCCCGGAGGAGCAGAAGAAGATCATCCGCCATGTCGACCGCCGCCTGGTGTTGACCGTCGGCGCCATGTACTGTGTCAGTCTGATGGACCGGACGAACTTGGGCGCTGCCAACATCGCCGGCATGGGCGTCGACCTCATGTTGATTGGCAACCGCTATGTGGGTTTTCTTCTTTGTTTTTGTCAGAGTACCATATGCAGGGTGAATGTGCTAATATGGGATGGCGCGGATAGAGCATCATCTCTCTCGTCTTCTTCGTCACCTACATCGTCTTCCAGCCGCCATCGACCGTCATTGTGCGCAAGATTGGACCTCGCATTCATCTGGCTGTGATCGCCATTCTCTGGGGCGGTGTCATGATTGGCATGGGTTTCGTGAAGAACTGGGAGCAGATGGCGGCGACGAGAGTCCTGTTGGGTTTCTTGGAAGCTGGTGAGTCTACTTACTCAAAGTGACTGTTGCGAGCAGATGCTGACATGCCCCAGGCTTCTTCCCGAGCTGTGTCTACCTTCTGAGCACTTGGTACACAAGATGTAAGGACGCGTCCAAAATGCCAAAAGGGGGCATGTTTACTGACAGCTGAGCAGACGAGGTCGGCAAGCGCAACTCCATCTTCTACCTGGTCGGCTGCGTGGCGTCTGCCTTTGCGGGTATCCTGGCCTACGGTGTAAGTCAACCAATAACTCCTCCCTTTGGGATCTCTCCACCCTAACACCAACAACAGCTCATGCAAATGGCCGGCCTCGCCGGACTCAACGGCTGGCGCTGGATCTTCATCATCGAGGGTATCATGACGGTGCTTCTTGGTATCGTCGGCTACTGGCTCCTCGTTGACTTCCCCGACGCCAAGCGCCAGAACTGGAGCTTCTTGGGCGTGCGTGAGCGCGAGTGGTAGGTTTTTACTCACGCCAACGCTGTCGTCTGATTCCGCTGACACCTCCCCCTAGGATCTGCGCCCGTGTCCACGCCGACCGTGGCGACGTCAAGCCGCAGCCCTTCTCCCTGGCCAAGTACATGCGTGCGGGCACCGATATCAAGGTCTGGGCGTACGCCATGATCTTCTTCAACACCACCACCGTCACCTACGCGCTCGCCTACTTCCTCCCCATCATTCTCACCCACAACATGGGCTTCAGCGTCGGCGCGTCGCAGTGCCTCGTCGCGCCCCCCTACGCCTTCGCCGGCATCATCATGTACCTCACGGGCTGGGCCGGCGACAAGTACCGCCTCCGCGGTCCCATCATCCTCTTCAACGCGCTGCTCTGCATCATCGGCCTGCCGATCATGGGCTTCCACTCGAGCCCGGCCGTCCGCTACTTCGGCGTCTTCCTCGTCACCGCCGGCGCCAACGCGAACGTGCCCGCCGCCATGTCGTACCAGGCCAACAACATCCGCGGCCAGTGGAAGCGCGCCTTCTGCAGCGCCACCTTTGTCTCCTTTGGCGGCATCGGCGGTATCGCCGGCAGCTTGGTCTTCCGCAACGAGGACGCGCCGGGCTACAAGCCGGGCCTGTACGCCTGCATTGCCACCACGCTGCTGACCATGATCCTTGTCGGCATCCTGACCCTCGACTTCCGCCGGCTCAACGGCAAGGCCGACCGCGGCGAGAGGGAGCTTGAGTGCGATGCGGTAAGTTGTGGCCCTTTTCTCCGGGAATTTTGAACATAAAACTGACGTGGTCACAGGATGATACCTACGAGCCTGGGTTCCGCTACACTTACTAAGTGTAGAGCTGGCTTGCCAGCGCGGCATGATGAGGTGATGGCGTGCTAGGGTAATGATGGGATATCAATGATGGCTGTCTTTGGGATTAGGGATTGGGAAGTGGAATTGTCTAGGCGCGATTGAGATACCACCGGAGCAGTGCAGTTGTGTTAATATGAAAACGTCAGTTGATTGTGCTTTTCGGTCCCCCCCTCTCGGTGTCCTTAGCCATGTCTCCATGCCATTCCTTCTGGCGCAGGAAGTGACGCATTTAGGTGGATATCCCTCACGTTGGAGCCCACAAGGACAACCTTCTCCCTGTCAGTAATTTCCCAGTTTTGTGTCGCCGTGTTCCAGTTGCTGACATCCCTCCGTGTCAGGTTGAACGTGACGGTCTGGGTCTCGCCTGGCTCGAGATCAATCTCCTCAAAGCCACGGAGGACGCCCCAAGGGTTGTCCTCGCCGCCGAGTTGGACATACTGTTGCTGTCAGCGCCGGTTCGATCAGAGATAAACTCAGGGGTAAACAGACCAGTTGTGGTATCTCCGCCCCCCTGACCTTGCCGGTATTCTTGATGAACGCCGTGATGGTATATAGCACCTCATACAGCCCTGGGTTGCCCCCTGGCGCCCCTGAGGCAGGCAGGACAGGCTGCGCCGACCCATCCCGCGCCGCCGCCGGAAAGTCACTGCCGTTCCCCACGCCCCCGGCAACGAAACCCGCACTATTGTCCAACCACGGATACACATACGGCGATATCCTCGCGAACCCCTCCGGCGCAACATACCTCTCCAACACCGCCTCCACAATCCCAAACCCCCGCGCCGGCGCCGTCACCCCCTCCGCAGCAGGCCACCTCCCCGGCACCCCTTTCCTCAGCACGACCTTCAGATCCGAGTACGCAAACCGCGCATACCCCAGCCCAAACCCAAACGGATACACCACCCCCTTCCCTCCCCCTCCCTTCCCAAACCACCGATAATCCACAAACACCCCCTCCCCAAACACCTGCACCGGCCGCCTCCTATCCTCCGCCTCGTACATCACCCCAGCCCCATAATTCGCCTCCTCCCTGCCCCACGTGAAAGGGCTCCTCCCCTGGGGGCTGACCCGCCCAAACAGCACGTCCACCAGCGCGTTCCCGGACTCTTGGCCGGGCAGTCCCGCCCACAGGACGGCCGAGACGTTGGGGTTGTCGTGGATGGCGCCGAGGAGGACGGGACCGGGGGTGTGCAGCACGACGATGGTGTTTCCGGGGTTGGCGGCGGCGACGGCGGCGACGAGGGCGTCGCCGTTGGCCCAGAGGGTGAGGTTGTTCCTGTCGCCGGCGTTGGACTCGACGGTGAGGTAGTTCTCGCCGGCCGTGGCGGAGACGAAGACGATGGCGAGGGGAGCGGCGGCGGCGGCGGCGCGGGCGGTGGGGAGGTCCCAGTTGGAGGTGGTGTTGGTGAGGGTTGTGGTGGTGTTGGCGAGGTGGGCGTAGAGGGCGGCGGCGGGGGAGATGAGATAGGGAAACTCGGCGGTGCCGGAGCCGTAGCCCATGGCGGTGGTGCCGCGGAAGCAGCCGCGGTCCGGGCAGGCGTTGGGGCCGCCGGGAGGGTCCTGGGCGTCGTCGCCAATGATGGCGATGCTGCGCGGGTTGGAGAGGGGGAGGAGGTTGTTGGTGTTTTTGAGGAGGACGATGGACTTGGCGCCAATCTCGCGGATGAGAGAGGCGTGGTCGGACTGGACGTCGACGAACTCGTTGACGACGGCGATGGACTGGTTGGAGGAAGGGTGCAAGGGGCCCGTGGTTTTGTTAGTCCACGCGGAGAAGTTGATATTTGGCCTCGCGGAGTAGTTGCCGGTGTGGACTCTGAAGAATGCTGTCATTATGCGGATGACCATGTCGTCAAGACGCCACTGGGGGACATCTCCCCTGAGAACTGCCTCGGTGAGAGCGCCGCCCCACCACGCCCGGTATGGGGCTGGCCCGCCGTCACCAGGCATGGCCATGTCGAGGCCCCCGAGTGCTGAGCCGAGGGTCGTGTGCTGGGCTCCCCAGTCGGACATCACTTGACCAGTTAGCACCCTTCCACATTGTCTCTCGACGTGCACGGCACTCACAAAACCCCTGAAACCCAAGCTCGTTCTTGAGCAGGTAGTTTGTCGTCCACTCATTCTCACACGCATACGTCCCGTTGATCTTGTTGTACGAGCACATCACCGAGCCCACGCCGGCCCTCACCGCGTCCGCAAACGGCCACAGGTACAGCTCGTGCATGGTCCGGTCATCGATCCGCACATCCACGCTCCCGCGGTAGTGCTCCTGTTCGTTCAGGATGTAGTGCTTGGCGCACGCCACTACTCCACGGCTCTGGATACCCTGGATCGTCTCTGCCATTGCGACGCCAGCCAGGTACGGATCGGGGCTTTTCTTCATCAACAAGACAGACCACCAGATGGGGGGATGCTCAAAACTTACCCGAACCCCTCCCAGTTCCTCCCCCCTTGCGGCACCCTCCCCAACGGCCCCGACACGGGTCCCAGCATCACATCCACCCCTTTACCCCTGAACTCAGCCCCCAATGCCTCGCCCCTCAAGCGCATCAGCCGACGACTGAAGGTCGCGGCAACATTGATCCCAGCAGGAAAGGCAGAGTTGTGGTCAGCTGGCCCCAACGCCATCACCGTCAGCACCCTTTCATCTCTCATGTAGTCACTCAGTGCAAGTAACTGGTGTCCATTTTTGTCAGGGTGAAAACTCACTATTCCTCACTCCCAACGGCCCATCCATCAGACACATCCCCCTGAACCCCAGCCGGGGCACGCTCCCCGTGTTGCCGATGCATCGATCCGCCTCCCATCCCGTGCCCGTCGTCAGGTTGACCTTTTCTGTTAGTGTCAGGTTCGAGACAAAGGCGACTGCCTGAGCGTAGGCGGCGGCCCAGGACGGGTCAGAGGTGTCCGAGGGGGGCGTGGCCCATGGGGAGGGGTAGCCTGGGAAGGGGGTTTCTGCCGCTTTGATGGCGTCGAGGAGGGTGAATGACAGAACGAGGAGAAGCAGAATGGTGGCAGCCATGGTGAGTGAGTTGGGACACGATCACTCTCAGCTTTAGTCCCAGGTGTGGGTGGCTAGTTCATGCCACAAAAGTAGCGACTGTCTTTGAGAAACCCATCCCCTAGGGAGAATCCATGAGCTGAAAGCCAGGAAACCTCTGCCCAACTCTCAATTTCCTCCCCCAAAACATGGCAGCGTCTCCAAAGCATACACGACCCCGCGTTGGCTGCAATGGATCGACAACTTACTCAAGACGGATCGTGACGGAACAGGACAGTCCCGTGATTTACCCATAGTATGTTGTCGGGCAGTATCCTGTACGACACCGACGTCAGCATCTGCCGCGCTTGGATCTCGGTTGCTCCTCGATATATTACCCACCCCTGCCACCGGCTATAGCCGTTCGGCTCTCGACGAGCGGTAGTTGAAGGGCTGGTACTTGCTGTACCAAATCTCCCCCCTGATGAGAGATCCACAGTTGCGTCGTCTGCTCCCATTGATGGCCAAAGGTCAACACTCGGCCTTTTTGTGACCAGATCACAACAAATGGCTCAAGGGAATACCTTAAAAGACAATGTGACATGTGTGGCAAATACAGGTCTTCAAAATCCAAAACAACCTCTAGAATCGCAATTCCTTGCGCCAAAACCCTCAAACTCCATCCCTCTACCAGACCCTTGAAGTAAAACAGAGTCAAGTACACCACCTATCCCACCATCACCTCAGAAAAACGACTTCTTAACACCCCCCAATAGCAGATCCCTCTTCTGCTTCTTGACGTACTTGTTCACCTCCTCCGACCACCCCTGACTCGTCTCCTGCAGCCGGTTCATTGCATCGTCCACCATGCCCAGTCTCTCCGTCCTCTCATTGAGCTGCCTCGACAGGTACTCACCCCATCCCTCCTGACCCGTGCCCGCCCTGCCCCCGCCCGCGCCGGCTCCTCCTCCCGCCATCCCCCTCTCGGCCGCAGCCGCCGCCATCATTCTCTTGCTCGGCGGTCTGTCCTCCCCGCCGATCAGCAGATCCAGGTCCGTCGGGCTGACATACTGCGTGCCCGAGATCCACTGGAGGTTGCTGATGGTCGGCCGGGGCGGGAGCACCAGCTGCGGGTTAACCAGCGTGTCCTCGGACGGGGGGAGGGACCGTCCGGAGCCCCAGACGGGCAGCACGGCGATCTCGGAGGGGCCCGTCCAGCCAAAGACCTCGCCCGTGCGCGAGATGACGGCGGAGGCGGTGCGCGCCGGGTCGAGCATGGGAAGCGTGGCGCGGCCGATCTCTTTGAGCGCCGGGAGCGAGTACGCACGCGCCGTCCGGTCGCCAAAGACAGCGACGAGGGCGACGCCGAGACGGGGGATCTCAGTGACGCGCGCCGCGTTGCAGAGCTGGTCGTCAAAGGATCTGGAGGCGCCCTTGGCGGTGGCAGGTTTGAAGACGCGGATTTCGGTTTGTGTTACTACGTAGACAGCGTTAGTCAGATTCAGGGGTGGGAAAGGGTGGGAGTCAACGTACCAACCACCAATACACCGTTCACCTGCTTCCCCTCTCTCAGCCCCGCGACTGAAGCCCCCGTGGCGGCGGCAGGCTGTCCGTTATCCGCATTGAGCGGACAGATCGCGACCACCTTGTCACCACCCGCCTTGGCCACACCGACAAACTGCGCAGAATACGTCTGCCCCGCCGGCAGGATCTTGAACGTGGCCACATGCCCCAAGTTCGTCCCCACAAAGCAGCCAATGCTGGAATAGCTGTCTCCCTCCATCGTCAGCACCCCAAACTCCACCACGGTCGGGAACTCTTTCGTCGCCGGTGCCTTGGAGGAGTGGCCCTTGAGGAACGACGAGCGCTTCTCCTCCTTCACAAACTCCGTCACCGACGCCTGGAAGATGACGCCCGGCCCGCGCAGGTCAATAATACTAAAAAAGCCGCCCTCGGAGCCCACGGCGACGAACCCCACGTCCGAGACAGTCACTACGCTGACGGGGCCCTGCATCATCTCGTAGAGCACAAGCGGCTGTAGGCCTTCCTTAAGCGACGGCTCCGCCCGCGAGGAGATGTCCGTCAAGCCTCCGGGTTTGGGGTCCAGCGGCTTGACCGCGTCCCGGCCAAAGTTCCTGTTGACGCCCCACCGGTAGATGACCACCTCGCCTGTTTTTGTGCCCGCCGCAAGCTCCCCCGTGGCGTCCGCCATGGCCAGCGCCGTGACACTGACATCCTCGAAGCGGTCAAGTGCCCTAGCAACATCCACCTGCAGCTGCATTGGGTTCTCGATCTCATCGTTGTACCCCACGTCCCATACCCGGATCGTGCTGTCGGCATGGGCGACCTGGATGATGTTGCGGAAGTCCCAGCCCCCTTTTCTCCGCTTCACCGCCGGCGCCCCCCCCCTCAGAATCTCATCCCCGTGGTTGCGCGTCTCCACCATCCCCAACCACCGCTCCCTCGGCATGGTGCTGACGGCAACCTTTTGCACAAACGGGTGGACAAAAGACAAGCTCGGGTGCAGCATGTTGGTCGGGCTGATGGGATACCCGGACGGGAAGCTCATGGTGATGACCTCTCCCGAGGTGAGCATCACGAGGATCGCAATCGGGTCCTGCGCGCCGTCGAAATACGGCGACGACCGGGGCACCAGACAGTAGTCGGCCACGTCGGCGCCCGGCGGGATCGGCAGCGTGATCTGTCTCTTCCCGTCAAAGTGGCTCGTGAGCACCTCCCACGAGCTCGTCGCATAGGTCGGCGTCGGCCCCAGCTCCAAGAACGTCAGCCCCTTCTCCTCGTCGTCCACCGCCTGTCCGCCCGCAATCAGCAGCGCCGTATCGTCCGGATTCTGCTTGCAGCACCACTTGATCCGCCCAAACCTCCCCATCTTCCTCCCCGCCATCGCGCCCCCACCCCCCTTCGCCCCAGCCTCATTCACCCTCGTCTCATACACGGACCTCGCCGCGACCACCCTCGCCTCCTTCTCGTCCCAAAACACCAGACTCCCATCCTCATGCGCCGTCAGCACAAACGTCCCCGTCGGATGCCACACGGCCTGCACCAGCCGCGGCCTCTCCACCCCGCGCCCATCGGCGCCCTTCGCCCCGCGCGGCAGGACGTACTCGAACCACTTGGTCGCGACGTTCTGCTTGAACGAGTAGACCACCGCCCCGCGCTCATACCCAATCAACAGCTTCCCGATATCCCTCGGGTGCATCTGCAGACTGACCACCCCGGCGCCGACCCCGAGCGCGGCCAGCCCCCGCGGGTCATCTTTTCCCTTCCAGAAGTTGGGCAGCCGGAAGCCCGCGGCGGGCCGTTCCCTGTCGAGGTCGTACGCCCACACCTCGCCGCCGTTCTGGATGGCGACGAAGGCCCAGTCCAGGCCCGGGTCGGTCACCGGCGGGCAGGCGACGCGGCCGGCGTAGGTGGTGCGGGCGAGCTGGGCGCCCGAGTCGAGGTCCCAGACGGCGAGCTCGTTGTGCGAGTCGAGGGAGACGAGGCGGTTGGCGACGAAGGCGAGGTAGCGGATGGAGAGGGGCGGGAGGGTGGATGCTGTGGTGGAGGAAGAGGTTGAGGAGGAGGAGGGGGTGTGTCGGTGGGGGGAGGAGAACGTGCGGAGGATGCGATGGCGGCCAAAGACGTAGATCTTGGCGGGGCCGTATTGGGAGGTGGTGGTGCCTAGGGCGAGGAGGGATTGGACTGGGTCGTAGCCTAGGCAGCTATTGGAGAGACAATCGTTAGTTTTGACTGTGATCAGGGGGTGATGTGGTGTTGGTGGTGATCCGGGGTTTCAAACAATGGAAGGGCAGCGGAACAAGTACCCCGCCATGGGCAGGATCTCTAAAATAAATGGTACTGTACATACCTGATCTGCGAATTGATGCCATAGCGCGCCAGCTCATCCGGGTTGAACGCCCCCGGGGCAATGCCCGCCGACAGGTCGTTCTGGATCCCCGCCTGTCTCGCGCGCAGGAAGCTCGCCATCTTGTGAGTGATGTGTGTTTATTTTTCTTTTTTGAGAATCGTAAGTTGACAGAGGAAGATGCGATACGGGAGCTTCGGTTGGTGCTGCTGACGACAGGTGGGGTGAAACGACCAGGATTCCCTGTCCCCTTGTCCACCCCGCGCTTTGCTGACGGGTACGCTAAGCCTGATGCAGTTTTGCATGTGCCGAGCTCCGACCTCATATGTCTGTGCATGCAAACGGCTCAGGTTGGTTGCTCTGCCAGCCGTTTTCAGGGGCAAGTCATCATTCCAGCTTCAACACCGAGTTCCACCATCGAGCCATGTCCAGTCTTAGCACCACTTCAGGCACTCAACTCTTGAATCTAAAAAAATCTTCACTTTGCATTGCAAGTCACAGTTACGCCGCCCAGTACTCGTTGCTGAAATCTCCGATCAATTGCTATTACTTTTCCGCTCTGGACTCATGTGGTTAGGAACCCCGGACCGAAGAACACCCTCATCCTGCCTCCAAGCGCTCAGTCCCGCCACCGCCAAGCTCCAACTACAGCAATGCCAAACAAAAACAAGCGCCGCCGGCAGTATGTCAGGCGACCTGTGAAATTCTCCGCTGCTCCTCCAACTTCCCATTAAACCATCTCCCAGACTTCCTACCCAGCAACCCTTCAGACCCACCACATGGTGTTCTTGAACACTGCAATGGCATCCTGGCGTGCATTTCCACCGTGGCCAATGGGCATCAGAGGGGCAGGCATGGTTCCCTCCTTCGAAGAGACCGTGCTGGCATCGTGCTTGGCCATGGGGCCGGGCCTCTTCAAGATCAGGAACTTGCTATCCTGAGGCACCTGCTCGCTGGTCGCCATGTTCTCGTGGTGGCGAGCCCGCGTACCGGCCAGATGCGCATAGTACACCGCAGGGTGCAGAGAGACTGGCGTCGTCGAGCGGCAATACTGGTAGCACTGGTGGTAGAGAATGCGCTGCAGGTCGTCGGGCCGCAGCCCGCACTCGTCGTGGAGCACGTTGTAGTGCACCGGCCGAGCCGTGCCCTGGATGGCCACGTGGGAGCAGAGGTAGAAGTCGTAGTGGAACGGGTGAGTGACCTCGCGCTCCACCAGCGTGCCGGGCATGCAGTTGCCGTTCTTGTCACCGCGCTCAGGGAAGAAGCGGATGTGGTGCCGCTTGGTGGCGATGATGACGGTGATCTTGGGCACCACGCCAATCGATTCCTTGAAGACCTTGCGCATCTCTTCGACCTCAAACTCCATGACCTGGGCAAACTGACCCTCCGAGACGCCATCGCGGATGTAGAAGACGTGCTGCGGAGCAATGTTGTTTGTCTTCCGCCACTTGACGGCCAGCGGCCCGAGCATCGAGTGCATGTTGGCGGGCTGGAGAATCTCAACACCCCAGCCGTTGGTCTGCACGGCGGCATTGTAGATGGCAGCATCCTTGTCCATCGAGACACACATCGCCGCTGTCGACGCGGAGCCGGCTCCCGTGTTGCCGTGAGAGACATCCACTCCAATCATGATGGTTGGAACCCTGAAGAACGCCGAGGCGTTCCCAGGCGGCTTCTGAGCGATCCTCGAAGTCTGGCCGCCGAGCTTTGAGTTCACCTTCATGCAGACATTGGAGCAGTATTGGCCCTGCGCCTTGCGGACGTGCTGCGCCTGCAGCATCTGCGTCAGGCACGCCCAACGGCAGTCGGCATTCTTTTTGAACCGGTCGTAGACCCAAGCGGTCTTGTCCCTCAAAATGAAGAACATGATCTGCGGTGTCTGCTTGTTTGCGCTGCCGCAGTTCATGTAGGCCCTCTCAACCAAGGCTTCGTGACCGGTGCCCCTGGGAGGCGTCATGATGAGGGGGTCCCTCCCAATCCTGCCACCATGGCCCGTGTATGTGGTCTTGAAGACCTTGACAAAGTTCTCAACGCTCTGCTTGTCGATGCAGTTGTCCACAACCACGAAGGCCCAAGACAGGAGCTCCTGCTTGTTGGGAGCGACGAATTTCATGCCGCGAAGATCCCAACGACCCGTCATCTTGGGGTCCGTGGTCCGGTTGCCGAACTGGATGATCGGGTTGGGGATAAGCTTGGCAGTGACCATCGGCATGGTCGGATTGATCTTGACGCCGAAGTGGGCAAGGTACCGATCCTTATCCCACTCGAGGTTCTGCACCATCGACATGACCTCGTTCTTGCGCTGCGGGGGACGCTGCACCGCGAACTTGATCATCTCCTGAGTCTGTTTGTCTATGTCAGTCTTTGTAAACTCGCGGGAGCAACTGAGAGGGAGGACATACCTGGTTGGGGTCCAACTTGAAGGGGTACGGGTTGAACCGGTGGACATCGCAAACTTCCATGGGGAAGAAGCCGGCCTTGGTCGTCTCGATGAGAGGAAGGAACCAGTACTGGACCTTGAACTTGTACTGCTCGAAATAGTACTGAGCAATGCTGTACTTCTTCTTCGAGCCATCGGGCATTGTCTTTTCGAAGGTGACCGCCCGTGCGTTGGCGCCCTGCTCGCCATACTGGGGTTCGAACGCGATGCGCTTGACCTTGTACTCCTTGGAGGCCTGAACATCCTTGCCACGATGGTTCACCTGGAAGCGGATGTTCTGCAGACGACGGAGAGCCTTGAAAGCCTCAGACATGCCCCAGGAAGGGCCATTACCCGGCGAATCAATCTTGACTGGCAGCAGAGCCTTCCGCATACCCTCGTAGTCCACTAAATGCAGTGTCAGTTTAGTCGACACCAAAACGTGATGAGAGCAAGAATGCCATCCGGCCACTCACAGTTCTCCCACTTGCGATCCATGCAGCCCAAAAAGTTGCGAGCCAGCTGCTCAAACTTTTGGCCGATCCAGAACGTCTGATTAGAGACATCGACGTTGACACCGAGTCCAAAGCCGCCAGACTTGAGTGACTATCGCACTGTTAGCACTTTCAAAGAGAGTTGAAGAGACAGCACGTACGTCGTTGAGGCGAATGGCCGAGTAAATGCCTTTGATGGCCTCGGTGGTCTGGTTTAGACGCTTGGTCTGCGATTGATCGTTGAAGAGCGTGCGCTTGATGAGACGCATGCGCTCGGAGGGACCCTGGCGAAGAACATGGTCAAGGAAGCCTAGACATAGTGAGCGACAACAGTTGACAAATACAAAGCTCTTGGTACTCACTGATGCACTCTAGCACCGTGTTGTCCCAATCCATCTTCTTGTTCAGATATGCCTGGAGGGCCTCCATGCGGACCTTGCAAGTCTGCTTGAGCTCGAACTGGAAAATGTTGTTCTCTCGGCCAGGGCGACCCTCGTCAGCGCCCAGATCAACGCTCATCTTGAACCCGGTGACATTGTTGGTCGACCTGTTGGATACTCTGTCAGTAACCCAAAAGCTTCACAATACCATCGTCACTCACCAGGCAAGCTTTCGATTGTCATAAAGCCAGGGGTTCTTGAGCTGGGCCAACTTGCCCTGAACAGCCTTAGATGCCCAGACCTTCTTGTAAACGACAATGCCCTTAGGCTCCGGAAAGATGGTGATCTATTAGTAGATTAGCAGCATGCCCTAACACTTGACCACAGCTTTTAAAGGATACATACGTCGTACTGGTAGACGTCCTTGGTCGAGACGGCCTGGATCCGGAACTGGTTTACGCCAACACGGATGTCCTGGCACGACGAATTGTAGCCAGGACGGCTGGCAAACGGCGTGTTGGTACGGTCGGCATGCTGAGAAACAGGTCAGCAATGGTGCGAGTGGGACTCAAGTGCGTAACCTACCCAGTAGGCCTCAGGAGGCAGGTCACAGCGCTTGTTGATGCCCGGGGGGGGCTCCAGAGGATTCTTCTCCTTGGGGGCCTTGTCGCCCTGACCGCTCGGGCGGTGCGACATTGTGAGCTTTGATGTAACTCACGGCCAGAGAAGGCTTCCTGGTGCTGAAATGGCTGTGGTACGGAAAAATGTCAGCAGGTTGTGGTCCAGCGTGGCTTAGAGAGAAGCGATCAAGCAAGAGAGATTTTGCTTGCCAAATCAGCTACTGCTGGATGAGAGCAGAAGTCAATGATGAAGGGAAGTAAAGTTTGTTGGAATTGCGTACTCAACTGACCAAAGCCACGATCGAGACCTTTCGATGGATGGTGACACTGGGAAAGAATGAGCGCGGAACTTCAGAGCGATACTCGTTTGTGGCGATGTCCAAAAGAAAGATATCGGGTGTTTGAAGAAGAATGCGTACCGAGTGTTGTGTGGAGTAGATGCGTGGACTGCAGTGTGGTATGGGGAGGAATGGTTCAAGGTCGAGAAGGTGGAGAGAAGGTTGGGGGGCAAAGGTGGAAGATGGGGAGTAAAAGGAAAGGTGGATGAAGGCTGAGAAAAAAACCCAAGTTGAGGGAAGGAAATAACTTAGTATTTGAAATGGGGGGTTTGGGTGCCAGGCAGTCATCTCAACTCGAGTCTCGTTGGCAGGAGCTAGACGGGAAATGACGACTGGGGGAGGGAGGGAGGCGCGAAGAGAACAATCGGACCACTTACCGATTTGCTCGCGCAGCAGAGTCTGGTTTGAAAGACCAACTTTCTTGCAGTTTCTGCAAGGTATTGGTCAATGTGAGCTCCCAGAACCGGCAGCCGAGTGATGGGGTCTGAAGATGAGACGGGTGAAGTGCGGGCAAGGTGACGGAGGGAGGAGATATGTTTGGGCACGGGAGTAAAAAGCAAATGTGGGTGAAGATGAACCTGAAAGTGGGAGGAGGTTGGGTTTTGTATTAGGATGCAGTGGCTTGGTTGCAGGTGGAAACTGAAGAAGAGATGGAGACGGAGGTGAGGGCGCTAGGGAAGCTAAATCGCAGGGCAGGATAAACACTTACCGCTTGAGCTTTGCAATTGACTTGAACGGTTGGCAAGCTGAGAGCAAGTGTTAGATTAATCTGGGGATCTGTAGTGTTGCGAGAAACGGGAAAAGCAGGTAGCCGATCTGACGAGTAGCTGAGTGGGAGAGGGAGGGATCCAAGTACCTGCAACGATCCGAGATGTTAGTTTCTTGAGTTGGTTGCGGTGCGGGAAGAGAAGAGTACCTCGAGCGGCAGAAGATAACTGACCAAGGGGCAGAAGTTGTGGTCGGGGCGAGGGAAAGATGAGGAAGAGGAAGAGTAGAAGTGGATGGAGGAAGATGGAAGGCAGAGCACCGTACTTAAGGGCAGAACCGAGAGGTCGCCGTTGGAGACGGAATATGACCAGAATCAAGCTTGGAGTGTGTGGGCAGTGTAGATTTTTCTGGGCCAAAGGAACTTTTCTGGGAGATGAGTCGGGGGAAAGGATGCGAGTGTTTGCCAAGCGGCCCTGTTTGGAGATGACTCTGTGGGGGCTTGGATCTGACTGACTTTTTGGGTGATACCTTGCGTGTGTGCTCACCTTGACGATGCTCTGGGTAGTATTTTGGGAGAAGTGAGAGGAAGAAGGTAGAAGTTGCCAACTACTGCGACGAGCTACCAGAGTAGGTAACTCGCGGAATCTCGTTGCGATGGACGTGGGTAGGGTGTCAAGTAGCAGCAGAGACGAGAACGCAAAAATAGCAACTCTTACCTTGAAAGCGTGATACAGTTTAGGTAGTTGTTGACGAGTGATAGAGATGGTGGATCGAGTTGCTGGGCTCGAGAAACCAGAAGGTTGGTCGATACCAGCAGATGCAGGCGAGGTTTGGTGGGTTGGAGAAAGAAAGCAGGACCAAGGTTGAGAGCCTGGTAGAGAATTTATAGCCGTGGCCAGGAACTTGAAGCCGGGTTGGAGAGCCGGAAGAAGGTTGACGGGCAAGGGGAAGCCGGATGGGAAGCCGGATGGGAAGCCGGAAGTTGTGAGACTGTGGAGTGGGCAGTGTTGCAGAATGCGAGCCGCGAGGGAGACGACGCTTCCACTTGTCAAAACTCGGGAAGAGCAACCAGTCTTGGAATAAAAGTGAACGGTTCTTCTTGTTGCCCAGGAACGGGCTCTAGTGCCTACAAGATTAGGAGGATCAAGAGCTCTGAATCTGAGCTTGCCATCTAAGACCGGATTCGTCTTAGGGCTTGTGCTGAGGCTATCTGCAGCCTGTCTATTGGGATTACTTGTCCATATTTGCCTTCTCACGAACTCTCTACCTATTCAAGTTTTGTGTTCATGGCTGATATCATTCAGGACACTGCTACACGTGGGTGTGAATCAGGGCTCGGGGCAGAACCCAACGGGAGCAGACAAGAGGACATCACAGAGCTCAACAGCAAACGCAATCCAACATTTGTAGGAGCTTACATACCTCCGGCAAGACGAAGCCAGCCATTCCTAGCACTATCAGAGAACATCAGACGGTGGCAGTTTAAACCCATCCTGCGCAGCTCACCACACTCCATGTTTCTCCCACAACACCAACATGTTCTTCACCAGTTGTGCGTTATTTGTCATCCCAGATCAATATTCTTGCAACGCCAAGAACGTCTTCACCAGTGCAGTGTGCGTTGTGTGTCATCCCAGATTAATATACTTTTCGCTTTGCCTACGATCCCATCTATTTCCATGCCCGCTGTGCGTTATCCCATTACCAAACGGCAAAAAGGACACAGCCCGGCAAGATCAAACCTCCCTCAACAGGCCCTCTTCAAGGCACAGGGAAAAACTCGCCCTGACTCTGCCATGTTCCTTCTTCTTCAGCAGCTGAACTGAAACAAAAAGACTCAATGGAGAGCTGCCATGCCATGCCATGCCAATCTTCCTCCATCGCTGCTCTGGAGATATGGCCGGGAGGATAGTGAAAAAGTGCACCCCTGGTCAGAGAAACGTTCAGGCGCCAACGCCAAACGCACGAAAACACCGCCCTACAAACAGCCCACCCGTCCTTTATACATATACAATGGCACTGGCCCCTCGTTCAAAAGAGAGGGTGCAGTGACAGGAATAGATACAAAACAAGCCAAGCCAGTCAGGGGTTAATGTTTGCACCCCTGACTCCGCTCAGCTGAGCCCATGCCCAAACTTTATCATCTCCAATTTCGAGAAACCCAAGTCTCTCGAGACTTGCGTACATGGCGCCATGTGCATGCCCTCCCCGCGTACTAGTAGGGATGCGGTGGATACCTGGGGTAGCCTCCCTGGGGCGGGGCCTGGCCATACATGTGAGGCGGGGGCGGCGGGCCGCCATAGCCTTGCTGGCCGACAGGCGGAGGCGGGTACGGCGGCCAGGCCCCCCCCGATCCACCATCGTACTGTCCAGGCTGAGGGTGGCCGTAACTTGCCTGCGGGGGAGGCGGGCCCTGGGTGTAGACCGCCGGAGGAGGCTCGTAGGAGCCGCTGGACCCGGGCCGAATGGAGCCCTGTCGGTATGGCGCGGTTGATGCGGGGGGTATGCGACCGCGGGTGCCGTCTCCTCCGACGTAGGGGCTGAGCGGCCGGCCAACGGGAGCAGGCGAGTCACGGTTCTGGTAGCCGCCGAATTGGCCGGGGTGCTCGGATTGGCGGCCGCTCTTCCAGGCGGAGTACTCGGGAACAGGAGTGTCGCGCAGCAGGTTAGTTACACCGACCGGGTTGAAGCGATGGAAGTCGTAGAGATCTGCCCGTGGAATCTGACTGAGGAGGAAGGTGATGTCCCGAGCAATCGGGGCTGGCGCAGCGGTGTATGATGCTGCTCCCTGGCCCTGCATCCGGCGCTGCTGGTCCAAGCGCCGGCCAGCGGCACCCTTAAGGGGAGATGCGCCACGCTGGAACTCGCCAAAGTCATTACGTTGGATCTTCCGCGGCGGCTCGTCAAAATCATCGGCGGGCAAGGGTCGCTTGGGAGAGTTGGTTGCCGGCAAGAACTGAGGCGCGGGACTAGCGCGCGCAAAGGGGGGCGGCCGGGGAGAGTTCTGTAGTGAAGGGACCTGTTCGATCGATGGGATCAACAGCTTAGGCCTGAGCTGTGTAGCGGGCGAGACGATGATTCGAGCAGCGATCGGGTCGAACTTGTCGGTCGAGTATCGCGCAGTGAAGTGGGCAAGCTTCGGGTCCTCCGGGAACAGCTCTGCCATGCGCTTCTCGAGCTTGGCAATCTGGGCCAGCTCGCCAAATTGCGACTCATACTTATGGAAGTAGGCGTACAGCGGCTTAGCCTTGTGGACCAGTTCCGGCTTTTGTGTAAGGCGGTTGACCACTGTCTCGAAGAGAACACGGGCATCTGGGAAAATTAGTCAGGCTGAGCACAAAATGAATAAAAAGGACAAACGACTCACTAGTGAAGTCATCGCGTGAATGGAGATACTTGATGTTCTCCAACGTAAAGTTCTCGTCCTCCGGGAACAGTTTCGCACCGCGGTCGAAGATCTTGCCTCCCGCCGGGTCTTTGTAGATGGTCCACTCGAGCTGTGCTGCGGCAGCATAGACATCGCTGGTGAGACGGCCGCGTTGACGCGCATCCTGGAATGCCTGCCGCATGCCGCCGAGCTCGGTGTTGGGCTTTCCCTTCCCTTGGATCCGGCGCATCGCGCGGATCAATGCAATCCAGACAAATGAGATGGTCCTCGAGAGGAGCTGGGTCTGTGCAGCATACCCCTGCTTGATAGCCCTAAGCTGGTCGTTTGTCCGGCTGTCCTTCGCACCCTTGTCCGAGGGGCCTGCCTCGTCCTCGTCGTCATCCTCCTCATCCGACCTGTTGGCGGAGGTCTCAACAGCCGCCTTGGCCGCCTCTTCAATCCGGGCGATCTCTGCGGTCTCACGATCCTTGAGGCTCTTGACAATACCATACAGGGTGTCCAAGACTTTGCTGTAAGGAGCTCGCACGGCCTTGCCACGGGCAATCTTGGCCTCATCGTTTTCTTCGATCGGATAGGTGGACTCGATGTAATCGCCGTGCTTCAGCGCGAGCAAGACACTCTCCGGGTTGGCCTCAATACCCCTTGTGAGGAAGTCCAGCCCGGTCGACACGCCGTCCTTGGACGTGATGTTGTTGTCAAAACACCACTGAGCAGCGTCCACCCACATGTCTGGCCAGAATCTCAGGGCCATGAGGGCCTGGTTGTAGACATAGAGAATGCGTTTCTGGTAGAGGCCAGGCTGGTCTTTGTCATCTTTGAGGTCCAGGGGGTCTGACTTCTCCCAGGCGATCCACCTCTTCCAGATCTCAACCTGTTCCATGTACTCCTGATCACCATCAAAGCCAGGGGCAGGGGGTAGCCGTGGGAGAGTTGTCCGCTGCAGGCCTCGGGTGATGTTTTCGAGGGCCGTGTTGGCACTCTTGGCCGACATGTACGACGGGGACTTTTCAGCAAGATACTTGCGGCCAGTTAGCTTGTTGAGACCCATCTCGAACTGGTCGTACTCCTTCCAGAGGGTGTTGACGTTGGCAATGGGCACACAAATGGCTCGCTGGTAGGCCTTGCGCATCTGATCCATCTTCTGCTGGTCCTGCCATTGGCTTCCTCCGACTGTGCCAGGTCCAAACTTAATGAACTGGATGTACTCGGCCCAGATTCTGCCGGCATCCTTGTCCAGGCCAATGTTGTCGATGACGAAGTCGTAGGCGCGCGAGACGGTCTGGCGAGCGTTGCCGCTGCTGTCGTTCAGGTCGTTTCGCCGACGGATGTAGTCGAGGTACTTGGTCCAAAGATTTACGTTCAACGTCGACATCAGAGACTTGTTGAAGATAAGCTCTGCTTCGGGGAAGTTGTTCAGATCAAGCTCCATTGCAAGATACTCAACCCAGACATCGGCCTATACGAGAAGTGTTAGCTCTTGCGCCAGGCTCATCACAGCAAAGAGCCACTTACAGCTTGCGGGAAAACGGCGAGGAAGCGGTCGTAGATCTGTCTCGACTGCGCAAGGTCGCCTTTGGCCCGATATTCGGCAATCAGTGCCAGCCAAGAGTCCATTGCACCGCGTGGGTCATCGCGGACGCGATCCTCGAGCTGGGTGATCCTGTCAACTGGTGCTTGAGACACCGGCGCAGCACCGGTGGCTGTGGGAGCTTGGGGCGCAACAGCGTTGCCATTCTCCTGTCGACCAGCGGGGAGTTCTGCAGCGGCATTCACCTGAGGGGCAGCATCAGATGCAGCCACCGAAGACTTCTTGGCAGTGATGGGAGAGTGAGGGACAGCAGACTGCGAGCCAGTGGCCGCAGTCAGAGTACTCGAGGTAGGATCGGGCGTCTCATCATCTTCTGAGTCGGAGTCTCCCACTAGGAAGCCTCCTGCCGTCCGCGGCTTTTGCTTAGCGGCGCGCTGGGGAGAGGGCCTGAGGGGGACCTGGTCTGAAGCTGGCTGAAGGGCCGCAGCAACGAGCGGCGCAGATGTAACTGATGCTGGGTCGTAATCACCCGCATCATCGGTGGCACCATCAGGTGATGGGAGGTCACCTGAAGCATGTTGAGCTGGAACAACGGAATACTCTGCTTGATCTTCATCGCTGCTACGCTGCTCAATCTCATTTTGCTCGTTGCCATCTGTCGCCTCATAGTCCCCATTCTCATCCCACGCACCGCTCTGAGCGGGGTCGTATTCAGCCATCGTGCGGAGAGACTGTTGTCTTAGATCAAGGCGGTTAGGATCGGTCGCTTGAGGCGGGGCCTTGGAGGGCGAAAGTGTCTCAGGAACAAAGCGCTGAGGCGGAGCCAAGCCAGATAGCAGCGATTGTCAGCGACCGTGGAGGACTCGGTTTCGGATGCGAATCGTGCGCGAGGGCGTAGTTGAAGGGGGGGTCGCGACTCGACGCAGCGGTCGGTAACCAGGGCGATGAGCGGAGATCGGGAGTCAGTAGGCGAGATGAATGCAAGGAATGCTCGAAGATGATCGTGTCTCGTCGAGGTTCGCGGAAGCTGTTTTAGTCAAGGATGGGGAGAAAATGCGACTGCCACATGCTGGTGAGAAATGACGGCGCCGGGCACACAAACAAAGAAATGCTCAGGTAGGTAATGGCAACCGCACGTTGAATGTGGGATATGCTATTCTCTATTGCATGCCGTCGGTGCCTCGGCATTCAAAAACAGGCGGTGCTATTGTGTGGTTGGGGTGCCAGAATAAATCGCGATTGGGATTCAATCCAGGTTGCGAAGAAAACCGCCAACCTCGCAAGTCCCAAGCTCCTTTCCCTGATGAGCATGAGGTGTGGCTTGCATGAGGCGGTGCACGGATGTCAAAAGAGCTTGAGATTGCCACCAGCCACAGTTGGATGGCCAGGCATCTGTGGGTCTCGGCTCCCCAGGAAAGTCAGGCGCCAGCGACGCGTTCTGGGCTGCGGTCAATTTACGCGACTCGACCCCTGCCCGCTGCCAGACCGCGACGGAACTTGCAAGAACGAACGCTCCAAAAAGTGCGCCCACTTTGTCGCCCACTGACCCCTCAAAAGACCCCAGCTGAGCCCAGGTCTCATTTTAAGCGGGAAGGCGGCCAAAACAAACACAACCTGGAACTGTTGCCCTGACTTAGCGCTTTCCTCAAACATCCTCTGCCGTTGCGTGCCCAGCCACCACCCTCTTCTTTCCTCTCTCTCTCAACATCCCCCGTCTGAAAATCCCTTCCTCCTTGCATCACTTTCCCTCCAAAAACAACCATAACCGCTACATCCATCGTACATCGTACCACAGTTTTGGTTAATCGACTGCCATACAACAACCCGAACACAAATTACTACCGCCACCCACCAGTCGCAAACATGTCTGTCGTCTCCCTGCTCGGGGTCAACGTGATCAACAACCCCGCCAAGTTCACCGACACGTACGTCTTCGAGATCACCTTTGAGTGTCTGGAGCCGCTGCAGAAGGGTAAGCCCCCCAGCCATTCCCTCTCCAACCCTCGCTGCGATTGGAACCCCGTCCTTCCGCAAGAAAAGATCTGACCTTGATATTTTTTCCGTAATGCCACAGACCTCGAGTGGAAGCTCACCTACGTCGGCTCGGCCCAGTCGGACAACTACGACCAGGAGCTCGACACGCTGCTGGTGGGCCCCATCCCCGTGGGCATCAACAAGTTTGTGTTTGAGGCCGACCCGCCCGACACGAAGCGCATCCCCACGGACGAGCTGCTCGGCGTGACGGTCATCTTGCTGACGTGCGCCTACGACGGCCGCGAGTTTGTGCGCGTCGGCTACTATGTCAACAACGAGTACGAGAGCGACGAGCTGGTCAATGACCCGCCCGCCAAGCCCGTCATTGAGAAGATTCGCCGCAACGTGCTCGCCAACAAGCCGCGTGTGACGAGGTTTGCGATCAAGTGGTATGTTCACCAATCATCTACTCTTTCGACTCGTTAGCATTGCAGACGGGAAGCAGACGCTAATCTCTGTGCGTTACAGGGACAACGAGGCTTCTGCCCCCGCCGAGTTCCCCCCCGAGCAGCCCGAGGCTGACCTCGTCGCGGACGAGGAAGAGTACGGCGCCGAGGAGCTCGCCGAAGAGGAGGAGGCCGAGGCTGTCGAGGCGAACGGCGAAGAGTCCGGCGATAAGGACGCGCAGATGGAGGGCGTCGAGGGCGCCGAGGGCGAGGGTGAGAACGGCGTGGACGAAGACGAGCTTTCCGACGATGGGAGTGTCGACATTGAGGGCGAGAGCGAGGACGAGCTCGAGTATGAGGGGCTCGAAGGAGAGGGTGAGGCGAGGGGTGTCGAGGGCGACGAGATGGAGGTTGACAAGCCGGACGCTGCTGCTGGTACAGTACAGCAGCACGGAGACGCCATGGTGCACTAGGAAGCTTTGTGCTAAAGTAAAATGGGCGCGACGGAGGGAGTGACGCGGGCATGATGCTTAGGAGTACTGACAGGGATATCGTTTTGCATGGGATAGGAGGTTTGGAGGAGGACGTGTTCATACCCTAGACGTTCTGGTTTATCTCGCCTCGAGAGGAATTCACCCCATGGCTATTCACCAACATGATTCATCCTGTGTGTGGGATGTGTTCAAAACTTTGTTCTTGTCTCACTTCTCTATGCTCGCTAAAAGACTACTATGCACCCTTCATCTCGATCTTATCTACAAGATCTGCGCCGATCCTGGCAATCTCTGACAAGATTGCCTCCCTATTAACCTCCACCAGCTCCTGCTCCTCGTCATCGTCATCCCCCTTGGCGCGTTTCTGACCAGCAGTAGCAGCCGGCTTGTACGAAGTCGGCAGATTGACCTTGAACGCCCGCCTCTGCATCTGCGGGTTCCAGATCGCCCCAATGGTGTTGTCCTCGGCACCACCCCGGAAAAAGACCAACGGCCCCGCGTAGGTAGCACAGAGATGCTCTAGGAAGAGATCGGTGGGATACCGCACCAGGGGCAGCGGCTCCAGCCCCGTCCGCTCGTCGAGGTTCTTGAACTTGGGCCGGCCCGCGCTCTCGAGCTCGTCCTCGGGTTCGATGTTGGCGTACGTCTTGAGCGTGCTCTTGACCGCCTTGCTGTTCAGGTGGATGACGACGTCGTAGTCCTTCAGGGCGGGCACAAACAGCCGCCGGCAGTCGAGTTCCACGCCCGCCTCCCTGATCAGGCGCGACGCGCTCTTGGCGAGCGACGTCATCCTCGCGGCGACCACCTTGGAGGGCTGGGCCTGGCCGGCGGATGTCGTCCAGGCGATGCCGCTAGGCTCCTGCGCAGTAGCGACGAAGAGGACGGTGTGGTTCATGTTGGGGTCGATCTTGCGCCATGCTTCCAGGCGCGTGGCGATGGCTGTCCGGTCCGCGGCGGGCATGTCGCCGCCTGTGTCGACGATCAGGGGCTCGGAGCGCCAGTCCCAGTGGGCAAGGAACAGCAGGGTCCGGGCGAAACCGGTGCTGGCGCTCGAGGGGGCGTCCCAGGGGTATGGCGAGAGGAAGATGTTGAGGACGATCAGTTCGATGAACTCATCGGTGAAGTGGTACGACAGTTTGTGGGCGTTGAACCAGTGCTTCACCAGGCGGATCGTCGGGGACAGGGCTGGGAAGCGAGTCGCACAGGTGGAGATGTACTGGTTGTGAAGAGGCAGATTGGTACAGCCGCTTGAACGACGCGAGCAGAGTCGTGGCCCGTTGTCGGAGGTACTGCTCGGCAGTCTTATCCTTCACTTGACGTTCAAGGAGAGCTTCCTCGAGATCGCTATGGATCCGGAGGGAATGGGGCCTGACTCGTAGACCACGTCGAGAAAGGCGAGGTTCTCGGTTTCGAACTTGGCATCCTCGAGGCCGACATGCGTCTTGATTTCGCCGGGCTTGCTTCTTTCGAGCAGACTGCCGATCATTAAGAGGAAAGCGATCTTTGTCCGTTGGATGGCGACGAGACTTTCTGGCCATTTGCCCGAGGCCTCAAATGAAACGATACACTCCAGCGGCCTCGGACCTGACTTTGTCGATCCAAAGACTGGAGGTTTGACCGACGCATGCCGCAGTTCTGGGCAGATGGGAGCTATTTGTCTAACGCGGAGAGGCAATTCCTCCAGATCCCGGATGTCGCGCTCAAAAGTGCCAAACGCTTTCTTTGCCACGTTAAACAAAGTCGTGTCCGCCGGTTTGAGTGACAACAGGGCAGGGAGGCCGTTGCCGTAGACCGTGATTTCATCATGGAGTTGCCCAATTCGCAGGTGCAGCCCGAGGATATATCGCATGATCTCTTCGCAGAGATCAAAAGGGGTCGTCGATGTCCAGATCAGGGTTTCTCGGATCGTGTCACGCTCAAAGCGTCTGAGCTCGGCCTTGTCGCCCCAAAACTTGCGGAAATCCTCGCACTCTTCCTTCTCTTCCGCACTAGGCCCAGCAGACGGACCGCGGTCGACCGTGCGTGACATGTTGACAGGGTCGAAAAGGATGCCGATCTCCAGGGTCGATTTCGCACGAGTCTTGGGCGCGTCCGTAAGAGCCCAAGAGGTGCATTCAGGGGTTTGAATGTGAATCAAACGAGCCCTCTCCCCCATTTCCTCATCTACAAACGCCCGTTTGAGAATCCGGTAGACCTGGCTGCCAAGCTGCCATGTCTGCCCCCGAAAATCCGACCCTGCCTCTTTCCCCACCCCGTTGTGATTCAAGCGCGCGACCAAGTCAAAGCTGTGTGATGGAACGTCTGTCTTGAGAATGAACGTTGGGCTAAACTGGTCAGCAGCGCTGTCAGCGAGGACGCGGCGGGTCCATTTGGCATGTTGGTGAAGCAGGGCAGCCGACCAAGGGCCCATCTTGAACGCAATGTTCAGTTGTCGGGTGGCGTCATAGAGAATGGGGCCAGAGTCGAGGTGTGCTTCGAGATCCGACTTCCCTGGGCCAAAGACGCAAGGTTTCTCGGCGAAGTTCGTGACGGACAGGAACTGGATGAGCGCCTTGAAGAGCTGAGTGGCGCTGAGAGAGGGAGACAAGGCTTTGCTCTCGCCTCCTTGGAGAAGAAGCGCCAGCAGCACGGCCCACTCGAAGTGGCCAAACCCCCCCTGTGCGATGTCTCCTCCGAAGCCTCTCTGTTGCAACCAGATACGGCCCAAGATACACGCATTCCTGAAAGCGGCGCATTTCTTTTCAGCTTGGCGCAAGACCTTGAGATATGGCAGGAAGCAACTCTCGGCAATAACAGTGGAGTTGTAGAAAGGTGTGGGCTCAGAAGAAGCGGTAGGTTCCCCGTCACAGCTCTTGCGGACGAGGGTTGCGCCCAAGTGAAGCTTTGCCTTGGGAAAGAAGCCGTCAGGGGCGCACGGGATGATTCGTATCCTGTAGTCCAGAGCGCCCTTGTTCTCCGATTTCTCCGAGTCCTTATCTTTCGAACCGGTCGGCTGGATGGCGAGAACGGGGCACAGGTGGTTGCCGCTCAGGTACTCGTACGACAGCTGGGCGTCGCCGGCGAGATCCTTCCGCAGGGCCGAAGCAACGACGGCCAGGTAATATGCCCTCTTGTAAAAGTAGCGCAAATCAAGGTAGTCCTTCTCTTGCAGAATCTCCTCGGGCAGGACGATGACCATGTCGACCGCGTGGCTCTTCTGGGTCTTGACCAGGGTTTTCGAAACATAGCTGCCGACGACATTGAACTGGGCAGGCTTGGCAAAGGCAACTTTGTAGTTGGAGTTCTCCTGGGGCTTCGGGTTGGGAAAGGGGACCTTGATCTTGTGTTTCTTCTCGAGCTTCGATGCGGCCTCGGCGACCTGGCGCAGGTTAGCGGTGCACAGCCATCAGTAACAAGGGGCCTGGTCTTCATACTGGTAGAGGGTCATGGGCATTTATCCCCTCGACTGCGCCTTTAATCCGATGCAGGAGTTCATCGGCGCCCGGAAGAGCGGTATCGTAGTCCAGGCGCACCGAGTCGAGCAGCTCCTCAGCCTCGAGGACGAAAGCCCTCGACCTGGAAATCCCCGTTGACGCAGCTGATTCCAGGACTGCCTCGACGCCATCCTGGCCATGGTCGAGTTTCCTCCGCTTTGCCGGCGCCGAATCCATGGTTGCTGAGGCGGGCGGGTGCCTGGTCGGTGTTCAATGCTCAGGGTCCGTCGTCCTCGACCGAGATCCGATCCAATGCTGCCGCGACTTTTTTCTGGGGATTTTTTTGAGACCATGCCTAGGTCCGATAAGATACGAGAACTAAGCACAGGGCGGACTATCCTTGTCCGGCGGGGTGGCCTGGCACAGTGACGTGCCTCGGCGCGCACTGTCACTCAGAGCTCTCATGAACTGAGGTAGGTAGGTAGACATACCATTCTTTTGGCTACAACCTGTAAGTTCCTATGAACAATTCTCTCAACTTTGAGATTATCAGCTCATAAAAAGCAGTCGCTCAAATTGGTTCCTTTTTTTCCATCACTTTTGTGCCATTAAGTCTCCTTTTTCGTTGGGGACCGTACTTGAGCAAGACCACGCAAACCTGGAACACAAACATGCCCCACCTCAACACTGTGTCAACCTGAGCTCGGCATCATCACAGCCAGAGCTTCCCTCACTCCCTCAAGGTGCCAAAAATCGAAAGTTGACGACCCCTGATAAAACGCACGATATTCCTCCAAACCTAGCTCGAAGTGAAGGGAGCTGCTCCCATTCGCGCGGCCAGCGCCATGTCGGGCACAAAGGCCCTGCTCAAGGGCATCAACGAGGCCATCAAGCAGCAGAAATGGGACGAGGCCATCGAGGCCGCCGAGGATGTCTTCCAGAAAGACCCCAAGAACTACCATGCGTGAGTTCACGAGTCTACTTTTGAGTCTGCAGCGTTTCCGAGATGCTGACCGGGCAGACACATCTTTCTCGCGTTTGCCCTGGACAAGAAGAACCAGCTGGACGAGGCCGAGACCACCTACCTCGCTGCCACGGCGCTGAAGCCCAGTGATCCACAGGCATGGCAGGGCCTCATCAAGCTGTACCAGCGCCAGCGTGGAAAGAAATTGAAGCAGTACCAGCACGCCGCCCTCAAGCTGGCCGAGATCTTCCGGGACGCCAACGAAATGTACAAGTGCCAGGATGTCGTCGACAAGTTCGTCGACCATGCGCGCGCTCAAGGCGATCGCGAACAGTACGTGAACGCGCTGGATCTGATCCTGCCGGAAAGCCCCATCTACCCGGCCCTCGAGGGCCGTGTCCCCCACCCCGCCAAGACGTACGAGATCCAGGCCCAGATTGTTGAAACGGACGAAAAGAAGAGAATCAACACCCTGATCGGTGAGCGGCGCACCCGGATAGGCGCCCGGGTCAGCGAGGTGTCCCTTGAGGTCAAGCGCGAGGTCTACAGCCAAAGCAGGCTGGGCTACGTGTATGGGCAGCTGATCAACTGGTGCACTGATGACGACGTGCGCCGGACGTACGAGGAGAAGCTCCTGCAGTACTGCTATGAGCGACTCGTCGCCTGGCCCGCGGGCGAGCAGAAAGAGCGGGAAGCAGCCATTGTCCAGAAGCTCGCCAACGACATGGTCATCATCCGGCACCCCTTCAAGTTCGCCTGGGACATTGCCATCAACTGGCAGGACCACAAGGAGATCCGAGACTGGGACGTCACCGTGCTTCGCCAATACTGCACCTTCTTCCCGGACAGCGACCTCAACCGGGTCATCATGGGCTTCCTCACGAGCGACATCTCCCCCTTCCCAAAAGAACCCTCGCAGCAGCCCACAACAACCACGGGCACCGAGAGCGAAGACGAGAGCGAGGACGAGGAAGCAGGAGGCGCGCCCACAACCTATGTGCCACTGACCGAGGAGGACCGGCTGCTGATGATTATGGAAGGCGTCAGCAGCGCCGACTCGCTGTTCGCGCTCAGGCTGACGGGCGAATACTACCAGCACATTGAGGAGCATGAGAGCAACGTCGAGCTTATGCGCAAGGCTCTTGACCATCTGAAGCTGGAGCGCTCCAGGACAGGGCTCGCATTCCAAAATACCGAGGATGCCTTTTCCCTGTATTTGGGAACTGCGTTGGTCTTTTACCAATCGCCGCGCCACCACCAGGAAGCCAAGAATCTGTTTGACGGAGTCCTGGCGCATGACGCGTCATCGACCGGCGCCATGATTGGCGTGGGTCTGATCTATGAAGAGGAGGAGGACTACACCGAGGCCATCGACTTCTTAGAACGGGCTCTGCAACGTGATCCGGGGAACCTTCGCGTCAAGACCGAGGCCGCTTGGGTCAAGGCCTTGAAGGGAGACTTTGAGACCAGCCGAAACGAGCTGGAGAGCTGCATTCCGCTTCTGACCAAGAAGGGGCAGACCAACAAGGAACTTCTCGCGCAGACTCAGTACCGAATCGGATACTGCGTCTGGAATATCGACACATCCAAGGCGGCGAGAAAGAGCCGAACCGGGGCCTACGCGTACTTTCTCGAGGCTCTCAAGAGCAACCTCAACTATGCGCCTGCCTACACCAGTCTGGGCAAGTACTACGCGGACTACGCGAAAGACAAGAAGAGGGCACGCCGGTGCTTCCAGAAGGCGGTCGAGCTCTCACCGTCTGAAGTGGAGTCTGCAGAGAGGCTCGCCAGGTCCTTTGCCGACGATGGCGACTGGGACCGCGTTGAGCTCGTGGCCCAAAGAGTAGTTGACTCGGGCAAGGTCAAGCCCCCGCCCGGCTCAAAGCGCAAGGGCATCAGCTGGCCGTTTGCGGCTCTCGGCGTCGCAGAACTCAACAAGCAGGACTACCGCAAGGCAATTGTCTCGTTCCAGGCAGCCCTCAGGATATCGCCAGAAGACTACAACTCGTGGGTTGGTCTGGGCGAGAGCTACCACGGCTCTGGCCGGTACATCGCGGCGACCAAGGCACTTCTGAACGCCCAGAAGCTGGAAGAGTCGCCGGATGCAAAGATATCTGGGGAGACGTGGTTTTCCAAGTTCATCCTCGCCGACGTCAAGCGTGAGCTGGGCGATTTCGACGAGGCGATCATCCTTTACCGCGAGGTCGTCGCGAACCGGCCAGATGAAGCCGGTGTGGCGATCGCTCTGATGCAGGCCACGGTGGACAATGCATTGGATAGCTTGGACAAGGGCTTCTTTGGCAAGTCGGTCGACCTCGCTGTCGAGATGCTCAAGTTTGCGGTGCAGGCTCCAGAGGAGATCAAGGACACCTTCAACTTCTGGAAGGCCGTGGGCGATGCCTGTTCTCTATTCTCAAGCGTGCAGGGCCGCTTGGCGGCGTTCCCGGCGGACTTGGTCCAACAACTCCTCGGCCTCGAGGACGCAGAGCAAATCATGGAGGTGGATGGAGTAACTGCAGTCACCAACGGCGCCGACTCAGATGAGGGCAAGATTGGGGCTGAGTTGACAAGAGTGCTGCACGCAACCATACTCGCACACAAGCGCGCCATCCAGGTGTCTGCGAATGACCTGCACGCACAGGCCGTCGCGTATTACAACCTGGGCTGGGCAGAGCACCGCGCTCACATGTGTCTACCTATGCGACTGAGGAAAAAGGCGACGAAGTACTTGAAGGCCTCCATCGCTTGCTTCAAGCGGGCCATCGAGCTCGAGGCAGGCAACTCCGAGTTCTGGAACGCCCTCGGCGTGGTGACGAGCGGCGTCAATCCGTCGGTGGCCCAGCACTCGTTCGTCCGCAGTCTGCACCTCCACGAGGGCGGGGCGCACGCCTGGACAAACCTGGGAACACTGGCTCTTCTCCAAGGCGACATTCAGTTCGCAAACGACGCCTTTACGAAAGCGCAGTCGGCCGATCCGGACTATGCTCACGCCTGGCTCGGACAGGCGCTCGTGGCCCTCTTGCTCGGCGACGCCAAGGAGGCGCGCGGGCTGTTCACGCACGCCATGGACATCGCCGAGAGCTCCTCCCTCGCCAGCAGACGGCACTTTTCCGTGTCCATGTTCGACTACATCATGGAGTCACCCGCGGACGTGCCCGTCACGTCCCTCATCCAACCCATTCTTGCTCTCAGCCAGCTCCAGGGCCTCAACCCGCAAGACCTCGCTTATGGCCACCTCGCGGCCCTCTTCCAGGAGCGCAACCACGAGCACGACCGCGCCGTCGCCACCCTCGAGACGATCTGCACCGCCGTCGAGGCCGACTACGAAGCCTCCGAGTCGCCCGAGTCCCTCAAGCGGTTCGCCATCGCCAAGGCCGACCTCGCGCGCGCCCACCTCGCCGCGGGGGCCAATCCGGACGCCGTGGAGGCCGCCGAGCTGGCAATCCAGCTCAGCAGCGACGAGTCGGACAGCGAGCTGACGGCCGAGGAGCGCACGCGCGTGCGCCTGAGCGCGCACGTCACCATGGGCCTGGCGCGGTACTACCAGGGCCGCGTCGAGGACGCGGTCGCGTGCTTCGACGCGGCGATCGACGAGTCGGACGGGAACCCGGACGTGGCGTGCGTGCTGGCGCAGGTGCTGTGGGCGACGGGCAAGGAGGAGGCCAGGGAGCGCGCGCGCGAGGTGCTGTTTGGCGTGATTGAGCGCACGCCCGAGCATGTGCAGTCGGTGCTGCTGCTCGGCGTGGTCGCGCTGCTGGACGAGGACGAGGAAAGCTTGGAAGCGGTCGTCGCGGAGCTGCAGGGTCTGAGGGCGAGCGACGAGGGCGTCACGCCCGCCGACCAGAAGAAGCTGGGCGAGGTGCTGAGGGCAATCGCGGCGTTTGGGAAGGGGGATGCCGAAGAGGCCAAGGCGAACCAGGCACGGGCGGATGTCATGTTCCACCCGCACCTGCCGCACGGGTGGGCGGAGCTGGGTGCGCTGGGCGGGGCGGAGGGCGAGAGCGCGGCCGAGATGGCGCTGCGGGTTGCGCTGAAGGGCGTGGCGCCGAGGGGGGATCTCGGGGCGGAGGACCTGGCAAGGGCGTACGCGGGGACGGGACGCGCCATGGACGCGCAGACGGCGGTGATGGTTGCGCCGTGGGAGAAGGCCGGGTGGCAGGCGCTGGGGGAGGTGGTCAAGGGGTAGCTTGTTGGTAAGTGACGGTTACATGTCGGCATGTGTAACGTGTTGGTCTGCATGAGAGCATGTATGGGATGGTAGATAAATGCAAATGGGTATCAAAAAACAACACTCTTAACAAATCCACTCCTCCACCAGGCCCTCAACTACCCCCTCTCGGCAGCAACGGCCTCCTTCAGCCTCGCCAGCCGCCCCTCCACCCACGCCCGATGCCACGCGTCCACCTTGCCCCCCAGCACGACGCACTGCGCGGGATCCAGCAGCACCACCCCCCTCGCCACCACCGTCCCCGCGCGCAGCAGGATCTTCTCCCCGATCAGCGTCTTCCCCACCGCCAACCTCTCGACCCTCTTCAGCTCGATCGCGTGCACCTTTTGGCCCTTGCAGTCCTGCACGACCAGTTTGTGCGTGCTGTGCTTGCCGCTGGCCCCTCCTTGCTGTTGCTGTCCCTGCCCTTGCCCCTGCGTCCCCTCCCCTTCCGCATCTCCCACACCATCCTCTTCGCCCCCATTCCCACTAGAAGAAGAGGTAGGCAACCGCACCACCTCCCTCCCCCTTGTCCCCTCCCCGCGCGCGAGCGCCTCCATCTCCTCCACCGCCTCCCACCGCGACCGACTGATGTCCTCAATGTCGAGCACCTGCACCACGACCTGCCGACCCAGCCTCGCCTCCCGCGTCGTCTCCGCGCCGGCGGCGAGATCCGGCGGCAGGCTGTGCGCCGCGACGTACTCGGCGTCGAGCAGGCCCGGGGCGGTCAGGTCGGCGGCGAGGAGGCGGGCGCGCGCGGTCGCGAGCAGGGAGGCCAGCGGCGGGGGCGGGGTGCGCGCGCTGCAGAGGGCGCGGAGCCAGGGGAGGGAGGGCGGGGTAGGTTGTGCTGGAGAGGGAGGTGAGGAGTTGGGTGGGGATGTCCATCTCTCCTTTTTCTTGTTTAAAAAAAGTTGAGTTTGGGTTTGAGGTGGGAATTTTATTGGTTTTGTTGGGGGTGGTGGTGGTTGATAGGTGGTGGGCTGCCTGGGTGGGCTGCCTTGAGGTTGACTGGTTCGGTGAGAGGTCCAAGTCGCGGACTGGGGACTTGATTATGTATTGCGCGTTCCGTTCTTCTGAACATCTTTCATTAGTAAAATAATGCCGAGTCTACAGTCAGTCTTTGACAAACTTTTGGGTTTTGTCGGCAGCGGTTGTGAAGGCTTGGCTTTTTCTGCCTTCAGGCCAAGAATGGCTTGTATGAGAGTGAAGTGCCAGAGAGGCAGTCGTGAACCCTGGTCGCATCCGAGGTGATGGTGGGGCCAGTGGGGCAACGCGTCGCGAAAACAGGTGATCTGGCCGGCAGCGAAACGACAACAGATTTCCAGGTTCAGTCGTCGGTGTCCCAACGTTCAGGATTCAAAAGGTCCGCGGAGATCCTCGCATTTGCCTCAAGACAATCGGCCGCCTTCCTCATCACAGTATTGCACTCTTGTGCCCACGTTTCGCATTTCGCACGAAACTTGGTTTCCTCCGCTGCCCTCTCCGGCTCGCTCATCGTCAACAGGTTTTCCAATTCATTGATGGCCGGGAGGATGGAATCTTCGAATGCATCGATGTAGGCCGATGAATAATCCACCGTGGCTGAGAAGCCAAGTTGTATTTTTAGGGCGTTTTCAAACATTTTAATCTATAAATAATCGAAAAGTTAGTCACTCATGTTCTTCAATTTCCGAGATTGATGACACCAAAGATCAACATGCCAGTGATCTATGACTTATTCTGATGGCTTTGACATCTTTCCCGTCATCTCCCTCTTGCATCGAGTTTTCGATAATCCGGATGAAATTCTGTAGAGCATCTTCGATCGGGATCCGAAATTCTTGTTGGACTATCTGATAAAAGTTTACCATCAACGTGTAAGTGCTTCCTTTTAGATCGCTCAGCCCTCGGATAGAATGGCCTGGAAGGGACAAGCGATGTCTCTGTGGTTGGGTTAGAATTGAGTAAGTAGTAGTTCGCTTCTAATGGTAGGTAGCAGTACTATACGAGACGGTGAACTAACCAGCCCTGGGTTCCTCTCCAGTTCCTTAATGACATCACCTTGCCTGCTAAGGATCGTCGTGTGGAGGCCCATGATGGTAAGACACCAGTCAACAAACCTTTTCACTGTTTGCTGCCCCCTCTCGAAGCACTTCTGCGTCGATTCCCGCAAAGCCTCAATTTGCGGCTTTATATTGTACTGTGCTTGCTCGGGATCATTGAGGAGTCTGATGATAGACGAGATATTGCCGTCGGGCTGGATCATGCGCTGGGCAATCTGACGGATGACTCTCATGCCCTCTTGGGCATCGTACAAGGCAAGCTTGCCCATGTTGCCACAGTGATGGAGGTTAATGTGGAAGTATTTTGAGCTGCATTGGCTTGGCATCAGCAAAGGACCTTCCCAACTGTACCACTTAGGTAGCACAGGCAGCAACGAGAAGAGACATGAGAGGAGATGAATGTACTCACGGCAGTCGAACGCAAATCTCTTCTTCAGAACTCTGGACGTTTTGAGAATCCATTTCAAAACGCAAGGCGGGCTCCGTGTCTGCCTCTATGAGCAAAATGGCCAGACTGGAAATGACCAACGGCGTAGCAGCCAGAGCGTTTGGCCAGCCCCCGGTGTCAAACCTAGTGGATATCATGGCGGCACCCAGAGCTTTGGCGTAAGCTTTCTGGAATCTCCGATCGAAGCGAGCTCCCCGCTCCTCATCGTTCGTGGCAGAAGGATTCGCGTCTTTTTCCGCTGCAGGCCGATGGACCGGTGGTGCAGCACTCCACTCGTCATCGTTCGTGGCATGGATATGAGCGTTTGTTTCTGCGGCAGGCTGTTGGGCCGGTGTAGACGATGTCTCCTGCACAATCTGCTGGATGTATCTCGCCGGAATGAACTTTGGTTCCACAGCACGAACGCTCGTCCGAGACGCTGGTAGTGTATGCCTGATGGCCTCAGCCTCGGCCTTGTGTCCCATCATCTCGTAGATAGTTGCGAGAAGTAGTAGAGCCTCCCAGTAGCCGTCGCCATCCGGCTCGCCACCTTTCTGTGCCGCGGCGGCGGCCCTTCGGTGTCCTTGCACGGCGGCCTTGCAGAGCCGCAGCGCCTCCGGGAGCCTATCCTGCCCGACAAACGCAGCCGACACCCCGCAGAGGAGGACGATGGCGTCGACTCGGCTGTAGTCCGCTGGCGGAGTGTGCGGGGTGAGGATCTGCGCGGCCTCGTCCCACTTCTCCAGCATGCAGCAGGTCGCGGCGAGCTGCAGGTCGAGCGATACCTGCGTCTCGCGGCTGACGGGCGGCCGCCGCTGCTGCGCCCGCGACGTCGAGGACGGCGACGACTTTTCTATCGCCTTGCGCAGGAACATGTCGGCTTGGTCGAAGTCGGATTTGGCGAGACTCTGAGTGGCAAGCTCCTTAAAGCTCTTGAAGAAGTCGACAATGTCGTCGCCGTCATCATCGTAGAAAGCTTCGTTTACTTCTTCGAGAATGGGTTCTGGAAACGCCCATTGCCGCGTTAGCATTGGTTTCCTCTCTGAATCATGCGGAACAAAGATAGTGGCTCCCACCCGGTTGGTTATCTCGCCACTTCTGAATTCGGCGTCGTTGCTCCTCAGTCAAATCCAGCGGCTCGCTAGCTATGGAACCGTGGGGCAACGGGATCTCTTGTGGTCTTTGAGAGTCTGGGACCTGCACAGGGTATGGCGGCGGCGGCGGCAGCTCGAGGTCTTGAAACACCCAACCATAGTCAGTAGACGCCGTCGATCCAGCCTTCGCGTAGAATGCTTTCCCAACCCTGACCAAGCTTTGTAGGTTCTTTGCTGGCGGGTTGTTTGCGAGCGCAGTCAACTTCGTCAGATGGGATCTGAGCTCCTGCAGCTCCTTGAACAGTTCGTCCTGCTTCAGATTGCCGCGCATCCCTAGCGAACTACCCGAGGCCGAGAGTTAGTCGGCTTGTATACACAACTTGAACTTGGGTGCTCTTAAACGTACACATTTACCGCGGCCAAGGCGGTTTGTATCGCGCAGTTGGAAGCACTGATCCTGTCTTTCAGCGCTTCGATGTTGCTGGCCTTGAAGGTGAACTGAAGCTGCAGCGATGTCTTTCCCAGAATCCCGAGCGTGTTCTTCTTGGTCGCGCCGGCTTTGAGGGACTGTGTAAACTCGACCAGCTCGTCGAGAACGGCCTGGCAGTCAGTGAGGGGCGCCTGGATTGCCTTCCACAGCTCGTCATCAAACTGCCACAGAGTTAGGGATCGAGAGCCGCAGTCCTTGAGGGTCTTCTCCACGGAAACGAGGACCTGCTGGAGCGTGGCTGCCTCCCTGTGCAGCTCGAGGATGGTTTTGTCGACCCTGCGAGCCGCCTCGATGAACTCATGGAAGCTGAGCGTGACCTTGCCCGCAGTGACGGCCAGAGAGCCGGCTGCCGTCGCAATCGTGAGCGGATCCATGGCGCACTGCGGAGTCGTGCGCCTCGGAGATCGCGGGTTTGTTGTCGTGGAAATCCAGACACTCGACGGAGATCAGACCACAGAGGCAGCATTGAGTTGTCCATCTGCCTTACCCCGCCTCGAGCCTGCCCATGCGCGAAAAGAAACCCCCGGGCCGCCGATGGCGTTGTCGCCCGCGAATGACTTTTCAGCTGCGGCTGACCCCGCGGTGTGGCTGCTCAAGCCAAGCACACTGCCACATCCAACAGCGATTGGAGATGATTTGGGCGCAGGGGATTCAAGAGCCAATCTCGTAGGGGGTTCGTCATTCGGCTGCTGGGACGGTGCGGCCTGTGCTTCGACTAAGTTATCGATCCATGTCGGACGCAGCCGAGCTCAGCAACCACACATAAGAGCTTTTGCAGATGAGGAGTGGTGATTTCTAACGTCCAACGACGACCCTGCATCGTACAATCCATCTTCCACTCCGCCGTGGCTAGGCCAAGACGCACTCAATCACCGCGCTGCCCCCCGGAATCTGCGACACCGCGGTGATCTTGAGCGCCGCCTCCCCGGTAATCACCTCAAAGCCCTCCAGCGTCCTCTCCTTACCCGAGATGGCCATCATCGAAAAGTCCATGGCCACCTGGAGCGGCGACGGCTGGGCCCCGAGCAGCGTCTCGACGACCAGCAGCCTGCTGTCCGCCGCCATGGCCCCCGCGATCTGCCGCAGCATCCTCACGCACTCGTCGTCGGAATAGTCGTGGAGGCAGCGGCGCATATAGTACACCAGGGCTCCTAACATATCGTCAGCTGATGCTCCGGCCACGAGATGCCAACAAGCTCACCCTTGACAGGCTGCTCCCTGAAAAAGTCCATGGCAACCATCCGCACCTCGGCCAGCTCCGGATCGTCGCGCCTCGCCGCCTCAACCACCTCTGGCAGATCTTCCAGCACACACCGGTGCCGCGGAAGCCCGGGCGTGGTCTTGAAGATGCCCTTGAGCGCCTGCCCCCGCCCACCACCGACATCGACGACAACCGCGCGGTCGGCGGACTTGGACGCCTCTTCGACCGCCCAGCTGAGATCGTAGGCGCCCAGCGCGGGCATCAGTTCCTCGATGCCGGCCATGGCAATTGTGAAGACCTGGAGGCGTTCCTCGGAGCTGTGGTTGATGTCCCAGACGGTGGACCCGAGGCGGCCCTCGGCAAAGGCCACGACGGTCTGCAGGCGGTCCGTCGGCTCCGTGGCGAGGCCGAACTGGTCAAAGTATCGGGGCATGGCGGAGAAGGCCGCCATTTGGCTGTCGAACCTGGGGGGCAGGCGTTAGTGATGACTCAAGCTGCTGCAGACCTGGGCTCCTGACCCGAGCTGCACCATGGCCCAGATGGGGTTGGGCGTGGTCAGCGCCTTGGAGAATTCTGTGTGCGCAAGGCCGTCGGCTCCGACCTGCTTGAGGCTGCCGTTTGCAACGAGAGCTCGGCCGATTCGTTGCTCGGAGACCGTGAGCTTGAGCCGGGACGGAGGCGAGGACCCCCATGTAAAACTTACTGATCAACGACACATCGGCGCCCAGTTTTCTGGATAGTTCAGTGTACGAAATGGCTGCGCCGTCCTCGACGGGGATGTGTGCAAATGCCTTCCATTTGATGAAGAGGCGGAGGGCGGTGATGTGGGTAAAGTGTGGCAGCCACACCAGGAACTTGTCCTTGGGCAAGCTGACCGCGTCAATCAAGTCGGTGCCCGCTTTGATCAGGCCCATCCGCTGGAACTGGTCTGTCTCGAGAGATAAGTTCCCAGTACGGAGCCCCTCGGCGGCCTGAGAGAGCCTCTCGGCCAGCGAGTCCAGCGTGTCTGCGAGAGTGGGTGCCATGGTCGAACAACGGCAGACTGGAAACGGTAATGGTGAGATTGTCCCGAAACACAGCGTGTGGAATGGATTTGATTCAGGTCGAGATTCGGCATTTCTCGCAGGAATCGGTCAAGACGGCCTCGGGCTTGGATCAACCGATTTAGGTGTTCAGGTCGGTACTTTTAACTCCGGCCGCCCACCGATACCGCCTCTCAGATCGCCTAGTTGAAGGCTCAATGTGAATGGGTACTCCTGGCCCCTCTGTCCGATGTGTTGTCCGGGCGTGTTCCGCGCACAAGCAGGACGTTGGCAGGACATTGGCAGGGACGTACTCAAGGTCCTTTGTCACGCTCACAGGCAGAGCTTTAGGTGGAGTGATGCCAGTGATGTTACACCTTCAACTTTTTATTCTTAGTGGATAAGAGAGAGAAAAACATATGATGGGTGTCTCTCGACATTTACCAAGGGCCTACCGTGCAGGGGATGCATAGTTCCTGCCTTTTGAAGACTGGCCTCTTCGTCACATCCTCTCGTTCTCTCTCGCTTGGTACCTCCATAGAGGAAACCGTGGGAATCGCGCGTCCGGAAGCTGCCAGGAGTTAGAATGGATGAATCAGATAGGCGCTGCCGGAGTCGGCGATGCCTAACCCCGAGTCGTCACAATTCCGAATGAGTGAGCCACTTGACAAAGCCGACCTGCTTAACCCCGAGTTGAGTTGCTGGATGAAACACCTGGCCCGTGCAACAGCTTCCCCAGATTCTCAGCACCCTTGCTGAGCCTTGAAAGCGGGAGACCCACACTTGGACCCACTGGAGCTGCAACGTGGAATCTGCTCCACTCAGGTCTTCAACAGCAGCTCACAAATGTGAACCCATCTCGAACTCGACAGTTGCGACTAGCAACCAGCTTTGATCTTCGACAGAACGTCCTAGCTTTCTGCTTCTTTGATGAAGACAACTGAAATCAAAGAGGATTGCCTCAATTCCGACACACCACCAAACGCACCCTAACAAACCGCACAATGTCCACAATCGCGTCCCCCCGAGACCCCTCGGCCCCCTTCCCCCGACGGACAAACTCGTCCATCATCACACCCACCTCCTCCTCCCGCCCGAGCCTCGACATACCCGCCTCCGCCTCCGGCTCCCCAAACCCCAACACCCCCTCTTCGTCCTCTACCACCGCCGCCCCCGCCCAATCCAAACGCGCCAACCGCGCCGCCCTGCGCGAGTACTACAACCTCCGCGCCGCCAACTCGGCCAACAGCAACAAGCCCCTCCCTTCCCCGCCCACCGTCGAGATAACAGACCACCACCACCTCGACACCACCCTCCTCACCTCTTCCTCAACATCAACAGCCAACGAACCCCCGGCCTCGGAGCTCGACAGCGCGGCCTTCTCCCCGCCCGCCTACGTCGCCCGCCTCCTCGAGACGAGCACGCTCGCCGACCTGCTGCGCGCCTACGCCCGCGTGCTGTCCGAGATGCGCGCCCTCGACGCCGAGAAGAAGGCGCTCGTCTACGACAACTACAGCAAGCTGATCGCGGCCACCGAGACCATCCGCCGGATGCGCAGCGCGACCACCGCGCAGCAGCAGCCGGATATTTTGTCGTCGCATGGGGTGGGGAGGGGTCAAGGGGGAGGGATTGGAGGGGGTAGTGGAGGGGATCTACCGCATGGCGGAGGGGTTGAGGGCGGAGCTGAGGGAGACGGTGGCGGCGGCGGGGTCGCCGGAGAGGGGGTGGTGGATGGGGAGACCGATGAAAGGAAAAGGAAGGAGAGGGAGAGGTTGAGGGAGGTGGCGAGGGAGGTGGTGCACGTGCCCGGGAGGGTGAGGCGGTTGGTGGAAGAGGGGCGGGAGGGAGGCGAGGCGGGAGTGGGAGGTGCCGAGGAGGCTGTTGGAGAAGTGGAGGGAGAGGGGGGTGGGAGGGGACGAGGTTGCGGCGCTGATTGAGGAAGGAGATGCCGCGTTGAGGGGTGGGGAGGGAGGGAGGAGTGAGGTTGCGAGTACCGTGACGTGAAAAGAGGTGGAGCTGAGCGAGTTTTGTTGCGGCGTGTACAATGAATGCACTCCGACATGCCAGGGCAGCGATGCTTGGGTGCATAGGAGACACTGGCCACGTGGGAAGAATCTAGAACCGGCTGGCGGGGCAGAGCGAGGTTACCTGGTCGCTTGATCGCCTTCTATTCGCAAGACAGGCGGGTGAACATTGGACGGATGTTGTCACAGAGCTGAGCAACGATTCAGGCGTCGGGATGGGCGTCCCGCAAAGCTCAGGGTGCATCGCGAGTACCATTCACAGTATATCAAGAGTAACCGTCTGCGGTGCATTGCCGCCGCTTCAAATAAGACCAGCCTGAGTTGGTCAAGCGGCATTCGGAGAGGACAGGTTGGAACGAAGGAATTGCGGGTTTCATTGGGACTCGCAGAGCAGAACTTGTTTGGGCTGTCCCAGCTGACTATCACCTCACAACCGGCGAGGAGGTGAGCCAGTGAGGTCTCTGAGTGTTTGAGACCACATCTCACTGCTATCGCATATTGGAGACAAATAGAGGTCATGGATAGATAGACGAGAGGGTAAAATAGGACTAGATCGGTGTATATCATCAGCTCTGCGGCTCATGATTATCATCACCCCTCCGGGGAGGGGGCCACTCAAACAATATGACCTTGCTTTAAATTTCCTCTGACCACCGTTTTAGTATTGCCCGTCTCGTCTTCTCTTTCACCAACTTTTACCGACTTATATTAGTGGTATGATTATCCATCTCGCCTTCCCCTAGCCCAGACACCAAACTCCTCGAGTCCTCGAGTTCCTACCCCGCCAGCTCGCCAGCCTCCCAAATCTCAAACGGGTCCTCGTCCTCCTCACTGACGAGCACCTCGGCGGCCGCGTCCTCCTTCCGCAGCGCCTCCTCCAGCTGCGGACGCAGCACCTGCCGCAGGAACCCCCGCTCCGAGTTGCTGTGGAAGACAGTCAGCACGCACTTGCCGAGCATCTTGAGGCGCAGCGCGTCGTGGTGGCTCATCTCGCCCGTGACGATCAGGTCGGCGTCGGCGTCCTTGAGCACGCCGTACCCGGACCCCGCGCACACGGCGACGGAGCGGACGCGGTGGTTCACGGGGGAGGAGCCGGTCTGGCCGCCCGGCCGCACGAGCATGACGCGCTTCATGCCGAGCGCGTCGGCATAGGCCCGCACGACGGCCGCGAGGTCCGTCTCGGCGGCGAGCTGCACGCGGCGGCCGTAGCCGGCGCCCTCGAACCCCTGCGGCACGGGCGTCTTGATGGGCTGCACGACGGTCACGTTTCCTGAGGATGAGGGGGCGTCGGCGGCGGCGGCCTGGACCTTGTTCAGGATGCTGGCCAGCCAGTCGTTGACGCCGCCGAGGACGGCGTCGACGGCGGTGTGGGGGCTGTAGACGGCAATGTTGTGCTGGGCCAGGCGCAGGACGATGCGTTGGTGCGGGTCGCTGAGGTTGATGGATTTGAGGCCGCGGAAGATGAAGGGGTCTTGTCTTGTGAGTCAGCATGGCGTCGATGAGATAAGGGAGTGGTTGTTTAGTCGTACGGTAGCTCACAATGACAGATGCTTGCTTCTGGATGGCCTCTTCGGCCACGGTGATGGTGAGATCGTTGGTGAGCAGGACACGGGATGGCACGGTGCCCGAGGTCGGGTTGATGTTTTCCTGGAGCAGGCCCACGTTATCCCAGGCGCGATCTGCCAGCTCCTCGGGGTATCTAATGGTATGTTAGTGTTCAAACTCTCTCAAACGGGTTCACGTCCTCACAGATTGCGCATGGTCTTGACGACACGCTGGGTGAACAGCGGGCTTTGCAGAGGGGACTCCATGCTGTGTGGCCTGCTGAACACTGCCGGCCGAATAATTCGGTATGTTGAGACGAGTCTGGGAGCCCTCAGAATGATCGAGACAAGTTTCATTTGATGTCTCGGGTTTGGGTAGGCAAGGGTTGCCTGCGTGGTGGAGAGCCAGGTATTATTGTGTTGTTGATGCTGCGGCTCGAGCAGCCAAGAGCTCCAAGGCATCAATGTTAGTTACAACCCTAACCCTTATCAATCAGCCAAGGGCGGTTTTTTTGGTGGGGTGTTTGTGCTGCCGTGGTCGGCCTCGGTTCACTGATTCCGAGTCTTGCTCATCACAACCCAACACAACCATGGCCGAGTCAACAATAACAGAAGCCTCGTTACGGGCTGCTCTCACTGAGAGGCTCAAGGCCACTCATGTCGAGATCCAAGACATGTCTGGTACGCCGCAGCATCCCACCGTTTCTGCCGTGACGTCATCTGCGCAGCCCCGCGATGTTTACTTCACATACTCACCCCATAACCTGCAAAAGAGTGAAACTGACACATGATTTTTGTACTCCTCAGGAGGCTGCGGCCAGGCCTTTACCTCTCTCATCGTGTCCTCGGAGTTTGCAGGCAAGAACTCGCTCAAGCGGCACCGGCTGGTGAACGCGGCGCTCAAGGACGAAATCGCGCAGATTCACGCCTGGAGCGCAAAGTGCCAGACCCCGGAGGAGTACGACAAGGAGATGGCGGCGACTGGAGGGAATGACAAGCCTCCGCTGGACGGGACCGAGGGTGGGAAGGTGGCTGGTGTAAGCGAGTGATGAGGGATGAGGGACGAGGGACGAGGGGAACGATGAGGATGAGAAACTCGGGAGGAATGTCGGCGCCTTGAATGTCAAGCCTCTCTCGATCAGCACGCATTTGCTGTCGATTACCTTGCCTTAACCGTCGCCTCTTCCTTCATTTATGACCTTGAAGAATTACCTTAGGTAACTGGAAATCTTAATCAGTTGAAAGGCAGCCTCATTTCATTGTTTTTCTCTCAATTTTGTGAAGGCTCTTGCCTGCCGGAATGACCGGCGGAGGCGCCCGCTTACGGCGCCTTAAATGGCAAACAGTCCCGTAAACCCAATCAGCACTTTTGAAACCCTTCTTGATGCACACCTAGGTCAATTAGACTATCCCTCTTGTAGCATTTAGACCCCGTTACCAATAGCCATTGGATAATTAGGATGTCATTACAGATTTTTATACCTACTATACCCTTTCCACCTTGAAACGACACCTTTGCAACTTTGCAAATTAACAACTTTGCACCTTTGCACCTTTGTGTCACGAACCAACTATAAAAGGCGGCGTGGTAGGGTATACAAGGCGTAGTAGGAACCAATAAAGAGCGAGAGAGCTAAGAAACGAGTCTGAAGAGTGTGGACACGGGAAGGGGATATAGTTCTGTGGTTGGGGCTCTATATAACTTCTGTCGCGTGGCATAGTCCGGGAAGACATGGCACATAGTCCGAAAAGTCTCCCTCTTACCTAAAACCGCGCCCACATCTTCTCCCCGTTCAGCCCGCTCATGGGCAGCCCTCCCATGGGAAACTCACGCCGCTGCAGCGGGATCCTGCACATCCTATTGACGCCGCTCACCTTCTGCATCCCCTCATTGATGTTCTTCCCGAGCCCCTTGATCTCGTTCGGCGAGGCGGCGCGCATGCGGGAGGCGGCCTTGCCCATCTGCGCCGCGTCCATGATGGCGAGCGGCGCGAGCACGACGCTGAAGAGAGCCAGCGGCAGGTTGTCCTTGTTGTCGACGACCTGGTAGATCTCGGTGGCGACCTCGCCGAGGGTGCCCAAGACGACGATGATGCGCGCGATGTTGGCCAGCGACGCGACGGTGCCGACGAGCTGGCCCAGGATGGGCACGAAGAAGAAGATGGCGCTCAGGAAGGCGAGGATGATGTTCTTGCGCTTCTCGTCCTCCCACTTGTCGACCGTGTCGGAGATCTCCTTCATGTTCTTGACGGCCTCCTGGATCATGAGCACCGGCAGCGCCATGGCGTCGCCGGCGTCCTCTTCCGCGCCCTCCCACAGGCCGGTGCGGAGCATGGTGACGACGTCCTCCAGCTGCGGCACGACATCGTTGAGCTTGTCGCGGGCGCCCTTGACGACGTCTTTGGGGTTGAGCACGTCGTCCTTGTTGAAGTCGTTGGTCGTGGGGAAGTTGTATTCCCACTCCTTCTTGTCGCACTCCTTATCGTTGTCTCGGCAACTCGGGAGGCGGTGGTAGTTGGTGAACTTGATGTTGTCGGCCGAGATACCTGTGTCTTCAAAAAGTTTGGCAAAGAACGCATCCCGCTTGCCGTCACGGAAGTACCAGTATATCGACTGTCGATTGTACGTGTTATCCGTCGTTGGGACCGCGCGGAGGGAGTAGTCTGGTGGGCACTGGGAGTGAGGGAATCTCAGCGTTAGCAGGGCCGATCAACGATCAACGACAAAGGTTTAAGGCGATTCTAAAGGGATCAGGAGGGGGGATGTCTGGTACTTACCGGGCCAGACACATTCATCCAACGCATGTTGGTGTAGGGGCAGTAGATCCTCGGGTTGAGACACTCAGAACCCCAGCCACATTCATAGTCCTGACAGTACCTGCACTCCCTGTCCCCGCTGTAGTAGTGATGACACCGTTCGCAGCAGTGGACGGGCTCAACCACGTCGCACGTGAAGTAGTCGTTGCCATGCTTGTACATCCAGTCGTCGATCGCTTTCTGTCCACTCCTCACCACGGCCTCGGCGTAGGTGTCAAACTTTCGGTCGTAGCCATCGTTGATGAGACCGTCGTAGTCCTGCAAGGAAGCCGTGAGCATTTTCTGCAGAACCTCAACCATGTAGATGGGGGCGCAATGCGCAGAGATGCTGTTCTTGGCGGTGTCCAGTTCTTCCAGCGTGTTGTACGACCCGGTGCATTCCGGCAAAGGCGGAGGGAGCTCTTGGTCCTCCAGCTCTTCCATGGTGTTGGGGTCAACAAATTCATCATTGGTGAAGGACTGCATATCAACAGCCCAGTCGATGGTGCCGGCAAAGTTGAGATTTTGCCAGAATAGGCGGCGAGCCCTCTTGTTCGCGTCCGTCATATAGGCAACCCACTCGGTCCCTGCACGCGAGAAATCAGTGGTCTGCAGATGTGTTTCATTACTCGAACGCATAGATTCGAGGTCCACGAGTCTCTTACCGTCATAGATCACAATATCTGAGTTGGAGGTCGTGTCCCAGTATCCCTCGACCGAATTGGCCTCCAAGATAATCTTGCTGATCTCGGCATTGCTGAGGTATCCGGCCGTGTCTTCCCGACCATCGTCAGCTGCCTTGTGAATCAAGCTTCGCAAAGGGACATACCAGTGCATTCTCCTGGCTTGGCGTAGGACACGTTCTTCGTGCCGGTGAAAGTGCACATGGGGCCCTTGCAGCCGGCCTGTGCCATCTTGAAGCTTCTCCCGTAGCTCGACTCTCCCACAAATATCTTTCTCGTCTCGACACCTGCCTTGGTGACTGTGTGAAGGAGAGGTCAATAACCGGAGCAACAGCGGGCTAACGTCCCACATGGCCAAGGTACAGGTACTTACTCATAGACAGGACAAGCATTGTTTCGGTGGCATTGACTTGGTGTTGCCCAGTCATTAGTTATCGAACACCATCTCGGGACTGGAACTTTTGTGGTGGCTTGAACCGGACTCACCATGACTGCGGAGGCAGTTTCCAAGCGGACAGCCCTCCATGGCCCACTGATTGTCGACGTCCCATTGCCCATGCAGATCGTACGTCATGTAGACGATGTAGTCGAGGTATTGTGCCATCTCTTTGATGTAGAAAGCCTTGAGGTACCAGTAAGACGCTGGGGCCGCGATGGACAGGGACTTGTTCGCGGGCAGCTTGGCTCGCATCGCGTAAATGAAGAAGAAATACAATATTCCATCCGTCGGCTTACCCTGCGGCGTTCCTGGAATGTCAATGGCCTGGTTCAATTACCGCGATTCGGCGTCAGATTAGCATGATGAACTGGCTCCAAGCGACAATGATCCCCATTCACTCTGGTGCACAGGCAGGTAAAGGTGGGCAACTTACGCCTGGATATTCCCAATCAAAGTCGACACCATCGATTCCTTCCCGTTCCACAAAAGCAGCGACATTGCTGACGAATGTTGCCCTGGTCGAGTCAGAGCTCATCATCTGCCGTAGAATGTCGTACGTGCCAATTTCGGTCGAGTAGCCCCAGCCGCCAAAGGAAATGATTCTCTTGAGGGGCAAGGCTTTGAAGTCGTCCCACTGTCTGTATGGGTCCTTGATCCGGACCGTCCAGTCTGCCGTGTTGATCTCGGCAAACGCCCAGTGGATGTGAGTGTAGGTGCCGTCCGTGTTGGCGTTCCGGACACGTTGATGGAGGCACTTGCGTTTGAAGTTCCAAGACTGGTAGTACCCAACTCGCTGGTTGTGCTGAGCTGGCGGCGTATTTGTGTTGACGATGAACGTGTTGCAAGACGAGACACAGCCGTTTCGCAGGCCAGATGTACCGGGGTTGCCCGTTAAACTCTTCTTGACCTCACAGAAGTCGCCACTGATGCCGCACTGCCCCCACACGTTGCAGCACGCATTGAGGGGGCATGGGTTGAGATCCGAGAGCGTCATGTTTCCGGTTGGGGGGGACGAGCCCGCCTTGGCTGGGCCGCAGGCTGCATTGGGAATCGGAAAGGGCATGGGGTCTAGCATTACAGAAGGTCAGGGTCTAATTAGCGAGGGAAGGGGAAAACAAGAGAGATTGGGGAATTGCGTACTTTCCGGTCGAGAGACAGATATACATGTCAGTCATGAGAGCGCTGCAGCCATTCCAGCCCCATGTCGTCCAAGGTTGAATCTTTCAATATCCTCCACCTTGAGCCCGTTGGAGGCCGCTAGTCTGGCACAGCTGTCTCCCGACACAACCAGGTACGTTGCGCAGGTGCCGTCGGGTTTTTGGCTTTCGGTCTGATGTCGGGAAGACCTCCTGGCGAGCAGCAGACGTATTGTCCGGGCATGAGGGTGCTGCAAAGGTTTGCCTGCGTGTTGTACTTTGTGAGTCGGCGCCTGAGATGCCGCATCTGGACGCCAGGGTGCCGCATCCATCACCGGAAACGACTTGAATGGTTCGACATGTACCCTGACGGGGGGCCAAACCTGGGTGACTGGCGAGACCTCGGCGCAAGGAGGTGCTGTTTCCGATGATGGTGTGGTTGCTGACTCGATCAACAGCCGACTCCCAGGCAGGAATGGCATCGAGTTTGGACGCGGTAGACGCGCCATTGTTCGAGACGCACCGTCCGTCATTCCACGTGCGAACCGCATTTTGGACATCCGTAACGTTACCCGCCATGTTGACAACGATGCCGAATATGCTGTCAGCGCTGCGGTCGCTGTCGCAGACTTGAGCCACGGTCCCCGAAGATGACGTGGGAGCCGACGCGAACTGCGAGGCCAGGAACCGTTTGATGACAGAGGCAACGGTCGCCCTGCCAACAGACGCACCGACGTAGACACCGGCAACAACGCCATGCTGATAAGCGGCCATGAAGGTCGACTCACAATCATCGGCGCTCTGGCTGAAGAAGGTTTGCAAGCCTCCGAGTGCGGCAATGCTGGCTTCGTGCTTGCTTTGATCCACACCGGCGTCACCAAATTCGAGCATCTCGAGCGTGACCATGGTCTCTCTCCAGCCGGCAGGAGATGGGCAGAGGTTGCCACTGGGGCTCGCACGTCGGGCGGACGCAACACTGCCATCATCGCCTGCGGTGGAACACACGCGAAGCTTGGTTGGTGTTTCGACATCCGTGACGGAGTTGTAGAGGTTAAAGTCGAAGACGAGAGGGGCCTGGCATCGTTGCAGACGATCGTAGGAGGAGCACACGGTCCAGTTTGAAGGGTGCCTTGACTTGCACTCCTCGGGGCACGGATGCAGATCCGGGCTGAAGGTCGGAACTGGAAGGGGAGCGGGCATGTCAATGTCGCCCAAACCCGGTGGCGCCAGGCCAGCAACCGTCGGATTGAGCTGGGCTGCAGACCGTGGGGTAAGGAGGGAAAAAAGAGTCGCCATTGCGACCACTCGCATGTTGCCCATCTGCATCGAAGGGGAGCCGATCAACACTACTGGCGAAGCAAGCTGTTCAACTGAGATTTGTGCCACACAGGGGATGAACTAGAAACGAAGGTCTGAAGAGCTCAGATTTGAAGCAGACACAATGGACGTGAAGTCCCACGGACATCGGGCCATGAAGACATCAACAGTCACATGCTGAGCGTGCCAACGGATTCCTTCATTTCCCCTATTTTTTGGCCCCCAACACTTGCGGCCCCCAACAATGGTTGACAAGAGTCTGCGGCAAATGAGGTTGATGCAGGTACCGGTGTGAGATACAGATTATAGAGTCGTCTTCAAGCCGCTTTTGTATCCTGTTGGGTCCTTCAGACATGTTCTGGAGCCCAACACCGGATCGCACCTGCCCCATTTGATAACCTAGACCCTTGTTTGAATTGCCGCCAGACCAGGGGAAAGCGAGAAAAACGCCGAGCCGCTGGCATGTTCAGATTGCAATCTGAAAAGCATAGGGCACACCAGGCAGAACCGCTCTCACGGGCCATGCGCAATCGGCCGCGCCGCCGTGCATGATAATATGGCCCCCAATGGGCTGCATTTCCTCCCCTTCGGTTGAGGCTGGCCGGCGAGACTGGTACTTGCTTGGGCCCAGTGAGCCGTGGAGCCTATCTCAGCTAATTGATCAATATCACCGTCATCCTACATGATCCGACTTGGCAAGCGGCTATGTAGGCACCCAACTTGAACGCTTCCTGCTTCAGAAAGTGGAGGCTGGTGCTTGCACTCTTGTCTCTCCCTTCATTCATTGCAGTCATCGAGCCTGAGCTTCAGGACCACACTCCTTTTCCAAGTTGAAAGCGGGAAGACTTGTCTCACCTCTCATGTCCCATTCCCACAGAGGCCAAAATGAAGGTCTTCCAAACGCTCCTCTCCATGTCCCTGGTGGCCTCGCAGGCCGCTGTGGGTGCATACAAGATCCGTGGTGCCGCCGAAAAGTACGATCACGCCAACGAGAACGTCGACGCCACGGCGGTTATGCTAACAAAGGCAGGGCGCTGTACTACATGACATACCTTCAAGAAGAGGTGTACACGGACGTGTCCAAACATCGAGTTGTTCGTAACCCTTATCCCTCCTTCTCATTGTCGCTCTGAGACATCCAATAATGAGACAGAAAAAAATAGCTAACCACCTCCTCTAGGCCCCTGGATGCTACGGCACGCGTGAAGGTCTACGAGGCCAGCCAAACCGCTGCACGCTTCTCGAGTTCCTTGACCACATCTGGAAGTCGACGAAAGGCGACACCAAGCCCGACGTCAGCACGGTCAAGGCGCCAGCGTCAATCCAAGGCGCAAACGCTGGCAAGTTGCAGGCGGAGCAGATCGCCAGCTTCGTCAACAGCGCGCAGACCACCGCGGGCAAGAAGCTGCCTGGATATGGCTATCACGGCAACTGCGAGATCCCCAAGCTCCTCCCCGGCGCAGCCGACTATTTCGACGCCCTCCCAAAATTCGGCAAGATCTCGGCCGACGCCGCCAATGCGGCCAAGAGCCTCACCGTGAACGACTTTTCCGGTTCCGACACGGAGCGGGCGGCCGCCCTGGCGCGCGTCCAGGCACAGCTGGGCAAGTGGAACAAGGAGGCGGCCATTGCCGCCGATGTCATCATCAACTTTCGCGCCAAGGACAAATGGGACTTCCTCAAGCTCAAGGGCGGCCTGGCGAGCAAGTTTGGCGTCGAGCCCGTCTGGAGCCCCAAGTCGGCAAAGTTCAGCGGGAACACGAGCAACTGGTTTACCATTGATGTCGCCAAGACGATCGAGAAGCTGCAGACGGAGAAAGGGTACAACTGGCTGACGGCCAGGCTGCAGTTCTACAACGAATGGCGCAAGATCGCGTCCAGCACGGGTTTTGGTGGCCATCAGAGTGCCCTGTTTGCGGCCAAGTACACCAGGGCGACGATGAGCTGTTGAGTGTTCAACCCGTCACACGCATTCGGGGGGTCATGGGGGAACTCTGGTCCTCGGCTGCGGTGGACTTTCCAGTTTGGTGCGGACGGTTTCCAGCTCGCATTTTGACGACAGGGGCCAGGGCTTTTAATCTGATTGAAAAAGCTGCCATTCAGCAACCGTGGTAACTTCTTTTCGAAACAGGAAAAGGGAATTTTCTGAGTGTGATTGTGTGAGGAAGATCAAGGAGGCAGGGCAGGTTTGTGGCATGGAGATGGGGGGTTCACTGTGTTGTGCTGTTGTCCTCTCGTGTTTCCGTCCTGTGAGGTTGAGACCCTGAACCAACCCCTGTCTTCAAGATCGGCGGTAGCGACCGTTGGAAGGGGGAAAGCCTTTGATTGGCACACACACGGAGACCCCCTGCCCTTAGCCCCCAACTGTTGGCTCCTGGCTTTGGTTCGGGTGGAGCATACATCCATGTACCGCACTTTCAGGATTGCGCTCGGAAACCATGGATTCAGGCCCAGGGTGCATGGGACAGCTCGCGTGCATAACATCGTGTGTGTGCTCTCGCCCAACAGCCGTCTATCAACCAGTAATGCAATCAGCCGTGAATCATGGCCCCCAATCCGCCGCTCAAATTGCACGCATTGTCACATGTCAGACCTCTGACTCACTTGCCCGGCAGCCACCCTGCCGTCCATTTCGTCCATTTCGTGTTCCACTGCTATGCCAGGCAGCCAGAATCCCTAACAGCCTCACCCTTCCAGATTATGACAGATGGGGCGTAGTATCTCAAGTGAGTCAAGTGCATCAGATGCGTGACGCCTTCGAAAAGACTGTTTTTCAAAGCTCAAATAGCCATTGAAATCAATTGGCCTCTTACAGGTGGAACAAGTGAAGCAGGCACAATGGCATCTCCGCTCGAGCTGCTGCCCCAGGAACTACTGGACCAAATCACCGGCCTTCTCGACCTCACCGATGTTTTCCAGCTCGGCGAATGCAGCGACCTGCTCTGTCCTCGCCTCCTATCAGCTATGCGCGGGACAGCTTTACTACACGCCTGCAACCTCGACCTACCACGTGTCGCACATTGGGCCGTGCAGTCTGGGGTTGACCCCAGTACCCTCAGTTTTTCAAAGACACCGCGAGTTCGCCGACACCGTCATGGCGAAGCCGGAGGCGCGTACTCGCTATCAACCGCTGGCGATCGCCTTGTCAGCGTCTCGAGCCTCCACCTCGCCGCAAAGCGCGGCAATGCTCGGGTATTCGCCTGTCTTCTGCGCCTCGGCGCCCGCGTGGACGGGTGCAAACTCACTGCGAGGCAAGGATGGGCGTTGGTGGACTCCATCTGTGCCCCACGGCAGAACGACTTTGCGTTCCCCTTCCTCCAGGCCGGCTTGGGATCACAGCTCTCGCCTGGCTTACGAGACGAGCTGCTCTTTGGTCTGCTGAGGACTGGAACCGCGACGGACCTTGTAAGACGAGTGCTTGCGCTGGGTGCAGATCCGAATTCTTTGCACCACCGCCGGAAATGGTTGACATTGTCTCCACTGGCTGCGACTGCTCTGCAGGGCGACGCAATACTATCTCGGCTTTTGCTCGACAGAGGAGCTCAGATGGACGGTCCCCGGCTGGATCGTGTCGTCAAGCTGCCGCTACATATTCCCCTCTACGCGCTTGCATACGCAGGAGCTGCAAAGGACGAGGTAGATATCGTGGACAGGCTTCAGCTGTGCGTCGATGCAGGCGCCGACGTCAACCACCGCGCAGCAGTTGCTATCCGCGGTCTTCCTTGCTACCGCCATGACCGCTTCCTCTACACCACGCCATTCCTCTTCTATCTGAACTCGATCAAGAGCTGGAAACCAGAGGCCCCATCCCGGCACGAGGCGATCATCCACTGGTTCAAGGAGAACGGGGCCTCCATCCTCCCCGATCCAGTCCCAGAAGTCCCCACAAGCATCACGGAAAAGGGCTTCAAGCAGATCAGCCCTCCCTCCCCGGTCCAGCTCCTCCTAGACAAGTGGGGCGTCGAAAAGTGCGCGACCCCGTCCTTTCTCGACACCCTCGAGCTGCTCATCAGCCTCGGCGGACTGCCTCCCCAAACCACCGGCACCCTCATCGCCAAATACGATGTCCCTTTCGACGCCCATCTCCCAGACGCCGTACTTTCAGCCTGGACCTCCCTTATCGCCTCACTCCCCCAACACCCCACCCTCGACCTCAATCTCACCCTCTGGGAGTACATCGTAGCCAAGGGCACCGCCTCCTCCGAAACCGATTCCACTCCCATCGGCGCCCTAAGCTACCCCACCATCGACGCCCTCCTCGCCGCCGGCGCAGACATCAACTGGCTTCCCCCCGATGGCATGCACAACAACAACATCACGGCAGGCCGCACGGCGCTCCTCGAGCTCTGCGCCGCCTATCACGACCTCGAGCGCAACCACTGGGGGCAGCTGGGAGCACCTCGCCGTGCACCACCGCGACGGGGGCCGGTTGGCGGCGCAGCGCAAGGAGCTGGTGCGGTTCCTGCTGGGGCGGGGGGCGGACCCGGGGGTGCGGTGGCGGGGGAAGACGGCGGCGCAGGTGCTGGAGGACGGGGGGTGGTGGTGGTGGCTGTCGGGCTGGGATAAGAAGGAGGGGAGGGAGTTGCTGGGGGGGCTTGCAGAGATGATGAAGGAGAGGGAACGAGAGCTGAAGAGAGAGGGGGGGCGTTGAGGGGTTAGTTATTTGGGGCGTTATTGGCGTTGGGGGAGATATGAGGGGACTGGGGAGACACTGAGGGAGGGGTTGTTGTCTGCCTTTATGGTGAGAGCAGGAGAGTCAGCGCGAGGGTTGTAAGAGGGTGCAAAGGGTGGGTCAGTAAATGGTTTCGGGTGATTTGGGTTGCAGTGACGGGCTGTTTGCCATCTGAGGCGCCGTCCGACGCCCGCTTCCCGAAACGGGACATCGGTGAGCCCCGATCAGCCACGCGCCATCCACCCGCTGCCTGCCCACCAATTCCCCAACCAGACACCGAGAGCCCAGAGCCGCCGCAATTCCATGACCGGACGGGATGGAATTCCCACAACCAAACAATTCTGCCGGGGCGATGTCCCGCGTGTAACCGGCCGCTAGCAGCCTCGTTTCCACGCCCACCACTTCAACTCGCAGAGTCGCAGCACTAAGAGTCACACATCATTCGTCCGTCTGCACAGCTGTCGACGTTTCAGATTGGCTCCCCCACGCGAGCAAACCTGACAAATGGTCATGGAGAGATGAGGTGACGGCGAGGCTGAGCGCATCACGCAGACCCGGTTGACGAGCCACTTTGCCTGCCCATGCCCGTGCCCGATCAGGACGAAAGAGAAAGTGGCCATATATGTTACCAAGTCGCCACGGCCGGACTCTCTGTCCAGGACTCGCGTTGTCTTTTCCTTCTACTTCTTTTGGCCGTATGTTCACATATTGCGCGCTCTCGTAGGATATTCAGTCGCGCTCCAATGAATAGTGCCCGGCTTGACGAGATTCTGCGGTCCGTTGAGCACCACCATGAGCACTATCTGCAGAATCTCCGCCTTCTCCTCGAAGCCCAAGCTGCTAGTACGCGGCCAACGCCAGCCCGAGTTGGAAGCAGTGATGTGACCGCCTCCCCCCTCCTCAAGGCCGTCAGCTTCGGGCCCGGGCAGTCGAGCGGCAATCGGTCGCGGCGTCCAACGAACGAGTCGCCCCAGATGCAGCCGGCCATGGTATTCGATGGTCTTATGCTATTGGGCGAAGAACACGGCGACTTCCTGCCCCTGACACCGCCGTCCCGCGCTGCCTCGACAAAAGCACCCGACACTTTTGCGCCCTCCATTTCCGGTTCTCTTGTCCAGCAGTCGTTCTCGGACGGAGACCTGGCAGCCCACGTCCGGTCCGTCAGAGAGTCTGACGAAGACACCGTTACGGCTCTGGGAGAGGTGTGGCAGAGGAGAAACGAGCTGGACGCCTCCAACATTCTCACCACCTTTGAGACAGGAGAAGGCACCCGCTACGAGAGTGCAACCTATGCAGTGTACGAGGTCGGCCGAGATGGTGGTTCAGCACCGAAACAGATACTATCAGAACAGGCATGCGCCACAGGCGGAGATGGGGACGGGGACAACCGAGATGCCTCGATCTGGACGCTTCTCAAGGATATCAATGGCGACGGGGATGCGGTTGGGCGGATGACGTGAGTTTGCCCCTGGAATTGGATACCTACCTTTAGCAAACGACTGAGAATCCCCAGCATTCTGCAGGAACCGTCACCCCTCGTGCTTGCTGCCACGCACATGACCATGAAAAAGCACTTCGACATGGACGAGCTCTTTCAGCACTTGGTATCCACAAACGGTAACAAGGGGAAGACCAAGGTATGTTCCAGCAGCCCCTGTTGCCTCAGCCATAGACCTTGGCACTGAACCAGCACTAGGCCTACGTAAACAGAGCCTTTGAGATGGATCCAATCAGGCAACGGAGTTTTTTCTTCGTCTTCAAGTACTACACCGTCGTCGGCGAGGGTCTGACCCCCGCCCCCTGGCAGGCGTTTGACGACCGGCCGCCCGACCGCAGATCCCCCGACCACATCGACATCACCGAGTGCAGCTCCGTGCTCGCCCTGTCTCTCGGCGGTGACCCGACCGAGACGGTCAAGGTCAAGGTCAGGCGGCGGACCCGCAGCGGCGTGCTCTACGACACCTTCGCCCCCTGGCAGCTCCTCAACATCCAGTGCTTTCCCGACGACGAACACTCGATGCGTAGCCACGACTCCAAGAAGCACTTTTGCAACGGCCCCTACGCCTTTCTCGACGCCCTCTGCGTCGAGTACCGGGATGCGGTCAAGCGGTACACTCAGGTGAACGAGATGATCACCAAGCTCATCACTCCTCCCGTACGTCTTTTCCTCTATCCCCAACTCGTCCGCCTTGTAGTCTCTTGACTGACCCCTGTGCCACCCTCATCCCAGAACCAGTTCATGTTCTCCCCGCGCCTGCGCGACAAGCTCCTCTTCGAAGACAGCCACTTCACTTACTCGCGCCGCTACTTCTGGGCCTACAACACCCTCGGCGTCATCAACGAGGGCATCAAGGCCATGCGCGCCGCCTACCTCTCCACCTTCACCAAGGACTTTTGGGCCGGCCGCCACCCGACCCTCTGGCCGCACCCGGGGCCGGACTCGCCCGACGGGCGCGACTACGCCGCGCGCATGGACGCGCTGCGCCAGGAGCTGGAGAGCGCCGTCGCCGAGCTGCAGGTGACGCACGACAAGAACGAGGGCACGCGCACCGAGATCCGCTCCCTGCGCGAGCAGCTGTTCAGCGGGAGCAGCGTCAAGGAGAGCCGGCGCGGCGTCGAGCAGGGGGATAACATCAAGATCTTGACGAGCGTGTCCATGATCTTTTTGCCGTTGACGTTTGTCGTTGTGCGTTTGTCTGCCCCCTCCACCTCCCCCCTTTTCCCCCCTCCTCCTCCCTTCCCTGACTCCCACCATCTTACCAATCCACCACAAACAAACAAACAAACCAACTAACAAATAATTAAATAATTTCTCGCAGGGCATCTTCGGCATAACAACCTTCGACATCGCCGCCACCGACTGGCGCTTCCCCGTGACCCTCGTCTCGGTCTGCATCCCCTTCTTCATCCTCATCCTCGTCCTCCAGACCCGCGCCGCCATGGAGGCCGTGCGCGCCGCGGGCCTGGTCGTAGAGCGGTACTTCCGCCGGGCGCTGGGGTTTTTGCTGTTTCGCGGGGCGACGGCCGCACACGCGGGGCCAGGGGTGGGCGCCGGCGCGGGCGCCGGCAACGCGGCGGCGGCGGCGGACAGGCGGCGCGAGTATACGTATGCCTATGGGCAAGCGCATGGGCAGCAGGGGGCTTGTATTCCCATTATTCGGGCGGCCATTCTCATTCTGCAAGGGCGGGAGCGAGTGGTGCTTCTGCTGCTGTTGGTGCTGGCGGCGGAGATGGGGAGGGCGTGGGGAGGAGGCAGGCAGGGGAGGAAGGGAGGAGGGAGGGCACAAGTGGAGAGGAGGTTGCGGATGGCGAGGAGAGAGAGGGAAAGGGCTCGGAGGGCGAGGATGGGGGAGGGTGTGAGTCGGCAGGAAGGGGTCGAGAACAGGGCCATGCGGTGGGTTGCAGACGTCAGACGATGGTGGGGTTGGGAGGTCTGGAGGGGGAGGTGGTCGTGGCGGAGGAAGGCCGCGGACGGGAAGGTTGAGAAGGACTCAAATGTGTAAGAGAGAGATAGACCTGGGATAAACATGTATAGAAGACTTGTCGACCATTGATTGCCTTGCGACAGCATCTGAACCGTGATGGTGGATCTCTCCAGTCACATTCGTGATATGGATTGCGTGGTTTACATGATGCGTACAAATCCCAGCCCTTCCGAACCCACCCCCTGAAACCAACTTGCAGTACCTAAATAGATCTTGACCAAGCAACATCACGCCCCGGCAACGACAGCCAACCCCTCGTAAATCTTCCTCCGTACCTCATAAAACGTCCCCATCCCAGCCACTCCGCCACGGCCACCCTCCAACGACAGCGGGAACCCGACGCTTTCAATCTCGACCTTGCCCGTCGCCGTCTTGCGTACCGCCACGGTCCCGTCGATCAGCAGCGTGCCCTCGCCGCGGAACTCGGCCTTGTGTCCGGAGCCCAGCATCGCGCGGCGCAGGTCCGCCAGCCGCAGGTCGCCGACGTGCAGCGGCTGCGCGGCCGAGCGGACCGCCGACGCGAGCGTGGGTGGCAGCACGTCCAGCGTCGGGAGAGGCGGCTTGCCCGCCTTGACGAGCGCGCCGTCTGACTCGGCCGGGGGGGCAGGGGTGCCCTCAGTCTTCTGCCGCTTGTTTGCTGCCGCGGCGTCTTCATCATCGTGTTGCTGGCCGGCGACATCTTGGATGGCGATCTCGCCTCCTGGGAGCAGCAGGCCGGTGACCGTGACGATGCCCAGGCCGCGCACGTTCTGCCACTTCAGGCGCTTGACGAAGGGGTCGGCCAGCTTGACGACCCAGGCGTTGGTGTCGACCGACGCGTCGACGATGGCGCCGATGGCCGGGGTGAAGACGTCGACGGTGCTCTGGGAGGAGTCAGTCGTGAGCTGCGCGCCGAGGAGCCGCTTGCAGTCGGCCGCGAGGGCGACAGTCTCGTCCTCTGCGCCGGCCACGAGGATCAGCTTGCGCGGCTGGATCAGCGGGATCAGCATGTTGAGGCTGCGCTTGTCGTGCAGGCCGCTAAAGTCGACAAAGGCGATGCGGAGCTTGACCGAGACCTTTTGTGATGTGACGACCAGCTTGGCCGGGCCAATGACGGTCTCCTCCTCGTCTTCGAGCTCATCGAGCTCGTCGCCGGCATGGCCGTCGGACAAGGCAGCAGCCTCCGGTTCGTCAGAGAGGGCACGCTTTGCCTGGGGGCGTTTGTTGGCCCCGGAGACTCCCTTGGCAGCACCAACATCGTCAAATTTGCGTTTCTTGCCCAGCCCCTGTTCCTGCCTGTTCCTGTCCTGCCCTTCGTCCTGCGCGTCGGCGTCCTCTCGTTCCTCCGCGCGCAGATACTCTTCAGGCCGAATAAGCTCGCCGAACTCGTCGTTGCGTTTGCGGCGAATGACGGTGGGGAACATGCGCTCTCGCCCCTTCTTTCCCCTGACGTCAAAATCGTACACGCCCTTCTTCTTGAAGAGGATCGTGATGCCCAGGTCCTCGTCCTTGAGAACCACCTTCTTGCGGCTCGCCTGGCCCAGTGTTGTCGACACATTCAGCGCCTTTCCTTGTTGCTCCGTCTCGGACTCTTCGGATTCGGTGGTGGTCTCTGAGGCATCATCGACGACATCAGCCGAGGATTCCAATGCCGTGGCGCCGCTGCTTTGCAAGGTTGCTTGCAGTTGCCGCTGCGTTGCGAGCCACTGTTGGTAGACGTCTAGTTCGCTGCCCTCCAGAGCTTGCCGTGTTGCATCGGTGACCTCTAGCTCGCGTCCGCCTCCGTAGACCTGCTCAAAGGTGTCACCGCCGCTCGTCTGTTCGACGGCCACGCCGTCTTTCCTCTCCTTCCACCACTCCCACAACGTCCGGGCAATAGATGGTTTGCCTGGACGAAGACTCGGCTTCTCTGTCAGCACGACGAGGTTTCTGGGGTCTCCGGCGATCACTCGCAGGACATCCTTGGAGAAGCCCCAAGCCACGCTCGAGTCAGTTGCGATAATAACCTTCCCCTTGGGCTGGGGATCGTCTGCCGCTTGCTGGAGGATCCGCTCGACCTGCGCTTTCCGCTCCAGCAGCCTAATATACTTGAAATCGAAGGGGCCAGCATCCTTGCCCTTGCCACCTCCAGGGCCGCTGTTCCCTTGCCGAGTGCCGCCGGCTACCGCCTCGAATTCTCTCACGATGCTGTCGTCCATCCATTCCAGCATACTCCTGGCATTGCGCATGGTGCTACCGACGCTGCGGCCGGCCAGGTACACTTTGGTCGACTTGAACACCTCGTTGTCCTTGGAAACCTCGGCGCGCCAGGCATGCTCGAGGAGGTACGACACCTCCAAGACTCTTGCGCTCGAGTCCGCGGGGATCAGCACGGTCCCGCCCCTCGCAATGCAGAGCTTCACCGACTCGAGGAGCTGCTCATCACGCCGGCCGCGGGCGAGCGTGGTCTCGGGCGTCCTGCTGCTGCATACCAGGGCCGTCGGCTTGCGCAGCTGCTCGATCACCTCGGCACCGCCTGTGCCCCCGTGGCCTCCTCCCAGCCAGGCTGCGCCTGAGAAGACGTTCTCGCGAGCCTGGTTCCAATCTACAGCATAGACGATGGACTCGAGCCCATGTTGGATGTGCCAAATGGTCCCGCCAAGGGTATGGCCCGAGTTGTAGGCAGTGATGGTGAGGCCATTGAGGGGCGGCGAGAAGGGTGAAGGGAGAGGTTGGTGGGGCTGCGAGTACTTGAGCGGTTGGATGAGGGAGAAGTAGCGCGCAATCTCTTCGGGAGTTGGGGGTTGCAGGAGCAGGTTGTGGTCGGCGGTTGATGTTTGGGCATACGAGTACGACACCTCGGCAAGCGAAGTCGGGGGTATTGTTGTCGCGGCGACGGGGGTGGAAGCGTAGAGATCCTGGGTCAGGGTGCGGCCGAGGTCGATGACGGGTCGTGTCGCGTAGACCGGGATGCGGGTGAAGAGAGGAAAGTTCTTGCAGCAGTGGGCGTATGCGCCGAGGTGGTCGATGGTGGCATGGGTCAGCAGTATCAAAGACAAGGTGGGTATTTGCCTGCGATGCAAACACAGTCAGCGACCATCCAACCCATCCCTTCTTTGAGAGGGAAGCACACTTTTCCAGCTCGCGCAGCTTCTCGACGTCAAAGGTCTCATCCCAGCCCACGTCCACCAGCACCTTGACGCCGCCATCGAGCTCGAGGAGCGACTGCGATGCGGTCGACTCGGAGAGGGCGCCCTGCAGCGGGCTGAAGGCGAACATGGCTGGTGCTGGGTACTCGCTGTGTCGCTTGGTCGAGTGGCTACCGGGGGTGAGGCATGGCTTGGTTCAAGTGGTTGTCCGGAATATGTGTTTCGAGTTGCCGACCACGTAGCAGGGGTTGTTGAAGACGTTGGAGTGCGATGGGGATGGAATGGTTGCGGGTCCAGGACCTGAAGATGGCGGAATCCTTGCCAGTGGAAACGGGAAAGTGGAAGACGGGAGCAGTTTCAAGCCCGGTTCAAGGTTGCTTTGTCGCGTCAGTGGCACGCGACGGGCCGACAGAAACCAGGCGTGCCCAGGCCTGTCAAAGGCGGTAAACGGTGGCAGACTGGACAGAGTGCCCGATTGCCCAATCCCCGTCGGGAGATCTGTAGGGATGCACGGGCCCCAGGAACGCTGGACCCCTGTTCAACCGCCGGGCCAAGCCTGGAGCGACAAAAAAGGACAGCTGGAGCTCGACTGACTTGCTCCGTGAAAGTGGGACCTGCCATCCACTCTCACCACTCTACACAGTTGACCACCTCACCACCGACATCCCAGACAACCTACCGCCTTCCCTTTGGGCCACCTTGCGCAACCACGCCCCGCCGACCCTCACCAGATCTTGGAACGACTGCAGTTCCCGGGGTGTCTCTTGATTATGCACCAGGCCATCATCTTCTGCGAACACGGCCCCCGGTGACACCCCTCTTCGATTCCGACCTCGATTGTTTGTCCCTCGACCGCACACAGAACAAGATTTGAGGAGGAATTGGCGTGGCCAGCATCCCTCGGGCCTCTCTCATCATGGCCGAATACTCCATGTACCACTCCCTCGGCCAGGGCGAGCAACTCGACCCCAACGACCCCAACCGAACGACCCAACCTGCCCCGCCCCAGTTCCAGCCCCCCGTCGCCCCGAACCCCTATCAGCAGCCCGCCGGCCAACAGCCCTACTATGGCACCCCGTCCCCGGGCGGCGCCCCGATGCCGCCGCAAGCACCAGGCTATGGTCAGCCCCAGGCCGGGGGCTACTACCAGGGACAGCAGGGCCCGGCCGATGACGCCGGGTTGGCGGCGCAGCTGGGCGGCATGAACCTCGGCGCCGACACACCCCACGGCACCGTCAGGAAGAAGAAGAAGGACCGCCACGCATACCACAACGTCGAGGCCCCCGCCGGCTCGTCTCAGGCCTTCAACGGGATGCCCCCGGCAGGCACACCCGCCACCCCCTACCTGAATGCCGATCCTTCAACAGCGGCTTCTCGCTACGGCGGCGGGGTAACGCCCCAGATGAACCAGTTCCCGGCACCCGTGAGCCCCGGCTACATGCCTGCTCCGGCATCTCCTGCCGAGTTTGCTGCCAGGAGTGGCTTTGCCGATGCCGCGGGGCCTGCGCCGACCATGGTGTCCGCGTCGGGTCAGACCAGGGTGTCTCCCGACGAGATGCCAAGTGTGCCCGTCTCGCGGGATTCCGTCCAGCAGTATTTTCTCAGCAACGTGTACCCGACTTTTGAGCGCCTGGTCCCCCCGCCAGCCACGGTTTCGTTCGTTGCCTTCGACCAGGGCAACGCTTCCCCCAAGTTTGCCCGCCTCACCCTGACCAACATCCCTGCCACCGCCGACGGCTTGAAGAGCACAGGCCTGCCCCTCGGTCTGCTCCTCCAGCCCATGGCCCCGCTACAGGCCGGCGAGCTCGAGATTCCTGTTCTCGACTTTGGCGATGTCGGCCCGCCCCGCTGCCACAGGTGCCGCGCCTACATCAACCCCTTTATGATGTTCCGCTCCGGCGGCAACAAATTTGTCTGCAACCTGTGCGGCTACGCAAACGACACGCCTTCCGAGTATTTCTGCGCCACCAGTCCCCAGGGGGTCCGCGTTGACCGTGACCAGCGGCCAGAGCTCACACGGGGTACCGTTGAGTTCATCGTGCCCAAGGAGTATTGGACAAGGGAGCCCGTCGGCATGCGCTATCTCTTCATCATCGACGTGACACAGGAGTCGTTCAACAAGGGCTTCCTCGAGTCTTTCTGTGACGGCATTCTGCGGACTCTGTATGGCGCCGAGGATGACGAGGAGAAGGACGAGAACGGCGACGTCAGGAGGAGGATACCGGCAGGTGCCAAGGTCGGCTTCGTGACCTTCGACAAGGAGGTCCACTTCTACAATGTCAGCCCGGCCCTGGAGCAGGCACAGATGATGATCATGCCAGACGTGGAGGATCCCTTCGTGCCCCTCAGCGAGGGCCTCTTTGTGGACCCTTACGAGTCCAAGGCGGTCATCAGCTCCTTGTTGACGCGCCTACCGCAAATGTTTTCGACAATCAAGAACCCCGAGCCGGCCCTGCTGTCGACCTTGAACGCGGCAGTGGCCGCTCTGGAACAGACTGGCGGCAAGATCTTCTGCTCCCTCTCCGCTCTTCCCACCTGGGGCCCTGGGCGCCTGTTCATGAGGGACGACGGCAAGCACCCCGGTGGCGAGCCAGATAAGAAGCTTTTTAGCACCGAACACCCCGGCTGGAGAAAGACGGCTGAGAAGATGGTGTCGGTCGGTGTCGGCATAGACTTTTTCATGGCTGCTCCATCGGGTGGTTATCTGGACATTGCCACAGTTGGTGAGTACATCAAGTCCGATAGTATGCGAGCCCCCTTGCTGACTCCCTCTCTTAGGTTATGTCTCTGCCACGACTGGCGGCGAGACGTTCTACTATCCCAACTTCATCGCTCCCAGAGACAACACCAAGCTGTCGCTGGAGATCAAGCACGCCGTCACCCGCGAGACAGGTTACCAGGCTCTGATGAAGGTCAGATGCTCCAACGGTTTGCAAGTTTCGGGCTACCACGGCAACTTTGTTCAACACACCTTCGGCGCCGACCTCGAGATCGGCGTCGTCGATGCCGACAAGGCTCTTGGCGTGACCTTTGGCTACGATGGGAAGCTCGACTCGAAACTCGACGCACATTTCCAGGCCGCGCTGCTCTACACATCGGCCTCGGGACAGCGGAGAGTCAGGTGCATCAACGTCATCGCTGGCGTCAGCGAGAACGCCCGCGACAGCATCAAGTTTATCGACCAGGACGCCGTCTACACCATCCTCGCCAAGGAAGCCTCCACCAAGCTGGCCACCACCTCGGCCACGCTCAAAGACATCCGCCTCAGCCTCACCGAAAAGGCCATCGACGTCCTGGCCAACTACCGCAAACACTTCCTCTCGCAGGCCCACCCGCCGGGCCAGCTCGTCATGCCCGAGCGCCTCAAAGAGTTCGCCATGTACATGCTCGGCATGGTCAAGTGCCGCGCCTTCAAGGGCGGCTCCGAGTCGTCGGACCGCCGCGTCCACGAGATGCGCATGATCCGCTCCATGGGCGCCCTCGAGCTCAGCCTGTACCTCTACCCGCGCATGATCCCGCTGCACAACCTGCAGCCCGAGGACGGCTTCCCGGACCCCCAGACGGGCCACCTGCGCATGCCGCCCGCCGTGCGCGCCTCGTTCGCCCGCGTCGAGCCGGGCGGCGTCTACCTCGTCGACAACGGCCAGCAGACCCTGCTGTGGTGCCACGCCCAGACCTCGCCCAACCTGATCCAGGACCTGTTCGGCGAGGGCAGGGAGACGCTGCAGAGCCTCGACGCGTATACCTCGGCCCTCCCCGTGCTGCAGACGCACCTGAACGCGCAGGTGCGGAACATTATCGAGTTCCTGCGCACCATGCGCGGGTCCAAGGGGTTGACCATCCAGCTCGCCCGGCAGGGCATCGACGGCGCCGAGTACGAGTTTGCGAGGATGCTGGTCGAGGACAGGAATAATGAGGCCCAGAGCTATGTCGATTGGCTGGTGCATCTGCACAAGGGGGTGCAGTTGGAGGTGAGTTAATCCATTTTGGACCGTCTTGATACAGTTATCCCTTACCCTACGTGTGCATGTTGTGAGAGACTGGGACTGACATTGTGGTCTACGCAGCTGGCCGGCCAAAGAAAACGCGAGGATACGAGCGAGTCGACAGGAGCGCTGTCGGGCTTTTCGGGGTTGAGGCCGTCGTACTGGTGAGGTGCGACGTGGGATGTGTGTGTCCAGAGTCAGTACATATGTTACATTCGAAGCAGACCCGGCGGAGATACCAAAACTGCAATGTGAGCATGCATGATATGAGTACACGCTTTGTCTGTCGTTCGTGCTGCTTGGTTGTATGTGCCGGTGCCATGCTGGCTGAGTTGGTTTGCACCTGACCTCAGTGGCCTCTCTCTCTGCCTGTTGGATGGGGGACGGCACCGTGGCTCAACCCCTCTCTTCTCTCCTGTCTTACGCCTGGCTTGTGTCACTGCCATACTGTCATGCTGATAGGATACAATACGCTTCACCTCGGTGGTGTGTATCTGCTGGGGTTCTGACAGCATCCTGGCCTCAGCTGTCGCTCAAGCCATGTCCTACACGTACGTGCCTGGCTGGCGAGACCTCTCGTCTTTTCCCTCAATGAGAAGAGCCGGAAAGTTATCCAGCCACTCTCCTTGGCCAGCCTCACGACTGACCGAGCGACACTGTCCGATCGAGCTAACCTCCCCCATTCCTTCTTTTCCCCTTTCCTCTTTCTCTCGGTCTTCTGGCCGCGTCAGGCATTCATTCATCGAAACCCTCCCTTCCTCTCCCGTTTTCTCTCTTCTCGCCGGTCTCATTTCCGCCATTCATCACTCGCCATTCCGCTCTGGCCAACTGAAGGAGAGATAGAGAGAGAGCCAGTGCGGAGACAAACCCAGCCCGGCTTCATTCGCGGCTCGGCATTTCGTCGAGAGGCCGTCTCGAGGGCAAGGGGCAGGAAAGGGCCGGTTGGTGATTCTGCGCTTTTTGCGCGCGCGTTTAGCTTTTTGGACCAACCACAAAGACGCATTTGCTGACAAGAGAGAGAGGCCCGATGGGTTTCGGGGTCCCGTCATCGTAAAGTTGTGGTATTGCCCCCCCTGGGTTCCCGCTTTTCCTGTCCTTTTCGCAGTGTCTGACGGCATGTGACGATGAGATGGGACGATGACTCTGAGTCAGGGTTCTTTCTTTTTGTTTTCTCTTGCTCCTCATCTTTCCGTCCCTTTTCAACTCGCTGGTTGTCCTGAACCCAATCAGATGAGGGGATGTGGTGCGTACATACTGTGTCAGAGGGTTAGAAGGCGGTGCGGGAGCTTCACCGCTGGAGTTTTCCAAGGCTGGCTGGCTGTTGGCTGGCTGAGAAGTGTGTGTGTGTGTGTGTGTATCATGTAGATTGGTTTGCTTGGATCTTGGAGGAAGGTGAACAAAGGATGCGGATGTGGCTGCGGTGTTGTGCGATGTTGCTCGCGCAAAGCCTACCGACTTGGCTCCGAGAGGAATCCGGATATCAAGACTCCCGTCTCAGCCCCGGCATAAACTGGCATGGACCGTTGGATGCCACTGTCACTCCTGCAAGCCCCCCCCGGTCCCCGGACCTGGCCGACCGTTGACTGTCGGGCAAAGCTTGGTGGGTAATCGAGGGGTTGTGGAGGCCGGGGAGCCAGACCTGCCCCTGGATGGAGCCAGGGATAGCAGTCACGGTCTTGTTTCTGTGGCGTTGCCATATGGATCAGTGGCTTAGCTGATCAGGAATGGGAATGGGGAATGGGAACCCCATGTTCTCTTTCTTCTAGGTAGGACTGCGAGCAAGAGGACGCGGGGTTGCCCGCGAACTGGTGCTGTGTCTTGCTGAGCAATGGCAAGTTACCTTAAGAGTCTGTCGACCGAGGTTCCCATTTGCTAGCATTCTGGAGTCGAGTGAAGTCATCGAGGCATATCGCTCTTCGAGACATTCGTCGACGTCCACCAGTTCCCGGCGATTCTGTTCCTGCCTCGGCCAACGTGTAGCTACGGTCCTTCATACAGTCTAATATGTCTCCGTCAAGCCGTTGCCAATGCAGGGTTCAGGGACCTGCTTCTTTTGTCCGAGCGCAGAAACTCATTAGCTCTATTCTCATAGACAATACATTGTTCATATACTCGTCTCATCATTGGCATATCCTGTCCAATTTCTGTTCGGGTGTCACCCCTCTGGTCGTGTTACACCAACTCAAGGCAAAGCGGTCAAACCACAGCGGGTGCCTACGCCGTAACATTGTGGTGCGGTGCACAATCTACGATCTGTATGACCTGATCTCACACACCTGTCTGTGGCCTGGTGTGTTGCCTTTGAGACTTGGTGTTACGACAGAGCAGCTATCCGTAACCGCGCTTGTGGGGCAGCAATTTTGGTGGGATTTGTTCACCGCCCCTTGCTTCACAGCCCTTAGGAATGTGGTGTGGCAGCCCGTGAGGAGAGCTTGGATAGGGATTGCGGTGATGAGGAGGTGAGAGTTAGGGTGGAGGGGCTTGAGCATGCAACTGTCTTTCCTGAAAAGCGTCAGCCATTTATACGCGAAGAATTGCGGGCGTGTAATCAATCTGTAAAGTACATACAAACCCGAAGGCTGGGATCCGAGGAGTTGGGTGATAGTGGTGGCGGCTTGGTCTTGTTCGTCTGTTTTCGGGCAGCCGAGAGCCAGCGATGTGAACCACGCAGCAACGTCTCGCACTAACTACTGCATGGTGGCTACTGGCGAGTGCCTCTGTGAAATCTCGACCGCTTGCGTGCCTCATCTCGCACTGCCATCACCGGATCTCGGTCACCTGCTGGCTTGGCAACGGAAGATCTTCGACGCCAACGGCCAGCTGCATCACGCCGTTATTGCTTTGATGGATTGCGCTTAGGCTCATTCTGGCTGCCTGTTTCTTGCGCCCAATCCTGCTAAAGTTGTTTCTTGACTCGATAAATGCAACCAGAGATGATAGGCCTACGCGTTGAACGATGGCAGAAATAGACGTCAAGCGGTCGCCTTTAATGGATGTCTTGCGCGTTTGATGGAGGGTGCTCCAAATCGGGGCCGAGACGAAGAGGCACTGAGACTGTGGAGGCAGCAGGAAGCCAACAAGAAGCGGCAAGGCGTGCTCCCCGTCATCCTTGCCTGCAGCCACCTCCCAACACGGCATCTCGGTCGTTCGATTCCAGCTTCGTGGTTGGACCACATCGACGAAAATCTGCGCCAGATGCCCAAGCCTGGCGGTCTTTCCAGCGCTCAAATGCGGTTTGGCGTTTTCACAGGGCCAAGCGATTGGCGAAGGGGGCTTCAGCCTCATGCAGACCATCACCCTTGACCGCGGCTCATGTGTCTGAGACCTGTGACAGAGCCCAACCGACCTGTGATAACGAAGATGACTGCAGCAGTATGGAATTGTTTCGCCTGATTTGTTCGGCTGGTGATCATTTTCGGGCCGTTACCCAAGGGTGACCTGCTCGGCAAGTCTGGGCTTGCAGGTCAGTCTCAAACAAGCGCGATTGCCGCTCGTTGGGCACATCCATTGAGACCGGTCTGAAGATTAGATGGCGTAATATGGCAGAGTACACAGTACTTGGTCGTTATCGTTGCCAAAGGGCTAAAATAGAGAAGAAACATTCCTCATGAACAGCGGTAAGCAAAGGGCCCTACATCTCCCGACCACCAAAGTTGATATCCAAAAATGCCACCAGAGAGAAAGATGAGAAAATACGGGCTGCCCAAAAAAAGATACCCAAAAGACGAAACCATGCAACCCTCCAAACCAGGTAAACCCCCCTAAACGCCGAGACGTAGCCATAAAAATACCCAAGCATGTCAAGCAAGCAGATTGCTCAGGCCATATCTTGCGTCCGGCTGTGCAAGGAAACGTTGAATCTCGGTGTTGTCGAACACTTGAGAAAAGATCTGGATATCGGTGGGTGAGTTTCCGGCAGATGAGCTGGAGCCGAAGCTGCTGCCCTTCGTCTTGGATCGGCTTGATGACCCGCTGCTGCTTCCCTTGGCCTTCTTCGCGATGTCGTCAAGTATCAACTGCGTTGTGCTTTGCGTGGGGTCCTCGAAAACAAATGCCACGCAGCGAATGCGGCCACGTAGGTCGGGATCATAAAGGCACACCTCCCGCCAGAGTTCGGCGAGCTCCTGGGGTGGGTTTCGGTAACCGTTACCTAGGCCAAAATCTCCTATCACCACTGTGCTGTAGTTGTTGTACGCGCAGATGCGCAGTGCGCCACGCAGCTTCTCCTTGACCATTTCGCGCTCATCAGCAAACGAGTACTTGGTGCCGTTCTGTGTCAGCTTGGGCCAACGAGGCGGAGGGACCGACACCACAGGCAGTGCCCGCCACTGTTGTTCGGGAAGCTTTTCATATTTGTCGTGCGGGCCACGGAAAACGACTGGGTGGCGAGTCAGTGAGTGGAGCAAGAAGAGGCGGAGAGAACAAACTGACCGACATGCTGTGACAGAACCCCGGCACATATCGGGAGCGGATAGTGGCTGTTCGCCGGCGAACCATCGGCTGGAGTCGCTAGGCATGCGGCAAGGGTGCTCCGCCGACAGAGGCGCTCCTCATAGCCCACCACGCCGGTTTCCCAGTCTCCCCCGGGGCGTTTGTCGTTGGCTGCGCAGATGAAGGGGACGGGAAACCCAGTTTGGTCAACCCAGTCCATGGCGGTGTTGACTGGGTCTCCAGTCATCACATCTAGAGTGTGTCAGAAAAATGCGGTTGTCGCGTCCAGCGAGAACACACTGACAGAAGTGAGGAGGCGAAAGATCGAGCGGCCTTTCGATGAAGTTGATTTGCAGCAGCGGCTGGTGGTAGATGTACGAGCAGGTCGTCCAGGTCGACGCATACTTGTCTCTGATGGTAGGGATGTAATATCTCTTGGCCTCAGAGGCAACCTCGGAGGGCTTGGGCTTGGACTTGGAGCTCGAGGAAGGCATGTCAATGGAGGTGAGCGCGGCTAAGAGAGGATCCTCAGTGATGCTGTGACTCGATGGTAAAACTTTGGGCCGGTGTCAACGTTGCCAGCGCCGAACGAAGTGAGTCAGGACGTTGGTGAATCTGCAAATCCCTCGGATAGCGGCCGGGGGTGGCGGGTCACTTTATATCCGCACTGGAGCGGTCAGCGAGGATGAAGACACCTGCGGTCCCGTTGCGAGCAGCCGCAGCGGCCAACACGGCGGCCCTGTCGCGTGCTGCGATCTCATGTGCAGAGATCGCTGTGTAACGGCCCCGTCTCAAGCACCAAAGACATCCAATGTTCTTATGGTTGACGAGTAGGCCGAGGATGTTCACTCACCTAGATTCAATCAGGAGAGCTGTTCCATGTACTCACCCAGGGTGACCAAGACACAATCGGAGGAGCGGCGTTGTTACCATTTCTGGTGTAGATGGCACATTTCTTGCGCCTTTCTCAGGATGGAGAGGGGGGAGGCAGGGCGGGGATACCGGCATCAGCCATGAATACCTGTGTCTGCGGGAGGCTTCTTGAGAGGCAAGAGTTGGGACCGCGGCGAGCTGCCGAGACCCTAGGAATTGCAAAGTGGATGCCCAAGACGCTGTGCTGCAGCAGGTGCGCCATCTTGAGTTTGAGTCAATCTGGTATCCCCAGCGCCACTCGGGACCAAAGACATGGGCCGCGGGTCCCTGCCGGGCCCCGTTGGTGAGTGTCTTCTTCGGACCTGGTGCATGCGTCGAGTCCTCGAAGGCCGGACAGCTGCTGAAACCAATAATCACCTGGCTCCAGACACGGCCTGCGCTTTGCAGTCGTCGTCAAATCCGCGACGTGGGCGGAACCCAATGGGAGCCAGACATGCAACCAGATCGCTAGGCTTGGCCCGATCCCAGGGATTTCAGGCGGTGCTCTGGATCGGCATCCCGGCCGGGAGACGAGCAAAAGCGTGACGATCCCGGGCCTCGATCAATCGATCATGGAAACGAAGCCGGTCAATCCGCGGGAAAGTGAATACCGAACCGATAGAATGCATGTCTGACATTTTCCTGCGCGATGACGCGTGCTGAGATGCGCAAGCGCCAGACCAAAGCAAGGGATCGTCGTCCCAATCCTCCAGCCGCGAGAGGGGATGGGAGCGGCACCGAATCGAGATGGAATCACGACGTGCAAAAAGCAGAAAAAGCAAAAGCTGCCCCTCCTGGTCGGAGCTGAGCCCATGGAAGCGGGGGGATGCATCAGGCCACACCTGGCGCTCCACCTCCAGCAGCGCCTTCTCTTGGGTCGTCGTTGGGTCGTGAACCGGCGTCCCAAGCGGAAAGAGCCATGCCAAGCGACCAGTTTTGTGGGGTGTGCCACAGCCAATCAGAACAGCGATGGCTCTCGAGAAGGGCAAGTGCAGTGGTGGGGTCATGTGGGTCAATCGGACCAGTTCGAGCCAGATCTGGCAGGAAATGGCAGGGGTTGTGGTGAAGGTTGCCTGCCAAGAGAGGCTCGAGCTTTTCTTCTTTCTGCATTCTGCTGATGAGTCGACCGTGATCAGGGTTAAAAGTGTGCCTCGTTTCAGCACCAGAGAAGCAGGTGTGAACTGGGGCCTGCCGGACCTCCATCAGGAAACTCCCGTCGGGTTCTGATCGCAGCCAAGCCAGGATTTGCAGGTGACCCTGGAGCCATGCGGCCCGCTCCGGCACTTCGGCCGTCGAGTGTCTCGCGTGTCTTGTGCGCGCGTCGCGTCGCCAGCTTCCACCGATATGTCTCTTACCAAGCTCCGCGCTCCGTCGCCGAGCTGCTCCAATGGAGGCCTGGCGAGAAAGCAGACGACGTGGTCGTCAATGGCTTCGTCCGGTCCGTCCGGTCCATGAAGGCACACCGGTTTGTCACCCTGGGCGATGGGTCATCACTGGCGCCTCTCCAGGCCCTCGTCCAGGCCGACCATGCCGAAGGGTGAGCCCACATCCCCCTCGGCCCCCCGGGCACATGAATGTCTCGGTTACGCTGGTTGCTGATGCCGTCTCTGCAGCCTGGCCGTTGGCGCGGCCGTCCGGCTCACCGGGTCATGGGTCTCGTCGCCCGGCGCCGCCCAGAGCCATGAGCTGCATGTCAATAGAGTCGAGGTCTTGGGCCCGTCCGACGCAAAGGCATGCTCTTCCCTGCTCTCATAAAGCCAAAGCCCACACTTTCCTAACGCTGGCTCTTGCAGACCTTCCCCATTCAAAAAAAATATCAGACACCCGAGTATCTCCGGACCCTGCCGCACTTGCGGCCGAGAACTCCGGTCAACGCCGTCTTGCTGAGACTGCGCTCCGAAGCTATCGCATCCCTGACTCAGTTCTTTGCAGCGCGCTCCTTTACGCAGACGCACCCGCCCATCATCACATCGTCCGACTGCGAAGGCGCCGGCGAGGTCTTTACCATCTCACCGGCCAATGACGCACCGGCCCAGGACGGCTCCCAAGACTCGTTTTTCCGTTCCAGGAAGTATCTCACTGTCTCGACCCAGCTCCATCTTGAAGCTTTGGCGCAAGCCGTTGGCAATGTCTGGACCCTCTCGCCCGTGTTCCGCGCTGAGAGGAGCGATACCTCGAGACATCTGAGCGAGTTCTACATGCTCGAAGCCGAGATGAGCTTTGTCGACGATCTTGGCCCCGTCATGGACCTGGCCGAGGATATGCTACGGTCCTTGAGCACCAATCTTATTGGGACGGCCACGGTCCAGGATCTCCTCTTCCGATCGCGTCACAGCGGCTCCGATCTCTTGCCGGCCGAGGACGTCAAGCGCCGCTGGGAGGGCCTGATGCAGAAGGACTGGCCGCGAATGACATACTCGGACGCCGTCACACTGTTGCAGCAAAAATCCGACATGTTCACGCACAAGCCAACGTGGGGTGCAGGGCTGCAGTCGGAACACGAAAAGTACCTTGCTGAGTACGTCGGGGGCGGTGAGAAGCCGGTCTTCATCACCAACTATCCCCGAGACATCAAGGCCTTTTACATGCGCGAGACCCACACGGCAGGCCCTGACACACCCGGCCCCACCGTCGATTGCTTTGACTTGCTAGTGCCAGAGTTCTGCGAGATTGCCGGCGGCTCGATGCGTGTGCATCAGTTGGCGCCACTCTTGGACGCCATGAAGCGGCAGGGGTTCGCGAAGCCGCCATCCGAGGGCGACCCCAGCGAGGTCTCTGGCGGCGGGCTCGATTGGTACGTCGACCTCCGCCGTTGGGGCTGCCCGCCTCATGGCGGGTTTGGCCTGGGCTTCGACCGGCTGCTGAGCTACCTGGCTGGCGTTCAAACCGTCCGAGACATCGTCTCATTCCCACGCTGGTATGGTCGATGTGATTGCTGAGTAAACAGCCATTCACACCATCTCAACTGTCCTAGTCATGATCTCGTGCAACTTGTTGTGTTGTGCCCACCCAGCCTTTACCCGGGGTTGGGCTTGATCAGACCTGCTGCGGTGACACCCACATCGCACCATAACGCGCGACCAGCAGCCACAAGACCTCGCCCGTCAGTCCCTTGATGAGCGGGTGGGAGATGCGGCCTCCCTCGACGGATCCGCCAGTACAATATGCTGCGAGACACCTGACACTCATCGGAGCAGAGTCGCAGTTGACAGACCCGACACGGGCCGACTGTCTAACTCATCCGTGTGTGACGTTGGGCTGTCTTACGGCCTTATGGCCCTCTCGGCGTGCCAGGCCCGGGCGGGGAGGCGTCTCATCAACTCATATTTTTTCGGCGGCTGCGTGCATTCAAGAGCCGAGGTCCTCCGGTCCGGAGCGTCCCCGAGGATTCCGCTGGCCTCGAGAGCTCCGCGTGTTGATACCCAACTCAATTCTATCTAATATGCCTTGCTTGAAGCCTCCTGTTGCTAAATCCCTGTTGTTTTTGCACATGTGCTGCCCGCTTCCCGAACTAAACATCAGCTCTAGACGCCCGTGAGTCGACAATTGAGTCCTATGCTTCTGTATTGGCAACGATGCTCTGACACACAACGATAGTGTCCTGAGCTGTCAACATGAACGGAAGGGCAGCATCGGAGACCGGGGTTGCCCTTCAGATTTGCTGAAGCGAGGACGAGACGGCATGTCCTGTCACCGCCAAGTGGTGAAGCTTTATCTTGAACATATTTCTACAGTCACGTTTTACTTGACCCAGCACTTTTGGTATCAAATCTCTTTTGCTGGCCTGTTCTTTCCAAGGGTGTACACACAGACTACCGCAACCGATACGTTCAACATCTGGACCGACTGTTCAGACCTGAGTACTAGGTATTTGGCGGCTGGCACTCAGAGGCATCGGCTTGGCTTCGGGGAGCGGGAGATGTTGGCTTCCTGTGTCCTGTTCATGTTTGTCAGTCCTCGGTCTTATTAGTCAAGTTTTCGGGCTGCCATATGATGAGATTTCAACTTTCTCCATCTGGCGGGCGCCTCTCCATCCCCACCCAACCCAACCCGCTGCGCGGCGTGTTCCGCGATTGGGGCATCTGCCTACCGCTGCATCGCAGTATCCGAGTACATAGGACTCAATATAACCTGTTCCGAGTGGAACGATGCTCATCAAGCGAGGTGTGATCGGTGCGTATGGGCATGTCCCGGCCCGCCGAGGCTAAACCCTGCGGCCGACTTCAACCGCCCAACCTTACCCAGACTGGAGGGACGTTGTGGCGCCTCGGCTGCGAGCTTGGCTGCTTGAGCTCAATATCGAGCCGTGTGGTGGCCGGGCTGGATGGACGTTGTTGGTGTCTTGGGAGGCACGGGGAAGTTGAATAACCCTCATCCTGCGTCCTGGCACAATGAACATTTACGTACTGGTGTCCACGGGAGGGCGTCACATGCGTCGCCGCGGACAAAGACAAATGGCAACCGAGTGCTTGCGGTAATGTTTCGTTGATGTAAGAAGACGGCTGTTGATTGTCATAGGTGGTTTGACGCAGAAGAGGTTGGCCATCAACAAGATGGACTATGGTCGAAGTAGAGTTTCAAACGCACAGCATAACATGGACATCGTCATGGTCGGTCAAGCGGATAGTTTACAAATGTACGCTGTCTCCTGGTAACTCCAGCTTCTTCAGGCTTCCATCTCGTCATGAATGATCATGCTTGCCTTGCCCATAGCAAGCTTCATCACATCAGCCCAGATGGCCTCGTCGCGTCGGGCGATTATAAGACCAAGAAACTAACACAGCTGCACATACTGCAGTCTCAATGCCATTGTTGGTGGTAATTTCACATCTGTAGACAAGGGCCAGGGCATGACAGTCCGTTGTCAAGGAGGAAGGGGCGAGATTGGAAGCGTAGCGGGTAGGGGACGCCATCTACACTGGGTTCCAGCCATTGACACAATACAGCTAATGCATGGAGATTGACTTTCCAAAGTATACTCGGCCATCTTCCTGCCAACGCTTCTCTAAAATCCGCTGACTATGTGTCCAGTGTAGCCAGGGACACACTCGAGCAGTCCCCCTAGTTCACTTACGACCTCACCCGCATCACACCAATCTGCGTGCGTCGTTCAAGGAGCGTCACAACAATCATGGCTCGGAGTCCGAGGTATCTCCCGGCATATCAGTATCCCGTTCCCGGCAATGAAGCCATGAACGTCGTACCGCCGTGTCGCCTAGGCAGAGAAGGGGCAATATGTACTTACTCGCCATTCAGGGTGGTCCTCAGTCCTCTGCAGACAACCCGATGAATACTACCAACCTCGGTTTTGCCTTGGACGACAAGTACGACTGTGCTGGCGTCAAACAGATAGCCTAAAGGACACCCAACAGTCCGCGGAGATGAACATGGGGGCTTCGCCAGACACAATAAGCCAGCCAGGCCGAAGTGGTCAGTGGGCTGGTACAGCAGTTGTTGCAGCTTTCCTCAACCAGATGCTCAAGGGCATTACAGAGCGCATCCGGAACCTTAATTTCAGTGCAGAAGCGTTCAGGACTGCAGTTTTTGCAAACGCATGGCAACGGGGGGCACGCCCGACTCCGGTTACTTTCACAGCCCGGCATCAATGTCACTCAAGGAGGAACAACTTCCCATCAGGGAGCGAAGCGCCGTACACAACAAAGCACGCGGCTCAAACTTGCCACGGGTAAATCTTGGAGTATGTCATGTCATCCCGTATAGAAGGGAAGGAAGCCCTTATGCTTCTTGGGTGGCCAACGACGCGGTCCTGTACCTCGACGAAGCGACCGTTATCACACTTGGCCCTCCTTGGCCCCCACCCCAACCTCGTGCGCTCGGCGGTTCGGATGGCACTCTGCACGGGACGATAGTGCTGCGGAAGCCCCAATACCATCCTATGCGGTTGGCGCCAACGCGCTACCACCTTCCCAAACCTGCAGCAACGGCCAAGACCCTCATGGCCCGTGGTAAACCCGGGTTCAGGACCACACACACTGGAGTAGGTCCTGGACCCAACAATGGACGCGGACAACTGTGGCCCCGAGTCCCGTCTCTACGAGCCAGCGAGCACCAGACCCTGGGATGGAGGGAGAGGGAGAAAGAGGAGCCCCGCCGCTCTGCCTGCCGCGACGGCCGGATGAAACGCCAACTGGATCCATGTGGTTGGCATAAAACACAAAACACAAAACCGCATGGCCGCCCTGCGCTAGCTCGTCTCGCGTGCGCGCAAAAAAAAGTACCACAGTACACTTAGGGGATCGACGGGCGGCAAGTTTTGGCGAAAGGGAGATGGACGGTGCTGTTCAAGGGCCCAAAAACATGTGTAATCGGTGTGGATACAACCCAGTTCGAGGCCTTGCTCTAATTACGTACTCACACGAGGATCGAGAGGGCATCAACATGATGGAGCCAAGTCGGGCCAAGAAGTGCGGTGGCCTGGGGGTGGGTGGCTCTCTCCAGGACCTTTTTTCGTGTACCAAGTAGTGGACATAAAATTGGCACTAGAATCGGCATCGACGGAAGATGCACTGCGGAAACACCGCGGAACGTAAAAAAGGGCATTTGTCAATGTCCAGGATGGGGGGCCAGGGCTGGGGGAGAGAGGGAGGCGAACGTCTTAGTGCACACTCTATTTGCACTGCCGAGATTCGTTGCAACCATGGACGGGATAGCGCGCGCGCGTCGCAAACTCAGGTTCGAGGATCGTGGTGGAACCCGCCCCCCTTCCCTTTCTCCGCTTGCATCGGTCCGCGCATGTGGCGGGCTGCTGCGTGCTCCATCGTCAAAAGGACACACCAAAACTTCGTATCGATCCCACCGGCAGGCCGACAGGCCGGCCGGCTCTTGCGGAAGGGGAGTGGGAGTGTCAGTTGTCCCATCATGCCCCCGGCGGCGGAGAGGACGCTTCGCGGCTCTGGGCCATATCGGCCGTGGCCCAGGCGAGCTGCCTTGTCCAGAGAAAAAGTCAGGCCATGTTCTGCTTGGCTTGCGCTTGGCCCAATATATCGTGTGCTGCTTGGCCCGGAGGACGCGGGAGCGGGTAGGTCTTGTGTTGATAACGTGGACATTGATGAACGTCGGGTTAAGGTCGTTTCGTTGTTGATCAGCGATCCCTTTTTCCCCAGGGATTTTGCGGCTGTAATCAACTCGTAATGTTACGTAATGTACACAAGTTGCTTGAGGTTGGGCGGATGGGCGGGAAGATTCCGGAACGAAATGGGGAAAGGTTGGCAGGGACGCCCATGGCCCGGACGGTCCACGTTGCACAAAGTTTGGCACTGGGACGATCTGATCCGATTTTGCCGAGCGGGGCCCACGGATCCATGCGTCGTTTGGGCCTTGTTCGCAATAAAGTTGGGGCCGTGCGAAGAACAGCGAAATGGAGGAGGCCAGTCCTGGCCAAGCAGTTTGCCATGATCAACTGATGACTCGAATTCTTCTTGGCTCGAGTTTGGGCAGACTTCCAAGATTCCTTTGAGCTACTCCGTACAAGACTGTGGTGCTCGTTGTTTCTGATCCAGATTGTTATCGGCCACACGGTCTTGGGTGGGCATCATCGTCACCCCCCATGCTGCGTCCATCGCGCCCCATGAGGGACGCGTCAGCCTTTTGACAAGGCGGTTAGGACACATTTTGTTCATTTCGTTGTGCACTTGGATGTATCAGGGATGGCCAGTGTCCGTCGGAAACAAACACGCTTCCGCTAATGCCGCGAGTGGGTTTTGCGTTGGGGCCTGAGGGTCGCTGACAATCACCTGATCCGGGCGAGGCTTGCGAGGATCCTGACACAACACTCCGCTCGCATGGGACGCCAGCGCGCCTTTTGGACTCGGGTTGACACAACCGTCGGTTTAATGCTGCTCAAAGGGCGGAAATGGAATGTGCTGGGAGCGAGGATTCGGAAGGGAGGGAGTTGACTCGACATGGGGGCCCGGCTGGGGTTGGGGTTGGGACCCCGCCGGGCTGCCAAGAAAGGCATCAGGCTTTGCTTTCCTTCCAAGGATCCCTCTTTTTGGAGGCAACCTGCTGCTTTTCCCTCCACGTGTGTGTAACCAGAGCGAGTCGGTTCACGAACCCCCCGGTCAGCCCAGCCGCCACGCGAGGCAGTGTGCTAAATTGCGCACTAGCGAATTAAGCTTAAGCAGGCGTTGAGGGCATCCCATTGCGGGGCACCATGGAATCTTTTGGAGAGGCCGCTTTCTCCAAGGAGTCTGGTGAAGAGGCTGTTGTGAAAGGCACTTTCCCTCTTTTTGCAGTCAATTCTCGCTCAACGCGATCAGTCTCCATCCCGAAACAAAATTTCTGTCTTCCTTTGAGACAGACCTCGCTTTCGCTCGCCCACCCTGTGATCGACACTCGGCATAGCCCCAACGAGTCGCCTTCCGGTTGCCAGATCGAGGCCTCAAAGACCGGTGCAGCTCTGTGCCGCACGCATGCTTGGGCCCGTTTGCTGGTGGCTGCGAAATGACAAGCTCTTGCCACACCTTGGAACGTCATCCGAGAGGCTGCAGCGGTGCGCGGGTTGGTGCGACGGCTGCTGCGCCAAGTCCTGCATGTTGCTGTTTGTCCAAATGCTTATTGAACATGGGAGCCCGCCGGTGAGCAAGCAGCGAGAAGGGAGCGGCGGCCCTTCTTTGAGCTTCCCGTTGTGGGGGCTATCCCGAGTCCGAGGACGACCCTGCCTCACCGGCCCGCCGCTGCTGCTGATGGGGGCCAGAAAAATTGCTGACGGCGGAGTGCGAGTCAGCAAACCTTGTGGCCAAGTGAGCCAAGGTTCTTGGCCAGCAGCCACAGTGAGAGCGGGGGTGGGGGATTGCAGCTCGCTGATGCGACCGTCGCTGATGAGAGGATCCGACTCTCTTCGCCCCGTGTCCGTCTTGCTTTCGTTCAGGAGTCATCCTGTTCCCTGAGATCGCTTCCCGGCAGCACCCATCAGGCAAGCTTTCCTGGCGATCTGGATACCCGCTTTACGGAGTACGCCCGAGATGCTGTGCAGGATGACAAACGGTGACAAGCCTGCAAAGCCTGCCTGTTTGTTTGAGCTCCTCCCTCCTCCCTTCTCCCTCCTCCCTCTTCCCCGGTGCATTCCTGGCCTCCCGTCGTGGGTCTCTTCCCGTTGGCATCCAACTCTGTGCAACTGTGTCAGCAGCAACCAGAGAGCCACTTGTGCTTTGTGCAACCCAAGGTTAGCCGCCTGATCTTGCCGTCTTGCTGGGTGACACCGACAAACGGTTCTGGTGTGGCAAGAGGCTTATCAGGGCATTTGAAAGCTGCTCTGCTGGTCGGGTGCGCATCGCTGCTGATCGTTGTTGACCGCCAGAAATGGCTGGCTGGCGGGCTGAGGAACGCCACTTGGGAACTGGGAACTTGGGTCCGAGGGGAGGTCAATCCCGGGGGGCCTGCTCGGGGGGTTATTTTTGGCGCTGTCTCGCTGACTTTAACCTTAAACAGACGACAGCTGCCTCGAGGGCGCCGACAGTGGCGCACCAAAGGCTGTCAGATGTAAGTAACGGTCGTAATGTGCGTACAGTACCGTGGTATTCGGGGCACTGTTGTACCGCTCAGGTCGTGTCTTGCGAGGATACCATGTCTGCCCGTTCTCTGTTTCTGAACATGCCGTGCGTCGTTTGGGACGTCATTGAGTTTATGAAGCAGATGACAAGCTTTGTGTCACATTTGTGAACCAGAAGCCGGCAGGCGGACAGGAATCGTCTAGCTTGGGCTCGCAACGTTCGATGTCCAGCTGGCAGCCCGAAGCGGCCGGTCGCTCCAAGTATCATTCCCCCGGCAGTTACGCCCGGATCTCGGATTCTCCACGGTTGAGAGGTTTTCTGAAAAGGCCGCATGGGTTGCAGGGCATGATGGAGATGGGCGCCGGCTTACACGGATGCCTGCGGCCCCTCAGACGGAGCCGGCATCAGGCACCAGTGGATCGATGGAAACCCCCGACGAGGCTCGGACATGGAGACACCACTGCTGGACTTTGGTAGGTTTAGCCTGACCACAGTCTGCGTTCCAGCGGCTGTCACGGCATGCTGCGAGGGTCTTTTTGAGAGCTGACGCGCCACCCCAAGCACGGGAGAAACTGGGCTGACTGGCTGAGAGCAAACGCATGAGCCTCAGAGACAGGCTCAGATCAGCCTCGCTAATATTCAATGACAGCCACTAGTCCACGTTAGCCCGTAACACAAAGTCCATTTCCACACGAGGGCAGGGAGACTTGCCGTCAAACAAACCCTCGGGAGAAACGCGCCCCGGGGAGATCGGAAGACGGGGTCATGACAAGGCCCGAGCATGGGTTTCGCATCCCCGGGTTGGCGACCCCCTTGACGCGCGAATACGACTCAGTGGATGCGCTAGTGGAGAGAGGATCTGACTAAGTGCCACCAGCCAGCGAGGGCCCCGTCACCTCAGGCTCAGGTCCAACACGACCTCGTTGGCGCCATCGTGGCTTTTCACGTTGGTACTACACTATTATTATTATTGATATCCTTGCACCAGCAAAAGCACCGGCGTTCCGGGTGATTCCAAAACCATCAGCTGTTCAGCGCAGTTGGCGCCAGTATGTCGACAAAAAAGCGCACCAGGTGATGATGGGGTAACTTGTCCAACTGGTACAACTGGTCCATAGGTACTCTTTCTTACCTTCCAGGGGGACGCCAAATCACATTCTTTTTGTTCACCACCGTTGGGTGAGTCAGTCCAGAGATAGTTATTAACCAAAACCCGAGATGAGATCACACGGTGCAAACGGCCCTTCGCCCAGCCTGAGCCCAGCCGGCGCACCCAGCGCTCCAGCTGCCCACTGGTCGCACATGGCATGGAGCCAAGGCTCGGCGAAGGCTCGGCGGAGGGTACCCCAAGAAATGCCAATGCGCGCTAACGGGCCCGACGCGGGCGCCGTGAAATAAGCTTGAAATCCTCAATGACAATCCCGTTGGCACATGCAGGGGTTCTTGGGATGCCAGCCCCGGCGAGGGCCAAGCCCCCCCCGTTTCCCGTTTGGACTCGACACTGCACAGTCCTCGCACTTTGAGGGAGTTTGGGGCCCCGCTGCACAAAGCCAAGCCTCGCTCTGTCTGTGCCGATGACCCGCCAACAAGAGGACCGCTTCGGAGGTAATCTGTAATCCGGCGTGAACAGGCAGGCAAAAGGGAAGTCCTTTCGTGTGAGCTGCTCCGGGCAGGCAGACGCTGCCGTCTTTTGGCCACTTCCTTCCTAACCGAGAGCGAGCCCCCTTGGCTGACCAAAAGATTACGCTACGAGGGCTGGAGGGCTACCAAGACTCTTGGGGCAAGGCCCAAGACGAAAAATGATGGTATCCAGACATTCAGCCCACTCGGCGTTGGGGCGGAGCACGGCACGCCGAGGGAGAGGACCAAAAGGGGGCCACTTGGGTTTTGTTGTCGTTGCGGGTTGCACAAGTATGATCCCAATCTTTTTCTGATCCAACAAGGCCTGGCCCAGCAGGATCCAATTCAGGTCCTTGGCCACTGTCTGCCTCTCCGTGCACACCCTCTCCCAGTTTGCGCTGCAGGCACACAACGCCCGCCAACAGCTTCATGTGTGTGTAGAATCCTGTGTGCAGAATGCCGCTGCGGGTTAATCGCCTCTCGCTCGGCGGGGTGGTGTGGTGCTTTAGCTTGGGCGCAACAAACTTCGATTGTTGCCGCTTCGCGAAGTTGGTTCGAGATTCCATTGATAAGCTGACGACAGCCGGTGGGGCCACTAAAAGGTAATTTTTACCGCTTCTGTCGTTCCGCACTTGCTTGGCTCTTGCCTTGCTCCGCTGCTTGGCTGCCTTGGCTCCTTGGCTCCCTGCGCCAGTTGGCTCGGAAGGGACAGCACGCACGCAGAGCCTCGGGGTTGGCTCCTTTCTCGGGTTAGATTGGCACGTTTTTACCTGCTGAATAATTGCCCGGTTCGGGGCAACGCACTCGGCCCCAACTTTAACGCGACCGCAGGTGGGGTTTGGGTGGGCCGCTGCCCCACAAAAATGCTTGTCCACATCAGTCACTTCTCGCAAAGCATTGTTCGCCAACTCGACCAAGCCCCGACCCAACTGACACGGGGGCTCCATCTCATCCTGCCCAGGATCGCCAGGCCCCGAGCCAAGCTGTGGTTATGCAATCGAGGCAACCTCGAAGGGCGTGCGGCCACGCTCGGATACTTGGTATCGCCAACTGCATCGAGGAGGCCTAATAAAGGCAGCCCAGGTGGACTCGGACGGACAGTGGAAAGGGCTCGATTTATACGGTCTTACACAGCACCCGTGCCAGATATCCAAACCGTGAAATGCCAAGACACTCAAGCAGTGTAAACGGATAGATTAAATAAATCTCTCCCAAAGTCCCAGGATGGCATGAACTTCTGACAGCAAGCCAAACGGCCTCTTTCCTCAAAGAGCAAATCCTGACAGGGCCCAGCCGAACCGTACCTTGCCGACGGGCACCTCACCTTCCACGCTTTCTTCCTTCCCAGCAGCCTCCCCTCCCACATTCCGAGACATCCTTGCGCCATTGGACTGCAGCGTCATCGACCTGCAGGCGATCCCCACTGGGTCAGCCGCTAACCGCGGTCGCTCCTGGCCTTATTTTCACTGGGCATTGCTTAAAACCGATCCAAACCCCGGAGCGATAACCCGGGTGCACATCATGCGTGCTCGAGTTCACAGACCTTCGATTGCACTTCTTGCCCTGTGACGGCGCATCCTGATCGCAGCCCTCGAAATCCTCGAATTCCGAGATCCTCGTCCACATTGCACGTGTCCGCGACGACTTGCACTCATCGGTTCCCGGTTCCTGGTTCCCGGTTCCCGATCCTCGATTTTGAGATTTTCGACTCTCGAGTTTTACGCTGGTAAGTGCTTACTTGCTTTTCTGCTATCTGTCAAGTTGTCCGTTTTTTTTTGGTGTCGTTTGCGAAGTTGCAAGCCCCATGTGCGAGGGAAGGAGGCCCACGCTTCACACGCCCATACTCGAAAGCAAGTGCGCAACAAACCATCGGCTCGGTCCAGATCTGCCAGAGGTCGACTCATAGGGTTCACTCGGATCTCTCAGAGTTTCGGGACCCATACCCGGGCATGGCCGACTCTGCGCAGGTTTGAGCCGATCTCGGGCTCGTCCAACCACGGCCGCCTGTTGGCTGTGCATGCCGTGTCACAGAGCGCGAGGGGAGGGTGGCTTAGCCCTGTTGCCCTCATGAGCGACCTTGAAGGGCAGGGAAAAGGGAGGGCCCCAAAGACATGCCTCTGTATCAGGAGCCATGATGATGCGCTGGACGACTCCACAACATCCGTGCTGTAACCCTGCACGTCTCGTGCTCCCGCCTGCGTACGCGGACGCTGTCGAGGGGCCACGTCCCCCATCCGGGATGTGGACGCGGCCTCCACTTCTCGCGAGGACCTGCCTCCCGCCGCTCTCGCCGGCCTCGTCGACCTCATTTTGGACCAACCTAGCCGTTCTTGTTGGCTGTTGCGCGGATCGACAGCGGGGGCTCCCATCCCCTGCCAAGCCGTGGAGCCTCGCCATCCTGCCCCATCGCCATGTCTCAGATTCCCAAACCGGCTTGCGCTTCGTCAACTCGTTATTCTTTTCCTCTTGTTGTCATTCCGGAAGATCCACATTCTAACTCTTTTCACAGCGTGCCTTTGGGCAGTGATCTGAAGCGTGCTGCCCAACGTCCTGGACTCATCTCCTGGCGCAGCATATGAACACCTGACGGCCCCCATCTTTTTGGCCTGGATGATCAGTAACTACCCAGCGCTAAGGAAGGGTAAGGAGGGTTGAGCCGAGGGGTGTCTCGTTGCAGATACAACCACTTTCCCAGCCGTTGTATGGACGACAACCACCACCACATTGGTCGAACCCCTACAGGCAACGAATCATGGAGACGTATTATGGCGTGGTAAGATCGCCTGCCGATGCCATCAAACTATTTGAGGCATGCAGGCTCGGTCTCCTTCCGCGGGTTCAGAGAAGGCTATCTGAAAAGGAGCGGCAGGCCATCCGGTCAGGCTCCGTCTTTGTCTGGGATGAGCGGGAAGCCGGCATGAGGAGATGGACGGATGGCAAATCGTGGAGCGCCAGTCGGGTATCCGGAAGCTTTTTGACCTACAGAGAGATGGAAGGCAAGAGGGGGAACGCTTTTGGCGGCAGCAGGAGGGGCGCTGGGAAGACTCCGGACTCGGGCCGCGGCAGCGACGACGACCACGACGATGGAGAGCCCGACGGGTATCGGTACAAGCCCGACGGGCTGACGAAGCAGTCGTTCAGCATCACCAACTCGGCAGGCCAGCATCTTCACCTCATAGCCTATTATTCCCGAGGGCCGCTGGATTTGCCACAGCCGAGCAACGATTCGGCACTCCGACATATCGTTCCTGCGAAAGGGATGTACCCCGAATCGAGCCTGACCGAGTCCGCCCCGCCGGCAACGACGAGAGCGCCGATGCACCAACCACACTACCCGCCACATCACCACCAGCCCCCTCCTCACCATGGTTATCCCCCGCAGTATCCGCATCCGGGCTACGCATGGCCCCCTTCGCCCATTGGGACACCACCCTATGGCCACGGCCACTACCCATACTCACAAGGGCCGCCGCCCCCAGGGGCGCACGCGTATCCCCCGCATCCGCACCACCCGTATGCACCTGCGCCGAATCCCCCCTACGACCGAGCACCGCTGCCGTTACCAGCACCACACCCACATTCGCTTCCGCAGCTTCCGACTCCGCTCCCACCGCCCAAGACAGGAATGCCACTTCCCCAGCCATTCTCACAGAACCAGCGGCACTCGCCGCAGATCCCACCACCTCGACTGTCCTTGCTCGACTCCCCGAGGTCGCAGCAGCTCCAACTTGCGGCCCGCGAAGCCGTCCAGATCGAGCCGCGCCTGGCCCCCATTGATGCGGCGCGGAACCAGCACAGCCCGCTTCCCGTCCCGGGCCAGCTCGCCCAACAGCAGCAGCAAAACGGAGCATCACCGCCACCCCCAATCCCACTGCCCCCCGCAACCAACGGCGCAGCAACAAGCCCCACCGCAAAAGCGCTCTCCGCGTCCCCGCCGCGGAGCGCCATCTCGGACAATCTCGCCACCCCGACCGCAAGCACCAAGCCCTCCCTGTCGGCCCTGCTGCTGCACCCCCCGCCTGCCGCGGGCTCGGAGCCGAACAGCGCCAACCCGACGAGCGCTGGGGGCACGGTCAACAGCGCGGGGAGCTCGCCGCGCGGCGGGCACCAGCCGAACGGGCTGGGCGGGCGCGCAGATGGACGGCTGCCGGGCGAGGACGCCAGGGCTATTGGGGTGTTGAACAAGAATTTCTTCTAGAGAGGGGATCGTGGAAAGGTGTATTCTTTTGTGGTTTTATTTCCTTACTTTTTTTGTGTTAATGGGCGTTTTACTTGTTTCAGCTTGTCATGTTGTCATCACAGGAAGGCGTAACTCTGCATGACGGACGGGACCGGCCGGGGGCGGGGGGATCAAGCATGCATAGCAGGCGTTTGGGGTCGGAAGATGAGGAGGGAATGGGAGGTTTTGTTGCACTGCTCCAATTGCAATGGTAGTCGGTAGTCGATCCAAGTACCCTTTTTGATTGTTGGAAGCAAATAGGAGTTTGCTGAGCGTGGCGTTGATGAAATGAAGAATTATGGAAGAGGGACGGACTACTGCAGTTTTATCATGGTTCCTGCATCGTGACTTTTGCTCTGCGTTTCCCCAGTTGGTGTTTGTCATGACGGCGGAACCGCATCGCTTGAAGAGTTCTTGTGTCGAGTTCACCTCCATTTGTGAGACTCAGCGTCCAGCATCTTGTCTTTCTTTATTCTGCCATACCTCAAAAACCAGCCAATGATGCGGGAGTAGGTATGAACTCTTGATTCAGTTTCTTCTCAGGGCCGTTCTACCAGACCTTGACCCATTTAATGAGGAAAAGATAGATTCTGTGTGCGGTGACGATTGTGCGCGTTTTTAGTGTTTGAGGACTTGAAGTCGAACCTCACTAAGGTACTTGGAGAATGGGAATGCAGATGATGTGCTGGCTGGGAGCCCATATGGCAGATCATGAACTCAGGATGGATGGGTTGTCGTTGATGGGATGAAAAACATGATTAGAGACTGAGAGTGAGAGATGTCGACTCAGAAAAAGATAAGAGGAAAATGAAATGGTAATATTGTTGTTTTCTTTACTTGCTTTTTCATAATTCTTTGGTGGAACCGAAGTCATTCTCTTTATCTGATTCTCTCCCTTTTTTGTTCTCTCTTTCTTTCTTTCTTTCTTCTTTCCTTTTTTTTTCTGTCAATATACTCTTCATCCTACTTTTCATCTTTTGTTCTCGACTTGTCTTCCTCGACTTGTTTTCTCGTCCCCTTTCTCAGGTCCTTTTCTCTCATGCCTCTTCTCTCATCCTTCTTTTTTTTCAGCTTAGGAGCTCTCCCTTTTCGTCGTTATCGAGACCGGTATGCTCTTTAGCTAGCTAGACCATGACAAGACATTTCAATCATCAGTCAGTGTTGTGCCCTGGTCTAACCCCAAAACACTGTCCCTCCCGCAACCTACATCGTATCTAAGAGCATCTTCAAAGTTTCTCTCTCGAGGTTGAAGCAGCTTCTAGATTGCAGCTGGCTTACACTTACTCCTCTGGCCCATTTTGGCCTTGAACTTGTTACAGGGCAGCTCTAGAAGATGTACCAAGCGGAGGGGAACAGAGCGAGGAGCACACCAGCAAGGAGTTGGGCGCAGGACTACGAGGCAGGTAGAAGGTGTACCAAGATAAATGTCCACTGGAAAAAAAACCATCTGGGAATGAAAAGGTCGAATTGCAGCCGGACCAAGACGGGCACCGACGCACCTTTAGCATTCGCCTGCATCATGCATCCCAGTGCACCAAGCTTCAGCAACTCCTGACGAGTGCTATCTGTGGGCCAACTGCCACCTCCCAGAGATATCGCTCGGATGCATGAGACATCGGTGATACTTTATGCCCGACAGTCCACTACTTCCCTTCAGACCCAGCGTTATTGCTGTCCAACTTCGATATCTCGTGGATTAAAGTACCTCTGGAGAGAGTCATGGAGGTACCTTTTCCCCAGGACATGTGTAGATAAATGTAGGTTAGGGTGGTCAGGTTGTCATGCCATGTTTCTTCTCTTCTTTTTTCTTCTCGTTCTGTTACCTTTTGGTCCTTCCCTTTCTCTAAACCCCCTATTTTCCCCAGTCTTCTGATAGGTGGTGTATGCACACCGCCTCTTTGGATCGTATTCATCCTGGTGACCTTCAGTGCCAGTGTTGCGGCCACTGAGGTTCTGGACAGTCGGCAGACCTTTGGTACGATAAATCCCGATCATTTCTGATGACCAGACGACAGAACCACAACTGCGTTGTTTCCGTTCAATAGTATTGTCCTCAGTGAACACCGTTAGGTCATGACCTAAGATGCACGCTGCCTAGCCCACCCATACTGGGACGCTGATGAATGGTTTACGTGGCCACGGGTTGAGCGGATGCATCTTTCCTCAGTCTAAGGAAGCCTCGCATACATTTACGTAGGGTACGATCAATGCAGATCAGAAACGGACTCGACATATTGCAACAAGGCAATATCCTGCATGCAACCTGGCAATTGTCAAACGCTCGTGTTTATGCAGCTTCTGGGGCCGTATCTAAAGCTTGCTGGTGCTCTAGCGGTGAAGCCTCGCCAAGAGACCGTAGCTCACGACTAAGGCGGACTCTCGCCTCGTTCGAGACGGGTCTTTGATGAGGAAAACTGTCATTCACCAAGGCACCACCGGATAATCCGAATGCATCGACGGTGGTGGCACGCCTGGGTGGGATGCAGTGCCCATGCTGAGCCAGGCTCTGTCCAAGATTCTCGGCTGATGGATCTAGCACGGCGCAGGTAACCAACTGCTGCAAACACAAAACCCGAAACCGAGGCTTGGTGAGTTGGGTGGCGGCGATGCGGCCTCGTGAACGAGATTCACGCGGTTGAGTGACCGAGAGATAGGCCGGGCGGGGTGAGAGGCAACAGAATCGAAGACTCAACAGAACTTGAACCATCATGCGCGCGGGATCTTGTGACGAAGCAGATCAATGTCATGCAAACACGCGTAAAATCGAAACTTCAACTGCAGATGCAATCCTTGAGCAGCAGACATCTGGTGCATGCTTGTGCTGTTTCATGTTTGGGGCAAGTCTGGTGCGCGACCAATCCAGCCTCGCTGGGTGGCCGACACGCAGACCGACATGACATCAACCCGATGACGCGGCGGATGCCCAAGTCTGTTGCACGGGCTGGGAGCGGGGATGCAAAAACAAAGTCACAGACGATAGAAAAGAGTCATCAAGATGAATGACTAGTACCAGCATCCATGAGAACTGAAAATGCGTGGTGTTGGGCGAGATGAAACGGATGGTCGAGGTGCGGATAGCTTCAAGCACTGGGTTTTGGACCCGCGCACCAGTAAAAAAGTGACTTTGGACGTTTCTGGGGATATTGAGCCGGGACAAGGGCCCAAGAGAAAAATAAGAACGCAAAAAGAACGCCTGAAATGTGACGATCGAAATGACGCATTCTGATGCAACAAAGCAGGGGTTGGCGCGGTGCCATCTCGAATGCGCCGGCGCCTGTCATTCTTCAATCGACTGTCGCGATGCCAAAACGCGACCAAAAACATTCATTCATCACGCATCGACATCTCGGGACCTCGAGCCGTGTCCGGATCGGGTGACCTCGGGATTGGGGCCGAAAATCAAACAAAAAATGGGACAAAGAAGCCGTGCATCGAATGCATCGACCGGCACAGAGAGAGAAGAGGGGAAGAAACGAGAGAAGCAGAGGACGACGAGAAGTCGAGGGGAATGGGGGAGGTCGAGATCAGAGAGCGAGCAGCTTGACCAGCGATGGGCGGGGTGCGCGATTGACCTGGCCGACGAGATGCGGTCAGGCTGGCCAATCAGAAAAATGCATGCATGCCTGTCTGGATTTAAGTCATCGCCCAAACGGGAAAAGCGCGAGACGTACAGGTGGCAAGTGATCCCGTGCAAGAGACGCATCCATTGTGCTCGCCCGTCCGGGAAGTCACGCAGTCACGGCAGCTTCAGATTCAGTTTTGCCCAGAAGCCACGACAATACCCTCAAGAAAAAAAAAAGAACACAAGCTTTAAACGAGCATTGTCAGGCTGCTTCGGAGGCGATTAGAAACGGGGAGTACCGAGTTGAACTGTAAATCTTGCGTGGTCTTTGTAAGACTCAACCGTCTCGAGTGGTGACCCGCCCAACGGTGTCGGGGATGTACAGCCTGGTGTCAACCAGTGTCTTCGGCCTCGCGGTACCTAGGATAGAGGGAAAGCTTTTGAGAGAAGGAGAAGTTGGGTATCCATCTGGGACTGGGCTGAGCATAAAGCGTCACATCGTCCTGCGGGTTGGGCTCAGGGTGAGCTCCGGGGTTGCCAGGATGGCCCTGAAAACAGCTTTATTCTAGAAATGACACAGCCGACGCCGTAGATCAAATCGAACCCAGGTTACCGCTGCGCAAGACGGATTTGGGAAGACAGGACGGTCCCGTGGTCTTGTAGTTGGGGTGTAAGAGCACGGACCATACGAGCTGCCGAGATGTGAGCTGGGCCCCGGAAGGTGGCCTGGAGCTCCGGGCGTGGGAGGCACAATCACAATCACTCGCGTGTGAGTGAGCCCCCCCGCTTTCCCATATAAACACCAGGGCATGCCCCCGAGCGCGACTGCCCACCCACACCCTCCTGTTCCCGGTTTCTCTCCATCCGATTTTCAATCCGACGCGATATTTCATTACACGGCCCAGTCCAAAGTCAATCCAGCTTTACCAACTTCAGCCCACCGCTTTAGTCGATCCAACCACATCAATCACCATGCCTCCCAAGAAGACCGAGACCAAGACTGAGGGTGCTGCCGCCCCGAAGACCAAGAGCTCCGGCTCCCAGCACACCTACCAGGTGCGCAACCACGCTGCCGGGATTTTGTTTTTGGTTTCCGTATCTGACTAGTAGCAGGACATGATCACCGATGCGATCGTTTCGGTATTTCTTCCCCTCCCTTTTCATCCGGCGCAAATGGTGTTGGCGACCGGTCGCGGGCTCGCGCATGAGGCAAAACTCATGGCGACATTGTCGCACGACTCGCCTCACCACTTTTTGCCCGCGCATGACAAGTTGCAGCTTTGCTGACGCGTTTTCTCTCAAATGCAGCTCAAGGACCGCAACGGCTCCAGGTAAGATGATTTCCCTCAGTTTGACGCGTCTCAAGCCCCAACATCACAACAATGCGGCACACCCGGTCGCGACGCCCATGACCCAACATATCTACGCCGCAACCCACATCAATCATGTCATGATGCTAACACACCTGCCAGCCGTCAATCCCTCAAGAAGTATGTCCGCGCCAACAACACTATCAATGTTGGTGAGAAGATGTTCGACTCGCTCTTCAACAAGGCTCTGAAGAACGGCGTCGACAAGGGTGTCTTCGAGCAGCCCAAGGGTATGCAGCCTGCCGCTTTCATCGCAATTTCAACGTGTCCTGACCATGCACAGGTCCCTCCGGCGGCACCAAGCTCGCCAAGAAGGCCGCTAAGCCCGCAGCTGCTAAGCCCGCTGCCCCCAAGAAGGCTGCTGCTCCTAAGAAGGAGGGCGCGGCCAAGAAGGAGACCAAGGAGAAGAAGCCCGCCGCCAAGAAGGCTGCTCCCAAGAAGGAGACTGCCGCTAAGAAGGAGACCAAGGAGAAGAAGGCCGCTGCTCCCAAGAAGGAGAAGAAGCCTGCCGCCCCCAAGAAGGTGAGGAGGTTGCCTCATGCCAGAGAGCAACAGCGAGCTAACGTTTTCCAGGCTGCCGCCGCCCCTGCCGTTGTTGACAAGCCCACCGTCTTGACTAAGACCAAGTCGGGTCGCGTCGCGAAGACTGCCGCCAAGCCTGCCGCGGCGAAGAAGGCCGCGCCTAAGAAGGCCGCCGCTCCCAAGAAGGAGAAGACACCGAAGAAGGCGGAAGCCTCAGCATGAGGACCCTCCGTTTTCACTCTGTCATGATGTCTTTCTCGTTCTTGTGATGTGAGGGTCTGGTTTCTTGTTTGGCGTTCAGGTGGTATTCGGGGATCATTCGGCGGGTAGCATTGGGCACTGTCGCGTTCATGATGAGCGCGTGGGGGGATACGGGCCGTTCTGCACTCTGGACTGTCGCGTATTGTCCGCTTCTGGATACGTGGTCTGCCAGTCCTGGGTCTCAACACCGGCACGCACACGCTTCTGCTACACGGGGTTGGGCTCACTGGCCAAAGGACAACCACATCATTATCACGACGGCGATTCAGAAGAGAGGAGCACAACGGAAGTAGACTGGGGAAGGAGGCTGGTGGGCGTTGGGTTCACGCGGGCGGCGGATTTCGAGATGGGCCTAAACTCCAGGGATTGGCCCGCGCTTGTGGGATTGTAATTATACCAAATGAATTGTTTCGCACTATCACAGTATGGCCATTTCGGAACCTTGTTCAGTTCTCTTTGCATTGTTGCCGTCTTCCACACGAAGGGCAGCCAGCCAAGACGCTGATGCTGACGCGACGCGGAGCCTCGCGTCGCTTGTTTACATTTTTCCCCACGCCGCCGTCTTGGTTTTTCGGGTCTTCAGGTGTGTTTCGCTAGGGAGGGGCCGAAGCTGCTCCCCACATTGTTTACGTTTTGAATTACCCAGGGAGGCGGTGAGAGCCGGGGTTTGATGATGAATCATGAACTCGGGGATCCCTCCTAAGTCAGATGTGCAAGCAATCAAATCTCTGTCGCAGAGCTCTTGGACACAATTTCAAAGCTCATGTCAGATTTTTATTCATCGCACCCAGTTGAAACTCGACTGCTTACTACATGCATAGCACAGGACTTGTGTATTCTGTACGTGTGCGCAGTAAGAAGCGCTTTTTATGGAGCACAAGATTGTGGAGTTGGGTGGTGCCTCTGTGGACAGAGAGATGGAACCACGAAGCTCTGGCAGCTTTTTTGGGAAAACCCCTTGTCTCAATGGAACGCCCGGGGGAGCTCCTAGGTGGCTCGTGCTTCCTCTGGGAATCGATGAGCTTCCCGTTCTTCAGGGTGGGGTCAAAGGCTTATCGGGCTCAGGCTCGAGTCGGGACCCAGGGCCCACTGCGGATCTGCCACGCATCATGCCGCCCTAACGGATGTGGTGGGTGCGCTCCTGCCCTGCGCAAGCGTCAAGCCCAGACGGAAGCTCATCGGTTGGCGGGGCTATTCTGCCAGACCCCACCGCTTAGTCAACGTCAAGCGTCACTCCATGTCGTGCCTGCCTGAGCTCGCCTGCCCCTCAAACTGGTCCATGCGAGTTCAATGCAGGCAGCACTGTTTGCCCTTCTGTGCCGAGCCAGGCTCAAGAAGAGATAAACAACTTGCTGGCGAGCTTCTACAGTTTACTTGCTCCAATTGAAAGCCGCACGCCAATCGAATCACACAGTTGGCGGCCCTGTTCGTCCCATCGGCCGAGTCGGATGCGGAGCCGGGTTTCAACTCAGGCCCGATGGCAATGGACTCCTCGCACCCGTCCTAGCTCCCTCACCCGCTTGCGCAAGCCTCCCGTCTCTCCATTCCACAATCCAGTCTGATTTCCACCGCCTCTCCCAGCCCAGCTGCAGCCATGGCCCAACCACCGTCGTTCAGTTCCAACAACCCGTTCCGCCGCAAAGGCCCCGTTCCGTCTGCGCCCGCCCCACCTGCCAACATTCCACCCTTCGATGAAGCTGACGCACCGAGCCCAACGCCTGAGACCGTGCCCGCTCTCCCATCGGCAGACCGCTTTCGGACCCAGCTACACGCGCTGTCCACGTCAAACCAGCCGCCGCCCGCGACCAGCTTCCAGAAACCGAAAGTCGTGAAGAAGGTCCGCGTACAATCGCCCCCGCCCTCGTCGCCCGAGTCTCCCAGGGCAGAGAACCGCTTCCCGCCAGTCACCCTGGATGACGAAGACAGCAGCAGCAGTGATGAAACCGACGAGGCTGCTGATCCTTTTTCGTACGCCTCATCAACAGGCTCAGCCGACGTATCCGACAGAGGAGACGACCCTCAGCCAGTGCCACTACATCGGCCGCCGCCGAATCCGTTTCAAAAGACACTGCGGGAATTGGAGTTCGGGGCGGCAGAGCCGGAACAAAACCCGGCGACTGCGCAAGCAACAACGAGGGGGGCGCTAGATGTTGGCGCTTTTGGGCGGTTGTTGCTGACTGGCCAAACTGGTACGCCAGGCCTGTCGCAGCCAGTGGCATCATATTCGCCAAACACCAAGTATCTGCCAGTCGTGGGCAGTGATGGCGCGAGCACGGCTGACACATCCTCTATCTCGCGGCATTCCATTTCCGATACATTACACGCGGCGCAGGAAACGCCTCGGACGTCTGGAGAGATTTCTGCTCATGAAGCGGACGAAGAGCGGCGCGGGCTGGTCACCAGCTCTCAGCCGACGCTGCAACCTGCCCCGGGCATTGTTAAGAAGAAGCCGCCGCCGCCTAGCTCGCGACATGGAAAGTTGATCAAACCCACGGTCGGAGGCGAAGCAAATGGACCCGAAGGCGGAGCCAAGCCGCCGTTATCCAGTCCACCGGCCAGAGCTGCGACGATTTCTGTCACATCCCCATCAAGACAAAGCCCGCCGACTCCATCCGACGTCAACAAGCCGCTCCCAGCTGCTCCGCGCAGGTCGCCTCAAGAGCAGGACACCGAAAGCGTGTTTGACCGCGAAGCTGCTGGTAAGGTGCCTGAGCTCGAGCTACAACCGGGGCTTAACATCATTACGCCTCCCAGCCCGCAAGCTACTTTACATGCGAGTGCAACCTTTCCAGTCGCCGCCGCACAGGCGACCAAGAAGCCGGTTCCGCCTCCACGGCGACAGCCACACGGCCGGTCAGAGAGCAAGATACACTCCAGCGCAGCGTCTATAGTTCAGCAAGAGGAGACCGACGTGTCGCTAAGACGCTCCTCGATTGATTCGACAAGGTCCCGCTCCTCAAGCCTGCGAGCGAATGTTCACGCCCCGGTACCCCCTCCACCACGACGACCCAGCCACCCATCGCGCGGTTCAAGTTCGCACAGCATGCCACCGCCGAACGCACTCCCTGCGGATGCCGCTTTTGAACGAACGACCTCATTACCCCCGATCGTGGCCTCACCTCCGGCTATAAGCGATAACTCTCGCAGCAGCACTCCGGGAACATCTACTCCGTTCCCTCCTCAGCCTCCACCACCAACAACGGCACCAACGAAGCTCGTGCCGCCGCCTCCTCCTCCAGCGCGCAACGCCTCTGTCCGCGGGAAAAAGAGGCCGGTGAGCGGCGCACCCGACGCGGCCTTGGCCAGGAAGTCGAGCATCACCACAAGCGGAGGCAAAGGAAAGGAGCAGCCGCCGCCGCCGCCGAGACCTCGAAATCGGGGGAACAGTGGCGCCAGTATCGATGCGCCGGTGCCGGTGCCTGTGCCTCTTGTGCCTGCTGTCGTCGGACATAGTGGCGCTGCGGGAGCGCCGGAGAAGGCGGAGGACCTGGCGGGCTTGGAGACCTCGGCGTCAGCTTCGGCGGCGGGGGATATCCTGGCGGACTTGAGCGCGCTGCAGAGGGAGGTGGATGCGTTGAGGGGGGTGTATCAGCAGGCTGGGACCGAGTGATCACGGTCGGTTGTGAGCCTAGATTGTGAGGGGAATCTGCTCGCGTTTTGAGGGGGCGGTGGAGAAATACATGGGAATGCCGCCACGAAAGTTATGGATTAGACTGAGGAGAGAGTGTGTGGGTGGGTGGTTCTGTTGCATTGTTCTGGCGGTTCGGGCGGCTGTTTGGGTATTTTTGGGCCTGGTGTAGATGAGAGATGAGTGTTTATGCGATGTATGCGAGTTACGGTCATGAGATATCCATGGTTGGGTGGTATAGCGTTGAGAAGCCTCTGAATTGGAGCTGGTTGTTTAGCCTTGGCTGTTTTGACGGTGAGATGTCTCTCGCAGGGTCTCGGAGTGATTTCCAGTACCCCATGTTTTGCTGAGAGACAGTGTATGATTTGAAAGAATTCACGGGCGTGGAAATTACGTTTGAGGGGGGCAAAGCCGATGCTGGTTACTGTTACACTTGAGGTTTTGGAGTTGAAACCCAGAAAGCTGGACGTGGAATGCTAGATTTTTTGGATCCCAAAGACTTTTCATCCGGGTTCCGACTCATGAATATGTGAAGCTTAAGTCTTTTGATGGCCCCTTGTCTTGGACCCCAGAGCAACCGAAAGTTTTGTGCAAGTTTTGTTGGACTCGGGGGCAGCAAAAATCGCCGAACTTGGTATATACATCATGGTATTCCCGACCGGACCTGAAACGCCATCGCTATGCCCCATAGATCAACAAAAAGAAAGGACGCCAACGCCGTGACCACACAACCCGGAGTGGAGTTTACCGCCCGGCCCGCACAGCAGCTCCCTGGCCGCCCAGCCCGCCCGCCGGGATCGGCCCCCGGTGCCTCCCCGTGACAAGCTGCCTCATCTGCGCCACGGCCTTTGCATTCTTGGACTTTTTGCCCTCGCTGCCGGTGACGTACTCCTGGAACCACTTCTCCTCGGCGCCCGTCAGCGGCAGGCTGACGAGCTCCTTGCCCCGGGCGCCGGCGGCCTCGGGGTGCTCCAGCACCGACGCCACCAGCTTCTCGAACAGCTGCTGGCGGGTGTGCGCCGGGTAGGCGCGCGAGAAGTAGAGCGCCTCGGCGACGCTGGTGCGGGCGAGGGCGCCGAAGAGCAGCTCGAGCGCCTCGGACGTCTGCAGCACGGGCTGCACCGTGTGGTAGTAGGCCAGGGGGAGGCTGTAGTCGTCGTCGGCCTTGGCGTGGCGCACGAGCACCGCGATGATGTCGTCGGCGAACTCGGAGGGGAGGGACGGGTGGGCGAGGTACTCGAGGGCGAACTTGAACTCCTTGTGGTCCATGTGCCAGAGGCCGTGCATCAGGATCTGGTAGTTGCGCGGCAGCCCGGACTCCTCGGCCAGCGACTCGGCGAGGCCGGACTCGGCGCCCGGGAGCTTGCCGTAGTCGAGGAGGAAGTAGTAGAAGACGGAGAGCTTCGCGTGGGGCGAGACTTTGCTCTCGCAGATTTGCCGGTGCAGGGCGCGCAGGCCGTTGTCGCCTCGCGGGGGGTATGCTTTGCCTGTTGGACGGATGGGTTAGCGACTGTGTGGGATGGCAGAAAAGTGCAGGGCAAAAGAAAAAAACCACTACGCACTCTCGCCAACTCCGAGCGCCTTCAGCACGCGGTCGATAAAGAGGACGCCGCCAAAGGACTTGCGGAAGGTCTCGATCTCACGGACGCCATTTTGATCATATGGCTTGGGCCCGTCGGTCGGAAAGGCAGCACTGAATTGCGAAAAGTCGAGCATGTTTTGGCGGTTGAAGAATGTTGGTTTTGAGAGGTCTGCTCGTTCGCCTTGGCAGGTGTTGAGGAATGTCTCGGGAAGCTCTCCCAAGCTCTTGGATGAAGAATGGCTGACGACCCGATTGATGCAAGCTCAAGCTGGAAGCTGCTGGATCAGATTGTTGTGAGAGGGATGTGCTCTGGAGAACTTGCACCTACCGGGGCGGCAATCACGGGGTTTCGTGCCGCGTCTGTCAAAAGCGAATGGGAATTGAGGGGTCCAGTGGCTTGGGCTGTGGCTGTTTTGTTTACAATCAATCAAATGTCAACACAGCATGCGGGGCTCGCGGTGACCGCAACCCGTCCCTTTTCGCGCTTGCCATTTGGAGATCCCACAAGTTGCAACCACCCCCGACGAAGCCTGACCTTTCTCGACGGTCGCATTTGCTGCACTTTCTGCAGTTCTCTCATAAGGTAGTTGATTTTCATTCTTTTTTTTGTTCAGATACCCAGTCACCATGTCGACGCGACCGTCCCGCCGGGCTGCCACTCGGCGCACGGCAATTGTCGAATCTTCCGACGACGAAGACACGCCCGTCGCGTCCCAGACCACCGAGGACAGCGGAGACGACTTTACACCCGCCCCGGCAGCCAGTCCCCGTCGCACCTCCGGAAGGAGGAGGACTGCCACAGTAGAACCGCCAACACCAACCCCAGCGCCCCCAGCAGCAGCGGCAGCACCCGCACCCAAGCGCCGTGGCCGCCCGCCCAAGAAGACCAGCGCCGCGCCCGCGCCTGCGCCCGCGCCCCCATCCATCGTCGAACCCAGCGAAGTCTTCGATCCCGACCAGACAGCGACGACAACCGCGACCGCGGCCACAGAGGAGGACGATGTGCCAGCCAAGAGGTCCACCCAGACCAAGCGGAGGAGCGTTGCCCCGCGCGCCAGCAAGTCGGCCACCCCCGAAATGCAGCTGAAGCCCCCTATCCTCACGCCAAAGGCCTCCTCCTCGCCAGGAACCGCAGAGTTCCATAGCGTCCCGTTTGCCGATATCACCGCCACCGCCGTTAACGAGCAGCGCGGCAAGGACGACGAGACCGTGCTGGCAGCCGCCAAGCCCATCAAGGCCATGGACACCATTCTTGAGAAGCCCATGGACATCATGCTCAAGTCGCGCACCATGGCCATGCCGATTGTCGAGGAGACCGGACCGAAGGCTCGCATTGTCATCACCTACCTCATCCTCACCAACTTCAAGAGCTACGCCGGGAGACAGGAAGTCGGGCCCTTCCATGCGTCCTTCTCCTCGGTGGTCGGGCCCAACGGTTCCGGCAAGTCCAACGTCATCGACTCGTTGCTCTTCGTTTTCGGCTTCCGCGCCAGCAAGATGAGACAAGGCAAGATCTCGGCCCTGATCCACAACTCGGCCCAGTACCCGGACCTGGACCACTGCGAGGTTGCCGTGCACTTCCGCGAGGTGATGGACCTGCCCGGTGGTGGGCATGAGGTCATCCCGAACTCGGACTTGGTTATCTCCCGCAAGGCCTTCAAGAACAACTCAAGCCAGTATTACATCAACGGCAAGACGTCCAACTTTACGACCGTGACGACGCTACTCCGCGACCGCGGCGTGGACCTGGACCACAAGCGTTTTCTGATCCTGCAGGGTGAGGTCGAATCCATCGCGCAGATGAAGGCCAAGGCTGCCAACGAACACGAGGATGGCCTCCTCGAGTATCTGGAGGATATCATTGGCACATCCAAGTACAAGACGCCAATCGAGGAGGCAGCGGCCGAGGTCGAGACGCTCAACGAAATCTGCCTGGAAAAGAGTGGCCGTGTTCAGCACGTCGAGAAGGAAAAGAACGGCTTGGAGGACAAGAAAGAAAAGGCCCTGGCGTACATCCGCGACGAAAATGAGCTCGTCATGAAGCAGTCTGCTCTGTACCAACTTTACGTCGGCGAATGCGAAGACAACATTGCCGTCACGGAGGAAGCCATCGGCCAGATGCAGGCCCAGCTCGATGCTGAGCTCGAGAAGCATCACGGCAGCGAGCAGATCATCAAGCAGCTCGACAAGGCCTATTCAAAAGGCAGCAAGGAGTACGACGCTCAGGACAAGGAGGCACAGGCCCTGATCAAGGAGATGACAAAGTTTGACCAGGAGCGCGTCAAGTTTGACGAGAAGCGCAAGTTCCTCGCAGACAAGCGGAAGAAGCTGGAGAAGACAATCGCCAACGCTGAAGGATCCACCTTCGAAGCCGAACAGACCATTGAGCAATGCGCCAATGAGATCGAGGAGCTGACCGAGGAGATTGCCTCACTAGAGCAGAGAGTCAAGGAGGAGGAGGCCGAGTTGACGACTATCCGTGACAGCCTCAAGGGCAAGACGCAGCATCTTTCCGACCAGATTGCCGCCAAGCAAAAGTCGCTCGAGCCTTGGAAGGAAAAGATCAATCAGAAGCAGTCTGCAATCGCTGTGGCCGAGAGTGAGATGGCGATCCTCCGAGAAAAGGCAAATGCGGGCGCTGTCGCTCTTGAAGAGATGCAGGCCAAGATTGCAGCCATCGAGGAGAGCCAAGCAGCCAAGGCTGAGGAACTCCAGCAGTGTCAAGTCGACAAGGCCGCCTTGCAGAAGGAGGGTAGGAGAGCCGTCGCCGAGCTCGAGAAGCTTTCGCAGGAAGAACCCAAATTCCGCGCCCAACTCTCTAACGCTCGGCAAAAGGCTGATGAGGCTCGGTCAAGCCTCTCTGCTACCCAAACGCAGGGTAATGTACTCACAGCTCTGATGCGCATGAAAGAATCAGGCCGCATCGATGGCTTCCACGGGCGCCTCGGCAACCTAGGCGCCATCGACCAGATGTACGATGTCGCCATCTCAACAGCCTGCGGAGCGCTTGACAACTTTGTCACCGACACCGTCGAGGCTGGTCAGCAGTGCATCGAGTACCTGAGGAAGACGAATCTCGGCCGCGGCAACTTCATCTGCCTCGACAAGCTGCGGGTCCGCGATCTCTCTCCGATTCAGACCCCCGAGAATGCCCCAAGGCTGTTCGATCTTGTCAAGCCCAAGGATGACAAGTTCCGCCCTGCCTTCTACCACGCCCTGCAAGACACGCTTGTGGCGAAGGATTTGGCCCAGGCAAACCGTATTGCGTACGGCGCCAGGAGGTGGCGCGTCGTCACGCTTGCCGGCGAGCTGATTGACAAGTCTGGTACCATGTCCGGAGGTGGCACTACCGTCAAGAAGGGTCTCATGTCGTCCAAGCTGGTCTCTGGCACTTCCAAGGAGCAGGTGTCCAAGCTCGAGGGCGACCGTGACGCGCTAGAGCAAGCGTTCCAAGAGTTCCAAGAACGCCAGCGAGAACTCGAGGCGAGGATACGGTCTCTCAAAGAGCAAATTCCCGAGCTTGATACCAAGATGCAAAAGATCAATCTCGAGATGGAAAGCTCGGCGAGGAACCTGGCCGATGCTCAGCGCCGAGTTAAGGAACTCGCCAGAGAGCACCAGCCCTCCAAGACCGACGACAGCCGCATCGTGGCTCTTGAGAAGGAGATTGCGAAGCTCAACAATGAGGTTGAAAGACTTCACGGCGAGACCTCGAGTGTCGAGGACGAGATCAAGATGCTTCAGGACAAGATCATGGAGGTTGGCGGTGAGAAGCTCCGGGCCCAGAGGGCCAAGGTGGACGCGCTCAAGGAGGAAATCACGTCGCAAAATGAGGAGATGTCCTCAGCCGAAGTTCGCAAGGCCAAGGCGGAGAAGCAGATTGTCAAGCTCCGGAAGGACCATGCGAAGGCCTCCAAGGAGCTTGAAGCCGCCACGCGGGACTCTGAGAAGCTCGAGCAGGAGATCCAGAACCAAGGTGACAAGGCCGACGACTTCAGGTCTAGGGTCGACGAGGCCAAGGAAGCCCTGGCAGCCAAGAAGCAGGAGCTGGCGGAGATGAAGGCCGAGCTTGACGAGAAGACAGCCGAACTCAACGAGACTCGCGCGGCCGAGATTGAGATGCGCAACAAGCTCGAGGAAAACCAAAAGGTTCTGGCCGACAACCAGCGGAAGCAGCACCACTGGGAAGAGAAGCTCTCGAAGTTGACGCTCCAAAACATTGCCGATCTCGAAACTGGCGGCAGCTCTGCACCGCCTCAACGGCCTCAAACCCCTCAAAACGATGATGGGGATGTAGAGATGGAGGACCCCGAAGCGCAATTACAGGCAGAGGCCGAGGCCGAGGACGCCACCATCACGCCCTCGAGCACCCAGGAACAGCATCGGTCCGCCGCCATGGAGCTCCCGCGGTACAGCAAGGACGAGCTGGCCGACATGAACAAGAAGACCCTCCTCGGCGAGATCGCGGCTCTCGAGGAAAAGACACAAAATGTCAACGTCGATCTTGGCGTGCTGGCCGAGTACCGCCGGCGCGTGGAAGAACACGCGGCGCGGTCCTCGGACCTCGCCAGCGCCGTCTCCCAGCGCGACGCGGCCAAGAAGCGATGCGACGACCTCCGCCGGCTGCGGCTCGAAGGCTTTATGGAAGGCTTCAGCACCATCTCGCTGCGGCTCAAGGAAATGTACCAGATGATCACCATGGGCGGCAACGCCGAGCTGGAGCTGGTCGACTCCCTGGACCCGTTCAGCGAGGGCATCCTGTTCAGCGTGATGCCCCCCAAGAAGTCGTGGAAGAACATCAGCAACCTGTCTGGTGGCGAGAAGACGTTGAGCTCGCTGGCCTTGGTGTTTGCGCTGCACCACTACAAGCCGACGCCGCTGTACGTCATGGACGAGATTGACGCGGCGTTGGACTTTAGAAATGTGAGGAGCCCCGCATCACCCTTTCATCTCTTCTTTTCCATCCTTATACAGTCGGCAATGTATACTGACTTGCCCAACCACAACAGGTGTCCATCGTGGCCAACTACATCAAAGAGCGCACCAAGAACGCCCAGTTCATCGTCATCTCCCTGCGCAACAACATGTTTGAGCTCGCCGCCCGCCTCGTGGGCGTGTACAAGGTCAACCACATGACCAAGAGCGTGACCATCGAGAACCGCGATTATGTTGTCGGGAGGGGCCAGGGCCAGCAGGGCCAGCAAGGGCGTGGCCAACAGCAGCAGCAGCAGCAGCAGCAGCAGCACCCTCAACAACAACAGGGGCTCGGGGCGGGGCAGGCGAGGGGGCAGCAGTATACCCAGCAACAGGTTCGTGCATCTGTTCTTCCGCACCGTCCGAGATGAGATGATTAGAGGGGAGATTTCTTTCTCTTTTTTTCTGTCCTGTTAGTGAGGGTTCATTTGCTGGGAATGGGGGAGACATCGGTTGGGTTCGCTGGGTCAAGGGGATAAAGGAGCTCGTTTTTTTGGTTCCCTGCTGTTGCTTCTCTAACGGTTGTCGTCTGGTTTGTTTGTTTTTGTGTTTGCCGTTGTTAATCGTGTTGGTTTATTGTTAGACTCCTCTTACACCTGGGTCGATTCCGCGTCCGAGGAGGTAACAACAGCAACAACTGTTTGTCTTTTGGCTTGGCTTCATCATCTGCGGGGATTTGGAGTGGGGGTTTTTGGGAAAGAAGGATTGGTTGGGTTTATTTGTTTGAGGCAGAGGGGAAGGGCTTTATTTGTGAGAAGCCTTTGGATCGGGTGGCTATTATAGGTGCCGCCTGATGGTCTTTTTACCCTCTCTACTGATGCCGTGAGTGCAATCTTAAGCATATCTCAGGGACTTGCCTCTTCGAATGCTTGAGCCCCTTGTACTTCATGCAGTGGCACTAACCATGTGGCATGAACGTACACGAGATGGGACGAAAGTTGCTGAGTGTTGGCAACCAGCGCTGGTGGAAGGAGCACAAGGGGCCAGAGTGGTTTGGCGAGATCGCGCTGGAAGGTGCCCGAGCTGGATAGGGCTCACAGTTCAAATGGATGTGGTTTGGAAGGCGATTTATCTTCTTCCCAAGTCGACCTTGGTTTGCTTTCCCATCCTCAACGCCAAACCAGTTTCGAGTTACCCTCGACCAGAACATCAACCATCAATTTCATCAAGACAGAGAAACCAGTCATTATGTTCGCCATCATGGTCAAGTTCGTCCTCTCTCTTGCTGCCGCTACCATTGCAGCCGCTGCTGTTCTCCCCAACGCAGGCCTAAACAGCAGCCTTGCGACCACGACTCTTCCCAAGAAGGGCGGTGGTTTTGTGCCCCATTGCTGTAGGTTTCTCTCTTCGATGTTTATTCTCTTCTTTCTCCGCTACCGAGCCATGACCGGATCGAGTCGTTTCTTTACCCTCCCTTCTCCAAATACATAGAAACCTAGACCACAGGAAGTCGTGGCTAACAAGGCACAAAACCACACCAGACACCCACAACGTCGGCGAGCGCGGCGAACTGATCGGCCGTCTCCTCGGCCAGTGCGGCGACGACACCCTGTTTGAGAACCTCCACAACACCTGGATCGACCTCAACTGGTGCCTGGGCAACGATAATGGGAAGCTGGCCTGGCAGGATGGGTAAGTCAGTTGGATCGACCGACCGATCAACCAACCACTTGCTCATGACATCTGTTTTTTTGTTTTTCTCCCTTTTCTAACAGCCTGGGAAAAAAAAAAACAGTGGCAATGCCATCCTCACCTGCATCAACTGCTCCAGCCGCACCTTTGACACCCAGTGGATTACGTGCGAGTGCGAGGACACGGAGAAGCGGTGGTTCATCTCGTCGCTGGATCTGAGTGAGTTTGTTTGCGTCTCCTTTGCCACTGTTTTTCTTTTTGTCTCTGCGAGCGCTAACAGATCTGTTCTTCCAATCAGACGAGGGCGTCCGCTACGACATGGACCGCCATGTGCTGGCTTGCTACCAGCATTTTGGGGTTTGGTCCCCGTCCGGTTGAGGGTGGGAAAACCGAGTCGGGGAGGTTGAACTGAGTGTGCGGGTTGGGCACATAGGAGATGAGGACAGAGATCTGCTCATATCACGGATTTGATAGCGGGCGGAGAGTTAATACACAACATTGGCTCTGACGAGATCACTCGTGATGATGCGTAGTGCATGTCTTTGATGTGATGCAACGCTCTTGTGGCATTGAAGAGTTGACGAGTTGCACACCGTTACATTACTCCTCGACTTAAATAGTCAAAATGTTCCTAAGTTTCCCTGTTCCCCAATCCAAACTTTAGAGCATTTCCATGTTTTGGGTGCAGACGATCGGGTCCTCAACTCCTGATTAACTTTCCTAGCTGTACAGCAAATCATCGAAACACACCAAACAAGAAACGCCAGGAATGCCTCTTTGCTCTTTTGACCTGCCCGTCTTGAGCACGCAGCTTTTCACAAACCCCTCCACCTCTCTTTCCACCCGCCCTTCTCAAACAGCCACAGCGCCTCCGTCGCATACGCCCTGCAACTCAAATGTCCCGTCTCCTCGGGCCGCCCAACCTCCTCCTCCAGGCTCTCCACCACCCTGCCCTCCTTGAGGCACCTCCACAGCGCGAACGCCAGATCATCTTCCTCGCCGTCTCTGCCGCCGGCACCCGCGCCCCAATCGCCCCTGCCGAGGCGGTACATGATCCTTCCCAGCGTCCGGTAGGCCAGACACCGCTGCGCGGGCACCGACGAGCGCGTCAGGCGGGCGAGCTCGGGGATGGTGTAACCGGCGGCCTCGGGGGCCTCGCCGTGGTGGTGCAAGCCCTTGGTGACGGGGATCTCGCGGCTCGCGCGCGGGGTCAAGAGGGAGCCGGAGAAGTCGAAGCGGAGGGCCGAGACGGGGAGCGAGTCCTGGCCGGGGTAGTAGGGGGACTCGCGGTCGGCCGCGGAATCCGGAGTCGGGATGGGCGCCATCCAGGCGAGCTTGGACGGGTCGGCGGGGAGGTTGGGGAAGAATTTCTGGTGCAGGCTCTCGAGGAAGTTGGGGTCCGAGGGATCCAGGTCGGGGAGGGCGGGTGGCTGCGGGAAGTGGGTGTTTACGGGGACTTCGCCAAGGGGGTCGCTGTTGGGCGCGGATTTGGTCGGAGCGGCCGTGGAGCGAGACGTCGATGTTACGGGGAAGAGATCGGATGGTGGGACTGGCGGTGCGGCGTCTTCGTCAAAGGTGACAGACTTTTTGAGTTTTGATTTCGGGGTGTGTATTGGGACAGCTTCGGATTCTTCTTCTGGGCCGTCTTCTACCGTCACCTGCCGCAACTTTGCAGGTGGCGCGGGGTCCGGGGCTGTCGGGACGTCCGTCGGCACCTCATCAAAGGGCGATGGGCCGGTCGGTTCGTCGAGGTTGGCGCGTCTGAGCAGCATCTGCAGAAACTTGGGATCCAGCCCGTTTTGCAGTTCCCTCTGCGCCTCGGCGATTTCGTCGGGCGTCATGGAATCAAGCACGGCTTGATTTTCCCGATCGATGCCCCGCCGCTCATCCATCTTTGCGTCTCTCCCAAGAGGCGCATCATTCTGGCTCGATGGCCGGGCAGGCGCAGCAGTGGCAGCAGTGGCAGCAGCGGCGGTCGAGGTGCCCTGTCGCTTCTGCTTGAAGGCCGATGTTCGCTTTTTGGGCGCGGGGAACCCTGTAGATGGACCTTGGGGTGCTGGAAAACTGGGAGGCTTGACCTCGCCCGTCTCCCTTTCCTTGACATCAAATACCTCCACGGAAGTGTCCATTTCGGATCTTTGCAGAATGCGGCAGGGTGGTTGCGTTGCTGCGACTCGTCGCAAGAAGGGTGGTTGATGTTCGAGTGTTCTAGAAAGATGGCACCCGAGCTGGGATTATTCTTATCTTATCTGATGGCACCGCACACCCCAAAAGTCATAAAGTCACTTGGCACAGTGTCAGCTTTGAAGGATATTTTACAGTCGCGAAAGCATGCACTCAAACCACTGCGCACGCAGACTTTGATAACTCCAGGGTCTCTCACGCCGATCCGATCGGCTCAAATCAGTTTCGAACGACTGCAAGAACGGGCGGTCTGGTTTGAGCACATTGCTGTGTTTCGGTACACAGCAGGTGTTTCTCCGTTCAGGTCCATGATGTACTTGTACTGTGCATGCTTCCAAGTGCCTACTTGAAGAGCTCAAAAGACGATGTCGCTTTATGTGTCGGGACGAATTCAAAGAGCAGAGTCCTAGGGTATTCTTCTCAATCAGTGACAGGCCAACAAAATCAGAGCAGATGGGTTGTCGTTGTTGTGGTTATGGCTGTTGCAACCTGTTGCCCCAAGCACTGTGTACTATACACCGTAAGTGTTTTCCCAGTAGAGATCATACCCCTGCCCTTAGCGTGGATGTTTGGTCTCTGTTGTGTGGGGCCGGCGGCTTTTCAGAGGATGTCACGCAGCATCCACATCACATTCGAAACGGAGGTGGGGTCAGGGAGCCGCTGCACCACTGCACCACTGCCAGGGTCAAGCCTCTCCAACGGAAAGTACACGGTACGTACCTCGTACTGTGCCGCCCGCGCCTTCGCGAGCCTCTTCCGCGCGCTCGGCTCGGAACCTTTGGGACCCCACACCCTCCCTCCCACTGTCCCACAGCTGCGAACGTTGTTCTCAATTAAGAATCCCTGTCGCACCTTAAAAGCCACGCCCGAACAGCTCGATGCTTGGGTGGAGCCAAGAAGCCAGACAAGACTTGTGCAGCCCTGTTCTGCAGCCGGGTGCCGCTGATGGCCGATGACAGAAGGGATCCACGATTCGATCCGCGGCTGACGACTGAGTCGCTGAGTCGGACTGACCACCTTGACCTCCCGGGTCACTTTCCTCCTTCGCGTCTCTGACCATTGCATTTCCCTTTCTGGCTCCCGGCTTCCACCTCTCTTCGGTCTCGGCACTGTACATCGTTACAGCGTCCGGAGATGCCTTGCGTGTCATGCACCCGCCGCTGGCCACTCCTGGTCGTCGTGCGTTGCAAAGTCCATCTTGGCCGTTGCCAGCTGCGAGAGATACCTCGGGCGTTGTTGTTTGGGCCAGCCATGCATCCAATTCCCGTCTTTTATCCCCAAGCCATGCCATGCCATGCCACTCCATTCTTCCATCCTGGCCGTCGCTTGGCTCCATCTGCAACCTGCCTTGCCCCTTTCCTCGCCTTTCCCTGGCTGCAATGCTCGGTCAATGCGCCCATCCCCAATGTCCATCCGGCGTTTCCATGTCATGTTTCGTTCTCGTCGTTCGTCGTGTTTCCCCATTCGGCCCCTCCTCCACCCTCCCTCCACCCTCCGCCCTCCACCTTTTTCCCCCTTTGGGCTCCCATTCCCATTCCGCGGCGCCGGTTGAGCTTGCCAGCCCGTGAGCCCTGGTGTTTTAATTCGCCTTTTTGCAGAACAAAATTTCCCTTGCGTCCGTGACTGCTTTGAGGTGGTCAGGGCCCCGGTTTTCCCTCGCCAGCTGCGAAATAATCTGAGTTCCAAAAACAGAGCCCATCCCCGTCCTCTCGCCGCCTCTTCGCACCCCCAAATTTTCCTCTTTTCCTCCTCGCTCTTCTCTGCGCCCACCACACCCAACGCACTCAACACCCGCCAACTCTTCGGGCGCCGCGTGCAAACCCCATCACAAACCGCCACGTCTTTCTCTTTTCTCCATCGCGAAAACATCGTATTTGGATTCAGCAGAGCCTGCTGAATTGAATAATACCGGTCGTTCGCCTGCATCGCCGCTCGCGGAGTCGTATTTCCTGTTTTTTGCGTCGTCGACCGCAGCCGGGCTTGCAGCGGTCGCGAAACTGAAGGTATTCCGAGCCTGCAACTCCACCTTTGGCACTTGGACCCCGAAGGTCACACGTCGACAGTCGACGCCCCCCATTTTCCATTTCCCGGCCCTGGCGCTCGGACCCAATCCCGCCAAGCCAGCCAACCACAGGGCTCCTCTGGCTCCTGCATCTCTCCACAAGGCTCAGGCACTTCCCGACTTTTTAGGGGAGCCAGGCAGCCTATCAGAGGCAGCAGCCGTTTCGTGGGGAGTTGGGTGCACGGCACCAATTGGCGCGCCTTGCCTCGTGCGTGTGCCTGGAAGCTCCGTGTGCCGAGATGCAGCAGCAACCCCAACAGCAACAGCAGCAACAACAGCAGCACTACAGCTCGTCGCCATCGCTGTCCACACCGCCGTCTGCCCTCTCGGAGCCGGGCTCGCCCACCCGGATCCTCCACGCCGGCCGAGCGAACATTGAGATGGACGAGATCATCGTCGATCCCAGCTCGGTAGCGCGATTCAGCATCATGCAGCAGCACCAGCCCACCGAACCGCCCCCGAATGTCCAGCTGACGCCCGCCGGCCTTCCGCGCAAGAAGCCCGGCAGGAAACCCGGCAGCACCGTCAAGCCCAAGGCTCCCGCCGAGGGGACCTCCACCACCGCCGACCCGCCCAAGCAGCGCCGCCCGCGGAAGCCCAAGGACCCCAACGCGCCCCCCGTCCAGAGGAAGCGCAAGGCCGCCGCCGCCGAGGCCAGCGACGCCACCTCCGAGATGGACGCCAGGTCCGCGTCCGGCCCGCCCCGCCAGACCAAGATCACCGAGCACAACATGCACACGGCTCTGGATGCCCGCTCCACCCCGGCCGACGTTGGCTTCGCCCCGCCGATACCCAAACGAGAGAGCGCCTCCGGCTCCATGAACATGATGAACCTCCTCAACGAGGAGCCCCAGCCAAAGCCCCAGCCCCCCGCCGCTCCTGCGAGGCAGATGTTCGACCCTATCAGGGGCAACTATGATCCGATCCGGGAATCCATGGCGACGCGTGACCCGTACGGCACGGGGCCCCTCGGTTCGCCCCGCGCGCCGTCCCAGGTGGTCAACCGGGCCAGCGCATCACCGTCCATTGCCAGCCTGGTGGACCCGCAGCCGGCCGCCAGCGTCATCTCGCCTCTCCCGTCTCATACTTCGTATACCAACCCGACATCCCAGCCACGCTTTCAAGAACCGGGGTCCATGCCCACGTCGCCCTCCAACGCGGTCCGGAGCACCCCTCAATCCATGCCGAAGCCCGCTCTCGCCGACGCCCGACGCGCCGCCCCGCCTCCGCCGGCTCCCGCGCCCGCCAGCAAACCCGAGTCCAAGACGACCTCTTTTACGAGCATGACGTCGGTTCCGAGCGCCATGTCAGCGACCGCAACACCGGCCCCGCCTGCGCCCGCACAAAGCAAGAAGATCGCCGCCGTCGTCCAGCAGGAGCGCGAGACCAACAAGAAGGCGCGCAGCTCCTCGTCATCCTCCCCGAAGATCAGCAGCCTCAAAGACGCACTCCCGCCGCTCCCCGGCGGCGAGCGCTCCATTCTCGACTTTGGCAAGGCGCGCCCGGGCGAGGAGGTCGAGGCGCCCAACATTGCGCTGCACATCCCGCTCAACCCGGGCGAGAGCAACAAGTACGTCAACTTTATGCGCATGGCCGAGGAGCGCTACGGCTGGGACGCGCTGCACCCGCGCCTCGCCGCGACCCGCGAGCGCAAGGCGCGCATCGCCGCGGCGACGGCCGCGCTCGAGAAGACGGGCGGCCTCAGCGGACGGGACTCGGGCGAGGAGATGGACGAGGACATCCTGCAGGGGTCCGATGCCGGCGAGAGCAACGTCGAGATGGGCGGCATGGGCAACGGCGCGGCCTACGGCAACGGGGCCCCCGCCAAGCCCGCGCGCAAGAAGCGGAACTTCAAGGAGGACGAGTACGACAAGGACGACGGCTTCGTCGACGACTCGGAGCTGCTCTGGGAGGAGCAGGCCGCCGCGAGCAAGGACGGCTTCTTTGTCTACTCGGGCCCGCTGATCCCGGAGGTCGAGAAGCCGGCCGTGTCGGAGGACCGCCCGCGGAGGGGCCGCGGCGGGCGCGGCAGGGGCAGCAGGGGCGGTGCCGTCCGGGGCGAGGGGAGCGGCCGCGGGCGAGGCGGCGGGCCGGGCTCGCGGGGCGGCACGGTCAGGAAGCCCCGGATCACGAAGCTCGAGAAGGAGCAGCGGGACCGCGAGAAGGCCGAGCGGGAGAAGCTGGCGCAGATGGCGTCCAAGTCGGGCGCCGACGCCGCCGCGTCGACGCTCCTGTCGCTGGTGGGGCCCGGGCAGGGACCGATGCCCAGCATGGTGTGAAACTAGTTGTCGGCAAGGGGAAGACAGGGAACGGCGTTGGTGTACATGCGGTATCGGGTCTGGCATTAAGGGGTTTTTGGAGTTTGCTTTTGCCTTTTTTTTTCCTGGACCGTTGGGACGGGGGTTGTATCATTATGGGAGATGTAATATTGGGGGTGGGGTCACCTCTGGGACAGGCGTCTGCAGGTCGGGGCGTCGGACTGTGTGTGGAACGTCTTGCATTATGGGCCGGGCAGGCTTGGTCTTGGTCTGGCCGAGAGAGACAGCGGCTTGCGTCGAGGATTCATTTTGTTTCTCCAGCTCTGTTTGTTTTGAGACGCGGTGTCATGGCCAGGTCGACCAAGGGGGAAGAGCCCGGATTCGACGTAACCGTCCGTCCGTCCCACAGCAACCGTTGGAGGCACCGAAACAGCAGACACTCTGGGGTGGGCGTTTTTAGATCTGCATTGTCCTCGTTTGTTGGCGGTTTTGTGGGTGAAGGCAGCACGGACAGCGTTGCGGGCATGGTCGGCAGGACAAATAGGGCACGCTGAGCATGATGACTGTACAGAGCGTGGAGTAGTTGGTAGCCACCTTGGCTTGCAGCTTCATCTGCTAGAATCGGGTGAAACAAGTTTAGCTGAATCGAGATTCAAAAGCAATGGTGGTGGTGGTGGTGGTGGTGGCTTGGTCTAGTGAACTTGTGTTCTGCTCGAGGGACAATAAGGGTAGTAAAGCTGTGTGAAGTAAGGACGGTGTCTAAGTGAAATTTCAAATATGACTCGCAATGGAAAGGTATCAATGACAAAGTGCGTTCAAGAGCCTTGTCCAAGATATCGTGAAATGACCAACGCCGCCCATGCACCTATGCTTTCCCCTTTACATCCTCTCATACAAATCTACAGCAGCACTGTGATTGCCCATATCTCTCTCGCCCCCTTCGCACATTCCTCACGCCATCCTCGCCCCCTGAGCAGCCGCTTGCTCCCGCTGTTCCTCGCCCTTCAACACCCCCTCCTCAACGACCACCACGGCACTCCCACCGCCCCGTCCCCCCCTCTTTCCCGCCCTCTCCTGCCTCGCCGCATTTCTCGCCGCGCGCCGCTCGCTCCTGGCGCTCTCCTCCCGCATCTGCTGGATCACGCGGCTCTTGTCCCGGATGCGGTCCCCCCACTTGTAAAACGCAAAGGGGATGGGGATCAGCAGCACCTCGAGCAGGCCCAGGAACGTGCCGGCCCAGCGCGGGGTCAGGGCCGCGAACATGGCCGGCCCGGCGAGCGGCAGCACGGCGCCGAACACGGAGCGCATCACCGTGTTGCCGGCGAGCGCGCTCGCCGCGTACATGCCGTAGGCGCTCGCCAGGTAGTTGGAGCCGTAGATGAAGGAGAGCGTGTTGCCCATGCCGAAGGGGATGCCGAAGGCGATGGGCACGGCCGGGTGGATCGACGACGGGAGGCACGTCCAGCTGAAGACGAGCTGGCCGAGCGGGGTGAGCACCGCGCCGATGCACATGACCAGCGCGGTGGCCTCGGGCGCGGCGCGGCCCGTGGCGGGGTCCTTCTTCGGGGACGCGTTGATGAGCCGGCGCCAGACGGGCTCGAGCGCGATGCCCAGGAGCGTGCCCACGCCGATGCCGAGGAAGGAGAGGCCCGTCATGGAGATGGACCAGCCGCGGTTGGTGGTGAAGACGATGGGGTAGGCGATGAAGCAGAGGTAGAGGATGCCGTAGATGACGGAAATCCTGCAGCGTGGGGTTGTTAGGGGCTCAGTCAGGGGTAAGTAAGTAAGCGGGGGGATGGATGGATGATCTTACCAGATGTTGAAGAACCACAAGATGGGCTCCGTCACGGCGAGCACAAACGGCCGGCTGAGGTTGGTCTTGAGCAGGTCGAGGGTCGACACGCGCTGGTCGTGGCGGCACCACCACCTGTCGTCGCCCGTCTCCTTGCGTATCCGCGCCGCCTTGGCCTTGAGCACGGCGGGCGCGTACGTCTCCTTGACCAGGGCCAGCATGAGCACCCCAACGCCGGCCAGGATCATGGCCAGCCAGTTCCCCCACCGCCACCCCAGGTTCTCGTACACAAACCCCCCGATCAGCGGGCCCGTGACCGGCCCGTTCAGCGGCGCAATGCTGTACCACGACATGGCCAGCGCGAGGTGCTCGTCCCCCGCGATGTCCACCACCGTCCCGGGGCTGTTGGAGATCATGGCCGCGCCAAAGACCGCGCTGTCATACACACATATACCGTCAGCCAATAACTTTCCTCCTCGTCAATAAAAGAAAAGGGGGAAATCACACGCACCCGATAAACCTCAAAACCACCAACCCCGCCAGACTGCTCGCCAACCCACACGGCACAATCAACACGACAAACACGCCCAGGCACACCAGGTACACGACTCGCCTGCCGTAAATCTCGCTCATGGGCGCGACGACGACGCTCCCCGCGGCCAGGCCCAGGAGGTAGGTGGTCAGCCCCAGCGTGGCGAGGGGCCGGCTGGCGACGCCAAACTCGGCCATGACGCCCGGGATGCTGGCCGTGTAGCTGGTCGAGTAGAGCACGACGACCCAGGTGGCGTACGAGACGGAGAAGACGGTGTAGGCGCGGTACCAGAGGGGCCTTGGGTTTTTTTTTGGTCAGTTTGGTTGGGGAGTTTCATTTTTACTTTCTCTTATCTTGTTATGGGACAATACAAAAAGAAGAGAAGGCAGGAAAAGGGGGAGGGGGTCAGAGCATACCAGTTGCGCGGGTTCTCGGGCCCGTCGACGTCGAGGGTGACTTCAAAGTCGGGCGGGCGGGAGGCGGCCGAGGCGACCGAGGTGCGGGTGCGGGTGAGGTGGAGGGGGGCGAGGTTGGGGTTGTTGTCATCTTCGTCGTCGTCCTCGTCGTCGTCGTCATTGTCTGGTAGTGTGGGCTCGATGTCGGCGCGGGATAGGGGCTGGCCGAGGGCGTGTTCAAGGGGCGCGAGAGGATCCGTGTTGGTGGAGGAGTGGGAGGGGAGGCGGCTCAGAGACGTGGTGAGGGTTTGGCGGTGGGTTGAGGGTGTCTTCTCGAGGGCTGTGGGTGAGGTGACAGTAGAGTGGTCGGGGTGGGTCGCCGTGCGGGCTTGTTTTTCTGGATCAGGGGCATCGCCGGCCATGGTGGGTGGGCTTCGGGGGGCTCCAGTAACGGCGGTGATGGCTTCTATGTAAACGGCCTAGCGTGTCGATCTGTTGCTCCTAGGATCCCAGGCTGGCAGCAGATAGGGAGCGCTGAACAGGTACTCGGAATGACAACAGCGAGATCACAGCAGCACATCAAGGGGCATGAGCAAAGGGGCTTCGTATGTCGAGACATTCGTCAGGAACTGTTTAGACCTGAGGCGCGAGTACACAGTAGATGGCAAGAGTAAAAGAAACCCAACAGCAGGACAAGAAAAACCAAGACCAGTCTAGTTGACGTGCTAACAGGCGGGTCTATCGGGAGTAGACCGGACGTGAAAACACTCGGATCGGGTCCTGGGCGTCCTGGGCGTCGTGCCGCAGACCGGATGGGCCTCCGGATGGACTACCCGCTCCCGATGGTTTTTGACTCTTGCACTTTTCTTCCATATTTCATGTGACAGTACGGATAACAGATAGTTTCTAGCTCGATCAGCCGGCTCCATTTTCTTGTCTCCATTGCCCGTCTCCATCGCCTTCATTTTTTTCTGCCCGAGGAACGGCCCTAGCGCGGTGCTAACGCAGGGCGCCAACAGGGCGAGGGTGGACCACATCTAGGAACACCAACTGCAGCGGTTAATTCCAGAACAGATGTTACTTTGTTCTAGCTCCGTACCGCGATCCGTCCTTGGTACTTGTGGGCCCCTTCGTTGAGACTTACCATGTTCTGCTCTTTGCTGTCGAAACCCCGCGTTATCCAAGCGTTGCAATGCTGCACTTCGGCATTTCACATCACACACCAGAAACCAAGACCGGGGAGGGCTATCCGATGATGACAAACGCCGTGCAGCAACCTGCAGGACAGGGAGCGAATGCGGGCAGGGGGTGCCCCCGCTTCAGTTATCCCGGCTTGCCGAGGTCCATGCATCCAGATTGGGGAATGTGGGGCATGCCCGGCTCCGAAGCCCGGAGCGGGACTCGGCACGGAGCGGCGGACCAGCCAGTCGGGTCGGAATCGGGATCGGGTCCAGTGGAATCGGCGCTGCGTGGCATTGGCGCGGGGATGCCGTTACCATCCATGGGTCTTTAAAGAATCAGGTGAATGAGTCTGCTCGTCGAAGTTGGCCGATGAGGAGCTCGCGAAATACGGCAAAGCAGGTCGGCACCTTTTGTAAAGTTCAGATAGTGTAATGGCCTGGGCGAGACTCTATACGCAGGATGGACATGAAGATTGAATCGTCGACTTCAGCTCGTGCAAAGCATGAGGAATGCAAATGCATTCTTGGGACATGGCGTGTCTGGTAACGGTCATGCTGTCATGCTACTGGACTCAGACTCGACTCAAACTCAACCCAAAACCAATTGAGAGCCAACCTGGAGCCTGCCTTGTTCCTTTGCCCCGGAGCACTCCCTGACGCACCCAACACAAGAGCCCTAATTGTGGTGGCTTGGAATGTCAATCTCACACTTCCTTTCAGAAAAGGACCCGTTACGAAATTGCTGTCTCTCTCTCATTTACCTCTGTTTCCCGTCGGCTTTTTTTCGCCCGTTTCTCCAAGGGATGATGGATAGGGGCTGCGGCCGTACTTGTTTGTTCGGTCACTTCCCTTCAATGGCAGCGCGACGCTTGAAGTCCCAGTTGGCGCGTCATGTCCGAGTTGGTCCCGTATCGATTAGTTATCGTATCTCCCCCGCACGGCGCTTGTTCGGCAGGGCTGCGAGGTTCCAATTTTTGACATCTGCTCTTCTGCCCACATCATCCCCGCGGGCACGAAAACTAAAACAGTCGAGAGACATGAGGGCAAAGGTCGTGTGACCACACCGGCCGGGACCGAGGTTGTGCTCGACAGAGGACTGCTGGATCGGTGCATGTACCTCAGTGACACGGGAGCTGGTGCAACTGCGCTGGATTTTGACGGCTGCGAGCTTGTGCGATGCGAGACAAGGCCACGCGCATATTTTCACCACGTCGGCTGGAAAAAAAAGCCCTCCATGTCCGCGCCGCCACCAACACAGGCCGGGCTGTCCTGAACCTTGATCACAATCGTGAGGGGTTCTAAACGGGTTCGAGACGGGGTAGACAAAACCCCGAATCCGAGTCGAAGCCCGGCAACAACGGGTCTCAGCGGGTCGATATCAAGCCCATCTGCGGTCAGACCCCGTTGAGGGGTGTGTGATCTAGCTTGATAACGACCGGTGACGGTGGCGGTGACGTTGGTGTGCTTGGATGAAGCTGTCTGTCCCAGCCGGCCGGAATAGAAGCATGATTGGCCTGACCAAGGTTGGCGGCCGTGGTTTGGGCCAGACCTGCACCTTGCAGGGTGTATGCTGATGCGGTGGTGCACCAATGAGCGTTGTGCCGTCCTGGCCCGTTTCCACGGGGCCGCCACAACTTCTGCCATGATGGAAGACGCGCTGACACTGTTTCAAGACTGTGCAAGATGCCCAACATCGGAGCCAAGTCAAGCACCGTGCATGTGTTTCGGGAGCGGTGGAGCAAGTGGCTGAGAACGCGCTCTTGGAAGTATTGTCTCTACAAGTCCTGGAGAGCGAGATACGTCCGGGATCCCGTGTCTTACACTCAATAAATAAATCCTGCTTGTATTGGACAGCCACCCAGCACCGATATCCAAATCGAGATGCAAATCATTGTGTCGGCGTCAACCATGGACGAAACTGCACGTCTTCCAAAAGTAGAACCGTCGATCCAGAAACATGAGACAGCAGCTCGTCCAGCTTGCACATCGCGTTGGCTGACTTGCAATGCCAAACCGGGCCATGATACTTCATCTTCACCTTGACGTTCTGATGATGAGATTCCCAATCGGGCACTATCCCTTGCGTCGCCTCGTGGTTCATCCCATCCTTCGACCCGAATGACCCGAGCAAATGACAAGGCTTCAGTCCATCATCGGATATCTGCAGGAACAGCCGCCAGGCCCCGCTCAGACCTGTTCGTACGGTTCCTGCTTTTCGGATGAAGCCGTTGCCATGTCTCTGCAGCGCAATGTGAAAAATGAGACTCTCCACAGATAAATTGGCCACACCAGGTTCCCCGCTACCTTTACCTATCGACTCGTGGCCCAGCATCCACTGCGGGGTGTTAGCCCACAACCTGCATCGCACCTCCACCCGAAATTGGAGGAGGGGCCCAGGGAAACCGATCCCCCGCTGCCACGATGCGCCCCAGCTGCCCGCAAATGTGTCGCGTGCCTTTGCCGCATACCTTAGTGATGTAGGTAGCTTGGTAGTAACGTTATTGCAATTGTGTGTCGGGTAGAGCCTTCAGCCGTTGGCCTCCGACTGACATGCTGCTTGGTAATTGTGTGGCTTGCTAGGTGGTGGGCTTCTCTGGAGGATGGCGCGGGAGGTGGAGGGGCAATGGAAAGCCCCCCCGGCTTAGCTTCGATGTGGGAAGGACCAGGGGCCGCCTCAGCTTGGCCAATCGTTTTGCCTCGTCCCCTGTCACATGGATTGCAACCCCTTCTTGGTGTCTCCATTCGGCATCTCTCACACCCTTCCCGCCAGGTCCCGAAACACCACCCCAACTTGCTGTGGCCGCGCATGAACCAGAACGAAACTGCAGCGGCGCCATCCCAAAATCGACCGCTCTTTGTCCCAACTTGGCCGCTTGCAAGCAGGCCGATCAGGAAGATCTTTGGGCATACCAGGGTAGCGGTAACTGCATTTCTGCATTTTTCGTGAGGCTATCTGCTAGGTGAGCGCTAGGGTACAGACGGGAGTTAGTGTCGATGACGGGGTGTCTGCGCAGGCTTGAGAAGGGTCTGTTCGCAAGGGAGCAAGCGCCTCCACCATCTCGACATGTTTCAGCCCAAGCGAGGAACACGGGAATGGGGGCGAGGCAAACGACTCACTTCGTTCTTTGATATACTTTCAATTTTGCATATCAACTCTTTGCCTCACGACCTGGCTTGAAACACGGCCGAATGCCCTGGTTGGTGGCTTGCTCATTCAAGCCACTCTTGTACCACGTTCCCATTGTCCAACCACGCCGTGACCCGCCCTTTTTCCACTGTGTCCTGCCAACAATTCAATGCGTCAATTTTCCTCTCTGGCTTTCCCGATTGGGACTTTTGATTTGTCTTTGGCTGCCACTGTTCTTTGACTTCCTCTCATGGAGGAGAGGCCCACTGTGAGGACGGGACCGATCCTGGCTTGGTGCCCTTTGCTCCCCCACCCGCACTGTGCTGGAACAAACCGGTTCGTCTTGGCGTCCATTCTCCGTTCCCTCATGCAGGTCCCAGACCCATCCCGCGATTCCCACCACGGCGAAGGAAAGCGGCGTGATGGAGGCAGCAAGCTTTTGCAAGAGCAGCCCCCCACCCTTGTTGGGTGTGTGTGATTCTGTGTCGCATTGCTATTGTTGACCTTGTGCTGCTATTGAGCTTTTACATGGGCAGTTATTCCCTCTCGGCCTAAATCACTGCCTGATCCTTGAATTGAGGTCGGCACCAGATGCCGGCACCCGCAAACAAAGTCGACTGCCTGTCCCTGTGAGAGACCCTCAGCGTGTGCGAGCTTCCTTTGTTCGGAGCGCACAACCCACAACTCCCACCAGACACGACATTCAAAATCCTCCATGAGCTTAAGGTACTACTTTGGTACTTGACTGAAAGAGTGTCTCTGAATGACACAAAATCAAAATCGGCTTTGGCCCCAACGCATCCATTCCTCGCAGGCTTCCATGCGCTGTATCAATCCTGCTTGCAGCCTTGCACAGTGCGCTTCCCCCAGTCGGAAGTTTTGGCCGGGGCCCACCCTGCCCCTGACGCGCACCCACTACATACTGCCCAAGCGTCGAGACAAGCAGATTTCGCACTCCCGTCGTTCATTCATTCACCATCCTCACCCTCCCTCCCTCACAGCCGTCTGCAGCCAACGACACCCCCGAAGCCGCACTCGAGCAGGCACCCGCCCCTCCTTTCTCTCATCAGGGCGACACATTCCAGACCGACATTTTCCCTTGGGGAGGCTTCTCATTTCTGTCCTTTCGTCCCTCCCATCTCTCTCTCCCTCTCTCCCCGCGCACGTCGCACGTTCCCCCCCCTTTTTGTGGCGCTCACTCCCTGCCCCACTGAGAGTTGCAGCGGAACCCCCTTCTCGTGGCCAGCCGAGCACGAACCACCCCAACCCAGGGCGCAAACAACGCCTCCCGATCGTCATCACCGCCTGGTCCTGCCGGACCAAACCAACTCCATCCGCACCGAGTTTCGCTATCACTCGCTATCGAGTCGAAAACTAGACGGCCCACGAGCTCTTCGATTGATTTGTGCGCAGTGCTGCTCAAACAGCGACCGTGCAGGCCAGCCCGCCGGGCGACAAGTCCCCCGTCGAGCCCTCCACGTCCCCGACCCGGCGCGCCGCACTTTAGGAGGAAAGGCCACACTTTGAGGATCTCAACCACGGGCCGTCGCAGGTGCCGATACTCGCCGCCCTCATCTCGAGAGGCTTCGGGCCTGGCAGCCTGATCACCTCCAATTGCCGCCCGCGACGCCGTCCACCATGTCCGTCATGTTGCAGACCCCTTCTCGAGCATCGACCGCATCCTCCTCCTCGTTCCAACCCATATCCCGCCAGAACACAATGTCGTCCTACGATGGCTCGCGGTCCGCCCGCCAGTCAAAGCGGTACTCCATGTCCGCTTTGTACATGTCCATGTCGGCCAATGAATCCGACTTGGTTATCGAAGACGACCTCGCCAAAGGTGCGCTCCAAGGGATGGGTTGGTGGTGCGCACGATAGATGTTGACCTTTGCTGCAGCTCAAAAGGTTTTGCGGGACCTCAAGTCCAAGATCTCGTCGCAGTCCAAGAAGAACTTCGTTCTCGAGAAGGACGTTCGCTACCTCGACTCTCGCATCGCTCTTCTGATCCAGAACCGCATGGCCCTCGAAGAGGTATGTAGCGGCTCTTTGCCCCTGTTCTTTCTATCGGAGGACTAACGGACCTGCCAGCAAAACGAAGTCGCAAGCCATCTTGAAGACGCCACGGAGATGCAAGAGGGGGCTTTCCCGAACGACGACAAGACACAAAAATACGGGAATTTGATGTTCCTGCTGCAGTCGGAGCCCAGACACATTGCCCATCTTTGCCGGCTCGTCTCAATGGCCGAGATCGACTCGCTGCTCCAGACCGTCATGTTCACCATCTACGGGAACCAGTACGAGAGCCGTGAAGAGCATCTCCTGCTGACCATGTTCCAGGTATGCTGCGTTTGGGGCGTGATGGAGTATTTTTGCAGTCGCTGACCGTCCCTGCCACAGTCCGTCCTCACGTACCAGTTCGATAATACCCCTGAATATTCGTCGCTCTTGCGCGCCAACACCCCGGTTTCGCGCATGATGACGACCTACACGAGGAGAGGGCCCGGCCAGAGCTTCCTCAAGTCGGTCCTGGCCGACAGAATCAACAGCCTGATCGAACTGAAGGATCTGGACCTAGAGATCAACCCGCTCAAGGTCTACGAGCGCATGATTGAGCAGATTGAGCAGGACACCGGGAGTCTGCCGGCGTCGTTGCCCAAGGGCATCACGCAGGAGCAAGCGGCCGAGAACCCCCAGGTCCAAGCCATCATCGAGCCGCGGTTGACCATGCTCACCGAGATCGCCAACGGATTCCTGAACACCATCATCGAAGGGCTCGATGAGGCGCCCTACGGCATCAGGTGGATCTGCAAGCAGATTCGCAGCCTGACAAAGAGGAAATACCCGGATGCTAACGACCAGGTCATCTGCACTCTGATCGGCGGCTTCTTCTTCCTCCGCTTCATCAACCCCGCCATCGTCACGCCCAAGTCGTACATGCTCATCGACGGAACGCCTGCGGACCGCCCGAGGAGGACGCTGACGCTCATCGCCAAGATGCTGCAGAACTTGGCCAACAAGCCGTCGTACTCGAAGGAACCGTACATGGCCAAGCTGCAGCCCTTCATTCAGAAGAACAAGGACCGGGTCAACAAGTTTATGCTCGACCTGTGCGAGGTGCAGGACTTTTATGAGAGCCTCGAAATGGACAACTACGTCGCGCTCTCCAAGAAGGACCTCGAGCTGTCCATCACCCTGAACGAAATCTACGCCATGCACTCGCTGATTGAGAAGCACAGCGGGGAGATCTGCAAGGACGAAAACTCACACCTCGCCATCATCATGGCGGAGCTGGGCGCCGGGCCAGCCCAGGTGCCGAGGAAAGAGAACAGGGTCATCAACCTGCCGCTCTACAGCAAATGGGAGACGGCCATCGACGACCTGACCGCCGCGCTAGATATCACCCAGGAGGAGGTATACTTCATGGAGGCCAAGTCCATCTTTGTGCAGATTCTGCGCACGATCCCCTCGACCTCCTCGGTGGCGAAGCGGCCGTTGCGGCTCGAGCGCATCGCCGACGCGGCCGCCACGTCCAAGAACGACGCCGTCATGGTGCGCAAGGGCATCCGGGCAATGGAACTCCTGAGCCAGCTGCAGGAACTCCGGGTCGTCGATAAGAGCGACGGGTTTAGCCTCCTGCGGGACGAGGTGGAGCAGGAGCTGCAGCACCTTGGCTCGCTCAAGGAGGGCGTGCTCACCGAGACGCAGAAGCTCGAGGAGGTGTACAAGACGATCCGCGACCACAACACGTACCTGGTGGGCCAGCTCGAGACGTACAAGAACTACCTGCACAACGTGCGCAGCCAGAGCGAGGGCACACGCCGCAAGCAGCAGAAGCAGCAGGTCCTGGGCCCGTACAAGTTCACGCACCAGCAGCTCGAGAAGGAGGGGGTCATCCAGAAGAGCAACGTGCCCGACAACCGGCGCGCCAACATCTACTTCAACTTCACCAGTCCGCTGCCGGGCACGTTTGTCATCTCGCTGCACTACAAGGGTATGTTTTCGTCTGACATGCTTCATCCCCAACACTTACTAACCTGACATTGTGACAACAGGGCGGAATCGCGGCCTGCTCGAGCTCGACCTCAAACTCGACGACCTCCTCGAGATGCAAAAAGACAACCAGGACGACCTCGACCTCGAATACGTCCAGTTCAACGTGCCCAAGGTGCTGGCGCTGCTCAACAAGCGGTTCGCTAGGAAAAAGGGGTGGTAGGGCGCCCCCCCGCCCCCGCCGTCATCGTCATCGTCGTCAGCATCATGATGGATTGATGCGCTGGCCGGGCTGGTGGATATTTGCGCGATGAATCCTTTTTTTTTTTTTTTTTTTTTTTGACTCAACTACTCTCCCCCATTCGTCTGCGACGTAACGCAACAGGGGACTAATTCTCGTTGGCGTTTTGTTTCTTCTTTGGGTTCGGTTGCGGGTTGGTTGCGGGTTGGTTGCGGGGTTGGGAAGGGAAGGGATGGATTGGCGAAGGAGGGAGGTGGGGACGGACGGGTTTGACCTTGTTAGGGCTCTGGTTGTTCTGTTGTCGTTGTTGCTGCTCCTTGCTGTTGCTGTTGCTGTTGCTGTTGTTGTCGGGCCGTGCTCCACGCACGACCTCTCTTGATACCACTGTCGCCAGCCTTGTTTTTCTTTTCTTTTCTTCTCTCCATTGGAATTGGGTTTCTCGGTTTCCATTAATCATCACCCTCATCCTCATCCCGATCATCGTTCTTGCTGCTGCTGCTGCTCCCTTTCTGGCGTGCTTTTTTGTCTTCTCGTTTCGTCTTTGCTCTGATTCAACGACATGTCCCCTTTCTGTTCTTTCCGTTTGGTCTGCTTCTTGATGTTACTGGTGGGAGAGCGAGGGGAAATGGAATGCGAAGTGTTTATGGTACTAGGGATCCCCCCCCGACCCGACGAAACCGCACTTGATATACGCCGGTTCCAAAACCACCCCCCCGCCCCCGCTGCCGTGTGTCTTATACCGGTTTCTGTTGCGGAACACGACTGTTGGACCGCGTTTGCGTAGCGAATGAGGATTTGGCGTTACAATCGGCAACCTCCAACCTCCTTGCAACCCCACCTTCGTGGGTGGAAGCAATCACTGGTGCAACAAAGTGGGGGGGGTGTTCTCCAGTTTATTTAATGGATTTATGGGGGTGTGCGTTGGGAGGGTTTGGATGGGGATGTGTGGGTGTGGGAAAGGGAAACCTGGTATGACTCCCATGGGGGAGGGGGATACTCTGGGTGTGGGTCAAGTAATGAAGGGGTAGGGGAGGGAGCGGGGAGGATACTTGAGGCACGCTGGAGAGATGCGATACGATCTGGTTTATGGGTATTAGGGGAGGTGCTCTAAGGGACGGGGGCTAAGCTGTGTAATTCTAGATAGGCAGTCTGGCAGGCTGGCAGGTGATGGATGGTAAGGTTTCGGCTGGTCCGGGGCGGCCCGCGAGGTGTGGTATTTTTGGAAGGTGTTTTTGTTTTCATCTCACTTTGGGCCGTCTCGACATCTTTTGTTTGGTGTTTAGCTCTGCCGGTCTGTCTTTGCTGTCAGATGGGTTTTGTGCTGGGTGGGTCATGGGGGGGTTTGATGAGATATGGTTTCTCCTCCTTTCCGCTACATTCTGGTTCTCACTCACTCATGACTTTTGTTTTACTCCCGTTCGAGACATTCTGGACATCTTTTTGTTTGCGCAGAGTTTGATGGTCTGATTGCCTGCCGGAGCGAAAGATGCGTTGGATCGCGAGCATCAGGTTAGGGTTAGATGGACGGTCGTTTTGATCGCACTGCGTCTGTCTCCTGGGTAACCCCAACTAAGCCCTCTAAGCCGTAGTCCCGTACGAAAAGTGCCTGACTCTTGTCCTCTCATTTACGGGCAACCTCGATCGTCTTGGTAAGGCTGTTGTGCGATGCATACGAGGCTTGGCCTGGTGATCCACGTGGAGTGGGTGGTAAGTCCCGGTTGGCCGGATCCACTGCTCAGCACTAAGTGGTATGTCTGTACGAGCGATATTGAATCCTCCAGAGTCAAATCGAGCCCGATCTCCAAACTGCGGCCACGTCCAGGCATGATCCAGGCGGTGAGACCGGACGCATCCCTCCACCGAGCGCACGCCAGTCGCATGTCAGCGCAGGCGCGTTGTCAGGCTTGAGAACGGGATGAGGGACGAGGGACGAGAGATTTGCGACGGATTGACCCCCACATCGGATGACGAGAGGCGAAGGCTCGAAGGCAGCGCAAGGGAGGAGGAAGCGGCGCCCGATGACGCTGGGGATCTCCCCCACAATCTCGACAATCTGGATGGTGTGACCTCACCTCACCCGAGCGGCGGGCAAAGTTCTGCAAGACCTGAGGCTGCCCCGATATCAGAGCTGTCGTTTGAGCTGCAGCTGCTGGGGCTGGGGGTTGACAACGCCGAATAATACTCCGCAGCCAAAAACCTACATAAGCGAGACTGGTGTGGCGTGATGTTACGCAGGGACTGCCGTCCAGTTGGAGGCCCAGGCCCTGCGGTGAAACCGACACAACAGCTCTCCCGCGGGCGGAATCAGGTGGTTTGGGCCCTGCTCCCTTAGCGTCGGTCGTAGCCGGCTGATGAGGTGGTGGTGAGGTGTCAGTGGAGTGCTCCCGTCTTGCAATATTCTCCTGTTGGAAAGGTGTCAGATAGGGTGTTGATGGCCCGTGGGTGCGCCCTGGACCACGCTGGTGGACCCCCCCTCAAGCCAAGCGTGCGCGGCAGCGATTTCCGATGGCGCTACCTATCGAAAACCCCTCCAACCCCTCCACTGTCGGCCCCGGCCCTCCGAGACGACGTCAGAGGATCCGCCTTTTCGATGGCCGCCAGAAAACACGGGGCGGACATTCACGACGATCAGAAGCAATCGAACTTCTCCTCCACACCCTTGAACTAGGTCTTACTACCTAGCCATCGCTCCGAGGAAGACTTTTGCTTCTCTTTGATACGAAGAGGTTGAGCAGTGCTCGATTCCCGCCGAGCCCGCCAACGCAAACAGCGCAGAGATTGCTCGTATCGCTTCATGGTGTCGCGCTGGAATTTGAGAGCCGTTGGCCGTCGGGCGGAGAGGGGTAGCTCTGCTGTATGCCCGCACTTCCCGGCATCGCGCCAGGCCATGCAAGATGGCGACGAGGTCGTTGCCGGGTGCAAAATGATTGGGCCGCTGTAAGCGGAAGGACCAACCTCCATGGGTTCAGACCCTGCTTTCCCGTCTTGGACAACATCAGACCACTGCTTCCTGCAGTGGGGTTCAAGGGAGCCTGCTTTGGAGTAATTGCATGGCGGCATGGCTGCATGGGATGCTGCATGGGATGCTGCATGGGTGAGGTAAGGGAGGTGCGTGGGTGGATACAATGGGATGGGATGGAGTATGCCTTCCCAAATCCCAGTGGAGGTTGTGTGAGGAGGGGAGCTGCAAGCGGGCGACGTCCGATTTCCCAACGGCGGCAGGGCCCGCAATTGCCATGCTGCTTTCATCGGAATCCGCATCCAAACGCCCCAGGATGCCAACGTTACCAGGATGCCGCCAGGATGCCACCAGGATGCCATCCCGCGCACGCCGCTGGCGAGCCACAAGCATGAAGCAACCCAACAACCCTGGGCACGCCGGTGGCAACCTGGACTGCATGCATGTCCACCTCAGTCATGTCCTCGGTCGACTCTGCGAATGGGCGATGTTGCTTGGGCAGATCTGCTTCCCTCCCCCTCCCCACCTCCCTGGCGAGCCTGGCTCTTACGACGTCCCGCTACACGCGGTTGCTGTACGAGGTCTACCCACCGCCCGTATTGCTCCCGCTGCCTTGGATCGGCCAGCTCGACGTCTCTCATGCTTCCGGAACAGGCGCTCGCTTCCCACGATGGAGTGCAGCCTGCATATAAAGACAAAAGGGCTGCGTCCCCCATTCCGCCCTCCTCTCTTGTCTTGCTCACCACCACCAGTCCTTAGCTACCAGGTTGGACACCCATCTAACCTGACATCACATTCCTCAGCCCGGTTGATTCCGACTTGAGGACCTTTCTCTCGTTTTACTTTACACCCGCCTAACCACCCACCATGGGCGATTCGAAAGAAGAGGGCAAGAGCATCAGCCCCTACGGGCCTGCTCGCTCCACCATCAAGGGCAACCCGCTCTCCGCCGAGGAGATCAAGAAGTACAATGACTTTTTCAAGGCCAGCTTGTACCTCAGCCTTGGCATGATCTACCTCCGCGACAACGCGTTGCTCAGGAAGCCCCTCCAGAAGGAGCACCTCAAGGCGCGTCTTCTCGGCCACTACGGCTCCGCCCCCGGCCAGATCTTCGCCTACATGCACTTCAACCGCCTGATCCCCAAGTACGACCTTGATGCCATCTTCATCTCGGGCCCCGGCCACGGCGCCCCCGCCGTGCTGTCGCAGGCCTACCTCGAGGGCACCTACTCGGAAGTCTACCCCGAGGTGTCGGAGGACGAGGAGGGCATGCAGAAGTTCTTCAAGTCCTTCTCCTTCCCCGGTGGCATCGGCTCCCACGCCACCCCCGAAACCCCGGGCTCTATCCACGAGGGTGGTGAGCTCGGCTACTCGATCTCTCACGCCTTCGGTGCCGTCTATGACAACCCGAACCTGATCGCCGTCACCATGGTCGGCGACGGTGAGGCCGAGACTGGTCCCCTGGCCACCTCGTGGCACAGCACAAAGTTCCTCAACCCCATCACCGACGGTGCCGTCCTCCCCATCCTGCACCTGAACGGCTACAAGATCAACAACCCCACCATCCTTGCCCGCATCAGCCACAAGGAGCTCGAGAACCTCTTCCTCGGCTACGGCTACCAGCCGTACTTTGTCGAGGGTGACGACATCGAGACGATGCACCAGGCCATGGCGGCCACCCTGGAGCACTGCGTGCTCGAGATCAAGAAGTTCCAGAAGCAGGCCCGCGACTCTGGCAAGGCCTTCCGTCCCCTGTGGCCCGTCATCATTCTCCGCACTCCCAAGGGCTGGACCGGCCCCCGCAAGATCGGCAACAACTACATGGAGGGCTACTGGCGCGCCCATCAGGTGCCCATCACCACGGTGCACGAGAACCCCGACCACCTCAAGCTGCTCGAGGACTGGCTCCGCAGCTACGAGCCGGACCGCCTCTTTGCCAATGGCAAGATCAGCGATGACCTCAAGAGCCTTTGTCCAACAGGCAACCTGCGCATGAGCGCCAACCCCGTCGCCAACGGCGGTCTGCTCCGCAAGCCGCTGCGGATGCCCGACTTCCGCAACTACGCCATCAAGGTCGACAAGCCCGGCGTCACTATGGATGCCACCATGAGCAACATGGCCGTCTTCCTGCGCGACATCATGGCCGAGAACCCAGACAACTTCCGTCTGTTCGGCCCCGATGAGACCGAGTCCAACAAGCTCGGCAAGGTGTACGAGGCCACCAAGAAGGTCTGGATGGGTGAGTACTTCGAGGAGGATGAGAACGGCGGCAACCTGGCCCCCGCCGGCCGCGTCATGGAGATGCTCTCTGAGCACACTTGCGAGGGTTGGCTCGAGGGCTACATCCTCACCGGTCGCCACGGTCTGCTGAACAGCTACGAGCCGTTCATCCACGTCATCGACTCGATGGTCAACCAGGTATGTCTCAACTGCCGAACCCCCACGGGGCTCATCTGCTAACAACCTACAGCACTGCAAATGGCTCGAGAAGTGCCTCGAGGTCGAGTGGCGCGTCAAGGTCGCCTCGCTCAACATCCTCCTGACGGCCGTCGTCTGGCGCCAGGACCACAACGGTTTCACGCACCAGGACCCCGGCTTCCTCGACATCGTGGCCAACAAGAGCCCCGACGTCGTCCGCATCTACCTGCCGCCCGACGGAAACTGCCTGCTGTCGTGCGTCGACCACTGCCTGCGGTCGTCCAACTACGTCAACGTCATCGTTGCCGACAAGCAGGAGCATCTGCAGTACCTCCCCATGGAGGACGCCATCGTGCACTGCACCAAGGGTATCGGCATCTGGCCCCAGTTCTCCACCGACCACGGTGCGGAGCCCGACGTCGTCATGGCGTCGTGCGGTGATATCTCGACGCACGAGTCGCTCGCCGCCATCGACCTGCTCCTGCAGCACTTCCCCGAGCTCAAGATCCGCTGCGTCAACTGCGTGGACCTCTTCAAGCTCATCTCGCACGTCGACCACCCGCACGGTCTCACCGACGCCGAGTGGGTGTCCATCTTCACCGACGACAAGCCCATCATCTTCAACTTCCACAGCTACCCGTGGCTCGTCCACCGCCTGGCGTACAAGCGCCCCGGCAACCTCAACATGCACGTCCGCGGCTACAAGGAGAAGGGCAACATCGACACGCCGCTCGAGCTGGCCATCCGCAACCAGACGGACCGCTTCAGCCTGGCCATGGATGCCATCGACCGCATCCCGCACCTCAAGAACAGGGGCGCCGCCGCCCGCGAGGCCCTCCACAGCGCCCAGATCAAGGCTCGCAACCAGGCCTTCGAGGACGGTGTCGACCCCGCGTTCCTCAAGAACTGGACCTGGACCCACACTGGACTCTGGAAGTCCACCCTTCCCAAGCTCCTGGGTTAGAGTATAAACTATTAGACTGGGGATGACGAGTGATGTATGATTTTCTTTTTTTTTCCTTTTGTATATGGATGGTCAGGATGGTAAATAGTCTGTCGCGTCTCGCATAATGGGTATCAATAAAGAGTTTTAGACTATATTTTGCTCTGAGCGTATCTTGCTGGATGTGAATAAGTGACTCATCGGTGCGTGTGCCTATGTATAAGGGAGTCATGGTAGATGCCTCACCACCGATGGTCCTCAGTTTCTGTGTCAAGATGTTTACGTCTCGACAAGCAGTCGCGTAAAACAAGAAGGGAAAAAAAAAAGAAGAAAAAAAGAGAAGTGAAGCTTGAAGAGCAATAACGGAATGCAGAAGAAGAAAGAAAGGTGTCAAGGAAAAGAATGGATGTTGTCTGGCAACTTGTGCTTGTGCTCGTGCATGACAAGGCGGGTGTCGGCGCCCTAAGCCTCAACAAACACCAAAAGCGAAGCCTGCCCGGCTAGCTCAATCGGTAGAGCGTGAGACTCTTACGGGGTTCTCCATCATCTCAAGGTTGTGGGTTCGACCCCCACGTCGGGCTCAATTCCCGTCGACGATTCAGTCTTCTGTTTTTTTTTCTTCTTGTGAGTTTTTTTCCTCGTTTGGTTCGGGATGTGGACAAGTGGTTTGCGGGTCGGTCGGAGTGGGGAGTGGGATGGGAGATTTTACTGGGTGGGGCGCGGTTTTAGTTTCTGCTGGGATGGCTCGAGGATGGAAGGGCCGTTCTGTTCGGGGGAATAAACGGGTCAGGGTTGGATTCGTTTGCTGAGGGGGAACTGTGAGTTCGTTGAATTGATGGGAGTTCGTCATCCAGTTGGTTTTTGGCATGTCGGAGATGATCGTCCGCAACGGGAGCGACAGGTTTGTCGACGGGAAAAACGCCGATGAGTTCTGGTGGCGGGGGAAGTTGTTTGGGTACTGTAGCACCCGATCGAGGATCGACCGGTTGGGTGCTTGGATCAGCAGCGCCGGTGCGACTTGCAACAACTCGGAGGTTCATTGTGGATTGGCCAAGGTACCTTACCTACCGTGTAAGGGGGCATGTCTCGTGAAGCTGTGAGACATAGCGGACCGTCGCTGTTGTGTTTCCGTCTTGACAACGTGGGCGATTATGGGGTAAGCTGTAGGACTTGTCTGTTCCTGGAAGACTGACGTAAACAAGCCCCTGACAGAAGAGGTCCGGGTCGTCTTGGGGTACGGAGGGGATGTGGGCTGGCTTGTAGTCCTCACACAAAGACTAGTAGCTCCGCCTTCGAAACTTTTGTACGTGTATAATATAATGTAATATGGAGGAAAGAGTCCTTTCTATGTCAAGGCGTGCACCAGCCGCCAACGCCGTGCCGTTCTTGACCCAAGATTGGGAACTGCACCCGTGCGTTGGTGTCAGGACGTCACTGAAGGGGAGGGGAGACGGGAGGGGTTCCGACATGTGGATCTGAGCCGATCTCATCTGTTTTGAGGCGCTGGAACGGTTGGGGAAGCACGAGTGACGTAGGCATTGGCGCGGGGGCGGGCGCTTGCGGCTGGATGTCGAGATCAACCTTTCGGTTTCGGCAAGGTCTGGATCTGCAGATCCGTAGCGAGTGCTCCGATTGCTCGGGGTGGAGGGTTTGAGAGTGTCTGGGCGGAGTTTGAACCCCTGGGCGGAGAATTGAAGAAGATGCCCCTGAACCCCCCGCTCCGGCAATGGGAATCAAGAACCTGGAGTCTGAGTCCGCATCTTGAGCTTGGCCAATTCGTTACGCGCATTTGTCAGCCCATCTTTTGCAAACGATACCTCTACGCTGATCATCTGGTCTAGAGGGCCAATGGGATGGCTCTCTGTCTCAAGCACTTATATGCGATAAGAGTGAGAGCATGCAACCAGCCCTGATGTTGTATGCTTGTGTATGTGTAGAGAAGGGTTGGAGCAAATACAGATGAGATGTGTCTTTGCTGGTGAACTCTGATGCGGTTGGCGTTGGTTGTTTTGGGTGGAACCGCCATGACGGAAGAGAGGGGCTTGGCGCAGCATATTCGGGGCAACAGGCGAGGGTAAGGTAACTTGCTGGGTAACTAAGCGACAAGCGCGTGGCTTGGCATCTGCATGGCGGGAAACTAGCCATGCGGAGAGTTGGAGAAGGCACGGCCCTCGGCCTTTCTAACCCAGGCCCCAGATTCCCTAACGAGACACTGCTCGGAAAATAGGACCAAAACAGGAGCCTCTCCCCGCAAATCTTGCGGCTCGGTGCAAATTCCCTCTAAGCCTCCTGCTTATGGATCTGCTGCAGCTGTCCGGAGTTTCCGCAGGTCAAAAGGCCTCTCGCTGGCTCCTGCATCTGTGTCTCAATCTCGAGTGGGGTTACGACCAAGTTAAAAAGTGGGGGAAACCTGGAAGCTGCCTCGAGGCTGCATCCATGCGCAGGGTTGGGACGACTGATTGGGCAGGTGGGGCTCTTCTGCAACTTCGATCCTCTTCGAGCGGACGAAAAGCTCCGCCCGAGGTCAAGCTCGCATTCCTCTGCAAAACAAACTTCCAGATCATTGCGATGCGATCCCTTTGCTCTTTCGTTTCTGAAATAAACACAGTGTCAGTTGACGTCACATTAGCATGACATACGGGGTCCTCGAGGAAGCTTATGCGGACAAGAAGAGCCGGGGAAGCAGCACCTTTCGGACCTGCATTCTGCGCCCAGGGCAGCTGCTTTCTCGGCTGGTAGGTAATGTACGTTAGGCCTTTCAGGGTTCCCGCCGGGGCTCGGCTAGATAGGGAACTGAAGGCACTTCTTGAGCATGTGTATTCCCTTGCTGCTCATTCCAGGGCAGAGTTGCATGAGCTTTGTGGTGCATATGCAGTTGTCCAAAGGCCCTCGTTAGTTTGACCGGCATTCGCCGGCATCGACCAGCCTTTTCGAAAAACGGGAGACGAACTATCCAGCGCACTCTGTAGTCGAACTCTTCAAAGAAACACACCACTGAAGAGTAAAATCTTCGCGTGTCATCGTTGGGAACGGAGGAGGTTCCTGCGAGGCTCGAGTAAGAATGACGTAGCAGGTTGCCCTTTCGCCCACAGTGTGCAAACGACGCAACCGACATCCCCACAGCTCCATGATTCCGATGGTGAAAGCTGACTTTTGGATGCCGGAGCAGCGGCTCCCCCTTTCCTCGATGCCACACCCGGGCTGGAGACGCGCGCCAAGAATGGCTCGAACACACCAGAATCCTCGGCCGAGGTGGCACCCAGCGAGCGATGTAACCATGCTGAGCCATGCAGCCTGCGAGCCCACGAGGACAAGGCCTGTTTCATGGGAAGGCGGCGCCAGATTCGCCGGGTGCCTTGACCGGCAGCTGTCGAACTCCCTCCAATGCACATTGGTTTGTTTGTTTGGCTCGTCGTTACGGTGTGCAGCGCACTGTTTTCATTTGTTTTCATGTTATCTAAGTGAGCCCCACCAGGCGCCAGTGTGCCCAACGTGGACCAACCTCTGGCCATCCAACAACGAGAACTCCGGCACTCTGGTCGTGTCAAGGTCGACGACATGTTGTGTACGTAGCATCAGGTGGCCAGTCAGAGCAAGTCAGATTCAGTTGTGCGTGTCTTGCACAAACCACGAGGCGCCGAGGCCAGCATACGGAGTGCCACAGTGTCACTGGAGAGGAGTTCCCGGTGAGTTCCCAGTGAGTTCCTAGTGATTTCCTGCCGGGCGGAGGAGTGGGCCCTGACCACTTGCAGGTTGTGCAGGTTGCCGGGTTCGAGCCGGGCGACTACGGCAGGCACTGGCAGGCGAGGCAGGCAGGCGAGGCAGGCAATCGGCTGGGAGGGACAGCGCAGCCCCACCAATTGACGTAACAGTCACAGGTGGAGCTGGGATCGAGATCGCAGCCTCTCACAAACGGCACACAGTCTCTGGACAGTACCCGCCCCCTCCCCACCACCGATCCGGGCCCTCCATCTCGATAGCGGAGGCAGAGTCAGGAGAGCATGCATCGATACTCCCCCGGAATGGCCTGCTTTCTACTCAGTTCCATGCTCGGCGCCTACCGTGCCATACCTGTGCCATACCGTGCCCGCCTCAAAAGCCCCCGATCCTTACTGTGTAATTCTCCGCATTCCAAGAAATATACCGGCCGACTGCCCTGCCCTTCACGGTACAAAAGCAACCCTTCCTCTTGTTATCTTGGTGCCGTTCCCCTGATCCTGCAAAACATCTCGACGCTCCATCCGTTCGATCACTCACTGCTGTAATCCCTCCACCCATTGACGCTGTACTTGGGCCAAGTCTGGACTCGAGGTGTGCAGAAGCGCCACACATATCTAGAAAAGAGACTGAGACCGTGCCCCATACTCTGCTTGTCTTCGGCATCTGAAGCAAGTCCGCGCTCGCCCGTCAACAACCGCCTATTGGCCGGTCCTACGTTACCTTACCTTGATATCTCGACGACTGCAAGAGACTCCTGCGGTCCGAGACCAGGCTTGCATACCGGCCGTTAACATGCCCATGAAACGCCTCTCCCCTGCGTCCGATTCCAGCGATGTGGCAGAGCTGCCCCTGAAGAAGGTACGGGGAACTTGCCGGCGTTCTTTTGACGCATCGAAGCCCACTGACGACGTCTTGACGCAGACCCAACGAACCCATGAGGAGAACCAAGAGCGGGCCTACATCGCCGCATCACGCAGGGCCGACCGCGACATCGAGCACCGCATCCGGTCCGCGCTGAAAGCGTCTGAGTGCCGCAGGAAGCGCACCGGCCGCGGCCTCAAGATCACTCGCGAGGCTGTCATGGGAGACGAGCAGTACGAGAGCGAAGACGACGACCCCGCGACCCGCCGCTACAGCCTGCCCGCCACGGCCACCCACCTCTCGCACCCCTACCCCTCCAACCAAGCCGACCGCTACGCCGAGATCGACGCCCTCTTTGCCCAACACTTCCCCAACGTCCACCTCTCCTCCTCGCAATGGCGGCCCCAACCACACCCACACCAACAACAGGCCCCCTACCACCCGCGCGCCCTCTCCCTCCAGACAGCCTACATCCCCCGCTACCCCCACCCCGAGGCAGCCGCACCAGCACCGCCGGCAGCAGCAGCAGCAGCAGGAGCAGCAGTCGGAGCAACACACCCCTCCCCGCTCATCACCCCACCAGCCTCCTACCCCCTGCCCCCCGCCCGCCTAGACGAGGACCCCAGCGCCGCCAAGTCCCGCTCCATGTCCCCCCTGGCACTAGAGGGCTCCTCCTCCTCCTCCCTGCCCAAACCGCCCACCTCCCAGCCGGCGGCGACGGTCACGGCGGCGGCGCTGAACCTCGGTGACATCAGCCTCGCGGACCCGGGCTACATCCTCGACGCGCACGACCACGGCGGCGCGTGGTATCACCATCCCCATCATCATCATCACCAGCAGGAGCAGCCACCACAACAACAAATGGGGCCTGACGGCCCTTCGGGACGAGGCGGAGCGGGACCGGGAGCGGGACCGGGCGGGTGGCACGCGCGGACGTTGTCGCTGCCCCTGTCGCTCGAGGGCGGGTTTCAGTTCCCTGCGCCGTCGGCGTCGGCGTCGTCGTCCTCGGATATGGTCGGGGCGGGACTGGTGGATCCGGTCATGCTGCCCGTTGGTGGCATCGGCGGCGGCAGCAGCAGTGTCGCGGGGTTGGGCGCGGATGTGAGCGTCACGCCGCCGCCGGGCGAGCCGTGGGCGGATTGGGTGAATCTGGATGCGGGGGAGGTGCCGGCCATGTTGGGGGTCAAGGTGTGATTTTGTGGGATAAGATGACGGGATAGATTGGAAATGGGGTGGGGTCAGGAAAACGGAGTTTTGGATTATTTGGACTTTTTTTGGATTTTTTTCTTTGGTCCTTTTTCCCCTTTTTGGGTCGGGGTGGTTTGGGATCATGGGTTTCGGGCAGGGAGCAGGCGAGGCGAGGCGCGGCGTTTGATGGATGGCATGGCTGTTATCAAGTAGTTAAGGTACATACACATGAAGTTAATGAATTAATGCCCGGATTTTTAGACACGCATGTTGGAGTGTACTCCAAAAGAGTTGCACGACGTCTCTTTTATGTGTTTCGCGATGAGACCAGCCACCGCGGTGATCATGATCTCACATTTGCTTGGTGAATCATGGTTTTGCAGTGGTAGACGTCACAGCGTGCCCTTTTTTCGGCTTCTTAGGGGACCGTGGGCAAATGAGAAGTCTCGATCTGGTTCGACACGTGGAAGTGACTTTGCTGCCCTCAAAGTAATTCTGATTGTACATATCTGCCCTTTGGTTCGATCCCCTTTGGTTGACGGGGATCTCATGGTCATTTCATCTCTCCCCCCTGATCTCGTGTGAATGCCCCTGGCTTAATGAGCCCTTGTTCACAATCGCTGTTGCTCACACTCTACCCTTCCAGCATTGGGCCTGTTTTGAGTTCTCTCACTCAGGCTTCTCACTTGCATGACTGATCCTCTCACTCCTCCTGAATGAGACCCCACCCCTTTTGCTGTTATTAAGCACGCTTCACGTTCGTAGACCTTTTGGATGGCTACTCACAGAAAGCCACAAATCATTAGCTATCCGTCGGTTTTTTGAGACGATAGTATGCAACGCCCTTTGGCTGGGCTGGGCTGGATAAGATGAGAGAGTGGCTGAAGAAAACGTACCGCAATCTTCTCGGTCTGAGTGTGAGCCTTGGTGTGGTCACATCCGCGCTCACCGTCCAATTTTGTGCTCCTCCAACTTTCATTGGGCTTTACTGATCTCGTGGGGCAAGGAAGCTCCAAAGCGTACATCGTAGCCTGGGCATCGTGAGTTGACTCGTTGACGCGGATTGGTGTGGAGGATTCTCCCTCAGCCGAGGTGGAGAGAGACTCAATGGCAGATCGGAGCCGACCTAGAGACAGAAAACGAGTAATCGGCGGGCTAGGGGGGCTGAAGATCTCCTGAGAGAGGGATGGTACCGCGTTTCAAGAGGAAGGGTGTATCAGGGTCGTGAGGCAGGAATAGAACAAGAACCGTTCAACATCAGCAGCGTCTCCTTCACTGGCTCTGGATTCTCTCCATATATTTATCCATTGATTTGGCCGTGGTCACTATCGAACCTTACAGCACATACAGACCTGCGTCCTAGACGCCATCCTCCTCTCAAAGCTCCACGGGCTCATGCTGAGAATGCAAGGGACTGCAGGACGCGCCTCTGCTTCCGCTTCGTCAAGCGGTTTTGACAGTCTTTGATGGGTGTCAGAATCACGCTAAGACGACTTCCGCCATCAAAGCTCTCCCACCCAAGTGTCGGCCACAGAGTGAAAGAAGCTGGATGCAGCCAGGTGCAGCCGGTGGAATGGTTGTGTTCAGATTGAACAAGTGTTCCAGGTTGGTCTGTATGCAATGTGCCGTCACATGGCATGAATGGATGCGGGCAACATGGGATAAGACATTGGTTTCTCTCAGGCGCTCTGGGTATCATGCCCTCACCACTTCAACTCTACATCTAAGGTCTGCGATGGTCAAGCATCGACCTCCATCTCTTCCTCTGCGTTCTCCTTGTCCTTCTTTTTCTTCTTCTTATCCTTTACCTTTTCCCCACCGTCGCCCTTCTTTCCCTTTTTCTCTTTTTTCTCTTTCTTTTCCTTTTTGTCCTTCTTGTCCTTCTTTTCTTTCTTTTCCTTCTTTACTGCCACTTCTTCCTCAATCTCCGGCTCCGGCTCTGGCTCCGGCTGAGGCTCAGGTTCAGCCGGCTTCATAGCCGGCTTGCCCCCCTTTCCAAGTCCAGGTTTTGGCCCCTTCTTCTCCTCTTCCGCTCTCTGCTTCGGCATCGCGGCAACACGCTCTCCCTCGGGATCCGTCTCCTTTGCCCACCGCACCCAGTCATGCCTCCGATGGCTCCACAAATCGCCCCGCCACGTCCGCCAGACATTCCGCCCCAGCCAACTCGCGCGCAGGTCGTGCTCGCGGCGCTCCAGCTGGGCCATGATGTTCTCCTTGAGGTGGAACGGCACGACGGCAACAGATGCGTCACCCTTGGACGGGGCTGAGATGACGGCGTTTGCGAGAGCATTGCCGTGCTGCGAGGTGGCGATCTCGTACATGTTCGGCAGCATTGCGGCAACGAGGAGCTTGTGGAAGTGCGGGATTTGAGGCGGTGCGGCGAGGGCCTTGGCGAGGATGGCGGCGGTGGGGGCGGAAGAGGTGGCCAAGCGGAGGAGCTGGTCAGACGAAAGAGAGAGCAAGGAGTTTTGGATGGCCTTGGAGGGCTGCCCGGGAATGGTGAGGAGGGTCGAGGCGACTTGGCTGCCGTGGGAGAGGAGGGCCGTCTTGTTCTTGGCGTCGGGCTGCTGGAATTTCTTTTCCTTGGATTCGGCCTCGGGCTTGGGCTCGTCAAGAAGGCAGAGTTTGGGAACTATGTGCTTCCAATTGTTCCCGCATGCTGTCGTAAGGGCCTGTAGAAGAGTGCCGAGCTCGGGGGTAGCACCGCGAACGTTACAGCGCTCGAAGAGGGTCTTGATGACGTTGAGGCGGCCTTTCTCAACGAAGGACGAAATCTCGGGCAGTGATTTTTGCACGGCGTCAGCAAGGTCTTCCTTACTCAGCCGGTTCAGCACCTTGATGGCCGGGTATGAGGCAATGTCGTTCCGGAGAAGGCTCTGAATTCGTGGACCAAAGATGTTGGCTTGAAGGCCTTTGAAGATCTTGCCTGGGCAGTGGGCAATCAAAGTCTCAAGGAGGCGCGACCCGATGGGGTCGTAGAGCATGCTGTTGACAAATTCACAGGCCTGCGACTTCTCATCGGCGAACGAGGCCGGCGCCTCAGGGACAAGCCTCTCGAGAAGAGTGACTCCGGTTTCCTCAGCCTCGGCAGCCTTGTCGCCATCTTCCTTCTTTGACTGCGCCCCCTTCTTTGACTTTGCAGACAAGGACAGCTCCAGTTCCAGCAATAGCTGCAGAGTAGGGTTGCCGGTAGGGTGTTTCGCGAGCACACGCAGGGCTGTCGCATCCAACGTTGCTGTCGAGTCGAGGATGATTTTTTGTATGGCGGTGGAAAAGGACGATGGGACCGTCCTTGTCTGCGAGTTGAGAAGGCTGGCGTTCGCTGACGCGCCCTCCACTGTGATGTACTCCTTGTTCTTGCCCTGCAGCAGCGACTTGGTACCCGCCTGGTCGAGGGGCCGCCCCGACAGCACTACGAGCAACACTCTCAGCGCGTGGGAACCATACCGATCCGACAGCAGGAAAGAGAGGTGCTCCTCCAGCTCATCCAGAGTCAACAAGAACAGGTCCTCCATCGACGTGTTTAGGGCGCGAGCGACCTCCTCGCTCTCTTCTTCGTCGGCCTCGCCCATCTCGACATCCTTCTCGGCGTCCCCGCTCAGCTCCTCCGTCACAACCGGCGCACTCAACAAGAAGAGCTTCTCGCAGCAGTGGCCAGCAAACCGATGCGTGACGAGCGTCATGAAATGCCCCGCAAACGCGCCAAAGAGGCTCTTCTTCTGCCGGGCATTTGAGAGCAGGATCAGGCGCTCCATCAGGCGCGAGCACGACTGGCTGCTGGCGAGCTTGAGCTCTTTGCCACGGGCCTCGCGGTAGACACTCTGGAGAAAGATGTCGCGGTCCTCGGGCGAGGGAAAGTCATTCAGCTCGAGCAGCTCGTCGGCGTGGCGGAAGTATTCCTGTTCCTGGTCGGCCAGCATTCCGAAGAACTCGCGCTCGAAGTTGCCGCCGCGGGGGCGATGGGCGGCGGGCCCATTCTGCTGCTGCTCGTCGTTGTCAAAGGGGATGAAGTCGGCATTGGGATCCAAGGTGAAGAGCTCGTTGGACTCGTGCTGCTGGTAGTCGTCGCCGCCGTCGTCGCCGTCGTGATGGCGCTGGCGCTTTGCAGAGCGCTCTTCGTCGTCGGCGAGATCCCGTTCGCGCTTCTTGGCGCGCTTCTCGTCGCGGATCAGTTGCCGCTTCGACTTTCTGTTCTTGCCCATGGTGTGCCTTGTCGAGTGTCTTGTGCCGTTTGGCGGGGTGGTTGAGCTTGCCAGAACAGATGGGAAAAAAGTTATGGCAGAAAAATGTTATCTTATCGGGCACCATTCAACCCTAACCCTTTGCTTCGCCTGGTGCCCCTGGTGCCTTCCTTCAGCTGACGTCCGGGGTTGCATTTGACAACCTAGGTGGCTCTCAGCCCTGTGGACAACTCCCCGACAGACCAATCACGATGGAATCGGCGCAGGCAGCCGGGATGGAGGGTTCCAGTGTCTCACCTCTGCCAAGGCGCAAGAGCCTGTGTGAGCATGTCAACTGACCAGCCGGCTCCGAGTAAACCTTGGACTTCAAATATCGTTCTCAGAATGCAGCGGCCAATGCCCATTGAGTCTCTCCTTGTTCATCATTGAGTAGCTGTCGGCCGTTTGTCGCTTGCCTCGCTTGAGTCGGCTTGACTCGCTCCCCCTTCGCCATGGCTCCCCCACCGCCATCCGCCGAACCCAACCCTCTCAACGCCCAAACGCGCTTCTTCGGGTCGCAGATAGGGGGGCGATCAGCCATCAACTATGGTTACACTGATATGCCCTGGAAACTGATGAGTCCGTCTTCTCCTTCCCCCGGATTGAGCATTCCTGACCTACCCTAGCCTGGGATGTCTACCACTTCTTCCGCTTCTTCTGGGCCCTCCCCTATATCGTCTGGCCACTCTCTCCCGCCGACTCGGCCGAGCTGAGCGAGCTCTCGCTGACCCTGGGAAACGTCTGGTGCATTGTCATTCACGTCGTGCTGTGCATCGTGCAGCTGGCCGGCATCGCGGCACTTCCGTCGTTGTTGGTGCTTCCGGTGTGGTTGGCTGTGTTGTTGACCGGTCTCTTCTTGCTGATCAACACGGTGCTGTGTTTGTTGCTAAACGGCAAAGGGGTCGAATATCATTCCGAGCCCAAGTATGCGCCCGAATTACCTGAACACGCACACGAGCAGTGGATCTACATCAATGGGGTTGCCGCCGGGTAAGTTGACGGGCCTCCCGTTAGATTGCTCGATGCCAAACTGATTCATCGGGGATACACCAGAGCTCATTGGATGCAAAGCAATCTCAACCGTCTTGCCGTAACCTTCAAGCGGCCAATCCTTGGCATCCACAACAAGACGTAAGCCATCCCCTTGATCAGAAAGGTTTGCCAGTTGTACTTAGCATTCCCAGCTCTGGAATCGTCTTTGATGTCTTCGAATGTCTTCTCCAGAGAAACTGGGGCTACGCCACGAAAGACGTGCGTGTCTGCTACCAGATCATCAAAGAAAAGATCTACAACCCCCAGTACTCCAAAGTCATCTTCGTTCTTCACTCTCAGGGCGGCATCGAGGGCAGTTTGATCCTTGACTGGCTCCTCCAGGAGCTGCCCCAGGACCTCCTCTCAAAGCTGGAGGTCTATACCTTTGGCAACGCAGCCAACCATTTCAACAATCCGCACCGGCACATCCGCTCGCAGACCCTGGCCAAGCACAACCCGGTTGCGGCGTCGATAGATTCGACCCGGTTAGCAGCCGTGCAAGACGCGACCGAGGTTCCGCGCCTCCGCCGCCCTCAAAAAGCCAAGCCCAGGCCCAGTTCCAGCTCCTCCTCCAGTTCATCCGATACAGAGCCGTACGACAAACCTCCGGCCGCCACCACCAACTCTCTTAGCAGCACGCATCCCGGAACAGTCGAGTCTGTCCCCCCGATAACCAGCTCCACCACCTCGCCTCGTACGTTCCACCTGAGCCAGCTTCCCCCCCCCTCTCCGGCCAACCCCAGTAAGAAGCCCTCACTGACGATACCCTCACGCAGACCCCTCCCACCTCTCGGACCGCGCCATCGGCCACATCGAGCACTACGCCCATACGACCGACTTCGTCGCCCTCTGGGGCGTCCTGCACTTCGCCACGTCTGCGCCGACCTCGCCCTTCATCCCGCGCTTCATCGGCCGCGTGTTCGCCCGCGCCAGTCCCAAAGGAGGCCATCAGATGGTTCAGCACTACCTAGACGGCATGTTCCCTTTGCGCCGAGACCCACAGACGGGGCGGCTGGTGCGGCGGGAGAACGGGGTGCCGTGGGGCGCGGAGGAGGAGGGGAACGAGTTTATGGAGAGTGAGGTTTTGGTGGGAGGGGGCGCGGATGGGACGGGACGGGACGGGAAGGGGGAGTGCGAGGATGAGGATGAGGTTGAGGACGGGGAGGCGGTTGAGGTGCATGGTGTGAGTCCAGTTCTGGCGCGGAGGGAGCAAGGGCGGGAAGAAGCCGACTGTCAAGGTCAAGGTGAAGGAGCTGAGTCGTTTGTGGCAGTACCGGAACGGCAAGAGCCCGGAGGAGACTTTGCCGTGGCTTGCTAGGGGGTTGGATGGAGCGGTGAGGCATGCGACGTTGTGAGGGGTGTACATTGTGTCGTAAACTTTTTTGAGCAAATGATATCCCTTACCCGATGAGTGCTTCTCGCTCGATTGGTGATTGGAAAGATACCGAGAGAGTAAGACGATACAATGGCAAGCACAATCTTCATCTTTCTTTTTGTTGAAAAAAAAAAGATAGGAAGAAACGAAGCCAACATTCCTCTTTCTTCATCTTCCTCTTCCTCTTCCTCTTCCTCTTCCTCTTCCTCTTCCTCTTCCTCTTCCTCTTCCTCTTCCTCTTCCTCTTCCTCTTCCTCTTCCTCTTCCTTTTCCTTTTTTTTCTTTCTTCCTTTTCTTTTTGCCCTCTTTTTTCTTCTTTCTTTTCTTTCTTTTCTTCTCTTATTTCTTTTTTTTTCTTATTTCTTTTCTTTTTTTCTTCTTTTTTTTTTCTCTCTTTACTTTTCTTTTTTCTTCTTTTCTTCATAAAAAAGATTTGGTTCCTCTTGTTAAAAGAAGACTCTTCTTTTGTTAAGAGAAGACAAACAAACTGGAAGAAACGAGACAATCGCCGCCTTCTCACTGGTTCCTTGATTTCGGCATTGAAAGTGTTCCCGATTCCGCCGACCACGTGATGGACAGAGGTGATGACGCCGAACGGGGAAGACGGCGTGCTCAGGCGGCGAAGGACCAAGAAGCGTATAGAACCTCGACGAGAGCAGTGGTGTTGATGCGTAATACCTATCAATTGTCTCATTACAGAACGACGTGACTGCTGTGAGAGTGGATGGTGGTGATGCTGGCAGACGGTGAGTGACTCAGCTCCGGCGTCTTGCAGAGCCTTGAGCCGGGGCTGGCGGCGGAACCAATCGGGTGGGGCCGTGGAGGGTGGGGAATCCGGCGACCGAAACGGGAGATCGACAATCGAAGCTTCGGGTCTGGTGCGGAGCCCTCGCCGATCCAGGGGTCGGTGCGACGCGGCCTTATAAGTATAAACCGCTGACATCATGAAGCCTCATCTCCTCTCCCAGACTCAAAACTTATTACAATATTCCAACAACCTCATCATCCACTATGTCAGACGAGATCCCCTCCGAATACAACGCCAACTACGAGCAATTCCGTGACATCCTGTCCTCCTTCCTGATCGAGCGGATCGCTGTCCCCGTCACCAAACCCAAACCCAAGTCCAAACGCCGCTCCAAGAAACTCACTCCCGATCCCGCATCCCCACCCTCCCTGGAAACTGAAGACGCCGCCTCAGCCGACGACCTCGCCGAGTTCACGTCTTACATCGCCACCGCCGTCTTCCTGACCCTCCCCTCGGACCTCCAATCCCTCACTTATCACGCCTGGTCCGACAGCCCACACCTCCAGTCCCTCTACGCCCTCCCCATCACCACCGACGTCGCCGCCCCGCTTTTGCAGACGCTCGACCCGTCCATCCCCGACTCTCTCACAGCCTACGGCATCACCGCCGACCCCTCCACCCCTTCCAGCCTCCCCACGCCAACCGAGTTCCTCACGCCCATCCTCTCCGCCTACCTCACAGCGGCCACTACCCCACCACCCCCGCCGTCCTCGACTAAGGGCAAGGTGACGGCCTGCGAGATCTGCGGCCGCGACTGGATCAACCTGACTTATCATCATTTGATACCCCGGAAGGTACATGAACAGGCAGTAAAACGAGGATGGCATCGCCCCGAGGAATTGCAGAACGTGGCGTGGTTGTGCGGGGCTTGTCACCGTTTTGTCCATCGGTTTAAAGAGCATGAAGACCTGGCGCGGGAGTTTTACACGGTGGAGCGGTTGTTGGCGGCGGAGGAGGTGCGACGTTTCGCTGAGTGGGTGGGAAGGGTGCGATGGAAGGCTCGGTGAGGATGGCTAGGGGGGGAAGCAGCGGGGTGGGAGTACGGGATGAGTAGGTGGGGTTACAGGTGGACTTTGATAGACATTACCCTCATCAGTTCATGCCCAACATTAACCATCCAACATTGCACTTGATCCAAAACCTCCAAAACCCCTACTTCAAAAGCGCCTCCTCATCCTCCTCCTCCCATCCCCCATCCTCGCCGGCCCATCCACCACCTACCCATCACAGGCCCATTCCCACTCCCCTTCCCCCCCCTAGCCTCTGCCCCCGCCCTTCCTCGTCGTCGTCGTCCTCCTCCTCCCCGCCCTCCACAATCACCCCGCGCTCCGTCACCCAGCTCTGCTGCCTGTGCAACCCCACCGCGGGCGCGGCGGCCACCCTCCCATGCGCCACTTTCCCGCTGCCGACCACCACGCTGCCCGACCTGTTGACCGACTCGTCACGGCCACTGCCGGCGCCGGTCCCGCCACTGCTCCAGCCAAACTCGTAGCCCATCGCGCGGTCGACCTCCTTTTTGAGGTCCTCGCCCGTCGCGGGAGGTGCGTACGCCGCGTACGTTCCTTGCTGGGACTGGGGCTGGGTCTGGGACGGGTAGGACGAGTCCGAGTAGCGCGGCTCGGTCGTCGTCGTTGTCGTGGTGGTGGTGGTGATGATGCCTTGGCTGTGGCCGGTCTTGTCGTAGCCCAGCTCGACCGAGTCCCCTCCGGGGACGTAGCCGCCGTGGGCCTTTGCGTTGGCGGTGAGGTGGTAGTCTTCGTACTTGAGCAGGCGACGGTAGGTGATGATGGCGTAGGTGAGGGTGGCGAGATTCGCCGCGCTGTGGGGTGTTAGAGTCGCTCGTTGGTTGGGGTTGGGTTGGTTGTGGAAGGGGGTGAGGGGAATACTTGCAGCAAACCGCAGTCCAGAGACAGGCCGATGGTCGAGTAGTGGCCGTCCATGCGCTGGAGGTAGGCGACGATGTCGAGGGCGAGCACGGCGAAGGCGAGCGTGAGCTTGATGATGTCGGTGCAGACCATCATGAAGGGCGTCAGCCTCTCGGTGGCCTTGCGGGCGATCTGGAGGATGTTGAGGACGAGCGCGATGAGGTTGAAGCCGACGTTGGTGGCTTCCCAGCTGTGGTTGGTGTCAGCAAGAGTGAACTTGAAGCGGGGGTTGATCCGTAGACACAGCGAGGGGAAACCATACACAACTTCAACAATGGGTACCTCGCCCAGCTTGTTGAGCTCCTCATAGTGGTCAAATGTCTCGGCCAGACGGTACGCAAAAACGCCCATAAGACACAACAAAATCAGGATCTGGAAGATCCAGAGGGGGATCAAAATAATCTTGCGCCATGCGGCGCGCGCGTAGAGGACCTGGTCGAGGTCGAGCGACGACATGGTGCTTGGGTCGGGATTTGGCTGCGGTGAAATTGGGCAACTCGACTCATCCAAACACCGACTGGGCCGTGCCGTACGTACTTCGTACTGCCAGCGCCCTCAAACGCGGCGCAAATGCTCACTCGGGATTCAAGGAACGGCGCGAGCCTTCAAGGAGCGAAATGGCCGGAGGAGGGGAGATTCCGGAGGGCCTCGTCTGGTTAAAATGCCATTCGGGCAGATGCGCGCTAGACAGCGCCTCACCTGCCGGGTTCCCGGAGCCTCCCTCAGCCTTCTTCATGATGGCGGTGCCAACAGCCAAAAATCGGGAGCTGACAGACGCCCCAAGCCGCTTTGGTCGTGGGAAGCTGCATGATGGTGTGGGGTTTTTGTTGGCGAGCTGAACACCCTGGTCGTGCTGCTGTTCGCTGTTGCTTCCGCCGAAGGTCCGATTTGGCTCTCTGTGCGGTGTTGAGCTTGGCGGAGCAGGATTCGGGAAATGGGCATGTTCGTCGCTTTTGACATGAACGACGCTTCGAGATTGAGCAAGCTCTCCCGAGTATGTTACGTTGAAGGGGATGGAAGTCAATTGACTGAAGTGCTTCCTCTCCTTCCCCACAGATCCAACCCAACTACACAGTAACATGTCACAAATGCCGGGTTAGGGTTAGAGGTTCACTTCTCCTCAAAAAGACGAGGAGGTGTGTTGTCCACATCAAAATTGAATACTCCGACGTATGTCGTGATTCAAATATATTCTCGCCCAAGAAAAGTCAAATCCCTTCCTACAATCTCAAGTCAAAGCCTGCTGTCGGCTCCCCCTCCTCGAAAGCAGATCGCATCTCAAGGCTCTAGGCTCTTCTCCGCCGTTCTATTATCGTGGCCGAGCGGGATGAACAAATTATCGAATAGTCAAAAGTGTCGACCTCGCTATGTATGAGTGCTGCTGGTCGACATCGACGGGGACTGAGGGGGCGTGGTGCCCCGTTCCCGTTCTGACGGTGTGCTGCCCGTGAACCGCCTACAATCCCTTGGCGGCGGCAGCCTTGTAGACCTTGGTGGCATCGAAGGGGATGACGTTCCCGCTGGCGTCTGACATGGCGGGGATGGAGACGTCGATGTTGGTCACAATGTCCTGACGCTTGACGGGAGCTGATGCGAGGTTAGCAGGAAGCCCCTTCATCATAAGAGCTCGTCCATATCACGCACCACTGTTGTCCACCGCCGGGTAAGCAACGGCCAGAGAGGCGAGAGCGAGGATGGTAGCAACGGTGAACTTCATGTTGGGCTGATTATGGGATATTGCTTCGAAGAAGTGAATGTGTGCGAATCAACAAGCGAATGTCGGCCGGCGACGGGTAGGAATAGAAAACAGGAATACCGAATGGAAAGAGAGGAAAGAGAACAGACGGAAGCGAGTGGCGATGGGGTATGGAAAGAAGGGAAGGCCAAGCCAGAAGGCATTGAGTATTTGTATGCTCGAGCGGCAGCTGGGGCGATCAGGATCCGCAATGCCTGATAGACGCGTTGCGTTTCAGCCGGCGCATACCAAGAAGAGACGATCACTGCCCAGCCTTGACCGTTCCGCCAAAGCGCCTCGGGGAACGGACAAGAGCTCCCAAGATCCTGGGCGTTTCCGATCCAGAGCGATGACGAGCGCGGAGGGAAGGGGGGATTTGGAGCCTCGCTAGAGACGATATCCACCTGAGACACCGGGGCGTGCTCGCTGGGCTTCCAGGCTACGCGGCGGGTCGAGTTAAGCTTGTTGACAGCCCATGTCAACCCATGTTGCCCATTGTCACCGCGGCCACGGACGAAAAGACTAAAACGAGCTTAATCATGGGACGGAGAGGTCTGGAGAGGTCCATGGGTGGGGGCCGAGAAGAGCGAAGCTTTTGGGGCAGGGGGGTGAAACCGGCAAGGAGTGTCCGTTGCGGGCGTCGCATTGAGATGGGCCGCGCTTTTGGCGAGGAGGCGGTCGGAAGCCTCGAATCCGGTTCCTGGGCGTTAGAGAGCTTTGGAGGGGATCCTGTCCTCCCGTGTCGCAGGATCCTGGCAGCAGAATGCTGTTCGTCTGGTCGACTTGCCCCGTGCTGAGGGCAGCAGCAGGTTGATCCCTGTGTGTTTTTAGGAGACAAAAGGTGAAACAAGTTCGAGATTCAGCGCCAAGCCCCAGTGCCTGAGCTCATGGCGCTCAGCTGCTGTCAGCTGATGGGGATGTCGGATGAAACAAAACTCAATGTGAGCCAAAAACCTAAGACGAGGATGTTAAGACGATCTCATCGCATCCACAGTTGCTGTTGACGCCTTGGCCAAGACCGCGGCCTTCTGGACCATCTTGTTGGGCCAGCTGGCGGCTGCTGGATGCACGTTGCAGTGGCTCCAACAGCTTCGTCCCAGCGCTACGCAGGCTCGGCGGGGCTCAGCTCCTGACAGCCAGTGGTGGAGCGATAAGCGCGGGGCTTGGCGACGCAGCCTTATCGAGCGGCCTTGTCGTGCTGCCCCGCACCACCTTGATGGCCCGGACGGCCTCTGAGGGCCTGCACACCTTCTCCAAAGATCCATCTGGTTGCCCCTCCTCCTCCACTGCCCCTCCTGCCCCTCCTGCCCCTCCCATCCCATTCCGGGCTCGATCCCTTCTTTTCCCGACCGTCCCGGGGCAGGCTTGAGTCGCGTCGCCTTGTCATCACCTTCTTTCGACTGCATCTCTCATTTTCCCTTTTCCACGCGACACGACCCAAGTCAACCCGCCGCTCACCATGGCCACCGTCGAGCACTGCCTGTACTGCTTTGAGGCGCTCGACGCCCACCTCGACGACCGCAAACCCATGACACTGGCCGAGGTGTACAAGTCGTGGGCCGAGTACCTCCGCTCCGCCGACGCCGACGCCGACGCCGAAGAGGGCGGAGCTGACACCGCCGACGGCACCAAACTCTCCAAGCGTCTCCCTGCCCTCCGTCGCATCACCGAAGCCTCGGCGTCCTCCAGCACATCGTCCTCCGCCTCCAACAGCACGCTCTCCCTCGGCGCGGACACCCCCGCCACCTCGGCCGCCTCCTCCTCGGCCGCCCTGCCCGACGCCGACCCGGAGCCGCCCCTCACCGAGTCCCCCCTCTTCGTGACGTGGAACACGGTCTCGGCGCGGCACGGCGGGCACGCGCTGCGCGGGTGCATCGGCACGTTCGAGGCGCAGGACCTGGACGAGGGCCTGTCGTCGTACGCGCTCATCTCGGCGCTGCAGGACACGCGCTTCCGCCCCATCGCCGCGCGCGAGCTGCCCTCGCTCGAGGTCGCCGTCACGCTGCTGACCGACTTCGAGGACGCCGCCGACGCCATGGACTGGGACCTCGGCACCCACGGCCTGCGCATCTCGTTCCACTACCACGGCAAGCGCTACGGCGCGACCTACCTGCCCGACGTGGCCGTCGAGCAAGGGTGGACCAAGGAGGAGACGCTGGTGAGCCTGATGCGCAAGGCCGGGTGGGTCGGGAGGAAGGACAAGTGGGACGAGGTGCAGCTGAGCGTGGTGCGGTATCAGGGCAAGAAGGAGAGTCTTGGGTACGAGGACTTCAAGAGGTGGCGGGACTGGGTGGAGGGGACCGGGAAGTGAAGATTAGACGGGGATCTCGCGGGAGGGGTTTACAGGATACAGGGGTGGCGCATGGGTTTAGGGGGGATGACGGGCTCAGCGGTGCAAGGTGTTGCAGAGCGGTGATTTCAGGTCTTTGGGCGCATTGGATGGATTGGGCATTGGGATTGATTTAGAGGGTCAGGTGCAAGGGGGATTTATCGGGAATGGGTTCATGGTTGCGGGTGGATAGGGATGACGCTCATCTTCAGGGAGAGAGAGGGCTGGCCAAACACATTCTATCATAATTCGATGCTTTGCTTTGACGGGAAAACCCCCCTTCATGTTTGCCGTTCTGGTGATCAACACCAGTGAGTTACAGTAGACAAGACAGCCATCGCTCCGCCCAACCCAGCTGAGAAGATTGCTCCTCTTCGCTAACAAACAGAAAGGTATCCATGCTCTACGCTGACCCGGACAACTCCGACTGAAAGAAGAGGAGACACCGTAGTGTCAATCCCGGCCAACCAAACCCAAACAACCATGGTATCTCGCTCGCTCCAAGCTCCAAGCTCCAAGCACCAAAGCCCCATCCCGCCCCATCCCAAAAGCCATGATCGCAACTCCCTTGCTAACCCTTCAACAAAACATCCCTCCACCCTTTAACGACAAACCGTCGTCGTCTTTTTCCGCGCCCGCGCCCGCGCCCGCCCGCGCACCTGGTCCTACCAGCACCTCAACTTCTTCCAGAACCCGCCGTTCCCCTGGCCGACGCGATCCCCCCTGATATTCGGCCCCCGCACGCCGGGTCCCCGCACGGCACCGCCGCCCGCGCGCTTCTCGTCCTCGTCGTCGCCCGGCGGCAGCGGCGTCAGCGGCTTGGTCATGCCGTGGCGGGTGGCGGCCAGGTCGGCGACGACGCCGCTCTCGGCGAGGCGGCGGGCCTCGACGACGCGGCGCACGATCAGCGCGAAGGTCTCCTCGATGTTGACCTCGAGGCGGGCGCTCGTCTCCATGAAGCCGCAGCCGCGCTTGCGCGCCCAGTCGAGCCCCACGGCAGCGGGCACGCGGCGGCTCTCCTGGAGGTCGCACTTGTTGCCGGCGACGATCTTGACGGGCGGGATGGTCTTGGCGCCGGAGCCGGCGCCGCCCGACACGAGGCGCTGCAGGTGCATGGGCAGGCCCGCGTCGGGCAGGGTCGGGGAGATGTTGAGGTTGGTCAGGCCGGCCTTGCGGGCGCGGGCGGCGTTGTCGAGGCGCGTCTCGGCCTCCATGTCGATCAGCTCGTTGAAGTAGTCGAGGGCGTCGAGCGAGTCGCGCGAGGTGATGTCGTAGACGAGCAGGAAGGCGTCGGCGCCGAGGTTGGACGACGCCCACATGCCGCGGTACTCCTCCTGGCCGGCCGTGTCGGTCAGGCTGAGGTGGTAGACGATGCCGTCGATGCGGCGCGTCACGCTGTAGCTGTCCTCGATGGTCGGGTCGTACTCGGACGTCCACTGGCTCCTGACCAGGCGGAGGGTGATGGATGACTTGCCGCAGCCGCCGTCGCCGCAGATGGTGATGGAGATGGGCACGGGCGGCTGCGAGGCGTCTGACGCCGAGGGCGTGTGCGGGGACTTCATGTTGGGGGGCTGCTGGTCTGGGGCGGGTTCAAGGGGCGGTTCCGTTGGGTTGGATGCAGCGCGCGGACCGCAGGGAGCGGTTGCCGCTGATTGCTTGTGACTGCGAGAGGGAGATGCTCGAGGGACGCCTTATGCGCGGGGTGTAATGCGATTCGTGTAATGCGATTCGTAAACCGAGGCGTCGAAAGGGCAATTGAGAAAACAAGTGTCCAAGTGAGGGAGCACGCGCTGGTGATTCCAAATGTCCCTTCTGGCAGAAACAGCACGGAATGGGTAAGGTAGGTAGGTCTTCGGTCGACCACGGCGCGCGATGTCGAGAACGTGTGCGGCTGGCGCGCCGTCAGCACTCAGCTTGGAAAGAAGGAAGCTGGCGGCTGTGGGGCAGAAACTTCGCAGCGGTGGAAACACGCGACGTCACCGAGTAAACATTCTGCGCACGGAGCAAAACGCAAAACAAGGCAACCTCAGGAATGGCGCCGAAACGAATCAAACATGCAAAAGAAAGACTGGTTTGGTTGAGGAATGCCCGGGCAGGTGTGGTCGGTTGGTTCCTGCACCTTCGCAAAAAGCAAAGCATCAAGTCGGGCCAGTGTGCTGTCTTATGTAAGTATTGTCGACGCTGGATCCCGTGTCCTCGGTCGGTAATATAAGCCAGCGAAGCGTCGTCTGCAGATTACATACCGACCTTAGGTTAACCGCCTTTTGACCCTCCCAAACCAATGTCAACCGGTACATCCCAGAAGCACCACCAACCTCGTGGAATACCTCCATTTTAGGGCGCCAAATGGCAGGACTTCTGGGTCATTGCAAGGAATGCAACTAGGCAATCCAGACCACTGGATGCACATTTGGCATACAATCCTAGCAGGAGAATCACGTGTCAGTCAGAGGCCGGGTGCTTTCGCTTCGACCCTACTGCTGGCTGTCCACGTGCTGGGGCCGGCATCTCAGACTCAAACAGAAGTCCACTCAATGTTGTAGACTAAGGTACAGATTAGTTGCCCTCACCCGCGCGTTTTCATTCACGCTACCATTGAAGAAGGTCCGTCTGAACATCTACTTTAGGTGTCAATGCAACTGTTCTTCACAGGACTGGAGGGAGTAAAGAAGAAGCAGAAACAGAAGAAGAAACAGAAGTAAAAGCTTGCAGCCCGGATTGCTTGCCTGGAACCCCTGTGGGCGTGAGTCTAAGAGAACAACAACAAAAAAAAAAAAAAAAGAAAAAAACAAAACAAAGGAAAAAACATAAAACAAAACAAAACACTCTCTTGCCTCCTGACGATGATCTTGCAAAATTGGGCGTGTGATAACTAAGTAGGGAGTCACCTCTAAAAATTTGCCGCTTCCCCTTTGATCACAGCCTCATGAATCATGAAGCCTTCTGCTGTTGAGGCTCGCTCTGCGCCCTGCGCCCTGCGTCTCGCCACTTCTGCAGTCGACTTGCTTCCTTTTTCAATCCACATATCCCAGAACCAGTATCCTGAAAATCCCATCAGCGTTTCCCTTCGCACACAACATCCGGCCTGTGGGCAGGCAGCTTCACCCCAGTCCGTTACCCAGGGATCAAAAGAGACGGATTGAGGAACCAAGTCAGTCAGATTCATAAATGGGCTTTCCGTCCTTGTCAAACATCGGCTTTTTGGTGACGGGATTGATCTTTTGCTTCCTCGATCGCACGGGAAGGGTGGCCTTCTGGGCGACGTTCCTTGTGTTGGATGTTTTGGAAGCCGAAGCCTTCGGGGCTGAGGCATCGGGGGTTGTCTGTTTATGCGAAGAGCTCTGGACAGCCGAAAACGTCGTGCTAGTGCCACGAGCCGCTGTTTTTGCCTTGCTCCTTGTCTGGTGATCCCCCGAGTCAAGTGGGTGAGCAGGCACAGCAGTATTTCGGCCAGCCAACTCCTCCTCCCACGCCTCAATCAACCAGCCGAGCAGAGCCAGCCGAGCATCTTTGCTATCCGGTCCCTGGCACGGAACCATGGTACCCTTTACGGAGAGGGGGTCTGTCCGGTCGAAGACGCAGAGGAAGAGCCATTCCAAGTCAAAGAGGGCGACATAATTGGAGTTGAATGAAGCGTTGTTAGCGTACTTTGCGGCCTGGCACATGATCTTTAACGACTTTCCGTCGAAATGCGTTTTTTTGGGATTCTTGCTCGCTGATTTGACCTTCGCCGCAACATCGCCCGGCGTCGAAAGCTTTGCCACAGCAAACTCGTCTTGCAGGATGGTGCGTTTGATCTTGGACTCAAAAAGGGCGAATGTACCCTCCGACTTGCCGCCCGAGGGGTTCGCACTCGCCCTTTTCCAGATTTTGTCCGGACGGCTGCCTTGAGACTCGGACTCGGAATAACATTCGATTTTGCCGCCACCGACACTCGCGAACAGAGCATGATTGACCGGGAGGGCGAGCTGCTCATTGCTGTAGCGAACGACATCGGCTTCCACTCCCATCTTCATCAAAGGATCCATGCTGGGGTCGCCGTGAACTTGCAAATAGTGCTTCACAGACGGCTTGCCCAGCTCCCGTTTCGCCTTTTGAAGGTAATGGTCGACAGGTACTTCTTCCCAGTAGGTTGGCGGGTATTTGATCTCAGTCAAGGGGCTGGACCAATGCGTGTCAAGCTTTTCTTTCCAGCCAGGTGCCTGGGGAAGGTTGGGCAAGGGACGGGAAAAAGAATCATAGAGAAACATGTGCTGATTCAGCGGCTTGTCGGTTTGTATTCCCGCCGACTTGTACTGTCTATTGCCGGGAGTCTCCTTGTCGGTTTGCGTTCCAGCGGAGACTGAGATACGCCCGCTAGACGTCGTCTGGCGGGGAGGAGCTGAGTTGGAACTCTTGGAGGCCATGACAACAAGATGCAAGAGTCTGGAAATGTAGTCCCCGGGCCTCGAAAGGAATGCTGCTGGGAAGGGTGAAAAGGTTTGCAAAGTATAGAGAGCAGTCGGTGGGTATGACAAGGCGAGGAGAGTACTTGAGAAGGATTGTAGGCTTGGGTTAGGCAGAGAAAGCAGAGAGTGCTCTTCTCATATACTCATCTGGTACTCTCTTCCTAGAGGTGACACTTCCATCACCATCGTTATGTTGCTGCCCTGTATGCTCTATTAATAGCCCCAGGAACATGTTGGCCCCGCGACTTGAGTCTCCGACCTGAAGGCGGGCGCCAGCACTCAAGCTTCGGGCCTGAAACAACGGCGCCACGGGCGGCACGCGAGCCGGGCTTGCCATTGCCGTTAACCGTTGGTGGCATCCACGGCAGGAGGTCTGTGAGCCCCCGGCGGCCAACATACGGCACGGCCTGGACATTCACCTAGGCGTGCAACGATGAGATACCTGACGCTCTTGAGGTCGGCCGTGCCTCCCTCTGGACCCTTTCGGTTTCGAGACCAGCCCCAGCCCAACACCTGTAAAGCGAAGGAGACATAGGTGGACGGCACCAACGAAAAACTAAGCGACTTGACATAGTGCCATTTCAGAACCAACGTCGGGCCCCCGGAAGAGTGACCTGTCTCGGCCTGGATGATCCAGGACCGTGGCCTATACATGTGGTCAGCTACTGAGGTAGGTTTGTGGAAGTGGCTATGATGGCATTCAAGCTGAGTTTGACGCAAAAGAATGAGTTCAGGATTATTTGGAAAGGTTTGTTGATAAGGACAACTGTTGCGACGACAATCGAGGATTCGAGGGGCTCATTCCAGTGTTTGCGGTGCATACTGTACATGTACCTGGGAGCAGAAGGTGAAAACAAGCACGGAATTGGGAAAGACGTCACAGCGAAAGGAAGGCACCAACGGAAACTGGGACTTGGGAGAGCCCCAAAAGTGCATGAATCCATCCAAAGTTAGGTAGGACATCTCAACCAGACCTTGCCTGAGCGCGTGAGGCGGGTGGGTCAAGTCTTGCTGGTCGATCATTGTGGCCGGGTCGTCTGACTGTCTGTGCCTGATTGTTGGGCGGTGCGTTTGAGATTTCAGGCTGAGTGACGGGCCGTCGCGGGCGGCAGGTGCCGCAGGTGCCGCAGGTGCCACCCTGACCCACCCCTCCAACAGAAAAGCAGCGCTGGGCTGTGCATGCACTGTAACGTTAACCATTGCTTGGGAACCGGGGCGGCGTGGTTTGGGTGTTGGCCAGTGTGACCGCGAAAGTCACTCCAGACATGGCGTCTTGATACACAGCAGTAGCCCGACCACCAGGCAACCGAAATATCGACGTCTTGCTGTGTCTCCCTCGCCCGCTCGCTCGCTCTCTTCGGTCCAAACTCAACCACCACTGTCACCGCTCTCTTCACACGTCCAACCTTAGGTTTCGCCCTTCTGCCACCGCCGCATCTGTAACAGCAGTCGACCCCATCTACTCCACCCTGCAGCCGCCCTTTAGTCTTCGCCGAGTCTGCTCTCCCTAACCTCGATTCTGACTATGGCTGCCGATGCACCAAGCACAACAGCTACTCCGACGCCCTACGTAAATGGGGTCGAGCTTTGCATCCGGAGTCATGTTCCACCGTTGCCGTTTGGCGGCGCGTACGGGCCCCGGCCCCGGCCCAATGCTCCGGTCTGTCAAGATGGAAGGCCGCCCGACGACCGTGTGGCTTTTGCACTCGAAAATCCTCCTTTGGAAACTCTCCCGCCCACTGGAGAGGAACACACCTTTACCATCACGGGCACCAAAACGCTGAGACGCTTTGGTATTGACGAAGGCGGAGCTCAGGTGCTGACTGGCTATGTCGACCGAGACGAGGCCCAGGTGTATTTGGCCAAAGTCTACGATGGCGTGTACTATCCCTTGGAGGACTGGCACACAGGTCGAGACTGCATGCTTCTTGCCGACTACGACTACGCCGTCGAAGCCTGGGCTTACGAAACCATGCAGGGCGTTGAAACGGTTGGGAAAAAGCTTATCCCGACGTGCTATGGTGGGTGGACCTTCTCCCTTCCCACCAACCAACCCGGACGCCATAGATGGGTGCGCATGCTCCTTCTCGAGCTTATTCACGCCGAATCCATGTTTGCCAAGATCCTCAGGGCCACAGAAAACGATGCTGTCCAGTACTCGCTCTTGCCCCCAGAGCAGTTCCGCCTCCGCGTACTCAAAAGCCTCTTCGAGGCGGTGATCTCGATTTGGTGGGATGCTGAGGTTCTGCACGACGATCTCGAATCTCGGAATGTTCTCGTCCGAGACGACGGCACTGTTGTCATTGTCGACTTCAACCAAGCTTTTATATATAGGTACATCGACCATCAACAACATCCCAAGTACTTTGAGGACGAGCCGCAACTTCCCCCTTCGCCGATCCAGCGTTACTGGCCCTTTGTTCTGGGAGGAAGCGGCCTGACGAGCACCGAGGATTCGGGAAGCACTTGGGCAAATTGGATCCCCCAGAGCTGGCTGGGAAACCAAGACTTGGCTGCCGAATGGCTCTTAAAGACGTGGGAAGACTCTCCGCCCGGCAGGTACAGGCCCCTGGAAGAAGAGTTTCTCAACCATCCGAGTCACGCGCAGAGGGGAAAGAAGGTACTGGCGGCACTGGAGCGACTGGGCCGCAAACCAGCCAGCATGCCGCCATTGAACCGTTGAGGGCCCGGGTTGGGGTGCCGTGGAACCGCCTCGACATGGTGAGGTTGTGAGAACATTACATATTTCCCAGCTTGGGGTGTCGTTGTCAGCTTCGCAAACATCTTCAAAGTCACAAGCCCTTGGTATGCGCCTGATCTGCCCCTGATTTGCCCCTGCATGAAACTCCCAGCACAACGTTCTGGCCGTTCCGGCAGTTCCAGGCCACCGGGAAAGATCCGCACCCCAAACCGGGCTGTCCCTGATTGCTTCGCCTTGCACATGCCCAACTTCTGAGCGTTGTCAACCAGACGACGGTCCGGATGCGTCTTGACGGGGTTTCCCTTTCCTTTTTGACTCAACAATGCGGCTCAGTCTTGTCATGCTTCCCCAGAGTTTACAACCATAAATATCGTCTGAGACCGCTGTCGGCTTTTGTTACTAACATTCAGCCATCAACGGCAGTGAGGTCATTTTGCACCATCTCGGCAACACAAGACACACGTAAATCCACCAAGTGGACTCCTGAATCGGCCCTCCAGACCTCCGATTTGCGGCATTTCCCCCCTGCTCGGCTGTCACGGCTGTGGAGCCTGCCCACCGGAACGCCGAGGCGAGATGTGGGGGTCAGACTGCCGGCCGAACCGGAGCCGGAAGCAAAATTCGAGACGACCTCTGACTCCACGGTCTCGGGTCGTGTTTTCTACCGCAACCCGAACCCTGCAGTTGGTACCAGGCCGAGACTATGGTTCACGAAGTCGAGATGAATGGCGAAATCAAGATGAACGGAACCCACGATACAAAGCCATTGAATAGGGCCGACGAGGTGGAGCATGTCAGTACCCCCTTCCTCTACCCCTGAACTCAGAGCTGACGGTGATAGCTTATTGATGCCGTCAAAGCCCTTATCATCCCCTTCATCCGAGAAGCTGATGAAGCGGTCCCGTCTAGGGCCGCCGGGGAACTGCTCCCAAACAAACAGGGGGTCATCCAGAACGCCCTGGTCAACGCTCGCAAACCCGAGGACTTGGTCAAAGAGTTGGCCTTATGTCTGCCAAAGGGGGAGGGTCGCGGCGAGGAGGGGCTGCTGGAGGCTATGAAGGATGTTCTCAAGTACAGCGTCAACACGTGGGACCAGGGCTTCATGGACAAGCTTTACGCCAGCACCAATCCAGTGCGCTCCCACACCCATCTTCCTGCTATTGCAATTTCTTCATGCTGACTCCGGGTTACTAGGTTGGTGTAGCGTCTGAGCTCTTGCTCGGAGCCTTGAACACAAATGTGAGCAGTCTCTAATACCACCCCCTGAATTCTCAAAGAGCCGACAGCCACGGCTAACACGATCAAAAGGTACACGTGTACCAAGTCTCACCCGCCCTGACAGTCATCGAGAAGCACACTGCCAAAACCTTCGCCAACCTCTTTGGCTTCACCGGTCCTCGCGCAGGCGGCGTTACCTGCCAAGGAGGCAGCTCGTCCAACCTGACCTCCATCGTCATCGCCCGCAACACGCTCTACCCAGACTGCAAAGTACAAGGCAACGCCGGCGCTCCCGGTCCCTTCATCCTCTTCACCAGCATCCACGGCCACTACTCAGTCGAGAAAGCCGCGGTAACCTGTGGCCTAGGCTCCTCCTCGGTCTGGACCGTCCCCGTCGACGCCGCCGGCCGCATGGACCCGTCGGCGCTGCGGACCCTCGTCGAGCGCGCCAAAGCCGAGGGCAAGACGCCGCTCTACGTCAACGCCACAGCCGGCACCACCGTGCTGGGCTCGTACGACCCCTTCGAGGAGATCTCGGCCATCTGCAAGGAGTTCAACCTCTGGCTGCACATCGACGCCAGCTGGGGCGGGCCGGCCATCTTCTCGGCACGGCACCGCCACAAGCTCGCCGGCTCCCACCTCGCCCACTCGCTGACCGTCAACCCGCACAAGATGATGAACGTCCCCGTCACCTGCTCCTTCCTCCTCGGCCCGGACATGGCCGTCTTCCACCGCGCCAACACCCTGCCCGCGGGCTACCTGTTCCACGCCGCCGCCCCGGAGGATGCCGCAGTCCCCGCATGCTCCAACGGCGCCGCCACCCTAACAGAAACAACAACAAACGGCACGGCGACAAACCCCCCCGAGGTCTGGGACATGGCCGACCTGACCCTCCAGTGCGGCCGGCGCGCCGACAGCCTCAAGCTGGCGCTCTCGTGGATCTACCACGGCGCGGCCGGCTTCGAGCGCCAGGTCGACGGCGCCTTCGCCGTGGCGTCCCACCTGGCGGCGCTCGTCGCGCGCGACCCGGACCTGGTGCTCGTGTCGGAGAACCCGCCGCCGTGCCTGCAGGTGTGCTTCTACTACGCGCCCGGCGGCCGGCTGGCGGAGCAGGACGGGGAGAATACGCGGCGCACGCGGCTCGTGGTCGAGGGGCTCGTCGGCAGGGGGTACATGGTGGACTACGCGCCGGGGGAGAGGGGGAGCTTTTTGCGGGTGGTGGTGAATGCGCTGACGCTGAGGGGGACGGTGGAGGGGCTGGTGAGGGCGGTGGGGGCTGTCGGGAGGAGGTTGTTGGTGTTGTTGGGTAGGGGTTAGGGGGAAAAAAGGGGGGTTTAGATTTGTAGAAGGGATGTTGATAGACGGGATAGATTTGGTCTTTTTTTTTTCTTGCGTCTCGTCAACAAGGTTGTTTTTTTTTTTACACGATCAATCTCATGTTGCCCAGTGGTAATGTGAGACAAGTGCTCAATTTCATATAGAGTGTGTGTCCTCGGCATCCCATTCCAATACCTTGTGTGCAGCCATCGCAGCCCATCAACTCGCACCACGCATTTAGAGATCGTTCTGCTTCTTGCGGAGGTCAAAGACGCGGATGGCCTCCTCGGCCGCCTTGACACCGCTGAGGGCCATGGCACCGAACGTCGGGCCCATGCGGTTGGCGCCGTCGATCTCGGACAGCTCCATGCCGCCGACGATCAGGCCGGGCACGATCTCGCGCGTGTTCTTGACGATGGCGTCCTCGGCGCGCATCATGTCGAGCCCGCGCATGCCCTCGAGCTGCTCCAGGCGCTTCATGCTGACCAGGCGCTTGACCGAGAAGGCGCCGAACGGCCCGTCGTGGCCCGTGGTCGAGATGACGACGGGGGCGTTGACCGTGTTGGGGTCCATGCAGCTCTGGTCGTCGTGGTGCATCGACACGAGCGTCCAGTTGGTCACGACGCCGGCGATGCGCACGCCCTCGGCGCCCTGCTCGTGCGGGCGCGTGATGAGGTCCTCGACGGTCGTCGCGTTGAACATCTTGACGTTGTCCATGGCCAGCACGCGGGCCAGCACGGTGCTGGTGAAGAGCGCGGCGTGCTTGACCACGACGTAGTCGCCCTCGTCCTCGAAGGGCACGCCGACCTCGCGCAGGAACACGTCGGCCGGCTTGCGCATCACCATGGCGCTGAAGAGCTGGCCGCCGAGCCACGCGCCGCCGCCGGGCGCGACGCCGGCCTCGATGATGGTGATGCGCAGGTCGGGGCGGAGGGTGCCGAGGGTGTAGGCCGCCGACAGGCCGCAGGAGCCGGCGCCAATGATGACGATGTCGGTTTCGGCGTGGGCGTCGAGGTCGGTGAAGTCTGGGAATGTGAGTTGAGGGACAGAGACTTGGTTATCGTTGAGGGGGCCGGCCTACAGCGACGGGTCATGGCGCGCGATACGGTGCTCTCCCGGATGGGGGCAAACGAAAAGTTGTCCCACTGGCCCATCATGTCGGCCAGGGGCTTGGTGAGGCCCGAGTCACGGTCACCCACGGCCACGGCATCCTGCGCCTTCTTGGAGGCAAAGGCGAGGCGGGAGTGCTGCTGGGTAGGAGAGACGGCGGAGGGAGCCATTGCGATGGGTTTGGGTTGGTGATCTGGGAACGTTAGGTCTCTGCCGCGACAGAGGGAGAGAAAGATGAAGAAGCATGATCCTTTCGCTGGTATTATCCAGATCAAGTTTCTGCCGTATAATCTCAGCCGCTCTGGGGCTGTCGCGGCTCCCACGTCGTCCTAGGACTCGAGGAAGCCTGACAGCGCCCAGATTGGCACCGGCTCATGCATTCAGATAGTTACCTGAACATGATACGACTGATCATTGAGGAATGGGACACCATCGAAAGGCCGCCATGGCTTCTTCGTCTTGAGAGCGGGGCGGCATCATGTACCAGACGAGTGGTCGGACAGACTGGCCTGTGGTTAGTAGAGTTCACGGCAGTGGGAGGAGAATGCGATGCGCACGACACTTGTGGGCTGCTGAGGCAGATTCTTGACGAGCTTTGTTTGCAAGTGGATGCTACTAGGCGAGTCGAGACGATGGCTGCTTCAGGAGAGGAAACAGAAGGGAGCTTCATGCTAAAGGCAGCAGAAGGTTCCCCCTCTTATACATCTGGTCCAGGTCATCGGAGGCATACGACTCAGCGCCCGGCTCTCTACGGCTCAAAGCACACGCTGACCCCCACGAACCCCTCTCTCACGAGGTTTCGTTGCAGCAAACCCCTCACACGATATGCAGACGATCGACGACAAAGATACGGTTGAACGCGCGGGAGAGTGGTGGATGACCGATGAATGACGATATAAACCCAACTCGGACCACCTCCTTGTGCGCCCCTGAGCACCATCCAACGGCCCGTTCGCCGGTTGAAGACGGGGAGTGGCGTGGAGAAAGTTGAGTCTGAGCATCGCGGTTAATTGCGGGTCCGCCGTTGAGACATTGAATTAGCCAATGTAAGCTTGATGCTGAGCTCAGGGCCGGAGTTGCAAAAACCGCTCAGTTCCAGTTTGCTCCGGCTCCCGCACAATGCATCCGGGGATCCGACCTCTCCGCCGAGGCCCGAGATCGGAGCGAAAGAAACACCAAACATTAGGTAAATTGGACTTGGCAACCTGGAGGGGTCTTGATACGACGTTACGCGTCGAGAGTATGAAAGCTAGGTACTATCTCGTGTCGCGAAACCCGCCGAGGCCCTTTGACTCCCGGAGTCCGGGCCTCAGTAGATCCAAGCCAACAGCTTTTTTCCTCATGGGAACCTCAGTCCGCCCACGAATCCTTCCTATCGCGTTCCGTGTCTACCACGGCTCATCTTACAGATATTCATTGTCTGTGGCTCAGAGGCTCCAAGTTGATAGAAAGCCGGGCTGTAACATCTTCCGGGAATGTCTAGATTTGACTACCTAACCATGAGTAACGGGTGGCTGAATTAAGAGCCGCGAGAGACGCCTCTTGACAAGCACAAGATCCTCCATTAGTCAAAACTAGCAAACCTTGTTTTCGCTCTCCCTTGGCTGTCTTGAACAGTCGTACTTGCAAGTTTGTCTTAGTGGTGTGAGAAGGTACATCGTCGAGGAAGCGTGTAGCTCTCTAGTGTGAACAAAATCAACCTGTGCTGGGGTGCTCTATCAAGATCGTGTATATACTCCCTTGTAGCTTATGACGAAGGGACGGCGACCGGAACCTTCCATCTTGGGAGAAACAAGGCATTGACTCGTGGTGTATTTGAACATGGTAGGTATATACGCAAATATATGTGTGTATCAGGATGTGAAGAAAGAAGAATGCACATCGCTCATGAACATGCTCCGCTTCTGGAAAAAAAGAAAAAGATATCATCTCACTCCATGACCTTCAGGTTCTCCGCCACAGCAAATGTGGCATCCGTTTGCTCTCCTCGTCCACCTCGACCCCGGCGCAACCTCGGTCAGGGTCAGCGTCCCCTTCCGATCAACCTGGAAAACACACTGCAGAACTATCAGCATCAACAGCTCCTTTTCGCAGGAATCAAAACTCACCAGATCCGTAATGATGGTGCTCACCACCCTCGCGCCGGTCAGCGGGAGGCTGCACGCCTGGACGACCTTGCTCGTGCCGTCCTTGGCGACGTGCTCGGTCGCGACGACGATCTTGGTGTTGTCCGGGTTCGAGACGAGGTCCATGGCGCCGCCCATGCCCTTGAACACCTTGCCGGGGATCATGTAGTTGGCCAGGTCGCCGGCGGCGCTGACCTGCAGGGCGCCCAGGATGGACACGTCGACGTGGCCGCCGCGGATCATGCTGAAGGACTCGGACGAGTCAAAGGTCGCGGCGCCGGGGACGAGCGTCGTGGTTTCTTTGCCGGCGTTGACGATGTCGCTGTTGGGTGGGTGGTTGTCAGTCAGTTGGAGTAGGGGCGAGAGGACTGGGGGCAAGGACACATACGGATCGACGGCGTCAGGAAGGGGGTAGTCGCCCATCCCGAGAATTCCGTTCTCTGATTGGATCCAGACCTGTTGGCCTGGAGGTAAAAAGGAGGGCGCCATCGTGGGGATGCCTTGGGGGTGGTCAGCTTCTGTTTGTTGATGGGGTTGTCCTTGGAATGATTTTTCGCTCACCGACTCCGAGGTTGACGTAATAGCCATCCTTCAGCTCCTTTGCCGCCCGTCGTGCAATGCGGTCCCTCCGAATTTGAGCGTCCCCCTTTGTCTTGGCCCCCTTGTCCTCCCCAGTCGACCTGGTCTTGAGGACCTCAACGATCGAAGGTTCTGTTGCTGGCACGATGCGGTCGACGAAGATGCCCGGGAGGTCGACATCGTTGGGGTCGATCTCGCCCACCTCGACAATGTTTTCGGCTTCGACAATGGCCAGCTTGGCTGCTTTGGCCATCAAGGGCGCAAACGACTTGGTTGTGTATCTGAAATCTGCGGGTCAGGGGCTGATCTGGGGCAGTCAAGCACAGGACTGCTCACCGGAACACGCAGTTGCCCGCCTTGTCCACCTTCCAAGCACGCAGAATGGCCACATCTCCGTGCAGCGCCGTCTCCATGAGATACGGTCGGCCGTTGAATATCCTCGTCTCTCGCGGCTTGCCGTATTCGACGACATTGCCTTCAGCATCAAACCGCGCCGGGATTGCACCCTCTTGCACGAGTGTATCTGCGGCGAGTTAGACCGGAGTCGGACAATGTTGGCAAGAGGACCATTGTAACCACTTACGGCCACCTGTCGGGGTGAAAAACGCGGGAATGCCGCTCCCAGCCGCCCGTATCCTCTCTGCCAGGGTGCCCTGGGGGCACAGTTCGACGGCGATTTCCCCCGTGAGGTACTGCTTCTCCAGCTTCTTGTTGGAGCCCAGAAACGACATGATCATGCGGTCGACTTGGCCGGCCTCGGTCAGGAGAGCAAGCCCGCCACGCCCCTCGGCGCCCGCATTGTTGGACACGGCGGTGAGCGAGTGGAGGGATTCGGGTCCGCGTTTTCGGAGTGCCGCGATCAGTGTTGCTTTTCTGTTGTGTCAGCCGCTTGACTCGGCCTACTCTTTGATTGAGGCCAACAGCTGAAACAGCCCAAACTGGAACTTACAGGCCACACCACACAGACCGAAGCCCGAGCTCAAGAGCACTGAGCCGCTCTGGACGTCGGCAACCGCTTCGTCGGCGCTCTCCCACACCTTTGACCCGCCCCGTTCGACCGCGGGGACTGCCGCCGACCTCCAATTCCTCGAATGCGAAAAGCTCCGTATGCCGTTGACGTTTAATAACCTGATTCCCGCTGTTGCCCTCATCGTCCTCGTCGACCTCGCTGCTGCAGCCCCACCAGCGGCAAGCAACTGCCGGGAACATGCCTGCCGCGCCATCACAGGCGCCGTCTGCCTCACTGTCCGCGCGACGCCAGCCATTCTGTCGCTTTAACCAAAAGAATCTATAAAAAAATACCTCCAACTCGAATCGTCCAAAGGACCACAAAGCAGTCGCTCTTTTGACTCTCGGCGATCCGCGACCGCGTCGCCACCAGGGGTCCAGCCACGGTTCTTGTTCTGCCACCGTCGATCGGCGCCAAGACGACGTCACAGAGGGGCCGATTCGCCGGCGCCAGATTTGGAGCCGGGACAGCTTTCCCCGAAACCCACCTCGTTGAGGTCGGCTCTCCAAACTTGGGGTTCAGCGGCCCGCGCGGCGCCACATGCAAGATTACAGTATGTACCTGGTATGCGGCGCGGGGGCGTTTGTTTTTGGTACGACTTGAAAAGAAGGGCAAGTAACGACGTCGGATATCAAACCAAAAAAGAATGCATTTTAAAACACTCGCCAAATCTCTAACAGCTAAACAGTATATACCATGACTCTAGATCTATCTACAACTCCATCTATATACCCAATACTTGGTAAAGTTACCCAAGCAAAGACTCGCCAGCTCGTCAAACAATCACGCCAAAATCTCGCCACACTCATCCCCAAAAAAAGTCCTTAGCAGCCCGACGCCGAGCACCCAAGCGTAACAGCCGCGCCCAGACTCCCGGACGCGACGCCCAGGGAGGTGCCGATGGCGTTGCAGATGGCGCACGCGAGCGCCGACGTCTCGCACGAGATCTCGTAGTTCATCCAGCCCAGGACGTTGGGGTTGCGGCCGGACCCCGCGGGCGGGATGTTGTCCATGGTGGCGTCGATGGCGCGCGGGAGCCGCACGTAGTGGTCGATCTTGGTCTCGTACTGCTGGCACTGGCCCTCCTTGCCGGGCCGCGTGTCGGGCCGCTTGCAGACGTCCCACTTGGCCTCGCGCCGGGACGAGAACTGCGCCGTGGCGGCCATGAGGTCGTACGCGCCGGCCATCTTGCCCAGCGCGTTGGTCTTGGAGTCGGCCGCGTGGCACTTCCACTTGATGCTGCACTTGGACCCGATGCCGATGGGCGTCTGGTCGCAGTCGCTGCTGCCGTCCTTGAACGTCTTCCGGACCGTCGCCATGATCTGGTTGGCTGTCGTCTCGTACAGCTCGACCGAGTCGGCGTTGGTAGAGGCCGTGATGCGCGTCTCGTCCTTGCCGCCGCCGCTGCCGCCACCACCGCTACCGCTGCCGCCGCCGCTGCCGGGCTTGACGGTCAAGACATTGGGCGAGCCGCGATGGTTGCACACGTACGCGCTCGAGCACCACTTGCCGTCAGCCAGCTGGTAGACCTTGTCCTTGTGGTACGAGTAGCACTTGAGCGGCTTGTTCTGCTCCATGCTGTGGTAGGCGTCGCCGGCCGCGTTGGGGTCCTTGATCTTGTCGTTGAGCCAGATGCTCCACTTGTCGCCGTTGGGCATGGTGGCGAAGGCGCCCTGAGGGCCCCAGGGGTAGGCACCGTTCCAGGGGACGTTGACCATCATGGCCGGCCTGTTCGTCTGCCCGTCCACGTCGCCGGGTAGTAGATCATCTCGCGACGTCGACCGCCGTTGACTCCCAGACCGATGCCGCAGTCAGCCAAGACGAGGTTCTCGCTGGGCGTTCTCTGGCCAAGAACGGATTGAGGGCCGAAACGAGGACGCCTGCCGCGAAGGCAGACCATGATGTGGCGGTGCGCATGTTGAAGGTTAAGAGAGCAAGGAACTCTGTGTGTTGATGCTTCCGAGGGGGACGTTCCGTTGCCTGTGACGTGTGGAGGGAGTTGAAGTAATCACTTGGCTGCTGGGTGCGAAGGGTTGGATGGTGATGATGAGAAATGAAATAGTGAGTCGTCGACATGGCGAACGCCAGGCACTTTATATTCACCTCAAGGTCAATGGCTACCGTTCAGCCTCCCTTTTCCCTGGTGAGGCCTCTCCATGATTCCGGGTCTCACCTCGCACGATGGTGCATCAAGTTCGTACTTCGACCACTCGTTGAGTCGTTTCTAGCTTGCTGTAACCACTTACCTGGAGAGGAAGTTGGCGATGCCATCGTTACCCGAGATGACACTAACATGCGAGTCTTGCAGGTTCTTGGTGGGTCAACAAACTTCTTACTCGGATTAAGGCTGCAGCTGGTCTGGACGCTGGGACGCTGCGCTGCAGCACAGCCCGCAACTGGCGAGCCTGAGGCCAATAACTGTAGCTGAATATCGAACGATGTCACGATGTCCCTCAGTGTGGAGCTACGGGCTCGCCGACTCAATGGAGTCAGTGCAGCTGCCAAAAGGGAAGCCTGAAAGCTGAGTGGTCGACGAGCCCCAGCATGCCGAGGGTCGAGCTTCCTAAGCTCGAGCGAAGGAGCCAAGGTACCTTAGCTTCTGCCGCAGCACGCTTACGCCAAGCCTGCCTGACGATACATCGCGAGGCCGCTCGAGTTTGAGCCTGAAAAAGTTCCCGGGCCGATTCTGCCCAGTTGAAGCACGACGCTTTGCGGCGATGGACCGATATCGCATGTGTGACATGTCGACCAAATTCATTGTGTTCGCTGTTGAGTTTCTTTTGGCTCCCTCTGAGGAGCACATCGACGATGGATTTCTCGTAGTGTTCGGTTACAAGTCAGAGTATTTACCTGACACGGACCGGCAGACCCCTGTCACGGCACGAGGGATGCTCCCACGCAGAATGGCGGCGGCCCAGGGAGCAGTGAATTCCACTTTGCTCCCTTCTCACGTCTATCAAGAACTGCTAGGTTTGGAGGTCAGGGCCTCCTGGTTGCTGATTGCCTTGAGCCTCCCGGCGAACAAAAATCCTCTTCGTCTGCTCCGTCTCTGCGCGCCTCCTTGCCTCTACTCTCTGTAGTCTTCACGGGAAAGGTAATTGAACTCGTGGTGGCAACCGTATCGGAGAGCAGAAACTCGGTTAGCTCCCTTTTTTGATCGTCAAGAAGACGACAAATGCGGTAGATGACCCGAGACCTATCTGCATGGATGTATACCGCGTCGGGTTGGGCAGCAAACAGGTCAGTGTATGGCACTCTACCAGCAACAAACCGATATCTGAGATTACTTCTCACCTCTGCATCTTCCACAGACTCTGGATCGCGTCTGTCACAGAGGACGACTCCGCCGAGGACTCGGGCCTCGGCCCAGTACCCAACACTATCGGCCACGCCGTTCGGATATTGGCCGTAGTCGCGATACCATGGGTGGCAAAAGAGAGTGGCGGGAAATTCCCATCTAGGGTCTACATTTGGGTACTTTTAAAGGCATGAGCAAAGTAGTAATTAGCGTCAAAACTAGAACATAGGTGCGGTCGGTCTCCTGCTCACCTTCACCACGGCCGGCGGGTTCCTCGCCGCCGTGTAAGTTGAAAGACCACCCCTTCACGTGTCCTTGAAACAAAAAAAGACTACCTAACTGCGTTTTCCTAGTGGTACGAGGATTTTGTCCGGCGCTGCCCATGTCCGGTCTGACGTACTCATGGGCTCATCGAGAAGAGATAGACTCGTCCAAGTTCTGGCGCGGCTGGTTCAGCCGCGCCGTCACGGGCGGCTTCGGCTCCTGGATGACGTCGGCCTCGGGCGTCTCCTCCATCGTCCAGTGGTCCGAACGCTTCGCCCGCGCCTACGTCCCCTCCTTCCTCTCGCAGCGCATCGTCGCGACCGGGCTGAGCTACGGCGGCCGGGCCCTCGCCTCGGCGCTCTGCTCCACCGCCGCCGGGATCGCAGTCAACTGGACGGAGCAGCTCATCTACGACCGCAAGGACGTCAACTGGTACGACAGACTCGGCGTCGCGTTCCGGGACGGGTTCTTCTCGGGGCTGTTGATGGCGGGCGTGACAGACTATTGGGCCGCGGTCAAGGCGCAACCCAGGACAGGGGGCATGTTGGAAGAGGTCATGGAGAACCCTGGATTTTTGCTCGGGAGGGCGCGCGCCGTGAATGCGACGGGCGCAAGCGCCGGGTCCGGGATGGCAGACTTTGGTAAGCTGAGCGCTGCGGTGCAGAACACGCAGCCAAGTCAACTGATGCACATTCGGCGTGGTAATCCCTTTAAGGGGTAGCCAGGTAAGCAGGCTAGATGGTGGTTTCGCCGGAGGATCCTCTCTCCTGGGACTTCATCTGAGCCCCATACTCGCGTACTCGCGGTCAGCATCATGAAATGGATTAGCCAACCCTTCATTTCGAAAAGAATAGGGCAGTGAGAAGGAAAAAGGTCCCAAATAGCAGCGCCGTTCATGCAAAGCAAGGAGATCGTCGAAAGGGTGCATGGCTCTCAGAGAATTGCTCGACGGCTCTGGACAACAAGAACAAAACTTCTTTGGGAAGCCAGTTGATTCTTGCCAATCGGGACCCCACAAGAAAAAAGTGGTGTCGCGACTCGTCGAGACAAAAGAGAAAGTCCGCGAGATGGACAAAAGTCGACACGAGCCGGATTTGAACCGACGCCTCCGAAGAGATAAGATTTCGAGTCTTACGCTATAGACCACTCAGCCATCGTGCCTTGATGAGAAGCGGAGGTTTGTGTGGAGATGATGAGGAGCGGTTCCTTGGGCAGTGGAGTCGCAAAAATCGGCAAAAGGGAAAGCTGATCCGATCCAGGTTTGAACTGGAGACCTTCAGTGTGTTAGACTGACGTGATAACCAACTACACCATCGGACCCTCTTGGAGAGGAGAACAGCAAAGAGTGCTGCCAAGTAAGGGGTGTTTGCAATCAGAGTCGAGCTGGCAGAGCAAAGGACAGGCAACGCCTTGCCAACTGACTCCCTGCGTGATCTCTCATGCTATCCATGCCGGCTTGTGTCAGATGAGAAATGTCCCCCCCAACCATCTTTGCCAAGGCTTCCGTGGAAACAAAGACTGCGCCTCGGCAGTGTCAGTCATGAAAAGAAACATGGAACCAGTTTTGTTTGTCTATGTGCTTTTCATTGTTGACCGCCAGTGAGCACTCAATGCCCAGATAGCATTTGTTTCTCTCTGCTGTTGGCGCATAGACAATTTGCCGTTGCCAACGGCAGTTAAGGCACCTCATGCTTCGTGCTGAAAGATGCCTAACGTAAGGTATGCGAGTCGCCTCTTTGAGAGAAATAACTACTGAAAATGTTGGAGGTTGCCAAAGAAAAGCAGGCATCAAGTTTCATCCAACAACATGCAATCCGCCCTGATATCATTTCGGCACCCCGAGATATCCAACAGAGCAGCCTTTGTGGCCCAATCACTGACAAAACGCTCTTTTGTGTGGGAAAATGACGTTTGCGGCCTGCTCGGTGGCAGGACCTTGATAGCGTCCTTTCCTGGTTGGTCGAGACCACCTGTATGAGCAGCCAACAACATCCTGTGGCGCGTGTATCCTGCGACCCTCGCTTGAAGTCAACAGGCAGGGCTGGCTGCAACTGGCATACAAGAAAAGACGGGATGTGTATAAAAGGCGCTCGCGAGGCCTTTGCTCTGTCCAAATATACTCCAAGCAAGTCTTTGCCATTGGATCAGACAGTCGTGACCAAGTTCAGCCCGAGCTTCCGCACCAACAATTTATCATTCTCCACCACTTGTAACCATGTGCCAGCGTTTCGTCTACCAGGAAGTTCACGTCAACTGTACAGCATCTCCGAAACATGTTGTGACGAGGTACGCCCCGCAGCCGGCCTGCGGCAAAAGCGACTGCACAGGGTACAAGGACGTCCATTTTGCCCAGTCCACAAAGAAGAACACTATCTGTCCCAAGTGTTAGCCGGCCACACTAAGAAGCTGGAAGAATCGCAGCTGGACCCCCCTGGTGAGTGAGCCACGAAATGAACACTGCCCACACAGAGTCAGAGATGTTGACGCTAACTGATGCAAGAAACCAAGCCTCGGGTTTCAAGAGTTTGACGTCCATGGGATTAATTTTGTGCAACAGTTGCGATGGCAGGGTTGAAGGGTTGAGAAGCAGCATGAACATGAAGTGGATTGGAATTTGAGGAGTGAACTTGAAGGCGGGTCTTGCTGGCATGCCCGGTTGATGTAAACCAAACAATAGCGAGATAGGTCTGTTTCAACAACGGAGCTTTTCGAGAACAGGTTGTCATAGATATGTTCGTAGGTTTAAGTCTCGTCTAGTCCAAGTTCCATTCGAGAAACCGCTCTCAACCATTGCCACTAGTCTTTGAGTCAGGCGTCGGTTTGGAGAGCATGCCATTTTAGCACACTGGGCTTACACAGCTTCTGTTTGTTGTACGTCCAAACCAACGTCTAATTCTGTACCGCTAAGCACCCACCAGAGTCTGTTCACGATTTGGTGGCGGCCTCCACAGCTCATCCTCCTCGCACGGTTGCTCATGCTCGTTTGGCGGACAAACATATACGTCGGGGTTTTGGCCATGCACAACAGCCGCCCGTATGGCCTCGAGGTCGGCCACGACCTGGTCTGCGGTCTTGTACAGTTGACGCCACAAGCGCGCGGTAACAGCACCGCAAACGTGCTCGTCGGCGGGGGGGAACTCGCCAGCGCGGAAACGGCGATGGATCTCTGGCTCGGTTTCGTCGTACCACCTCATCACATCCTCATAGGTCTCGCAGGAGCGGACGAGGTCCGGAAAGACCTCGGCGCCGGTCATGAGAAAGTGCAGCGCGCTGCCGAGGGCAAAGAGATCGGTCCGCACACTGCAGCGGCCGGGCGGGTCTCGCGGCAGCCAGGCCCTGGCAGACTCGAGCGAGCCGCCATCGAGAACAACGGCACCGGTAGGAGAGAAGTGCTCGCCCTGAAAGTCGGCCAGCTTGAGGTCGAGGTTGGCGTCAAGGAGGAAGTTGTCGTGGCGGATATCGCAGTGCAAGACGCGCCGGGAGTGGATATAGGCCACGGCTTCGGCGGCCTGCACACACCAGGCAAGTCGCCGGTCCAGGGAAACGTCGGGATGGGCAGAGAGGTAATCGTGCGCGTTCCCGTTCGGCATGAACTCGAGGAGCAAGCCGTGCTCGGTCAGGCCCTTCGACTGGATGATGTGGGGATGCGACCCCAGCAAATCCAGCATCTTGGCCTCGATCCGGATCTGTTCCATGTCCTCTTTTTCGCGGGGATATTTGAGCACGGTGGTGTCGTCGATCTCGCCAATGTTGCAGGAGCCGCCGCGGGGGTCGACGAGCCGTTTGACTCCCGGAGGAGCGTATGGCTCCAGGTAGATGTGAGTGACATGGGCCATTGTTGATTGCAAGCAGCGCTGAAGAAAATGCCCAGGCCGGTTTTGCACCGAAGTAGGAGATTTCACAAAAGACCGTAGCAAACGGGTGTGCGTTATGCAGTCAGAGTTTCGGAGTTTCCTGCGAAACATCGACGGGCGTTGGGCGCACAGAAGGCGTCGCGAGGAAGAGGAAGTTCAAAATGTGCTTCAGGCTTTGGTTGCGCAGGCAGCAGGGGGTGGCTGGGACTGGGAGAATCCGATGACCGGATTTGACGTTCCATGATTTGGCTGGCTGGCTGGTTGGTTGGTTGGATGTTTGATTTGGTTGGTTTGGTTGGTTTGGTTTGGGTCCATGCTCTCAAGTGTCCCTCAGACCTACGGCGTTTGCGCCCGTCGTTGGCGACTTTGGCGCAGATGCGTTGGGATGCTCGGGACAAGTTCGCCCCCAGGGCAAATAGCTGGCATATCCGTGTTCAACGGGTAAAACCTCACGATATTCGTCAATCATGTGGGCATGAGATCCATTCACAAACAAAACCGTGGACGAAAGTCGAGACAGGCTGGTGATGACACGGGGCCGAAGTGGGGCCTGTATCGGTGCTTGGCCCGGCCCAGGCTACCCCACACGGGCCGCCGCAGAAAGATGACCGGGGAGCCAATCGAGGAGATTCCTCAAGGCTGCCCCTCTGGTCGCTGGCCACAAAGAACTCTTTGTCCAGTGTCGCAGACCACCACGGCCGCTGCAGGGGACCCTCACACGGCGTCACAGAACGGGACGCCGCCCGGCAATAAGTGCCAATCAGTGCCAATCAGCGCAATCACTCCCGATGACCCCGCCATTTCGCCCTCCGGCCCTCACACTTGACACTTGCGGCGGCTAAAATGCAGCCATCCACACAACCCTGAAACGGTGCCTAAGTCGATAACCATCCACTCGGAGCCATGGCCACGAGGTCAGAACTCAGCGTCAGGGGTCAGTCAGTGTTTGATGTTTCGTTTCTCGGCAGGTGCATCATCCACCTCTGTAACTGTCGCCTTTGTGACCGTTGACCTGTCATCTCATCTCATTTCAGTGAAGGCCCAAACCTTATTTCCCATGTGTCAGACACACGCACCTAGAAGTATTAAAGTCGGTGGAGGACGTTGTCCTGAATGTCTCTTCTCCTCTCCACCCAACACTCGCTCTCCTTCAGGTCATCCAACCCTCGGCTCTCTGTCCTTCCTTCGAATTCGTGATCCTGGGCTGGGCCCACTGTACATATCTATTCGCCTTGCATATATCTTCTCCTCTTCTTTTTCACGATAATTACAGCCGCTCGTTATAATGCACCCCATCTCCCTCTCTCGCCTCCTGGCCGCCAGCGCCAGTGCAACCTCGTCACCCCGTCAAGGCGGTGTCAACCCAAGCGTCATCCCCAAGTCCTTCGGCATCACAGCTGGCGAGGGTCGGGATAAGATCCAAGTCGGCAGCTGCACCGGCGCCAACAACAAGCCCATCCCCTGCTTCTGCCCACCCGCGCCCGACAGCCCCGAGTTCCTCAGGAAGCTCACCAAGGCCCTGACCGACGGCTTCATCTTCAGCAGGGAGCAAGTCGCACTCCCCATCACGCTGGCCAAGTTCAACGACGCCTCCGACACCTCGCCTGAGACCAACAAGCTCCGCGCCACCGCCATGATCCAGGTCATGCAGAACTTCAACCTCACCACCCAGGGCGTCGGCTGCCCAGGTGTGTCGGCACCGGTCCTGGGAGTCATGCAGCAGACTGGCCGGATCGGAGGGGATGCCAGCAACCTGGGAAACTCGGGCAAATAAGCGGAGCGCGCCGGCTTCATGTCCCGTTTCTGCTCCCATTCTTCATCGGTCTGCTTCTGCTTTTCAGTCCTGGTGTGTCAGAGGGCTCGGCTTGAGTTGTTGAAGTTCAGTCCATCACGCTCGCTACCAGACGCTCTTTTCTATCACGCATTCATTACACGACAATTTGCATCCACTCGGCGTTGACAAAGGCCATACCACTCTTTTTTTTTTTCATCGGGAAACGAGGATCGCATCATTCCATGGCCCATTTTTCTCTCAGCACACTCATTCACCCTCCCAGCACACTCATTTGCTCTCTCACCACGCTCGTTCGCTCTTGTCACTCATTTGACACCATTCGTTTCTATCATCGCTCATTTAGACCCATTGTTTCTTCACAAATCGCTCTTTTATTTTCCTCTTTGCTCTTCTTTCATTCATCTTCTCTCACTCTTTTAATAGTTCTACATTGTCTGGGTACCCCTTCATTCCCAAAACCCTTCCAGTGTTCTTTACATTTTTGCATGTTTCCTTTTCAGTCGCTCTCTCTCTCCATCTCATCCTGTTCCACCACTCTTTCGCAGGACCTGACTTTTGTCTCTCTTTTCGTCGGCACCAAGTCACTCGTTCAACCACAACTGGCATCCCGGCTGCCAGTTCCCTCATTTGGATTGGAGTTTTGCTACTACACCTTGAACTTGCAGTTGGGTTGTCTTTGCGTTGGGATTTCTATTTTGGATTTTTCATTCTTTACCGTCATTCTTTCTATTGTATGCGCTATTGGGGATCAGGACAACATCATCATGGGAGTTCGGGCAGATATGGAATTGGCTGGGAATATGGACGTAGCGGGTGTTACGGAGTTTGAGACATCGGTTATTTGCAGTCATATATTTCTTCTACCTAAGGTACCTACTTGCGTGTTGGATGTTCAACTGTCCAGTAACTGTGATGCCTACGCTGCAAGCGACTGACCGCGGTCCAACGAACGAGCGCGGCTGACAACGGGCCTGATGCCTTCTGATGCCTTCGCAACGCAATCCATGAAACTTGATTGGAAAGAGGGATTCGGAAATACCAACCTAAGGCCGAGTCTAAGCCGGCTGCTGTACCAAACTCTGCAAGGTTGGCAAGGCTCCAGCTAACGTAGAACAAACTGCGTCACAGAATCACCGAGGAGGAGAGCCTTGTCGGGTCGCCTTGGGCCTGCAATATGCAAGGCCCCAACCAACAAAGTCGTTTCTGGTCATTCTGCCACAGCATCGCCACACACCCGCACACCCACTACCAAAACGACCCAGCCAGAGGAGGGAGGCATCCCATCCGCTCCACGTGTAAATGACCGTTCATTCCCCGCGCGTTTATGTTTTTCACCGAATCTCCGCAATCACCCCGTCTCCAACTTCGTTTTTCAAAGACCAACAGAGAGACAGAACGAAACATAATAGAAAGAAAACAGAGAAAACAAAGACAGACAAGACTGAAAAGACCATGCCGGGTCCCTCTCGCCGCCTCTACTTCGCCTACGGCAGCAACCTCTCCCTCGCGCAAATGGCCAAGCGCTGCCCGGCATCCTACTACATCGGCCGCGCCGTCCTGCCCGACTACCGGTGGCAGATCAACCAGCGGGGCTACGCCAACGTGGTCGCCGCGCCGGGGTCCTCGGTGCACGGCCTCGTCTTCGAGCTCCTCGACGACGACGAGGCCCGCCTCGACCGCAACGAGGGCGTCCACGCGGGCGCCTACGCCAAGGCCCTGCTCGGCGTCGTCCTGCACCCGGCCCCGCTGGACTTGCAGCTCAAGACCAGGCGCGTCGTGCAGGAGGGCCTGCTGCGCGCGCCACCGTTCGCATCGTCGTCGAGCCGCGAGGGCGGGTGGCCGCCGCGCTTCGAGGAGGGCGTGCTGGTCTACCTGAGCGAGCGCTTCGTTCGGCAGGGGAGTCCGCGGGACGAGTATGTCGATCGGATCAACACCGGGGTGCGGGACGCCGTCGCGCTCGGGGTGCCCGAGGCCTACTTTGACAATGCGGTTCGGGCGTCGGTCCCGCGTCGGACGCTGAGTGTCGTGAGGCGGGCTCCGAGGACGCCGCCGCCGAGGGGGAGGCCGACGGTGGTGAGAAGGCCGACGACAACGCGGGCGCAGAGTGTGGGCGTAAGGGGCATGGCAAGGTCGAGTGGGGCTGAGGAGAGAGGCGACTCGGAGTTCTGGGAGAGAGGCGGCACGAGGAGACAGTCGTGGACGCCGAATCCCACGGGATACCTGCACTCGGGCTATGTTAGACAGGGGCCGCTGGAGGACAGGGGGTCGTACTTGTTGTATCATGCAGACAGGCCGTCTCCAGGGTTGGTTCAATGCTATAGATGAGAGCGGCTTTCATGCTGGCCTTGCTGAGTGCAGGGTCAAGGCGATGAGATCAGACTAAGCCGACGACCAGAATAGGTAGACATGTCATTACAAAGGTACACTAATCATCCGGACTACCTTGACCTCATTGCAATTGAAGTGATCACCATCCTAAAATACTACCCACGTATTAAACACCCTGACTAATTATCGCATGTATGTACTTGATTCAAACAAAAACCACATCTCGTACAGTCAAACCGACACCCCTGTACACAGCACCAAAGATGTCTCACATATGCGCCTTCAGGTTCGCCGTCCCAGCCCCGGCCCTCCGTCTCTTCAACGCGCCCACAACCGACGAGTTCGTGCTGTTCCCACTGTCCAAGACAGTCCCATTGAGCGCCAAAGCCGTGCTGTTTCCACCCGCCATGTTCTCGGCACCGCCGTTCTCGCCGTTTCCAGCACCACCCCCATTCTCCTCGTTTCCGGCACCGCCCCCATTCTCGCCATCCCCGCGGCCACCGCCCGCAACAATGAAGATGATGTTGGCCTTGTTGGCGCCGCCGCCCTTGCCCTTCCCCCTGCCCTTGCCCTTTCCTCGGCCCTCGCCATCTCCGTCGCTGCCGTTGTTGTCGTCTCGCCCATCGGGAGCAGGGACGGCGAGGGCCGGCGCGGCGGCTGCGGCAATGAGAGCGCCCTAAAGAAGTTTGTGAGTCGGTCATTGGCTCGCATGAGAGTTGGGACTGGAAGGGGTTCGCGGTTCATACGGCATAGCGCAGGCTCACGGCATGGGTGTTTGCAGTGCTGAAGCCGGCGGCGGTGGTGGCGGCTGCGAGAGCCGCGGTGAGTGCGGCGAGGAGAGACGGGGCGTGCATGGTGAAGACTTTATGTACAGTCGGTGCTATGAGGGTCAGAGGAAAAGAATGTACAAGAACTGAAGAAAGGAGACGGCTCAGCCGTTAACGAGTGACAAGTGTAATAGTGAAAGGGAAAGGAGTGTAGTGAGGAGGCTGCCTGAGTACCCTGGGGAAGAAAGAGAAGAAACAACCTTAGTGCAGGGAAACGAGACAAGTTTATAGGAGCCGCGTTGCGTCAAATGTGAAACCCCATCATGACCTTTCGCCACAACGGCCAAGTGTATAAATCCGTAGGTTTCTTGGAGTTGAAAATCAATCGTGTCAAACTTCGAGATCACCAGCTCTGCGTCAGCCACAGAATGCAGCGTCAAACACTCTTGTACCCCAACAATCCACTGACACACTGCATCGTGTAGCCACAAAAGATAAGATGACGTCTCAATCAGCGTGTCGCACCGCGCCCCTGGCCCGTCTTGCAGCCACAGAGTTGCCGAGTGGCACAGTTACAAGATCCGACTTATGCGATTGCCTATGGAACGGTCCAGGCTCTGGAATCATGGCCGCCGCAAATGGCCACTGCTGTGCCATGAGATGCCGGTGGCTGACGCCGAGGTGTCGGATCCACGCTCGGAGAAAAGGTTGGCTGCAGGGTCTCGGCCAGGTCCGCCCATTGTTAACGCAGAATTTGTGTGGCATTTTGTATACCTTGGGTATGTTGCTTGTTTGGGCTGTTTTGACAAAAGAACTCAGTTTCGCCCTCCTTCTCAGGGGCAAACCCTGGGCATCGCTTGTGACAATGACCAGGATACTCCTAGGGAACAGTAAGGCTGGGACGGCCAGGCACCGCTTTACAGCAGTCAACATGGCACAAGGCACTAATCAATTCTTGCACAGCTACGAAAGAGAGAACGAGGTGTATTGCTCCGGCTTGCCATGCTGTGGGGAACAATCGACTGATTTTACAACATAGGTGAGAAGACATAACTCAGTATCCAAAGACATAACTCAGGTATCCAAAGTACAAAAGAAAACAGAAAGGAGTGAAAAGGGGGTTGAATGTAAGGGCAAAGAAAGAAGGTGAAGAGAAAAGTTGCATCAGATCCAGCCGACGCAAAACTCATGATATTGCCCGCCCCCTTGGGCGGCCACCTGTCAGCCTGTCCCTTTAGTTGGCCCCCCCTCGTCCATTGCCGGAACCACTCCCGCCGCCAACAGTCGCACCATTCGCGTTGCCACCCGCGTTGCCGGCAACGTTGCCATTGGCGTTGCCAGCCACCGCACCTGCCGCGTCGCTGTTCGTGTTGCTGGCACCGTTGCCTGCTGCTGTGTTGGAACTCGCGCCAGTGCCTGCCGCGTTGTTGTTGGCATTGCTGTTGGCATTGTTGTTGGCGTTGCCCGCTCCAGTGTTGATGTTGTTACCGGCGGCGTTTCCGGCGCGGTTTCTGCCACCCCTCTGGGTGCCGGTTTGTTGGTTGCCAGTGTTCTGGTTGCCAGTGTTCGCGTTCCCACCAACGGCGGCACCATTCCCACCAGTCCCGACAGCCGGAGTCGCAGTCGCCCCCAAGGCACCCTCGAGCTGTACAGTGGGTGTCTGCGTCGGGAAGTCGGCCAGGGTGGTCGTCAGCCCGAGAATGGCGTTGACGGCAGCAAGGTTCTGTTCCGCTTCAGTGCTCCCTGCGTTCTGATTTGCCTCGACTGCTGCGGGGAGCGCGGCTTGGTTGCTGGCCACCTCCTTGTTGATGTCCTCAAGCTCTTCTTGCGTGTTGATGTTGGCCGGGGTGTTGACGTTGGGCTGTGTGTCGACCTGCTGGACAGCGAAGCAACCTAGAAGACTGTTAAAACCCGTGATCCATCTGAAGAGGCAAAGAAGGTGAAACATACCGCCAAACGGGCCAGCCTGGGCATTATTTCGGCAGCGAACGGTGCAGACATTTCCAGTCGAGCCTCCCACGCACTTGAAGTTGTCGGGCATGGTGACAGTGATGTTGAAGTCTTGAGCCTGCGCCTGTGATAGCCCATTGGCGCCGGGGATGTTGTTGGTGACGCTCAGATTCTGGCTGAAGATTCCAGTGTTGCTTCCCTCGTCAAGATCGCAGAAGTAGGGACCGGCGCCATCGGCATTGACCTGGTGGATGGTGACCTGCATTTGACTCCCCGACTGGACCTGGGTCACCTCGTTGGCGGCCAAAGCGTTTTCCGTTACTTCTCCAACGTCGATGTTGCCGGTGAGCTTAGTCCGCCCGCAGCTGTTGACGGTGCCGGCGGCAATCTCGGCGTCCCGGATGATAGTGCTGTCCATTTGGCAAGGGTTGATGGTTGTGCAGTTCCTCGCGATGGCGTCGTTGACTTGGAAGCCAACTGATGGCGGCGACCCGGCTTCTCCCTGTGCTGCCAGAATCACACCATGTGCGTCGACCAGGGCGAGAAGGGCCGCCAGCGGCAGGATCTGGGTAAACATTGTAAAAGGATTGTCGATGTCAAACCGAAAAGAAGGTGAAAAATAAAGAAGGGAGGCCCAGCCTGCCAAACGAAAAGAAACAGAAAAGAGAGAGGTGCTAAAGGAATGCAGCAAAAGGGGTGATGTTGTTGAGACCAAGGTGTAGATGCCATGAGGCTTCGAACTGCACATATTTAACTTGTTTCCTTATCTTTCTCGAGATGCCTGAGCACCATCGAAGGGGCTGGCCAGACCTCCGGAACTGGCCACCTTGAGCACAAGTTTCAAAGTCGGAAGAAAGCTTCAAGGATGAGATGCGTGCTTCAACATGAGCTGAGGCGATGAGCTCAGTCGATTCTCGCTGCATCTTCCCGGAATCTCACGGCCAGATGTATCGAAGCGGGCATCTCGGTCTCCGCCAGCGCAGGTTTGCTCAAGCTGAAAGTATCAGATGGATGATCCATGATCTGTGAAGCGTGCTGCTACCGCGGAAAGTGTACCAGGCCCACTTTGCTACGGGTGGAAGTGACATGTTCTAGGACGAGTCAGCCAGGAACGTTTCCAAGATTCTTGGTTGACTCCTGTGGTTCAGATCGGTGGAGAAGGAAACAGCGGGGAAGTATGTTTCAAGCACCTTCATCTGAACTACCTCAGACAAGCACCGAGTCACGAGCGGCGAGAGCCGCGACTCAGCAAGTACACCAGGACACGCAGTCCTTGTTTCTTGGACACGCCAGGGGAGTTCAAGATAAACACAATCGTATGCTGCTTGCCCCATTGGCTTGAGGAAGCCGTCAAATTCTTCTCGGAAAGCCCGAGCAGCAACGAAGACGAATGAATGGTTTTCGGGGAAGGTGGGGCGAGACAATCCAAGAAAGAATCAATCGAAGCTGCTTAACAAAGTTGGTCCTCCATGTCGTTTGTTTTGTATTCGGATCAAACTCGATGAAACCCGGTGCAGCTTTTGGTTCGCGTGTTTCAAACCATAGGCGGCGGACCGAGCGGGTGGTGTGTGTGTCGCCTCGGGTAAACATGTTTCGTGGCTTTAAACTTCCATCCATGGTTCCATCCAGGGAAGGTAGCTTACAAACGAGAGTCGTCATATTTTGGGGAACTTAGTTAGGGGTCCTGTTCACCATGGTCTCCAAATGAGCTCCGATTCAAAGTTCGCTGTTTCTAGATTTTGTCTTGCTGCCATGTCAGCCTCTTTGAAAGTCTGCGTTACGCCTCAACCATCCCATCCCTCCAGCTCGTGGTCACCCCATGATGGATACCGAACTTTGGGTGTTCGTTTCGAGGTAGCACCACCGATCCAAAGAACCCAACTCCCTCGCCAGCCCCAAACCACGTCAGTTATTCGGTGTCCCCATGACGAGATCGTCCCACAGCATCCCGCTTCTCTTGATCCGTCTGAGAACGATGCTCGGTACCCGAGATCTTGGAGGGAGGGGCGGTGACTCGCGCCCCGACTCGAGACGGCGCAGTGTCGCCTCTCGGTGTCTCTCGATGTAATCACGCTGCAGTTCTTCTTCCAGTCTCGCCGAGGACGTGCGGACAGGCGGAGGCAGCGGAGGCAGCGGAGGCAGCGGTGGCAGCGGCTTGTTTTTGTCAAGTTGCTTGCCCGCTCTCTTGGGAACCCATGATCGGCGGTTGATTCTTGTGTGGACTCTGGGACCTGTCTGCCCAAGTTGCCGTCCTCCGAGCGTTGTTGATGGTGGCTGTCGGGAAGAGCGTTGTCTCGGTCGCAGCGACAGCCACGGCTGCCCTGGGACAGGGTATCCCATTTGCTTTAGGGTTTTGTTGAGCGTTGCCCTGTTGAGGGATATCCGTTGCCGCAAAGCAACCGAGTTGCGCTGTTTTGCTAGCAGGAGGGCCCGGGCATTGGTCTTCCCAGGCCTGGATAAAGAGATGCCCATGACTGGGGGGGTTGTGGAACCAGACTTGTTGCCCGGGCCTTTTCGCCCTTGGACATGAGAGAGCGGACTGGAAATGGCGTGGACGTAGTTTGATTCTGGAAGGCCGGGAGTATGAACTGGGAGTGCTCGATAAATATAGCTAACCTAGGACTTGGTCAGGGTCGACATGGTCCCATCTAAGAAAGCATGTGTTTATGTGATGACTTGGTATCTGATGGATCCACCTGGGATTCTTTGAGGCACGTCTTTTGTTAGAGCCACATGAGCATCTGATGTGTTGGAACGATATCACAAGGCCGCCATGTTCACTTCGGCTTCGAGGAAAATCAGGGTCCACCGGAGTGCTCGCCTGCTGATTGAATGTGACACAAAAACAAAGCTATCTACAAAACTCTACGCGCCCCCAAACAGAAATTCAACAGTACTAAGATGTCGTGACGTCGTAACCCGGATATCAACAGCAGCTCTGCCTCCCCTCTCACTCTCATGATCGTCATCATCATCAAGTATCGACAACCCATCCATGCCCCCCGACCCAAATATATACCGGTTCCCACCACAACTTGCAACCTTCTCCTATCCTCTTCCCTCTCCGCTCTCGCCGCCCCGTCGCATCCTTCAAACATAAGCCCGATGGTGCGAGTGCGAACTCCTCCTGCTCCCGCTGCGGTGCCCGCTCCGGCTCCGGTGGCGGCTATGGCTGCGGTGGCGGCTGTGGCTGCGCCTCCGGGTCTCGACGTAGCGCCTCTCCGTCTTGACGGCGTGGTCGCCGTGGATCCACGCGAGCACGGCGGTGATGAAGAAGAAGACGCAGTTCATGATGCCGAGCGCGAAGCACGCCTTGAGCATGGCGCACGTCTTGTTGACGCTCACGTCGAACCCGGTCAGCCGCGCGCTGCCGAGGATGCCAAAGTCGACGTCGACGCTGGAGCCGGCCTGGACGGAGGCGCAGTCGGCGCGGGCGATGAAGCGCAGGTAGTAGACGCCGGCGATGAGGGCGCCGACGAAGGCGAGGTCGATCAGGGCGACGAACTGGGCGTTGGCGGACGAGCGGTGGTAGCTGAAGAGCGTGAAGATGGACCAGGCGAGGGCGAGCACCGAGACGATGAAGAGGAGCAGGATGTAGGTGGGCGTCATGACGTTGGACTCGAGGTGGATGTTGACGAACCAGGCGAGCATGCCCATGATGGGGATCTATGTTGGGGAGTGATTAGTGAACGGCAGAGGGGGGGGGGTGCATGCGGGGGTGAGTGAGACGTACCAGTGTGAGGATCTCGGCGAAGCGCCAAAAGGCGAACATGATTGCGAACATCATCTTGTTGCGTGTTGATGCGCCGCGCGCAGGGTCCGCGGGTAGTTTTTATTTGTGCTACCGCAGTTTGGATTGCACGAGGTTTGTGTGGGGGGTTGCTGTGTAGTTGATGATTGACTTTTAAACTGAGCAGTCAGGCTGCGGGCGCAATCTGTTGGGTTGGCGATGAGAAGAACCAGTCGGAATGGCTGGGTCGGGTGACCGACAGAGCCAAGTCTTTTTATTCGTGGCCAAACCCAGAACAGAACGCCTTCAGCCGCCCTCACTGCCAATCCTCCTGTTGGCGCAGCGCGGGATCAGTTCCCAGCCTCCAGGCAGTCGGGTTGGGTTGTGCAGTCCGTGCCTGTGTGCTGCCGTGTGTGTTGCTGTCGAACAACCTTCTCCTGGGCGAAGCGCACGTGGTTGAAGAACGGTCACACCTTGCACCAATCGGTAAGTGTTGCGGCCCTGACTGTCGGTGTGAATGTTGTCTTGTCGCAAAACCCTGATGACGTCTGCGCAGACCCGGGCAGTCCTCGTCGCAAACCTGCGTCCCTGAATGCAGGCAAGTGGGGTTGTTGGCAGGGGAACGGCAAGCAAAAGTCCAGGAACCGTGCCGCCAACCAAGAACAGAGAAAACGTGGCTCGGGCGATCTTGCAGTCAAAAAGCTCCAGAACCCTCTGGTGGTCTAGACAATGCGATTGTTTCCGAGAAGAAACATTCCTGGCCCCTTCTGCAGAAAAAGCGCATCTCGTCGTCTCTTGCGAAGCAGACGAAGCTGGAAATGCCGGGGGTTGGCGGCCCGACCAATCAACGTGTGATCTGGTTGCTCGGCACCGGCCCCGGTTTTTTTTCCAGAAATCGGGATGGCTGGTGTCACCTTCAAGCCCAAGGTGGTGTGGGAGGCATGCAGCTGTTCTCTGGAGGAGTGAGGAGAAAGATTCCAAGCTCAGCGACCAATAAAATAAACAGATGTGGTATTAGGTATCTTCAAAGAGGGAGTTAACGCCTAGTTGCCTCTCAGTCCATCACGCCGAGCTCGTCAAAATCCCGAATCACCGGCCCCACATCTTCCGCGTCCGTATCGGACCCACCCCGATCCAACAACGGCCGATCAAACACCTCCCCGGCCGCCCCACCCGCTCCATCCGCCGTCGCCGCCGCCGCCGCCGCCGCCCGGCTTTTGCCCATGTATTCCTCCGGCCTGCGGTGCGGCACGACAAACGTCTCGCCGTCAATGTCGACCTCTTCGTCCAGCAGGTCGTCCAGCTCCGAAAAGGCACCTCCGCCGCCCCCAACCCCGCCGCCGCCCCCGCCGTAGTGGGGATACCCATGGTCTCTGTTCCCCCGCTTGCCAGAATGCAGCTGCGTCGAGTAAGGAAACCCCAGCGGCGGCAGCGCACCATGTACATACGGTGGCAGTCCCGGTGCCGTCCATTCGTGCTCCTCGACGACGGGCACTTTGGCCCTCCTCGCTGTCTCCCGCGGAGGCCGCCGTCCCGGCCTGGGCCCGCCCGCCGACGATGGCGGCCGCACGCTGCTCCCCGTGTCGCTTCCCGAGTACGACATCACGCTCGCGGCCGACGTCGCGCTGCTGAAGGGCGTGTACATGCCGCCGCCCCCGCCGATGAGCGACGGCGCGCGCGTGCTGCTGGCGCTGCGGATCGAGCCGCGGGTGCGCTGCGGGGGCATGCCGCGCGGGATGGGGAACGAGTAGTTCCGCCCGCCGCTGTGGTCGTAGCTAATGGGGCTGATGCCTTCCTCGGCCGAGTCCTCGGTGCCGCTGTTGGAGACGTCGCCGCCGGCGTTCCACGTCGCCGGCACGGTCCAGCAATGCGAGAGCTCGTGCGCCGCCTCGTGCGGGTTTGGGCGAGCCCCGCCGCTCGTCTTCCAGGGCGGCATCTTGACGCCCTTGAGGCGCGGCGAGAGATGGTACGAGACGCCGTCGCGGTAGCGGACGGTCGGTGCGTCGACCGAGACGCTCGCGAGGGTTTGCAAGATGCCGTAGATGAGCACCCAGCGGCCGCGCCGGGCCGTCGACGGGTCGACCTCGCCGACCTGGTCGCTCTTTTCGAACTTGCTGAAGGCGTCGACGAGGTTGGAGTGGGTGAAGTCCGAGCCGAGGATGCAGATGTTGGTTGCTTCCGTGTACGCCAGTTGGATGCGGCGCTCGACCGACCCTGCTCGCCCGTTCCCGTTGCCGCCCTGGGTGGCGGCGCCCGTCTTCCTGCTGAAGATGCCGCTGGCCGAGCTCTCCTTGGTCGGGTTGCCGGCCCCAGGCAGCGGCGGGATCGAGTCCGGGACAAGAGGATAGGGGTATGGAATGTGTGGGCATCGGTGCTTGTTGTCGAACTCGATGAGCATGTCGGTCAGGGGCAGATCCGGCGTGTCGGCCTCGAACCCTCTGTTCCCGCTCTCGCTCACCATCATCCACTTTCGGCTCGACCGTGTCTCAGACTCATCCCATACAATATCCCGATTGACCAGGTAGTCGTACAAGGCTGCAAAGTCCCTCTGCAGGAGCTGTGCCACTGTCCTCGTCAGCCAGATGTCCTCATCTCCGCTCTCGGCCCCTGGAGTGCCAGCGGCAGGGTCCTCCGGCGGCGGCCACGCTCCGAACTCGCGAGTGTAGTACTGCACAAAGAATTGCTGCAGCCGGTCCATCGCCGCCTTGGCCGGAGCAGCGGCAACGGGCCCGCTTGCGCTCGCTGTCATCGCCACCGACGCCGGCCACATGTCGCTGTACTCAAACGTTGTCAGACGCTCCTCGGCGGCCTGAACACGCAGCTGGGTCTCAAGGTTGGCACGCTCGAGGAGAGCTCGAGTTATGGGCGTGACATGCTTGAAGTCTGCACACGCTTCGAGCTGCGAGTACAAGCCGGCGCAGTGCAGGAAGCTCTCGCGCCAACCGTCCTCCCAGCGAACCTCCCTGCCTTCGCTCCATGCCAGGAGGCTTATGGCAGTGTCTGGGTCGTTACGCACGTCGTCAATGCCGCGCGCGGAAAGGTAGTTGAGGATCGTGCCCACGTTATCGGTGCCAAGAGCCATCCATGACTCTAATCGAGCGTGTAGGTCGGTCAGTGCCTGGTAGAGAGCGAACCCGGCCAGCGATGCGTGGCAGAGCAGGGCGAACACATTGCGGGTGGTGATGTTGTACCGAAGCTGGTCGAGCACGGTCAGGTTGGTCGGCGTCGGAAAGTACATCTCGTACGAGATCTGTCCGTCCATTTCCCACATGCTGCTGCTTTCTGAACCAGGCGGTGTTAGCTGTCCCCCACGGCCAAAGGCCCCCGGTGCAAGGTGTTGCTGCTGCGCATGTAGACCTTGTCGTTGAAGCATGGGCGGAGCTCCCGCAGGCGACACAGGGATGTGCATGTCCGCTTCCGTCGAACCCTCCCGCAGGAGGGTTATCAGGAAACGAGATCCGGTCGCTTCGATAATGTGCGAAGACAGCCGGAACGAGGGCCGTGCAGGAGGAGACTGATCCCTGTAGTCGAGAAAGATGAGGACGTCGCCGTTTGGATCCCAGAGCTCGGGATCCTTCTTCAGCTTGTTCCACCGCTGCACAGGTCTTCCTCCGCCCACCCAGCGCTTGATTGACGGAGTGGCCGCTTCGGGCGCAGCCGTCGAGAGGGCCGATGGTGACGGTAACACCATGTCCCCCACCTCATCCCTCTGGGCATCGGGTACACGGGGTGCATGTCGCTGATCCGCGGGCGAGATGGCGGGCTCATACCCGTCGCCCTGAACTTGAGGGCGCACACCAACAACCCGAGTCGGCCGTACAGTTGCGGATGACTCTGGCCTGAGGTCGAGAGCAGTTCCCGCATCGCCCTCCCTCCTTCCCTTCTTCTTGAAGGCAAAGGCCTTGGCCAGGCCCTTCCGCACGTCATCACTCTTCTTGTCCAGCACGCTCCTTAGGCCAGACTTCTCGATGCCGGATATGTCATCAGTCCTGATGGTTGGTCTTGTGGGGCGTCCGTATGCTGTGTCGTTGGGCCGCGCGTGGCCATGCGCAGTGCCTGGCCGTTCCCTCCTCGCGTCCAAGCTCGACTCGCTCTGGCTTCCGCTGCCCTCCTTCGCAAACTGCGAAGTGGCGCCATTGTGGTAAGCCAGCATGTCGGCCTCCAGAGCGCCCCTATCCCTCCGGCGTGCTTGGTCATGATGCGGGTTGGGTATGGGCTCGATGGGGTAGTCGTTGATGGTGGCATTGTCGGAACTGGCAACAGACTTGGCTCGCCCTCGGGATCCCCCAACGGATTTTGGTTCTGTGGCCTTCTTGCGCACGTAGGCGCTGCGACCAGACATGGTCAAAGGCGTGCTGCTTGGGAGTGTATCAATCGACCGAGGGAGATGCAGGTGCGCTGGGCTGCGAGGAGTGTGCTTTACTCGCCCGAGGGATGGCAACAGTCCGAATGTGAAGCAGAATGGGGGACGCGTTGCCAGGTGTCCCGATGGCGAATTTTGGGCGTGTCTCTCGGCCGTGCTCGATAAGGGGGGTTGTGGTTGCTTTTTCCTTCCCGTGGCGGGGCTTTGTTGACTGCTGCCACCGACCTGGGATGAAGCCGATTGCCCAGATTCGAAGCAGGTCACACAGCAGCGGTGGCACCTGCAGACTCACTCACAAGGGCCGGAGTATTCGTTGTTGTTTGCCAGCTTCCCGGAGATCTGTCGACGAGTCGTTTGTCGGTGAAGCTGCCATAGCGAATCATGAGAGGGAGAAGAGATGTGATCAGGGAAATCCGCCGGGAGGCGGGAGGCATGACAGATGGTGGCAGCAAGGCGTCCTGTCTTTCTTCTTCTCCCTCAGCACCCGGCCCAGGTCCCTTGCCGGCTGCAAACAACCACGATGCAACGGCACGCTGGCCAAGGATCTGGACACCAGTGACCGCAGGGGGGGGGGGGTAACGTTAACTAGCAGATGCACAGGGAAATAACGCCCAAAGTCTGGGACGAGACCCTGGATCTGCATACCATCACCTGCCGCCGGGGGCATGGCATCTGATAAGAGGGTATCAGTCCCAGAGTGCGCCATGGTATTGGAGGACGCGACCCCTGGGCCGATAGTGTTGGTGTCAGCCCTGCATGGCCTCTTCCTGGTCGCTGCATGGGCTCTGCATTGCTTGGGAGCAAAAAGAAAGTCGCGTTCTCATCCAGATGCGCCCTCATGGGAATTCGCACATATTATCGACGGCGGTGAAACGGTGCTGCTGCTGTGCTCTGCACGGGAACCTGCGTTGTACCAGCGATTTGGAGGATGCGGAGGCCCTCCAATCTTCGATGCTGCATTCATCACATTTCAAGAAGGCAGCAAACATCGAGGTCGAAGGGTCTCCGATTTCTCGCTTTGGGAAGCCGAAGCCCCACCCCACTCGTTGATTTCCATTGCGGGACCCCCACCCCCACAATCAACGCTCTCCAGCGCCTGGAACTTTGAAGGCTCAGCTTAGGTTCCCGAGGAGCGGAGGAGAAATCAATGCTCTGAATGGCATTGCCAACATTGATCGCGGTACTGGACGAAGAAAACGCTTTTCATTTTCTTCGCTTTTCTTTTTGTTTCTCATATCCTTCTGTCTGGACTGCTCCAGGACGCTCACCGCAAAATGCTCCGAGGACCGCCCAATCCAGAAACCGTGGCTTTGGTTCGGACCTTGCGAGGTGAGACCGGAACAAGCGGCCATGGTACCCGAAACCACTGCTTCGCTGCGCTCCCTGCGCTCCCTGCAACACGCCCAGGTGGTGCCCTGTTTCTGCTGCAGACCTTCGGAAGTAAAGGCTTGTTCGACGTGCACCATGAAACGATGATGCAACTTCAAAATAAGCTCGTCGACAAAGGATTCCGTGACACATAGTTATGATTCCCCGCGACTTGGCGTCCAACGGTGCCGATCTCGAGCGATCCAGAGCTGTGGATTCCTGGAACACGCGCGTGCGTCCCGATCCACAGTGACAAGGGCGGTTCTGAGGGTGACGCAGCATCTCTCATCTCTCTCCTCTGTCGGACGGGCAGAAAGAAAGTTGATGCATTGCCTCAATTGTGACTGACTCGATCGATGCCTTGTTGCTGCAGAAACTCGAAACAAGAACAGAGCCAGAAGACATCTGCCAGGGATCCAGGAGCTCACTGGCCCCTGTCCACCCATTTAGCGCTATCGTGGCTTTGACACTATCGCATGGCCACTTATCTCGAGCCAACAGGAATCGGCCTTGTCTAAAGTATTATCGAACGAACAACCTAAGCTGCTTCAGGAACCGCGGCAGCCGAACAACGCGACTGTTCCCGTCCGCTCCACAGGATTTGTCCTGCCGTTGACGTGAACTAAATGCCTACAGATCACCTCTGTGGTATCACTGGTACGCAGCGAGCACCTAGCCAAAGGCATCCGGCCGCCTTATCAACCGGGATCAAACCATCAACCGTCGGCTTTGTGCTTTGTGCATTTTCGGGCAGGACCCCGACTGCCCAACAAACCCCCACGCGCCAGCATCCGATGGCATCTCGACGCCCCGTCGCGTGCCCGCTCCCAGCCGAGGAGGGACGATCATCACCGCGCCGGATCTCGTTGACTGCCCAGTGCAGTGGTTGTGCAAGGTGGTATCCCAACTGCGTGGACAACCTGACAACCACGTGGTGGATGGCCCAGACGGGACGTTGATGGCATGGATTTGATGCTACGCCTTTCCCATGTACACAGTTGCTGACGCTCCTGGACGGCCCCGCCCCCGGCTTGCTCGTCCTTCGCCTGGCCCGGCCCGAAGAGGATGCCCATCCCAGAGACATGCCCCCATCTCGGCGGTTTCCTATCGACGCTCACCACAATCCTCTCGTGCCATATCCCGCACCACCCCATTGCACTCTGGCAAGACCTTCAAGTCACGGAATGACACGGGCAGCTTACTTGGTAATACCTAACTATCTCATTATCTGAAGAGTTGCTAGTGTTAGTAGTGTGTAGTCCAGTGGGGTAGGAACCCACCGACGGCCGCAGCGTCTTGTAACATGACCAACTGCCGGGCGGTGGCCTCTGTCAGGGAAGAAGGACACGGGTGCACCCACGGCAGCAACTCTGGGAACTCGTCGGGTGGTCCCGCCCGATCTCCTGGATCCGTGAGTCCGTGAGTCCGGATGAGAACGGGCATGCAGCAGCTCAGTCCCAGAGCGGAAAGCAATCGCGGGGGTAGCATGAGCAGGCCGGCACACACATGCCGGCAAGGAAGCTGAGGGGAGCAGCCCTGGGTCACATCCTAACCGCTTCTGATCCCCATCGCCGGTTGGGTTCCACATTCGCCCCCCGATCCCGACTCCGCCAGTGGATCACGTCCCAGATAATCAAGATAAGCCTGGCACCGGCTTGCGGAGGCTTGGCATGGCCTCGCCTTTTTTAAAAGCCTGGTGCTGGGACACAAACCGTCGATGAGCTGGCAAGCATCAAAGAGCCAGTATCTCTTCGGCGGTTATTCTTGTTCTCCTCCTCCCGCTTATCCTCCCATCTCCCCAGGTCCAGCAGGCTCACGACCGGGTCCGGCACCCCCTCCCCCCTTCGGCACCATGGATGAAGACCAGGCGCCCTCCCAGATCGTCCCCGAGCACGCTCCGAAGCGGACACTTGCCGACCGCATTCAACGCGTCAAGAAGGCATGCCTTACCAAAGAGGGCCTCGTCGGCAACTATGATTATGGCTTCCTCTTTCGCCCCAACCTCCCCTTCATGAAGAAGGCGGACAAGGCCCCGCCCTTCTTCGGCTTGAACGACCGCATGCCCATCGTGCTGGCTCTCATCCTCGGCTTTCAGCATGCGCTCGCCATGTTGGCGGGCATCATTACGCCGCCCATCATCATGGCAGGTGCCGGCGGCGTCAATCTCAACACCGAGCAGACGCAGTACTTGGTGTCGACCGCCCTGATCGTCTCTGGCATCCTGTCAGCCATCCAGATCACGCGGTTCCGCATCCTGAAGACGCCCTACTACGTCGGCACCGGTCTCATCTCGGTCGTCGGCATCTCCTTCGCCATCATCCCCGTCGCCTCGGGGGCGTTTAGCCAGATGTACGCCAACGGCTTCTGCCCGACCGCCGAGGATGGCACGCCGCTGCCGTGCCCCGACGCCTACGGCGCCATCCTCGGCACCGCCGCTGTCTGCTCGCTGCTCGAGATCCTCATCTCGTTCATGCCGCCCAAGGTCATGCTGCGCATCTTCCCGCCCATCGTGACGGGCCCAACCGTCATGCTGATCGGCATCAACCTGATCGCGTCCGGCTTCAAGAACTGGGCCGGCGGCAGCGGCCTCTGCGCCGACGCGAACCCGCCCGAGTTCTTTGCCCTGTGCCCCAACATTGCCGCTCCGCATGCGCTCCCCTGGGGGTCGGCCGAGTATCTTGGTACGTTTCTCTCTGGTCACCTACCCCTGACGCATCATCCCCTCTGACTGGATACTAACAAACCCCTCCAGGCCTTGGCTTCTCCGTCTTCTTGACCATCATCCTCTGCGAGCGCTTCGGCTCGCCCATCATGAAGTCCACCAGCGTCGTCATCGGCCTGCTGACCGGCTGCATCATCGCGGCAGCGTGCGGGTACTTTGACCGCTCCGGCATCGACTCGGCACCCGCGGTGTCCTTCATCTGGGTGCACACCTTCAAGCTCTCCATCTACGGCCCCCTGGTGCTTCCCCTGATGGCCGTCTTCATCCTCTGCGCCTGCGAGTCCATCGGCGACATCACGGCCACGTGCGACGTGTCGCGGCTCGAGGTCGAGGGCAAGATCTACGAGTCCCGCATCCAGGGCGGCGTCCTGGCCGACGGCATCAACGGCATGCTCGCCGCGCTGGCCACCATCACGCCCATGACCACCTTTGCCCAGAACAACGGCGTCATCGCCCTCACCCGCTGCGCAAACCGCTCGGCCGGGTACTGCTGCTGGTAAGCCCAAACAGCCTCCCCTTTCATCCCCAAAAGCAAACTAACAACCCACCCCAGCTTCTTCCTCATCACCGCCGGCATCTTCACCAAGTTCGCCGCCTCCCTCGTCGCCATCCCCTCCCCCGTCCTCGGCGGCATGACCACCTTCCTCTTCTGCGCCGTCGCCGTCTCGGGCATGGCCATCATCGCCAAGGGCGTCCCCTTCACCCGCCGCAACCGCTTCATCCTGACCGCGGGGCTCGCCCTCGGCTACGGCGCCACCCTCGTGCCCGACTACTTCGACCACGTCTTCACCTACGCCGGCGACAACAAGTCGCTGCAGGGCTTCCTCGACGCCATCGTGCTCATCATGGAGACCGGGTTCGCCGTCACGGCCGTGGTCACGGTGCTGCTGAACCTGACGCTGCCCGTCGAGATCGAGGATGCCGACGCGGTCGAGGGGCAGCAGGAGGGCCCGCGGTGTTGGTCAGGGGGGACAGCGGGAGCGGGATGGAGAGTCACGACGGGGGGAAGGAGGGGAAGGCGGTTTAGGAAGTCATGCGGAATGGTGTTTAGGGAGGCCTTGGTTTTTTTTTTTAATCTCCTGTTTTGTGTACGTGTTTGAGTGTGTGGGATACCCTTTTTGCTGATGTTTTGGATACGAAGGACTTGGGTGCCTAGAGGTATAAGCTGTACATGTTGGATACCCTGTCTGTTGATGTATGAAGAGAATGATTGGAAGAGTCGGTTTCGAGCTCTCGCAGTGTTGATGAAGACGAATGTCCCCCTTGAGTGCATACAAGGCAACCATTCGTGTGCCGTTCAGTCTCTGGCGCGTGGTAGCCCCCTGCCGTTGCCTGAAGCCGCGGGCAGCAAGTCGGAAATCGAGTCAAAGAGCACTGTATGTCACTGGTAGTAGGAACGGCGACTTGACCTAACTGCTCACGTTGGGTGACCGTGGAGACGTTATTCCTCTCCTCCGGCCGGGACATATCTCAAGACATGCTTGTCTAACTCATTACATTATTACTTGGCGATTTCTGCCGACGATATCTGCACTGGACCATCATATACACGTACCCTGCCTCACCGGAGACCGCAGCCACCAGTCTATATAACCAACCAGTCCCTTCCCAACACCCTCTATTCATGAAATCCTCCGCTCATACCAATCCTCACGCATAAATTCCCTACGCCGCAGGAAGCCCAAGCTTGTTGTTCGTCTTGCGGGTCATCACCTTAGTGATGGCGTGCCTGATGGTCACACCGGCCTTCTCGACATCCTTCTTGGACAGAGCCGACGTAACGCACACCTTGAGCGCGGGGTTGACCGTGTAAATGCCGTCCTTGAGGCTGGTGTGGTTCGAGATGGGCATGGTCTTGAGGCGGGTGATGAGCACGCCGTTCGCGAGCGTCTGTTTCGGTACAAGTTAGCGACGTGGTCTGTTGGTAGGGGTGATGGGTGGGTGGGAGAGCCCGGGGTCTCACATACCTCGTCAACGCACTCCATCATCAGTCTCTCCTGGTCCTCCACAGTCAACCGCCTGGCCTTAACGACCTCGGGCTTGAACACCAGCAGCATGATCGGGTTCTCAGGCGCGCTGGTGCACATGACCCAGTCGCTCCGCGGATCGAGCTGCGCGCGCATGAGCCGGATGTTCTCGCGGCACTGCAGCAGGATTTCCGGGTTGGATTGCAAGAGGTTGATGCACTCGCTCGCCGTCACGGCCAGCATAGCGGGGAGAGCGGCAGAGAAGGTATAGGCCGTCGACGAAACGCGCTGGTGCTCGACCACGTCCTTGGCACCCGCGCAGAAGCCACCGCCGGCGCAGAGGGGTCCGGCGAGCGAGCCCACGATCATGTCTACTTGGGTAGGGTCCACGTTCTGTGCCTCGGTCAGACCCCTGCCGGTACGGCCGAGCACGCCAAAGGACCAGGTCTCGTCAAGCATGAGGCGGAACTTGTATTTCGCCTTGAGCTCAATCTAGGGGCCGTTAGCACAATCTGATGCGATTGGGATCTCCCGGGGCCTACCCACCAGCTTGGGCAGGTCGTTCATGTCGCCCGTCGTCTCAAACAAGGCCTCGGTGACGATGAAACGACGCGTCAGCTTCTTGCCGGCCTGCTCCTTCACAACCTTGCGAAGAACCTGCTCCAGTTCATCCATGTCGCCATGGCTATACCACTTGACGTTGCTTCGCGAGATCTCGAGCCCGCGCCGGATCGAGTAGTTGACGCCCCTGTCCGCGACGATGATATCTCCTCTCTTACAGAACGACGGGATCACGCTAGAGATGGTGGAGAACGAGTGCGCATAGACGATGCACCCCTCGGTGCCCAGGTACGAGGCGATATCGGCTTCGGTCTTCATGTGCACGTCCTGGGTGCCGTAGAACTGGGGAGGGCCGCAGGGGCCGACGCCGTAGGTGCGGAGGGTCTGGATGGCCTTCTCCTTGATCTGCTCGTTGGCGTTAAAGTTGTAGAAGTTGTACGATGCGAGATTGGTGACGGTCTTTCCATTGGCGAGCTTCGACTTCGGGCCGGTCGGTCTGTCCCTCGTCAGCCTCTGAACCTTCCTCCTCCTTCTGTTGGTCCGTGGTCTCTTACCCAACAATCACCGGCAGCTTCTCTTGCTCGGCCTCCTGCAGGGCAGTCGGTGCTGCCACCAGCGGCTCAGGAGTCCACTCCTCGACCAATTCATCAATTTCCTACACAGCCAAAGTATCAGCACCCCTCTCCGTTTCGCCCCCTTCCAGGCCGAGGACTTACATCCTCAGTCAACTTGACATAGTTTTGCTTCGAGGTCGAGTAGCTGGGCGCCAGCAGGTACCGGATGAAGAAGATGAACAGCACCAGCTCGATGGCCGAGCGCACGGGGTCGTTCTGGTAGCTCGAGCGGACGTAGCGGATGAGGACGGCCGAGCCGGGCACCTTCTGGAACGCGATGACCGCCTCCTCGAGCCACTCGTTCAGGTGTGCCTGCATCTCGTGCAAATCCATCTTGGGCGGCGTGCGCGACTGACTCCCGGTCGCACTTCCAGAATCGTTCGACAGGGTCGTTTGTCTTTGGCGGTGGGCGCTGGACTCGGCTGTCAGCGGCGCTGTTGAAACGGCGGTCGAAGCAGGCGCGTGTGGACTGTGTCGACTCCAATTACGGGATGCGGTGGTCTCTACAGTCGAGATCGAGATCGGGGTCGCGCGGTGGTGGATGTGGTCGCCCCTAGATCCAAGGGCGCATTGCAGCGGAAAGAAAACCAAAAACGGGACCCGGGAGCTTCGGGAATGGCGTCGCGCGTTTGACACCCAGACACTACCGACAGGGACGGGCGGGATTGGAAGGACCGTTTCGCGGTTCCGTTCCACAATTTTTCAGGGGGAAAGGGCCCACGTCTGAGCACGTCCAGCCATGATCTCTCAGGCACCGACAGGAGGGCCAGCCCCACTCTTCTCTTGGCAGGTATTTTCCACAGATGTCAGTCAGGCCTCCAACTCGCCCACCCTCGACGGTGTCTGGAGAGCTAGAGTTTGTACAGAATTGCAGGAGGCATCGTTTACAACCAAAGTCTTGTCGCATGCAGCATCTTATCTTAATTTAATCGTTGAATCACTCCTTGACATTATTAGACCCAAGCTCTCACATGCAAACGCCAGCTTCTCAACTTCCGAGTCATCCAGCTCCGGACCGTTATCCATCCCGACAATGGATCCAACCATCACCTTGAAGTTTTAGATTCACAGAGACACCACACTCGTGAGATGAAACCATCAACAATCACATCTGGTGGAGGAAAGCAGCATCAACCGTTATGCAATTGCCGTGCGGCGCCAGCATTAGAGAACTAAAGGCAAGCAAAGCATGGCCAATACTCAAAAAACAACAACCAGACAACCTCAGCACAATACAAGTTTGATTTCATGAGAACCTGCCCCAGTTCCGTTCCCCAAGAAGAAAAGAAAAGCAAGGACAAACACCCCCGTATGACGCTCTGTGCAGTGTACCATCTTTCAGATCCGAGTCGCCCGACCTGTCCGACTCGCTGGGTGGCATATTAATAAACAGTGTACAGAAACCACCCTTCTATGCATCTCTCAATCCCACCCTGTCCCCACCCGAGAAAAAAATATGGAAAAGAGAAAACACCCGCTCAAGTCGCTCTTCAAAAGAGAGGAGCATCATCCTGTCACTCCCACGCGTCGTGGTCGCCGCCGCTTTACCCGTCGCCTTGGCGGCGTTCTGGCTCGCCTTAATCTGTGACCACAGAACAGTGTAACCCGGGCCTTCTTCCAGTTTCTGTCTCGTTCCGCGTGTTATCGTTGTTCAGCCCCGTCGGCTGGAACAGATGGTTGTCCTCCAACATGCTGATCTTGAACACGCTCTTCGGGATGTATGAACCGGCAACGGCGGGCCCGATGATAAGGGCGAGGATGAGGACGAGCAGAACGAAGTAGAGGATAGCGTAGCGGATGACACGTCTCCTTCGGAGCTTGGTCTGCTTCATCGAGTAGATTGGCGGACGGATTTGTCGGCTGGAACCCGTGTTAGTCAGACCTTTTGGCACTAGATCCAATGGACGTGGTGAAAACATACCTGGGACGAAGCCAGAAAAGCATCATTGAGTGCAGCTTATCGACCTGGGGAATCATGATGACGGGGAACATGAGGAACAGGATAATATGGCCCAGGACGAAATCGGCGGCAAACATGGACAACTCGGTGATCTTGCACAGATATTCGCGAGCCGGCTGTGACATCGAGTGCCAGCCCATCGAGTACCACTTGCCCGTCCAGAAAGCGATGTTCGACTGATCAGTCTTGAACTCTCTGGTGAGAGCCAGCGAGATGATGAGCTTGAAGATGAAGCGCTGGATGGCAACAACCGCAATCATGCCCAGGAGAGTCTTGGCGAAGTCGAATTCCTGCAGGAAGAACATGACCTCGAAGAAGACGAGGAGAACAATGACTGCGATGGCGTGCGCGATGGCCGCAAGGACAGACCCGAACTTCTTGCAGCACATGCTCAGAAGAGGGCCCATGCAACAAGCCATTCCGAAGAAGGCTGCCAGAGCGCCAGCATTGATAGCGATGGGCGCAAACGCGACGATCGCAACCCGGATGAGCGAGGCCGTCGCCTTCGCAGTAGTAGGATAATTGTCCTTGACGCCGGTCTGCGCGTTGATGAAGAGGTACGGGACCAACGTCACGGCGACCAGGCAAAGAGGGGAAACGATTTCGGCCCAGAACGTGTTGGTGATAGCGGCTCGGGGAACGTCACCAGACATCTTGCTTGACGGGTCTCCCAGAGCTTTGCGCTTGTACCCCGTGGTCCTTGTCCGGGAAAGCCGGCAGAAGGCAATCCAGGACGAAGCGTGCGAGCGCGAGTTGCCACGAGACAGCCACCGGAGGTAGTCGCGGTAGTCGATGAAGAAGTCGGTCCAGGCAAACTGATGCGGGTTGTAGAGGAACGGCGACACAACCAAGGCCAGCAGCGAAACCCAGAAGTAGACGAGCGCCGCCTGCCAGATCGTGAGTGTGGCAAACAACAGCATCATCAGCATGCGAGCGCCAAAGTAGATCGACGGGCCAGCGAAACGAGAGTAGAGGACGCCGAACGGAATGCGCGCCGTGGCGAAGCCACGCCCTGTACCGATATACCGCGCGCCTCCAAACGTGATGTCCTGCTGAACCGAGTTGGCGTAGATCTGGCAGACAAAGACCTCGAAGAAGGGCGAGAACGAGCAGATCTGCTTGGCGAAGCGGGTCAGGGCGCGCAGCAGTCCACGCTCCGTCAACTCCTGGACAATCAGAGGGACGAACGAGAGGAAGAAGACGAAGAAGATGGACAGAATACTGCGGTAGACCCAGTCGATGAGAGCATCCGTGTTGGAGCAGCCCGTGGGGAAGAGAGAATCCACGATGGGCACGTCACGGTTGTACTTGCAAGGGATCGTCTCCCTCCGAAGAGCGCCGATCTGGAGAAGGCAGATCATGAACAGCTGCACCGACAGCATGATGAACATGTTGTTGATGTGGAAGCCGGGATGGGCGTAGTAGAACGAAAGGAAGCGGTCGAGCGGCAGCTGGGTTCCCAAGTAATAGTACTCTCTCGAGAGCATCTGCTCACCCATGCCCGTTCCGATCTTGGTGGTGAAGTTGAGAATGGAGCCGAAACCCAAATCACGACCCTTGCCGCATTGGTAGTATTCGCAGTGCTTGATGCGGCCACCGCGCAGCAGAGCGTTCATACCTGCGTAGATATCTTCGTTCAGATGAAGACCCTTCTGCGCCTTGGAAACACCGCCACGAGTCGTCATGAAGATGCCGTTGAGGAAATCAGGATGGCCGTAGTGGAGCTTGCCGCCAATCTGAGCGAGAGTTCTCGCGAAGAGCGTACCGAATGTCTGTTCCTTGCCGGCGGCAACGTCACCAAGAATACCAATGTTCTCCGAGAAGATATACTCGCGGGCACCCAAGATGGCGACGGGAGCAGCGGCATTAGTCTTGACGCCAGGTGTGTACGGCGACACGTTGTCCGTCTTCATCTCCTCGAACTCGGCAAGAACGCTGCGGATCTTGAGGCACTCCTCAAGGTAGTTGTCCTGGTTGGCATCGATGAGCTGGATGTATTCGCCGCGGTAGAAGATGAGAGCGTGGTTCTGGTTGTCGGACTTGCCGTCGCCGAGAATCGGGTTGCCAGACAGCTGGATGCGGAATTTGGGTCGGCGCATGCCGTTCTCCATGATCTCGGAGTGGCCGTCAATGAGAGCGGAGTAGAGACGGGGCTCCTCGCCTTCAGCAAGAGGCGGCTCCTCATCCAGGTATGCAATTTGAAGATCCGGGTAGGCGCGAAGCAAGAACTCGGCGTTCTCCATCTCCTCCTTCTTGAACTTGGCAAAACGCTGCATCGAGACGACGAGCTTGAACTTGCGGCGGGCCATGCGCTCAAGCTCGCGCTCGAGCTTGTCGGAGTTCCCACCAAACATTTGGACAACCTCAGGGTTCTCGACGCGGTAGAGAAGCTTGATGGCGCGGCTGTAGTTCATAAAACCCGAAATGGTGCGGTACAGGGTCTGGAAGCGAAGCGAGGCCCAGATACGGGTCCTGAGCGTGTACTCGGGAGCCGAAGACTTGAAGCCGATGCAGTAGAAGGGAAGGTCGTCGATCTTGCTCTTGGCCGTATCCTTCTCGTTCTTGTCCTCTTCGCCGTTGAACTGTGAGGTCTCGTCGGCCAGAATCTTGGTGTCCTTAACGAAGCAATCCCACTCGTGAGGGTGCAGCTGCTTGAGGTACTCGAGAAGAGTGACGCGAGAGTAGGGCTCGTCTTCGCGGATGATTTCCCTGAGAGAAAGAAGAATCTTTTCGCTGTAGTGAGGAATCATCACCGTGAAGGTGGGCATGTTATCGACCGGGAGGGGCTCGGGAATAGGCGTCGAGAGCGACTGCGCAAAGAAGGAAATGCGGCGTTCCGCCTCGCTGTGGCTAGGGAAGAACTCGGTCTTGAACGAATGATCCTCTTGGGCGACGAAGAAGGTAGGGGCACGAAGGGTCCGCTTGCCCTCCTGCTCGGACGGCACCTGGTGGTAGAGGAGCTTCTGGACATGTTCGATAGCCAGCAGATGCTCACGGTACATGGAAATGACGATGGCGTTCCAGAGCTGCGAGATGAGCACCTTCGGCTTATACTTGATCTCCATGTCGGTAGTGGCGAGGATCTTGGAGTACATGCGCTTCGGGAGTCGCGAGAAGATGTTCCTCCAGGGCGTCAAGATAGAGGAGCCCAAATAGAAGGACCGAGCGATCGAGCATCCCGTGTTGAGCAGAACGTACCACAGGTAAGTATCGAGGAAGAAGAAGATCAAATCGGTGAAGAGCATGAGGCCGAGGGTGATCTGCGGCTGATACTGGCAGAGATACCTCTTCAGAATCGTGTCGCCCAGGCAGCTGGAAACGTCCATGAGCATGAGGTAGCGGATGGGATCGCGGATCGACAGGGTGAGATAGCCATAGGACGCTCCAAACTTGGCGCCGAAGACGGCAAGCCACATGCCGTAAGACAGAGCCATGTCGTTGCCACGAAGACGGGGGTAGCTCGCGGTGAAAGTCTGGCTTGCAACATATCTCCTCGAGTTCTTGGTCAGGTAGCTGCCGAAGAGGCCGCCGAGCGGCATGATCGAGAAGAAGGTGAACGAAAGGAAGGCGATGACAAGTTGCACGATACTGAGGGCAAGCGCAATCTTGCCGTTCTGCTTCTCGAGGTACTTCTCCGTGCTGCCTGCCGGCATGAAGACGTACACGCCAGGCGCAACGTTGATGGCAAAGATGACAATGAGGAAGAGCAAGCGCTTTGTCAAGTGCTGTGCACCAGCCCACCTGCGCGGGACATAGGCCCACTCGGCAAGCGTCGCCAGGACCTGGATGAGAGAAGCGATGGCGCCACCAAACCCGGCGAGCGAGTACAGCGCCGCATCGGGAGGCTGGTTATTAGCTTGCTGCTCGTAGTTGGGCGTGATGAGCGTTGGCATGTTGAAGGCGGTGTAGAACCAAAACATGGACAAGTGGATGATCCAAATGCGGTTGAAGTTGACGAGCAGGTGGAACCAAGAGCGCGTCTCCTTGTATGTCTTGAAGAAGACCTTCTTCCAGAACACGTCCTTGAGTCTGAGATAACGCTCGGCGGGGGGAATATCAACCAGCCGGCTCTTGTCCTCAAACACAATGCGCTCGATTCCTTCGGGATACCAGAACAGTTGGTTGCAGTCGTCATACCCAATGATCTGATTGTGGTCCCGCTCCCGCCGGACGTAGACACCGTTGGTGATCTCGTAACCCTGGTCTCTGCAGTACTGGTAAAGCGGCGTGATGATGTTGTTGAGGAAGGTGAACTCCTCGACAGGCTCCACCATGTTCTGGCAGGCCGGCGAGTTCAGGTAGTCATCGGCGCACTTGAAGATGAAGCAGAGACACTCGGGCATGAAGCGGACTTGGTTGGCCTCACCCCAGCAGAGCAGATAGAGCGCAAGCTGGCGAACGCGATCATGCTGGGACATGCGGTTCATCCTCGTCTTCCAGCGGTACTCGGCAGCCTCCAGCGAGTCGTCACCCTCCAAGTCCTGGAGAACTTCAGCCTCGTTCTCAGCCTCGCCCTTCTTCTTCTTCTTGTTCTTGCGATTGCGCTTGAGACCCCTGCCTTTGATATTGGCGAAGCCAACAGCGTCATCGAGGTCCAGGTGGGCAGCAAAATACCACTTGCGGTAGTTTGCATTGTCGCCGCCAATGTAGTCGGCATGGAGCGAAAGAAGGGCCTGATTCGGCGTCATGCGCGATGCGCGCGAGTCGAGGAGAGTCATGAAGTGGTCGTACATGTTGCGCATGCTGTCGCGCTGGAAACCGAACTTTGCCGTCAGATCGAGGAAGATGTCTTCCACCTCCTCTTTCGAGAGGGGAATCTGGGCATCGGACGTCCAGGCAGGATACGGCTCGCGCGAGCGTTGGCCAGCAGGCAAGACATTGCCGTAGTCCATGCCATAGTTAGGCGTCGACGCGCCAGACGACCGGTTGCCGCCGTACGAAATCTGTGAGGAAGGCGGCCGATATCCACGATTCCCACCCTGGCCGTCGTTGTAGCTGTTGTAGCGCTCGTCGCCGCGGCCGTAGTAGTCCATGTCGGCAGCACGGGCCATGTCAGAACGCATGGTGAAGTCGCTGAAAGTCTCGGAATCCTCTTCCGACCCGTTCCGATGACCATGGCCGTTCCCGTAGCCGCCGCGATCGTAGCCTTGGTCATAGTAGCCGTCGTTGTTGTTGTAGTAGTCATCGTGGTACTGGTCGTGGCCGTCGTAGTACCCGCCATCCTGCTGGTACGGGTTGTTTGGGTCCGCGTTGTAGTAGCCGCTGGAGAGAAATGTCAGTTCACAGCGCGATGGAAAAGGAAAGAGGAGACGCTACGCACGATTCATCATAGTACCCATCGCCTTGCTGTCCGCCACGGTTGTTGTGGTGGCCGTTGTTGTCATAGTAATGCTGGTCATCCTGATAGTACGAGTCGGTGTTGCCATGGTTGCCGTAACCGTCATCGTAATCGTGGTGGCCTTGGTCATGGCCCTGGCCATGAGCTTGGCCTTGGCCTTGACCCTGGCCCTGTGGATATCCCGACATGGTGGGTGTGGTGTGTGTCTGGGGGACGGAGGCAACAGTTAGAATTATGGAAAAGCAATGATCCCAGACGCGCAAGTGACCATGGCGAGGGATGCAATCATGGTGCGACTTACCGGATCAGCAACTCATGGAGAACCTTGCCGAGTCGAGTTGCGCGGTCGAGCCCTTGGGGTGAACAAGGCAGGAACGAGCGCTGCGAAGAACCGTTGAGTGTGCTGTTGCAGCGGTGTGCCGATCGAGCCCGTTGCAAGTGATTAGGATGGGTAACTGGGTGGCCGGCCACAACGCAAAAAAACGACGGGAGGGATCAGCGACGGTGGTGTTGTTGGTTGCTGAAGAGCAAGTGTCGGTGCTGGAGGCCGCAGTTGTTGATGCACAACACACAAGCGGGCTGAGCGATTGGCGGCGCGGTGGGGGCGCAGATTGCAGGTGTTGGCTTGGAGATGACAGGTCTATGCGTGCGCGTGCAGGCAGGAGCGCTGGTCGATTGACCTTGACTGAGAGGCTCCGTGCAAACGATCTTGGATCCTGAGCACCAAAGAGAAAAAAAAAGATGGCCGGTTTCTTCAGCCAACTCTTTCCAACACGTGCGTCGTTCCAAAATGGCCCTCCTTCGTATTAACGATTGACGATGCCGGGTCTATCTCCGTCGTGCGGGCTGGGTTGCCGAGGGCTTCGTGTCTCGAGCGTCGGCACGCAAGGAGCTGCGGAAGCCAACGACTGGCTGGGAGGTCGGGTTTGCCGCTGCAACTGGCGCCGCTGCACAACCACAGGAATTCCTCACGGATGGGCCCAAAACGAAAGATGGGAGGAGGGGAGGTGCGAGCGAGTGTCGGGGAAGTCGAGGGAAAGAAAAAGCTCCAGCCCAGGAGAGGTTGAGGGGAGTCTGGGACGAGGAACAGGGAAATGGGAGGAAAAAGGAGGCATTCAAGGATTGCGTGCGTTTCGTCGTTACGGAAGGAGACAGGGCCCAGCCAGAGACGGGGCGGCTTGCTGGCCACGACTGGGGTGATGGTGGTCTCGCCAGGGGTTCTGGAAAGGGGAGGGACGGGCAGCCAAGACAAGGCCGTGTCGATAGCAGCGTCCGTACGGTACGCGGCAGGAATTGCAGCTTGCTCAGTTCTCTCCATGAGGATTCCGTTTGCCAGCCGACTGATGCAATGTCTTTCGCTCGACAACAGAAGCGACGGAATACTTGCCATGAAACCACTTGACCGCGTGTACACCATGTGTCAGCCAGGCTAGTTCAGTACTTTCTCCCTTCATCAGTTCATTTCTGTACCGAGGGGAGCTCATCAGCACCTCTGTTTGAGAGCTGTAACCCCAGAGCTCATCCAGCTCAGGTACGATCGCCCACAGTGTCCTTCTCACAAACTCGGGGCTCCGCTCTCCAGGGGCTCACTGCCGCGACTCCATCTTGCCACTTGCACCGGATTTTCTGCCGGGAAGTTGGGCCTTTCAGGCCTGTCGTTCAATTCTGGCCGTTTTCAAAAAGTATTGGGCCTGGGACGCTGCAAGAGCCCCTGGCAAGCCCCCGTTAGTGCAACTTGAGCGCCGGGACATCCGTTAACCCACCTCCCGCCACGATCGAGCATTGGCGGGTTCCATAATGGAGGCCCGTCCAATCAGACCACGGACGGCCCTTGCAGCAGGAATTTGAGCAGACGCGTTGGCGGTCTCTGTCGTCTGCAACAGACTGTCAAGCCGAAATTATGGTGCGTCGGATCCCGCTTGCTCCGCCACTCTCAGCTCCCCTATCCCCCTGAATCCAATGCAGCCAGAGGGTTTTGCAAGGTACCCCCCTGGTTCATGCATCGCGGCTTGCTGTCTCGCGTTCCTCGAAGCTTGCTTCAGAAGGCCGATGACGACAGTGCTGAAGAAAAAGGTAAAAACAGGGAAGGGGGCCACCCATCGAGACCATCGAGATAACAGCAGCCGCAGCTTTCTGGAAGCCTTCTCGTACGAAGATTTCAAGGCATTGAACGCGGTGGCTGGTTTCGTGCCTCGAGCGCCTTCGAATCGAAACGGTGTTGAAGGATTCTTGTTTCGCGCTGCAGTCCCCAGAACGGCAGGGCCGACTGCAATCGTCCCCACGGCGCTCACGCGGCTTCTGCTCTGAACCCCTCGTACAACAGGCAGAAGACGCGGACACGAGCAGGTTGCACTGCCACGAGACACCCAAAAATGGGGGCATTCCCTCAACAACACGAGCTGTTGGCCCCCGAGCATGTCGAGCCCGATTCGTCGAAGCGAGCTGTCAACAGCTGCCATGACTGGAGCTTACCGCTTGGAGCCATTGCACTGCAAAGTTGAGGTGTCGCGGCCGCGCGGGTTCTTTTTCGGAGGGTTATTCCCAAGTTTCCACCGCGAGAATTGCAAACTGGAGTCGTCTTTGCCAGGAGCTCCGTTTTCCAAAACCCGGTTGATCCGAACACAGTGCGTAACAGGTGGCCTCGGCCCCCCTCCCTTCACTGCGCCTGTTCGGTTCGCGGTTGTGCCCCCTGGGTTTTAATTCAAACCATGGCTGGAGATTGGCCAGCGCTTCCAGCAATCTATTTCCAGTGCAAGTGGTTGACAGACCTGTGCGGATTTTGTGCTGCAACGACAGGTGGTCCACCCTTGCATTTCCGGTTCCAGGCCGTTGCAGCCCGCGCTGCCAAGGCAGGTCGTTGAATGGCTTATTTGGGCATAGCTCCGAGCAATTTCAAGGCCGATGACGATGTTTTCAATCTGTCGTGCCCTGTTCTGGAAACTTTGAACCAGAGAACAGCTTTGATCGACGGGGGTTACCGCCATGATCTGGGCAGGTTGTGCTGGCCGTGCATGAACTGGGAGTGATATCCCCTCCATCGGAAAGGTTGTGCCAACTCGCCCAACCACTCGGCCAACGAGGGGAGAGATCAGCCTGCATCTAACCTCAAGCAGGCTTTTTCTCTAATGTTAGCGCAGGTGGTAGCTGTCAACAGCGTGTCGTGTCACGGTTCAGCAGACGTCTGGACGGCTCTTACAAGGCATCTCCGTTTCGGTCGTGCAAGAAGGGTGTTGAGACAACGGTCCCTGCATTGCTGTGTATTTCTGTATGTGTGCCGGAAGGCTTGATGTGCGCTCGCCACACATGCAGGACAGATGCACGTTCTGTACGGACAGCTCGCAAAACCATGAGTGGCATCGGGAAGTGTTTCGGCCTCAACGCGATTGCGAGATGGAAGCAAAAATGCGATGAATAGCCTGATGCCGCTCCTCATCCCATCATGCGATGGACAAGATCCGGGGAGTGGCCCTAGGCAGAATGCGGGATCACATCTCACCACCGGATGGCTAAATCAGGGCCACGTTCGGGAACCGAGCCGTACTTCGCTTGGAGCCTGGACACTGATCACCGGATGCCTGCAAACTCAACAGACGTTGGTTTTCTCCACAAGAGACATAAGCTCAAGACAATGTAAGGTATTCAGTGCAAGACATGCGGTGGAAAAGTGGTAGGTGGGGAGGCCGGTCGCTCAATATCAGATGATCCGCGTCTTGCATCTGGAACAAGATGCCCTCGTGGCTTTGGGCCTGCAGTACTTGCGTGACAGATAGATGGGATATTGGCTACATTGGCAGCTGTCTGACCGCTGCCCACATGAATATTCCGATGGCGAGGCCTGCCTCGGGATCGAGCTGTCTCGGGAGCCCCATACCGATAGAGCGGAGGGCCATCTCGAGCTTCGTAACACCAGCCCCCAGACCTCAGGGAGAGCAGGCCACACTAGAGACTCGTGCCGAAACGCGTCGCTCCCCACACCGTTTCTTCTGTGGAGCGAGACATGAGTCGCCGGGCTGCAAGTCAACAACATGCCTTTCTCCACGATCGCCGGCTCTATCTCCGGCAATGGCTGCGGTGACCGTGGATTTCGCACAAGAAACACGGATGGCATGTGGAACGGGGCAGAAGCACCGAGTCGGTTCCGAGGGAGGTCCAGAACACGTAGACTCTCTTGCGAGTCGCGCCAGGAGGGGAATTGTGTCCCACAAGTGAACCTGCGCAGGGAAAGCCCAGGGCAGCAGCAACTCTGTATCTTGGGTGTTGTGCTTTGTGCTGAGAACCCAAATTTCAATGTAGTAGGTTGATGGTGGTGGGAAAGATGAATCTTATCGACAACGCTTCAAGCCGTAGCCCCCACTTCAACACCGTGTTGCCCCTGGCAACAACGCAGGCGGACCTCCGATTCATCTTCGAATCCGAACCAGCCTTCCTGCAACCGCAGGTCCTTTACGCAAATTCCATCCCGACATTATCTTATTCAAGTGGTAGTACCAACTTCCGAGTTTTTAGGCATGGCGAGGTTAGCGAAATCGTCGACATCCTGGAGCGACGACGACGAAGATGAGTTTCCCGACATCGGTGCTCTTGTCGGCAGAAAACAACTGCAAGACCAAGAAGATGCATCGACCACACAGTCAAAGACAAAGGGGCGGAAAAAGACAGATGAGTCAGCAAAACCAGCACCAGCAGTTAGGCGGCGGAAACTGGGACCTTTGACCGACAACTTGTTGCTGAGGGCTTGGACACCGGACAATGCTGGAGAACGCAAGGAAGAGAAACGCTCGTTCAACGAGAGACAAGCCACGATACCACGACGAGCGAGGGTTGAACTCAGGACCAGGAGCACAAAGCTAGCTACAGCCATCCCCTCATCGCCAGCCGACGAAGACGAGGAATATGTTTCAGCCCAAGAGGAGGTCTCCATCATTGAAGAGGTGTCCATGTTTGACGACACATTCCACTCGTGCGACTCGGAGGGTTCCGAGTTTAGTGGTCTCGAGGACAGCGAAGAGGGAGACGAGGATTTTTTTGCGGACCCCCCGTCGAGGAAGGCTTCGACGAAGTCAAGAATTCAGATCGGAAACAGGAAACGGTCAGGGCAAGGCGGCGAGGCGGAAACAAGCAGAGAGGCCTTTGAGGTGCTAGAGGATGAAGAGGGAAATAAACCAGACCGAGCACCCAAGAAGACCCAAGATGATTTACCAAGGCCTGCAAGGGGGCGAAAGCTCGGAAAACCGGGCAAGGAACTCGCAGATACCATGTCGAGACTTCGGCTGTGAGCTTTATCTACTTCGGTACATACCGTGCGCTCGTTTCACTGACTCTCTTTACAGGGACGAGACTGAGGGAAACTCACGAAGAGCCAAAACTTCCAGACCAAGCGGCCGGGAAGTGACACCTCCACCAACACCTCCAAAATCCCGACCTGGTCTCGTCTCGCCCAGGAAGCTGGCCCGCATTCCCATCACCCCCCACCGTCCGTCATCCGACATGTTTTGGAGCCAGGAGTTTGTTGACGACTGGAACGACGAGCACTCCCCCCGCAAACAGCTGTTCCCGGATGCTCTGGCAGCGAGGCAAAAGAGTCCAACCAAGGAGCACAACCCTGAGAAAACGTCGCAAAAGACGGCAGCAGCAAAGAAGACATCCGAGCGCGAGGCAAAGAAGGCCTTTGAGAAGGCCAAGCACGAACTGGCCGAGAGGTTCCTCCAAGAACTCGATACCACCATCACCAACGGCAAACTCGCCGAGCTCTCCGCCTCGACAGGCGGCATCAAGCTCATCTGGACCAACAAGCTCAACACCACCGCCGGCCGCGCCAACTGGAAGCGCGAGACGATCCGCAGCCGCCATCCCGACGGCACCGCGGCCGGCCCCGACTCCACCACTGCCACCAAGCACAAGCACCACGCCTCCATCGAGCTCGCCGAAAAGGTCATCGACGACGAGCACCGCCTGCTCAACGTGCTCGCGCACGAGTTCTGCCACCTCGCCAACTTCATGGTCAGCGGCGTCACCAACAACCCGCACGGGCGCGAGTTCAAGGCGTGGGCGGCGCAGTGCTCGCGCGCGTTCGGCGACCGGGGCATCCAGGTCACGACCAAGCACTCGTACGACATCGACTTCAAGTACGTGTGGCAGTGCGTCGCGTGTGGGACCGAGTTCAAGCGGCACTCGCGCAGCATCGACCCGGCGCGGCACCGCTGCGGGAGCTGTAGGGAGGAGCTGCGGCAGACGAAGCCCGTGCCGAGGAAGAAGAAGGAGGACGGTGATGGCAGTGGCGGCGGCGGCGGTGGCGGTGGTGGAGGTGGTGCGGTGAGCGCGTACCAGGCGTTCATGAAGGAGCAGATGCGGTTGGTCAAGGAGGAGAATCCCAAGAGTCCGCAGAAAGAGATCATGAAGATCGTGGCAGGGCGGTGGGCGGCGCAGAAATCGTCCAGGGCGATGTCCTCGTCAACGACGCCCGATGCGTCGATTCAGGAGGTGACAAAGGACTTGGCGGACTTGGCCGTGTAGGGGGGCCGCGACAAGCATTATTTACTCGTTGTCAGTGTAGAAACAGTGTAAATGAATAACTATGCCAACATGGTCATGAGCTCATCACAGAATTGCCACCTCTTTCATCCAACGCCAGTCCCAACTATCAGGTCAATACATATGAGACGCCGAGATCTCTCCAAACCCGCTCGCTTAAATTCATACCAAACCAACCCTCCTCTAAGTCTACACTTCGTCAAACAGCCGCCAGCTCTTCACCTCGAACGTCGACCAAATCCGGGCCGCAAACTCGACCGCGTCCCCAATCAGCTCGCCCTGCTTGCCCAGCGCCAGGTCGACATCCTCCTCGTCGTACTCCCCCTTGATGTGCGGCACGTTGATGGTGATCAGGATGTCGGTCTTCTCCTTCTCGAGCCGAACTAGCGTGAGGATCAAGGCGGTGAAGTCGGGCGCTGTCCTCCGGGACTCTTCGCCGCCTTGGGGGGTCTGGGTCGCAATGAGTGTGTACGCGGGTATGCTCTCACTATTTTATCGTTCGGTCACGGTTAGTATCGGGTGGATGAGGGGGAATGGGGGATATCGCCGAAGCAGGACACAAAGACGTACTCGAGATGAGTGAACTGTGTCTCGGTCGTGTTCCAGACTTTGACGGTGTCGGCGTCGTCGCCGACCAAGTCCTCCAAGTGAATCGTCAGAGCGCGGCCATCGCGCTCGAGGCCTTCGCCGGGGGCGTCGACGCGCTGGGTGATGTCGAAGATGATGGAGGTGAAGCCGTCCTTGTCGAGGTAGACTTCTTGGTTGTCGGGGACTTCGCGGATGGTGCTGGAACAAGGGGTTAGTTTCTTTGGTGGCTGGTCAGACAAGCGCAGGATCCCGGCATACCTCACATCAGCAAAGTTGTCAGGCAGATCGCAGACGAGCGCCCCGCCGAAGAGGCTTGTCTTTTTGAACCCGTGAGGCATGGTGGTGTTCGGGAAGGCTACCGAGTATGTGCACAATACACAAGCAACTGGTGTGGGTTTTTTAGGATTGCGGGTGTTCCGGCGGCGAAGGAGGAGTCAGGTAGTTGGCGCCGAAGTTGCTGTCGCAAGTTGGTTTGCGCCTGCGACAACCAGGCAGGGCAGAAAGTGACATCAAGCAGCTGCAGCAGGGTGATGGCGGGGTCGTGCTGCAGGCAGGTGGCGGGGTACTTCGGCCACAAGGCTGCAGCGCTGCAGAGGTCTGGTGGCTTCTCAAACTGGGGGGATTCTGATCTCCCGTCGTCTCGCAATGAGGACATGTCTAAATCAACTGAACCTGGCCAAGTCCGTACATTATACTCATCCAAAACCGCCATGCAATCAATGACTACATTTCCTGGTCAAGGTAGTACCTACAGGCACTTCTGCAAAGGAGTGAACTGCTCTTGAGGTTCAGGACATCCAGGTCTCTCTATGGAGTACCCCGCCCTAAGCCCCCCGCCGGTCGCGATCCGTCCCGTCTGAACCGCAGGTCGGCGCCAGGTGCAGCTTAACCGGACATTTCCCCATTGAATCAAACGTCAGATAGCCCCTCCCAATTGACTTCCCGTACACATCTCCGTCACTTGTGTAGACACAACCCAATGGCGAGCAAAATGGCCTCCTGCATCTTTTGCAAGATTATCAAGGGCAAGTGAAGCAATCCAAGCTCCTCGAGCTCCGCCAAAGCTCTCCCCACTCCAGCTTCCAGCTAACCCTCGGCCAACCCGCCAGGCGAGATCCCCTGCTTCAAGCTCCTGGAAACAGACAAGACGCTGGCCTTCCTCGACATCAACCCGCTCAGCCAGGGACACGCCGTACGTTCCCATCTTTATAGCCGACATACCTCTCTCAGCCAGACCACTGACAACACCTGCCCTTCCACAGCTCGTGATCCCCAAGCACCACGGCGAGAAGCTGACCGACGTCCCCGATGACCACCTGTCCGAGATTCTGGTACGTCCCACCCGCACGCCGAGCCATAGCTATGGTTCTACAAAAAGCCACGAGACTGACATGGACGTCGTTGCCTTGCTAGCCCATCGCCAAGAAGCTGGTCGTCGCGACGGGCGCACAAGAGTACAACATCCTGCAGAACAACGGCCGCGGGGCACACCAGGAGGTTGGCCATGTGAGTCGACTAAAAGACCAACACTGTCGAACATAGAATGGTATCCGCTGACCAGAGTGACACGAAACAGGTGCATTTCCACATGGTACGTCCCGTGGTCCCTTGCTCCTCGACACCGCGCGACAAATAGAACGGACCGCTAACTTGAGCTCCAGATCCCCAAGCCCAACGAGACGGAAGGCCTCGGGATCAGCTGGCCGCAGCAGAAGACGGATATGGAGAAGCTCAAGAAGCTGTTTGAGGAGATCAAGTCCAAGGTGTGAATGGCAGAGGACAGCCAACCTGGCCGAGGGAGTTTTAGATGGGTCCCTCCAACCGGGGTAGAGCAATAAACGTATTCGTCTAAATCCGGGCCCAACCGTAATATTGAACGCTGTTGGATATCATATACTCCCAACTACGCACCACCGCCATCTAGTCAACATCATCCGCCGACGTCTCAGCAACAGGGGCCAGAGCCGGTGGGGCGGCAGCAGGAGCAGCAGCAGCAGCAGCAGCAGTCCCGTTGGCCACCTCGGGCTTTGCCTCGGGATACCAATCCAGCTTCCCGCCGGGCAACAGCACCCCGATCCGGTCATAGTAGGACCGCGCGCGCAGATACGGGTCCACATTCCAGTAGTCCTCGCGGAGCCGCGCCGCGATGGCGTTGCGCCTCTCCTTGATCTCGGCCGCCTTGTCGGCCTCGCCGCCGTGCTGGATCCACTCGAGCGTGGCCTTCTCGTACTCCTTGTACAGGCCCTCGCGCGCCGCCAGCAGCCGGTCGCGCGTCTCGGTGTCGCTCAGCCGGGCGTTCTCGCCCTCGACCGGCTCGACGTACTGGTACGTCCAGTCCTCCTCGCCCTCGAGGTCCTTGGGGATGTGCTTGATGGGGATGAACTCCTCCATCTCCTTGGCGTTGTTGGTGAAGTGCACCTTGTTGGCGACGACGGGGTCGAGCCAGCCGCGAATTACCTTCCAGATGCCTGGTGGGGGTTTGTCAGAGGCGGCTCAGGCGCCAGATTAAAACGGGAGGGTTCGCACCTTGGAAGATCCAGGGCGCCTTGTGCACGAGCACGGTGCCCAGGCACTCAGGGTAGTTGGCTTCGAAGCACTTGATCATGAACTTCACGGGTGTGTAATCCTAGGGCTGTTAGCAGCGGGCTGGGGTGAACGAGAAAAGGTGAGGCGGCGTACCATGTTGGCCATGGAAAAGTTGGTCATGTCGAAAACGATGGTCTGTGGCAGTCAGCATGTTGTGACCGTCACACAATCGATGATCCAAGTCCAAACTCACGGCTGTGTCCACCGGCGGCTGCAGCACCATGCGGCAGGTCTCGATGAGATAGACTGTGTATCTCTCCAGAGCCTCCTCGGCCTGCTCGCCCTGCTTGTGCAACCTGACGTTGACGAAACAGAGGGGCCTCCCCTGCTTGTCGTGGCCATGCACGTAGCTGATGCCCTTGCGGATCTGGGTCATGAAATCGTGCGCCAACCTCTTCGCGGCCGGGTCGCTGCTCTTCTCGGCTGCCAGCGCCGCAGCCTCGCCGTTCCTCATGATGTCCTCATCCACCTTCATCTCCTGCGCCCGCCAGTTCATGGTCGAGACCAGCATGATGAGCGCCCTCTCAGCGTCCCACTTACGCGCCCTGAGAAAGCGGAGCACGAGCGCATCCGGGTGGTCGTGCTTCACCATGCTCCAGATGGTGTCCCGGATAGACTCAGGAGACTGGCTGGCCAGGGTTTCGTAGAAGTGCTTGGTCTGGCCGTACTTGTCGGCCTCCCCATCCTTCAAGTTGAGCACGACTGACGCGTTCGGGGGCGCCGCTGAGGACGACTCCCCTTCATCCTTCTTGCCCTTGCGCGAGAAAAACGACATGCGGCTCTTCTTGGACTTCTTGGCCTCCTCATCTTGCGCCTTCTCGGCAGCGGAGCTGCTGTCGGCGACGGCGCCATCCTGCTCCTGGCCGACTGCGCATACCTGAAAGATCAGCTGCCATAGCCGCCTGAGCTTCTCCTCCTGCTCAGGGGTAAGGGTCCCGGGCCGCCCCGGGGCGGTATCTGCCGTCATGTTGTCGACGAGCTCCGTCAGACCGTTCACACTTTCCGCACTTTGCGAAACGGACTTTCGTGAGCGCAGCGTGTAGTAGGCTGCGACTGCGAATCCTCCAGCAAGCGCAATGACAAGGCCCGACACAGAGGCAGTCAGGGGCCGGCGGTATTGGTCCTGGCCCTGTGCTGGATGATGACCGCGTTTGACCTTGGGTCCAACAACTCTGTTGCCGCTTGAAAGGCTTCGTGAGAGAGTGGATGGAGCAACTGCTGAAGTCTGAGGCCGGCAAGGGCGTGAAAATCGGATGCCACGAGACGCAGCAAGGCCAAGGCCGAAGGGTCTAATGAAGGTGCGAGTTGGGTGGAACGAGTGGGCTGAGAACCCGAGTGGCGCGCGCATAGGAAAATATCACCAAAAAAGCCCCAGAACCCGAGATGGCTGCCAGTGCGCAAAGCAAGCAAGACAGATACTGTTTACAGGGTTCTCGGCAGCAGGTTAGGCTATCCCGGATATGCGTGTCAGCTTGGGGGGCGTTAACAGTGGCACGGATCACAGATCGCAACGGAGGCAAGAACAGCCCGATGCCGTGACTGTTCTCAGAAGTGCTGAGGGCTGGGAACTTCTAACATACGTCAAGGGGTAGGTAATTGATACTAGGGAATCAAGGTGTCGCTTAGGTAGAGAGCCCCCCAGTAACCAGTCGGATCGGGATGTCGCGGCAACTCCACTTCCACACCAAACAGGAGGTATGACCGGCCGGAGGTGTTGATGGGTTGGTCTGGAGGCCGCCGAGAGAGAGAGGCTGAGGACGGGACGCTCAGTTCAGTTCCCAGTTTACGTGAATCCGTCAGCGGGGCACCCACGGCAGACCGGATCGCCGGTGCTCACAAGACCGAGCCGAAGCGAAGAATCTGCAGGAACAAACGGTAATTTTGATGAGAATCCGGACTTCGGGCTGTCTTGGGACTCCGCTCCATCCGCTTCCCTTGTCAAGTGGACATTGGCTACTTTTGCTTGAGCCGGCCACAGCTCGCTCGAGCCAGGAATCCTCCATCCGGGTGCTCCGCAAGCCGAAACTGCATGAATAGCCATGTGGGAAATGACGGTCGGCTGGTTTTGTCGAGAAGTCATGAGTGGCCAGGACGACCCCACCGTGCATTGTCGCGTCTTGGCGGGATCTTAGCGCGCACCGCATCCATGGCGGGGCTGGTTGATGCGGGGCGCTCGCCAAGACCTCGATTGACGATTGGGGAAGCAAACAAAACACCACCAGGTCAACAATCACCACCACATCAACCACAAAATACCGAGCACGCGACAAGATAAGCTCTCAAAAATGGCACACGACGACAACAGCCACCGTCGCGCGCGCTCTACCTCGCGCTCTCGCCCCACGACACCCCTCCGACCCTCATCCCGCTCCTCGTTCAGGGACTCGGCCCGCAACAGCGTTCAGGGCGATGGTGCCTCGTTCCCGCTCAACACGTTCGAGCCCGCCTTTGCCGAGCTCTCCGATGCCGTCGCCGACCTCGAGGCCAACATGATGCACTTCCAGCTGATGCACGAGAGCCTGGCGCGGTTCAGCGAGAGCTTTGCCAGCTTCTTGTACGGGCTGAACATGAATGCGTTTTGCGTCGACTTCCCGGAGGTAGGGATCCTCAGCTACTGCTTGGGTTGGAGTGGGTGCTGACCTGGCATACATGACAGGGCCCTATGGCAGAATCGTTCCGGCGGATGAAGTTGAGGGAGGAGGAACAGCAGCAGCAGAGTAGGTGCCGTTTGGCGACGGTATAGCGGAGAATGGGTTGCTAACACAGCTTCAGGCGCCACCAGGCTTCCCGAACGAACGGCTGGTGAAATTGATACCGAGACTACGTTCATGTGGGGCCCTTCGCAACGGACCTCCTGACCTCAAACTGACTCTGTGTAGGACGACGGATACCTCATTTGTCGAGAACCCCCCGACATCTGCCCGGCCAACGCGGAAATACCAACAACCGGCTTCAAGTCGTCAGTCGCGAGTTCCGGCGCCCCCAACATCCACAAGAGGGATGGCGTCTACGAGAGGAGCGGCCAGGGGTGGAAGAGGGGGTACCGGGGGGACGCGGCCGAGCGGGCTTGCGAGACCAAAAGGCCGTGGCATTCGATGAAGATGCCAGGTGGTATTGACTAATTCCGGTTGAGAAACCAAAATGGCAATGTCGGTGCGTGTTGGAGAAGCGCGGCAGCCAGGACGAGGCACAATGCTGTGGCAGAGGCCGATGATCCGTGACCCGCTCAATGGCGGAGGGCTGGAGGTCTTGGCCGGCTCTGTTGGTACACGAGCAACGTCTCGTGTGACGAGAGATGGCAGAGTACCAGGGTCCTCTCCAGTCCCATCATAACTCAGACCGGGGTAGCAGATGACCACTTTTAAGAGCCGTTCATCGCGCTGTCTAGATACTCCCTCACCCGCGTCAAGCACTCCTCCTCACCCAAGTTCACCCAAGATCCAACAGCCGCGACCGTCTTGTTCTTGGACTTTAGGCCTTGGGTGATCTGGAGATCCGACTTGGGGAGGTTGAGGACCTGGACAGTATCCATAAGTAAATGGAGAGAGGCAGACAAAATACCAAGATACGAACCTCGCTCAAGACCTTGATAACAGCCTTGTTGGCCTCCCCCTCGCGCGCCTGCGCAGCTACGCAAATGTCGACGGCCTCATCATCTACCGACGCGATGCCCTCGCGGTTCTTGCTTGCTCCTGGTTTGACGTTGCAGCGCATGTAGAGGGTGTTTTGGGCGGACTTTTTCGTCGCGGCGACGTACCAGATGGCGCGGGCTGACATGGGCGGCGTGGTGGCTGACGGGTCTGAGCATGGGAGTCAGAATCCCCAGCCATTGGTGGGGCGGTTTGGTTTAGCTGTGCCAACTCCTCTGTGTCAGCGTACTTCCACTTGTCAAACTGGGCAACAACCTTGCCCTTGCCAGGGCCGTCGCAGTGGATGCATATCCAGAATAACACCCAGAAGAACGACTCGAAGTCGTGCATGAATGCATGCTGCTCGCCCAGAAGCGCCCCGATGGCCATGAAAGCTCTCGTTCCGGTCTTCCACTCGGCTCGCTCATAAACCGGTATCACCCCACACCACCCGTGACCATGCTTTGGGAGTTCACCAATGGGATTGGTCAAAGGCCCCACAAGGGTCCGTGTGTGGGCCTCGGGAGACAACTTCCAAGCTTTGGAACCACACTGTGCCAGGACTGAGAGTCAACTGTCTGTCTCAGAAGATGGCGACAACCCAATGTTGTCTGCAACAGGTACGGCACCTGATACGACGGCTAATTCATTATGTAGGCTCGGGTTGTGTCCTTCCAACTATTTTTTTCTCTTCTCCTTTCCCTCTTTTTAACTGCAGATCTCGGGCCTTTTCAGCGCTCACGAGATAGTTGAAGGTTCAGATGGATGCCCGGTTCAGCTGAAGGATGGGGAAACATCAAACTCCTAGGTTCCCAGCATTCAATATACGGATTTCAAACTACCAAAGATTATCTACAATGCAGTGTAGTTACATGAACTAAGCGTCGACACTCGGCTGGCGCTGATGGACTTGGACACTAAAAACTGTTTGGGACCGTGGCGTTCTCGTGGGCCGGGCGGCTGAAGCTGAGCGGGGCAGAGAGCCTCGCTCACAGTTGGCAGACCAGGACGGACTGACTCCGACTTCTCTCCTGTCCCCGGTTCTTCTCCAACCTTCATGACAAAGCAATCAACCAGAAACATGCGGAATAATGGCTTGGTCGGTGACCACGCCAAATCAGGGACCAGCCACTGTCCCCTTCACGCCGCCCACCTCGTGTCTGGGGACAACCACCTACACGACCCAGTATTCTGGCGTCCCTGCTGGGTTTACTCTCGGCACCGACCTTGACTGCTTTCCTCCCCACACCTCCGCCCTGGTCTCGCCCACTACCAGCTTTGTCAAGCTCTACTCGCCTGGTATCTGCCCAGTCGGCTACGTCTATGCCACGCCGTGTAAGCCGACTAGCCAAAAACAAAAATGAAAAAAACATATGCTTCCGTTAAGATTGACCAGAACACAGACACAAAGTCAATCAACGGCCAAGACTATGATGACAGTGTCACGCGCTATATCTGCTGCCCCAAGTTCGTGCTTTTTTTCATCTCCCAGAGGGCACCACTCCAAAATCCATTCAGCTCCCCAAAATGTTCTCTCCCAACGAACAACATTCACCACTAACCTACCCGGCTTATTAAAAGCACCTTCACCGCAAGCTTTCTTGAATTTTATGACCACGAGATCTGCGTTGTGACAACCGATTTTGTCCCTTATGCCACTGCGACCGATAGCCGGTTGCCACCGCACACGGCTGTGGCCACCTTCGCATTCGGAGACCCCACCGGTGTGGTGACGGCCAGCCCGATAATTGTTGCCTGGAAGAAAAAAGACGAAAAGGTTTTGGCCGCGTTGGCGGATCGTGGCGTCTCCCCGGAGTGGCCGCCCACCATCGCCGCGGAGTAAGTCGCAACTTGACACCTCAGTACAGTGGACGGCTGGAATGGAGCATTGAAAGCATTCTCCAAGCTAATTTGGCACATTCAGGAGGCTAGAAACTATCCTGCTCGGGGTACTCATTCCGGTACCAATTATACTCATCACCCTCGCTGTTCTCGTCTATCTACACATTAAGAGACGGTTGCTCGTGCGATGGGGATGGCCTCCCTTTGTGCGCGGAGAGAAACCTGAAGAGATACCCGACAGCGAGAGCGGCGGGTGGGTGGGAAAGGGAGAACTTCATGCGGAATCCTGCCATGCAAACCAAGACCGCGAAACCCAGTCTCCTTCCCAACCTCCCTTCGAACTCCACAGCGATTCCGCGGCGGCCCGGGAAGCTGATTCCCGCCAAGTGCCTGCCGAGGTGAATTCTGCAATGCTGGGCAGATCAGATACTGCGGCAAAACCCGCCGCTGAGACGACGAGCGCTAAGGAACATTAGGTGGTCAGGGGCGCTGTTGGGTGGACGCAGCTTGGACATAGATGGCTGGCATTCGAGAGAGTAATATTTGCTTGTCACTGGAGGAAGCGAAAGGGGGAGTGTGTTTCAAAATACACTCTCGGTACAGATATGGGTATCTTTCAACTTCGTACTAAGGTACCTAGGTAAATCTCAATCAAACATCTCGCTGATTTCCAAGTTCCTCGCCCTCATCCCGGGTAGCCGCCAACTCCAGCTGCCGCCTCCTTGCAACTCACCATATCCACGTCCACGGGCTCTTACATTGCCATTCATTTCAAGTTCCTCATGACGTGTTGATCCCAGACAGTACATTGGAGACAAACGATCCAAACCCACCGACTTCCATCGCTTCCTACTTTCTTCACTTTCTCAAAACTCCGAATCCTTGTTAGTACACGAAATCTCCCAGAATGTGCATTGTTCAAAATCCGAGCCCAGAATGCGGGCCCGTCTCCTCACTGGCCAGCAAGATGCCCTCAAATCGCCAAGGGATCTCAGTGCAGTCTGTTGTGACACATCCCTACAATGAGCAGTCTTTAAAACATCAGTGGAGTCTGCGGGGTAGCGTGCGTGTGGTGGAATGGCTGAAACCGAAGGCCCAAGTATGCAGGAAGACGAGCAGCTCTCCCCATCCCAAAGAACGAATTGTTTAAAATTAGACCGTTTCGAAGGTCGGCTTTGCGACCTAACCTCACAGGCAGGCATCTTTCGGGGAAGAGAAGCCGGCGGGCTGTTCTCTTTCTTCTCCTCGAGCAACTGCCTTATTCAAGTTCACGCACCTCGCGTCCCCAGAAGCCGAGCCACGCCATTCAGCGAGCCTCCCATTCTTAAGGTCGTACTACGGCTTCGTATCTACTGATAGCGTAACGTTACCTACCCCAAATCCGGCTCGTCTTGTTCAAAGATATAAGTCGTCTTTCGCTCCAAAGTCCCCGGCCTTACCGCCTTGTCGGTACTCGCCTACCCCACGTACTCAAGAAACCGTGGATCAGGTGCGTTTATAAGACGATCACGACGGCGACTTACAGCACCAAAACTGGGAAAACCGAAAAAACCAATGAAACCAGAAAGCCGACTGCCACGAAAAACTGTTCTGACTCGGATGATTACGATCCAGATGCCATGCAGACGGATGATCAAAGCGCGGCGTTAGAAGCTCCCAAGGATGAACAGATGGGTCGGTGGAGGTCTGCAGCATATGATCGGTTCTCAATGAACTTTGAACTTGTTCTCTCTGGACCGTGTCATTCTTTCAGGTATGAAGACGAGTTTGATGGAATCATTGAGGGGAGGAGAAATTCATTTTATGCACGGAGCAGACCATAAATGACAACACTTATTTATGCAACTTGAACCGAGTCAAGGACAGAGGAGTAGTCTGCATCCTATAAGGGGTTCCGTAGATCGATTTCCAGATGTTATATCATCGAGTTATGCTTGCTGGAAAGAGAAAACAAGTGTCAAGCTTGATATCATTGGGCCAAGACAATCGTCTCCCTGCTCACCGTTCTGTGACTGAATCAAGCAGCGAGTGGGAAAAAAGTGAAAAGAAAAACGGAAGAAGATCAGCAGCCTTGAAAAAAGAAAAGGCAACGAGGTATCATACCCAATAAGTACCTCCTAAATGTTGCGTTATGAGACTGGAGACTAGTATGGGCAAAGGAAAGCGGTATAACCCTAACCCTATATTACACCCCTAGTCCAAGCAACAAGGTGATGTCACCACAACCAGGCAACTTGGCTGCCAAGACAATCAAAACACGGAGCTTCGGATAAGGTGCAATTCCCAATTGAGCCTCACCACCACTGACCTTGACCCCAATTCAAGACACACAACCCCCTCCTCCACACCTGACTCTTCAAAAACCAACCACCAAACCAAACAACCCAAAAATGTTCCGCTCCGCCCTCCGCCGCTCACCGCCCGGCCCCCACCACCCGCCGGCCGCGCGCCCTCCTCCCCACCCCTACCCCCATCACCACCACCCGCGCTTCGCAGTTCCACACCACCCGCGCGGCGTTCATCCAGCCCGGCGACCCCCTCCCGGACACGGACGCCCTGATGGAGACGACGCCGGCCAGCGCGTCAACCTGGCCGAGGAGGCGCAAAAGGTCAACAACATGCTGCTGATTGGCGTGCCGGCGGCCTTCTCGCCGGCCTGCTCGGCGACCCACGTGCCGGGCTACATCAACCACCCGCGGGCGCACGAGTTTGAGATGATTGGGGTGGTGAGCGTCAATGACGTGTTTGTGTGAGTAGAAGTCCCACTTTGGTTCCCTTGAGGTGAATGAAGTGAGGTGGTTGGTTGGTTGCCTTTTCTGGGTTTGTTGCTGACCTGGGATGGGAACGTATAGCATGAAGGCGTGGGGTGAGACGTTGGATCCGGCTGGGACCCAGGGGGTAAGTCCCATCTGTATTTGTTTTTGTGTTTTTTTACTGTTGGTACAAAGTTGCTCACTCGGGGGTGTAGATCCGCTTCTTTGCCGACCCGACCGGCAAGTTCACCAAGATGCTCGACCTGACGTTTGACGGCTCGGCCATCTTTGGCGGGGAGCGGTCCAAGCGGTATGCCATGGTCGTCGAGCAGGGTAAGGTCAAGTCGATTGCTGTGGAGCCCGACAACACGGGCACCGATGTCTCCCTGGCAGAGAAGGTGCTGGGTGCTTGAGTATGCGACAGCTTTTGTTGTATCAGTATAGCTTCTTCGATTGGCGAGGGGAAAGTTTAGCGTATCGCGTTGGCAGAGACCTGGTCATGTTTGGTAACTTAACATTGAGTTCGTGAGCGAGAGAAGCGTAACCAAAAGAACCGCTGTGGTATATTCCCAGCATTAAACCATTTACCCAAGGTATCTACAATATGTACAGATCCGTTTTAGAGAGCAACATGAACTCCTCCCATTTTAGATTGATCCACCCGCCATCCAGCTCACCACTTAGAGCATGGGCTTCAGGTCCTCGGCCACGTGGAAAGGCGCCTCAGTCTTGGCCTTGATCTCCTCCACCGTCACGCCGTCGGCAATCTCAATCAGCGTCAGCCCGTGGGCAAAGTCGACGTCAAAGACACCCTATCCACCCCAGTCAGTATGCTCTTCACAAAATTCAAGCGAGAGGGTGGGGGTGTTGGGGGAAAAACTCACGAGCTCGGTGATGATCCTCGACACGCAGGCCTTGCCCGTCAGCGGGAAAGCGCACTGCTTGACGATCTTGGGGTTGCCCTTCTTGTCGGTATGCTCCATGGTGACCACCACCTTGGTCGCGCTGGGGTTGCTGACCAGGTCCATGGCACCGCCGAAGCCCTTGACCTTGCCCGGCAACATCCAGTTGGCCAGGTCGCCCGTCGCGCTGACCTGCATGGCGCCGAGGATGGTGAGGTTGATGCGACCGCTGCGGATCATGCCGAAGCTCTCCTCGGACCCGAACACGGACGCGCCGGGCTTGAGGGTGACGGTCTCCTTGCCGGCGTTGATCAGGTCGGCGTCCTCCTTGCCCTTGAGCGGGTAGGGGCCGAGGCCGAGGATGCCGTTCTCGCTCTGCAGCATCACCTCGACGTCCTCGCCGACGAAGCCGGGGGCAAGCATGGGCATGCCGATGCCCAGGTTGGCGTACATGCCATTCTTGAATTCCTTGGCGGCGCGCTTCACGATGCGCTCGCGCTTGGCCTTGGTGTCGCCGGTGCCGAGAGCGGCGGCGGCCTTGGGGTCCTCAGCGGCCTCGCTGGGGTCCTTGCTCCACGTGTACTTCTCGATGCCCTTGGGTGTCGTGCTCTGGATGACGCGCTTGACGTAGATGCCGGGGAGGTGGACGGCCTCGGCGGGGATCTCACCGGGCTCGACAATGTGCTCGGCCTCGACAATGGTCATCTTGGCATTGCGGGCCATGGCGCCGTTGAAGTTGTTGGCAGCCAGACGGAACTGGCAGTTACCGAGCCTGTCGGCCTTGTAGGCCTTGACAAAGGCGTAGTCGCCCTCGATGGCGTGCTCGAGCAGGTAGCTCTTGCCGTTGAACACCTTGACGTCCTTGGGGTACGAGAACTGGTCAGGGGTGCCGTCAGGCTTGTTGCGCAGCGGCAGCTCGCCCGTCTGGACGACGGTGCCGAAGGCGGCGGGCGTGTAGAAGGCCGGGATGCCCTTGCCGCCGGCCGCGCAGCGCTCGGCCAGCGTGCCCTGGGGCGTCAGCTCCAGCTCGACCTCGCCCGTCAAGTACATGCGCTCAAAGGTCTTGTTCTCGCCAATGTACGAGGCGACCATCTTCTTGATCTGCTTGGTGCGCAGAAGCTGGCCGAGGCCGCTGTCGTCGGTGCCGGCGTTGTTGGAGACGGCCGTGAGGCCGGTGATCTCGGGCTTCTTGAGCACCTCGTTGATCAGCGTGTCCGGCACACCGCAGAGCCCGAAGCCGCCGCAGAGCAGCGTCGAGTTCGGCTTCATGTCCTTGAGCACTTCGGCGGCTGACGGGTAGACCTTGTTGATTTCGCCGCGGCGGGCCGAAGCCGAGAACGTCCGCGCAAAGAGAGCCGCATGCTGTCGGAGTCTGCTGTCAGTAAAAAGTCCTGCGGATGCTCAACTCTGATGTTCACTCACGTTCTGCCCGTACTTGGCGTACGCCCTCAGCGTGCGGATGCACATTGCCGTCGACGGCATCTTGGCTGTGTGAGTCTGGGGGAAGAAACGGGTATCGGCGGGGGAACGCTGTGCAGGGCGGCCAATTCACGAGCTTCTCGGCAATTGATGGCAAGGCAGCAGAGGAACACCGTAACACAGCACGACGGCGGCGATGCAAGAAAAACAGTCAAATGAGAAAAGAAGAAGAAAAAGAAACGGAAACAAATTCCAAACCTAGAAGAAGTCATCATGGGCACTAAATTCATGGCGCCTGCCCCCCCCTCCATTCTCCATTCCCCATTCCCCAGACCCCATTGCAGCAAGGCCGGGATCGGGTCCCTATCCCGTCAATGGCCGACGGCAGTGCCGTGGTCCCTGGTCGCCCGGCATGTCTCCGCCTTCGGAAAGGCTTCTCGGCAGCGGGCGAGAATTGACCCATTCCGCACTCTGCCGGGGGCCAAAGCTCGGAAACCAGCGGACCACAAGCCGAAGAAACCCCAGAGGCTTCAGTTTGAGGTGAAAGGGTTTGAGATGATCTGTAGTATTGAGCGCACAATAGGCGCCGCCTTTGGGGTTTACTCGAGCGTGGTTTGGGCCCATCATCGCTTTCTCGAAAGACATTCATCTTCAACGAAAATCACCGCTTAATGATTCTTCCCCTCGCTCCCCAGACCCCAAAAGACCCGAGAGGCGGCTTGCCAAGCTGGAAGTCGACAGGCGAAGTGGAGTCGAGCGCGTCCCAAACAGCCGGCAAGGTCCCCGACGGCAGCGTTTCCCCACGCAAGTGCTGGGTTTATGCAGGTCGTCGTGATCATGGCCTCCCATTCTGACTCCGACATATCTCAAAAAACTCATGTCTAGCATTCGGATGAGTGTGGCTGGATACACGGTGATGACAAAGGCTCGAATTCCATCCCAAAAACCAGTTCCGTCCCGTTGTCCCCCAAAACCTGTCCCCGACTCCCCGTTCCATCCCATCTAATGTGTATGTACAATTCCATGCAACACCCCAGGCACCGAGCAAACGGTCAAACTCCAGATATGTGCCCAATCTACACCCATGCACACACACACGCGCCGCGGACACACACGCTCACGTCCACTTAAGTCATGCATATCATGTGTGGTGGGCTCTAGCAAAGCCCAATGCAAGTGCCACTCCGGCTAACCCCAGTCACCAATCAGTCTGCAGCCATAAGAGACAACAACAACAACGCATCTAAATCATCGTCAAGAAACCCGTCCTCGCTGATAACGGGAGTGTTGAAGCCGGCCCTCTAGCGCCGAGTGCTCGATCCGCCATTAGTCGCCGAGCCCGTCAACTCTATGTTAAAGCTCCACCGGCCTAAGACTTGTTAGTCGCATGTACACCCGGAAAAAAGGCGTTCGTGACATCATACCTTCGGCGAGGTTCTGGGCTGTGTCCTCCAAAAGAATCAGCCTGCGCCGGTTGCAGTACGCTGTCTTGTCCATGATATCCACCTTGAGCTTGGGCGCCGCGAGCTCCGTGATGGGCTTCTCAAACATCTCGGACAGCGCCTCAACTGCCATCTCAAGATCCTTCTGGTTGTCCTCAAAGATCTCGGTCAGATTGTTGCGCGCCAGGTAGAACGCAAAGGCGTATGTCCACATCAGCGTCTGCCGGCAAGTCTGGAGCGCCTGCGACGCCGAGTTGAGATACTGCACCTCAATCCATGACATGCCCGACTCCTTCTGCAGCTGCACCATCTTCTTCTCTGTCTTGTGGTAGATGTCCTTGTCCAGCCGGGCCGATTGCTCATGGTTGGCGTAGCGGTTGTAGTAGTGCAGGTAGCGCTCGAGAGAGACCCTCGACTTGGCCTGCGCGTCCCTGGCTTCCGTGCCGCTCTTCTCCTCAAACCGGTTGCAGTTGTACCAGCTCGTGCCGTGCTCCGACCAGAGCCCCATGCACATCCAGCAGAACTCGTGCTTGCACTTGCGGCAAGTCATGTGGTTGCAGCCGCCGTTCTTCTCAATTGTGCTGTTGCACTTTGGGCATTCCTTGGTGTTGGCCGAGATCCAGTTGGCCGTTTCCGAGTCGTCGGCGCATTTCTTGAGCCACTTTTTCACCAATTCGCAGGGCGCGGGCTGATGGTCGTTCAAGATGCAACCAAAGCAGAACCGATGGCCGCACAGGCAAGAGACGGTGGGGACCACCTTGTCGAGGTCCTTCTTCTTCACTGCACACTCAACCGCGTTCTGGCAGTCGGGCGCCGGGCACCACTTCAGCGTCTCTTTGTCTTCCACGTACGTCCGGTGGAGCAGCTCATGGTATCGCTCCGTCAGGTCCGAAGTAACAAGGAGATCCAACGAGCGGGCGTCGATGATGAGGTTGCAATTCTCGGCTGGACACTGAATACGAGCTGCTTCACCCTCTGCTCGGATCTTCTGTGACAGGTAGTGGCGGTAGCAGTCCACGCAGTACCTGTGCCCGCACTTGAGGGCAAACGACTCGAGTCCCGGCTCGTCTTCGCAGCAGATGTCGCATACAAAGCCGGGTATGACTTGCAGCTTCGTTGGGCCGGCTGATGATTGCGAAAGACCGGCGGCATCCAGGACCTTGCTTGGCCTGTCCATGTAATCCTCGATCAACTTTTCCTTATTCCACCGGAAGTGCCGCAGGAGAATTGCCGCCTCTTCCTTGGAGATATCCAGGATCATGTTAACTTCGTCTATGAGGTCATCTTGCTGCTTCCGGATGTCGGTTGGCTGAAACACTTTGAAGCTGATGTCGTATGCAGCCTGCTTCTTATGTCCGATCTCCTTCTGGGAGTCGATATAGGCGTCGGGTTCGTCGTCAAAGCCGAAGTCTATAAAGCCGGCTCTATTAGCACACTGTCACGTCCTCCAGGCCAAGGGGCGAGGCCGGCAGCGAAAACCCACCATCGTCGCCAGAGATGTCGTTATCGCTATCGTCTGGAATCATGTCATCCTCGCTGGAGACATTGGACATGAAATCGTCGTCTGTGTCCATGCCGCCGTTGGATGCTGTCGTCACAGGAGTTGGAGGCGCTGCGTCAGGGCCGGCCGAGGCGAGAATCCTCTTGTTTGGAGCAGTGGCAGCAGAGGATGTCGTCGCCTCAGCGGCTTTCCGCTTGCGAGTTGTGGGGGGAATTGTGCCGGCTTATGAGCGACAGCCGACCTGGTCCCAGCGCTACCCGACGAGAGAGCGGTGGGCTGCGGACTGCAGGAAGTGGTGCGGTATGACTCGACAGGCGAAGGCGATACCCGTGCAAGGGGTTTCGCAGTGGTCCTTCGGCGTTGGGGAGGGCCAAGGGACGAGTGACCGGGGATCAGAGGAAGATGCAGCCAGAGGTGTGAGTTCAGAGTGGTTCGACGGCCTCTTGGCGGGGTCGAGGAGGGATGGGCGAGGAGGCTGAGAGGGACGAAGGAGCAGGGGTAAAGAGATGGGTGTGTTGAGGACAAGCTCAAAAGTCGGCGAAAGAGTGCTGAAGGACGCGGCGGGCAGGGTGGTGATGGAAGGCGCAGATTTCGAGAGTCAGACGAACGCTGTCACCGAAGTGAGGTGGGAAAACAAGGCCCAAGCTGAGAGAGCAGGCGACAACCAACTGCAAGTGGCAGGCACGGCTGCACCAGGATAGATTATGTAACGCGGCGGGAGTCATTTGGCCTCCCGTCATTGCCCCATCGAAACCCATCTGCCTGAGCAGCCGCAGCAATCGGTCCCCCACGGCGCAGGCAGCGGCCCCCGCCATTGGCAAGCTTGCCCAAAACGGGCGCTAGCTCGCCCCACTGAGCCCAGGGAGGCAACCGCCTGACAGCCATCGGTTTTCGGCAACCTCATCGCAAATCGCACGGTGGCCACACATGCCATTCGCCATTACAGTGCATCGCCGAAACTGATGTCGGCCATTTTTGCGGCCTCATTGGGACCATCCTTGCGACTATTCTCGCGACCATCTCGACACGCCGGAATTAGGAGCGGGGTCTAGGAGAGGGTGGAGCTCTGCGATTTGTGAGCTTTGAATTTCAAGCCGTTCAACATGAACGACGGTGGGGACAAACGGGAACGCGGTGATCCAAGGTCTAGTCGTAGAAAATACGACGACGACTTGGAGGATGACAGGGAAGTTGGAAGGAGGAGGGATCGCGACGACGAACGCAGCAGACGCAGCGGTCGACCTGGGTCTCGGGACAGAGGGCAGCGCCGGCGCTCAAGGACGCCGGAGCCGAGAGATCGCGGGTCGAGGTCCAAGGAACGGGAGAGGAGGGACCGTGACCGTGACCGTGACCGCGACCGCGACAGGGATCGCGACAGGGATCGCGAAGACCGCAAACCCAGGAATGAGGATCGAGACGGTAGAAGGCGGCATCGTGATACCGACGATGATAGGAAGGATCGCCGAAGCCGCCGAAGCCCTGATGGCAGCAGGTCTCTTCGACGAAAGGAGGACGAATCCAGACCCGACAGTGGACGAAGCCTAGTCAAACGCTCTGGCCCATTGCCTTCTCAGGATGATTCTTTCGCCATAAGCAAGGGCGAGGAACCGGAAAAACCGAAGGAGAAGCCTAACTTTGGAAACTCCGGGTTACTGGCAGCAGCCTCCAATTCAGTCACGCAGGCCGATGGCACAACTATCACGCTCAAGTACCACGAACCCCCAGAGGCCAGGAAACCGCCCCCACGCGATTCGTGGAAACTGTTCATCTTCAAGGGTCAAGACATCGTCGACACGATTGAGCTTGGGACTCGGAGTTGCTGGCTGGTTGGCAGAGAGCTAGCCGTCGTCGATCTCCCTGCTGAGCATCCGAGCATCAGCAAACAGCACGCTGTCATACAATTTCGGTACACGGAAAAGCGCAACGAGTTTGGTGACAAGCTTGGGCGAGTCAAACCCTACTTGATCGATCTGGAGAGCGCCAACGGCACAATGCTCAACAACGAAAAGGTGCCCGAGAGCCGATACCTGGAATTGCGGAACAAGGATATGATCAAGTTCGGCTCAAGTACGAGGGAGTATGTTCTCATGCTTGCGCCCAAGGAGTGAGGACTGCATTCCTGCGGCACTTTGCTACACCGCTGTCAGCACCGTATCTTCCAACCTTTTCCACCATGATTTCGCCGAATCCACACCATACCAGTGTTGTACCGAAGTAGGCCGTGATGCTCGATGCGGTACTACGATCCACGCCGTCGCACCGACACTCGGGTTGGGCTTGCACGACAATCGCCGCCATGGCAATGCCTCCTTTCCACCAACTTGAATTAGAGTTTGGAGCAACCTGACCATGCCACCTGTCACAACCCATGATATTGAGATTTCGAGTGACTTGGATCTACAGTGCGTCAACCCCCTCATGATGTGTGGGAGTTGTTCGGCTCAGCGCGTTTTGAATCTGAACCAATACGACAAATCCATGAGATCCGTCATTTCAAACCTCCTGGATGATATTATCCTCATGACTCTCGCCGGGAAAAGGCCGAGACGAGCAACTGAATTCGTTTTCCGGTGTGTTGCACACTGATTGCGGCTAGAGATGGCCAGTGGTCGAATCGAACATGTTTCCATCTCTCCAAAAGCAAGCTTGAGAGGCCGCCTGCAACGGTCCAAGAGTGGTTTAACTGGTTACTGGACGCCTGCCATCAGTTGTCTTTATCCTCGGTAAAGTCAATGAGAATAACAAAACCACAAGTCTGGTGTTGCGCAACTCCTCGGTCTTTGCAGCTTGATGTCAACGTCAACGTCTCGCGAGATACCGAGCATCACCGTGTTAGGTCAATCCTGTGAGGCTTGTTGACTGCACTGCGACACCATGTGCCCGGGCGCGGTCACTCAAAGCCGTTAGCAGCGGCACTCCCTGGCACCCCTGCACGGCAGTCTTGGCCCGGAACCAACCCGGGAGCTGGTTCTGAAGCAAGGCCAGGGGGGCGGTGACATTTCGAGGCACACCGAGCTGATGCGCTCAACAGCAATCCGGGCACCTTATTCGCATGAATCGATGACTGCGCCCTCGCCCTGCAGCAGCGTCCCGCCCCGTCAAGACGGCAGCCCCATGATGGACGGGAGGATCGCAGGAGGCGATTTTGACCACCAGGTTTCCTTTCTCGGTCTCCAAGAGTATTCCGTACCATGGCCGGCATTTGAGACAACCCCTCCCAACTTTCGGACCTGGTGGAGGGCAGCCCCAAGCTCAGCTGCCACGTTTGGTCACTCTCCCAGCCTGCCGCGTGACAAGCCTTTCCCATGGTGTCTTCGTCCGCATTTCCGAGTTGTCGAATGCAGCTGTCCAAGCGCAAGACTTCCCCCAGAGGGCAAATGCGTATGCGGCCGTGTGTCGGGGTCCGCTGATGGGCAATCAGCGGGCGCTGTTTACCGCGGCGACTCAATAAACGACAGGAGAAAGACCTCCCACGTCGCACCTTGTTGACTGTGTACCTTCAGTGTCTGTTTTCGTTTTTATGCTTGCAGCCTCGCCCGCCTTCGGGGCTGAGCCTTCAGGTAACCGCATTTGGTTCCATAAATGAGGCTCTGGGACATCCTCTTCCAGCGATTGTTGCTCTGCATTTTGAACAGCTGATGCAAGAGCACGAAGCATGGTTTGAAGGCCACACCAAACCTCACCTCCTGGGCCATCACCAGGTAGCAAAGCATGGTAAGCATCTCCGTCTTGCAATATGTTGTCGGAGGCGACTCCAAAAGGATCCCGTGGAGATTCCTCTGCGTTGGCTTGATCAATATCGTTTCTCTGCTGCAAGTGCGGCCCGAACCGCCTCGCGGTGGAGTGTTTCCCAGGCTTATCCTGGCCCCCAGAGAAGCCAAGTGGATATATACTAACACTCCCACTAGGCCACCATCAACAAGCACCCGGCTCGGTTCGAGCTTACAGCCGTGTACCGACACCCGCAAGCCAAAGCCGACATCGTCCTCGTCCACGGCCTGAACGGCGCTCCAGAGAAGACATGGAAGGCCCCGAACGGAGTGTACTGGCCCACCGACCTGCTGCCTGCGTCGCTGAAGGAGCAGCATGCCAATGTCTTGGTGTACGGGTACAACGCCGACGTCTATGGGGGTTTCTGGGAGCGGCCGGTCAAAAATCCCAGTGACAACTTCATCCATCACCATGCCCAGACCCTGGTCACGACTCTTACCCTTTACCGCAAGAGCGAGGGCACCGAGCGGAACCCTATCATCTGGGTTGCCCACAGCCTCGGCGGAATCCTCACCAAGCGCGCGCTGTTGTATTCTAACGACCTTCGAGATCCTCATCAGGAAGACCTTCGATCAATATTTGTCTCGACATACGGCATCATCTTCCTGGGCACGCCACACAATGGGTCGAATGCCGCCGCATGGGGCGGCGTAGTACAGAGATTCGCAGACGCTTTCTTCCCAAAGAAGCTCTTTGATACCGAGTCGGTGCTTCTCAAGTCGCTCAAGAGGGACAGTGAGACGCTCCTACAGATCTCCAACCAGTTCCTGGAGATCTATCAAAACTTCAAGATACACATGGCGCACGAGAACCAAAAGACGGATGTAAAAGGCTCCAAGTGCGTTGGCGGCCTTACTCAGTCCTACCGCGTCCGACGTGGCGGGGACAACTCCCCGCAACCTTTTGTCCAGACACTGACGTTCCCAGGATGCTAGTTGTGGATGCTTCGTCCGCCAGCCCCCAGCTTGTCGGTGTCACGTACTACGGCATCGAGGCGACCCACTCGGGCATGTGTAAGTTCGCAAGTGAGACGGCTCCAGGTTACCGGACCGTCTCCACGGCGATTCGAACGTGGATCGCAGACGCTCCCAACGTCATTCCTATTCGCTGGGAAGTCGAGGAGGAGAATCGGAGGGTGAGAGCAAACCTAGAAAACTTTGAGCGGACACGGCGATATGTGAGTCCCATAAAATCGAATCATCGAGTCGAGTACGTGGGACTGACCTTCTCTCAGCAAGAGTCTGCGCTTGTTTCCGCAACGCATCCACAAGCACTTGGTAGGTTACTGTCACCAGCAGGTCACATGTGGCACCCGCATAGGCTTGTCAGGGGCATGTGTTGCGTGTGGCACCACCCCTTGAGCACTCGGAGGTGAATCTGGGCCGTTTAACAAGGGGGACGCGCTGACTTTTTTGGTTTATTCTAGGTCAAGACGCGAACCAAGTCTCTTCACCTCAACTCCCAGCCCCCGCCATCGAACCCCCACGAGCCATCTCCGCGCCCCTCCTGACCAACACAGCCCATCCCGACTCGCCGCACTCCCCCAAGCTCCTCCCTGCCCTCCCCGAGCCGCGCGACGAGCACGAACCGCTCTTCATCCACCCCGAGACCTTCCGTCCCAACTCTTACTTCATCGGCCGCGAGGACGAGCTGCGCGGCCTGCACGAGATGCTGATGGACCGCAAGCGGCGCTCCGAGGGCACCTCGGCCGTGTTGATCCAGTGCCTCCCCGGCGGCGGCAAGACGCACCTCGCGCGGCAGTACGTCTTCCAGCACCGCGACGACTACCCGGGCGGCGTGTACTGGGTGCGCGCCAAGTCGCGCCACGAGCTCGAGTACTGGTTCTGGCGCATCGCGCGCAACGAGGCGCTCCGCGGGCTGGTCGACCGCCGCGACGTGGAGGAGCTGCGGGACCCCAAGAAGATCGTGCAGATTGTCAGGCGCTGGCTGAGCGCGCAGGCGGACTGGCTGGTGGTGTTTGACGGTGTGCAGTTCGACACGGACGGGCTGCACGAGTTTATCCCTGACGCGAGGAACACGAGTCTGATCTACACGTCGACCGAGAGGGCCGTGGCGGGCGACCCGCGGTTCGACAACCCGCAGGTCCTGGAACTGGGACTGTTGACAGCGCAGCAGGCGCAGGACCTGTTGTTGTTGGAGATGGACCGCAAGCGACCGTGGAGCTCGGAGGATCAGGGGATGGCGCTCGAGTTGGTGCAGCTTATGGGGAGGTTGCCGCTCATGATCCACGTCGCGGCGCAGCACTTGAAGGCCACGCGGGAACCACTGGCCCGGTATCTCAAGTCGTACAGGAGTCGCCCCAAGGCCGGTGACTTGCCTGCGTACAAGGCGGTGCGGGAGCAGTTGGAGAATAGGGGCGAGAACGCGGCCCTGAATCTCATGTCGTTGTTGGTGTTCTTCGACCAACACATTCCAGTCGAGATGCTCACTCTGGGTATGTTTACCCCTAATCTCTAAGATGACATTCGGCTGACCCATCAACAGGCCTCTCTGCTCTCGACAAAGTCACCCCAGTCAAGACCTGCGATGCCACGCACAGAAAAGCAAACCTTAACAACACGCTCAAGGTTCTGATTGCTTTCGCTCTGGTCGAGCGGTCGGAGAGCGACGACATCTCGCCCACCAGCTCCCGCAGCTCCAAGCGCAGTTTCGACAGGCACATTGACTACCTGGATCTCCTCCGCATCCACAGCGTTGTCCAAGCCTTTTTTATCGACTCCCTTCACGAGCAGCACCAGATCCCGTTTTGGCTAGAGCGGGTGATTGCTGTGTGGTACCGGTCATACGACGAAGCCGATCGCCGAATCCAGGAGGATCCACGGATAGGGCTGCCGGATGACTATCGCCGGTTCTGCATCCACGGCCAGAAGCTGCTCCAGCATCTACACAAGTTTGAGAGGCGGTATCCGAGCCTAGCGAAAGCGCGACCGCAGCTGGAACAGAGACTAGAAAAGATCCAGGCGCAGATCGACGACCTGTCACATGCGATCCAGACGAATATCATCGATGGCTCAGCCGAAGAGCATCCCGCGTCCGTTTTTGACCGGGTGAGCACCTCTTCGCAATCTGACGCCGCCACGATGCAATCTCACAGCAGCCAGCTGAGTGGGATGGGCTCCCTTGGGGATGGGGACAGCGAGCTGGTCCAGTCGCCGGTGGTGGAGCTGCTGGAGCAGGACATTCCGTATCCGAACAGCCCAGTGATGCCGACCGTGCCGGAAATATTTGAGGACGATGACCAAGAGACGGTCATACTCTCCGTCGCCGGGACCCAAGTGCACGTGGGTGCAACAGAGGTTGTCGAAGTCGTGTCGCTGCCGCCAGATCCACACGACAACTACCAGAGGGGGACCGCTTATGACGGCTGGCAAGACGCCATTCCACACCACAGGGTGATTAAGCGCCAAGAGATCAAGCGGTACCACGACCGGGCTGGTGCCTGGAGAGACAAGATGATTAGCGATCCCCGCGTCGGACTCAGTTGGGAAGTGGCTGTTGGCTCCATCTCGAGCAAGAGGGAGGCTTCAAGGTCGCCTCTAGGCGCTCGCTTGACCGCACAGAGTGAAGCGGAGATGGAACTGAACAAGATCAAGCGAGCAGCACCTCCATCCCATACACCGACGGATAGCTTTGTCTCTCAAACCTTGACTCGGCCCAAGATTCTTCTAGGGAGGAGCAGCTGGGCACTGCCGCAGGCGGTGAAGACGCCCGACACCGAGGTTGCTGAGATTCCCCCCGAAGAGTTTTCGAGTGGTCTTGCGCAGATCCTGTCGTCACCTAGGACCTGGACCGAAGCAACTCTCAAGATGCTCAGGAAGACGGTCCTCCCATCTGACAAACCTGCCGATACAACGACGCCACAGTCTCCACCGCCGGTTGAAGCAGACCTTGTTGTCCCTCCCGCCCCGATCTTCCGTGGCAGCCGGTCCGCCAACTCCAGTCCGGCCAGCAATGCCTCCCCCTTTCCACCACCCTCCTTCTCCGGCATTCCTACCGAGGATCTACTCGCTAAAACAGGGACTCCCTTGGTCGTCCGCCGCTGGGACACAGTCGTCTACCATCCGGACGGCACTCCTCTCAGCTCGTCAGGCGTAGAGTGGTCCAGCACTCCTGATCCGCTCTCGCTCTCCTACCCCACCATCTCCTCGAGCAGGCAGCAGCACCCCGACAGCATCCACCCATCGCAACTCGCCCTCAGCGGCAGGCCCGCAGCAGGCTACTCCTCGCAACCCATGTCGCGCGACGGCTCCCACCAGTCAAACCCCAGCATCAGCATCAACAGCCCCGTCGTCGTCCGGTCCTCTCTCTCGCGATCATCCTCCCCCTCCCGCCCAGATTCAGCGCAGAGACATAGCCCCAGTCTCCCCGGCGCTCCAGCCACGCTCCCTATCCCCACGCCCTCCGTCTCCTCGCGCCTCTCCCCCTTCACCCGTGCCCGGCCCCCCTCCTACACCGAAACAGAACCCTCCCCACGCCTCGACACCCCCTTCCCAGACGTCGACACCTCCTACCACCGATGGGAACAGCACCACGGGCTTGCCCCCTTACCCCCAACCGCCGAGGGAGCCGACATGGCGCCTCGTTCCCCCCCGCTGTCCCCCGCAACAACAACAAGAGCAGCCTCACCCGCTGGCGGCCGGGGAGGGGGACGCGGATTCGTGGCCTGGGGAGGAACGGCAGCAGAGGGCGACGGGCGCATTCGCTTTCTCCGTCCGGTTCGCCGCCCAGCGCGGGTCCGGGGGAGGGGAGAGGACCGTCGCCAGTGCCGTGGCCTTCGCCGCCGTCGTCGCTGTCAAGCGGCCGGGCGGGGACACCAGCTCAGGCTCAGGCTCAGGTTCAGACTGTATCGCCAACCGGGGCTGGGATGGGGGTGGCGGCGGCGGGGGGATACAACCTGCACCCGTCCCACCCCAGCCACCACCTTCTTCACCACCCTATTCACGTCAATCCTCTTCACCACACGCATCATCAAAACCACCACCACCACCACCCGCTGGCGGAGTGGTCCACCCCGGAGACAGACGGCCTGCTATCAACAATAACTAGTACTCCAACAGCAGCCGCAGAAGGGAGCGAGCCCATGGCCCGGTCGGCATCGGGGGGCAGTGGCAATAACGGGGTTGTTGCGGCGGGGGCAGCGGCGGCGGGGATCAAGGTGGCTGACGGGACGGTCGTGGAGTTTGGGTCGCCCGGGCTGGGCTCGGGCACTGGGTCCGCATCTGGTTCTGGAATTGGCACTGGTGTCAATGGCTGGGGTGGTCATGGTGTTAGTGTTGGTGGGACAAGAATTCGGAGTGGCAGTTTTCCGGGGATGGGAAAGTATGGATTGGGGATTTTGGAGTGATGTACGAGTGATTGAGCACACATGGGTAAGCACACATTGGAAAGGACTTGTTCTGCTTTGGCGTTTGGCGTTTTGAGGGAGACGTGGGTTGGTCAGGATCTAGTGAATACATCAATGGTAACTAGTTCGGTCACGTCACATCTCATGTGGACGCCCACGTGGATATCAACACTCCATTTTCCCGTGCCTTCTCACAATGCCAGACGCTTGCCATCATCGCTATCATCGACCGCTGCGCTCCTATCAACTCTAACATTCACATCACCCACCACTATGCGACACTGAACTCGGGAATCTCGCCCATCTCCTGCTTCAGTTCCGCTCCAACCTTGTATGAGACTCTCCACCTCAGCTTGATGGCTTCGACCTTCCTCGTCCTGTCGCCCGAATGCCACACAGTGATCGACTGCGTCACGCCCCGGCTCTGCTTCGGACTCAGAGTCCTCCCGGACTGCGGTTTCAACTCTAGCTCGTAGCCCTAAAACATCACTATTAGTGGTACGTTCACCGAGTGATTTTGTATGACACCTCACCTTTGTCACTGCCAGCTGGAAATGTAGCTCCGAGACCGGCTGGGCTGTGTTGTTTGTAAAGGCAAATAACAAGGAGAGGGAGGGGTCTGCGTTGAGGATTCGCTTGGCGAGCATGTCGACCTTGAGACTCGTGTTGCTGACGATGGCCTGGTGCTCCTTGGGCACTGATGGAGCCTCTGGGGGAAGGGCCGAGGAGAAGCTCCACTCGTCATCGTCGTTCGCGACAGCGGCAGGCTGAGCAGGGGTGGCCGGCTTGGAGGAGAGAGATGCCAGTGCCGCGAATGGGTCCGTAGCTGGTGCTGGTGAATGGGTCGGTGGCGAAAAGGCGGATCTTTGGAGCGGCTGTGGGGTGCCTGATTGTGACGCTGGTGCAGATGTGAAGGAGGAGAAATTCGAGAAGGGGGCGGGGGATGGAGTGGATGCTGGGGCTTGCCCTTTCGCACTGTTTCCTTGTGTGACGGAGGAGAGCAATGCCGGACCAGGAATATCTAGGAGTCGTTAGTCCCGACCAGTCGATGCGGGCTGTAAGAGGTGACATACTAGTGTTGGCCCCGAAGCCCAGAGCAATTCCGCCTGCTTGGCCATAGTTGCTGGTGTCTCCTATTGACAGGCCCAAAAGGTCGTCTTCAACGCCGGCCGTTTGGGGAGCTGATTGGCCCGCAGCGGCGCCGTTCGCGTCTGCGTCGTCGAAATCGATCAGCGAAAGCTCATTTGCCGCGCTCTTCCCGCTGGCTGTTGAAACCGGAGCGCCCTTGGCTATTTGCTGGGCACCATCGATGTCGCCCTTCTTGAGCAGCTTGTACCGCTCGATGGTGCGATGTATGCTGTCGTTGATCTCGAGCAGTTTGGCCACGGCCTCGTGGTCGTCGGATTCCTCCTCGCACATTTTCTGGATCTTGGGTTGGGCACTCGAGAGGGCTGCCGCGAGCTCGGAAAAGACGTCGCCATCCACCATCTTGTCGCCAGGCTTGAAAGCTTCTAACCTCTCCTCCAGTAGCCTCGCCTTCTGTTGGATCTTGCCGACCTCCTCAGCGGCCTTAGCGCGGTAGTCAACTTTCGATCTGGTATCATAGCCGGCCATAACTTTCATCAGCTGGTTGGCTTCCCTCAGGTCTTCGGGCGTCCCCCTCCGGATGAGCTCCTGCAGCTTTGCCGATTGCGCTTCGCGCTCCTCCTCCTCCATCTCCTCGGCTGATTTGAGGTTCTGTAGCAGTTAGTGCGATGCGCGGTCCCGGCGGTTGAGCTTGTCACGTACATCACTGGGATTCAGCACAGCGGCGTCCTCTCTCCTAACCTCCGGGAAGGTGTAGCCCTTGTAGCTCAGCAGACGGTGCATGTCGCGGATGAAGCCGAGGTCCTCCCTGTACCGACTCGTCTCGCAGATGGTGCCGCGCCATTCTTCAATGGCCTCGAGGATCTTGGCCTGGACGCGCGAGGGTCGGACGGGGGGCCGTTCGGGGAAGCGGCGGACCAGCTCGTTGAGGAAGTCCTTGGTGGCAATCTGCAGGTGGAAGGGATAGCCGCAGTTCTTGACGCAAATGTCGAGCAGGTTGAGAGCGAGGAGCGAGACGTTGGGGTTGCGGTGGTTGATGTAGCCGACGATGGCGACAGCGGCCTCGCGCGGGGCGGACCCTTTCTTGGCATTGATGAGGTCGGCGATCTCGAGGTTCAGCGCAAGATTGGGCTCGTAGTTCTCGGGGCTGCAGGCGGCCTGGATGAAGCGGTGGAGCTGGGAGGGCGCCGGATGGCCCGGCTCCCCCCAGCGATCTCTGGCGGCGTACCGCGCCGAAGCGGCCTCCATGTTGTTGATGAGAGCTTCGCTTGTTGCTGTTCACGCTCGCCTGGGCTCTTGGAGAGAGCGGTCGTCGTATGCAAGGTAGTCGGGTTGCAACAGATGTGTCCGGGATAACGACTGGAAAATTCGTGCAAAGCCCGCAACAAAAAAAAACCCCAGCCTGGGTTTGCGCTCACTCACAGGGTGGTGGCTGAGCTTGGAAAGCTGGTGGTGGGATCCCCGGGAGTGGGTTGACGACACGCAAGGAGGGAGGGAGGGAGAGGAACTCCCCGTTTCCCGAATAATCCCCAGGGGAGCAGCTGGCGGAGAGACCCCCTGCCCGAGCTGGTGTGGGGCGTCTAGGCAACAAACGGGGAAGTTGCATAAGTGGGGGAGGTGGGCTGGTGGGGTTGACCATCACCCCACCCTGAGATGCACGCCCAAAAATATCCCGTCTCCAACTGTGAATCATCAGCATTCACAATTCCCAGTCCCCCATTTCGGGTCCAACAATCACACTCGACACACAACATGGTCCGCCACAAGAAAGACAACTTCTCCTCGCGCGGAAAGCACCACGCTCGCGGTGGGCCGCGAACCGCGCGACAGATCGAAGCCGAGAACAACGACAGCGCCCAAGGCACCTCGACGACGCCCAACCCCTCCAACCGCTCCCGCCCCGCCTTCAAGGCCGCCTGCTGGGACCTGGGCCACTGCGATCCCAAGCGCTGCTCCGGCAAGCGCCTGATGCGCCTGGGGCTCATGCGCGAGCTGCACCTCGGCCAGCGCCACTCGGGCGTCATCATCACCCCGAACGGCAAGCAGACCCTCTCCCCGGCCGACAAGCCGCTGCTGGACCAGTACGGCGCGGCCGTCGTCGAGTGCTCGTGGGCCCGCACCAAGGAGGTCCAGTGGAGCAAGGTCGGCGGCAAGTGCGAGCGCCTGCTGCCCTACCTGGTCGCCGCCAACACGGTCAACTACGGCAAGCCGTGGCGGCTCAACTGCGTCGAGGCATTGGCGGCCGCCTTTGCCATCTGTGGCCACCTCGACTGGGCTGCCCAGGTGCTGGCGCCGTTCTCGTATGGCGCCGCGTTCCTCGAGATCAACGCGAGTTTGTTCAAGAAATACGCCGCGTGTGAGGACGAGGCGGGAGTGAAACAGGCCGAGAGGGACTGGATGGACCGGTTGGACCGCGAGTATGCCGAGAGCAGGGAAGAGGGGGATTCCAACGACTTGTGGGCCGGCGGGAACGTGAACAGGAGGCTGGCTGCGGAGTCAGACGAGGACGAAGACGAGGAGGAGGAAGGCAGTGAAGACGACGAAGATGGGGACGAGGACGGCGAGAGCGACCAAGAAAGCATAGACGGGATCTATCTCGGCAGCAAACCGCCACCCAAAGCACAAGCCGACGAGGCAGAAGCAAAAGACCGTTACGCACTCCCGTCCGACAGCGAAGAAGACGAGAACGACGACGCCGAGATGGAAGCGATCCGCCGCAAGATCCTCGCCTCAAAACCCTTCTCCAATCCCGAACCCGAGGAAAAGAAACCGCTGGAAATCCCACGGCCAGAACAGAAATACAAGCCCGACTCGGATGCCGAACCGGACTCGGACAACGGGTCCGACAACGACGAGTTCGACAACATCATCAACGCCACCCCTGTGACAGACCGGATCGGCCTGGCCAAGCTGGAGAAGGAGCGGTCACGGATCACGACAACAAGCAGGACATTCTCCTCGGGTGGGGCGTCTGCGCCAAACAGGTGGTGAAGTGAAAACTTCATCAGGCTGCGTCTGGGGAGCGGTCTATTATACATGTGGATATCTACACTGGGACCCCCAAGCCCCCCAAAACCATCTATGGCATCTAGATAACCCACTGACATGGCCCATGCCCGTAATGACCCAAATCTGTGCCCCTCCCGCGTTTTGTTACATGTACACAAACATCTATCGACACACGTCTTACAGCTTCCTCTTCTCCGTGATCTCCTCAATGATCTGAATATGATCTCCTGCCTGGAGCTCATCCCAGTTGGCAAACGACATGCCGCACTCGCTGCCCTTCTTCATCTCCTGCACGTCCTTCTTGACGTGCTTGAGCGTCTCGATGGTGCCTGTTTGTCAATCAATGTTAGCATCTCTTTCTTCCGCGAGCCCCGAACCAGAAAAACAAAAAATATGGGTGCGGAACAACTCACCCTCAAAGATATTCTCCCCCCCTCTCAACACCCTCGCCCTGCTCCCCTTCTTGACATAGCCGTTCCCGATCCTGCACCCCGCGATGTTCTTGTACACGCGGCCCCTGACGTTGATGGGGAAGATCTGCAGCACTTCGGCCTCGCCCACCACCTTCTTGATGATCAGCGGCGGCAGCGCGTCGGCCAGCTTGTCGCGCACCTCCTCGACTAGGTGGTAGATGACGTTGTGGTCGAGGATCTTGACGCCGGCGTCGCTGGCGAGCCGCTTGATGTTGCTCGGGACCGGGTTGTTGAAGTTGATGATGGTGCTGCCCGACACGGCGGCGTGCTCGATCTCGGACTCGGTGATCTGCCCGGGCGCCGAGATGAGCACCTTGGCGCGGATCTCGTTGTTGCCCTGCTCGAGGAGCGCCGCAGTCACGGCCTCGACGGAGCCGTGCACGTCGCCCTTGACGATGAAGGTAAGGTACTTTGTGGTGTCGGCCGGGGTTTCGGGGTCGACGTCTTCAGCGGGTGCCGCGGCGGCATGCCGGTCGTTGTGTCGCCTGTTGCGCGGGCCGCCGGCCGCCTCGGCAAGGGCCTTCTCGCGCTCGCGTTCGCGCTCACGCTCCCGGCGGTCTTGTTCCTGCTGCGCCATCTGGCCGATGACCTCGCCGCGCTCCTTGAGTTCTTGGCGGTAGCGCACGGCAGCCTTGGCTTTGGATTCGTCGGGCGCTTGGAGGACCTGGTCGCCCGCTTCGGGCGGCTCCTTCCAACCAAGAACCTCGACTGCGGTTCCTGGAGGTGCCTCGTCGACCTCCACGCCAGCCTCGTTGCGGAGGGAGCGGACCTTGGCGTGGACGCGCCCGGCGACGATAAAGTCACCGGCCCGGAGCGTCCCGCGCTTGACGAGGACTGTGGCGACGCGCCCGATCGGCTTGATGGTGGACTCGAGGACCCAGCCCTCGGCCATGCCGTCCGGCTCGGCGCGAATGTCGAGCATTTCCGACAGGAGCAGGATGTTCTCCTCGAGGTCGTCCATGCCCTGGCCTGTCTTGCCGCTCACGCACACAACTTGAACATCGCCGCCGTAGTCCTCGATCTCGACGCCGTGCGTAGCAAGATCAGACTTGACGCGGTCCACGTTTGCTTCGGGCCTGTCGATCTTGTTGATGGCCACGATGATGGGCACCTTGGCGGCCCGGGCGTGCTTGAGGGCTTCCAGGGTCTGTGGCATGACGCTGTCGTCGGCCGCGACCACCAAGATCACCATGTCGGTCACGTTGGCTCCGCGCTGACGCATCGAAAGGAAAGCGGCGTGGCCGGGTGTGTCGAGGAATGTGATTTGCTTGCCAGACGACAAGCTAACAGAGAATGCGCCGATGTGCTGCGTGATGCCACCATGCTCTTGGGACACGATGGATGACTTGCGCAGGTAGTCCAGCAACGTAGTCTTGCCATGGTCGACGTGGCCCATGATGGTGACGACGGGCGGGCGGAGCGGCAACGAGGAGGGATCTGCGGAAGCAGGAGCCGGCTTGAGGTCCTCATCCTCACCAGCATCCACCTTTGGCTCAAAGCCGTATTCCTGGGCCACGAGGGCAGCGGTCTCGCCTGTGAGAATGTTGTCCTTGCCGACGTCTTCGAAACCAAGCTCCTCCAGTTGCCGCACAAAGACGTCTATTTTCTGGCCCAGTGCGATGGCCAGGTTGGACACGCTGATGAATTCGGGGAGGAAGATGGGCGTCGGGCCGGCTGCCTCCAGTGCGGCCAACCTCTGCCTCTCCCTTTCGGCCTTCTCGGCCTTCCTGCGACGCTTTGCCTCGTAAAAATCGTCGTCCCAGTTGTCGTCCTCCTCGTCTTGCCTACGCCGACCTTGATTCTTCTTGGCCTTCTCCCGCCGATCCACTCGCTCTTCACGGGCATACCGATCGCCTCGCTCACCGCGATCGCCCCGATCACCCCGATTACCACGATCAACCCGTCCATACCGGTCACCGCCCTCATTTCGACGGGGCGGGAAAGCGTCAAAGCCGGTCTCGTCCTTGGCCGGTTCAGTCTCTTGCCGCATCTCGCGTGCGATGCGCTGCACTTTTTCCTTTCTGGCTTCCTCGGTGTGCTTTTCAGCCCAATCCCACGTACCGGCATCCACAACCGCATCCATTTTCTTCTCGGCCTTTTGCTGCTGCGCAACGGTTCGTTCCATCAGCTTGAAAGGGTCCCCCTCTGTGGCTGAGTTTGTTACTTGCGCCGTCTTGCCACTGGTGCTCGGTTTCAACGCGCTCCATGGGTCCGGCCCGTCCTTTGAATCATTCCCTGGGAACGACTGTCGTGGACGGCTAAGGACACTCCTCACGATACTGGGCGGTGAAGAACTGAAACCTGGGGGCAGTTTGCGCTGTCCAGATGGCGGCTGCGAACTGAAGCCTGGTGGCAGTTGGCGGCCGCTGGACATGGATGAGCTGAAATCCGAGGGAAGTTTGCGGTCCCGCCGGGCGAGGTTCTTCCATTCGCCCTGATCCGCTGGCGTTTGTGTCGGGGCGCTGTTTGGCCTGCGGACGCCGTAGCGTGGGGCATATGTGTCTGAAAACGCGGAAACAGGAGACTGCGAGTCCAGGGTGGTGGATGAGCTCGGCTTGCGAGCAGCTGCCGCCCTTTCCCGCGCCGCACGCTCATGTGGAAGAAGGAACGCCGGAGAGTCTGCCTGTTGTGTCGGCTTCCCGAGACCCGAGTCGGCAGTGGCAGCGGGAGCAGCGGGCTGCGCTCTCGGGGTGGACCACGATGGCGCAGCGGCGGATGCCCATCCGGGTGCAGGATTCCGTGGTGGCGGTCGAGGTGGGGGTTGAGCAGCCCGCTCTCTTGCGGCTCGTTCGTGCGGGAGCAAGCCGTCGTTGGTAGCGGTCGGCTTCGACGCTTCCTCGGGTATCACCGGGGTTGGCCGTGCCCGCGCTCTGGCCTTCTCTCTTGCGGCGCGTTCGTGCGGAAGGAGCCCGTCGTTGCCGGCGGACGGCGGGGCATGTTGGGATGCCCAGCTTGGCCCGCTATCGCCGGCGGCCGGTTGTGCTTGTTGTGTCGCCCAGTTCGGCAAGCCGTTGGTTGAAAAGCTCCTTTGGACGAAATGCCGCTGGGTCAAGGCCGCCGATGCCTCCAAGCCCGTGATCGCCCGCGGGTTCTTTCTGCTGACTTCCTCATGCCTGCCCCTGCCGGCTACCACTGAGTACGACCTAGTCGACTGCCCGAGAGTGAAAACCAGAGCGGGTGATGGAGAGTCGAGGTTTGGTGGCGTGCCATCGGGGCTCGATGATGGGCGGAGCGCGGGGCGGGTGTAGGGCCCGTAGCTGTAGGAGAAGCGACAGAGCAGGCACACGGATGGGCGCTTCTGCTTCTGTCCAGAAACTGTCAGTAAGGTAATTCACAGATGGACAGGAGTGGCCCAGAAACGTACCTGCTGCCATAATCCACGTCGCATCATGGTTGCATCTGGCGGAGCATGGCGCGCGCGTGCTCGGGAGAAAAAGGTTCCTTTGGTATGGGGAGCGACTTTCCTTCCTAGGCCTCAATGAATCGCCAAAAATTCGGCCGAGCTCTCCCCAGAATTTGGGGGCATCCCGGCATCTGACAGGGGTGCAGCGCATGGATTGGCCCCTCAGATCCTGCAAGGTGCATGATGGATGTCTGCTAGCAGGGTTAGGGTCCAGCCCAGGATCATCTCACCACTCCATCCTCATCTCCCCCTTGAAAGCTCTGGTGAATCTGGAGGAAGCTCTGCTCTCGAAGGCAGTCAATCGCCACACCGCCCAAGAGACTTTTCACTTCCCGCCAGTCTCTCTGATTTTCACATCTCGGGGTCCGCACCCCAGCTCGCCAACGTCGTCGTCACCAGCACTCTCGGATCTCAAATTTTCACATCTCACACACAACACACCTTGACACACACCCTTTTCCCCGCCCACCAACACCACGATGCCTCCCACCAAACCCTCCCAAGGCGCCAAGTCCCGCCTCTCGGGCACCAGCAAACCCGCCCCCTCGGCGCCGCCTCACCCCTTCAAGCCCGCCCCCGGCGCCCTCGCGCCCTTCACCGCGACCCTGCCCAAGGGCCACGTCTACATCACGCACGTCGACCCGCGCCCGGCCTCGTTCAAGCGCAACCTCTTCCTCGTCCCCGTGGCCATGAACCTCGCCGTCGTCGCCCTCTTCGCCTGGCGCGTGTGGTACATCGCCCCCTACTACCTGGCCCTGCTGACCTCGGCGTGGGGCTACGCCAACGAGACGACGCTGCGCGCCGCCGACCTGTCGTACGGCGCCCTGGCGCGCGTCGTCTGCCGCCGCGCGCTGACCTTCCTGTTGGATTTCGTGCTGGGCGTCTTCGTCTGGCCGTGGCCGTACGAGTTCGCCGTGGGGACCACCGCGCACGGCACGCCCGTGGCGTGGCGGTGGGCGGTCGGGTTCCGGGACAAGGAGGTGTACGTGCGGCGGAGCAGGGAGAGCTGGGACGCGGTGCTGCGGGATGACAAGGTGGATCTGTTTGACGAGGAGGGGAGGGACGCGCGGGACGCGCGGGACGCCGTGCTGGGCCGGGTGAGGGCCGCGACCGCGCCGATGCTGATGCAGGCCAAGACGGGGTATCTGACGATGGATGGGGATTGGGATCTGGACTGGAGGGGGATGGTGGATGCTACGCGGTTGGTGGATAAGAAGGAGATTGCGCTGGATGCGCTCGCGATGGTGGTTTTGCTGCACCATGAAAGGTTTGGATGGGTGACGGTGGACTTGGGCACGGGGGGCAATGCCGAGCAGGAGGTGCGGCGAATGCAGGTGCTGGCTTTCAAGGAGGCGCTCACGGCGCTGGGGAAGGAGGACCTGTTCTTCAGGTGGGTCGAGATGATCCAGTTCGAGACCACCCAGCCGGGCGGGTTCGCCCGAGAAGCAGGTCGGCCGCGCAGAAGATTCGGGATCTGTTCAAGTCGAACGGCGTGGACTTTGATGGGCTCTGGAAGGAGACGGTGGGCACCGATGGGCTGAGTGGCATGCCATGAGGGCATGGCGAGGATAGTGTACCCTATACTTGTAAATTTTACAATACGTGGCGGCATGTGGCGGCATATGACGGCGTAAAGCGTCCAGGTATATACAGCGAAGGATTTGCGGAAAGTTACGGCCATAGCATCGCAGCAAAGACACGGGAACGCGCGGAAGTATTTGATGATATTCTCTAAGCGGTCGACCTCTCTCATTTCTTCCTCGAGGCCTTCTTGGCGGCGGGGCCAAGAGCTGCCTCGCGCCGCTTGGCTTCTCTGGCCTCGATCTCGGCCCGTTTGACCTTGTCTTGCGCCTCCTTCTCCTCCTTCTCCGCCTATATCATGCTGTCAGTGTCCATACTTGTCGCGAGCATAGAAAATAAAATATACCTGCTTGCGGGCGGCGTCAGCCTCGCGCTTCTCGCGAATCAGCTTCAAGCGAGCCAAGTCTGCCTTGGCCTCGTCTGTCTTGCCGGCCTCGTGCAGCTTGCGATACCTCTCCTTGGCGGCCGCGGCCTCCATCGCCTCGCGCTCGCGCCTGCTCGGGGCCACGCTCAACTTCTCCACGCCCTGAGCGGCCTCGTCCACACCCGACGACTTGGTCTGCTGACGGGCCTTGCGTGAGTGGTTCGGGTTGACGGGCATGGCCTCCTCCTCCTCCTCCTCCGAGTCGCTCGGCGGCAGGTCGCCGACCTCCACCGGCTTCTTGGACCGGGCGATGGCCGCCTCCTTGCGGGCCTTCTTCTCCTTCTTGCGCTCCTCGCGGCTCAGCTCGGCGGCCGACGCGCCTTGCGCGGACGGGCCAGCGTCGTCAGAGTCCTCCTCCTCCTCCGATTCCTCCTCGGACTCCTCCTCGCTGTCGTCGTCGGAATCGTCCTTCTTTCGCTGGGCATTCGCATCCCACATGCCGATTTCGTTGCCGTCCGCATCGAGAGGTCGGAGGTCGCGGGAGAAGTGCTTGCCACCTGCGGTTTCCTGTCAGCGTGTTTGTCAACTTGTATTGACATGAGCAGGTAGGCTGACCTCCGCGCGTGAACTTCTTGAACTTGCCGCCGCGACCGCGGGAGTTTGCGCCTGGACCACCGCCTGCCATTGTTGCGATTTGTGCTTGTCGAAAGTAAGATGCTGAGGGGCGAAAGTGTCAAGCAGAGGGAGTGGTGAATATCTCGGGGCGATAAGCGCGGGGTATTAAAAGGGCTCAGGACCTTGGGCACACGTAGACTTCGTGCGGGAGGGAGATCAGAAATCCACAGGACAGACAGCGCCCTTGGAACCACTGGAAGGATCAGACGGCAACTGCACACGCCGGACCGAAAATGGAGCCAAACCCAGCGTTGGAGCAGCGCTCAAAGCACAGCCCAGTCTCTGCGGGACACACAAAACGTTTGACCCCGCCATGCCACATCGCGGGGCGGTTTGACTCACGACCCGGATATCCCCTCGTTGTGATTGGCTGGGCTGGTGATGGTCCCTGACACGCCCCTAGCCTAGGCTCGCAGTCAGGCCCTTGATATCGCTGCAAAATAAATTTCCATCTCGATCACGACGCAGTTTGATACAGACCCGGATACAAGGATGCTGCGAGGTTACCTTGAGTTATCTGAGACCATATTCGTTGAGTATCACGTTCAACACCGCCCCGAGTTGATATCTTGACGAGCCCTCAGGTGCATCGGGGACTTTGTTCATGAAACCCCCTGCAACTCTCGAGGATGTGGGACGAACCAGTTACGCTCTGATTGGCCTGTGAGCGCCCCACCGGAGACAATCCCGTTAAAAATCTCAGAGCCGCGACTCTCGCTTGCTCCTCTTCTCTTTTTTCCTCATCATTCATAAAACAATTCCTTCAAATTCACTCCGGTCCAAGTCTTACGCCATGGCATTCTGGAGGGGAAACTGGAGGATAGACTGACTTCTTGCACTTACCCTTTGTCTCCGGCAGCTTGCTGCACTCGGGGAACAGAGAAATTTTTTGCTAGAGACATGCAAACTCTCCGCGTCACTCGCCTGTAGTGGTGTGGAACTCGTCCTGAATGTGTGATGTACAAAAAGCCAATGCACTTGCAGCTCCATTGCGCTGCTTGGGTTGCCAAACCGATGGCAATGGCAACGGGTGCCCGTCCGCCGCCATTCTACATCCCAAACGACGAAAACATGTCTCCCACTTTCTGCCGTTTCCGAGGCTTGAGGTTCCTCTCCCTCCGGTCGTCTGGACGAGCAGCCCATGATGGTTCAGGAGCATGGCTCTCGCTCGCCTTTGCCACGGCTGCCTCCGTTTGGCGCCGAGAAAAGATGAGCCGTTGAGAGCCCAAATGCCCCCGATGCTGTTCCGCCGCAACGGGTGGTGTGCGCAGTCGGAGGCTGATGAATCCGTCCCTCAGCAGTGGAACTCCCGCGAGCTGTGCTTGCGCGTTGCGCTCCACTCCTTCTTCGCCGTGTTTCTTCTGGTCCAGAAGCGAGAGGAACCAGAAGACTTCGTTGTCGGACAGGTCTGGCTGGTGGTGGGTCTGGCCACTCACTTGTCTCTCATCCGTTGTTGGCGATAGAAGGTTACCTTGCAGAACGGCGCGCCAGCCATCGTCAAGGTGACTGCTGCGCCCCGAAGGAGGCACTTCGCCCTCACGGCCCTGTCCTACAAAACATGCCTGGTCGTGCCCCTCACGTCTACCGCGTCGAGGGTTGTCCGCAAGGGAAAGTCGTAGTCTGTCATCTTCAAACGCCGTCCGCAGACTGTCCACGGCAGACGGATGTACCGCGGTTCGCCCGTCAAGATAGGCATTAGCGTACGACACAAACACCGAGTTCTCTGGCTCGATGGCTTTCCATCCATGTTCAGCAGCAATGTCCCTGGCCCTGCGCCACCTCTGGGCTGGAAGCGCCGTGATATCGTAGATCTCCAGCGCCGGGAATTCCAGTACACTGTATAGCGAGCCTTCGGAAACCGCGTGTGTTCTTGACATGATCTTCAAGACTCGTAGTTTGTGAAATGGTGGTGCTGGGAAGGACTGGCTCTTCATCATCTCAACCCAACCCCTGATCAGGCGGTCACTGATACAGTTGCTTCTCGCTTGCCGCTCAATGAGCTCGAGGACCGCTAGCTGATGGAGCTGCGCAAGGGAGAGCAACTCGTTGCTCTCAAAGCCTGTGACGTTGTCGATGCAGAGATATACAAGGGAGGTTGTGTTGGCGAGCGGCCTGATGTAAATGCTTAGCTCACAGGGAGGATCAATGATCTCCTGGCAGTAGCGGAACAACGCCATCGGGATCGTGACCTCGCTGTCTTGGCCCTCCTTGTGATGCATGGTCTCGTCTGCCCGGCGAACACTCGCGCCGACCAGCTCGGGCGAAAGGATGTTCCAGGCGTGGAATGACATAGTCCTGATTCCACGGGGTGTCAGAGACACAAGACGGAACAGAGCTGATGCAAGTGGCGGCCGGTACTTGCCTGGGAAGAAGTTCCTTCCATAGAGCCCACTGCAACCTCTCCGGGAGTTCACTGATCAAGGACCTCGTGCAAGCACCGATGTTGTCCGCCAGCAGCCGGAGGCACATGGACACAAGTGGTCGTGGGCCCTTGGTTCCCCTTCCGCTGTGTCCGTGAGGAAATGAGATGGAACCTTCGCGCACCTTGTCCCAGTCGCTGCCCCTCTGATACGGAGCAGACAGAGAGGCCAGAGGTTGCCTCAAAGTGATTCGGTGTTTGGCGGCTTTCGCATTGCGGTGCTGAGAGCTGACTTGTAAATCATGGCTTGAGTCATTTGCTGCCAAAACTTTGGAGGTGGCCATTTAATGGATTCTCGTTGATGTCGCGTTGAAAAAGTGCTCGGTGTGTTTGAGCTGGGAAGTGGGGAGTGGTTGGCGGTGAAAAACACCAAGAATGATGTGGGATGTTCACCAGCACCGCGCAAATCATCTGGAGTCAGCATATGGTAAAAATGTAAACCACATGATTCTTGGCATGAGTTTAGCTTCACATTGTGCAAATCTTACACTCCGCATCTTTGACTAGGAATGACTGCATGAAACCTCAGGTGAGGCCGGACCCCAGCTTGGGGTTCGCGAGATAAAGCGGCCTGAGACTTTATTGTCTATATCATGAAAACCGAGGCACATACAGATGTAAGAGCGAGTACCATGTGCGAGGTACGTGAGGAAGCGTTGGCTTAGAACATACATCCATACTCTAGCCTAAAACAAGCTCCATCGAAATATAGCAAATTCAATCCTCCCTACTTCGGTCCCTCCTGGACCTTAGAAGGCTCTGGAGCATGCTTATTATCCACCTCCGTAGCCTGTGCCTCGAGCTGCAGCGCCTTGTTATTGGCTGCAGACGGCTCGATGCCAACCTTGGTCTCGCGATGGCTGTCCATGACATCCTTTTTCCAGATGTTCACGTAGAGGGGGTAGCTGCCAGTTTAAGTCAGCCAAATGACACAGCTCCAGCGGAAAACAAAATCCAAACTTACATCCACGCCAGGATATAACCCATCATGGGGATCGCCATGGCAACGTGGGCATTTCTCGCGTCCAGAACCACCCCCGTCATCGGAGGGAACACCATGCCCCCTGAAATAGCAGCCACCAACAAGGATCCGCCCATCTTGGTGTGTGTTCCCAGCCCCCGGAGGCCGAGTGTGAAGATGGTGGCAAAGCAGCACGACTCGAAGCACAGCACAAGAATCAGCATCGCGATGGATGCGGTGCCGGACGTATTCATGGCCGCTACGATAAAGACAAAGCAAAGACCGAGGTATACAGCCAGCATGTACCGCGGTTTGAAGAAGGGCAAGGTCAGGAGCCCGCCGGCGACAAAGCGGTTGAAGGCATAGAGGCCTTGACCGACGGCGAGGAGATCGGCTGCCCAGTGTCAGTTCAAGTCGAGGGAACCAAAAGGGAAAATGTGCTCACAAGCTGTCGCGCTGTCCCGCCCGGCTTCCTGGCAAAAGTTGATAAAGTAGCTCTGTCAATCCTCAATCAGCATCATCATCGAACCCCTCCGCCCCAGGCAAACCGCTCGGTTCAAGCTTACCGCAACCGCCACTTGAGCCCCGACATAGCAGAACTGCGACCATACCGCCAGAAACAGGTTCGTCTGCTTCCTGAACGGCCCCGGATCAGTCCCAATCTCGCCCTCCTGCATATGCATATCGGCGTCCGTGATCTCGGGCATCGGCGCCAGAAAGAACAAGACAATCAGCAACGCATCAAAGCAGGCGACGCCCAAGTACACCCACTGCACGTTCCTCAACCCCGCATCGTCATCGACGGTATTCGCAAAGAACACCCTCGACGCCAGCAGCGGCGCGACGAACGACCCGACGCCCTGCACGGCCTGCGCCAGGTTCAGCCTGATCTCCGAGTAGCGCGGCGGGCCGCAGATGGCGAGGAAGGGGTCGGCCGCCGTCTCGAGCGTGGCCAGGCCGGCGCCCACCACGAACATGCTGCCGCAGAAGCCGCCGAACGAGCGCTGGACGCCCGACGGCCAGAAGAGCAGGCAGCCGACGGCGAACACGGCGAGCCCCGTCATGAAGGTCACGCGGAAGCCCGCGCGGCGCAGGATCCAGCCCGAGATGGTCGGCGGGCAGATGAAGTAGGCGCCAAAGTAGGCTGACGAGAGGCCCGCGGCCATGGAGGCGGAGATTTGGAGTTGTTTTTGGAAGTGCGAGTTGAGGACTGGTGGAGGGAAAGTTAGTGGTGATGGGGGCATAGCCAAAGGCGCTGTGAGATAGGACTGACCATCAAGAAGGCCGTAGGCAAACCCCCAGAGAAAAAAGAGAATGGTCACTGGTGGTGAGATATGTCAGCGGTCCATCGTCCTCCTCTCTGTCCTTGAGCATGTCATACCGAGCATGTTTGGAACCATTGACTGTCTCAGCGTCAAGTGGGCAGCGCTCGTGAGGGTGTCATCGCTGACGGTGATCTTCCTTCTCCATAGCCCCATGGCTGCCGGCTTTGTCGTTGCCCTTCTCGTTGCCGTGGTCTTCGCTGAAGCAGCTGGCGTTGTGGTTGAATCTGAACCTCAGGGATCAAACAAGGTCCACTGAAACTGCAGATCGACGAGATTCCTCGACCGACATCTCAGAACGAGCGGGGTTCAGCATCTACATAAAGCATCCTCCAAAGCTGCCGGTTGAATAATCCGTCCCGTAGCTTCGGGAGAGCGACAGTCGATGCTCCCACAACCAGGCAACCCCATCGTCCCCAGTCGGGGCAGGGGGAACCCACCCTCCTCAACTGCCACTCGGCAGAAGTCAAGACAAGCCGCCGACGGACACCGCGGCAAAATAGATTGGGATACCACCTCGCAGCGCACCGGCCATATCCGTGCATCCCCCGGTGTATGCACATACATCCTTCCATCGGCGGACAGATGGATCGCGGTTAATCAACCCCACGAGGTCGAGTCGCCCCAATCCCAAGGCTCTGTGAAGAAGACGCGACACAAACCGCAAGAAGACCCCAGTTTCCCCAGAAGACGAACTACAAACCCAGGAGTCTTGCGTGGGAATCCAAGAATCCCAACCGTCCATCTGCCGATCACTTCCTCCCTCCTCGTCTCCAACTGTAAAGCAACCCCAAAGGCAGGCAGCTGCGGGGATCCCGAGGTTCAGTTCGGGGCATCAACGCACCGAGCAAAAAGCCCAAGTCGGGGTCGCAGCGTGAAAACGAGACCTGCGACATCAACACCATGACATGAATGTGACTAACCACGAGGTGGCTGGGGGGGAAATGGCTTCATGACACCCTCGCTGTGGCATATAAGGGATCATGAACCTGGAAGCAAATGGAAGAGACGCCAAATCAGACTCAGGCCAGGCCAGTTAGTTACCACCTCAGAAAAACCATGGCACTCGCCATCGGGATGATCCCCCCCGAGTCCTTCTCCGGCACTCATCCCGAAACCAAAAAGGAAGCAAAACATGATGTGTTGATCGGAAAACTGCCCCAACCCAAAGCCAAGAAAGGGTCTGAAGTCGCGATGGGGGGAGGATCGGAAGCCGTTTGATATCTCAGGGAAGGGGGGTGGAAATGCCGCTTGACCCCAACTGGAACGCCACATCTAGGGCGCTAACATTAACCCCAGATTTTGGGTGGGGAGGAAGCAGAGGGGGGGTGGGGTTCGTCTTGGCTCAAGCCCGCCGCCGGCAACCACATGCGATGCCCAGGTCCCCAAAGGGGCATGGTATGGCAGAGGAGGGACCCGAGAGACAACCCACTACTGTACATACCACCGAGACAGATCTCGACATACACATTCACACAACGAAAGAAAGGAGAACTGTGATAATCTCCGCGCTGTGGCATTCTTATCCATTCGCTGGCTCTAAACAACGTCTCTCTTCTCCTGTCCCAGACCCAGACGTCCCCTCTCCACAGCAAGCCCTTTTCAGACTTGACGAGTTAGCCGTCCCCAGGACGTCATGGCGTTCTCTGTCTTTTAACTCCCGTCCAGAACAAACCCTTCTCCCCGACCACCCAAGCGACGAGATGCCGTCCAACTTTTCAGCTCTCAAGTCCTGCCCCGCAAGCCAAATCTAGACCCCACAAAGCAGGATTCAGAAGAGACAAAGCCGATGCGAGGCGCCCACACAAGGTTTTCACACCTTGCGTCTTCTCACCCCATGAACCCTTGGAACATCCCAAAAGCCTCCTTACTCCCTCTCCAACGCCTCCAGCTCCTTCAGCACCGACGTCTTGGTAGCAATCTTCTTGACCTGCGTATCCTCCAGCTTCTCGCCGCCCGCATGCCGCATCTCGAGGTCCTCGATCGCCCGGATCTTCTTCTGCAGCGCGCGGATCTTCTTGGCGTTGGGGTTCGCATCGCCGCCGGCGACGGGCGCGCCGCCGCCCTGGGCCGCAGCATGGGCCGGGCGGCTGTGGGAGCGGGCGCGCTGCGCGTTGCCCTGGTTGCGCGGGCCGGGCTGGAGGTTGTTGTTGTTGCGCGACCGGCTGCGGGCGTGGTGCGCCTGGTGCGGGTGCTGGCCGTGGTGGTGGCCGTGGTGGGCGCCGCGGCGGTCGGGGCTGCGGCCCTCGTTGCCCGAGCCGCTGCCGTACTCGCGGGGCGACGGCGCAAGACCGCCTTCAGTGCCGGCCGCCGCCGCGGGGGCGTTGGCGTCGCCGTCCTTGGCCTTCTTGCTCCGCTTCTTCTTCTTGGACTTGGACGCGCCGTCATCGGCGGGCGCCGCGCCGGGGACCGAGGGGCGCCCGACTGGCTCCGCGCCCGGAACCATGTGGCGCGGGCGGCCGAAACCGTTGGGACCGATCGAGGGAATACCGTTGCTCACGGTGTGCGCGGCACCGCCCTCATCCTCGCGCTTGAAGTGCAGGGGAGTCAGGGCGCCGCGGGCGCCGGGCGGGCGGTAGGCGCCCACAGGCTTGGACGGGGTCTTGACCGTGCCGAGGTAGGCCAGGGCCGAGGGGTGCGGGGCCGGCACGGGGTGCAAGGGGTCCTCGTTGGGAGGGAGGTCGGCCACAGGAACAGGCCGCCAGAGAACGTTGTACAGCTCGACCATATCTTCGTTGTACATGATGCCGCCTCCGACGTGCCAGAGCTTGATGCCGTTGTCGACGCGCAGACGCGGAGACGTGGTCGCCGTCATGATGTAGCGGCTGTCGGGGCTCCAGGCGCAAACGCTGGGGTTGCCGCTCTCGATGGTGCAGAGCTTGCGGTAGTCCTTCTCGAGGTCGTACACGTCAATCTGCCCAGCCAGATTGCCGAAGCCGGCAACCAGGGCGAACCGGCCGGTGGGCGAGAAGATGATGGTGTTGCGAGGGCCGAGCGGGAACGAGTGGATAGGGACGCCGCGGTGGTTGAAGATGGTCGTCTTGGCGGGCATGTACCCGTAGATGACGCCGAACTCGGTCGAGTTCGGGGACCAGGCCACGTCGTGGATAGGTCCCTCCTTGTCCAGCGTGATCCTAGCATCGAACGAGCCGTTGGCGCTCAGCAGATACATGGTCGTCTCGCCATAGTAGCTCTTGTTCGACTTGTCCACCTCGGTTTGTGCCAGCACAATCAGGCTCGTGCCCAGCGCGTTCCACTTCAGCTGCACCTTGTCGCCCTTGAAGAATGTCTTTTGCGAGATCGGGCTGTTGAAGGACGGCACGTTGTAAACCTTGACGGCAGCAGGTTGGCCCTGGAAAAGAAGGTCAGCGTCGGAAGCCAAGATATTGAAACTGCTGCATCAGGCTTACCTTGCGCTCGGGAACAAAGACTGCGACGTTCTGGTTCAGGCCGGGGGCGATGGCAAAGTCGGACACGCCCTCGACGCGCAGCTTGTTCCAGACGGTCGAGAAGTCGTCGCTCTTGAAGAACTGCACCTCGTTGGTGACGGCGCGGGCGCAATACTTCTCGTCGGCGGTGTACTGCAGGTTCCAGCCCGACTGCGACTTCTGGACGAACTTGCCAAGCGGCTGCTTCTCGGCACCCTCGGGCACGTCTTCGATGGTGCGCCAGATCTTGAGGTTCTTGGTGGCGTCGCCGTTCTCGTCCTTGGCGGGGCGTTCCCAGGTGCAGAGGAACGAGCCGCGGGGCGAGAAGCTGAGCTCGTAGACGGCCGAGAGGGGCAGCGAGGTCAACACATGGCCGACCGAGGCATCGACGACAACGACGCTGTCGTTGGCGGCGTATGCGAAGTAGCGGCCGCAGGGCGAGTAGACACAGCACCGGAGGTTCCCTTCAGGCTTGCCGAACCCAGGAAGGGACTCGTAGACAGGCGCGGCATCAAAGACGCCGATGGCCTTCTGGGTTCGGTAGGCAAACTGCAACGGATTCGCCATGACTAGTCAAAGCCACAGGTGTCGCGATAGCAGGTTTGTGTGGTGTTACTGTTGTTTTTCTTGATTCCTCTTGATGTCTCCCGGAGGATGACTGCGTTCTCAATCAAAGCGCAAGTGCCGAGCCAAAGCAATGGTGTTTTGGGACAAAGGCGATCAGGGGTTCTGACCGGCGATTGGCGACTACTGTGGAGGCGAAGCTCGAAGACGGGGACTCGGGGGCCCTGGTCAAAGAACTGGCGTTGAGGGTTTCTGTCGCTGAGAACAGAGAGACGACGCTGGGGATTTCGGTTTGGCGATACACCTCGACCACGCGACAGCACAGCAGGGAGGTGATGACGGGGGGCGACGGGACGCGGGGAGGACCGAGTTGGGCTTTTTGGGGGGGGATTGTTGACAAAGAAGCCAAGAAGCCGCACTGGGATCCGAAGAGAAAACCGACCGACAGGAAGAGGGTGAACAGTAAAGAAGAGAAGGGCCCTTGGGGAAGGTTGGCGAGGGCGGTGCGTGTTGGACCGGGTGGGCTGGGGGAGGGAACGGGGAGGAAAGAAGAAGGAGGCGGGAGCGAAGGGAGTGAGGACGGAGTCAGTTCCACACTCGCGACCATTTTTTTAGCTTTTCTGCATGCTGATTCAGGCCGTGCCCGGCGGGGCCAGCGGGCCAGGTGCTTGGTGTGCCACCGTCCCACTGCCGGGCCTGGTTGGTTCGAGGCCTCTCGCCGACCCGCTGAACTCTGGTTAGCGTGTGCCAAGCCTGCCTGGTTTGAGTTCTTTGGAGCTGAGTTTCGCCTCGTTTGGCCTCCAACCCACCAGAGTTTGCACGGTTCTGGCGGGAAATATTTGATGCATCGGGGAAAAGTGAGTCGTGGATGGCGTGGGCGTTTTGGCCGCACAACACAGGGTGACTAGTACGGAATTTGGTGGATTTTGGAGTGCTCATTGCCCGTGAGTTCTCTTTGTGTTGCTGCCACTCAGGTCCATAGGTGTGTTTGCCGAGCTCATTGCATGGCTGGCTTTTGGCTTTGCTTGTGATCTCACACGAAAGGTCATTTGCATCTGCTCACTACCTAAGGTAAGGTACGCAGCTCAGGTTCAATTAGGTCCAACTCTCTGTGCAAACCCGCCTGCGTGCCTGCATGCAAGCGCAGGATTCGAGAATTCTCAGTTCCATGCATCAGACAGTCTGTCGGGTTTGGCCACCTCCACACAACAGCCATTGAGGTTTCAGACCCCAGACAGCCACCCCACAAATGGCTTCCATTTCTTTGAGCGTTGTAAAAGGTTCCCGCAATTCCATTTACATGGTCACGGCGCAATTGCTTGTGCCACATGGTTTAGTCTTCATTATTTTCTGGCCAACGTCGGCCCAAGAAAAGACCCAAAAGAGTGCCTGGGAGTCGCTGCTGCTGGACTGGCAGAGAAACGGGGACCAGCGGGGCGGGCTGGCCGGAAGAAGCCGCTGTGGGGAGACGAGGGAGACTCGTGGAGTTCGGCACGGACCAGCCCAGCAGCCAAGGCTTTGCGCTAAGTCTCGTTCCGGCAGCCCTGTTCAGCCGCATCAACGTCAACCAAGAAGACTCGCACCTCCAGCATCACCACGACGTCGAATGCGTTCATAATCCAGGGCGGCTTTTCAGTGTTCCGTGTCTGCTCAATATACCGAATATTTTTTTCCAGATGAATTCCCCCAAATCCAACATTTCTGCCCGAGACCAGTGTCCCCTTTCCCTGCTTTGTTTACTTTCTGACCCCCTTTTCTCATGTATCCTCAGAGGACTCTCAGTACTTTGTACATCCACTTGACAACTTTGCTAGAACTCAAATGCTTCTAAGCATACAGAAACCCTATAAGCCGAGCTTTGATGACCGAAATGAACACAGGAACGGTGCATTTCCTGCTCACTCCACTCTGCCATGTTTTCTTGTCCCCTTCGCTTGTCTGGCAAACCGGGGCAATTCCGCCAGAGATCTAGCGTAAGAATGGAAGTGTACCGGGCTCCATGGACTGAAAGCCACAAGGGCGTCGGCTCCAGCTTGTCTTGGATGGCACAGAAACTTGACTCTTTCGATTGCCATCGAGCACTTGTCTGCGTATTTCCCATCCTTTCCCAGGTCATCCTGGGCAGGACGCATGTCAATTGATTCTAGAAGCCATTTGTGCCTAATGCAGAGTTCTGTCTGCATAAAGCGGTCTCTTGTAGGGACCATCAGTTGCTTGATGGATTCTTTGCTTGTCTTCCACCGAGACTTAGACTCTTCATTGGCCATTGTCTCATGTTCCCAGTTTGTCATTTTCTAGCAGTCAACACCTTGTAGCAACCTTCTCCTCTCTGCCATTGTCACAGTCTGCGCGGAGGGTCCTAAAGAACTGCGCCTTGCTGCATGAGATGTGGATGAATCTCTGGGCATGTCTTGGGATTTTGTAATGGCTATCTTCAGCATGTTCTTGTCTGGCATGGCAACTGTGAGGAAATAGACGATTTCAACTCCCTCATCTGACATGTTCTCGTTGCTCCGCGTTTTCTCCTCCAGCCCATGAGAGTGATGGCAGTCACGAGATCAAGAGAGAGGGAGCTACCTGGGACTTCGGACGAGAACACAACGGTCCCAGGAGTTGACGAAGGTAGGCAAGGAAAGAGCGCGAGTCCCCGAGACGCGTTGCTTGACGCGGGCTTGCGGAAGGTGGACCGAGCGCCCTACCAGGAGTGCCATAAAGTTTGAATCGCTTTCTGGTTTTTGAAATTCCTTCTTCTTTTTCCAAACCATCACCACCATCCTCGCTGTTCTGTTGCCCACGCCGCCAAACTTTTTTAAAGTTTGATAAAAAAAAGCCACGACAACGAGAGTAAGTCCCCCTCGTCATTTCATTAGATCTATTGGCACATGCGCATCACTTCCGGAACTCTCGCGGGTCCTCGCGCGGGTCTTTGCGCGGGTCCTGCGCGGGTCTCTGGTGATCGGTCAAATCGGTTGGTCGGTCGGTCGGTCGGTCGACTGGGAGTGACAGATTGGGGGTTTAGCATGCCCAGAATGTGATGTGAAGCAGGTGTTTTTACTCTGAGACGCTGCCGTTTACGAGTAGGACACTGGCATTTCATCCATTCATGTTTTGCTCCCATTATCTCTCCCTTCATCTAGACAGAGGCCGCATCCCGGGTCATTCTAAAGAGTCGATTGAACACTGAGCTAACAGTCTGCCGGAAAACAGATGGGTGACCAGCGCTTCGGTGCTGGCCGAGCTGGGGGGGTGCGCCCTCCGCCCGGCTTCGAGAACCTGGTGTCGAACCAGGGGATCGAAGTCGGTGCGGGTGCCGGTAAGTCTGCTGCTGTGAGAGCCTTTCAGATGCCACCGGGTCATCACCAGGAGGGTTCAGGGCACAGCATAAGGAGTTCATGGCGGCCAAGCGGGACAGCCAGCAGCCGCCTGGATCTGGGAGCTCGTGGCTGGCCCGCTGCTCCCGCGGCTCACCACCATGCGGTCCAAGCACTCTGCGGCTTGAGGCCTGCCGATGAATGGCACAAGTTGTATGCGGTGATGGCGGCCACTCACGCGCCTCGCATCCATCGCATCAATCAGCCCTGGACCCGCGCCTGCCCACGAGCCCATAAATTCAGCTTCATTTCCTGCGAAATCTCTTCTCCTCTCTCTCTTCTTCCTTACGCAAACAAAAAAGCTGACTTTGTTTGACACCAGCAGCCACCCCGATCGAGGAGTCCAACTCCTCAACCTCTTCTTCGTCTGCCTTGGGCGCCACCCTCGGCATCTTCCCCTTCCCGGCTCCATTGGAGTTTCCGCGGTCGCCACCGCGATCGTCCACGTCTGTCCGCTCGTCGGCAGCTTCCGGCTGCTCGATACTCCCCGAGGTATCGAGCGAGTACACCGATCGGGAGAAGATGGAGGCAACCAACGCCTTCTTCTTCGGCCACCATCACGAGCAGATGGTGGCCAACATGGCCAAGAAGTTCCAGGATCTCCTGGACTACGACAAGACGAAGAATCGCAAGATTCTTCACATCGACTGGTAAGTGTTTTTCCATTCTTTCCTCCTCTCCTCCGCTGGTCTGCGTAACAAGGACAAGAAGAAGTCGTAAAAAAAAATCGAGAAAATTGAGTCGCTAACCACATTGCCATTTCCTCTCCAGGATCGCGGGCAATCCCACCGATCCCATCAAGAAGGAGGGCGATGGCGCCCACGGTGGCATGAGCGCCGAAGACCGGCGGCTCAGCGAGAGCGTGGCCAGGTCGGTCATGCGCATCACCCACGACGTCGTGGAGTGGGATGAGACAGAGACGGTAAGCTTCAATTTTCATTTTGTTGGCACGCGAAATTTCGCGATTTTTGGCGACGTTTTCGTGGTCGACCGACCTCCCTCCAGAAGATCATGCGCTGACCACTTCGATATCAGTGGAACAAGTCATTGTTCTACGGCGACTGGCTGAACGACCACAAGGGTCTCCGCCAGTTCTTCATCGAGATCCAAGTCAAGCGGATCTCTGGAGCCGACGAAGAGCTCCTCGAGAAGTGCGGGATCAGCCCGGAGTACGTCTGGCTGCCCCTCCACGATGACAAGGCTCCGGCCATTACCCCCATTGTCATCCCCCTCCTTGTCCCCCAGCAGTTCCTCCCTCAGCCTGCCGCCCGTGAGCTGCCCAACCCACACCAGGCAGCCTGCGAGCCGATCCCCGAGGTCGAAGAGGAGGAGTACGCGACTCCGGCGCCCGCTCCCTCGCTCGAAGTCCCCACGTGCTCTGCAGACAAGGGCAAGGGCAAAGCCGTCGCTCCCCCGGTTGTCAATCCTGCGGCTCCCGTCATTGTCTCCTCCGACAACTTCCAGTCTGCTCAAAAGCGGACTCCTCTCCCCAACATTGGCGACCTCGCTCTCCGTCAGCAAGACGAAGCCGACACCACTGCTCCCTCTGGAAACCCCAGCGCTCGCCGCACTGGCATCCCGCGCAGCCAGCCCCTTCATGCGACCGGCAGCCTTGAATCTCTCGAGTCTACCCAGTCCGGCGCGACCGACTCCTCCGACGAGTCCTACCAGGAAGAGGGCACCATCTACCTGTCCGACGACGTCGATCCCTTTGACGCGCTCCTCCCCGCGCATGCGACCCCGGCCGTGAGCGCCGCCGACCTCCACCGCCAGCGCGAGGAGTTCGACCGCAATTCCTACGCCAAGCGTGAGGAGCTCACCCGCATCTTCTCCTTCCTGAACGATCCGGCCTTTATCGAGCGCAAGAACAAGTCCTTCGTCTACGCGGTCCGCATCGTCGCCGTCCCCGACCGCGGCAACGTCGTCAACGAGTTCAACGGCCCGCCCGTCTCCGACCGCTACGGCACCCTGCTTGCCCAGGGCGGCTGGGTCGTCCCTCCTCTCCAAGAGCGCATCCAGTGGCGCGACGAGCACAAGCGGTCGTACCGCAACAAGGGCGCCAGACTCGGCAAGTACGACGGTCTCCCCCGTCCGCAGTACCAGAATGCCATGCCCATGAAGTTCGACTGGTCCGGCGGCACCGATCCGCGCTACTTTGGTCCTGCTCCTCCCCTCTGGCGCGAGCTGTGCGATCCGTGCATGGAGGATATCTACTGGATGACTTGGCAGCTGCTGAGCGGAAAGCAGTTCCTCGGGTTCCGTCCTGGTGCTGGCTTTGGCGTCGTGCGGCGCGATCCCGCGGGCGACCTGGAGATGCTGCACAAGTGCCAGTTCAAGAGCCCATGCACCGAGGCGCTGTACCATGCGGCGTCCTACCCCCGTGTCAAGGAGACGAAGTAGCCGACCTGGCGTCTTTTTTCGTGGAGCTCGAGGTCCTAACCCGGCGAATTTTATATTCCGCCCTCGCCTCTTGAAGCCTTATCACCACGAATCACGACAGCACGACGTTACGATCTCTTTCACGACACGATTCCGCCGGCATTTCTCTCTCTCCATGAGACCACAACGTCACGACTTATCATTCCTTCTTCTGAAGAGGTCACAACCGACGATCACCACACCCGGCATGTCAGAGTACACGGTTCCAGGCTCGCTTCTCCTTACTTGATCACTCAATCATCGCACTGCACCGGCTCAGTCTCGCCTCCACTTCACCAAGTCAAGTCGTTACACCCTCTCGCGCTTGTCTTCTCCTTGGGACGGAGCAGACTCGTGGATGTTGTCCGCACTTTGACTCTGGCACGGCAACCATCAGTCGTCGGATGGCACTACTTTACGGCACACAGAGCAGCAGTCAGATCACGGCTTTCCTTTTTCCATATCTCCACTCTCGTCAGCTGCCTGCCTGATATCTTTTCGCCCGACATCACCTTCCTGCTCCTCTACCTTTGACGGGGACAGCTTGTGTGGTTTGTTCGGCGCGAGGCACCGTCTTCGACGGTTTGGCATGGCCTGGCGCGGCACTGCTCATTGTTCTCATCTCATCCAACCTCGGTCCTCCGTTCCCAATGTTCGACCTGCCACAATATCTCCATTACCAGGCTTCACCAACCCTGCTCCTCTACCTTTGACGGGGACCAGCTTGTTTAGTCAGACGGTTTTGGCATGACAGCCGTTTGGGAACGACGAGGTTTCGCATCGTGGATCGGCCTTTCGACATCCAGGGGGACATCAACATCACATCGCATCGCATCGCATCTGAGCATTCGGGCTGCCGGCGGGGGATGCATTATTCAGAGTTGCGGGTTGAGAAGAAAGAATCGGGTTGGGGAACCTCGTTCATTCTCTCTCTTCTTCTTCTCTGGTTTCTCTCCAGGCATCCGGCTTTTCAGAGTCGGGACTGAGAACTGATCGGGCTGGGGAGCCTTGGTCGTTCTCATCTCTCTTCTCATTCTCTTCTTTTCAATCCAGCCATGACGGGCATGGATGGGCCATTCTGGGTTCTCATTCCCACTTGACACACAGACACATACACACAACTTTCTCGGTTTCTCCTGTAATTGGTGGCGTTTGGGGCGGACGGATTTCGGGAACCTGGCTGGTTTGGTTTGGTTTGGTGGTGGTGGTTTGGGATCTTGATACCCATTTCTCTTGTTTCTTTTCGTATCATGATGATGACGATGATGATGATGAAGATGGATGACGATACCCGTATGGCGTCGGCTGGGGGGCTTGTGTTTAGGTACTATTTTCTGTTTTTCCCTTTCTTTGCTACAGAGCTGAAATGGAACCGTTCTCATCCTTCACCATGGTGTATGCTTGGCTGCGAGACTGTGAGACGTGATCTTTGTGATTGTCGAGATGGTCAGCACTAACAAGGACCTTCGAACCCGACATTGGCATGTGTCTCGGCTTTGCACTGAAGCAATGGATATTATTGCCCAGACTGAAGCGTGGGATGCATGCTCGTCGTATGGCTAAAAAGGCCGAGTCGCGGTTTATTTGAAAATGTGTTGGAAGCGGAGGTGAATGAGGCATGCATGGTGACGTCGTGTATCCGCCGCCGTGTCGATCATGCGCCCACCTCAGCCCAGAGGCTCGCTTGAGCAGCAGCGAGCTGTTCTTCAGCCATCTCGTATTATGTCTCGGAATGCGTATCTGGCATCCGGCGAGCGTGTCGCTACCCGGGAGGAGCAGAGTCTCCGGCTTCTACGGCAGCAGGCCTTTACGAGGATGGTGAGAAGCGACCCCCTGAGGAAGGCCGTGGACGGGCGTGGGCGAGGTCGGTAAGGAGAGGGCGAGACAGCATCCTCATTGCCCGGCCGGCGATAAACTCCTCAAAAAACAAAAGGTTTTGGGGTGATACTGCGTTGCGAATAGCTGCAACCCAAATGTCGATAAAGAAAACAATGGGAAAGTAACCTGGGTACTCCCAACATTCCGAGGACCCTGATTCCCCTCCCTTCAACCTCTCGCTTCATTCGGCCCGGCCTCGATCATCCCATCTCATCCCCTCATCTGTTATCCCATCGATTCTCCCCCCGCCGATCCCTCCCGTACCGTACTGCAACTTCCGTGCTTTCGTCCCGCACCCTCCCCCCCCCCTCCCCCTCCCCCTGAGCCGTCCTGTGTGATGCACCCCTTCCAGAAGGGCAACTCCCCTCGCCGATCGTGTGGCGCTGTGGCTAGAACGTACACGTGTAGCTTGGTACCGGTACATGGCGATGCACCAAGCAGGAAGACGCAGTCAGTTATCCGGGTTTTCTCTGTTGCTGCACACCTCTCCGCCCTGTCCTTGGGACGGTTGACGCCCCCTGACCTCACGTCTCCCACCCCTCCTCCCCACACCACCAACTCTCACTGGTGTGCCACAGTGGCTGTGCTCGCTGCTCATATGATGTGCTCGGTGCTCGTATGATCTGGGCGCGTGTGAAGACCTGGGTAGTACTCCTCCCCCCCGCGGGGGTGCAGTCGGGCGGAAAGTGGATGGGTGGAGGAGAAGTAAAGTCCTCGGCGTCGTTCGGCGTCTAGACTGGGGCGCCCCGGGGAAGAGTGGCAACGATATGACTGTGGCTTGTCATCATCTCGGGCCGACTTGTGGCTTGAGTGGATGAGCTCCGTCGGGGCTTCATTGGATGGGCCTGGGGTTTGATGTTGGTATTACCACTTGTTCTGTCATGAGATGCGGGCTTCTGGGGTCGCAGCGGAAGGGGGTGCTAGCCGGCGGGTAGATAAGGTTTACTTCTGGTGGCCAAACATCCACTGGCTACCACTGGCTACCATGTGCGCTCGGCTGGATGCCTTCCGATGCAGGAGGTCGGAGGGCTCAGCCCGTCGTTGCTTCGAGGGACGTTTGGATCAATGTCTGAGGCGGTAGGTGGTCTCGCTACGGCGGAACGACTCAAGCTCTCGCCTCGCCGGCGACCGACGTGACTTGACATGCGGGGCCTACCCCTATTTTCCACCGCAACACAAAAACCAACTAATAATCGAGACAGGAGTACTCCGTAACACAAACAAACCTCGCCCCTATCGCAAAATCTCTTCCCACGGGCCCCGTTGGCCACACCTCCCGCGGCCAGACGCGCGGCATTGCCGCCGTCCCGAGTGCCGCTCCCCGCGCCGGCCTCGGGACGCCTTGGGGATCGACACCCACATGCCCCGATCTGGCGCCGCATATCGACAGACTCGACGAGGGGTGCCCGTAGAACCACAGATTGGCGTGAGACAGATTGATCCCGTGGCAGCGGAGCGGGTTGGGTCACACATTGTCACTCCCGTGATTCGTCTCCCCAAAATGCCTGACACGAAGACGCCGTGGTGATGTGGTGTGGTGCTCTTGTTTCTGAACTGTTCTGGACAGCGCGAGACTCTTTGCACTAGATTCGACATATTGGAGCGGCTGGCGAGACACTGCTGAGTTCCGCCAGGGGCTCCCAACGCCAGGATTCCGTGCGTCGATACAACAAACAGTGCACTTCCCGACACACCCAAGGGGCTTGCTGCCAAGAAGCGCACCAGCGGCCCGCGTGGACGCATCGAGGTGACAATGCAGGCTTGCGGCATGCACGCTGCACGAACGCCGGCTCTCGGAACGTTTTTTCCCAAGTGTGGTCGGAGTATCTCTAGCCGATCCTGAGTAGTTTTGGTGTTGCTTGAACAGAGCGAAGCGGCGTAATGCTTCCACAACTGCTGCGCTTGATCTCTTGAATGTGCATTAGAAGTTGGCTATGATATGCTGGTGAAAGACCGGCCCTCGACTCTCAGCGCGTACCCGAAGTTCCCCTGGAACGGATCATCCGACTACACCAATCTGCCGTCACCGGAGAGTTAAGAGTTTCCCGGAACAAGACTCTTTACCAACCCACAACAGGCCGACCACGCAAGGGAAGCAGCTGAACATCTTACCTGTACCCTATGGCCCGCCTGAATCTGGTCTGCTTTGGACGAACCAAAGGACGCTCATGGCGGCCGTATCTCGCGCGTGGCATAGGCCATCCATGAGCCGGCATCTGATCGTGTTGGCGGAAGTCAAACGCCAAGGAGTCATCTCCTGTTGAGCAGAGATTACCCTCCGGAGGCCATGGATCGCGGAGCAATTCAGTCTCGAAGGAGTGGCGTCTCCGAAGGGGTGACCGGCGGCCTCCTATGTTCCCCAGTCAACAGTCTTCTCGAGATCCCTTCAGCGATTCCGTGTCGACATTGCCCGACTGCGGCAGATCGCGATGCACAGTGTACCCCACCACGGAGGAAGCATGCCGGGCAGCCGCTCCCCTGACGATCCGCCGGCGCAATGTCTGCGAGCTTTGGACGCGGCATTCCACTTCCTCCATCACGACCGTCTGGTTTGCAGTACACGGCTTCAAACCCATTCGCATGCCTGGCGCTCCGACTGGTGGCGAGGACGAAGCATCCTCAATCGTCGTAAGCTGGCGAGGACATCCGGCACGGGTAGGCTCGTCTGTTCTCTGGCGGAACCGCGAATGCGCTGTGTCGTCGCAAGGTCGTTCACGGCCTTGGGGCTTCCCTGCCGGTTCAATCTCGTCGAGGCGTCAACTGGCTCTTCATGTGAAATTTGTGCAGAGACAACTGGAGCCTCCCCCTTGAAAGTTTTCCCAACGGTCCTAGGCTGGGCCATCATCGTCTTGGGTTCAATGGTCTGTCCCATATGGGAATTGATGCGCGCATGATGAGGGGACAGAAGAGGTTAGTTTCATCATGACAAAAACGGATTCACGCTGACTCCGTAACAATCGTGCCCCAGATGCTATGTTATCAACGTACCAGGGCGGAAATAACGTTCCATTATGTAACACTCTCAGGCAGGAACAGCGCGCTAACGTATTCCCGCTCGTCGGAAATGAGTGGCTGACAGCACCTCCGGCTCCAACAGCAGCAGTGGAGATAGCGCCGGAGCATCCTCTCCGCCTCGGTAACGCCCCTGACAGCGGACAGCAAGGTACCCCTATAATACCATATTTCACCCCCCCTTGCGGCCTTTTCCCATGACCCAACCGCCCAAAACGCACATCGATCGAGATGAGTGTGGGATCGGAAAATTTCCAGCACCTTCGGACATCCAATGGCTATCTTTCAGGGCAAACTGTTTGATGAGCCTCGGTTTCAAGGCGGGCGCCGCCGGCCCCAGTCCGTTCCGGCGAGATTTTCAATGGGCACGTATTGAACTCGCAACGCGGACACCAGGTAAGTGCATGACTATCGCAAAAAGCGAGTATTGGATTAGACGCTACACCACATCAAAAATAGAATTGCCCTTGGTCTCCACAATAACTAACCCGTCCCTAGTCATCGCTCTTGTGAATCACATGAAAGCATGGAAGGCCATAACTCGTCCAAACCACCTCCCAACCCAAGATATCCAAAAGCAAAAATAAACAATATAAAATACCATTGAAGTTCAAAGTAAGATTCGGGGTATAAGGTTCAAGGGGTGATATTGTCAAGAAAGACCCTCGGGGAAAAAAAATTCCAGAATATCAGAAAGGTAGGGAAAAGGCTGTGTAGCCACGCCACGAGAATGGGGAAAAGAGACATTCCGTGGAATTGAAAAGAAAGAAAAGATAGTATAACTGCGTCCCCCCTTTAAACCAGCCATCCCTCATCTAAGAAGAAAAGACAGAAGACAAGACAACAGCCGCCCGTCAAGGGACTTGGTATCTCAGAAGAACAAGAAGATGAAGAAGATCAGCAGAAGAAGAAACCAGAGCCGAAGAAGAAAAAAAGGATAAGGAGAGACGCCCTCGTCTCAACGCCCCAAAGTGCACACCAACACCACAACCACACGTTTTGATGTGCCGTCACCCCCAGTCTAGCCCCCTATTCCAACCCAGGACGCGTGTACATTTTCCCACCCCATTTCATCAAGTCGTTGCACACCCACTCCCCTAAAACCGCAACCTCAACTCCATCACCCCTTCCCGTGCGCTCGACGGCGACGGCAAGTCCGACTCACCCGGCGCGTCCACCACCATCTCCCATTCCCGCTTGACGCCGCCACCGCTGGGGCTCCCCACCTCGCAGATCTCGAGCGTCATATCGAGTCCCTCGGGCAGCTCCCGGACCATGTCGTCGTCCACTTCCACCTCGAGCCCGCGCGGCTCGACGACGCGCACCGTGCGCCCCACCCGTGTCGGGTCAAAGTGCCACTTCGCTGCAAGGCGGGCGACCAGGTCGCGCGCGGTGCGCTGGGCGAGGTAGACGGCGCGGTGGAGTTCCTGCTGATCTGAAGACGACGAGCGGCGCGCGACGTAGATGCACGCGACGGGTTTGGGCACACGGTCCTGCGGCGGGCGGTAGCTCGCGTCAACTCCGAGCGCCTCGATCCAGCCCGTGAGGTTGCCCGCTCCGTCGACCTGTCGGACCTTGGTGGGCTGGTCGCGGGACGGCGGTTCGGAGCCACCCATCTGGTAGTCCTGCCATTGGGGCTTGCCGCCGCCGATGGAGGCTTGGGAGTGGAGCGAGAGGGAGCTCGGGGAGGGAGAGACAAGGGAAGAGCCGGCGATAGAGCTGCGTTCGCTGCGCCAGGCGTTGCTCTCGCGGGACTCGACCTTGCCGAGGTCAAGCGACTCGCCGGGAAGCGAGACAGGGTGGAGATCCGGGTCATCAAGATCCTCGCCGCGGAGGTAAAGCACGCTCACGGGCCGCGTGCTGGTGAACATGTCCTGCAGGGTCTGGAGCTTGAAATGGAGGTCTTCCTCAAGAGGCATCCGCGGGCCACCACCAGCGGAGCTGGCCGAGGACATGGACCAGGTGCGCTTGTGCTTCTGCACCTTGCCGGGTCTCTGTCCGTTCTGGCTCTTCATCTGCGCCCCCCCGGCTCGTTTCCTCTTGCTAAAGTCCTTCATCCCGCTCTCAGCCTGCGCGATCTGCTGCTTCAGCTTGTCGATAGTCTTGCGGACGTGCGCCACGTCGTTGGAAAGCTTGCGCTCCGCGCCGTGGTCGCGGAAGAGTTTGACCTTGCAGTAGCAGATCTCAGCGCCGTTGTCCGAATCAGCGGGCGGCGGTGAGCCGTCGGCGGGAAGTTGGTGCGTCTTGGCGCAGAGCCTGACAGGAATGCCCTTTACGCCCTTGGAGTGGCTAAAGTCAGTGGAGAGGAAGTTGAAGCGGACGGCAACATTGCACTCGACGGCGCCGTTGACACCCGGTGTCCAGATGACGGAGAAACCGTCGAACGACGAGGACTCGAGCTCAATGCGCGTCTTCTTGTCGTCGCCTTCCGCAGGCTGCCCTGCCTCGACGTACTCGACTGCCTGCAGCTTTCCTCCTCTTTGGTGCGCCTCGTTGGTCCCGCGGCCTTCTTTCCATAGGCTCCAGCAGACACCGGGCTTTTGCCTTTGCTGCTCGTCTTCAAATGACACGCGCACAAATGTCCGGAATCGGGTGCCAGGAGCGATGGGTAACGTCGGTGCGGTGTCGACGACAGAGAGCGAGTACGCTTGACCCTTGTTCAGATACGTCACTGGTATCTCATCGGCGTGCTTGATCATGGCGGTCGGCGCGTTGAGCGCCGTGTGAAAGCGGAACTTTTCCGCGGAGGCCGGGAGCGGAACGGACATGGGCATCCCGAATTGCCTTGCTTGGAACGCGACCATGGGAGACTGGCCCTGGAAGTTGCTGTCGATAGACCCGATCCGGTCGTCGGCATGGTCCGAATCCATGGGCGAGCCGTCTTGATCCATCGTTTCATACCCAGTGTCTTGGTGCATGAATGACGAAGGCGCAAACGACGGCTGGGGCGGGGGCGCTTGGATGAAGGGGTTGAACTGCTGGTGGAATTGTGAGGGGTGGTGGAAGCCATGATGGAAGCCGCTCATGTCCATGGGCCCTGCGCCCGAGTGCACTGCGCCCTCCGAGTTGGGCATCGACAATGGAGTTCCAAGGCCCATACCCAACCCGAGGGTAGGCGTGTGGAGGTCGCCAGCCTGGGGGTGGTAGATTGTATTCGTGCCCCCCGGCGTTGGGGTGTAGTACCCCGGTGCCTGGTTCGCGAAATTGGCAAACGAGAAGGAGCCTGGGTCTAGTAACGAAGGGGTAAACCGCCACGGATCATTCGATGCTCGCGGGGTCGGGTCTTGGTCCCGGAACGCTTCATGGCTAATACTGTGGGACCTGGATTGAAAGCACGCGTGTTAGTTCTGCCAAACCACAGGCACACACACACGGACAGACTGCCACAAGACGAGGAACGGCCACAATAACCGCGACTCCTCCACGGGGCAGCGATTGAGACGCGGCGCACTCAGTGAGCGAAGCGGAACGTACCTTTCCTGTCCGGAGACGGGGACATCAGTATGGCCCGCGGTTGCGGTTCTGGCCGGGCCTGCGGTTGAGGCGGACGAGCCGACTGCGGCGACTTCAGGAAACTGTTGCCTGAAGTTCGCCAACAGGTCGTCCCCGGGCTTTTGTGAGCTTGTCCTATACAGCAATCAAGATCAGCCTCCGAGTTGCAAAAGACAGTGCCTTCCGTCAACGGCGGCAAGAGCGTTGTGTGTTCTGCTCCGCACAGACTGGCGCCTCGGGAAAAGAGTGCGCAGACGTACCTTTGGCGGAACATGAGTGCGACAACGACAACGACAACGGCGGGTTGCCCGGAGAGGTCGGAACGGCAGCGCAAGCCCCAAAGTTGCTCTGCGCAGGCTCTTTGTCGGCGAGCGATGAGGGTACGGCTTGGTGAAAAGTAGATGTCTGGTTATGGCCCGGAGCGGCGCACAGCTCTCATGCAGGCAAGCGGCGAGTGACGGGTCTTTCTTGTCGGTGCCAGTCGCCTGTGTGCTTCAGTCAGGTACCTTGTCCGGCGTGTGTCACGGTGAAGCGAGCGAGCCGAGCTTTTGGGGATCCGGGGTTCTCGGGCAGGTGAAGGCGCGGTGGGAGGAGCAAAAAACGAGAGTCGTCAGGGAGCACAACGAGAGAAGTCGGCCAGGAAAACGCCAGCGGGTGAGTATTATGGGGAGAGAAGCGTCGCGGCTGCATGGAAGAGGAAGGGGGTGTGTGGGCGGGTGGGTGGTGGGCGGCCGGGGCAGCTTGTAATCTGGTACCTTATGTATGTAACCAACGCGCTGCCGCTAATGCGTCCTCCCCACTCTCATCTGGCAGCGAAACACAGCAGATTCCGAGCGAGAAAGAGAGGGTCTGTGGGTGCGGAGGACGGGTGGAGCAGGCTTAGGCAATTGGGAAATGGGGAAGGGGCGCCCAGGACGACGTGCGGCTTGTCGGGCTTGCGTGGTGGAAAGACGTGTTGAGGAGACAGGTACCCTCCTCGCGGTTGTGGTAATACCGTGCGATTACCTGCCACGGGGGACCCTGTCGAGGCTGTCAACCCCCGGCAAAGGGACCCAAGAAGCCAAGGGAGGGACGAGATGTGGCTGCTTCTGGTGCGACGGGATGGGGTGTGCCGAGGGAGCCCGGAGGTCATTGTACGAGCGGGGGCTTCCCTTAACGGGGCAGGTATGAAATAACGGGCAGGGGCAATGCACAGGACGGGCCGAGATAGGCTGCTTCTGAGGGAAATTCTGGCGCAGGCTCCCCATCCATGCCTCTTTCCATCTCGAGATTAGGATTGCCGCTGAGTACCCAGTCTGCCAGTCAAGCCAGTACAGTCACTCGCTGTGTGCTGAAGGAAAGAGCCAAGAGTCCCGAAGAATCGATGTCCCGAGGGCAAGCGCCCTCCACAACGGCGGCTGCACAATCACAGGGCAGCTGCCTTTGTCCGAGATAAAGGTGGAATTGGGAGGATTCGACTTTTGTTCGTAATCTTTAAACAACTGTCAGACTGGTGCGGGGTTCGGACTTGCTGCTGTCAAATGTGGCGCTCCACCGGGGCATCACGAACATGGCGGACACGGTATTCATGTATCGAGGCGTGACACTGTCTAAGAACTGGGTGTTATCCCGTTGCATTGTGGCCAAAATCATAAGGTAACTTGGCTCGCTTTGAATAGGTTTGAACTATGTGAGGCCAACGGTTGAGACATGCGACGGCTGTCTTGTGCAATGCACTTGGCGCCGTTATAAGACGCTTCCTATCGAGGGGTTGGCGCAATGTGACAGAGCATTTCGAGGGGTGTGTGGTTCGGTTAAAGTATCGATACATTATCCTGCCCCGCACGCCTCTTGGGACGACGACGTGGCTGTGCTCTACGTTTCGCCTCGCATCGTACATCGGAGCTCCCCCTCTTCAAAGGAACAGTCGCCCTTCTCGATCATGATTGCGAAATGAAGAGCGGGCTTTCGTCAGCCATGAGCGAACCCTGAGAAAATCGCTTGTGTGACTGGCGGCATGTGGCGTGGCCGCGAATTGTGTGTGGCTTGGACCGTGGCCACGACCGGCCCAACTCTCCAAAGCTGCCGGGAGAGGCTCCACTTGCCCCCACAAGGCAGCTGGGAGTCGTCGAGTCGAACAACCGTTCCAGTACTGGATGAGGAAGTACTCCAACACTTACCTGTCTGCAGTAGTCGCCGTCCTGTGGCTGGACCTTCCGCGCACCAAATATGGGCTGAACTGAGATGTGATGGGGTCTTCGGACATGCTGGCGACTGCATCTCGGGACCCGTGCGAAAACGTTGCAGGGATCTGCATCCACTCCAATCCACTAGCCGAGCCAAAGAGAGTTATGACGTCACAGCAAACCTGGGCCTCCCTCGACCCGCTAACTTAGCATCTGGCGGCACCCATGCAGTTTTCCCAAGCCAAATCCGTCCTGGGGTCATGCACGCGCACACAATCGATGCGCTGATAATTGCAGCAAAAAGAGTTGGTGAGCGTTCAGCCGCCACGCCTTTCCCCAAATCCATAACAACGCCGAGTCGCCGATGTCTGGAGTTGCGACGAACCCCGGCTGCAGTGGAGCGCTGCATTGGTTTGCAGCGATGCCCCGAATTCCTAGGCTCAAGGTCCCCGATGGCGCGATGACCAGACATGAAGCATCCCAGCCGATCGCACCCTTTCCCTGGGGCCGAGTCCCACAGCGCGCCGGTATTTCTGGAAGCATCCCGAAAGCCGGGGTCCAGAGTTCAGGCCTCAGGGTCGCCCTGAGAATGATTACATAGAAACGCCCTCGCTTCCCTATGCGGTGACACTGGGTGCGTAATTTGGCACCTGGACCTCAACTGTCGGCCATGATACCCTTAACGCATAAGGCTGACATTTGATTGAGGCAGAAGCCGAGAGATAAGCATGATTGGCCAGACGGCCTCGAGTCTCTCAAGACGGACCTCCTTTGTCCCCCTTCGAGCGTGACCGCGGACAGGCGTGCCGGGGCCCGGTACCGTCCCACGACACCAGGATTTTCCGGCTCAAGTGCCCGAGAACGAGTTACAGTGCCGACCGGAAGAATACCTCATGTGGCTTCCCACGTTCGATGGCGGTTTGCGGTGCATCTATGCAAAGCCACGGCGCCCAAGGCCATTGAACAATGTCTCTGCAAAAGTTTTGATGGCGACAACCCCGCCAAGGCGGGATTATGTTGATCATTGATCCGCAGGGACGCTGGTAGCCCGAGGTGATAGGTGTTGGAAACAACCAACACGCCTGCAACGGAGCTCCAGGGTAGGCAAGACCCTGAAAGTCGCCGACATACCGTTGGGGTCCTTGCCCTCCAGCGAGCCAAACCGCCATCTCTGTCGACACTCCACGTGCACGCCAAGTCGGACAAGAGCGCAAAAGACGTTACGTACCGGCAACTGCTCCGGCGCGGTTTCGCACACCCAATCTCCCAACCAGCGGGCCAGTTCGCACCCCACCCCGCTGGCAGGCATGACGTCATTGTTTCAAGCCCATGCTCCTTGGCAAATCTCCTATCTGCGGCACTCCACGAACGACAAGGGACGGGAAGATGTGTGTTTTCCCGGGGAAGGTCCTGCTCCCGCGCTCGGTTCGGTTGGCGTGATGAGGCACTGCTACGTGGCATCGGGACGGCAGACGAGGCATCGCGCGCACCGGCCGGGACAAATCAATGCTGTTGCTTCAGGCCCCTTGGAATCTGGCGCAAAGCCCGTCTCTTCTTCCCGCTTCACCGCTCCCCCGTCGTATGGTGGCACCACATCGATTGCTGCAGAAGAGTCGAGGCAGGCAGCCATCATCTGACCATGCCCAAGAGACAGAACCAGTGAGAGTCAGCAGGGGCCGTCTCCCGCCGCGTGGACAGGCGTCTCGCGATTCGTTCCTCCAGAGTGTCTCCTGCAGCCCCTACGTCATCCTCGGCTCACCTGCAGAGATGGAATTGTTGACCAATTCCCATCTCAGCAGCCCTGTTGCGCTGTCGGTCGCTGTGGGAGTCTTGTGCGTTGCCGTGTTTCCGCTTGTTCGTTGTTACGGATAGTTAATGCGAGGAGGGTCCAGCTAGCGAGACGCTCGCGAGACGGTGTGTGCTCTGGGCATGCTCCTGCTGCCTCGGTAACCAACCGCAGTCAGAAAATTATGGGACGGAAAAAGCACACCATGGCTGACCCCCGCCCAAACCCCAGATCCATTGGAGCCATGACGTCAGCGCAGAATTGTCAAAATTTGCTTCGCACCAGGCACAGACCGCATACCCTTGCATCTGCGCGTGCTCTTTCTCCACACCAAGCACAACTGTCCGAACCCCAACAGCACCCTAATGTCAACGTCCACGAGGTCCACCGTTGGTGGACGCGACTCAATCGGTCCAGGCCCGCTCAATTGGCGCCCCGTAGCGTCGGAAGCTCAGTGGGTTTTGAGCGGGTGAAAAAGGAGTGGAAAGGATGCCCTTACACCATGAGACAGGGGAATGCACCACAAGACTCGACTCGAGGCCCGGCGATCATCGAGACCAAAAGAAAAGGAAAAAATAGGGAAGCTGCCGGAGCACACCGACGGCTCCCCTATTTCGGCATTACCACCGAGTCGGATCCCCCGTTGGTCCGGCTGTCAGCGAGCGGGTCAGCATGAGAGAACAGGCTCGATCGTTGCGCTGTGTACCCCGTACTCCCCGGTACGGTTACGAGATTTCCGCCATGCAAGTGGTGGTTCGATTTTTTTTTCTTTTTGGATCGGTCATTCTCGATGCTGATTTCCCTCGCTTTCGCTCGAGATCGTTGTTGAAGAGCGTTGGTTTCCTGCTGTGCATTGCTCCCGTCTGTCGCTTTTAGCTTTCCTGCCATTGGAAGGCCCTCATCCTTGGGCATGTCGGAGATGACCATCGCCAGCGTACCATCAAACCCCGACACTCGCATTACTTTCTCTGTAATTTACTCGGTTGCCGGGTTGCAATCGTAACATCAGCCCCTCTTGCCTCTGAACGTCAAGAGGACAAGATCACCTATTGAGGGCAAGATCATCGACGGTAACAGGTTACATTCCGAGTGCGGATTCTGGAAGCAGAATGCATCTGTCATGCCTTACATAGCGCCCCTGATGTCCCATTGCGCCATGGTTTTTGGTTTATCGGATGAGCTAGCTCGCTTCGAGAACACACCAGGAGATAGTCCCTACTTGTAGATACATGTCCAGACATAACCCTGTGATGATGAGAACTGACGGTCACGGCGGGGAGTTGGGATGGCGAGATTGGATGTTCAGACGACTGAGACGACATCAGACGCTTGTGGATGCTAGTGTATCCATCGCGATGACTTCTTAGCTAATACACAAGAAGTTGGGAGAAAGACATGCCCAGGTTGCTCACACAGCGCACAGGCATGCATGCTGTATGTGATCGGTCAGACAAGCACCAGATGGGCGCACTGCATCTCAGCTCTGCCGATCGGTTGCCCCAGCTTGCGCGTCCATGGACCCAGGCAGCCAGGAGATCAGATCTGTTTCCTCTTTTCCCATCTTCCTTGCCCAGATCTCGTGGCAACCATGTTGAGCCATGCCGTTGCGGGCGGGAGAAGCGTCTATTCCCAGCCAGAGTGCAACGTGGGCGAGCCTGGCGAGTCTGGGCAAGCACATCATCTGGTATTTTTAGGAGATCAGCACTCCCCTCGACCAGTACCCTAAACCGTTTTGGACAGGCAGCCCCGAACCAGTCCATGCATCTCCATTGCATCCGCAGCGTGGCAGCCGGCGCCGATCAGCGGGACATACTTCCAAAGTCTACGTCCTATTACAGTACAAACGTACTTCCAGAAGCCCGCACATGTACATACTGGAAACATGCAACATGCAGAACAAAGCCTCGCTTCCCGGTGTCCCCGCGTATCGACATCGATCGCCGCAGATTGCCGGGACCTTGTTATGCACAGAAGCTCGTATCCCGGACCGCAGCCGGCTTTTCTTCTCACACTTCCATGCCGTTCCCACCGGGCCCTGTTCGGTCGGGTGCGGACAAAGTGGGGAGTGAGACGCCGGGCCGGCCGGGGAGTGGGCTTGAGTTACCTAAGTATGTACAAACGGTCGACAGAGGGGTGTGTCGTGGGCGGGACCCCGGCAGCCGGGTTCGAAAAGACAATAAGTAAACTCGCTTTCGGCGCTCGCCTCACCCTCGTCTAGCAAGCGAGATGGTGATCGTGTTTACGTACAGAGGACGTTTATGTGACAGTGTTTGTGAGCTCTTGGGCCACTCGACGACTTGAGCTTGCTTAACCGTTCAACATACGTACTCAGATACTCAAACTGTTTAACTTATCTTAGTCAGATCAAGTTGCCGTGTTGGTTTAGAACGGTTTCGACAAGGATTCGGTTATCCTCAAGATCCGCGGCGATACTCCCTGAGCCGTCGGAGACGTGTACAACTGCTCTTTTGGCCGAGCTCAGAGGAGAAGGTCAACGCCCAGCTCGTGAGAATTGAGCTTGCGCTAAGCCAATGGAGGACGCTGATAATCACAAGTTGGATGCGTATTGTGATAGACTTGGACTTCATCCTAACCGAAAGCAAGGATAAGAATATGCGGCCGTGTCCAAGTGTTCTCCCTCCTGGTTGATGTATGAAGTGACGAGTTGAGAAACTTGAGTTTGAGGTTCAACCAGAACCACTGATCCACTCTGAGTCTACGCAACAAAGGACTGGGACCTTTGAAGCCATATCATATCGCCATGTCAGTCTCCATGAACTGGGACCACAATGATCGCCTAACTCCCACGTGTGTCGTGATCATTGGCAATTCATTGAAGGTAGGTAGGGCAGATGCATAACCTGCAGGGAGGGTATTTACGAGCCAGTCCTTTTGAACCTCACCCATGGGCCCAAACCCCCTCCCATCCATCGGCTCTAGCGTATATTAAGCAAGATTCCGGCTCTGATGGTTTCATGGTTCTTTTGATCCCTTTCTTTCCAATCTCTTCACTCATCAACTTCTCGAGTCTCAACCTCTGGCACCGTGAATCAGTCAGTCAGAAACCACCCAGGCCACCCATTCATTGACTCATACGACTTTTTGAGAGATCAAGGCGCTGATTTATCAGTCGTAGTATTATTAGATCTCAAGCGAGTAACCCAAAACCAATGGCTCACCAACTTATCAACGCATCAAGTCATTCATCCTTCGAGCCATCAGTCTCTATGTGGAGGTTGCAACTGATAACCCCAGGCAGACGGAAGACTCCTCAAGGCCGGGACGACATCTAAACGCGACAGATCGGCATCGTGGGGGATTTAGAAGCCGACGTTCTCCTTAACGTCAAGTGGAGGCTTGCATCAAGGGCACTCCATCAGACATGACAACAGCTTCCAGGCCAAATCACCCTCATTCAGGTGTGCCTCGAGAATAGGCCATTCGATGGGCGTAGAGAGACCTCTTCCATCAAGACCTAACGGCTGCGTTATGCACTGAGAAACCCAAGCCCGGGGGACCGGAAAATTGGCTGTTCGTGCAAGAAGAACCGAGGAGATTGTTCGATTGCGTCAAACCAAAGCAACTCGAACCTCGCAAACAATGGGCATGGTTTCCTCTCGGGACCCGAGGTTCCAAAGGCGTCACTCTCCCATCAGTTTCCTGTCATATAGCCGAGCATGGCCGCCTCAAGACACGAGGTCAAAGTCGATTCAACCCCAACACTTGCTGTTCTTTGATGCTGCTGTTCACGGCCATCGGCGGGACCTCGTGGCGTTTGAGGCTGGCATTATTGGCCAGGTGCGGTTGCCGGGAAGACATCGGTGTCGACCAAAAGAGCAGCATCAGATCTCGCAACCTACCCTGCCATCGAGATGGTGGTAGACTCTTTGGGTCCCGCGAACCGCACTCGTGGTCAGACGATTGGCCTGTGATTCGTCCGGGTGCCTGGCTGACTGCACTGTGTTTGCATGGGACACTGCTCAAACTCACTGTTTGCGAAATCCTTCGTTATCTTCCCGACATCGCTTCATTTCTTCTGCAATCGCATCATCTTTGAGATGCGCAGCACAGGGCTTTTTTCTTTTCTTTTCTGTCTTTCGGTGGATTTTGACTCGAACAAGACAACCTGTTGTTGCATGAACGGACAGAGAGAGCATTGGTTCCGAAACGAAACTCGGCCCTTCGAACCGTCGGTTGGTGGGGTGTTTCGGAGCCCCTCACTTATCCCTTATCGGGCCTCCTGCACCTTATCAGCTGCCCTGCAGCAGTGGCGGTCGGCCGCTGATCGGCCCTGGCCCCAACCCGCTAAGCCGGCGACGGTCTGGTCTCGGGTCTTTTGGCCACCAGAGTTCGACATCTTCAGGCAATCCCGACCCATCTGATTTCTTTCTACGAGGCAAGGCGCGCCCTGAAAACCGACAGCGTTTACCCGGTATTTCTCTCGACCTGCCGCTTCTGATTCCCTGCGCTGTGCGCTGTGCCGCCGAGGGAGGCTCTTCGACGCTGAACCATGTGGGCGTTCACATCGTCTTCGTCTGCGGCAACACCGCCCGCTGCAACACCGCCCGTTGCAGCACCGCCGGCTGAGACATCCGCCCAGGATGCGCCAGAGGTGGAGGAACACCAGAACGATGGATCAAAACTCAGGACATTCATCTCTATCCTGAGAAAGTAAGTGCGACGCCTTGCATGCCTCAACTGTTGAACTGCACGGTGCAAGCATGCGCATGCAGCCAGTAGCAGGCGACCGCTGGGACATCCAGAATCCCAACACGAGCATCCTTCGCTAACATGCCATCTTGTCAGGTTCATTGGAGTAGCCGACCTTGCCTCAGTCCGCTTCTCACTGCCCTCGCAGCTCCTCGAGCCGACCCCGAACCTCGAATACTGGAACTACCTCGACTCGCCGAACGCTTTCGTCGCGATTGGAACCGCAGACGACCCCGTTGATCGCATGCTGGAAGTACTTCGTTTCTGGTTTACGAAGGATCTAAAGTACGCAAAGGGGAAACCCTGCAAACCATACAACAGTTGTCTGGGCGAGTTCTTCAGGGTAGGTGGAAGCCAACATTAAAGACTGCAGCCCGGGGATTTGGGGAACATAAGGCAAGGTTACTGATGGAATCGTCTGATCAGTGCAACTGGGAGACCGAGGATGATGCTCCCAAAATCGACACAAGCGCCCTTCGGGGGACCGGCAGCGCCTCTGGAAGCACGCCGGGCAGCAGCGCTTCTAGTACGAAGTCCACGAAGTCGGCAAGGCTCTCCGGAGCCAGCAGGCTTGGTTCTGGTGATGCCCGCGCTGCCTCGAGTGTGTCGGTCTTGCAATCGGCCGCCAATCCGGCCAAGCCTGTCCGAGTGTCTTATCTGACAGAACAAACATCACACCACCCGCCCGTCAGCGCCTTCTACATCAGCTGCCCAGAGAAGGGAATCCATGCCAAGGGCTTTGACCAGATCACGGCCAAATTCACCGGCACTTCCATCAAGGTGATGCCCGGAGAGCACAACCTGGGCATCTTTATCACCGTGGAGCGGCGTGACCACGAGACGTATCAGCTGAAGCACCCTGCAGCCCATCTGGGTGGCATTCTCAGGGGTGCTCTGAGTGTGACGGTTGGCGATGTGGCCTACGTCACATGCCCGGAGACCAAGCTGAAGGCAATTCTGCGCTACTACGACGACGGCTGGCTCGGCCGGAGCACTAACAAGATGGAGGGCATCATCTTCCGCTACGACCCCGAGAACGACGACAAGACGCGGATCACTGACGTCCCCGAGGCGGATATTCTCGTGCGGCTTGGCGGAGCATGGAAGGAGAAGATTGTCTTTACCCTGGGCCCAAAACCCTTGGTGAGTCCTGTCCCCTGCAGTCAGAGCCGCGAGCACCGCTAATGCAGACACACAGAACTCTCACCCCCCAGAAGAGCAGATCACCATCATCGACATCGCCCCGCTCACAGTAGCACCAAAAGTACTCCCCCCAGTCGATCAGCAGCTTCCCAACGAGTCCTTGCAGCTTTGGGACGGAGTTACCAAGGCCATATTGGCCAAGCAGTTCTCGAAGGCCACGACAGTCAAACAGGAGCTTGAAGAAGCCCAGCGGGAGAAGGCTCGCGAAAGAGAGAGGAAAGGAGAGACATGGACTCCTGTCTTCTTTGAGCAAGCGACTGACAAGGCGGGCAAGCCGTCGCTCACAGAAAAGGGGAGAGAGGTTCTCAACCGGGCGCAGAAAGGAGATTGGAGTATGGACGGTATTCTCTCGTGAAGGGAGCGATGCCTCTTGACGTTGAGCAGATGGCGAATGGACAATAGGCGGGGTGCATGGGTGGCGGCAGGCAGGCAGCGGCATTTGGCTTGGCATAGAGGTTGTTTTCCCCGCGGCGTCCGTCATGAATGGTTTCTCTTGGCCGCATATTACTCCTGCGTTTGGCTCTAATAGGGTGGGGTGGGCGTTCTGCGTTGTGAGTGATGACGCGTTCGGATGGGTGCCAGAGGAGGCGGCGATACGGGGTGCATACACACATATACAGCAGAGTTGGGGAGACGTTTATCGTGATACCTACCTCAAATAGAGCGAGCAAACTTTGAACCCATGGCCTCAGAGTGTACGGCATCCGTGAATGCTTTCGAGGTCGTCAGGGGTTACTGGTTTGATCGCAGAAGCGCACAACATTCAGGGGCCGAGGGTTAGGGTTACACAAGGCTGCTGAAGCCTGCGACTGGAACAGCCAGACAGCATTCACATCTCTTGGCGCTAGGCAACCCAATTGCCCCACATCGGCTCGTGTTTGCATGTTTGCGCTTTTGGGAGGGTCATCTCAGCCTTATCGTTATCGAGGCCGCTAAACCGCATTTCGACGTCCTTGGTTGAAGGGCAACGAAAAAAGGAGCAAAAAGGGACCTCATCAGCAGTCAGCCAGGCTCTCAATAAAACAAACACAGAACAAACCCCAGCCCGGCTCACCCAGGTCATCGCTCACCACATTTGGTCATTGAATTGCTGAAAAATCCGAGGTTGCACAGCGGATAAAGACCTCGATCTTGTGCCTTGCGGGTTTCTTGAGACGAGGCCGACAGGCGCCAAGCACCCGCCCGTGGCTCAGTGAACCCCTAAACTCGTTCTCGATCAATCCCCGAAGAGCCAAGGCCAAGCCAAAGAAACTCAATCCACGCGACAACCCACCCCAACCCATCGACCCCCAACACGGGCCTTGAGCACCTAACGCTAGGGGACAGGACAGTTGCGCCACCGGTTCCCAAACATATAAAAGAGAAGGAAAAGAAGAAAAACAATAATAATGGCGACCACCACGTCGGGCCTGACACGGCGCAGGGGCGGAGGAGGCGGCACTGCTGACGGGGACACCGCCGGCAGCAACGGCGGCGTCGGCATCGGCTCGCGGACAAATTCGTCGGCCAATGTCCGGGACACGAGCGGGCCAGAGACGAGCTACGAGAGCGGCGAGAACGGCCACCGGATCGCCTTTGACCCCCGCGACATCAGCGAGAGCGCCGAGCGCAGCAAGCAGCCCAAGCTCACCCTCATGGAGGAGGTCTTATTGCTGGGGTTGAAGGACAAGCAGGTTGGTGCATTTCTCTGACACCTGTGGAGTTTGCTTTGATTTCGAGGTTGGGATGGGCTTGTTGGTTTGGACAATTGGCTGACTGCGGCGGGTGGGTGGAAAACAGGGCTACCTGTCATTCTGGAACGACAACATCTCGTACGCCCTCCGCGGGTGCATCGTCCTCGAACTGGCCCTCCGCGGGCGCATAGCCATGCAAAAGACGCCCTCGAGACGGAGCTTCCCGCTGCCCGACCGGATCATCGAGGTCGTCGACGATACCCTGACGGGCGAGGTGCTGCTGGACGAGGCGCTCAAGATGATGAAGACGAGCGAGAAGATGAGCGTGAGCAGCTGGATCGATTTGATGAGCGGTATGCCGAATACAACAGCTCCTGTTTTTCTTCAATAAGACCCATGAGCGGGAAACTAACGCATGAGTGGCGCGGGGATGGTTGCAGGCGAGACATGGAACCTCATGAAGATCGGCTACCAGCTCAAGCAGGTCCGCGAACGGCTGGCCAAGGGTCTGGTAGACAAGGGCATCCTGCGGACCGAGAAGCGCAACTTTTTGCTGTTCGACATGGCGACGCACCCGGTGGTCGACAGCGGCGCAAAGGAGGAGATCCGGCGGCGCGTGCGCAACGTGCTGACGCAGCGCACCGTCGTGCTCAACAGCACCCAGTGGCTGCCCGAGAACCTCGAGTTCCGCTACCTGCGCACCGTGGCCATGGTCTGCGCCGCCTACGCGGCTAACGTCCTCGAGAACGCGCTGTCGACGCTCGGCCACGAGGCCCGGGAGAAGGCCTTCAACCAGACGGACGAGCTGCTCGCCGACTACAGCCAGTGGCCGTTTGGGAGGAAGGCGACGGGCAACGATATCGGCGAGAACCTGCCGCAGGTCATTGCCGAGGTCCGTCCGCACTCAGACTTCCATCCACTTGATATTGATAGCTAACACCTCTGCAGGAAGTAAACAAGGCCCAAGACAAGGAGCTCCAACTCGAAGTCGTCGCTGCGTGCCTGAACGTCTTCACCCGCCTCGACTCGCTCCTCTAGTTGGCTCCGTGAGCGGGATGCCTCCCACAGGACGCGTCCAGCCCCAAGCGTTGCGTTGCGCCCTTGATGTCCCCTCCACTTAGTCACTCATACCTCTGCCTCCCAACCTTCCCGAGAGAGGACGGCAACGAACGTTCAGCACTTCGCGACACATTGCAAATCCGGCTTGTTTGAAATCGAACGGGCAACCCAAATCAGGTTCACCCAAGTTCAGACGAGAAAAAGGCGAAAAAAGGATGGCGGGAGTCTGTATTGGGAAGAAATCAAACTCCAGAAGTTGGGGGATTCCATCTGGGAAACGCAACATGTGCGCATACGACGAGAGGTCACCCGACACACGAAAAGGAACAGCGTCGAGGGGTTGCGGGCGCTTCTTGGCATGGAAGGGCAGGCTGGGCACTTTGTTTGTTTGCTTTGCACAACCGAGTCTCCTTTTGCCAGGAGGAAAGAGATGGGGACGGGAGAGGCGGGCAGGCACTCAAAAAAGGGCTCTGGGGAGGGGAGGCACCGTTTGGACTTTGCAGCCTCGTTCGGGCTTCTGGTTTTGGGGGTTTGCGTTGATGTTGCTGATGTGTTGGGTTGCTTGGGGCTGTACTACTTAGATGCTCCGTGTTGGTTTCTGCCTGGTAAACTGTTTCTGTGGCGGGTGGGTGCTCTTGTGGATGCTGGGAAACGGAGCAAAAGGGAGTCTGTTTTCTTTTTCTTTTCTTGTTCTTCTTTCTTTCTCATTTTTGGCTTTCTTTTTACCTCCTTTATTTTCATGCAGATAATTGACGAGGTGACATGAGCCGAGTTCACCTTGTTGCGTTATTCTTTCGACCATTCTAGACCAGCTAAGCGGGTGGGTTGTGTGACATCGCAGGCTACGTCCGGTGCATGGTATTTTGTGATCAACCTCGGTCGTGATATTTTCCTATCCACTTGACGCCAGAGTAACATGCAAGGCCGAAATGCCGCCCAAAATACAACGACAAAGCCCAAAAGCACCGCGATGCGTCCGGTATAAGATGAACGCCGGACACCCCAACATACGAGACAAAGACAGTGCCAGCTCTCCGCATCAGGCCTGCTGCTCCTCCCCAAACGAATCCAACCTCTTTGATACCGTGCCCCTTCTCATTTCTTCCCCCCACCGAACCCGCCCTCAAAGCCGGGCCGGTTCTTCTTCTTGGTCATCACCCCCTTGTTCTTCTTCTTGCCGCCCTTGTGCGCAGCCTTCTCGTCGCGACGCTTGCGCAGGTTCTCCTCACGCTTGCGCTGGCGCTCCTTGATGCCGGTCTGGACGCTCTCGAGGCGGTCCTTCCACTCGCGCTCCGACTTCTTCTTGGACTTCTCCTTGCGCTTGAGCGCCTTCTTGAGCAGCGACTCGTTGTCGTGCACCTTCTCGCCCTCGGCGCGCTTGCGGGCCGCCAGCCACGTCTCCTTCTCGAGCACCTCCTTGCGCTTGTCCTCGTCCATGCCCGCGATGCGCTTCTTCTGCGCTTCCAGCTTGAGGAGGGCCGTCTTGGGGTCTGAGGCGCCGCGCTTCTTGGCGCTACCGGGGGCCTTCTCGTAGCTCAGGTCGTGCGACAACTGGGTTCCATCTGAGAAGGCGAGGCGGCCAAAGGCGAAGTTGTTCGCGTTGCGGTCATCGTCTTGGTCAAAGAGCGGGCTGAGACCGGGGGAGTTGCGCGCGCTGTTGAGCGCCTCCTCGCGTTTCCTGTCCTCTTCCTCCTTAGCGCGCAGGCGCATCTCCTTTTTGTGAGCCTTGCGTTGGGCCTGTTTCTCCCGTCGAGACTCGATCAGGTCTTGCCTTGTCCGGATGGGAGTGCCGTCAGCATCGTCGGCCTTGCGGGAAGCGCGAAGGGCGGCCAGCTTGGCTTCCAGGCGAGCACGCAGGGCAGTGGTGTCGGCAGGAATCTTGAGGTATTTGGGCTTTTCTGATGGGGGAACGGCGGAGGAGATCGACGTGGTGGTGCTGGCAGTATCGACTGAGGGGTTCTTGGCCGTGTCAAAGACAGGTGAGTGCGGTGCTGAGTCTGCTGAACTGCCCTCATCTTCATTGGCCAGCCCGGATACATCGATGGGCGCCAGTTCCTCGTCATCGCTGTCGGCTTCAGTCGACTGTTGCACAGGCGCATCTTTTGCGGTGCCCCCGTCTGCGTCGCTCTCGGCATCCTTGTCGTCAGCGGCGGCTGGCTTGGTCTCGGCTTTTGCTCCCTTTTTGGCCTCCTTCTTCTGCTGCTTCGCCAACTTCTTCTCCTCCTTGGCCTTTTGCTTCTTGCTGAGCGGAGTCTCCGCCGCGGCCTGCTCCTTCTTTTCGACGACCTTTTGCTTCTTGGGCGCCTCCTCCTTTTCCTCGTCCTTGCCCTCGTCCTCCTCCTTCCCCTCTTCCTCGTCCAACTTCAACTTCTTCTTCAACCCCTCACCAGGCTTCTCCCTTTCTATCCCCTCAAGAACGCTGTCGTCGTCTTGCTCCGACTCGGCATCGCTCTGTTCCTCGGCCTCCATCTCGCGAAGCTTGCGCTTGTTCCGCGCCCGCTCCTCCAGCACCTCCTTCGCGTTACGGTTGAGCTCGCTGTCCGGGTCCAGCTTTCCCCTCTTGGCGGCCCTGGCTTCCTCCTTGGTCTGCTTCTTCTTCCTCCACTGATCCTGTTTCGGGAAAAAGATGGGCGCATCAGCAACGGTCTTGGATGTTCAAGGCCCGCATCACAAATGGACGGAGGGGTGTGTGTGTGTCGCACGCCTCGGCCAGGCAGCGGCGGGGGTCGACAGAGCGGGCAGAGAGAGACAACGTACACTTGTGTCCTCCCCGTAGTACATCTTGGCGGGAATCAAAGACAGGAGGCCATCAAAGGCCTTTGCATGGTCGCGGAGGCGATCCTGGGGCAAGGAGACAAGGATCAGCAGGCGAACTTGAGGCGGAGGTGAGCGGGCGTCAAGCCAGCGCTTACCTGCAACGTCGCGTCCGCCATTCTGTGACTGGGACTTCGATCTCTGAGAGCAATGCGGTTTCACAGATGCAATCAAAGATGGTGGCGGCGACACACTCCGTGGGCGCTGAACAGTCCGGTCGAGGTGGGCGCAGACAAGCTCTCCGAGGAAATTGACCCAGGCGGCGCTGGCGGATGAATTTTATCGCCGGCGAAATTTTGGGTGGATGTGGAGATCCCCAACCTGCCCCACCTCATGCAGGTCGGCAATTCTGCCAGGCGGTGAGTTATTCAGAGCCAGAGGACAATAACAGCAACCAGAGATAAATGAGGTTCACAATAGTTACAATAGGAAAAAGTAAAAAAGTAAAATAGTTGAATAGAGAAACGTCAATCTAACAATGGACTCAATAACAAACAACCACACCACCACCATATCAAGAGATGTTGACCCCTCACCCTGAAGCCCAACATTCCCTCATAAACCACAAACAATCCTCCGTCTCCCAACAACACCATCAGCGTGACCAAGTTAAAAAAGACAAATTCATCAGGATAACCCACACTTACACCGCCATCAGATCCCAAACGCCAAGTCGGACTCATACGAAATCGCCCAAAACGCCAGCGCTATGCACTGTTTCCTCGCCCCACTATTCAAGCTGATGATGATCCCCAGCAGACGTCAACAATCTACCACAAACAAGTCATGAATATAGGAACTTGGACATATCGAACCGCCGCCCCGGAGCCGACGCAAGCGGCCCGTCAGCCACAGCATCACTCTCTCCGTCGCTCTCGGGGATCATCTGGTCCTCGCTGCCCAACGGCCGGTTCAGCGCCTCAACCTCCTCGACGTCCACCTTCGGCAATGGAACGAAAGCCGGATTGACAGGCAAATCGTCAAGTCGCTTGGACGAGCTGCGCGACAGAAGTGGTGGAGGGTTGATGACGCGGGCCCCGGCTTTCCACGTCGCACAGCGCGGACCCCGATGCGCTGCAAAGGCGTCAACATCGGGGTTGTGGCGTTTTTCGGGCGAATGCTCTTGGGCGTCGCGTTTGCTGGAGGCTCGATGTCGGCGTGGGCAGCCCGTGGACGACGCGGGTGCGCGGGCGTGCCGAGTCGTACGAAAACCCCGAAGGAGATCTCCTAGGGGCGTCATTGAGGGTGCGGGGTTGTGGTCTTTGGTCGGTCTGTGTTGTGTAGGGGATGATGCAGGTACTTCGACGTCTTCGTCATTCTTGTCGTGGCAATCGGCCGCGGGTTGAGCAGGAAGAACAGTTTCCTTGGGCTTCTCCGGGGAGAGCTCTTGGAATATGGCGATATCATCGACAGGCTCAGCATGTCTCCCTGAACGCTTAGAGTCAAAATCCGGGAGACTCCGGAACGCCTCCTCAATGGAATCATCCGACATCAACAGTTGATCAGATTTTTTTGGGGCAGGCGTTTTCTGCTTCCTCGAGGAAAAGAACTTGCTTTTCTCTGGGGTTGACCTCGCGACTTCCCCCAAAGCCGCATCCTCGCACAGGCGCGCTTTCTTTGGCGGTCTGTTGGAAGAGATCGGATCCTGATACACTTGGATTGCTGGGCCTGCTGTCCGGCGGCGGTTTTCTCCAAAGTCCAGACCGAGGATCTTCGAGATTGGTTCACTCTGTCGACGGAGCACGCGAGCTTTACTGGTGTATGGCCGCGCCGGACTTGTTGTGCCTTCCTCGACCCCTTCCACATACGGCCTGGGAAGCGGGAATACAATCGGACGGGGAGCCTCCTCAGTAGCGGTACTGCTGGTGTTGTCAGGCTCAATCGCAAAGCAGTTCGGATCCATCTCCCCGAGAGGAATTCGGCGGGCTGCTTTGTCTTTGAAGTATTCATTGATCGGTTTGCCAAGGCTCCGCGGCGGTCCGCTCGCCGGGGCGAGGGTCTGGCTGATCCTCCTCTTCCCCGGCGACCGTGGAGCCACGATGCGCTCCTTGGTGATGGGGTTGATTTCGCCTGCTGCGATCGACCTGGCGAGCTCCGTCGGTACCGGGGCTCCGATGAAAGGCATGTCGTCGACATTGACCGAGGACTCCGGTTCGGTCAACAAAACAATATCCTGTTTCCTTGGACAAAAGACCCGCTGGTGCAGGAAGGTAAGCTCGGCTTGCTTGAAGTCTGCCAGGTACGTGTCTGGGACCTGGTGTTTCCCTTCAAAGCGCAGCATTTTGATGACCCGTTCAGGGGTCTTGTGCTTTCTAATCAAGCGGTACGCCGTCTTTAGGCCGATGTTGTTGACGCCGGCCAGGTAGTCGCAGCCGCTGAAGATGGCCATGTGACGGAACTCGGTGTCAGTCCACCCCGTCAGGGAGATCTCACGGACAGCGCAAAAGTCTCTCCGGTTAATCTCGACGCACTGGCCGTGCTGGTCCATCTTCGTCAAGAGACGCTTCGCGCCAAACACCAGCAAGTCGGAATCCTCAGACACGATACCGCTGATGAGACCTTGACGTTCGAGATAGACCAACTGAGAGTCTGCTTCGTATGGCGCGACCACGTATGGAACGTCGGCCTTCTTGAGCTCCTCGATCAGATGGCGAGCCATCTCCGGCGTGACATCGATGGCCTTCTGGAGTTCGGCATACGCCTGCGAGGGCTTCCCGGCCCTGAGAAGTTCCAACCCGATCTTTTTGCTCTCCTCTCGGCGCTTGGCCCGGGATGCTTCGGTCTTGGCCTTGCTGGGGAGGAAATCACCATCGAACACTAGATATGGAGTGACGCCAAAGTATTTGAACATCCTGACACGGTGCATGGCGAAGTCGACGTATCTGGTGCCATGAGATTAGGATCAGGACGGCAGAAACGAATCGAGCAGCACTCACTTGCGGGTAGGCTTCCCTTGCGCTAGCTCAAGGGCACATGCCACAGCACCCCGATGGAGCCAGCCATAGCCGTCGATGCCGAAGGTTTCGCCGGCATACTTTTTGAGTTCGGTGGGGCGATGGATGGATTTAAGCAGGGGAAGAAGGCCTGCAGATCTCGTGAGCAGAGAGAACGCTGAGTGCACAGAGGGGGCAATGTACCTGAGATGCCCATCCTTGTGGCTCCTGGAAGCAGGGGATACAAGGTTCACTCGAGCAGTCCGGCCGAGCAGTTTCGACGCCGAAAACAGGAAGCCGCTAGACGGAGACCGAGGCCATGGGGTCTTGAATTTGTAGGAGACGCCTTGGTTTCCTGGCGGACCTGGATAGGGCGATTGGGGGAAATCTTTAAACGCGTGGGCGTGTTCAGCGCAGGCGTGTTTATCCCGGTTTGCGGGCCGTGACGCGTGCCGAGTTGACGACGAAGGGCCAAGAAGAATACGAACAGCGATGCTTGAGGAAAAGACCGGTCAAACAAACAGAGACAGACTCGAGTTGGCCAAGGTCGAGGGTATCTTGGAGTGGATGCAATCGAACGGCAGTCGCCTGGGTGTTGCCAGTTGCCGGTTGCCAGATCAGGGCTCGAACTTCGGTAAATTGATGCCAAGCAAGCGCGACCGCGTCTGCACAAGCCCCCGTGTGCGTGCCGTTACCCCCGCGACGGGCCCGCATTTTTAAAGATTCAGGGTTAGAGCGGGGTGCCCAGGGTTCTTGGTGCTATTTTCGGCCATGGCCGCAACCCACCAGCGAAGGAGGGCCAAATATGGGTTGGAAGCCGAGAAACGGAAGACTCATTCTAATATTGGCAAAATTCAATGATGTTTTAGACCCCAATCGCTGGCCATCATACCCCTATGCCCAGGGATACAGCGTCTTGTTCGGTCCCCCTTGCGACCTCCCGCGAGTTACGGTATCGGGAGGCGCTGCTGGGTCTCGCCCTGCAGGCACTTAACCTTATCGGCTGGAAGCCCCACCATTATCTCTTGTGCTCCATAAAAAAAATCCCAGGCAGTCTCTCTCATCAATCAACAGACCGCCCAGCCTCGGAGCACAGCAACAGAGCAGTTAACAGCGGATAAACCAGAGGTTCTCGTCATGGCCAAAACACTCGAGAAGACGCGGAAGCAGATTTCCAAGAAGAAGAATGGGGCGATCGACTCTCTGCATGAGAAGAGCCGCAATGCAAGACGGCTGCACCGAGCCCAGATCCGGGATGAACGCCTCGAGAAGATCGCCAGGACAAGGCGGAGGCAGGACCAACCTCTCCGTGTGTGCTCCTTGATTTGCTCAGACTCTTTAGCCGTGTCATCCAGCAACTAACCCAATAACTATGCGAAGTTGCCCGGGCCGCCTTCTTTCAGGAGTTTGCCAACGAGAACGGCAACAAGCCTTTTGAGCTAGAAGCTATCCAGGCCAAGATCAGCGAGTGAGTTTTTGCCCCAGTGTCATCATCTCACACATCAGCTTCACTCAACTGGCGAACGTGCTAATCGAGCACAGATTCGTACACCAACATGACGAGGAGTACGACGAGGTCAAGAAGGCACGCCGCCCGGGGCGCCCGGCGAGTGCCCAAGAAGACCTCCTGAAAATGAAGGTCGAGGCGCTCGAGAAAGAGTATCGGGATGGATTCTGTAGGTTTTATCACCCGAACACGGAATCAACTCGCTGACCATCTCCAGATCTGCCGGACCTCAGCTCGGAAGCGAACGTCCAGATGCTCGGCAGGTTCGAGGGGTCTTGGGCGTTCCTGACGAACCTCACTTGGGTGAAGGTATCGGCCGCGGGAACTGTTAAGCCCTCCAGCTTCCCTCCCCAGGGTCTCTAACATCGTCATACCGTTCCAACAACGAACAGGGCCATGTAACGCCCATGTGTTCAGCAACTGAACGACATGACGACATCCGTGGCCTTAGCTGCTCTCTCTGTCTTGCAGGTCGGATGCGTCGTCGCTGGCAAGCTGTCTGAGACATTCTGAGGCACAGTCGGGCGTCAAGCGTTCATGATGGCGGATGCGCGCGCGCATGTCGTACTTCCGGTGTCTTGCTCCTGACGCCCTGGCAGGCTGCCCTTGGCCAAGATGACCCACCATCTGCGGCCGACCGTGCCAGGCTGCGTCCTCGGGCGTCGAAGAATATCTGGAAAACACCTTGCTTCCATCTTCCGCACGGCATAGATGCAGCTCTCCGGACAGTTCCATAAGTAACCATGCGCGGGCAACAGGTCAAACCTGCGCTTACGCTTGCCGAGCCTCTGCCAATCGCTGTCAACACCATGTTGTACAACGCGGCTTTCACAGCTCGAGGCCACCGCAAGCCTGACAGGCAAGACAGAACCAGGGCATCCCAGCGCCGCAATTGGTCGGGGACGGTCGCACATACCGGGCATCGGCAGGTATCCGGATGCCAACCACGGGCCGAGCCCATCCCATCTCTCTGAGGCCGGAGCTTTGGGGAAACCATCGGCGATCTTAGCATCCCTGACGCCCGAGTCCGCCGAGCCCGCCCAGCGGAGGCCAACACTGTTATGTCTAGGAGAAAAGAAAGATGTTCAACCTGCGCATTCCGCCCTGTCGCTCTGAGCGTGTATGACCTGTCACATAGGCACTTGTGCCCCCTCCCCCCTCCCGTTGCCTTTTCATTACTGTCGACTGCGGATACGTGCACGAAAAGAAGAAGGTTGTGCTCCTCCACACCGTCGCCGCGTTCGACTGCAACGCACACCCTGAGCGCTCTACACCTGCCGGGTCAAACTGCCGCAGTACAACCCGTTGCTGATTTTACGGGAGACGGGCTCCATCCGTGTGGTCGGGACAATGGGCCATGTTCCGCGGAAAGCTTCACTTGGATTTGGCGGGTGGACGGTGATGTGGTCGCGGGTCGGATCGTGTCGAGTCCAGCGGTTGTGCTCGTGTCCGTGGATCTCAGATCGGGAGTCTCGGCCATATCTTGGCTTGTCTCTTTCGCTTCCTCGTCCTTTGTTGTCCTCCCTTTCAGTATTTCTGAACTGTTTTGTCACGACATGACCGCAGCCTCCAGATCGCTGCCTCTGAACACACATATCCCAAACATCGACACCACAGTACGACCAGCACATTTCATCTCATCCACCAACACCCATCAGCCGACTTCTCATCAATCCTACCGCACCTGTCCCCCGTCCCTCAACCAAGGTAGCCCGCTCCAGTCTACCCAAAATCACACAAACCGCCAATCTCACGAAACCCAACCCGACGCCTCCAAAACAAAGAGAAGAATCTCGAAATCGAAGACATGTGCACCTACACAACGCACATCCGCATCTGCGCCCGCTGCGCGCGCGAGGACATCCTACTCATCTCGGAACAGCTCTGCCTCGCGGCCAAGGCCAGCGGCATATTTGGCAGCTGTCTCGACGGAATACTGTGTCAGAGGGACGCTACGGGGTCACAGTGTTGGCAGTGCAGGGAGGTAGAGAGTCTCAGGGCGACCGCGATGGGGTTCGTCGGGAGGAGGAGGCGGGGAGCGGCCGGAATGGGGATTGGGATGGTGGGGAGGAGGACGGGGTTGAGTGTTGGTGCAGGGAGTCGGAGTGGGAGTGGGAAGGGGTGGTGACAGGCTGGGAATGTGGATGGTTGAAGTGGGTGCGAAGATGGCGGTTGGTAGCATGGATTAAACGCGGGGACGGGGAAGGAAGCAAAGGAGAATATAGGACAGGTTGGCGTTTGGGTAGTGTGCTGTTACGATTTCCATGAAGTCATGAAGTGATGAATAAAAAGACAAAATAACTGAAGCAACCCAACATTATTAATGTTGGACCCCTGATACTGTGTAAATATCAACAAGCAGTCCCAAGGATGAAGCTGGTTCAGAGAACGCGTTCTTGGCCTGCTTATCGTTATCGTCCCTCAGCCGCTGGCCCGTGCACGCGATTTTTTCGTCACCTGGGAGCTTGCAAGGTGCTTGGGAGACGGATCGCATCTTTTTCTCCTCCTCAGACCATCAGAAAACTTCCAACTCTCGCAGACCCCAACATCATTCATTCCTCCATCATCCATTCTTTTGTCCCAAAAACCCCTCTTGACCGATAAGCCAAAATGATGTCCCTCCGCACCATTGCGCGCTCTGCGCCCAGAGCTCTGGCCCGCGCCTCGACCACATCCACCCTCGCCCGCTGCCAGCGGACAACCAGCAGCCTCCTCAGCGCTCGCCCTGCCTCGCTCCTCCGCACCCAACAAGTATCTGCCTTCTCGACATCACTGTTCCGGAGGGCCGCGGCCAACGACGTCGATGAGGAGCTGTCGGCCAAGCTGGCCAGCGAGATCGAGTTCGAGAACGACGTCAAGCAGAATGAGCCGCTGCCCGCCAGCATCAAGGACTTCCTGGACAACAGCCCGTTCAAGGTTGAGGATGTTCTCGGCAAGGAGGATGTCGTTCTGACCCGGAGCTATGGCGATGAGAAGTAGGCTCTTCTCTGCTCCCATTCGCAAGTTGCAATGCTGACCTATCCAGGATCACTGTCACTTTCTCGATTGCTGACCTGCACAACTACGAGCCCGACATGATGGAGGAGGACCAGGCTCTGGAGGACGAGCTTGACCTTGAGGGCGGCCGCAGCCAGCAGAACCAGCAGGAGGCCGAGGCCGGCGAGGATCTCGAGGGCGGTGATGAGGCCGCCGTCCCGTGCCGCCTCAACATTGTTGTGGAGAAGGCCAACAAGGGCGCGCTCAACGTCGAGGCGCTCGCCCAGGACGGCACCATCGTCGTCGAGAACCTCTACTACTACGCCGACCCCAAGCTGGCGCACAGCACCGACGCCAATGCCGTGCACGCCGCTCAGGACACGTACCCCGGCCCGCCGTTCGGCAGCCTCGACGAGGATCTCCAGATCCTCATGGAGCGGTACCTCGAGGAGCGCGGCATCAACCAGGCGTTGGCCATCTTTGCGCCCGACTACGTCGACTTCAAGGAGCAGAAGGAGTACACGGCCTGGCTTAAGAACGTCAAGGGCTTCATCGATGCCTAAATGGTGCGGGCGGGAAGAGCTACGGGGATATGTGGATGAGCGCTGTGCGATATGACTGACTGACTGTATTAATTGCCACTCTGGGTGTTGATAGATGTACGAAGTAGGATGGACGCAACCAACCGGGACCGTCTTCTTGTATACATAAAAAGATACTAATCAATTCGAAATGAGAGATGACAATAGTCCATTGCCTCAGCTTTTCCTTTTCTTGGTATTGCCCTTGAGCCAAGGGCCCCTGTTCAGCGCCTTCGGCTTAGTCATTGGCTGGCCAGACCCCAATGGCCTGATCTGCGTTCAGCTGAAGCCCCGGCGAACTTTTACCAACCCCAGCACGCCAACTCAACCTCGACAGCATTGCTCGTCGCAGGTGTTTCCCGATTCTTTGTGCTTTTATTTTCGGTCTTTTACCTTGGACATACCGCCATGAGATACTAAATTTTGTTGATCTTTCGTTGGTATTTGTGTGACATAACTCGGCGCGATTCTTTATGCTCCGAGGCAGCCCCTGAGCCCTGCATTTTCATTGGCGTTTGGCGGTTTAAGACAGTCGCCCAAGCGCCAGAACAACACCACCCAGATCAACAACCTGAGAAAGCTTTGAGACCATGGGCGGGAACAAAGCGGACGAGTACGGCGAACGGGGAGACGAAGTCGTTGTCCGCCTCTCCGAGGCGGCCGACGAGGAGGCGCAGCTGCTGGACGGCGAGGACTATGAGCAGTTTGAGCTCGAAGATGCGTCCCGCCCGGGTCCGAGAGCCCATGAACCGTCACTCGAGAAACCACCAAGGTCAAGGGGGATTTGGGCACGGCACCGGACGCCCCGATGGCTCGCTTTCCTCCACGGGCCTGACCCTCCGAAGGCCCATTCCATCAACCCTTTGTTCCCCTCAGTCCAGGAATTGCCGATTAGGTGGCTTGAGAAGGCTCTCCCACGGCGATGGCAACGGGGTGTGTTGCTAGTCCTGTTTCTTTTCGCCTGGGCTGCTTCGCTTGCCACGCCCCTGATATGGAGCAAAGGAACGGCGAGGGACGCAACGGGGACGCCCATCCGTCATATCGACTGCGTCGACACGCTCTGGAGGCGCAACAACGAGTGCGGCCTCGACGGCCTCGACTGCCGCCCCTTTTCCAACACCTCGTTTGCGTTTCGCTGCCCGGCCGACTGCGCCAGCGTCCGCGTCCTCAACCCGCACCACGTCGGCCCTCTGGACGTCAACTACCGCCCCTTGGTGGTCGGCGGTGGAGCAGGCGGACCCTACCGCGGCGACTCGTTCCTCTGCGGTGCCGCCATCCACGCGGGCGCCATCGACGACGCCACAGGCGGGTGCGGCGTTGTGACCCTGATCGGGGAGTACTACCAGTACTTCTCCTCCTCCCAGAACGGCATCGAGTCGATCCCCTTCGACTCCAAGTTCCCGCTCTCTTTCACCGTCACCGCCGACCCGACCATCCAATGCACCGCCCCGGACCCGCGCTGGACCGTCTCGCTCCCGCTCTCCGTCCTCTTCACCGTTCTCCTCTCGGTCTTTACCACCTCCCCTGCCCTCCTCTTCTTCACCACCTTCCTCGGCATCTTCACGCACGTCGCCCTCATCTCGGACCCGCCCAACCTCTCCACCTCGTCCACCGCCGCCCTCCTCCCCTCTCTCATCTCCATCCTCACCGCCCGCCTCCTCCCGGCCCTCTTCACCGCCGCCATCCTCTACCTGACCTGCGTCCGCCGCGCCCTCCCGACCACCCCGCAAACGACCCTGACCAAAACCCTCTTCTGGCTGCCCTTCTTCTGGCTCGGCGCCCTCTCCAACCGCACCATCGAGCCCTGGATCCCCATCACCCGCCTCACGCCGGGCGACCTCACCGCGCAGGGCCCCGCCGCCCTCGTCGCGCTCGCCCTCATCGCCGCCCTCGTCACCGCCCTCGCCACCCTCCAGGCGCGCACCCTCTATCGCGAGGGCCGCCTGCCGGCCTACCTGGCGCTGTACGCCGCGCTCGGGATTGGGCTGGCCCTCCTCGCCGCGCTGCCCGGCCTGCACCTGCGGCTGCACCACTACGTGCTCGCGCTGCTGCTCCTGCCCGGCACGGCGGCGCAGACGCGCCCGTCGCTGGCGTGCCAGGCGTTGCTGCTGGGGCTTTTCGTCAACGGCGTGGCGCGGTGGGGGTTCGACGCGCTGCTGCAGACGGGCGAGGCGCTGCGCGGGGACGGGCTGGTCGGGGACGGGCTCGTGCCGAGCGTGGTGGCGCCCATGGTGGAGAGGCTGCGCGGCGCCGAGGCGGGCGGGTGGCGGATCGGGCTGATGTGGCGCGGCTTCGAGGAGGCCGGGCAGAAGGGGGCCGAAGGGGTGGTGCAGGGATCAGCGTGCTGGTGAATGATGTGGGAGCGGTATAGGGCGTGGTTTACGGAGACGAGGTTGGAGAAGCAGTGTTTAGGTGGACGAGGAGGGCGGGAGAGGTGGTGGCGGATGAGTATTTTCGGTATGCGTTTGTGACGGAGGGGGGGAAGACGTTGGATTACAGCGAGGCGGGGACGTGGTATGTGAACGGGAGCTGGAGTCAGGGCGCGGGGTATTGGTGATTTTTGGCATCTGTTATGCTCGTTTGCTTTTTCTGTGGGAGTATTTGGATGTACATCAGTGTGGTTAGAGGTTCGTTGGAAGTGGCCGAGTGGCCGTGGCCTATCCTCCACACCTCCCCTTGCACGTTGATGTGTTTCGTGTTTGACAAGCGCTAGACTCTCGGTCGAGCAGATCAACGGAGATGCGACTTTGATGGGTTTTGAAACACACTCCAAGATTTGTTACACTACAATCTAATGTTCAGCATCGCCTCCCGGTCGATCCCCAGCCCAGTCCACCCTTTCCAGTGGCCCACCAGCTTCCAGGCTGCGTGGATGTAGAGCCTTCCATGGGCAGCACTGTATGCCTTAGACAGCTCCCTCAAGCTCCGCAGCTCCCTCAGGAACTCCAGTTTGCCATATGTGCCCTCCACCGTGCCCTGGCGTTTCGCTTTCTTGTAAATCGTCTCCCAGCCCCTGTTCTCCTCCGCCAAGTCTTTAGACGCCAACAATCTACCATCAACAACCGGCCGTAGTTGAGTAATGTATGTGAGCATGATGAGCAGAAACAGCCCTCGGACGAAAAGCACCTTGTGGCTCTCCTCCACGACCCAACTCTCAAGGATCACGCGCGTGCTGTTTACGCAAGCTGGCAGACGGCTGAGGTAGAGATCAAACGCGACCTGGTCCGGCTTGTGGGTCGCCGTTGAGAGTAGAACCGACAAAGCCGATAACTGCTGCAGGAGGAGAGGGATATTGCTCATGTCGAGACACCGGATATATTCAGGGATGGCTGCTCTGGCGTTGGGATTGGAAAAGACGTGCGCAACTCCGTGGAAACCCGGCCCAGCTCTCATGACCCCGCTGAAGCGTCCATCGTAACCGACCCGGCCAATGAGATCCTCAGGTGACAGGTATTCGCCTGGCGGCAACTCGAGTTGGGGGTGTGTCAGCAGCTCGCTCATGGGCTCCATCCAGTCTACGGCAGACAGGGTGAGAGACTCCATCACCATGATGGTTGCTCTCAGTTCGATGCCATCACTAAGGAGGGTTAAAGGCCGGCCGACGCCTGCAAAGAGGCCGCATATCAAGGGATTGTCGCCTGCAAAGAAGTGGTATATCGCAAGTGCCTTGGAGTTGCCCGCGAACCTGCCGTTCTCCATGCTAAAGTAGGTCATGAATGCCCGCTGAAACCTGGAAGATGTTAGGTAAAGCTCGGGGAATGCCACACTTGGAGTGCCGTACCTGCCATCGCCTAGAAATCGTGACTTGGCCTCCTCATCCGAAATGCTCCTTGGTGACGGCTCCCACGGGGCGAGATCGCCCTTCATCTTGTCGTAGGTGGCTTGAAGGCGGTCTGGGGTCTCCTCAAGGAGAACCAAGGTCGCCAGGGCCTAAGCATTGTTAGCCTTGGAGCAGTGGCAACTGAACTGTCTCAGACTTACAGTGGGGAACTCATTATGGCGGCCGTCGGGCTGGACCAAGGCATGCTGTACATGTGTTTTGGCCAGGAGGCTGTCGAAGACGGCCCGTGAACCTTGTTTGGTCATCATAGCGCTAGAAAGTCTTGCTGACGTCCAGGTTGGCGGATGATTAGAAAGAGTCCGCTAGTGATCAGCTTTATACGACAGCTAGCATCTCAATGGTCTCCTTTCCCGTCAGGGGGTCCAGCCAAGGCTGCCCCAAGTCTCCACCGGACCATGAAGTCCATTCATCGCTAGACGGATCCTGATGTCAGAGCAGAGAGGCTGAAAGCGAACGAGGCATATCCAGTCGACGCGAGAGGCTTCCACCGGTGGCGATCCCGGCAACCGGCGGAGCATCCGGTATCCGGAGATGGCCATGGTGCCTCGGGCAAGACCGAGATCGTCATTGGGCAGTATTAGCTTGACCGGTCTGGCGAGGAGATTGTAGAGTCAAGGCGGCAGCTGAGCAGCGGGAGCTGCCGAGATGGGAGGATCGCGGGAAGGGCGTAACCACAGGCTCGAGAAGCTGAGTGGACGGCCGGATGGATGGAGGTTGGGGCCGGGAGTGTGAAGGTCGAAGGGGAAGGGATATCCCAAGATAGCTGCAATGGGTTTTGCCATGGCCGCCACCGAGGAGTGGGTGCTCTCCTTCACTTGTTGGACTCGAGGTGCTTCTTGCATGTCACATCAAAGTCACAGCCGCGATCCCCGGGATTTCCGATGTTGACGGGCCAAGCTGGCGGGATGAGGCCTGAGCGGAGTCAGAGACCCGGATTGGTTCTCGCGGCAGCCAAGGCTGAAGAAAGAAGCATCGTCAACACATGCAGACGCCTCGAGCCAACGGGGTGCAGGCACAGACATCGGACGGCCTCCACCAGGCTTAAAACAGGAACGAGAGTTAGGGCGGCAGCTCCTGCTTCCGAATCTGGCGTGTACTTTGGAGTGACACAAGTGCGTCAGGCAAGACAGTCAGCGCCTGCCCGGATTTCCTGGGGTTGGTGTTCTGCATTGCTTGATGGAAGGAGCTTGAATCACTTCCAAGGTAGGTTGTTTGTCAGGTGGGAAGGTGCGTAGTCAGCAAACAGTCAACTGCAGGTGCCTGCAGGCAGGGCCTCGAACTCCACTTTTGGCCTGCATCAACACAAAACTGAGGGTGCTCGCAGTCCAAGTTTGGGCAAACTATTTCCCTCAGTAATCTTTCGTCAGTGATGAGGAATCACATACGAAGTGGCAGCAGACAAACGACGCAGACCTCAGCAATTGTTGGTATGGCGGCCATCACCACACACATCGCGACTCCAATTACTGCGTCCTCTTCCTACCTTTCCTTGCTTCCTTGCTTAGATGATTTCTAATCGGCTTCAATGGACCGTGCATCTGATTTGACGACGGCTCCGGGAGTCGGAAAAACAGAACTGAACTATTCTTAGGAACATGGAATTGAGACAATCCCTTTGGTTCCTCCTCGCAGAGCCTCCACGACTCCAAGTCGCAGTTGAACCCCCAAATCCTATCCATCCATATTGAGCGCCTCTTACTTTTTAGCCCCGTGCTTGGTTGTGATCGCACGGTCCCAACTCTGCGCGATGCTTGTCCGATGCTGCAGTTCCCCATCCCTTCGGGTCACACCGCCGGCGTCGCCACACGGTACCGGCAGCTGTCTTGGATATGCTGGCTCCTAACAGCGTCGGCTCGCGAGATTGCGCAGCTGGCAGCTCTGTGCGCCCTCACAGCCACAGCCATCTTGTCTCATGTTCACCATGTTCAGCTGCGGCCGTCATATATCTGAGGGCTCCTGCCGCGGGCCGAGCCCCTGGCCACGTTGATGGCCCTCACCGTTCGCTGCCCGCCAACCTCTCCGTCATTTGTGGCTTGGTGAGACATTTGATGTGAGACACACTTGGCTCGTTGCAGAGTTAACGTTGCTTCCTCGGGACCCCAGCTCAACAATTCCCATCGGTCCAGGAATGCCTTGGAATATCCCATCCGCGGCTGGCCCCAAGTCACGGACTCGATACGGCTCAGGGGCTGCGGCAAACGACCTACTCCGGAGCAGAGAAGATTGAGAGACGAGCTGTGTTGAGGGAGGGAGGCAAACAAAGATTACCTCTGGGACCCTGGGAACTCGCACACCGCTCGTGCTACAGTGGCATACACTGTACTCCTCTTTGCACGGTTAGGTTGGACTTGGGGAATGCGCTTCGGACCGGAACCTATCCGGCAACACGCTCCATTGCAATCGCTGAACACAGAGTTGGGTCGTAGTGTCATGGCAGTCACCTTGGATCCCCTTAATTTCCATGCTGCGAGTGTTGCTGATGAGATGGCACTTAACTCTGCGCCCGCAGGCCGGACCCTCCTTTGGACTCTTTTCCTCCCCACGCCTCAAAGCAGTCGCAGCAGCTTCATCATCCGTACAAGAAATTTGTTTACTAGAACACTGCCTTGAACATCGAAGCATGCGCATTCCTCGCTGTCTGATCCTGGTGTTCGCCAGCTCGCCGACCTTCGTCAGTGGTGAAGATGGCCCCTTCTTTGGCCGCAGACCCTTAACCATGGCGGAGAGCAAGCCCCCAGGGATCCCAGATTTGTCTGGTATGGAGATTGGAGGATCTCAGGAACGAGGGCCGTATTGCTGAGAACTCACAGAGAAATACGCAGCCCCCGGGCCGCAATGCGACACCTGGGTCGGCATCGAGAAGACTTTTATGGCAAAACGTAACCAAGTCTCCCCCGACGATGTTACAGGTGAGCTGCCCTCACCCCATCTGCTCTATAGTTTACTAACATCCCCAGTGACCGAAACCCTTACCCGCTCCATTTGCGCGACGGCGACAAATAGCCTCCCATGTTATCCCTGCATCATGAGCACGCTGCCATCGCCAGACACAGCCCTGACGGTGACAGTGGTAAGAAACCACACACAGAAGACATTCCACTAGCGCCCCCCACTGACAAGAGCCCCCTTCCAGACCTCCTGCGCCGCTGCCACCGAAGAGACCGTCACTGTCACCATCCAGTTCTGCAGCACCTGCGCCCCATCGGTCTACACCGGTACCGTCCCTGGCTACACCCCCGGCGGCCCCTGCCACGGATGCACCCCCTATGCCACCGTCAGCGGCTCGCCGTCGTCATGCACAGAAACCGACTCGGCCGGCGTGGCGGAAACCACGACCACGACAACGGCTACGTCGACCAGCACCGTCAGCGGGTCCGATTGCGACGACGCCACGGATACTGGCACCGGCACCAGCGCCAGTACGCCGCCAGGGAACCCGGGGCTGCCCGCGTCTACTGCTAGTACTACCGCTCCGAGTACTGGTACAGGCACGGGTACGACGGCAGCGACGCATACGTCGAGTAAACCTGCTACGGCGGCGCCTCCGGTTGTCACCGCAGGAGGCGTCCGGAAGGGGGTTGTTGACGCTGCGGGGCTGGTGATGGGGTTGGCGGTTGTGGGTGTTGTTCGCTTGGGGATGTAATGCTTTGCGAGTGGTCGTTTCTCGGGTTGATCGCTTGTTTCGGGGGGTTGGAATACATTCAGTGCTCTGAGAGCAGTATTTTAGTCACGACCACTTCCTTTCATTCCTCTTTAATGACAACTGATGCAAGGTGGTGTGGTTCCGCTGCATGGCGTTCCACTGATGTGGCTCATATGTACAGGTTCCAGTTTCCTTGACGTGTTGTGTCGCTGGAATGTTAGATGATCGGAACTCCCACGCAAGTTTCAAATCAAATGGGGAGCATCCAGCAGTCAATCCACGCCAGCCCATGATACCCAACGAGACGCTCCGCCATCCACCAACCTACAACTTCGCCTTCTCCTGCCCCTGCCCCTGCCCTTCCCACCTCCCAAACCCGCCCCCAATCGCCTCCGCGATCGCATCCACGCTCCTCAGCAACCACTCGCACCCCTCATCCCCGGCCAACCTCTCCACCCCGTCCGCCTCCGCCTCCGCCTCCCCTCCCTCCAACCCTTCAAACTCGCCCCTCTGCGTCCCCTGCTCCACTCCCTTCCGTAGCCCAAACACGTGCGACAGCACCTGCGGCCCGACGCCCGTCTGCGCCCGCAGGCACGCCACGGCCACCACGCTCGTCAGGTTCCGCCCGACTGTGCCCAGGCCGTCCCTCCCGTGCTCCGCGGGGTCCGCCAGCAGCGGGCCGTAGTGGCTGGCGAGGATGTGCACGGGCAGGTCCGGGTGGCTCTCGGCGAGCTTGGCCTCGAGCTTGTCGTCGAAGGGCGTGTAGATGCTGCGCCAGAGGTCGCGGCCGCGGGCGGCGACGTCGGCGACGTTGGAGCGGTCCACGGCGCGGGACGGGGTCGTGGCCAGGTCGGCGGCCCAAGGGTGGTGGGCGACGCCGGCCTTGAAGGCGCCGAGGCTGTTGATGGTGCGCGGGATGCCGTTGAAGGAGATGCACTTGAGGCCGACCTCGCGGATCAGTTCGGCGGTGGCGAGCGGGCTGAGGCTGGTGTGCGCGGGCGCGAGGTCGTGGAGGACGAGGAGGGAGGCGGGGGAGTTGAGGGTGAATGTCGCTGCCGCCTGCGAGGGGCCAGGGAGGTTAGTGAGATGGTTTTGGGTGAGAGAAAGGGGTGTGGTTGAGGGTGCAAACTGACCGACAGCGTCACCCACGGACGGTCGCCGTACTTGCGCTCGCGGGCCTCGTGCGCGATGCGGGTGTAGACATCACGGATGTGGCGCGGGGCCGGTGCTTGGCCAGGCCGGGCAAAGGGCGCGTTGATGAGCGCCTTGAGCGACGGCGCGAGCTTCGACATGTCTTGTGCGCCTTGCTTCGGCTTCTTCTCCTTCTTCACGTCGTTCAGGGTCCCCTTCTTCCTCGCGAGCGGCGCTGACATATCAAGCACAGGCCGCGGACAATGCAAACAACCTAATATCCAATTAAGCCAATCGATGCCACAGCCGCACCGGGTGCCAGATCTGGTCTGTTCCGTTTCAATTGGTCTGCTGCGTGTTTGCACGGTCGCATCACGGCTTCGATTCAGATCCCAGATCGCCCGGCAGGTGGGAAACCCCTGTAAGTGCCCCTGTCACATTCACCCCCCCCGCCCGTTCGCGGTGGGTAAAGACCCCCGACCGAGGCTTGCGGGTCTGGGCACCGGCAGCCAGAAATTCAGCCGAGACCCCACCCCTCCACATTGGAGACAGGGCTGAGAGTTGAGATTGGGGTTGTCTGTTTGATCACTCAGCGATGACTCGAGCCCGCAACGTGACGGGGCAAGATAGACCAAGTCCTTCAGGGCGGGCCTTGAAAGTGTGTAATAAACGCAAGTCGGGGGTGTGCTCTGCGATGTCCCATAGTCGCAGTCAACCAGGGTCTCGGTGGTGCGAGGGACGCATGTAAGCCAGAGATTCTCGAGGTGTGTGGCCGTGATGGTTGGATGCAACTGGGAGCGGTTATGCCGGCCCGCGCCGTTGGGACCCTGTACACGTGTCGGAGGTATTCTGTGCTTGGGTCGCCGTGGGAGAAGCTGGGGGTCGCAGATCAAGGAGCGATTCCACGCTTTGACAAGGGCACCTGATCTGGCAGGTGTCTGTAGGACTGGCTTTGGTGCAATATATCTCCGACGTGGGCGCATATGTATTGTACCTCATAGTCCCTTTGGGAGTTGGACAGTAGCGAGAAGACCATACCGACCGATACTAACGTGCTGTTTTCTGAACGCTTGGCCGGAGCGGAGCAATGGCCGGGCAGAAGGGAACCAGACAGCCGTTTTGGCTCGGGTGAGTGCTTGTCCTGTTGAGTTACCATCTTGGTATGGGACGCTAATCTCGGCCGTCATGGCAACCACCCAACAGCGGAGCTGCAGCGTCCATGGCAGTGTGCTTCAGTAGGTCAACAGCCAATCGTCAACTCGATGTGATATGTCCCTAACATACCTGCCCAGCCCATCCCCTAGACCTGACAAAATAGTATGGACCCGGGCTCTCTTCTCTGCATACCGGGGCTGTACACTGATGATGCGTGGTCACGGTGTAGCCGAATGCAGGTCCTCCAGACACGTGCCCCCATGCTGTCGACGCTTTACAAGTTTGCCATCCGTGATGGTCAGTTTGACCAAACTAGGCATAACCCCGTTTCAACTCCCAGCTGATTATTCCGCCTCAATACAGGAATTCCTTCCCTCTGGTCAGGCTTGTCCGCGTCGATCCTCCGGCAGTCCACATACTCGACTGCCCGTTTCGGCCTGTACAGCATTCTGTCGCAGCAACTGCAGCAGAGATCGGGAACCTCCAAGCTCAGTGCTGCATCCACCGTTGCTTGCGCTGGTGTCGCGGGCGGTTTGGCGGGCATGGTTGGGAATCCGACAGAGGTGAGCAAGCCCCCAAGAAAGATCGAGCCCCTGAACCCCTGAACCCCTGAACCCCTGACGCGACTGGCAGGTCATCCTCGTCCGCATGTGCGCCGATGCCGCCAAGCCGAGCGCAGAGCGCTTCCGCTACACGGACGCCGTGACCGGGTTGTATCGTATCGGCAAGGAGGAGGGTATTAGAGTGTTTGGGAGGGGGCTGTCTGCGAATATTGTTAGGAGCGTGCTCATGAGTAAGACTTCTCATTTCCCCAAGTGGTCTGAGTAGGAGGACTGACTGTGATGTCAAGACGTGTCTCAAATCGCCCCGTAAGTGCAACTCCTCGGGCGTGGATTCTTGGGAAAAGAAACAAACATAACTCAACGTGCCCCCAGATACGCCGCGGCGAAGAGAGTTATTCTCTCGCGTACGCAACTCGAAGACGATATTCGCACACATGCGCTTGCCTCCCTTTTCGCCGGGACTGTGGCGACCACAGCCTGCGCTCCCGCTGATGTTCTCAAGAGCAGAATTCAGAGTGCTGCCAAGGGTTCTAGTGTAAGAGGCTTGTTTCGCTTGGTGTATCTGCGAGATCTGACTCGATCCCAGGTCATGCAAGTCGTCAGAGAGGGCCTTGCCCGTGAAGGGCCAGGGTTCCTTATGAAGGGCTGGACACCTGCTTGGTTGAGATTGACGTAGGTTGTCTAGAGTCCCGGGTTCATGATGTCGACTGACCATGGCAGGCCACACACCGTCTTGACATTTGTGATTATGGAGAAGCTGCAGGAGCTGGTCAACATGACCGCCTCGGCACCAGCGCGTGCAACAGTCTGAACCTTGGTTGTATTAAGTCCCAAAGTCGGGCAGATTAGACCAATTTAGCCAATCCAAAGCTGCGGCGTCGTCCCATGGATACATGCTGAGGGCTGGATCGAACTCGTTGTTGACCCTGCTGAGCGCCTCGACAATCTGATCGTCCGACATGGACGAGAACTGGATCGGCTCCGACCAGAGCGGCGTTTCCATAAAACCAGAGACCGGCGGGCTGGGGTGGATAGCGTCGGCCATGCTGAAGCTGGCGCGGGCGTTGCTGCTCCGTGAATAAGCGGCCGAAGCATGGTGTTGTGATAGTAGGTCGGGTTGTGTCCCCGCACGCGGCCTCCCGGTGGGCTCAGCAGGGGCGGGCACAGCCGCTGCCGCCTTCTTGACAATGTACTTGAGGTACTTGCCGTACAACGTCGACATGCCGTTGCGATGCTCAGTAGTCAAGCCGACGCGCTCCAGAACCTCTGCCGTCTCCTCGATCAGTGTCCGGACACTGGGCGCCAGGTTCGAGTTGCCCGCGAATTGGCCGCTGAGCCGCAGGGCGAAGCACGCTGCAAAGGATATCATGATTGCTGTGTTGTTGGGCATGCTAGACAGCTGTCCCTCACCCTGGATTGCCGCTCGCATGACGTTCAGCGCCGACGATAAACCAGCCGCATGGAAGAAGTGGCGCACTTCGGTCGGGGCTGTCGAGTGGTTGATGACTGTGCTGTAGATGGACAGGCGCGTATGTGTGACCAAGATCTGCACGTATGGCGGCAGCCGGTGTTGTGGTCCGTTGCCAATGGAGATGCCCCATTTCGCATGCCACTCGTCAAAGAACTTTTCCACCATCATCTGTATTGACCGTGCAACCATGGCGCCGTCTGCCCTGCCGTCACGAGACTCATCGCAGAGCGTCCTGATGGAGGAGAACAGCTCATCCTATGCCGGGTCAGCTTTTTCCACAGGTTTCTCCTTCGTGGTGACCTACCAAATCCCTGCGCAAAACTGCCATTGACACCAGATGACCATCCATGGTGTCTGCGATATTGGACAGGTGCCACTGGTCGCATCCGCGGAGAATAGGGGTGATAGGGATTGTGTAACAACGCCCTCTCGCCAAACACATCCTGAAAATATTAGCATGCCCCATGCTCACCCCTGGTGTTCCCGGGGGAAACTCACCCGCGCTCCAACACAAACAAGGCAATCCAGCACCTCTCTCGCCTCCTTAACAGCCTCAAGCCGAACTCGGAGCTCGGCTCCACGTCTCCAAAACCATCCAACGCTAATGCAACCTTGGGATCGATACAATCAGCCCTCGCGATCCCGCCAAAGCTCCCGCCCAGCCCGCCGGGCCCATCCCTGAGTGAGGCGACTGGGACCAAAATCTTGTGGAGCGACAAGTCCAGCGCCATGGTCGTGGCCATGGACACATACCAACACGTCTCGTCATCGGTGCTGTGTTTCCCCGGAAACATCCACGGGACGTTGACCATGAAGGCGAGGACGATCTCGACGGAGCGGTGGCGATCGAGGATGATGCGGTTGACGAGTGTTTTGCAGTGGTTCGACAGACGCCGCGAGAGGGCCGAGGCAGACGGCATGAAGAGAGCTGCGGCGGCAGCAATCGAGGTGAAGAGGAAGGCAGAGCGCGTCCGCGTAAAGGCGGCCGTGTAGAGGGCGGGATCGAGCCCCCAACGGGTGTGGGCGAGGTTGACGTGGAAGAAGTTGAAGAGGGTGTCTGCTTCCTCGGCGGTGATGAGGCCGAGGTGGATAGGGTCCAGATCGGGGCCGGTGTCGAGGCTGAACTGGCTCAGCTTGAAGAACTTTTCGACTTCCGAGATCTTCTCGGTCTGCTTGCCCTGGCGCGTTCGTTGGCGTGACATGGCTTCGGCGGCCACGTGCTCAGTGCCGGGCTTGGGTGAGACATGCAAGTCGGACGCGCGGGCCAAGAGTTGGAGAGGGTTCTCAGCGTCGTCCACGGCCAAACTCTCCTCGCCAACGTGTCCTTGAGATGGGGTTGATTCATGCGGCACGCTCATGGCGTCCTGCTCCGAGGCAGAGCTGTCGCCAGCGTCGGACGAGGCGTCGGGCAGGAGGATATCGCTCTGCTTGGAGCCTCGCCGGAGCTCGCCAGAATTGGGTTTGGATTGGTCGTGGTTGATGAGCGGGAGCGATCCGTGGGGACCGGGTCCGAGGAGCGACTTGAGATCCGAGACAACTTTGGTGGCTTCGATGCCGGTGCCGGTGCGCCTCAGGGCCTGTTCCACCTGGTGCAGGGCCTTCTCCAAGCCGGTGCGCTTGCTGCAAACTGGTCAGCCGCTGTGTCAGTCTTGAACGGGCAGGATCGCAAGATTGCAGACTTTTTGACGCCCTTGCGACGGCCGACGTGGAAGTCGGGACGCACGCATTGGACGCCCAATTGGAGGCAGCGATGGCAGCGGTCGTCGTTGTGGGCGCGGCCCTTCTCGCACTTGATCTTGGATCGGCGACACACGAGACAAGCGGCGGCCCTGCGGCTGTTCTGATCCCTCAGCGACGCAGCGTCGCGCACGCCGTCGGCGGCGGCGGTCGCAGGAGCACTGTCGGACCGGTCCATCGCGTCGGCATCCATCTGCGCACCGCGGGCGCACCGGTGTGGCTTTCGGCCGCTTCAATCCCCGCCTTTTGAGTCGAGTTGCGGGGAGTTTATGCACCAGGCCGACCCGCCGAGACTGCCGTTGGGGTAATTCGGGGAAGCTGAGCCAGTGACGGGAGCCTGCTGAGGGACCCAGCTGTCAGGAAATGCGTGGCAGCTGAGAGCCGGGGCAGAGCAGGGGCTGGAAGGTTGATGGGTGCTGTTAGCGTGTGTTCAGGGTCTCCCTTTCCGCCGACAGCGAGAGGAGGAAATGCGCTGACGACGACGGGATGGGACCGGATGCTGGCGATTCGGAACAACCCCGAGTGCCGCCGCTAAGAGTTGGGCAAGATGGAGTCGCCTCGGACTGTCCCGAGTTTTTGACCCAGAGTCCCAGACCCAACTCTACGTCGGCACCACAAGTTCCGTTCGCCAGAGGTTGCATTCCATACTTCCATCCTTCCAGGACCGCCGCCATCCATGTCATCTGTGCGTGGTGAGAGATGAGAAAGCCGGCCACTCCTGCTAAATGCACAGCTGCCCGCCGATGGGGATTTAACCGTGCTCAGCGTGAGCCTATCGGTTTCTCCCGCCTTGGCCACACCATGGCTATTTGCGACGCAAACGTGCTCAGGCAAATTCTGGTACCAAAGGTAGGCTCTGCAGACAAGTTGCAGACAAGTTGCGGAGATGATGCCAGGTGCCCATTGGTCCGGGCCTGTGTCCGCCACATCTCGATCTTTCTCCATGCTGCCATGTGAACATCGCCTTGCACGGATACCGCGTTTACTCTTTTCATCTTCAATCCACCACTGACTTATCCACAGGAAGGCTGACTGGGGCAACAGCGGGAAAGTAAACACAACTCGCTCCCCTTCACGACCCTGTCGTGCTTCGGTTTGTGGCCCGGTCTTGTGCCTCGTCATTGTGTGTTTTGACCATGGCCTCGATTGTTGATTAGCATTGTGTCGCGACAGACTAGCAGCGTCTACCCATCAGTGTATCCGCTGGTCCAAGCTCTCGAAGGATTCTGTGAAAATGGCATTGCGTATCAAGTGAGTAAACAGGCAAGGTACTGAGTATCCTCGTGGGGATGCTTGTGGGGGGTGTCAAAGCTTGGGCCATGGTGTCTTGTGCCAGGTGGGGGTCAGCCGATTGGGTGGGCTGGGGCGACCCTGATGGCGTGTGTGGGGCTGACTCCAGCAGTCTGGTTTAGCGTGGACGCGCCCCCCCTAGCACGTCGCGTCGAGAGCCGGCTTTCTCGCGTTCCACTTAAAATTGTCCCATCCCGCGAGCATCCACCTCCACCTTCTCCAGGCCTGGCCTATCCGTTCGTTTCCCCGTTATTCGTTACACGCGTGTGTCGTCGTTGGATCATTGCAAGAAGCTGCCGTACACGGCAAGATGGTGGACAAATCAGCCACAGCGGCCCGCACGCCTGCGAAGGCTCCGTCGTCGGCCACCAAGAAGGCGCCGTCGACAGGCAAGCAGCGCAGCATTCTCGGCTTCTTTTCTAAGACACCTGCAGCCGGAACCGCCAGCGGAGCCACCTCCTCGCCATCCACCAAGCCCGCGTCCTCGGACCAGCGAGACACGTCGCCCCAATGCCTCAAAGAGACCACCAGGGCCAACTCGATGCTGGTTCCCAGACGCACCACCACTGTCACACCCGTCCCCAGCAGCGACGCGATCGAGCCCTCGAGCTCCCAGGAGAATCGAGATGCGAGTACCGCCAAGGTTGCTAACATGAATCTCCCCTCCCCGACCATGCCTACTGACATTGTGCAGAAGCCGATCGTCAGTGCAAAGTCGGTGTTGCACAGCAGCCCGTCTCGAAAGGTGCGTAGCTCGCCAGCTCCCCTTGTCAATGCTCTAATCTTCTTACATGACTTCACAGGTCAAAAAAATCGTGAATTACGCCGAGTCCTCCGACGAAGACGACGAAGCCGTTTTTGCCACGATCAAGGCTAGGCGGACAACAAAACGCCGTTCCCGTGCTGCTGTCCTCGATGACGATGAGGAGGAGGCGTATGAAGCTGAACCCAACGATGCCGCAGACGATGATGGTACTTATACCGCCGGATTGTGACACGAGCACCAGCTGATGACCTCCCTTAGATGACTTGGAGGACTTTGTGGTCTCTGACGACTCCGACGCGCCGTCGAGATCAAAGAAGAGAAAGCGGCCCGCTGCCAAGTCAGTACCTCGGAAAAAGTCCAATCTCTCCTCATCTCCTGGCCCCGACCCCCGCTCTCCTGCTGCGGACGATGACGAAGTCATGGAAGATATTCTGCCCTCGACCTCAACGGCGCAAAAGTGGAAGTACGATCCAGACAATGTCCAGCCAAGCGAGCCCTCATCCAGGACTCCAGCCCCGACACGAAAGAGCACAGGTTCAAAACCGAAACCTAAACCACACACCAAGGAACCGGAAGACAGGTACCCGTGGCTGGCCAACATCTTGGACGGCAACAAGAACCCACCTGGGCACCCTGACTTTGACCCAACCTCCATCTACATCCCCCCCTTGGCCGAGAGGAACTTTTCGCCGTTTGAGAAGCAGTACTGGGACATCAAGAAGAATCTCTGGGACACGGTCGTCTTCTTCAAGAAAGGCAAGTTCTACGAGCTCTATGAGAATGACGCCACGATTGGGCACCAGCTCTTCGATCTCAAGCTGACGGACCGCGTCAACATGCGCATGGTTGGCGTTCCTGAGAGTTCCTTGGACATGTGGGTCAACCAGTTCGTCGCCAAGGGCCACAAGGTTGCGCGGGTTGATCAGATGGAGTCGGCTCTGGGCAAGGAAATGCGTGAGCGCGGAAGCAACGCGAAGAAGGTCGACAAGATTATTCGCAGAGAGCTCGCATGCATCCTGACAGCCGGTACCCTTGTCGACGGTAGCATGCTGCAGGACGACATGGCCACATTCTGCGCGGCGATCAAGGAGTCCGTCGTTGACGGCAAACCAGCCTTCGGCATCGCGTTTGTCGATGCCGCCACGGGCCAGTTCTTCCTCTCCGAATTTGAGGACGATGTCGACCTCACCAAGTTCGAGACTTTCGTTGCTCAGACATCGCCCCGCGAGCTGCTTCTCGACAAGTCCTGCCTGTCCACCAAGGCGTTGCGTATCCTCAAGAACAATACCGGTCCGACCACCATTTGGAATTATCTGAAGCCGGGCACCGAGTTCTGGGACGCCGATCTCACGCGGCGCGAGCTGGACTGCGCCGGCTACTTTGTCTCGGAAGAGGGCAAAGAGGAAGCGTGGCCCAAGAAGCTCAGCGACGCAAAGGACAAGGACCTTGTCATCTCGGCTCTCGGCGGCTTGACCCACTACCTCCGCGTCTTGAAGCTTGACCAGAATCTGCTGTCCCAGGGCAACTTTGAGTGGTACAACCCCATTCACCGGAACGGCACTCTGATCCTGGACGGCCAGAGCCTGATCAACCTGGAGATCTTTTCCAACACGGCCAACGGCGGCCCTGAGGGCACCTTGTTCAATCTCCTCAACAGGTGCATCACGCCATTTGGGAAGCGCCTCTTCCGACAGTGGGTGTGCCACCCGCTGTGTAACATCAAGAAGATCAACGAGAGGCTCGATGCGGTCGACATGCTGAATGCGGACCGTAGCATCCTGCAGCAGTTCTCGTCCCAGATGGCCAAGATGCCGGACCTCGAGCGACTCATCTCTCGCATCCACGCTGGCGCCTGTCGGCCTGAGGACTTTGTTCGGGTGCTCGAAGGATTCGAGCAGATCGACTACACGATGGGTCTCTTGGACGCCTTCGGCGGGGGTAACGGCCTCGTCGATAAGCTGATCGCCTCGATGCCCAACCTCAAGGAGCCTTTGGGCTACTGGGAGACGGCCTTTGACAGGAAGAAGGCGCGGGACGGCAAGGTCCTGATTCCCGAGCGGGGCATCGAGGAGGACTTTGACAGCAGCCAAGACGAGCTGGACCGCATCAAAGACGAGCTCCACGCGCTTCTCGAGAGGCAAAAGACGTCCCTCAAATGCAAGACTCTCAAGTTTACCGACGTGGGCAAGGAGATCTACCAGATCGAAGCCCCCAAGGCGGTCAAGGTTCCCTCGAGCTGGCGCCAGATGTCGGCCACTGCGGCCGTCAAGCGTTACTACTACCGAGAGCTGGAAGACCTCGTACGGGAGCTCCAAGAGGCCGAGGAGACGCACTCGCAGATCGTCAAGGAGGTCGCCTCGCGGTTCTTCAAGCGCTTCGACATCGACTATGAGGTCTGGCTGCAGGCGATCCGCATCATCGCGCAGCTGGACTGCCTGATCAGCCTGGCCAAGTCGTCATCTGCGCTCGGGGCACCCAGCTGCCGCCCAGTGTTCGTCGATGAGGAACGGACGGTGGTAGAGTTCAAGGAGCTCCGCCACCCGTGCATGATTAACACGGTCGCCGACTTCATCCCCAACGACATCAAGCTTGGCGGCGACGAAGCCAAAATCAACCTCCTCACAGGCGCAAACGCAGCCGGAAAGTCAACCATCCTGCGCATGGTAAGTCCCCCCTCACGCGTCCCTTCCCGATACCACATGATATACCATGACTAACGGCTACTCAGTCCTGCATCGCGGTCATCATGGCCCAGATCGGCTGCCACGTCCCTGCGGCCTCGGCCACGCTCACCCCGGTCGACCGCATCATGTCCCGCCTCGGCGCCAACGACAACATCTTCGCCGCGCAGAGCACCTTCTTCGTGGAGCTGTCCGAGACGAAGAAGATCCTCGCCGAGGCGACGCCGCGCTCGCTCGTCATCCTCGACGAGCTGGGCCGCGGCACGTCGTCGTACGACGGCGTCGCCGTCGCCCAGGCCGTGCTGCACCACGTCGCGTCGCACATTGGCTGCGTCGGCTTCTTCGCCACGCACTACCACAGCCTGGCGGCCGAGTTCGCGCACACCCCGGAGGTGCGCGCGCGGCGCATGCAGATCGACGTGGACGACGCCGCGCGCCGCGTCACGTTCCTGTACCGCCTCGAGGACGGCGTCGCCGAGGGGTCGTTTGGCATGCACTGCGCCGCCATGTGCGGGATCCCGGGCAGGGTCATTGAGAGGGCCGAGGTGGCGGCCCGCGAGTGGGAGCATACGAGCCGGCTCAAGGAGAGCTTGGAGAAGGCCAAGATGGGGTGCTATATCCCGCTGGGCGTGCTGAGCGATGTGGCCAGCTTGCTGGAGGGTCGGGATGAGGTGGAGGAGAGGGGTGTGGAGGTTCTGTTGCGGGCTATTGAGGCGCTTTGAACAGGGTGAAGGAGGGGCGCTCGCTGACGTTGCTGGTTCTCTGTTGGGATTGCTGGTTTAGCGTGCTGGATCGGTGCTAGACGTAATACTTGTGCTCTTGTGTGTTTGGCTAAGGGGCCATGTGGGACTAGGGGTCATGGCGTTTTCGGGCGTGGCTTGTAGGAAATCGAGTGCTCTGTATTTAAGCTGGGCAAGCAGCCTCGAGCTGTATATCCTATCAGTAACCACGTTACTATTAAGATAAGGGGCTAATGAAAATACTGTACTATAATCTAAATTACCTAAAGATCATAGTATAGCAAACATACCTATTGTTAAAAAACAATCCCCTACTCTATTAGCTAAGAAGGCAGAGATAGAGCTTTGATTAGCCGCTATTCTGGTAAATCAAAAACTATGTAATCAATAGATATGGGCGGCAAGGCACACCCCCTCGCCACACGTACTCTTATGATGATTTGTCTAGTCCAACCACTCTGAAACTCTCACGCAAATATGGGAGGGCGACAAGCCATGAAAGTGACGACGTTACCCGAGATAGACCGATATGAGCTTTGATAGTCCAGGTAGAGGTAGAGTAGCTCTTGTCTCTTGTACGGGAATTCAAGTCCTCGTCGCAATGATAATGCAAACATGGGCGTCGGAGTTAGGCAACCGTAAGGTTCCAAGACTAGTCACGAGATGTTTACTGCAGGAGGAAAGGAGACAAAGAAGGAGTGATTTCTTAGCCTCACGGCACACGCCGCGTGGCGCCCGTCGCCCTGACCCAATATTCGGACTATCTCGTCGCCAGAGCCCGACAGGATCAGCATTCGTAGACCTAAACGCTATAGAATATCCACCACGGTCGCATCCAACTTGCTGAACCAGCAGTACTCGCGGTAGGCCCGCTGCTCCCATGCGTTGGCACTTTCATCTTCGCGTCTCCTGGCGCGGTAGTCGAAGCAACCAACCCTGGTGAAGGTGTCTTCCCCCCTGCTCCGGGCAATCAGGCCTCTGCATGTCCATGAATCGCGCGTGTACTTGCTGCAGAGCTCCAAAAAGACGGCGTTGTTCTCGTCTCGCTCTTCGTCTGTCTCGTTGAGCGCATCGTACTCAACAGGGATCCGAAACACGCCCATGCTCCCGTTCATGGCCATAGACGCGCCGGTCACCTCGAGCTTGCCGAAGAGGCCGCGGCCGCTGAAGTCCATCACGGCCGGAAGCAGCTTGATCCGCAACGTCAGGCGACCCGTCCCTTCGACGAGTGCGCCGTACGCAAAGTTGGGATTCCGCAGCTGGAGGTCCAGGTCCAGCACTTGCGGTTCCATGTCTTCCAGTTCCGACGCGCTTTTGGACGGCACCTCGACGGGGCCGTCAATCGCTGTCCACGACCAGGAGGGCCCTTGCCACCTCGAGGGCCGAGGTTTCAGGGGCTGGATGGCCCTCCAGAACAGGGCGGCAGCAAATGTGGACCGCCAGATGCCCGCGCAGTACATATCGCCAAAGACTCTCCCATAGCGTTCGGCGATGCCCGAGATGGCCGGCAGTCTGTCTGACGGAATTGTGAGAGACCGGTGCGAATAGACCTTGACGAGCTTGTACCAGTTCTCCATAGCGCCCAGGAACTCGGGGTCGTTGGTTTTGTGCCTTTTGCCGTCGATGGCGCCAAATCCATCCGCCAGAACAACCATGTCGCCCAGTACGTCCCTCCTCAACTTGTTGTCTTCGGGCTTCTGCCTCCAGCCGTCCGTCTTGCCGCGGGGATTGTGCTGGCAGATGAAGCGCATCTGGCGTGTGCCAAACTCAACCGTCCTGGGGCTTAGCAGCCTCTCCTGAAGCGTCCAGCCCCGTGTATCCAGCGGTTCCGCTTCGATCTGAATCCGGATCAGAACCACCGAGCCGCGGTTGACTACTCCCTTGCACTGATAGGGCAGCCTGAAGGCGTCGTCGGGAAAATCGGTCCCGTGTCTTTCGCCAAGAAAGCCCTGCCCGACGTTCCCAGCACGCGAAGCGGCGATGGTGAAGAGCGAATTTCTGAAGACGTTGGGCATGTCCGGGATCTCGTTGTCCTGGTCGGCGTGGTCGTCTTGAACAATACACAGCGCGTCAACCCAGAGGAGGCCGACGCCCAGCCTGTGGCACACAAGGACTGCATCTTTCAGCGTCTGCGGAAGCCCATCCCAGGGAATTCCAGCCTTCCACTGAGCAATGGTGGCTCCGGTTGAGATTATTGGCTGCAGGCCTCCCCAGCAATAACTCAGGGCGGCGTAGTGCTCCGGCACTGCCCGTGATGAGTTGCGCGTCTCTCGAAGCCTGAGCTCGAAGTGATCCGCGTCGGCCGGCTTCGATATCTCAACCAGCCGCGAAGGCAGATAGTCGCCTTTGGGAATGGGGCACACTTTGTGAATCCTCTTGCCTCGCACATCCGAGTGGAGACAATCGTCCACCCAGCCACGAAGCCTTGCGAAGGTCTCGTCGGATGCGGGGTCGCTCTCGATCGGCTTCGTAGAGACTGCTCGGGAAGCCGGATTGCCTGGATAACATCAAATGTCAGCGTGAGCCACTTGTATCTCGTGCGAGCGCGCATAATAGGGGGGCGGGGAGGGGCAGGACCGGGAAGGCTGGGTACCCTACTTGCCTGGCTCTGTAAAGACACCGAATCCGTGTCGAGTTCTGTACACCATGTGATGGCGAGTTGGATCCCAGAGGCCAAAAAACCTAATCTCGTAATCGTGAAAGAAGCAAGCAAGCCGCAGCCTGTCGAACGGAGCATCTCTATCTTCGCTGTAAATCCTGCGCAGCGTGTGGGTGACGTCTGGCGGTGGCATCCATTCGTTCTGGCGAATTGACGCCTCGGCCACGGCAGCGACGACGTCGTAGTCGGCGGTACCTGGGGCATGATGGCTGCGTGACAGGACCTCCCTCACCGTCGCATCGCGATGAATCCACTCCTGATCGAGGAGCCACTCGCACAGAGAACACTTGTCTAGCGCGCCAGTCACAATGTCGGGCGTAAAAAACTCGAAATGGAAGAAGTTCTTCTCCTCGCCATTCCGGCTGTTGGTTGGACGAGAAGCTTCATCGAGAACGATTTTCTCGCAGTGTTGGCACGAGTGTGGTTGTAACACAACTGGGGCCATGATGTTGGAACTTGCAAGGCGGCTGAGCAAGGATTCAAGGCGGCTTTCGTCAAGATCGAAGTTGAGCGTCTGCCTGGGAATGGGGGTCTGCTTGGCTGTCGCGGATGGAGAAGAGGGGAGAATATCCTGCACATGTATTCCGTTCTCGTCAGAGCCTTGTCTTCTCAGATAGAAGCTGAAAGCGACGTGGCTGGTGAGTGGTGACCATGCATAAGGTACCTTACTGACGGCCATGTCCGTTTTCGGGTTGGATCCGGCGGGAAGGCCGCCCCAGCCCCAAGCCCATGGAACGCCTCCGAGGCAGCACTGGATGTGACGGAAGCCTGCGAGCCTGTTGCGTTTACGAAGTAAGAGACTCGACTTCGTCCTGGTGTTGTTTGTGGACCTGGGCTTTCCGCGTGAACTGCACGGTTGGCCCGGGCGACAGCGGGAGACCGACTCAACGCTCTTGCCGTCCACAAAACCATTGGGATGGAGGACGCGACGCCAACCATGACATGGAAATATGTGCCCATCACCTCCTCATCCAACCTCGGCGTCATGGTGAACCCCATGGCATTCCCGTCCGTCTCAAGACAGCGTTCAATTGAAGCCATCATCAACCACTGCAACACTATTGATCCCTTCTGTGCCACTGTATTTCCAGTCTCGCCTGACTTCGGTTCGTGAGGCCGGTTTTGATATTTCAGGGATATGGGCGGTTGATCATCCAGCATAAGGTATCAAGATGAAGTGTCACCGCAAGGCAACATGGGACACAAGTCAACTTCCAAAGCCAAACTGGCTAGAGTCCTGCTTGGGCGCTTCTGCCTTCTCGGCCGGAGCTGTTCCCCCTGAACTCATTAACCCCTGAACTGGTCGATGGTGTTTGCCGTCTGCGGGAAGACAACGAGAATGTGGCATATTTAAAGTGAAAGTTTCCAAACCAGTCTCAAACGGTTCTCACTCCGTTCTTTTGTCTTTCCATGATGGTCGAATCGGCAGTGCAGGGCTCGTCTGGAACGGCGCTGTGTGGAACGACTGTGGGCTCCAAAGACTTGAACCACTTTCGCTCTCCCAACGCCCTGTAAAAGCGCACAATTCCAAACAAGGCCAGCAGCGCAGATATCCCGCCCAGGGTAATGTACACCACCGCAAAGCCAATGCCAGGCATCATGCAGTACGGCTCCCCGCGGCTTTGGTGTTGCCACGCGGCAATGCTGACGCCGCCGACCCAGGCGAACATGCCATATGTGATGGCAAGCAAGACCCATGGGCCCGGGCAGACCACCGCAGGGAAGGCCATGAAAGCGTAGAAGAAGGCCGGCAATACACGTAGCTCCGCGGGTCGTACGTGTGAGTCGCGGTCACGTAGCGCGTGGTCGTGCCCGTGTAGACGGACAGCGTCTTGCCGAACGCCACGAGGGGTTCGCCGGGCGTGTACGAGTACGTGGTGGTCTCGGTGCTGCCCGGGTGGGACTCGGTCGAGCACGACGCGCCGACGAAGAACACCGACGGCGGGACGGTCTGGCCCGGCGCGAGCGTGAAGCAGCTCGCCTCGATGGTCGCTCGCTGGGTGTACAGGACGGTTGCCGGTGCCGTGTAGGTTGTCGCGGGGAACAAGACCGTGTCGCCGCTTGAATGGAATATTGTCATGGTCGACGCCGGCCGAGAGAAGACGAGACATGTCGTCGAGAACGACGGCGTAGGGGTTGAGAAAGCCATGACGGCTGTTCTTACGGGTCTGCTCTGGTCTTCAACAGCTGCAATTGGAGCAAGGAAGAAAAGGAAAGAAAACAAAAGATGTAAGTAATCAAATTAAAAGCTTATGTCGCCATGGGACTTGGCTGCAGCCTCGCGGCTCCGATTACTACCAAACTGGCGACTGACCCCTGTTCAGCAAGCTCATCAAAGAGACCAATGCTGTTCTCTCAACCTCCCCTACCTGTAACGACCCCTCGCCTCCCCAAGCTCACCCTTGCACTCGCGTGAATGAGAGGAGGGCGACATATCTTGGGTCCCTCCTGGCTTACTCCGATTGTTAAAAGCAGCTAGAACCCTCACGCGCCACATCGAGTGATTGAATTTATCATGGCTTGAATACTGGCATCTCTTTTTCGTTCTACCCTGCCTCCATCGCCAATTCAGCGCATAGCTGGAGAGCTTGCAACTCTACTCATCCTCCTACTTCCTGAGTTGATGCTCGAAATACTCTCTCTTTGCTCTGTCATCCGCCTCCGGCCCCCTTACTTTCCCACAGAGGCCTTGCCCCAACCTGAACCTCCAGACTTGCCTCCGAGTAGGGAGGGGGGAGTCAATTTGCCAGACTGCTTGTTTTCTTTGGTGGAGGCCCCAAGGAGCTCGCATGCTTATCTGAGTCGTCGCCGGTTGCCGAGGTAACTTTGATAGTCGGGATCTGAGGCTGGCTTTGGGAGGCCGTTGTGCCAGACGCCTTGTTGGCTTGGGACGACATGGTTGGAGGACTTGTGCACTAACGCTCACGGCTAGTTGCGTAGAAAGTTGTTTCCTGGTTTTTGTTTTGGGTTGTTGAGTTTGAACGGCGCTTGGAATGCTTGGTCGGTATCCGGTTTATACTGAGAGCTCAGCGTCTGGGACTGTTCTTGATGCTTTTATGGAAGAATGTAGCAAGAAACATGAACATGAAGTTGAACGCAAGATACAGACTTCTTATGCAAAACGCCAACAATGCCAGCATAACGTTTAGTTCTCAAAGAACCTCTTGAAGCCACGAGTCTGTTACATGTGCCACGATTCTCAAAGCACTGGTTGTGTTAATGCCTTGACGGTGCCTAAACCACACAAAGGGGATGATGTGATCACATTCCAGTTGGCACATAATTTGATCAAGAAAAGGAGTCTGTTGGTAGCAACTGCGCCTCTGTTAGCCGTCTTCTGCTGACAACAACTGAGTAGGTCACGGTCTCGGACCGTAAAGCCGAGATCAGGTATTATGGACAGCCTTTTGTAGTAACCTCATACATATCCAAAGATCCAACCAACGGTCCCCACATGGCCAGCACCATTACATCCCCTTTCCCACCCGCCGTCGTACAACAGGAAGCCCACCTTCCGACGTGCCCAGTCCCACCAGCACTCGCTCCCCCTTCAAACCCTCCTCCACCTCCTCATCTCTCCTCACCCAACCCCCCCAACGACCCCCTCGACCGCCCCTCCCCTCCCACAAACCGCCACAGCCTGCCACGTCTCACCCACCCCCCATCACCCCTCTCCCCCGCCCCCTACCCGCAAGAAACACCACCCTCGCCTCTCCCGCCTTGCTCAGCACGGGCAGATACTCATAGTACACCCCCTGCCAGCACCGTCAGCAGCGCCTGCAGCGCGACCGCCGCGTTGCCCCCCGCGGCGGCCATGCAGCGCTGGAACAGCGCGGCGCGCGCGCGGTGCGGGCGGTAGGCGCCGTCGTCGGCGTCGAAGAGCGGGCGGGCGAAGGCGACGGCGTCGGCGCGCGGGGCGCCGCCCTCGGCGCCGCACGCCGAGCAGAGGTAGAGCGTGCTGGAGAAGAAGGAGGGGCGGGACGCGAAGGCGAAGTGGGATTCGAATTCCCAGTGGCGCCATGCGGTGCCGGGAGGCGGGGATGAGGTGGTGGTAATGTTGGGCTCGTGGAGGAGGCAGTCGGCGGCGATGACGGTTGTGTTGGCGTCCGGGGAGGAGCATTGGTAAGGGGTCAGGTGCTGGGCGGGGATGTTGGCGGCGGTCCAGTTGGCGAGAGGTTGGAGGTGGAGGGGCCGGTTGGTGGGCGGTGTGGTGGTGTTGGTTAGGGTGGTGGTGGTGGCGGCTGCTGGCCCGAGCAGGAGGGGCATGAGGGTGGTGAGGTCCCACTGGCGGGTGGTGTTGTCCCACGTCCAGGTTGTCTCGGGGGTGCGAGGTGAAGTGGCCCGAAAGGATACGTGCCGGGCGGCGATGGTGTTGCTCGTGAAGCAGAGGCTGATGGCGAGATCCTGGCCCGGGGCGGAGGACTTGACGATGGCCCAGGGCCCGGTGCCGGTGTTGTTAGACGACTTGAAGGGCTTTCGAAAGCTCATGCCGCTCTTGGGCGCGATCTTAAAGACACCGCTCATGAGCTCTGGCCTCAATTGGTCCGGATCTGTTGTGCCGCGCACGACGAGGAAGACGGGCGGGTCGGTGGCCTCGGGATTGTTGCTATCACGGCCGGCAGGGTTGAGGATCGGTTTTACAGCAGCGACGCGCGGCGTGGGCACGTCCAGGTTATACTCGGTCTGGATCGCGCACAGTGTGTAGGGGATCTCCGTTGAGTTCGGCGCGGGCCGGGGGATCGCGCATTCGGAGTCCCTTCCGCCCCAGAAGATGCCTTGAGGTAGCTCGAGGGCTGACAGTGTCTTGTTCTCCCAGCCAAAGTCGCCCGTAATAGACAGGTGACCGCGCTTGAGGCCGTCAAACACCTTTTCGTCAAAATCTGAAACACGATAGCCACCTCGTGAGTTCGGGGGGTCAGCGAATGCGAGGGCGCTTGTGGCCTCGATTATGCTCCCTTCGTCGTCGTACCGCAGCGTGACGTTGGCATCGACAACGGGCCGTACGCACACGACCTGCGCTTCGAGAAGCCGAGTTGGTCCGTCGAACTCAAGAAGGTTTTCCCGCTCATGAGCCGTCGTGAAGGGGAGAAAGGCGCGCATGGTAAATCCCGTGTCGATAAAGTCCTCTCCGACGGCAGCAGGGGGTTCCCAGTACTCGCCGAAGGCGGGGTATGTTGCCATGTGAGACAGCCACGGGTCAGAGCCCTTGCCGACCTGGTTTCCATTGTACATGGTTTGTTCCATCAGGAATCCAAACGCCGAGTCGGTGGTTATCGACATCTGCGGGATCTGTGCCCAGTCCAGGTCTGAGGCGACCAGAGTGGATGTCGCCTGCAGGCCGAGTGCTGTAAGCCAGAGGACATGGAGGCGAGAATGGCCGTCAAGATGCCCGTCTGGGCGGCGATGGCGATGCGTATTATCATGGCCGAGACCGTGAGCGTGACGAAGAGCCGCCCGGGGTCTCTGAGAGTCTGCCACAATCCGGATACAGACCCGCCGGCGATGCTGCTGTGCGACTCGCTCCATAGGAAAATGAGGACCGCCGTCGTCGTGATGAGGGCCGCAGACGAGGCCATCATAATTGCGAGCCATGTTGCTCTGAGGCCCAGAGAGCGTTGCTTGTCGGAAGGAGGAGTTGTGGTGATTGTGATCTGATGGTCTGGCTGAGCCTGACTCGTGATGCCATCGCCCTCGTCGTCTCCGTCAGTTGGCTTCAGCTCCTCCAAGAGGTGTTCCTCGTCCGAGTCGCCTCCCTGACGGTTTGGGCTCCGCTCCAACATTATGTCAGCGCATGCAGAAGTGGCTGTTACTCTGAAGGCGGCGGGAGAGCCGAGCTAAATTTTCTTTGCAGTCATGAGGCTCGGAGCTTGGGTTGGTCTTGGCCGGGCTGATTTCCCTCGGCTGAGGCTGACCGCTGCATCGCGCCAGGGCGCTATTGACACGCCACACATCAAGTTTGAACTTGGGACTGGTCGTCCCGGGCTGAGGTAGCCTTTGCCGAGCGTCCTCAAGAAAAACAAAAACAACAACCTGTTGTCCATGATTTGGAGCGTTCTTCTTTCATCGAGCCGTCGCGGATCGCCTGCAACTCTCGGTTCAACTCTCTCACTCAATCTCTCTCTACTATTGAGCCATCGATAAGCGAATCTGCGCCCTTTAAGCACCATAAATGACATAAATCTCGCCCGAGGTATCGCTCGACACAAACAGCCGCCCCTTCTGGTCAAAGTCCAGCCCGACGGGGCGGAAGCAACTGTTGGGGCAGCCACCGATGTTGCTGTTCTCCATGACGGGAATCTGAGCCGTCTTGCTGGTGACGCCATGCACGGGCTGCCCGTCCTGGAAGTCAACACGCGTGACGCGGTAGCCGTCGGCCGGATTGCGGTTCCTGATTTGTTGTGTCAGTTGCCTGGGGACCTAAGACAGGAGAGAAATAGAATAGACATACCAGCTGCCGTGGAAAGCAATGTACGCTGACGTGCTGTTCTTGTTAAACTTGATGTCCAGCGGGGCCGTGTGGGCGTGGAAGTGCAGGCGGCCCGTCATGCGGCTGTTGGCGCACTCGTCGGCGGCGACGTTGGGGACGCCGTCGGGCTTGAACAGACCGCCCACCAGCAGGCCGCTGATGCCGACGTTTTGCGGGTCCCAGGCGGGGACGCAGGACGGGTAGCCGTAGTTGAGGCCCTTGTAACGGTTGGTCGTGGCATTCAGCACGCCGTGGTAGCTCAGCCGCTCTGCCGGGTTGTCGGTGTGGATGTCGCGGCCGTTCAGGCGCAGGTCGTCCATTTGGTTTTCGACAGACCACTGAGAAAGGGTTTAGTGAGGTTTTCGGAGCAGAGGACGCGAAGTACGTACGAAACCACCATAGATGGGATCCTCAGTCATGCCAACAATGTTGCGGAGACCCCAAGCGAGCACCTCGCCGCCGGTGTTGTAGTTGTGTGCGGTTTGTAGCCCCTGGCTGATGCTGAAGGACTTGATCATGCTGCGCGCAGCCGACTGCTGCGTGGTCGACGTGTCGATGTTCGACTGCGAGCCACGGGCCACCAGAATAGTGTCTGGGCTCCATTTGGAGGTGGTGATGGCGCGAGTCGGGTGCGTCCCCTGGAACGACATACCCGTCACAATCTGCTTGCCCGTGCCGACCTGGCCAGTGGCGGCATCGTAGGAGTATGCCGTGACGCTGGCGAGGTTGGAGGTAAAGAGCGTCTTGCCGTCGGCGCTGAGGGCGATTCCGTGGTTTGTCTACCCCCAAGTTAAGTAGTTGGCCAGCAGAGACTGGGAAGCATTTCTGCCTTACCGATCCGCTGACGATCTGAGTGTTGGACTGGACACAGACAATGTTCCCGTTGTCCTGCAAGACGAGCCGCCGTACGCCTTGGCTGCCACCCTCAGCCACCAACAGGTTGCCCGCCGAGTCTACTACAATGTGTCGCGGCTGCCGGAGACCGGTCGCGAGAACACTGGATCTGTACCCAGAGCCCATCTTGGGCTGGTATCGCCCGGTGACGCCCGAGCATGACTGGGCGGCAGCCTCAGGAATGAGCATGGATGCTAGGACAACCACGCCCGTGAGTGTCGTGAGGTGTCCCATGATGGCTCGATCGAGACGTCAAAGGATTAGGGGTGAGGTCTTGTCGACAGTCGGTGCCCAGAAGCCCCGGAAGCCCCAGAAACTGGAAATTCTCAGCTCTGTAATTTATCGTTGGTTGGCACAAACACGAGGAGTGAAGTTTATAACTCGCATTCCACGACATACGCAATAAGGGCGGTTCGGCAGCATCCGAGATGTAAAGGGCGGGACTGCTCTCTTATGACTGCTGTAGCCGGGGAAGGTCATCTACCGGCCACACACCCTCTGATTGCTTGCCCGGAGTCCTGGTTTGCATCATGGCCATCGCCACATCCATTACACACCAAACGGAAAAAAGTCAGGGATAATAAATGGGCTGGCGACTCGGGGAGCGGGGGACGGTGATATTTGGTTGCTTGGCGGTCATGCTGGGCCATTCATCCGGAACGGCGCCGGCTGGCAGCAAGCTTTGTCGGCGTTCTTCGGTAAAGCGCCGGACCATGGATGCCCGACTGGGTCCCATCGCAATCTATCCGAGTTCTTGGTATTCTTTATGTCGTGGGAGCGCGCCCTGCGCCAAGTTTCTTAAGACGTTGGTTGATATCAACACTGTCTATTTGCTTTTGTTGGTGTTGCATCCAATCAGTCGGACAATGTCAGGGAGCCAGTAAAAGCGCCGGCATGGTATGCGCTCATTCTAGACATGGACAGGGCTCATGGAACTTGCGCTCATGAGGTTGATCCGAAAAGGAAAGGGATCTGATCCAGATTGTCCTAGGTCTTGAAGTAGCACTTACCTACTCTTGGATTGATGTCAGTAGATCGCACACATTAGTAAACCACCTGGGTTACCCACTCACGCGCGGCTTGGCCACTCCTCAAGGCTAGCCAACAGCATTCCGCCGGTCATCTTTCATCTGGTATTGGCTCGAGCTCAAGTCAATCAACGATCCCGTGCTCCAAGATCAAGTGCAACGTGTCGCCGTGCCAGACAGTACTAGGTAGTTGCCCCTTCCCTGGAGCAGTTTGTGATCTCTGAGCAGAACAGGTGGCGTGTATGACCACAACCCAACACGGCACAGGTGTTGCCTCCATCTGCGATCTGTCCCCTAGCACCCGCCTCCCGCCAGTTTGTGTGAAGCACCGTGCATTGAAATTGTCGGACTCACCCACGGACGGGTCGGCACAAGCTGGAACATGGCGTTGGATCGACCCGACGTGAGCGAGAGAGTCGATCATGAGAATCCCGGCGCTTTTGTAATCTTTCGCGGTGAGTGCAGTTCATGTTCACGGCCAAAGCTCGAAGCATTGGTCAACTGCACAGACTTTCTGGGAAATAGCACATGCCGGAGCTCAATCCTGGCCGTCTAGATCTTTTCCTTAGCTTGTGAAACCTCTGTCCTTTTCTCAACCCTGTCTGGTGTGACAGCAAGGGAAGGACGTGAGGACACCCGCGCAGTGCTCACACGTGGCCTTGTTCCTGGCACTTCTGGCGAAATGAAAAACATTGAGCGGTCAACGCTTGAACGCCAAGCATTGATCCATCAAAGTGAGGATGGATGGCGGACAGGCTAGCTTCGGTTGACGGGGAGGTGCCAAGAGTCCGGGGAGTGGCGGTCTCCGGGGGTGGATTTCACGGCAGCTCATTGAATCATGGAACCACGGCACGGGGACGGTGAAGCCGCAGGCGGGAGACCACGTCCGTCTGAAGCGAGGAATTCGGCCTCGGTGCGACCGTTGCATCCAGAGTCGTGCCCGTATTTCAATGGGAGATCTCCTGACAAAGCGCAAACGTAGCAACAAACAGGCAGGCGCCAATGCCGATAATTCCTGCATGTTGGATGTTGGGGTGCATGTGAGCATGGAAGGTGCACAATGTGGAGAAAATATTACGAGAACGACCCACGTAGAATTTTTCCCATCGTTTGCCGTCGGCCGGGGGTTGTCTTTCCTCCAATTCTCAATATTCCATGCATGGCGTGTTTCTTTCAGTCCCAAGTCAAACTGTTTGTCCCAATAACTGCACTCATAGCTTATTTCACTCTGTAACTGGCCCGAAGCTTGAAGTGGTTCCTTCCCAGAGCTTGCGCATCCCAGTTTGGACCTAGAATCAAAGTGGCAATACCTGTCTCCCGCCACTCCTCAGACCCCGGATACCGAAATCTACCCCATGAGAAATTGAGAATGACAGCAAAACACGACAATGACAATGCAGGAAACGCTCGCCTTAGCGATAGCTGCACAACCACCACGACTACTCGGTCATCTACGTTGTCGCTAGCAGACCCAGAAAAGACACCAGCAGTAGCAGCCTCAGAAAAGACACAATCACCATCCGTCTCAACTGAGACGGTGCCCCCAATCGCTGTCGACAACATCCAGACCACTGCCTTACCACACACAGGCTTTCCAAACAATGGCGCAACAACAACAGCCACCACCGAAAAGCCCACCGGGCCCCACGACCCCTCCGACTCGGACGACTCCAACCTGCCCCCCAACCCGCTCGCCCTCCAGCCCTCGGCGGCGACGACCATCGACTTCCCCGAGGGCGGCCTGACGGGCTGGCTCGTGGTGCTGGGCTCTTTCAGCGCCATGGTCTCGCTGTTCGGGCTGATCAACTCGGCGGCCGTTTTTGAGTCGTACTTTTCGACGCACCAGCTGGTCGACAAGACGGCGTCCGAGATTGGCTGGATTTTTAGTCTGTATTTGTTCATCGTCTTTTTCGTCGGCATCCAGGTCGGGCCCATCTTTGACCGGTTCGGCGCGCGCGCGTTGATCGCGGTGGGGAGCGCGCTCATCTTTTTGAGTTTGTTGTTGTTGAGTTGGTGTGAGGGTATGTATCTTCTGGAGGGATGGCGGTTCAGGGTGGATGGGAGAGCTGATGATGCTGTGGGCAGAGTACTACCAGATTATTCTTACCTATTCGGTTCTCGGTGGACTGGGCGGCGCGCTGCTCAACAGTCCGGCCTATGGCGCCATTGCGCATTTCTTCAACGTCCGCCGGGGGCTGGCCACAGGAATTGCGACCACGGCTGGCGGCGTAGGGGGTGTCGTCTTCCCCATCCTGCTGCGCGCCCTGCTTCCTGGGGTCGGATTCGCTTGGAGTTGCCGCATCCTCGCTTTCATCATGCTCGGCCTCGCGGTGCCTTCAAATCTCTTCATCAAGACGAGACTGCCTCCCGCCAAAGGCCCCGACGGTCGCCCCAAGGTGCAGTCGGTCTGGCCTGATTTCAGCGTTTTCAAAGACGCCCGGTTCGCCTTCGCATCGGTTGGCATTTTCTTCATGGAGTGGGGTCTTTTTATCCCCCTCACGTATATCGTCTCTTATGCCGCCGCCCACGGCCAGGATGCGACCGAGAGTTATCTGCTTCTGTCGTACCTGAACGCTGGGTCGGTGTTGGGACGGGTCCTTCCCGGATTCCTGGCTGACCGCTTCGGGCGGTTCAACGTCATCATCGTCACCATTGCGATGTGCGTCGTCACGGTGCTGGCGCTGTGGCTGCCCGCGGGGACATCGAAGGCCCTGCTGATTGTGTACTCGGTTCTTTTTGGCTTTGCGAGCGGGAGCAACCTTGGCTTGGTGCCCGTCTGTCTGGGACAGCTGTGCGACCACAGGAAGTACGGGCGGCTCTACTCGACCGCCATGATGGTGGCGAGCTTTGGGACTCTCAGCAGTGTGCCGATTGGAGGCGCTATTTTGGATTCCGGCACGGCAGAGGACGGGTGGAGGAACGTCATCATCTTTGCCGGCGTGTCGTATTTTGTTGCGCTGGCCTGCTACACGGTTGCGCGTGTGCTTGCTGTTGGATGGAGTCCGCGAAAGATGTTTTAAGGTACCTCGGCGGCTGGATATACCCAGAGGAGTTATCGTTGTTGGATCAAGCATTAGCGGAGGCCATAAAACTAGAAATCGTTTTTGAATCAATTATTCTGCTCGAGTACTTGATTGCGTTTGAGCTGAGCTTCATTTTCTTTGAAATGGATCGCGTTGAAGACCCCAAGCAAGTTTTACATATGTCTTTATAGAGTTAATCAATGCTTAGGGTAGACGGAGAAATCTAGTTACCTTACAACTACACCCGCTTACAATCCTGGCCAATTTTTGGAACTTTTTTCCATCTCCCAGTTCAAAGCTCAAAACCCTCACCTGAAAGCATGCCCCACAATGGCAAAGCTGACGGGCTGAAGTTCCGACAGCCCGACTGCCTGCAGGTGGACCCCTGTCGACCCCTGGCAGGGCCCCGCAGTTACCCGACGTCACCCAGATCGCGGGGCAGTTTTGGCTTCTGAGGACCCCGCATCGCCAAAATTTTGGATCATGCAACCCGCCCGCGACACTTTTCAGGCGCACACTTTACAAGACGAGACCAGCACCGCGACTATGGCCGGCGAACTTTCCTCCGCGCCCGTCCTATCGACGCCAGCGGAAAACGTGTTTGAGCACTCCATCCCCACATCAGAAACAGACGCGAAAACACCTCCACGATCAGACGATGAACTGCGCGACCTGTACGAGATCGCCCGGACGGCGCGAGAAGTGCGCCAGGGTGGATGGAAGAGGATAGCCCTCCAGTTTCCCGATTCCATGTTGCGGGATGCGCCCGGAGTGGTGCAGTGCCTCAAAGCAGAGCTCGAGTCCTTGCCGCAGCCAACAGAGACTGCTGGCGCCCCCGAGAGGATATACATCCTCGCCGACACATCCTACAGCTCCTGCTGCGTCGATGAGATTGCCGCCGAACATATCGATGCCGACGTTGTGGTGCACTACGGCCGGTCATGTCTTTCCCCAACCTCGCGGCTTCCCGTCATCTACGTCTTCACCCACCACAACCTCGACCGCGACGAGACGCTGGCGGCGTTCGAGCAACAATACCCAGACAAGAGCGCTGCTGTCGTTCTCATGGCCGACGTGACCTACCAAGACCACGTTCCCGCCCTCGCATCCGAGTTACACAACCGTGGCTACGCCAACCTCCTCTCCACCACCATCATCCACGACCCAACCGGTCCGCTTCCCAACCGCAAGCTCGTCACCCCGCAACAGGACCCCCTCCCCTCCTCGACCGACATCGACCTCAAAGCCCACGCCGTCTTCCACATCTCCACGCCACCCACCGCCCTGCTCCTCGCCCTATCCTCCCGCGTCCAATCCCTCCACATCCACCCCACAGACACCACGTCCGCGTCCCCCGCCTCCAGCTTCTCGACCCCGCGCCTCCTCGGCCGCCGCTATGCCCGCCTCCTGACCCTCGCCTCGGCCGGCGTGATCGGCATCCTGGTCAACACCCTCTCCGTGACCAACTATTTGTCCTCGGTCGACACCATCCGCAAGCAGATCGCCGCGGCGCACAAGAAGAGCTACACCGTGGTCGTGGGCAAGCTGAACCCGGCCAAGCTGGCCAACTTCGCCGAGGTCGACGGCTGGGTCGTCGTCGGGTGCTGGGAGAGCTCGCTGGTCGAGGACGACGCCGGGTTCTACCGGCCCGTGGTGACGCCGTTTGAGCTCGGTGTGGCGTTGATGGGGGACGAGAAGAGAGTTTGGAGCGGGGAGTGGTGGGGCGGGATTGAAGGGGTGGGGGTTGCTTCCCCCGGGGAAGAAGATGGTGCGGAGGTGGGCGGGGGGGGGAAGGAGGGGGAGAACGGCGAGGTGGAGACAGATGATGAGGAGGAGTCGGCGCCGCCGGAGTTTGATCTCCGCACGGGCAAGTTGGTGAGTCACAGCCGGCCGATGAGGAACGGGGCGGCGAGGGTGAACGGGAAGACAAAAGCAGGAGGAAGTGCTGCTGGGACGGACAAACCGGCGAGCCGAGCCTTGGCCTTACGGGGCAAGGGCGAGTTGGCAATGGTCAATGGCGTGGTTAGTCCTGGCGCCGAGTACCTACGGTCACAGCGGACGTGGCAGGGTCTGGGCACCGACTACACGCCGGAGGAGAGTACCGCCATTGAGGAGGGAAGGAGTGGAGTTGCGAGGGGGTATACAGTTGGAGAGAATGAGGAACGGAGGTAGCAGAGGCTAAGGTGAATCGATACAAAGCCGGGGAGTTATGATGGTGTGTGGTATGAGCAAAGTATCAACTTGTGACCGCCCTAGAGATACCTAACATAGGAAAAGACCCAGAGCATCAAAGCAAAAGACCCAGAACACCAAACCATCTCAGCGCTTTCCGCCTTCTAGTTTCTTTTCAGATTTGTAGAAAATAGCTTTGTGGTTCTCCACCACAACGCTCCGGTCCCGGAATTTCTTAGCGTATGCCTCCATATCAGACAGGACCTGCTTCCAATCCAACATTTTCACATCCCCCGACTCTTTGTACGTGATCTCCCCCCAAGGCATGAAGCCGGTAAGCTTCCCAACCAAGTTGCCACTGCTCGACCGATTGCTAAACTCACGTCTCGTGGACATCACCACGCATCACAAACTGGAGCTTGGCCAGCGTGTTGACGCCTTCCTGAACGAAGCTTGCCGCCGGGCGAGGATGACAAGCTGTCATGACACCGTGTTCGCCATCGTTGAAGACAATCCTGGAGAACTCTTCTGGGCGGGATTTCCAGAGGGCGTCAAAGTTGTCATTGATGGTCCGCACCGAGTGGATCTTTGTCTTTTCAGGTAGGTAACTTTGCTGCTTCCTTCGTGCCCGTGGTACACCGACATCCATGCGTGCTATGCAATCCATGGCTGCCGCAATTGGACAGACATGGTTTCAGCCCTCAGCATCGTTGCCACGCTGACAACGATTTGTCTTTCCAACTCGAGCTATGTACTCCACACCATGTCTCGTTCAGCTGGGTGGGGCGACTGAGGGGGTTGGATGGGGAGGCGGCGTTGAGCGTTTCAGTTTCAGCTCCATCAGTTCATCTTTGTTGGAGTTATCCGCCCACTCGTGAGCTCTCCGCTCCGAACTAGCACGCGTTATTGGCGCACTAACTTGAACGCAGTGCATCGCATGCAGCTATGTAACAATAATTGCTATCGAAGTCCAGACGTGGAGTGCTCTGATGCCAAAAGTTTGACAGTTGCAGCACAGGAAGGATTCAAACTGCGGTGTTTTAGTGTCTTTCGCTAGCGCATGCAGCATGCGATCTGGACCGAAATAGGGGTGGTCCGCTCGCATGATCTGATGATCAAGGTACATTATGTACGTGGTACCCCGGTGAGAGCAAGCGTGTGAATGTGGCCAATCCACTCTGAAATGGGCAACGACCAATGGGATCGGTTGAGTGTGTCCCGTCGTTTTCCATCCAAGGGGATGGGAACATACCTTTTTTTGACGTTTGCTGCAGTGCTGCTATTCCATTGCTGTTGAGCAGATACCACCACTTTGAGTATGGTACTCTCTCAGGTACTCGGTGAGCATCAGTTCCCGAATTTGGTGTGGAAACTGGAAAAGAACTTGTCTGCGCCTACAGCATCGCACTTTGTCATCACGGCATCATGTCGAACTGCAAAGATTTTGTCACCCACTCCCTGGCAAAGCATCTGAGCTGCGCCAAGGTTCATGAGCGACTTCAACAAGCGCATGAGAAGACCTGGGCGCGGGCCCAAGAACAAGAACCGAACGCACCCTCTGTCGCAGGAGGTAAGAAATTTCCCCCTCGTAGTCTGAGCTTTGTCTGACTTCACAAGGACCCAAGCGTATGCCGACATGCGCGGACCTGATCGACACGTCCTGAGTGACGGCGCTGTCCCTGCGGCAGATATTGTGACGCTTCGACTGGTTAAAATCATCTCGGCACCAGTTCCGAAACTGGGATGAAGGCCGAAGACGAGAGCCGGTTCCAGTTGGCTTCGTGGGTACTTCATGTTCTCAAAACTGAAGCGCCGACTTCGGACACACTGGCTTCGTTGGTCTACCCCAGAGCCAAGATCGCCACCGATGAGAAGATGGTGCCATTGACTTTGAGTTTGGTATGCCAACCGACAATAAACTCGCGCTTCTCGAGCGACGCTCTCTCGTGGCGGCCTTGTCCACGCCTCCGCTCGCGGCCGACCTCGGGCATATATGAGGTGGATCGTGAGCAAGGACGCCGAGATCCTTGTCGCCGCCGGGATGTGCACTTCCGCCGTGGCACCCATGGAGAGCTTGTCGCTTGCCATTCAGCGCTACATTGAGGCGGCCCGCATTCTCGGCTCTGCGCCGCTTAAGCGCCCGCAGCTTGTGTCGAAGCGAAAAGTCAAGGTATACACCTTCGAGACCAACGCATCACCGTCGAAGAAGGAGGTCACCAATGGCCTGGGCCCACCGTTCTCTGCTGAGTTGGTGAAGCCGGGAGATGCTGGGGCGGATACCAGTGGAATGACCGGCGCGGACCCGAGAACGTTGCGTGTCATCCACACATCCTCCTTCTGCGTGCCGCTGAACCCGAAGTTCAGAGAACTGCGGAACACAATTCACACACGGCTCTACAACATCCGAAGTTCTCTGGGCATTGATGGACGACCCGTGGCATTCAGGTATGCGCTGCTGCTGGAGCCTTCAACCGACCCGGGCGCGTTGGTCGCCTTCAGCAAGCAACTTGAAGGACTTGGTGCATTCGAGGCACCCAGCATGGTCATGGCTGAACAAGAGGGGCCCCTTCCACGCCAAAGATTGGAAATCCTTTTCCGCCGTGCTTAAGACCTGGTCTCCGAACTTCGATCCTTTGGCGAGCGTCCTCTATCGGCTATCGAGAGGAAGGAGGTCGAAGTCCTCAATCTTCTCCGCGCCAAGCATACAGCATCTCTCACTCAGATGATGCTCGCCATCAAGCAGCTCAGCCTCACCGAGGCCCAGCACTCGATCGAATCGCTCCAGATCGACCGTGCGTCGCAGGTATCTCAGCTGGAGTTCTATCTGCGCTTGGTCGGTGAAGATCCCAAGAAGAGAATCCCGTCGCCCAAAGATGCGTGGGAAGATATCGCACAAGATGTTGACGCTCCCAGCAAGGACGACTTGCGTATGTCGTCGTGTGAGCGGATGGAGATGGATTTGTCCACTGCGGCTGCCGCACTGCACATCGTCTCCGCCGGCATCGGTGGGTTGGTCGCGCCGCTCTGCGCCGTGCCCGAGGTCGAGACCATGGCTAGCCCCATGGGTGTTGGTGCCTCCATTGGATTCGGTGGCCGGCATCTCGCGGCTGTAGTTCAAGCCGGTTCGACAGCTCTGAAGATGCGGGCCATGGTCGTTGCAGAGGCGGGTGGGCTTGCGAGCCGGAAGGCGATGCTGAGCAAGCAGCTGCAGGAGTGCCGACTTCAAGCGAACGCCAAGGGCCACGAGATAAAGGCAATCGACAAGGAGATTGAGATGCAGAGAATCCGGGTTCAAGCCGCCGCAAAAGATATAGAGTTGCAACAGTCGAGGCTCGAAGACGCACGGCAAATGGAGGCTTGGTATCGGAGCAAGTACACGAATCAACAGCTGTACGGCTGGCTTGAAAAAGGGTTGTGGTCGTTGTACTACGAAGCATACACGTTGGTGATGGGTGCCGCCCGGAGAGCTGAGGGCTCACTTGCGTTTGAGCAGGGCCGTAAGGTGTCCATCCCAAGGCCCGCTGGATACTGGGACTCCTCGCGTGATGGACTCATCGCCGCAGACCATCTTTGGCTTGATCTCAAGCGACTTGAGTTAGCGCATACCGAGGGGCGAAGGCACGACTACCAGGTCATTAAGACCATTTCTCTTCTCCAGATCGACCCTTTGGCCCTCCTCCGGCTCCGGTTCACTGGCAGTACGACGTTCTCCCTTGGGGAGCACCTCTTCGACATGGACTTCCCCGGTCATTACATGCGCCGGATTCGTTCCCTGGCGGTCTCCATCCCAGCGGTCATTGGACCCCATGGCGGCGTCAACGCGACGCTCACTTTACAGAGCCACAAGTACAGGGTCGTAGCCAACGCGGTAAAGGGTGATGACTATCGTGCCGCGGATCGGTTCGCCTTCCGCTATGACCACGTCCCCATCTCCTCCGTTGCCATCAGTTCCGGCTCTCACGACGCCGGCGTTTTCGATCTATCACTCGCCGGTGAGCGATCCATGCCGTTTGAGGGCGCGGGCGCCATTTCCACATGGCGAATCGACCTCCCCACCGAAGTCCCCAAATTCGACTACGAAACCATCGGCGACGTCGTGTTCCACCTACAGTACACTGCTCTAGAGGGTGGCGCGTGCCTGAAGAAGGCGGCAAACGAGTCGGTGCGCAGCATCGCGAGGGCTGTCCAGGCAGAGGGAGCCGGCCAGGACGGCTTCTGGGGCATCTGGGACTTGAAGAACGACTTCCTCAACGAGTGGCACGACTTCAGCTGGAGGTTGCTGCAAGCACGCGACAGCAAGAAGAAGGGAGGTGCCGCCGCGGTGACGGGGCAGCCGATTTCTCTGAAGCTGGGCAATCTGAAGGATCGGCTGCCCTTCTGGTCACGTCGCGAACCCAGCTTGGTGGTCAGGTCCGTGGCGCTCTTGTCCAAGAACACGAAGTTGGTGAATGCACTTGCCATCGAAGGCATCACGAGCCAATCACTCGAAACGACGGATGTGGGAGTCTGCAAGATGCGGAGCTGGACAGCCCTGGCTGGTGTGACGAGCCTTGATGGGTGGGAGGTTAAGGTTGATAACAAGCTTGAGGTGTTGGGTGAGACAGAGGAGAAGGTGGAAAGTGTGTATCTGTTGGTGAACTATGCATTCAAGAAGTAAGGGGCGTGGGTAGAACCCACAGGAAGGTGGACCGAACTCGGGTTCGCTTTCTCTTTCTTCATGCTCTGTTTCTGTTTCTGTTTTCCACTGCCCTAGTCGAGGTTGATTGAGAGCTACTACAAGTTAACCCTCGTCTGGCTTCTGCATAATGTAATGAGAAGCTCAACCTGTTCCTTCATTCCTATCTCTCTAGTTCCTAGGACAAGCTCTAAGTTTCTCAAAAGAGCCTTCAACACGTCCACGTCCTGATTCAAGTCTACGACTAGGTAAGACCTTCCTGCCCAGAGATCTGTCCCCATCCGTTCCGTTCAAAGCCCATAAACCCCCACCCCAAAATTCCTCGGCCCAAACATTCCCACCTGCCCTCGGCGCCCTTGCCCTTGTCCCATACCACCCCCCTGATCCGCACCGCGGACCTCTCCCGGGCGGAGACCCATGCCAAACATGCCCCTCCAGACCCCCCACACCGCGCGCCCGATCCCCACAACATATACCTTCACCACGAACCCGACCACCCAGAGGATGCAGGTGCCGGCCATCCCGACAAACAGGCCCGAGGCGATGGCGTGGCCGGGGGTGCCGTAGAGGGAGGCGGGGAAGGGGTGTTGCTCGGTTTGGGCTTGGGTTTGAGTTGGGAGGGGGGTATCGATGTCGATATTAGATTTGGTGGTGTCGTCGTGTTTTCTCTTGAGGATCTTGAGGGGGTTATGGTTGATGTCGGTGTCGGCGTCGATGTTGGCGTCGGTGTCGACGTGAATGTTGAAAGGGTGGATGGGGCGGCAGGATTGGTCGAGGTCGCGCTGCTCGGTCGCGGGAGAGAGGTCGGATTTGGTCGTTCCGGTGGCCGTGGTTGCAAGGAAGAGGATTATGGCAGAGAGGAGGAAGATCGTAGCGGTTCTTGAGAAGAGCGACCGGCGACGGAGCTGGCCGCCCTCCTGGAGGTTGTGATCGACGCGCATTGCTACGACGCTGATCGGTCTTGTTCTGCTTCCTTCGAACACTTCGGCAGAGAAAGTTGTGTCAGTCACGATAACGAGATTGTGATGCTAAAGGAGAGATACGCTTCTGGGTTGCACCTTGGATGGGGTAGCTACCTATGAGGTTGGTTCGTTGAGTGGGTGAGGATAATAACAACAGACGTGAGCCGTTGTTGTTGTGTGTTTGAGAGGGAACAATCCTTGAACGGCGGGGACTGCCGCTCGCAGGTCTACCGTCGGCGGAGACAGTCTCGGCGTCGATGGCTGACGAGGGGTAACGAGGTGCGATGAGGATGAGATCCGAGCAGGTGATCGGCGGGGCGCGGTCGTCTCATCGACTCCTGGACAAGTCATCATCCCTTGAACACTTCCATTTCGTAGTAAATGATTTCCTTCCCGAACGCAGATGACAACTAGAAACCTCGGTAAACCACGCTGGTCCGACGAGCAACGACGAATAGGAGTTGACTGCTCAGGTGAGACACTGCGTTGTCTCCGTGCAACATGGTCTCGCACGTCAATGAATGAGCTCATTTCTTGAAAAATGAAATAGTATTGTGATTGTGAAGCGGCTTTAGAGCCAAAGTTGGTATATAGAATCAAAAGGGTATCAGCGCAGACAAAACAACCCATCTTCCACACCCCTAAATCAAATATTAAGCTCTCAGAGCACAGCCATCATGGCACCCACCGCCAACCCAATCCCAACGCCAGCACCAGCCAGCCCCGTACACCTTGCAGGTGCGACGCCCGCGTTGCTCGACTTGGCACCCTGGCCGTCCCCTCCAGCCCCAGTCGCCGTGGGAGCGGCAGTCGGCTGCGTCACAGGGCAGCTGACCGTGCAAGGCAAGTTTGAGGCAAACGGAGTTGGCACCGTCGTTCCCGTTGCTGTCGCTCCCGTGGGCGTAAATACGGGCGGCTGGGCGGTCGTGAGTGTCACATCCGGGCGGGAGTCGGACAGGTCGGGGCTGAGGACGTTGTCGATCATGTGGACTAGGCCGTTAGAGATCAGGATATCGGCTTGGATAATCTCGGCCGCGTTGACGAAGATGTAGTTGGTGTGGCGAGTGATGGTCAGCTTGTTGCCGTTGTCGGCGCTCGCGAGTGAGCTGGCGTTCTTGAGCTCCCACACATGGGTCAGGTTGCCGGGGACGATGTGGTAGCGGAGAATGCGCTTCAGTTTCTCCTTGTCCATATTCTCAAAGGTGCCGGCCAGCTGCTGAAAGGCGGCGTTGCGAGGGGCAAAGATGGTGACATCCTTTTGCCTGGCGAGCTCGCTCATCAGGTCTGTGGCGTACAGGGCACCAACAAAAGCCGTGAGGTCGTGGTAGGCGCTGCGAGCGGTCGAGTCGAGTGTTTCGGGGACACGCATGACGGAGTCAATCACCTGGACGAGGCCGTTGTCGAACTTGAGGTCTTCGACGAGGACCGTGCCGCGCGTGGCAAAGCCCGAGGTGAAGACCACCTCGCCGCCCGGCTGCTTGGTGAGAATCAAACGCTGCCCGCCAGTCACGGTGGAAAACTTCTCATCAGTCAAAGACGTCGAGGCCCAAATTGAGTCGCCCTTCTTGATTGAGGGCATGTCGATGGTTTGTTTGAGGATGTGGTACTTCAAGGTTGCCACGACCATGCTCTCGTTGTAGGTTTCCCAGTTGCCCAGTTTCATGAAGGCATTGTCATTGGGAGCAGCGATCGTGATGCCCTGTGGCAAGTTTGCAAAGATGTCGGTGTGGTTCTGCTCGAGTTAGTCACATCGACAGTTAAGGGGGACGGAAATAATCAGGAGCCGAGGCACACACTTTCACGAGACCACGAAATGTGGTGAGGTTTGCCTGTCCGGCAAGCACAGACTCCAGGTCGGCGGCCTGGACAACAGGAGTGAAGAGAAGAGTGGAAGCCACGGCCAGGAGGGCCGAGGAGAGCCAGCGGACCATTTCGAATCAAAATCGAATGCAAAGTCCAGGAAATAGAAGGATCGTGTCGGTGGATAACCGGGAAGGAGTCAAGGAGCGAGAAAAAAAAGAAAGCTACAAAACCCGCCGCGATGGTCGACACCACGGCACAGGCACAGAACTAAATATTGGAAAAATGCGACCTGACGCTGACGAGAGGCACAAAAGGTTGCAAGCTGAGCCTGGCATGCAGCGGCCGCGGCGAGCCTTTTCATCTTGCTCCCGCACCAACACCATGCTGTCGCGCCTGCCGCGAACTGATGAGACCCTGATCGACCGAAATTACACCCTCCCGCTGGGGATAGCCTGCCCGTTTGCGCTGATGCCAAGACGCGTCTGGATTGGCCGATGCTTGCGAAACGCAACTTTCCCGCGATCTCGACCCTTGCTCCCCCACCATCCGCCCCCTGCCACGCCACGAACCCGCTTGGTCTGGACTCTGCAGCCATTGGTTTCAGCATTTGCTGCATCTGGCTGGCCAAATTTTTTCTTCCAGGCACCAACATCAATAAAAGGACGTTCTGGCCCGGAGCCTTGGGTGCTAATCTCGAATGGTTAGCGCTACGTCAGATCGGACCGCGGTGCCGCTTTCAGCTTGGGCGAGGTTTTTGGAGATACGAGAGGAACAGTTGCGAACGGGGCGGCAAGTCTTGTTGGTGGCGGCGAGCAAACTTGTTGGTGGTGTTTCATGGAGACACGATGATGTCGACAGATAGTACGCAACACATACCACAGTCCAACATTTTGCGTGTGACAGATTCCAGAAGCTTGAGGCTGACACCACCAGCAAACGCAGCAAGGCAATCTGTGACCACGGGTACAATAGCACGGCGTTGTATTGGTAGGGGTTTGTTTTGGTTGAACCGGGAAAGCAGGTTGACAGATTAACATCTCCAGCAAGCCAACCTTATTGCCGTTCCTGCATGGAAGCGCAGCCAACGGCCCCCAAGCTCGTGCGCCTCAGACGAGCCTTATCATCAGCTCCAACATGTGTTGGCCGCTGGAAGGGAAGAGCTGTTCTTAGAAATCGATCCCAAGAAGTGCACACCACCAATGCCCTTTCTGAGCTCGTACCACTCCCGCATTAGCACCGCGCTACCTTGCTGCAGGATCGACCTCTAGGCCAGAAGGGGCGACAACGAAATGATCTCACGTCAGCATTGTTTGCCAGCAAAAGCTCAGCTCCTCAGCTGTCTCCACTCATTGAATTGGATATCAACAACACAGGTCTATTTGCTTTCTGTGGTGACGACCTTGATGAGGTTCTATGTTCAACTCGCCAACAAGCTCCCGAACCAAAACTGAAAGAGCCCCCAGACACGCTCGCCGGCTAGACTGACAAACTGACAAGCAGAACATCGGCCGAAAGTACCAAGGTAGCGCCATCATCCCCTCTTAAATTTAGCTCTCCGTCAAGTTGTAAATCTTCTGAATGTCCTTCAGGATCCCCTCAAAATCAATTTCGAGGTCCTTGAGCAGGCCATCGTGGAACCCAAACACCCAGCCGTGCACGATGGGGAACTGGTTCTTGGCGTACGACTGCTGCACGCTGGCCGTCTTGACCACGTTGCGGCACTGCTCGTAGACGTTGAGCTCGACGAGGCGGTTGTAGCGGGCGTCCTCGTCCTTGATGGCGTCCAGCTCCTTCTCGTGCAGGCGGTAGACGTCGCGGATGTTGCGCAGCCAGGGGTTCAGGAGGCCCAGGTCCTTGGCCGTCATGGCGGCCTTGACGCCGCCGCAGCCGTAGTGGCCGCACACGACAATGTGCTTGACCTTGAGGTGCTCGACGGCGTACGTGATGACGCTCATGACGTTGAGATCCGTGTTGCAGACGAGGTTGGCGATGTTGCGGTGCACAAACGCGTCGCCGGGTTCGAGGCCCGTGATCTGCTCGGCGGGGATGCGCGAGTCGCTGCACCCGATCCACAGGTACTCCGGGTTCTGCCCCGCCGACAGCTTGACGAAGAAGTCCGGGTCCTGGGCCTTCTTGTCCTTGGCCCAGCAGCGGTTGTGCTCAAAGACGCGGTCGTGCGTCTGGCGCAGGTAGTTGGTGATGTCCTTTTCCGCCATGGCGCGCCAGTCAATCTTGGTGCTGGTGCTGGTGCTGGTTTTGGGCGTGTTTTCACTGGCCTGGGCCGAGGATGAAGAGGAGAAGAAGAAGGCCGGGGCGCTGGTGTGACGGGGGCCTGCGAAAATCGGCGACGATAATGTTGATCGCGCTGTCCGGGGAATGGTGCGTCGGTTGAGTGACTGCAGGAGCGTTGTGCCGACACGTGAGTTGAGCATGGCCGTCCCCTCTTTCAAGCTTTTGCTTCAGCTTTCTGCGTGGATGCGTCAGCGAGTCCGCGGAGTCAAAGGGGAAATCTCCACTGACGTAAAGAAAGCCTCCCACTGCCCCAAACCCCCAACCGTTCAGTTGTGGATCTCGATAGGAACCCTAACCCTACTCAGGGGAGTTTGGGCACTTGTTTCCAAGGAAGACGTGTCGTGGAGTAGACCAAGTTTGCTCTCCAATTTTAGAGCTGGCTTTGATCCAGTGCTGCTTGTGGCAAGGGATTGAGATAGTTACTCAATTCTATTTGACCGTTGTGAAGCGGCGAGCCATTTGAAGCTCTCCCCTCTTGAGTTCTCAACGGCACTTCGGATGGGAAACTTTGTTGAGTGGGGCGTTCCTCGGCTTCGATCCGATCGCGCCTTGGCGAGTAATTTGCAGCTCTTTCCCCCACAACACCTCCGCAACTTGCCTGTGATTTTGCCCATGGTCCTTTTCCCATGGCGTTCCCCGTTCAAGCCGAACACAATCGAAGCAAGGAACATCATTTCTTTGGCCCAAGACATTGACTGTAAAGCAACGGGTTCAGGTTTGAGTCTCATCGGCAGAAATTCTTCCATTTTTCCAACGTTCCCCTGACTTCTTGGCTGTGCAGCTTGTTTCTCAAGCTCCGAGACCGGCAACCTTTGTCCCGAGATCGCCAATGCCTTCTTTGCCGCCAATAACCGATGCTGGACAGCAATGGGGGTTTCTGTGAACAACAAGTTTGGGCTCTGGCCAAGCACCCCTAAAGTCCAGTTCAAGCCATTTCCCGGAGAGTTTGGGATCCATTCTACGGAAGAGATGAGCCGCTGGTGTCCTTCCTCCTCATGGTCACCTCAGATCATATCATGTTCAACTGCAGCCCAGGCTGGACCCCCTCAAACACGAAGGTTTGGCAGACTGGGCAGAGAGGGTACAGGGGTCGTCTCCTGGTCATGCCATTGGTACAGTCCCTTAGACACAGCACAGTCCTGACAGCGGCTCGACGGGATCATCCGCGGAAGTCGTATTCCATGTATGCCATGCTCATGCACTCATCAACACGACCAATGGCATCTCTCTATACAACGCACGCTGACCCTCTTGGCCTCCATCCACCCGCCCATTGCGTTGCAGCAGGAATCTCCCTCACATACTCATTGGAACCTAGTTGAGTGCGTCTCAGTACGATCTTTGATAGGGCGTGGCTCCGCTGGGCATGCATGACTACAACATGACGATGTGGAGTCGACGTATATGGCTCAAATGAGGCGCGGGGGTATGAGTGACGCCGGAACCACCGGAGAGGAGTACGAGGGATCGATAAATAGACCCTCCTTTCCCTCATCCCCCACTCTGGAAAACGGTTCCTCGCTTCCACCCGTCGTTCCACCACATCCTACTACTACAGCCATACCGCCCAATACCAACAACACACCAGAGCAGTGTACGATGCCCAGGCAAAAGCAATGGCACCTGTCGCAGGAACAATATCTACAAGATCAAGGTAACTTCAGGTAATGGAGCAGCCGGGTGTTCGGCAGCATTCCCTGTGGTCCCCCCTCTTCTCATGACTGCCCTGTCTTCGAGACATGGGTAGCCAGGTTAAGGGCGCCACAGCATGCTGTTCGATCTGAGAAATACCGGTAGAACTTGATCTGGATAATACCAGCGAAAGGACATGCTTCTCAGCCTCCCCTCCCCCAAAACAGTGCCAAGTTGGCACGCGTGAGTCGGAGCTGACGCTGGGCAGCTCGCGCTTTGATCTGTCAAGATGTCGACTGATAAGCAACCTTCCTGACCAACTGGTGTGGTGCATCGAGTCTCTCGTCTTTTGCTCAAAACTAACCTCTGTCAAGGCACGCCACGCCGTACCACGCTCCGCTTTACCTGGCTCAGGCCAAGGGCTACTTCAAGGACGAAGGCATCAAGGTTGCCTTGCTTGAGCCCAATGACCCCAGCGTGAGTGCAGTGACGGACGGTCGGCAGACAGGAAACTGACAGTTTCTGCTCTAGGATGTGACTGAGATCATTGGCACTGGCAAGGTCGATCTTGGATTCAAGGCCATGATCCACACCCTTGCTGTACGTTTCGAGCTGTGCCATGCTAGCCTTCGAGTTTGCTAACTCCTTCGTCAGGCCAAGGCCCGCAACTTCCCGGTGCTCTCCATCGGCAGTCTTCTGGATGAGCCCTTCACCGGTGTGGTGTACCTCAAGTCTTCGGGCATCACCCCCGACTTCCGCACCCTCAAGGGCAAGCGCATCGGCTACGTCGGCGAGTTCGGCAAGATCCAGATCGACGAGCTCACCTCGCACTACGGCATGTCCCCCTCGGACTACACGGCCGTGCGCTGCGGCATGAACGTGTCCAAGGCCATCATCGAGGGCACCATCGACGCCGGCATCGGCCTCGAGAACGTGCAGATGGTCGAGCTTGAGGAGTGGCTCGCCGCCCAGGGCCGCCCCAAGACGGACGTGCAGATGCTGCGCATCGACGAGCTCGCCGAGCTGGGCTGCTGCTGCTTCTGCACCATCCTGTACATCGGCAACGAGCAGTTCATCGCCGAGAACCCGGACAAAGTCCGCGCCTTCATGCGCGCCGTCAAGCGCGCCACCGACTTCGTCCTCGCGGAGCCGGAGCAGGCCTGGGCCGAGTACGTCGACTTCAAGCCCGTCATGGGCACCCCGCTCAACCGCAAGATCTTTGAGCGCAGCTTCGCCTACTTCTCGCGCGACCTGAAGAACGTCCAGCGCGACTGGGACAAGGTCACCAAGTACGGGAAGCGCCTGGGCGTGCTGGAAGAGTCCTTCCAGCCGAACTACACCAATGGCTTCCTCAACTGGGCGTTCGACGCCGACTCGACGGACCCGTGCGGCGACCAGAAGCGCATGGTCAAGCTGCAGAAGGATGTTGCCCGCGCTGGCGGTTTCCAGCGCCTCAAGGTCAGCGCTTAGGCAGTAGGGTCGACCTATCTGCAAAGCAGATGCCGTCTCGGAATGTTGGCTGCCTCAGTTGTCGAGCCGGCGATATGAGTTTTGTGTTCAAATCAACCATTGGTCACTCGTTTTTGAACTAGATGGGGTTGAAACAGCAGAGAACAATCTTGATTCTCGTGCCGAGACTATGAAGACATCCTCAACGTACACGAAAACTCATGTCCTAGTCGTCTTGGTGTCTACATATCGTTGCTGAGCTCCTCGGAGCTTGGCACCGCGTGAATACTCGTTCCTCTTTTCTGTCAAAGGAGCTTAGCAATGTACCCTCTGTTGCCTCTCATCCGTTACTACTCCCTTAAATTCAGCGTGATAATTGTATCTGTTATCAGTGACCTGTTCAAGTTTCCTAGTATTTGGGCTAGTTGTGGGCCTTGCTGGGAGGACCGGATACCCATAGGTGGCCCACTGGAGGACGGGAGACACATGACAGGCAGAGCAGGTCCCATCCGTCCATTCTTTTGAGGCAGAACCGACGGAACCAGTGTGTTCAAAGGAACTTGGTCACACAGCCTCTTTTGTCCATCCAGACCCGGATTGTTTTGTCCTCTAAAGCCGACACCAGAGGTCTGTTCTTCAAGCGTCTGTTGGTGCGCGCGCGATGAACTTGGCTAGGGATTCTCCCATGGCATTCGGCTCCCGCGGGATCCGGTCAGATCCCGCGAATCCCGTTCCTCACACGACGTCACTTGGGACATTGACTTGCCATTGACTCTGCGCAGTCGATGATAACACTTTCGTTACGTGCGGCTGTAGTGCTTAATATTTGCGCTTTCTGAACACAATCTTTTCAAATACCAGACGTGAGCGCTCATCCTAGGCTGAGTCTGCCGCCTCACCAAACCACCCCCTGCAAAAAAACATGCCTCCACAGCGGTTCCTCTACCCAGGACATTTCTCTCGCCATATCGCAACAGTTCTCGGCTTTCCTTCCAGGGCCTCGCTTCCCACGCGGCTCCTCGAGTCCGCTCGGAGTGATATTGCGAGCCTAGCCGCCGCCATCTCCGAGTTCGAGCCTGTCCGACTCTATGCTCAGCCCAAGGATGTGGACACCGCACAGTGTATTGTCGGCCAGATGGTCCAGGAGTCTCATGGTGGCAACAGGAACATCAACATCATTCCCTTGGCTACGCACCACCTCTGGGTCCGTGACACCGGTCCGGTCTACGTGCGCGCAATGGATCCAGCCGACCGAGGATCCCGATTTGCGATTGACTTCGGGTTCAGAGAATGGGGGCACAAGAATGAAATTCCGGTAGAAGACGAGCTGGAATGGCCGTCACTGGATCACACGGAGCTGCAAGACAACCACAACTTCGCAAGGAACGTCATCGAATCAGACCAGACTCCCTCGCCAGTGACGAGAATCCCATCCAAGCTCTGCCTCGAGGGCGGCGCACTCGCGGTAGACGGTGAAGGCACTCTCCTAGCCACCGAAAGCAGTATTCTCAATCCCAACCGCAACCCCAATCTTTCTCGCGGCGAAGTCGAAACCGAACTCCGACACAAGCTCGGCGTGGATAAAATCATCTGGTTTCCCGGCAAAGACGGCCTGGACGTCACAGATGTACACGTCGATGCTGAGGTGAACTTCATCCGCCCTGGTGTCGTTGTGCTCTCGCGACCGCATCCCACTGCTTCGAAGGAGTGGTGGCAGGTGCACGACGAGATCCTCGCTATCCTTCAGCAGACCACCGATGCTAAGGGGAGGGAGTTTGAGATCCACGCCGTGGATGAACCGGATCCGAGCTGTCTGGACTCTTTTATGAGTAATGAGCGCCCTGCGACAAACTATGTCAATTTCTATTTTGTCAATGGAGGTGTGATTCTTCCGTACTTCGGAGACGAAGTGGCGGACAACAAAGCGTCGGAACTGTTTAAAAGGCTTTGTCCGGAGAGAGTTGTGAGGCCGGTGCAAGTTCGCACCCTTCCGTTGATTGGAGGAGTAATTCATTGCGCGACGCAGCAGGTGATTGATGTTGATGCCTAGTAGAAGGCTATGTGTATTGAACAGGTTTCAAACGAGTGTAAGATAGTGGAATCTCTGCCCAGCAAACTTTGCTACATCACTTGCTCTGATTGAGCGGTTTACCGTGCTCATCGTCCAACGTGGCGACCGTGGCCGCATGTCGATGTCCAAGACTGCAATCCATCCCAACGTATACTACAGGTCCTTACTCCAGATCCCCTCCGCGTTCCCGGATTAGGACCGACTCCGCGTACGCCGAACCATCTGCGTAGAAAACTGCGTAAAGAAATTCGCCCAAGGCATGTTGGCGCACAGGTGGTTGCATCTTAATACCCATCTGCAGGATTTGCGGGCCGTAGGACTGCAGCTGTAACTGGAGACGATACCGAGATCCTGTCAGATGTAGCTGGCTACCCCTGTACTCGAATAAATAAGGACTAGAACTCTGTTGCATTGAAAGTAGGTAAGCTTCAACAGGTCGCGGTTATCAGCAAATTTGCCGTGATTAAACGAGATGATACCGAGATCCCCGAGCTTGCAGTGCAGTTGTGAATCAAAACCTGTCATACGACGCTGACAAGAATGGAACACTGGAAAACAGACTGCAATGGAAACCATGTGTGGGTATTTTACTGAGAGTTTTGAACATGGGCCTTTGATGGATTCTGTCACAGCATATAAGGCCTTCCGAAGAGCCATAACAGAACCGAGTGTTGGGCATCGAGCATCTCTCTTCATCGAAGCATTCTCTTGATCGCAGATCATCGTTCCCTTCATACGGCAAAATGCACACCAAATTTCTCGGTATTGCAATGCTCTCCTTGCTCTCTGCCCTGAAGGCAGACGCACTGCCCGCAGGAGAGACCCCCGTGAAGAGAGCCAGCCCGGGTCTCTACCTCTGTGAGAATGCTCGCTTCCAGGGGTATTGCTATCATTACACCACTCCATGGGGATCTGCAGTAAGTCTTCCCTTTCTCTAAAACACGCCTTCTTTGGCAGGTTTCTGGGTTTGAAAAGAGAAAAGAACCCACCTAACCACGTATGTCAGCTACCATCACGGATCGCTTCCCTCGGAGACCGCGGCGTTTCTGCAGCTGGAGCAGACTGGGGCAACTGGTGCACCCTATACTCGTGAGTCTGCCTTTCGACTGTCAACCCCCCTTCCTGCAATAAATCTCCTTCTAACTCATTCGTAGGCAAGAGAACTGCCATGGCGAGGAGCTGCAGGTTTACTACCCGGGATACGAGAACCTGGCAAACACAGGCTGGAACGACAAGGCGCGAAGCTACAACTGTGCAGCCATCTAACTGTGTGGCTTCATCCACGTAAGTACCCGATGAAAAGCTCCGCGCTCTGGCAAGGACCCATTACCTCAGGTAACTAAAGAGTCAGATTGCCAGAGAGCCCTCCAACTTCCAACCTTATGCTGCCCTTATTTGGCATCCTCGATGCTGGTTTTTTTCCACTCGGTTTTCCCAACATCTCTATGCAAATGCAGAGGATTTGGGTTGGGAAGGATATGGTGAATATCTGGAGGATGCGTATTGCGACGGGGTTGATGGATGGGGAAGCTTGGGAGGCGAGTAAACCAGGATGTGGTCTTCCTTGTTCAAGTTTGGTCTGGACTTGTCTTGGCAATGAAACAACCAGGTTCCACATGTTCAAGTCACCCATATGTTGTCATCTTCGTCCATTTGCGAGCCTAGAACTCCTCAATGTCTCAACGACTATAAAAGACCTAATTGATAACCTATCGTATATCGAGTTCTTTACTAACATCGACCTTGCAATAGACGTTATGTTATACCTAAACCTACCTAAGATCTAGACGTAGCTTGGCCATATCGTCGCCCACTAGCGCTAGGTCCTCGCTATAATGGACTTTACGTACAACTCGGTCTACAGCGTTATCACTAACAGTGTTAAAAACTACGACGTCTAGATAAAGCGCCACTTCTAGGTCGTCCAGCCTATGATTATCTAGTGGTGCGGCGAGGCGCTGTCCAAGGCTATGAAAAACCCCAGCTAGTTCGACGAGCCCCTCGTTCTCAAGGGCCTCACGAGGTTGTATACAGGGGTCACTACTATAAGCATCAACATGGCGTTTTACGACACGAGGACGTACCAGGCTGTTACTCGGCCGCCGGGCCTGCTGCCTGTGTAGGGAAGGGGTATTTGTTTGTTACTAGGCTCGACAGAGTAAAGTATTTAATTTGAAGCTGTTGTCATAGGTGTTCGTTTTGACTGTGTGATTTAAGTGAGTTCATCGAAAATAGTGTCCGCCAGACGGGAGTGGCTACCTATTACTATTGTGGCAAACAGTCCTTGGTTCCTTCTGAGACTACCATACCTTACCTACCTATCTTATGTTTAGGGGTGCGGGAGATTCGCTGCTTGTCTGCTTGTGTAGGACATAGGACTAGTCCCTCCCATATAGTGAAAAACCCTGGTGGTTTTCTTGGCCTTCTACTTTGTTGAGTTTGATACCTTGTCGAAATGTGGCTAAGACCATCAACCAGCTCCCCGCCATCTCAGGTGCTTATTCACGGCCGGTCGAGATCACCACGTACTGCCATGTATTGCGGGTTTTACTCAAAGCGGAAGGACAGGCATTGAACAGAACATGACCATGCTGAAGTTGACATCAGTGCGGTTGGAAAACGTCGCTCAAAGGATAATGTTAGACTCAAGGCAGAGACGACCACTCCCCAGTGCCCCCATCTCAACCTCCCTCCCCAGCACCCCTAAGAGATGAGACCTTCCGCACGGTCCAGCGCCTCCCCATAATACCCCCAAATATCACCCGTCACGACAAAATACACGCCCAGCTTCCCCTCGTCCGCAATCTTGTCCTAGGCTTGCGGGGGGTTGAGAACCTGACATTCAAGGACAAGCAAGAATACCTGCCTACCCTAGGTTTCCCTTGACGGCGAGTGTGTATGGGTGTTCAATCCGGAATTTCAATTATATTAGGCGACTAATCTCATTGATCATCTCCTCACATCCCTCCTAAGAAGAAGCCCACTGCGCCCACCATGCCGGCCAAACCCGCCGCGCCGGCAACGGCCAGCGGAGCAACGGCCAACGGCCGAGAGGCACCGTTCTGTCCGCAGGAGTCCGATTTGGCGCTGCACCCCTCTGCGGGCCGCGAGGCGGCCAAGCTCGCCACGACGGCCGAGTCCACCCTGACGCGGCACGGGTCCGCCGTCGGCTTCGGCCCGGACGAGTCCACCACGGCGCACGTGCCGCCGCCGTGCCACTTGGGCTGGAACGCGGGGGGCACAGCCACGGTCCGGGACGTGACGTTAATGGCCACGCCGAGTTCCGCGGGACACGGCCGACCGTCGGCCGTGGCGGCGACCGGGTCCATCGGCTGCGCGCCGGGCTGGACGATGAAGTCGACGGAGCGCCAGAAGGTGGCGTCGACGAGGAACTCGTGGTCTGCCGGGCGGCCGCCTGTGAACGAGTCCTCGACGCAGCTCTGCCAGCTGGCGAGCCAGCCGAGCCGCCAGCGGCCCTCGGTGGCCTTGAGGTCGTTTTTCTGGCTGAACTGGGTCTCGAAGAAGTAAGTCTCGTTGGCGGGGAGGGTCGAGAGGTTGGCGTTTCGGAGGTATACGGTCGATACGGCGAGGGGGTGGTTGAGAAACTCGTCGGACCGGTCGTAGACGCCGAACACAACCTCGAGGTTGAGGTGCGCGGCGAGCGCGGCGTTTTGGACGGCGAAGATGACGGGTAACGTGTCGTTCGCTCCCGGCGCGTACGTGTCGTTGCGTGGGAACATCAAGTCGACCTCGACCACGCCGGCGCCAGCAGCCGCGGCGTCGGCCACGAGGCCAGCCAGCGAAGCCACGAGGGGCCAGACGGTCGGGGAGGAGAGATGCATGCTGCCGGCCGAGAAGGGATATCTCCGGTTGGGGGTTGAAGAAGAGACTGGAAACTGGCAGGATGCCTGTGGAGCAGAACTGCTGCGTGTGGGAGGCAGGCAAAGAAGAAAGGCGATATTTCTGTCTGTGGGAGGGCCGCTCTGTGGAGGGGTTGGAAAGGGAGTTGAAGCCCTGAAGGAGCTGGAAGTGGGCTCGCCGGCTGCCTCTCCAATTTCCAGAATGGGCAACAAAGGAGGCGCAGCAGCTCGGACTTACACAGCCAAGAACAGAGCTCGGACTTACAGTACACAGCCAAGAACAGAGCTAACTCGGCCCCTGCATCGATCCAACTCCAAGAACTCAACTCGCGGCTGGCCAATGCGCGAACCGCTTGGCGAGCTTGGCGCGTTTGAGTCGGGCGAGCTTGGCCTTCCCGCGGGGACTCTGGTGATGATGTGGACGAAGGCGAACCGGATCACGGCATCTTTAATGACCCAGCATTCTCCTCATTAAAGAATGGTATTTTGACGTCTCGACGCAACCCAACTGAGATGACAGGTGAAGATTTGGACTTAGACGTGTGGGACTTCAGCACCGCGTCCACGGTCGAACTTTGCGAACACACTAGGATTGCCCTCTCCCGAGATCACGCCCGCAATGGATGACCCTCGAGTTCCTAGCCGCGCCCGTGGCTCTGAAGCGGGTGCGTCTGTGGCAGCCGCAGACCCAGCAACTACCACGGCAGAGATGAAACCTGACGGAGTCCCAATTAAACGTGGTTCGAGTGAGGGTCCCGGATACACAGTCTCTGATCATCTCAGCTTCAGTGACATCTACCGTGCGCCATATTTCAACTCTGATGGAGGCGAATCACTGGGAGACTCGTCCGTTATGACCGAAGATGTTTGGAACTCGGCGGTCTCGGTAGATGAGCTCATTGGGGGCTCGGGCAATTCGACGTCAACATTTGTTGATGCACTCGCTCACCGGCTATTTGAGGAGTATCGAAAGCTCATCATCCCGCCGCGGATGGATGAACGGCGCATTCGCGTTCCCTCGTGCGGCACACATGGAGCGACACCGCAGACCACCATCGAGCTTTCTTCCCAGCCTTCGCGTCAAACTACTCTACATCAGCGACATCCTGGCCGTGATGGGAACCGAGGAAAAAGGAATCTAGGCCAGGATTCCGACGACGAGGAGCCGCAAAGACCCCCATCGAAGAAGAAAAGAGTCAAGGCGCCCAGTCCACGAAGGGCAGCCAAGCAGCTGGCTTGTCTTTTCTGGAAGCTGGACCCAAGCACGCACCGGGAGTGCTTCAGACTGACGCTCAAGGACACCTCGCGACTCAAGCAGCATCTTAACAGAAAACATGCTCCCGAATACTATTGTGAGTGCTGTTTGACTGTCTTGCCTAACGAGGAGGCCCACAGGGAACATATCAAACCAACGGTCATGGCTTGTCTGCCAAGAACGAGCTCCTTCCCGGGCATTACCTACCAGCAACGCGGCCAGCTGTCGAAGAAGTCTGACCCGCGCCAGTCAGAGATACAGCGGTGGTATTCCATGTGGAAGATTGTGTTTCCGGATCAGCCGCCTCCTGCCTCACCGTACATCGACACCGAGCTTTCCGAAGACATGTCCAGATTCATGGAGTGTGCTTATGCCCAAGGCCCCGTCATCATGGCTGCTGAGCTCATGGCTGCTGAGCTCATGGCTGCTCTTAGCCAACAGAACGTCCCGGGTGCAACGGCAACAGCATTGCCTGAGGAATCCACTGCAACTCTGCACCAAGCCGTGTCACGGTCCCTGACTTTGATTTTCGAGGAATGGCTGGCTAAACGGGAATCAAGTCGCCAGTCAGCCGGGGCTGATCACTCGGAAAGTGTCACACCGGAATCCCAGCCCCCAGTGTCCTTAACGGATCAGCCGAGCTCAGGTTCAACTTCTTCCCAGACCCACGCGACACCGACAGCTCCCGTGCCTGGCGTGCCATTTCTGGACAGCACCATCATGAACCCGGGTACCGTGTTGCCTCAGGAACGACGGGCTCCGGAACCGTTTCGTTTGGCACAAGCTGGGACCTTGAGTTGTGAGCTTCAGATACCAGGAGAGGGAGATGCTCCACAGGGCTGGGGTGATGATCAAGACTGGTCGTTTCTTGATGTGAGTATCGGTGTCCCGCGAGTCATGGATATGGCCGCTTCGAGTGGAACAGGGGGGTTTGACATGGTTGGATTTGAAGGTGGATTCGACCCTGTTTGGTGCAACATCGAAGGCGGGGAGGAGCAGGGGACTCAGTGAGGCGCACGAGACCTGTTGGGGGCAACGTCATTCAAGCGAAGGATAGCGAAGGGTTGAGGTTTTTAGGAAGAGAGAAAGGGCCCTGGGAAACACTGCTCACCTCAGTTCCAGGTTGGTGGCGGCTTTCAGGGTTAGGGCTATAGCGGAGCGAAAGTTTGGAAGTTGGTGCCTAATGTTAACCAATCCTGCTCCTTGAAAATCATCGCAAACCTCCTTCATGCCCCCGAGTCCCTCCATCAGATCCTCCCAAAAGCCACACGTCTTCAACGCCCCATCAAGAGCAGTTTCAAATCTTTTATCATGTCGCGACGAAATGGTACAGAACATGAAGCTTCGAGTCAAGGCCAGCAGGTTCGTCGATCGTTGCCTGTTCCGCCACACATGCCCATGAATTGACCTTTTGAACAGCATGCGTCTTCGGGCAACACATCACGCACCGGCGCGACATCCAATCCGGCACCATCCCTCGACGTTCTCACCCCGTTACTAGAGTCTCTGATGATTGGGACCTCTGCCACACCTGTGCCAGAGCTCAAGTGCAAGTCCGAGCCCGAGCAGGAGAAAAAGCCTGATGGGGTACCCACATCCAGGCGTGTGCCTAAATCGGAGCCTGCCCCGGCGTTGAAGCCGGGGGTCGATCAGTCAGCCTGTGTCCGGTGTGAGCTGGCCTGCGATGCTGCTCGGGATTTCTGCGAGATTACTTGTTGCGGAAGGCGCATCTGCGGCTCATGTCTCGAGGATGCTCTGAACGAGAGGCTACAGAAGGACGTCTGGCACCACCTTGGCTCTCCTCAGTGGGTCGGGTGTCTTGCCAACTCCTGCCAAGCCCTCAGGACACCTCAGGACATTGACGTGTCAGCCCAGTTGTCTCGTTCCCCCCTTCTGCAGATATTGGAGAGAGCACAGCAGGCTCGCACGGTTCTCGAGAAGATTCGTCCCCGCCCTACTCGCCATGAGTGCCAGCTTGCTCAGCGACTGCACAAAGCTTTGGCCGACCATGGTCTGCTCTCTTCTTGGACTCAGGCACAGCCCGGGCCGGTTTTGGCTCCTCTCTTTCCTGTCAGATCCGGCTTTCTCACGCAGCCTGTGCCCATCTTGACGAGCATGTTAAAGACCGAGTCGATGACTTGCACCAGCTGCTCCGCTGCTTTCCAGACTGTGGACACCAGCAAAGAAGCACCCTGGACCTATGTCTCCAGCACCTTTCCAGGGGACTGGACATGGATGGTCTTGGGCCGCCCATCCAAGGTTGTCTTGCCGGAATGTGCGGCAAAGCACTCGCTGGACATCTGTCCAGCTTGTCTACCAAAGCTCATGTTTTCTGGACTCGAGTTTGTCGACGGTATCTCAGGAAGCGGAAACTACCGCTTCGTATGCCCTCTGTGCAAGCATGTGCTGTCCCCTGTCCAAGTGGAGAGGATCGCCCGCCTTGTCGCCCCCAGTCGCGCCCCGGTGACCCTGTCGGGGTTCTCGGTCTCGAGCACCATCTCTTTGGGCTCTTCTACAAAACCGGCTGCTCTGCCAAAGGCCATGGCGTCCTTGTTGTGTTCATCAAACAAACCGCAGCTTCTTGGCGGTGGGCTATCCAAGCCTTCAGAGTCTGAGAGCTCTCCCCAGAAGGAGGCACTCATGAGCGCGATCGTCTCCAAGAAGCCCAACGTCAAGTGGGACGACGTTGCGGGGCTCACGCCGGCGAAGCACGAGCTCCAGCGGGCCATCGTGTTCCCAGCCAGATTTCCTAACCTCTATGACGAAAAGCGGAGGGCGTCTGGTGCCATTCTCCTCTACGGGCCGCCAGGCACTGGCAAGAGTTACCTGGCCAAGGCCGTTGCTACAGAAGTCGACCATACGTTCTTCAGCATCAGCTCCGGAGACGTGGTGTCCAAGTGGATGGGCGAAAGCGAGAAGTACGCAACCCCGTCTGTCCGGTTTTCCACACTTGCTAACACTAACATAAACCGACAGGCTTGTCCGGCAGCTCTTCACGCTCGCCCGGGAGAACAAACCCTCCATCATTTTCATCGATGAAATCGACGCTCTTTGCTCAAACCGAGAAGGGGGCGGAGGCGCCGACAGAGGCAGCGAGCACTCTTCACGCATGAAGACCGAAATTCTTGTCCAGCTCGACGGCCTCCATACCGGCAGTAGCGACAACACGGGCGTGGTTGTCTTGGCTGCCACAAACCTGCCCTGGGCTCTCGACCCGGCCTTCCGGCGCCGGTTCGAACCGCGAATCTACATCCCCCTGCCTGACAAGGAGGCTCGCCGGCAGCTATTTGGGATCCACGCTGGAAAATGGGGCGATATGCTCTCTCAGCAGGACGTGGACGAGTTGGCGGAGATGACAGAGGGGTACTCAGGGAGCGACATCGCCAACGTCATCAAGCACGCGCTCTCGGTGCCGCTGCAGAAGGCCCAGAGCTCAAAGTTTTTCAGAATCAGGAACTCGACTGGCGATCCCACGTATACCCCCTGCGAGGCGCACGACCCGGGGGCCGGAGATGACTTGGGAGAAGGTGCCCAAGAATAGCCTGTGGGAGCCTCCAGTCACCGCAGCCGACTTCAAGCAGGTTCTTCGGGACCGCAGAGTCAAGTCCTCGGTCGGTGTCGGCGAGCTGCGAAAGTATGAAGACTGGACACATGAGTTTGGCGTCGAGGGAGCAGCTAATGAGTTGTTTGTTCCGTCTCCGGGAGTGGGGGTTGTGTGGCGCAGACCTCAGGGGCAGGCCGGCCAGAGAGGAGGATTCCAATATGCACTGCGCCACCCTTAGCTGGCACCAAATCGACAGAAAGCCGAGCGCAAGGCTGGAAGATGAAATACAGTACAATACCAATTGTCAACTTTCCTTTCTGCAACCTTCGATCTCTATCCCCTCAAGCGCCCGTGCAGTTTTCATTTTGTCGACCCATTGCGCCAGTGCCAGATATGCGACTCCTCCGCACTGATAAGGTTCAGCTCGTTGAGTTTCAAGGGCGAGACATTCCCCCTTATGCCATTCTCTCCCACACCTGGGATGACGAGGAAGTCTCTTTCCAGGATGTACAACAAGGGTTGGCGCAATCGCGACGTGGTTTTCACAAGATCGCCGGTGCCTGTGCTCTCGCGATCCAGGACGGGTTCGAATACATTGTATGCATGAATTGCCGAGATCACGACGTCCGAACACTGTCCTCCTAACAGTCCCCCCAGTGGATCGATACTTGTTGCATTGACAAGTCCAGCTCAGCCGAGCTTTCCGAAGCCATCAACTCCATGTTCCGCTGGTACGGCGACGCCGAGGTGTGCTACGCGTTCCTTTGTGACGCGGACCCAGACGAGGACCCGTCCTTATGGCCGAGCACCTTTCGAAACTCCCGCTGGTTTACCCGAGGGTGGACGCTCCAGGAGCTCATCGCACCCGGGGTCGTCTACTTCTACGGCGCCGGCTGGAAGCAGATCGGATCCCGCGACAAGCTCCTCGACCTCATCGTCGACATCACCAAGATCAGCCCGACCTACTTCACGACCGGCAACCTCGCCCACTTCTCCGCCGCGCAAAAGATGTCCTGGGCAGCCAACCGCGACACCACCCGGCCCGAAGACGAAGCCTACTCCCTCCTCGGCCTCTTCGACATCAACATGCCGCTGCTCTACGGCGAGGGCGGCCCGCGCGCCTTCCTGCGCCTGCAGGAGGAAATCCTCCGCCAGTCTGAAGACGACTCCCTCTTCTGCCACCACCACGCCGACATCCTCGCGCCGTCCCCCTGGTGGTTCCGCCACTGCGCCGCCGTCTCCCGTCGCGAAGGGTGGCCGTACCGCAACAACCCGTCGCTCGTCCTCAACCGCAACCTCGCCGTCAACCGCGCCCGCATCACCATGACCTTCCCCACCGTCCGCGTGGCCGACACCGAGCGGCTCGACGACTTTTGCTCCGTCGCCTGGCCCGCGACCCGCGGCGCGCCCGCGCCGTGCTGGCTGGCGCTGCTCAACTGCGGCACCTCGGAGGCGAGCTCCGCGCTCATCCTGCGCGAGGCGTCGCCGGGCGTCTTTGTCAAGCTGCCGCTGCCCGCGCGGGGCGTGGTGCGCTCCGCGCTGGAGCCGCGGCTCGCGCGGCGCGTGGCGGTCATGACGCTGTCGATCTTGCGCGCGGCGCCGGCGCCGGCGCATGCGGGGGATGGCGGCGGCGGGGCGTGGGAGTGGAGGGCGGGGAACGAGGTCGTGTTTTTTGGGAATGCGCTGCGGAGTCAGGTGCGGACGGATGCGGACAGCGCGAGACTGTGTCCGGTCATGAAGGCGATTGTGAGGCCCAAGGTGCAAGGAGGGGGGGTGCTGTCGGCGTCGCAGGATGGGTTGAGGGATAAGATTGTTGTGAAGGGGCCGGATAGGGATACGTCGGGGTTTGCTCTGCAGTACGTGTACGTGGCGGGGTTCCGGCTGACTTGGTTGGAACGGGGAGATGAAGTGCACTTGATCCCCAGCGACACGGGGACCCAGGGGCAGCCTTGTGTTGTCTTTTCTGACGACGAGGGTCAGTCGTTCATGGTCATGCTCAGACCGACGCGGGCTTCGGTAAATGCGGATCTGTACACAAATATCCCTCCCTGGGAAGGGGAGCAAACCTTGCCGTACATGGAGATGCTGGAGAGAGAGAGGAGGGCGAGCAACGGAGAGTCGCCTTGTTATGGTGCCACACAGCGGGTCGGTGACGGGACAGAGGTCGCGGTTCAGCTTCGGAGCAGGAGACGGAGAAACGGTTGGTGGGTTTATGTTTCCGTTGAGCAGATAGTGTCCCAGAATCTATGATTGATAGAGGAGATCCTCTAAGCAGCAGCGTGGATTGTCGCTTCCCAGACTGGGGTGTCTCCAGAAGTGATGGTGGACTTGTCCCATAGTTGCAGTCATTATTAGACTTTGATGCCAGATTTCCAAGCATTCTATTCTGTGTGACAGCCCGCTTGTGAGATTGTATTTTTCCAAAGGGCAAGAAAAATCAGGAAGGAGCCCCTCCAGTCCCCTCTCAACGGACCGTTTTGGTCCATTCAACTTCGGCGATCATTATGGGACCGGTGGTTCTTTCCCAGATGACCGCCCGACCTCCAGTTCTGCCAACTGGATCCCGCTGTGCCAGTGCCGTCATTCACCTTTGGTTTAACAGCCAAACTTGAAGATTCTGCTGAAATCCAAATTCCTTCCACAGTCGCGACGTCCTGGCCTGCGGTGGTTACTCCGGGCTCTATTTTCCACACCCAACTCACAATTGTGAGAGACTCTACCCTGATCCTGATCGCGCACATGCCAGTGTGCTCTTGCTCTCTTCTCTCTTTCCCACCCCCCCTCTTTTTATTTTCAAACTGAAAGCCATGTACGAGTGCGGAACCTGCGGCAAAGCCTTTCTTGCCGGATGGCAGGCCCGTGATAACCACTGTCGGTCGACGGGCCACCACCGTCCTGCATTTGAATGCGACAGCTGCGATGCATACTTTGCAAGCGAGCAGTCATGTTGGCAGCATATGGACGCCAAGGGTCATTGGGGCAGCGATTGCAGGGGTACCGAAGACGACTCTGATGGTAGTGACACAAGTGATGAAGAAGAGTACTGGTGTGAGCTGTGCGGCACCTTCTTCGATGACGAGGATGATCTTGATGACCACGAGGTTGAGGACCACTTCTACTGCCGGGACTGCGACCGCAGCTTTAGGAGTCGGAATGGCGTTTGGAATGTAAGTTGATGAAGCACTCCTTCCTTGCTTTGGAATTCGCTTTTTCTTCTTGTTGCTTGCATGGCCTTGCGCTAACTTGAGCTTCTCAGCATCTCGACTCGAATGCCCACAGCGGCCGCACTGTCCCGTGCCCCTTCTGCAACTTGCAATACACGAACGCCGCAGCTGTCGCAAACCACGTCGAGAGCGGTAACTGTCCGTACGCGGTCAAGATCGACCGAGATGAGGTGTACCGGCTGGTGCGATCCAAGGACCCTAAGAACCTGATCTCGCGGCGGTCCATTTTTGGGGATCCGGGGAGCGCCGCCAGCGTCAAATACGTGGCTGACAAGAAAGCATGGAACGGGACAGGGTACGAGTGCTACTTCTGCCATGAACATTTCAAGAGCCTCAATGGTCTCAACAACCACATCAACTCTCAAGCGCGTAAGTGCAACTCTGCTCCCTCACTTGCCCGCTTATAACAATCTGGTGGCTAATGGGTGGTGTGGGTGAATCCATTCAGACGAAGAGCCCTTGTATCACTGTTCGAACAAGGACTGCAGCGCTCAGTCGTTCAAGACCCTCACTTCAACTATCAGTCACCTCGAGAGTGGCAAGTGCGGCGCAATGCGCCCAGGGAAGGTGGCCAAGCTTCTCAGAGAGATCCTGGTTTGCAAGGGGCCAATCTGCTGCTAAGCGCTTATGGTCTCTTCCATTACTCTTGAGGGGAGTCTGTGTTGGGGTTTTCTGATAGTTCTGCTGCTTGAATCTCAGCGGTGGACATTTGGCAGACATACTGTCGGGAATGTTTCTGTTGCGACTGGTCTGGAAATAAGAACAATGTCAAGAAGGGGCATGTTGCAGTGGTTGCTTTTGGTACCTTACAGCGAGGTTGGAAGGTGAGACTGGATGGACAAGATGGCGGCATTGAGGGATCTCTGAGTCACTTTCCGGTTCTTGATAGAGCCATTCACGCATGCTTGGACCAAAGCCACCGAGATTCTCTGAATCCATTGCATGAGAGCTGAGCTCATCGGGAATGAACTGCGGTGAAGAGGCATCAACGAGAGATAACCGAGAAAGAAGTCCTAATTCGAGCGTCCAAGAGTACTCTGCTCTCCTTCTCTTCCTTCTTCCCCTCTTTTCCTCCCCTTTTCTGGAGGGAACCGGAATACCGGACAATGCAAAGGCCCTTCCTTTCCTTCAAGCTGCTCCACTTTCCTAATCAGGTCGTATAAATCTCAACACCGTCTCGGAACCAACCCTCTGCAACACCAAGTCAAAAGCACTGCTTTGGAAACCCACTCCGTTGAACAACTGGCCTGACTTCCATCGCCATGGTGCACCTCAGATTGTGGCCAAATTGCGCAGATGGGCTCTCGTTGTATAGGCCATACCTTGCAATGCAAGCCCAGTTCTCATGAAACGTGTCCTCCCGAGATGCGCTTGTTTCATCTTGAGGCACCGCTTTCATGATGACGTTCTCTCCATTGAAAAAACAAGAGGGGTAGTTGGAATGGCAATGAGGCATGTGGATGGCAGCTATAAAATCTTCTCGACTCGAGTCTGTTCTGCTCTCTTCTCTTCCTCTTTTCTTCTCACGGCCATTTGTGTCAGAGAAGTCCAGCAGCAGCTACACATTCACGCCAGATTGTTATTAGTGTCTAATTCGTTAGCACGCCGTACCAGTCTTGTTTGATTGCGTTCTGTTGCCGGGGATCATTCCGCTCTCGCTTCCAGCTTGAGCAGCGTGTTCTATTCTCTGCCACGATGGCCGTCACGACAACCATGTCGTCCTCCTCCGGGAGCAGCAGCACCCCGCCCCCTTCGTCGCCGCGCCGGGACCACGTCTCCGGGAGGATTGAGTCCCCCCGCGTGGCCCCCCACCGTTTCGGCTTGCAGCCTCGCAAGGGCTGCTTCAAGCCTCCCGAACGGTTGGCGCAGCGCGTGTCGACAAGGGCCAGGTTTGCCGCCCACGCTCGCTGCGTGATCACCGGGGCCGTGGTTGAGCCACACCCTCGTGACCGCGCCGAGTGGAAAGCGGCACGCCGGGAGCAGCGGATCCGTGCCGCTGACGACAGCCGACCCGCCGCCGCCGAGGCTTCCGCTGGGGACTCGTCGCTCTGCGACAAGCCCTTGGCGAGAGCCAAAAAACAACCCCTCGACGACGCCGCCGCCGCCGAGATCGCCGACCTCAAGCGGCGACTTCAACAGGCCAAAGACAACATGGCCTACCTCTTAGCGGACTGCCGGTACCAGAGCCCGGCAACGCGACACCACCACCCCTGTACCTGGGTAAAGGAGTGGTCACCGTGAGTCGCTTCCCCCATCCCTTCTACCTCCAACACCCAGCGTTTGCTTTTTTGTTTTCTTTTGTTTTTGTTTTCTGGGCGTTTTGCTCTTCTACAGCGTTCAAGGTTCGGACCCCAAAAAAGGACCCGTTCCCGAAGCGTCCTCTGTCCTCCTTAATCTCCGACCTCATAAGTTGAGGGAAAACAGTGAGAGAAACGGGCCGGTGGACCCTCAAGTGTTCTTGTTGGAGACGGGTTTAGTGCTTCAGACCTTCACCGGTCTGACTGATCAATACCTTTGACAGCGGCCCTTGCCCTCCTTAATCGCCGACCTCAGAAATGAGGGAAAACAGGCGAGAAACGGGCCAGCAAAAAAAAGAATGCTTGTGGTAAGCCGGAGCCGGGCAGTGGCGGATCTGAAAATGAGTCCCAAAGGGCGAGATCCAGCGTTGGGTTTGCTTTTTCTGGCGTTCTGTTTTGCTCTTGGGTCTGCTTTTTTGGCGTTTGGCGTTTTGCTCTTTTCATTGCCATCGGCTCCTCGTGGGTCGAGGTGAGGAAGGGGTTGACTTGGTACCTGGTTAGCCGCTGGCACAGACATGACTCTTGGACACCAGGCCAGCTGCCGACGCCCCTCGCAATATTGTGTTGAACCGCACACCAAAAGAGCAAAGCAGAGGGAACTGAAAGCGCGGAACTAAGCTTTCTCTTGTCAGAGATCAGGCTAGCCAACATCTTGCGCGAACTGATCAAGCAGGTCCTTGACTGCCGCAGCCACGCCCCAAGAGCACTCGTAGCCTCTGCCCCCTAGACCATACGCATGGACGAGGGCCTTCTTTGGGTTTCTATCCACTACTTCGTACTCTACGCGAGGACCGCCTTCACGCATTGGCCGTCTGCCAACCACTTCTCTGAGTACCTTGAAGTCTTGGCCTTCTGGGAGGATCTGGGGGTGCGTTTCTTTCAGATTCTTCAACATTTGCTTGCTCTTCAGGGGATCCGGAACTGTGTCGAGGACACCGGGTTCCCGAGTTCCGCCGACGACAGTGCCGCCATCACTGGATTTCCGGGTGCGTTAGCCAACTGTTGGGAGAGAAAATGCCACAGGGCACGTACTAGCCCCTCGGAATTGCAACAACCCAGCTTCCGTCCTTGTTCTGGCGGGTAATCGTGACATCGCAATCATTAGCGACGATGACGAGCTGACCTGTAAAGTCACGGCAAATGGTTAGAATGGGGCAGTTTCAAGGTTGCGGGCTCCTGAGGCTCGGGCTCACCTCGATTTGGAATCACGGCAGGATCGTCAAACCCGAAGCCCGAGCAGTTGACGACGGCCGCAATGCCACGAAACTCGGGCATGTCAAAGACCTCCTGTGGGCACTGAAGCACCTTCTTCTGGATCTTGCCGCCAAGGCGGGCAAAGTTACGGAGAAGGAAAGCGCAATACATCATTGGGTTTAGACAAAAGGTCTGGTACTCGGCGCCCCATTCCACATTCGCAGGCAGTTCGGTCTTGTCGAGGCGGCGGAATGACTTGTATCCCAGTTCGGCTGCCTTCGCTTCGGTGAGGTCCAAGTATGCCTGGGGAGGGCGCTCTACATATTCAACGCCTTTCATGAATCGAATGCCGGCTTCGGCCTGCTTGCCATCCTTGACCAGTCTTTCCATGTGGCGGAAGGTGAGAAGCGCCATCTCGTGTTCGCGTTTCTCTGTTTCGTTTGTTGGCGGTATGAAGCGGCAGTGAGCGCCGGCCCATGGCGAGGTGTAGTTGATCTGATCCACCGAGATGGTCTCAAAGGGAGCGGGGAAGTCCCTCGCAACAATGGTGACGTGGAACCCCTCTTGAACGAGGTTGAGGCCGGTGCTGATGCCAACGACTCCAGCTCTAATCATCCGGCGTGTTCACGTTAGCAGATCCAGCAAACATGAAAACTGAGAATTAGAGGTCAGGTTGGACGAAGCCAAGAATCAAAATCGAGAGGCAGAGTCCGATCGTCTCTTGCGGGGTCCGAACTCGGACCTGGGGGATACCCACCCGATAACGACAATGTGCTGTCGGATCTCGTCTCTTTTCCCTTCTTGACACTCCATCATGGTGATAATGGTAGCAGGTAGCTCTGAACTACCTGGGCTGTAGGTGGTGGCTCAAGTGCTCATGAACGACCTCTAAAATAGAGAGACAAGAGCCGGGGCCCCGCCGTTGACTTCCATTCGTTACAGGGCAAGAACTGGAACCCTGAACTTGGGTAATCTTGAGAGCCTTGCGAAGATAAATGCAGCCACGCATTTTGGCAATGATTCTGCCCCGCCGTTCCTGGTCTGCCCAATGCTGCGCCACGGACCGGAAAGAACCGACTGGAACAACCTCAACACGCGCAAGCTAGCGGAATGCGGGCTTGTTCGGGGAACGCCTTGCATAAGGTATGCAAATATTCGGCCCAGTTAGGCTTGGGCTCTCTCTCAGCATGTTCGACCACAAAAAGTGACGAATCGCTTTTCATCAACGGGCGGCAGCCTTCTGCAACCCATCCTACACTGAAAGATGAAAGTATCAACTCCAGTCCGCATTTCAGCTGCTATTGAACCCCGCATCGACAAATCCCCACTGGCATCAGCGTGCCCACAAGATCCGTACCGACCACTGCATCCATCATGGGGTCGACATTTACGGACACCACTGAAGAGAAATACTTACTCCTCACACCCGAAGAGCACCTCGAAGATCTTGCTGCCGAGTTTGAGAGGCTGCGAGGTGCCGGAAAGCGCCCAAGCAAAGCCCGGAGCTTCATAAACAAGACGAAACCATTGATTAAACTTTTGGAGAGACACGGCAAGGCTCTCGATGTCGCCTCAAACTTGTCCCCGCAGTTCTTGACCCCGCTGTGGGTTTCTCTCCGGATTATCATGAAGGTACCTTACGTACATGGACTGATGACCTATTCCCATCTGGAAGCCAAAGGCACTGGCTGACGCTTCTTCATCTAGATTGCAACGGGCATCGACGAATACTTTTCTCGTCTAGACGACATCCTGCAGCGCCTGGACGATGTGCTCCCCAGATTTCAGGTCTACGGTGAACTCTTCGCCAATCATGAGAAGGTCCAGGCCGTCATCTTTGAGGTGTACAATGTCGTCACAGCATTCGTCAACGACGCAACAAAGGTTTTCAGGTCAACAGGGCACGTTGTAAAAGATTCCGTCTGGAGAGACTTTGACGGGAAGTTCGAGGGCACCCTGAGCAAGCTTAGGCGACTGAGTGAAAATGTCGAGAAAGAAGCGCGAGCTGCTGAGATGATTGAAGCTAAGCAAGCCCGTGAGGAGGCCAGAGAAGCTCGCGAGGAAGCCAGACAAGCCCGTGAGGAGGCTAGACAGCACCAGGCCGAGGTCTTCCGCCTCACCGCCGAGGTTCGGAGACTTACACATGCCCTTTTAGAAGGCGCAGAAAGTAAGTCGCCAAGTCTACTGCTCATATGACCACACGGAACACATCACTGACAAAGGAGACGCAGTCCCTTCACTGCGTGGAGTGAGAAATTGGTTGCGTGCAAGGCAATGCCATGAGGAGCGAACCTCTCTGGGCTCGAAGCGGCGAGAGTCCTGCCATTGGGTTCTCGAGCAGTCGAGTCTCAGAGAATGGACTCGTCAGGAAGAAACCCAAGTCTTCTGGGTGCATGGTCCTCCCGGCTGCGGCAAGTCCTATATCTATTCGAGATTGTTGGACTACGTCGAGGCGAATCATAGGAGTCCCGTGGTTTACTTCTTGTTTTGCGCGGCAGACAAGGAACGAACCACAGTCTTGGCACTCCTTCGTTCATGGACGTTTCAGCTACTCAAACTGATTTGGAAGTCCAGTGACTACCCAGTGGCGTGGGAACGGGCGAAGAGACACCTGATAGCTAGCGATGGGACCGAAGAAGCCCGGCCGCGCGACGTCCGCGAACTCTTGCTGTCCATCCTGGAGGCGCAGGACACACCGAGTTGCTGCCTCGCCGTCGACGCCATTGACGAGTGTGTGGATAGCGAAGAGTTTGTCCGTTTTATCGACAAAATCCCCAAGCGATTCAAGATTCTAGTCACATCCCAGGATCCCCCCGACATCCAACCTCGTCTCACGCCTTTCTTCAGAACATTGGCCGTCACTCCGGACCTCACACAACAAGATATCAATGACTACATCCACGACGCCGTCGTCAGCCTCCGAACGCCAGACAATAGGCCCCTACCAGACGACATCCAACAGGAGATCAAGCATCATCTCCAAGCCTCAGACGGCATGTTCCTCCTGATCCACCTCATGATCGAGGACATAAAACAGAAGACCACGCTCGAGGAGATCGCCGAGTGCCTCAAAAGGCTCCCCGTCAGCCTGAGCGAGCGGTACGGCCGCATCATGGACGCCATCAACCAACAAGATCCTTCCCACAGCCTCCTCGCCCGCAAGGTCTTCTTCTGGGTCCTCACCATGCGACAGCCCCTCACGGCCAAAGAGTTCTGCGCAGCGCAAGCCGTCCGGCCCGCTGCCGCAGACCGCACACTCATCTACTCCCCCAGGCGCCGCCTCACCCACCCCAACTCGAAATCAGAAATCCAGCGCGTGTGCGGCTCCTTGATTCGTCCGCGTGGCGACGAGGGGCGGCTCTACCCCTTCCACGCCACCGTCAAGGAGTATCTCGCGCAGCACTTGTCGTCCCTCACGGCCGCCATGGCCCAGTATTACGGGCTCCCGAGCGTCACCTCGGCCGACGCCCTCGCCGCGGCCGTCTGCATGCGCTACCTGACATCGGACACGGTTGCTGCCCTGCACGACAAGCTACCCGCTCATGCTGCCGTCCACGTCGACGACACCACCACCGCGCATGGCGACAGCGCCTGGACCGCCCTCGTCGCCGACGACCCGCAGCTCGACTTCCTGCGCTACGCCGTCACGCACTGGTTCCACCACGCGCAGCACATCGGGAACTCGGCCGGCAGCAAAGACGACGAGCTCCTGGATATGGCCGCGGACCTGCTGGACGGCGCGCGTCCCAACGCCGCGGTGGTGTGGCGTCTGTATTGGTTGTTGGCCGGCCCCGAGCGGGCCAGAAGCGCGCCGGGGGGTCAAGGCGGCTGTCCGGCGGGGTTGTCGGGCTTGCACATGGCGGCGTATTTTGGGCTTGCGCGGGTGGTGGAGTATCTGGTACTGAATGGGTTGCTTGATGTTGCGGTGGTGGATGGAGAGGGGAAGACGCCGCTGCAGTGGGCGGCGGAGAGGGGGCATACTGGAGTTGTGAAGGTGTTGATCGACGCTGGGGCGAGCCTGGAAGCGGTTGGGCGGGATGTTGATAGTTGTGGTCTCGTTTTGAGAAGCTAGGTGAGAGCAGAGCAGGAGATTCTAATGTCGGTATCTTTGCTGTATCCCTTTCCTTGGTTGGAAGGTTTTCAAAATGAGACTTCCTCTACAGAACCCATGATCTAATTCGATTCTGTATTCCCCGTCCATCCTATGAATCTAACAAAACGTTGTATCTAGAAGCAACGCTGTCCATCTAATCTATTCTATCTTATTCCGTCTAATCTACCTTTTACGCCCACCCGCCATTCCCATTCCCATCAACACAGCCCCCCATTCACAACCCCGCCCTCAACGTAAACAACACCGCCTGCGCCTTCACCAACACCTCCCCGTCAGGGCCCCTCACCTCCCCCTCAACCCAACACCTCCTCCCGTCCACCTTGGCCAACCGGCCCGTCACCAACACCACGCCCGGCTCCTCCACGCTCCCCGTCCTGACAGGCTTCAAGAACCGCATGTCCAGCTGCCCCGTGGCAATCAGCGCGCCCTGCCGCAGCCCGCCCAGGCGCTGGTTCACATCGACCACGCGCGCGACCGCCTCGTCCACGAGCGTCGTGACGATGCCCCCGTGGCACATGCCCGCCCAGCTGTTGACGCCCGGCCCCAGCGCGGCGAGGGCGTGCACCTCGCGGACGAGCGCGCCGGGCGCGGCCGCGGCGGGCGGCGCGTAGAAGGCGACGTAGGCCGAAATGGCGTCAGAAGTGTTGAGGGTGCGGGAGATGAGGGCGTGGTTGGGGTCGTGGGCCGGGTGGACGACGCGCGAGAGGGACTGGTCGATGTGGAAGTCTGGCGAGGAGGCGAGGAGGGCGGCGCACCAGGGGATGGAGCGGAAGTAGGCGATTTGGGCTGCCGCGGCGTCAGAGTTGGCTTGGGCGAGGTCTAGTTTGGTGTGGGGCCTGGGTGCGGGTGGAGGGGTGAGTTGGGGGGTTGGTGATTGAGACATGGTTTTTGGTGTTGTGGGGATGCCTGGAGACAAGGCTGGGTTGTCGAGGCCAGAAGAGTGCCGTTGAGGAGCAGATAATGAACCAAGGAATCGGATCTTCTGTATGTATTCTGTAAGAGAGGCTGATATAGAGAGTATGGGTTTCTGGACGGGAGGACAGAGGAAACTTATTTATTTACGATTCCTCATGGGAGTCAAGGTGGGACTCGATGCTGCCGTGAAAAAAAAAAAAAAGCAAATGCCGTGATTCCGCATTTTCGCGGTGCTATCGACGGTCGATGTGGATCTCGGCGAGGACAGAGTTTGCGTAACCCAAGCAATAACTGCTGGGGATTGGATGTAGTGTGCGGACTATCCGTTGCTGAGGTGGATGACTGAATCTTACACAGGAGCTGAATACCCCGGCAGAGTGGGTTGCATCATACAGCTGTGAAAAGAGAGCATCATTCCCCAATTCGTCTACCCCGTCTCGAGGCGGCAGCTCCATCGGACAGTCGAGACAGGATTAACTCGTGTTTGGAGTGGGTCAGGGGTCCAAGACTATTGACTTCAGGCTTCAGCTAACCAAAACAACAACGCCAGCTGGCACTATTCACGTCGGCTCCACAACCACTAAGAAAAACACACCTGCGTGTTTTATCGGCATGTATTGTCTGGCTTTTCTCTCTTTGCGTGTTTGAGCAGTTTCCAGGAATCAAGAATGGCACACTATAAACCAGTGGGCCTTCTGATAAGCTCTCATTTCTTTGTGCCCATCCCGCGATTTTTCACTATGCGAATGAATGGTGTTACAGGACGAAACGACGAGTGCCCCAGTCTAGTTTACTTTTATTTCAGCTTGTAGTTGTCCCCAAACCTTTGCCTGGTTCAAATATTATCTTGTTACCTTGCACTTCGTAGACACGCTTCGGATGGTTTGGCTTGGCACTCTTTTCTCTGACTCTTCCCCTGTCGATCCCGGTCTAGAAATGGTAATCCTCCTTTCCAAAAATATAAAAACTGCCAGATACGAAGGGCATCAACCTTTCCTCTTCGAACACATTGGAAAAGCCAGCTGGTGTCTAGAGCCAGATGACTCGTCTCAACATGAGAAGAGTTGCAACAAAGGCGTGTTAGAGCTGCATAAACCAGCTGGAATGTCACAATGCTTACCATAAGAAAAAGGAAGAGAAACGGATACGGCTTTCGATAGGTTTACAGTTATCAAAGTATGACTTTTGTTCGGCCGAACTACTGCAATCACAGGGACACATTGGGAGGGGTGGGTCTGAAGCCACCTCCAGTTTATGATTGCCATTCTCAAGAAGCTGTGTTTGTCGACGGGTTGAGAACGGATAAATGAGGAGACAGTGATGAGGTAGCGAACGCATCTGAGCACCAGCACGACATGAGTATACATGCTACCAATTCTTCCTGTTCATCGTGGAATCAAGGACCTGGCCTCCGTGTGAATCGTCTATGAACAGAGTGAACTAAGGCGCGCAACATTCTATCTTCGTCGGGCAGTATATGCTGCCAAGTGAGAAGTCCGCTTTCCCTGTTTCGATACTGTACGCCTACATGATGAAAAGTGGGCTCTGCTTTTAGCTCTGCGAGTTCATTCTTGTCTATGTGCAGATGCGGCTGGCAATACCCCTCGTTCGTACCGTCGTCTTACATTGCTACAACCGCAGCCCTGCCCGCCACAGCACGCTACACAAGAATCTAAGCCATCCAATGAGCGGGTTGACCCAGTACGTGAGAGCCTTCTCCTCGTCCCGAATCTGGCGTGGATGTGGAGGGGGAACAGATAAATACCATCCACATTCAAGGAATCTCGAGTCAGTTACCACCACCTCAATGCTTTGCTGAAACGAAATCCCTCGCGAAGTCAGAGACCTGCAATGCCGGCAATGGTCAGGTAACTCCAATGATATGGAGCCGATCTCATCCAGCTCTCCACAATCCATGTCGGGGAGGATTAAACCATTTGACGTGCACATCCTCTCGGTACAGAAACGTGAACCCTGGAATCTCTGCCGGGTCCGGCCTGGGAAATACATGCGTTATTTCGAGCGGCATAGCTGCGAATTTCTGACGTTGAGGTTCCAGAGACCCGAGGATGTCTTTCTGTTTAGAAACGTTTCTTAGAGTTCAAGTGAAAGCTCTGGGCATCTAGCTGCCTTCGCCTTTGTCCAGCTCCAGTTCAGTGCCGCATTCAACGCAACCACTAGACCCGGTATCAGCATCATATTAAAGACGACCATCGGACGTGAGGCCTGCACCGGACCCGAGAAGCGTGCCGGATCTGGTGGCATCTTCGGACGTGTTAGAGTTTTACACACCGTGGGTGGACCCCAGGTCAAGACCCGAGAGCTACACACCAAGTTTTCCAGACGGACTCACCGTATCCGAGGGCCCATATGCATGTAACTTATCCGAATAGAGCGTCGGCTCCAGGGAGGCAGCCGATTGGGTGGCTAGGAAACTCCCAAGCTCCTACCACCGTCACCGTGAACGAAGAGCTCCGGGATCGAACGGGCCTCCGGGATGACGGCTGGTGGACGAGCTTGAGAACATGGGATTCAGTTCATGGGCAACCAGAATTGGGATTCTTGCACAGCTCCAGGGAATAGGCCCCTTCATTGCGGCGCGGAAGGAACACCGCAACGGCGTCACAAACTGGCGCAAAGCCCTACAACCCCCCTCCATCCCTCCGCCGGCAAAAGCCTTAGCTACCGTATAAACCCGATGTAAAGAAATCTTATCACTGACGCCACTTTCCTGATGTAACTCGCCGACGCAATGTCGAGAAAGCAACTCTATCAATGCCGTTTCGGCCCAAGAAGGTCAGTTTGCCTGGTCCTTGCAGCCTGGACAATGGGAGTCCCGTGGTCGAGACCACAACTCCGGCCAGTTCGCAGAAGCGAGGTGAGTAGATGAATAGGCCCAGGGCGGCTAGCGACGGGATTGAGCTTATACCAAGATTCAGGAGCGTCGGCGTGTCACGAGTCCACGACCAGATGTTCCGAGGGGATGGCTGGCCCATGAGGAGTACGAGCAACGGAGGAGCAGAATGTTGACTAAAGGATCAAGGAGGGGTCTCACTAAGCCGTGTTCTCTCTAGCTCTGTTGGATTACTGTCCTGACAAACAACATTGCGCTCCTTCGGCTCCTAAAAGGCATTCCCCACACTAGCGCTCCTTCCGGAGTAAAGCAGCCGTGGCAAAATCCAGCCAGTCAATTTCTCCCGATCCTCGGATGCGACCCCTGATCTATGAAGGCTGAGAAGCTGAAGGATCATGCAAACCTTCAAGACAGCACATAATTCTCTCATTGCTAGCACCAAGCAGCACGAGAGTCGAGAGATGCAACGATGACGGCAGGATGGGATTGCAAAACGAACGTGCGTGGCCGTATCATACCTACTCCCGGTGGTCAGCAATAGAGGAACAGCTGATCAACTATAAGCGGCTCATCCCAGGAGGTATACTTTTCTCGGGAGATAAATAACGGCTTGGGTGCAGCACCGTTCGGTATCTGGCTTGCACTCAAGGCCCCTAAACTATATACTCTCAAGTTTGCTCAAATATCTCAATGAGACCTTCTACGTGTCTGAGACTTTCGGCTGGACGGGTGCTAAGGACCGCGGCTGCAGCTTGCTCCGCTGCACCTAACCCTTCCCTAGTTAAGTCTAGTACCTATCATCGACATCCACGACCTTGGGATGTATCAGCAACACAAACTCGTCTCATACCATACAAGATGGCTTTCAACGAGGTTTTCCAGTACTCTACCGTTTCCGCCCTCATGGACGGTGTCGCCTCGGACGGCACACTACTCAAACACATCCTTGCCCACGGCGACCACGGCATTGGCACGTTCCTCAACATGGAAGGCGAGATGATTGTACTTGACGGCCACGTCTTCCAAGTAAAGGGTGACGGGTCAGTCATCTACGCTGATCCAGAGGAGACCGTTGTGCCCTTCGCCACTGTAACACGCTTCCGGCCGGCGCTCACCACGAGGCGAACGATGACGGGCAAGTGGGGGCTAAAGGAGCTGCTCACGGATCTGTTTCCTAAGGCGAAAAATCACTTCCTGGTCGTGAGGGTGGACGGCCTCTTCAAGACAATCACCCTCAGAACTGTATACGGCCAGTGCAGACCGAGGGAGGGGTTGGTGGATGTCTGCACTCGGCGGACGACGGAGACGTTGAAGCAGGTCAAGGGCACCATTGTTGGGTTCAGGTGCCCGGAATTTGCGAATGGGCTGAATATTGCAGGGGACCACTTCCATTTCATTACCGAAGACAGGCAACGAGGAGGGCACGTTCTGTCGTTTGATACAGAACATGATGTAGAGATTGCCGCTGCGGAGATGGTCAAATACCACCTGGAGTTGCCGGCTGACGACGACGAATTCAACGAGGCCGGGCTGAAGCAACAACCGGAACCTAGTTTGTTCGCGAAGTAATATATTCTCAATCTCGGGGGCTAGAGCTATCGTCAGATTTCAGCTTTAATACCAAACAAACCACAAACCTATCTCTACAAGCAAACAAGGAGATAGGGTGTCGCAAACTCGACCATTCTCTCCTCTCTGTTCTTATGTCAAAACAACTTTGAGCAAGTTTGTTGAGGCAGAATTTCCGATCTCGGACCAGGACGAGAGTTGCTTTTTGCCCTACTTGAAGCATCGTCGGCTTGCCTTGCTCGCTTTATTCATCCGGATATGCAGATGGCAAAGAATCTGGAAAGTTCATTGGGTGGAAGGGCGCTTCTGGTGGCGGAAACCCCTCTCTTCTGCTGACTGCAGATGGATCTAATCTCACTCAGGTAGTTCGGGAAGCAACATGAAACGTCATCGGCCACACACCGAATATGTTTGTTCGGCAAGTCAGATCCATTGTCATTGTCTGGCTGCAAGAGTTGTTTGCGGCGGCTTCCTCCGGGCTGGCAAAACACATCTTATTATATTCGGCGCAGAAAGTCAGGGAGGTGAGACGTTCATCTAACGTTCGGATGTACACACTTGAAGTGTATGGGGTAGAATTCAAACTGTCAACTTAGGCGTCTCGTCTCCTGAGGTGCTTTATCTGTACTTGATCCTGATCCCAAACCATGCCTCCTCTCATGTCTTCATTTCTGGAACGTGGTTGGGTAGTCATCCCATACCTCCTTATATCTGAAGCAAGCCTCGTGTATCCCGCGGACCGACTCCGGCTTGGAGGCCTCTGGAGGGTCAACGAATGATCCCTTGAGAGAGATCTTGACCTTGTGCATGCGTTCCGCGGTTGATGTGACTGAAACCTTGACAAGTCGGACAGCAAGGGCCGCATCTGCTGACCCCTCCTTACGCCCGGGCCGCCTTTGGCGGTGCTCTAAGGCAGCCATGGTGGGCAAGACTTTGCCGCTGATAACTATGGCGCGTATCGCTTGCCCAAGACGTGCCAAGAAACGCGGATAGTGCATTTCCGTTTCCTGGGAGAGCAGATGTTCCAGGTCTCCGATACGGTCCCCGGTGCGTGTCGATGGAGCACATCCGCTGGACCAGCGTGAGCGAGGTGGAGGGTGAAGAGCGACCCAGGCACCAAGCTGGGGTGCCGCTCTACCGTCAACGTTCTGAGATGTACCCGTGCGGTTGTTCTGCGGCATGAGTCCGCATAAAACCACCAAAGGGTAATCCGGGCGCTCGGAGAAAATGATGTAGAGTATGCCGGTGAAGTATTCGTAGCCCTCGGTCAGGAAGACAGATTCGACAGGGTCCCAGTAAGATGGTCGCAGTAAGCCTGGGTCTCGGCTGGCGTTCGGAAGGCTGGGGTTGCGCGTCACCAATTCGCACGTCACCCCTGGTGGCGTCACCACCTCAAACTTAAATGCTTCATGGAGGCGCCCGCGCAGACGTCTCGACTCGACCGGGCTGATGACCCGAGGGACATGTACCGGTCTCATAAATGGATCCCAGCGGCTTGAAGTATCGGAAGGTGGACTAGTGGTGGCCTCGTCGTCGTCGACAAAGACGGTGTCTGCGCAGTGTCGGACGAAGCCGGAGGATGTCTTGACGAGACGGATGGCAATCATGCCGAAGCGGCCCTTTGGGCGCTGGACTGCAGCATCCCGGCAGTAGAGATGCATCAGGTAGTCCTTCTCAGTGGTGTCCATCTTGAGCGAAGTCTGGAATTCAACGCCCCGGTTCGTGATGGAGAAGAGATGGGCGTCGTGGCGGAGCGGATCAGCTATGAGTTCCAGCCGGCGACACGAAGAGAAATGCTCAGGAGACGGGGCCAGAACACCATAGTAGTCTTGAATCAAGCTCGGATTGAGCTCGTACTGAGACCACGCAAAGAGAGACAGGTCGTTCGTTGACTGGGCGATGGCTTCTTGTAGTCGGATGAAGGCCTTGGCGCCTTCGCCGTAGATCAGAGGGAGATTGACACCAAAGATGCCCAGCAGACAATACGCAATGTCCTCCGGTCGTGTCGTCTTTCTCCTGGCAGCCCAGGACATTCTCCGGGCCACCGGGATGGTCGACAATTCCTCGCTGTTGGCAAGCACGGACACGTCGATGTCGGTGATGTGGCTGAGGTCGTACTGCAAATCTGCCTTCGTGCCTCGAAATGCCCAGCTGCCGTCGTAAAACATGACTACCTTGGGTGCGATCAGTTCCTGCAAGGTCCAGCCCCGGCTGAACCACAGACACCGGCCCAAACAGGCTCGCAGCTGGTCTTTTGCCAGGGCAGATGCCGCGTCTCCGTTCGTACTTGCGGGCAAATCAGAGAGGTAGGCGTAACACCGCGCTGCCTTTTTGTACCACTGGAACATGGAGTTGATGGCCTCGGTCAACTCTGCGCTGCTGCTCTTGTCGATACAGCAGGTGTCGATCCATACGTAGAATAGGCCATGGCTCTCCGCGCGATCACAGGTTCTCACAATCTTGTACCACTGGCTCTTTGCCCTAGCGACGTTGAGATCCTTCATATCATCGAACGTGACTTCTCCCGTTTTGCTCCACGTGTGCGACAAGATGGCGTACGGGTAGTCATCCGGCCCATTCACCTCGACGAGGCTGCAATCGCGGACATCGATGAGCCTCATGGTAGTTGTGGGATGGCGAAGTCGCCCTTGGCACGTCCTTGAGATAGACGAGACTCGATTTCAGTATGGCCGCTTGCGGTGCGATGAGGTTGTGATATCTCCAGGTTTGGCGTCACTTCTCCCGAAACCCCGCGCAGAGCCTTGCGAGGTCCAGCGTCTTTTCAGCTCCGAAAAGCCGCCAGAGGTTTGGTAATCAATCGGAGAGATTCCCAGCCAATAAGAAGCTTGTTTCAGAAAAAGGAAATACTTGGTAATCGAACACTGAAATCGCTTTTGGTTTCCTATCAAGAGAGATGATTCGAAATTAGAGGGTATATGCTATATGTAGGTAACTACATGAATTTGGTTCGCAGAAATACAATTATACACAGGCTGATCCTTAGAGAATGAACCTCTTTGATATAGAAGGGTTTTCGTCGTGCTTTTGGCAAAGGGAGCGCGCACTCGTTTGATGCCGAATGTGGACCTTGCGGCATCGGAGCCGAACTCACCTACACTCTGTTGCCTGCAGTGTTGTACGGAGACAGGAACATCACTCTCAGCCATGGTCGAGTTGCTGTTTTGGAAGACCGTTTTGCGGAGCTCGTCTTATGTCTCAGTTGGAAGATAACGTTGCTGAGAGACGCAGCATTGTGGTTCTTGCGAGTCATTTACTTCGGTCACGCGAGACTGCACGAGTACAGGTCAAATCCCTCCTCCCCTCGGTTGATCCTGCAAAGATGCTCAATTGGTGGAGACTCCTCGCAAGGCCAGTCACCATTATCCGAACGCTGATCAACATCACGAAACTGTTTCCACACTTTGGCACCGTCCGATTCCCGGGCGTTGAAGATCAGCAGTCCGCTCGAGTACAAACTGTACGGACGAGAGGGGTTTCGACTATCTGGGTGGACCGGGAGTTTGGTTGCCCTGTGAAAAGAATTCCAGACATTGCAAGTGTGCTATTGGGGGCTGATGTGTGGCTATGTTCTGTGAGGGAGACGGAAATGGAGCGCAAGAGTGTTGAAGAAGACTTCGAGGAGGGCACGGGCGACGGCTGGGAGAACCCATTTGTGGGGGTGCTATCACGGGTTGTTGACAGTAATGTCTGAGGGCGGCGATGGGGTGACTTGTCAGCCGGGCGCTCAGAACTCAGGAGAGGGGCAATCCTGATGCGAGATGACGGACTTGACTTGGATACGGAGTTGGCCGAGTTTCTGTGCGGGTACTCTGAGGAAGTGTTGAAGCCCTTGTTTGGGGGATTTGACCGAGGTGACGTCTCTTCCTCCGCTATTCTCGCAGAGATATCCAAGGAGAGAATGGAAGCCTGGATGACAAAACACAAGAAACAACGGGCAGAAGAGGCCACCACCACAGCTTGAGAAGTCTAGTCAACGTGGTGGGACTCGTAATCAAAGACAGTCGACGCGGACATATAATTAAGCTACTCTCCAATTAGCTCTCCTTTTCCTTTACCGTTGACTAGGTATGGGGAGGTTGTCTTATTGGATACAAGAACATGTCTGTACGAAGAACTTCAGGAGCAGCTGCGCAAATGACGGCGTTTTTATTTTAATCCTTCGCTCTTGAACTCCATTATTCTACTCTTTTTGTACAAATACTTAAGTAGATCTTCAAATACACCAGCTCATTTTAATCGAGTAACCATCCCAGAGGGTGTGTTTAGCAATACATACCGTATGTAAGGGATTCTACAGAGCCCGAATAGGTAGGTTTGGCACTGTCCAGCTGAGCTTGAGCGGTTGGGAACCGAGGCTGAGACACAGTTATCTTCAGATATCTATCATTCTTCTAATAGCTAGGTACACATCTCGCAACAAGATACATTACACAAGGTACTACTGAATAGGTGATCGACAGTGTGGATCGCAGTTGATGCCTTAGGCTGACTCGTACGGCTTCGACCCCGCGTTCGTTAAACCTCCAGGTTGTTTCCGTGGTATCCTGCTACTTTCTACAGCTCAACTCCGCCGCTTTTTTCCTTTAGAGATTCACATACCCAGCCACTAATATTTCACCCACAAAGATCAATAGACCCTTGTTACCGTTGAAGAAGCTTCTGTCGCAAAACGTTTGCAAGTCACAGGTATGTTCGGAATCACCCCCAAAGATGGCCAAGCTAAACGAGAGTAGAATTGGCGATGAAGAACACCCTGCCAAATGAGGTGCAACTCTACCTTGGCGAAATCGTCAAGCGTCTCACCGGCCATCTGAAAGACCAGCTCGTCGGCGTATATCTTTTTGGTTCAGCCAGCTATGACGCATACGAGCCAGGCGTTAGCGACCTCGACGTGCAGGCAGTCGTCAAAAGCCCGCTCAAACCCGATGAAAAGCAGGCAATCATCTCCCTCTTGAGCCAAGATGCTTTGCCTTGCCCGGCCACCAAACTCGAGTTCGTCGTCTATGCTCAAAGCTCCGTAAACCCAGCCAACCGCCACCCCCGTTTCGAACTCAACCTGAACACTGGGCCTCACCAATCCGATCACATCAGTCTTGACCCCGCCAATGAGTCGAGCCACTGGTTTCTGCTCGACATTGCCATGGGTCGCCAACTTGGTCGCTGCTTGCACGGTTCTGCCGTGACCGAGGCTTTTGGGGCCATTCCCCGCCGCTGGGTCCTCGAGGGCATGGCCGACTCGCTCGAATGGCACCAAAGAAACGAAGCCAATTCATCAAACAGCGTGCTCAACACTTGCCGAACCTGGCAGTTCATTGCTACAGGAGACTTTTCCTCGAAGTTGAACGGGGCCAAGTGGGCTATGAAGCAAAAGAATTGTCCAGCCGTGGTCGAACGCGCCATTGCGGCCCGCAAAACCGGGGATAAACTTCTCGCTGCCGAAGTGATGGAACTCTATGATATAGTTGTCAAGGCCAATCGCGACAAGCTCGAGACTGAGGTTCACTGAGCACTGAGCTGTGTATTTGTAGCAGGTGAGAAGCATACAGCAAGGGACGGGCACCGGAGGCGAGGGCTCGTTATCTACCCTCCTACATTACGATGAGGGAACTGTGTCCAGATCAACTTCTGTTATTCTGTCGGGTTTTTGTATAGCCAGTTGTTGCACTTCCCCATAGCGTTGGGGGTACCCGTTCTCCCTCAGTCTTCAGCTCTCGTCCTTGTCATCCCAAGCATGAGTGCAACGGGACCTTCGTCAGATCCAGTTTTCTGTGGTGTGATGGACATTTCCCCATGTGCTAAGGGAACAGAACTGCCGAGGCCTCTGCAGAGCACGTCCCAGTCGTCCCCATAAGGCAGCTTAGGTGGGCTGTCCTCCTTCATCTTGCAAGGTATCGGCTCGCTCCTACACCATGTCAACCCGACTTAGGGCCAGAGTTACAACCTATGCAGACAGCAAGGTTTGTCGCACGTGAACCCTCCTTGATATTCGATGCAGCAGTCCATCAAGCAATGCTGAGAAGATAACTTGTGTCTTGCGGAATGAATACTAGGTACATTGAGCTCCACAAAACCCTTCATTCCTTCCAGGTCTTCGTACTCGTGACAGAAAAGTCCAGCGTCGCGAGGTTCTTAGACGTAGTAGTATCTCTTGGAGCAGCTGTGGAAGTTGTATTTGGCTCCATTGGTACCGTCATCCTTGAACCCAGCAAAGGTCTTGAAGCCATTGGAACCGGTCCTGTTTGTGATGTGCACAGTCAGTCGTCGACGGTTTGGGATGATGACGGGGTCATAACAAAAATAGGTACTCACCCGACGTAGGAGTAGGCCGGCAGGGACCCAACACTGGTCGGAATGTTCCAGGTGAAGGTCACGCCCGAGCCCGGGAATGTGCAACTCTGCTCGGTACCCGACGCCCACTGGTGGAACTCTCCGTTGGTCGAAGTCGACACGATGCAGGTATCGTCGTTGGGAATGGTGTGATTCACGTCACTGCAATCCGCGTCGTTGGCGCAATACTAGACACGAAGATAGCAGGGCGTCAGTCTCAGGCCATTTCGGACTTAAAATCCGTTAACGCACCACAGCGACGGAGACGTAAGGGTAGGGCCATGCGTCTCCGGAAAGAGGTGAGCAGTTGAAGAGGTGCACTCCTTCACCGAGGACACCGCGAGCGAGAAGAACTGCGCCGGTAATGAGCTTAAGGCTGAGCATTCTGGGCTTCTGTTTCTGTGTTGTCTGTGATGTAAACTCATTTCCCTTGGACATCTGGCAAACAGAACAAGATATAAACTCGAATACCTACGTACCTGCAGGAACAGTATGGTTACATTGTCTCCAGGCTGCCGGCAACGCGACGGGACGCTTACTCACGACTACCTGCATGCCCTCTCAGCCATTTCACACTTGGAGAAGCAGCATTGGCGGACATTGAGTGGCGTTTCTTACGCGACCTCCAGAATCCTTAGTTCGCACCGAAGAGGCGCAGCCCGAGCTGACCTCAAGCCGTCTGTCATGCCTGATTCAAAAAGACAGGGTGTTTACAAAATGAGAGCAGTGATTGCTCAGCCGGGTTCCGAGTTGAGGCCTTGCGCTCACCCCTGAGCTTACATGCACACACGGCTCACTCCATTGGCGGGAGGGCAGCGTTGTAGCTCTCTCACGGCCCATACGACATACTAGGATTTGGACGAGTTTCTCCAGTGAAGGCTGCCGGATCAGTTTGCCCCTGCATGGGAACTTGAAGCCATGAATAAGCCCTCTGCATCCGCTGTGTACTAGCAACCAATGCATATGCGGCTGCCTAGAAGCGGGTATTTGGAGCGGTTCAAGGAGGCGATGAAATTTGGGGAGGTAGGGGGCGTTTGCGCCCATCGGTAGTCGATGCTTTCGTTACTTCACAACAAAGCAGCAGAGAAGAGAAGAGATATTGCAAACCATTACCTAGTTACCTGTAGGAAAGAAGTTTCGAGAATGGCCTCAAAATGGCCAAAACATTACCTGGCACATTATACCTCCTAACTGCTCTCGACTCAGAAGGATTGCAATCACGTCAGCTTATACAAAGTTTCTAGTCATGGCGAAACTGTAGGCGAGAACAGTAGCAGGGAATGCTTTAGGAGCCCAATCTTCCGGATCCTGTGCGCTGGATGCCGCCTTAATCAACCATAATAAACTGGGCAGACAAGTGTTTGGCCCATCTAGCTAGCCGCGACGATACGTGGCTGTGACATCAACCTCATTGTTCCATCCGCGTCAGTGGGCCTTGATCTACCACAGTATGTCAGAGTGCGTGAGAAAGGATGTTTGCCATGGTAGGATAGGATGGTCTGAGCACTTACCCACCACATCCGCAATCTCCAGCCGGTCCACCAGAGTGTCTTCCCCCCTACATCCAACCTCACAGAGGGTGGATGCCACTACCTGGTTAGCTCAACTGCATTCTTGTTCCGTTGTTCCCTACAATCGCTACTTCTTCATTGAACGCGAGCTTTCTAGGTGCCGTCTTTGGCCAGGGATCCCTTTGTTCATTGCTGCAGAACACGGTTGGGTCGCTGCTTCATAACCATGGTTAGAAACTTGAACGCCATCTACCACCTGGCTTCACAAATACCTACACGAACGTTCAGAGTCAGCACAACACAGTCCTGGCATTCCCAGCATCCCCTCATAACCTCTTTCCGCACCGCGTGTTGACCTTTGTCGTCCACACAAGACACCGCGTGCCACTGACAGCGATGCCTTCCATCACAGAACTGCCTTACGAGATCGCGGCCTCCCAGTATCTTAGGGGGACTCCACCAATTCGGGTTTCTCCTGCCAACCTTACTTTCCTGTCGCCGATCTTATGGCTCGCGTGCAGAAAGCCATGGCATTGAGGGATTGGCTCTCCGCCGCAAGATCACTCCTGCCCTCATCCCTTACTCCGTCGCCTTGATGGAGATGGCGCGTTTGCCTCGCCCCTTCGTTGCCAGTTCGGTCCTCACCTTGCTCAACGAACTCTACATCCAGCCCGCTCGTCTCGCTGGCCGCATGCCGACGTTGCCACCACCTCTCCTTCGAAGGATGGGACACACACATGACGCAATCCACGCCTTCGTCATGGACTTTTCGAACAGCGCCTTGGAGCGCATTGTGCCCCAAGAAACCGCAAGGGGCATCTCCCTATCACCCACCGAGTATTTTCGCTTCTGTCGCTCTTTTTACTGAGTCGAGTTGTTTTATGCACTCTTTCGAGAGGGCGCAATTGAGAAGGAGATGAACCCCTGGTTCTTGTCGAGATATGCGCCTTGGGAAAACGAGCAACTTGGTTCCGTATACGAGTATCTGGATGCAAAGCTTTCCGAAGGTCAGCAAAGCTAACATTGACTAAATGAGAAATCGGATGAGACAGTCTAACTCCTATCTCCTGTCAGCGTCTCTTACGTACTCGCGCATGATGTTCTCTTTGGGGAACTCGAGGTCGATTATCTCACGGCCGCGGAAGACAATCCATGGAGACAAACTCGGGTTGGTGTACCCAATCTTATGAAGCCCCCATTTGCTCCCGCGGCCTTGCTGACGTCCACCACGGCAGCTATCTCACGGTGTCGACTTCATCTACAAGCTAACCATTACCGACTCCTATGACGCCAAACATGCACTGCTGTATTCTGCCCTCGGTTCGGCTTCATGTCGAGGCCAAGTGGACCTGCCCGAGTACCTCCGAGAAGTCCTCAGCAATGCGGACGACCGACCTCTGGAGCAACACTCTGAGAAGGAGTTGCACTCCATCGCGCCCTGTCTTAGTGATCAGCCCGAAGACACAAACCGGGGTCCGTACGAAGCTTGGCGTAAAGCCAACCGGGAGTTGACGCTCGAGGAATCTCTCATGGGCACCGACAATGCCTGGCTCCGTGAAAGAGCGTATGTGTTTTGGGACGAGGATCGCGTGCGGAGCCTCAAGGACGGATTTGGGAAACACCCGGGACACCAGGCTTTTCCCAAGCAAGAATATGAAGATATGATGGATTCGTTTAATGAGAGGTCTAAAATTTGGCTGCATGCAGGCGGAGGCTACTGGAGCAAGGGGGACACCAGCCGAATAGTATGGTCATAGATGCAGTAGAATGCCTTAGGTACCTAGCTCGTTTGACTGGGAAAAAAAAAAATTCGTACAAGGGCATCTCGGTCAAAAGAAGGGCTCAAAGTCCCGAAAGTGTCCATGGCACAAACTGATTTTCCGCAAACCGAGAACTCGGGTCAGGTCAAAGGCCAGAGCTCACGAGCGCCAAGGTAGAATGTAACCAACGTGCGGTCTCCGAACCACTGAGGACAAAGTCTTGTTATGCACCAAACTCGATACCTGTACCCAAAGCACTGGTCCGACCTACACCTTCATGGTCATGAGTTCCACCATCGAGTCCACCGACCCAAACGCCGCCCTCAGCCCCACATCCACGGCCCTCTTGTACCGCAGCAAGAGGAAGATGCCGCCCGCCAGAACCGGCGCGCCGACCAGCCCAACAAAGCCCCTGACCAGCATCTTGCCCTGGTGCTCGCTGCGCGCCACCACCTCCGAGTACCGCTCATTCCCAAACGACACGCGCGCGTACTTTGTCTGCCAGCCCAGCGACGGCAGGTACTTGGACAGGGCCTCCTCGAGGAACTTGCGCAGCCTGTACACGGGCGACAGCACCGACGCGCGCATCTCGACGTAGTTTTGCAGCGCCAGGTCGTTGATGGCGTGCGCGTCGGGGATGCGCACGGCCGTGTACTCGGCGAGGGCGCGCTCGCGGGACGCGGACGGGTCCGCGCCGGCGCTCAGCTCGTCCATGCGGGCGTGCTTGTCGAGGATGTCGAAGAGGATGCGCACGTCCTCGAGCCCGGCGTTCATCCCCTGGCCGTAGAAGGGCACCATGGCGTGGGCGGCGTCGCCGAGGATGACGACCGAGGAGCCGTAGTGGTAGGGGTTGCACTTGATGCTGATGAGCGGGAGGTGCGGGTTGCGGTGGAACGAGGCGATGAGCTCGGCGGGCGGGATCAGGGCAGTCACGCCGGGGAAGTGCTTGTCGAAGAAGGGCGGGATGACGGCGCCGGTGGGGTCGGATTCGAGGTGCTCGAAGAGCGAGGCGGGAGCAAAGAGGGTGCAAGTAAAGGTCCCGTCCTGTGACAGTTAGTTTTATTGTGGCCGCAACACAGGTATGGGGCGGGAACTGCGTACGTCGCTAGGGATGGCGATAAACATAAACTCCTTGCCGGGCCAGATGTGGAGGTGGTTAGGAGATATCAAAAACTTGGAATACAAGCTGGCGTCCGGGGCAGTCGTCTTGGGCTGGATCTGAAACTCGCACCACATGGCGTCGATGTACACTTGCTGATAATCCATGCGGGTGTATTTCATCAGGTGGTACCTGACAGCTGAGTGGGCGCCGTCAGCGCCGAGCATGAGGTCGAAATCGACCTCGACCTCGCGTGACTGTTGCCCTTCAGTGGCTGCGCCATTACCACGAACCTCGAACCAAGCCTTGTTCTTTCTAAAGTCTGCTCCTGTGAGTTTGTGGTTGAAGAAGAAGGTCACGTTTGGCATCTCCTCCAAGATGTCAAGCAGGCGCTTGTTGAGACCGCCACGGTCAATGGCGAGGATGGACTGTGACTGACGTCAGCTTCAGGTTTGAAAGCCTGTGGAGGACAAGGCGCTTACCCGCCCGTGAACATCATAATCTTGGGATTCCTCGTAGAGCGCGCCATTTGCCCGTCTTCCATGGATCATACGGCCGCGCATCGGGATGGTGGCGCCCATAACATGCTCGATGAGTTTTGGTTGGCCCGCATGGCGCATGGCATTGATGCCACGTTCGGAGAGAGCCAGGTTAATCGACTTTGTAAAGTTGAGTGGCGTGGTCGAGGGATCCCGAAGATCTGTTGGTAGACATGGCGTCAATATTGGCCAAAGCCAGCCACACAAGGTTGGTCGAGGTATGACTCGAAATGTTGACGGAGCTTCAAAGACCTGCGAGAAGAGTCAAAAGACTCACCACTGCGCAGCTCATAAATCTCAACATCATCGCCTCGGTTCGCGGCATACAGCGCGGCAAGAGAGCCGACCGGGCCAGCCCCAATGACGACAATCTTCTGCCTCTTCGCCATTGTGAATTTGCATGAGGGAATTGCAATGATTTTTTTTACGAGACAGTGAGTTGGAATTGGGGGTTGAATCCAACCCAGAGAGACTCAAGGGTCCAGTTTGTGCCGTCTGCATGGGCTGATCCTGGCCCGCTGTAACGCGGGCGGCTAGGATCGGACGGGGCCAGGCTTCCGGGATGCTCGGCTTGGCACACTGAGGAAAAAGCCACATCCGGCTGCCTGCTGGGCCGGTTTCAACGCCACAGCCCGCCGCAGGCCAAAAATATTCCCCCAGAGCTCAGCAACCTGTGCCTCATCACCAACTGCTGTTGGCAAGCCGACTGTTCCTTCCAGGTTCTTGTTTGGAAGAGATAACCGCGGTTTCTGCGCAAAGACATCCGCCGCGCCCACAAACCGAGCACAACGCCATTTTCTGTGCGATACTTTGGAACACGAGCCTCCCCAATTGCTGCCCCTCCTCTTCTCGCCAACCCCTCGCAACACCATGGCCGAAGAACCACCCGCGAAGAAGACGTGCCTCGGCGTCGACTGCGAAAACGAAGCCAGCTCCCTCCAGTGCCCGAAATGTCTCAGCTTAGGCATCAAAGACAGCTACTTCTGCTCCCAGGAATGCTTCAAGAAGAACTGGGTAGGCTCCCTCGTTGGCTCACGCCATTCGCCATTTGGAGACAGTCTACTGACGGACATGTCGCCAGGCTACGCATAAGAACAGCCACAAGCAAGAGAACAGTATTTTGAGCCACATCTTCCCACCCAAGGTCGTCTCTAAACCAGATCCAGAAACCGGCTACTTCAACCCATTCCCGACCTTCAACTTCACCGGTTCTTTGCGCCCCGTGTACCCGCTCTCCGCGAAGCGCGAGGTTCCCAAGTCGATCCCGCACCCCGACTACGCCGAAGATGGCATTCCCAAGCTCGGCAGGGCACTCGTGAGGTCCAACAAGATCACCCAGCTGGATGCCAAGGCTCAGGATGGCATGCGCAAGGTGTGCCGGCTGGCGAGAGAGGTGCTGGACATCGCAGCGGCCGCGATTCGGCCGGGCATCACAACGGATGAGATTGACGAGATTGTCCACAAGGCTTGCATTGAGAGAAACGTGAGGACACCTGGGTGTGCTCTTTGCGTTGGTTGAGCATGACGCTGACGTTTGTGTGCAGTCGTATCCCTCACCCCTGAACTACAACCATTTCCCCAAGTCGGTATGCACCTCAGTCAACGAGGTCATCTGCCACGGGATACCCGACAAGCGCATTTTGCTCGACGGCGACATTGTCAATCTGGACGTAACGCTGTACCATGAGGGCTACCATGGCGACCTCAACGAGACATACTACGTCGGCGACCGGTCCAAGGCTGATCCCGACACGGTCCGCGTCGTCGAGACTGCGCGCGAGTGTCTCGAGGAGGCCATCAAGATGGTCAAGCCCGGCACGTTGTTCCGCGAGTTCGGCAACGCGATTGAGGCCCACGCCAAGGCAAGGAACTGCAGCGTCATCCGCACCTACGTCGGCCATGGCATCAACAGCATCTTCCACTGCCCTCCCAACATCCCGCACTACGCGAAGAACAAGGCGGTTGGCGAGTGCAAGCCCGGCATGACCTTCACCATCGAGCCCATGATCGCGCTCGGCAAGTACCGGGACGTGACGTGGCCCGATAACTGGACCAGCACGACGATTGACGGGAAGAAGACGGCCCAGTTTGGTAAGTTATCTGGGCTATTCAACACTCGAACATCACTAACACATCTGCAGAGCATACGCTGCTGGTGACCGAGACAGGCGTAGAGATCCTGACGGCCCGGAAGGCGGATTCTCCCGGCGGCCCGATCCCCATACCATCGACAGCCAACGGTACTAACTAGGAGTTGACAGCTAGTAGAGGCCATCAACCGTCTGCAGTGCCGCCGGGTGCGGCAGGTTTCATGATACCCAGCAGCGTCTTGGCGTGATCGTGGACGAAAATGATGGCATTTCTCCTTGGAAGTTCATCTCCATATGTGTGAAGCACCCTCGTTCTCTCTTTGACCCTGGTGTTGGTATGCACCTTAAAGTTGTGAGAAGTGGATGTTTGGGTTGGCAAAATGATGCCCGTGATGCTGGGTTCCCTTGAATATCTAAGCCGTGCTTGAATTCCGGCTGTTCCTCTGGCTTCAGTGACCTCAACCAGTCGAGTCCCGCTCCCCACTTAGCCTTCTGCCCCTCACCAAGTCCCGGCCCGGCACAAGGGGATGCGGAAGCTTGGACCACCCGAAAAACCAGCCGTCCAGACGCGCCCCACTTCCACCATGCTGGGCCCGCTGCCAACCACCAACCACCCACCAAGTTAAGAATCCTATCCACAGCCTCTCACCACGTGTGTCGAGCTTCACTTCGCATCTTCCACCTTTCATCCGCACACGCACGCGAGCGAAATTTCATCTCCTCCTTCTCGCGCAGCTTCTTCATCCCTCGAAATTCTTCCAACTCGTCGCCAGGAACAGAAAACTCGCAATCCGGTCGCCGTGGTTAAGCCGATCGCGACATCGCAAGGAACAATCAACGTCGTCATTCTGTGCATCGCATAACGCAAGCCGTACGTTGCGCGCCCGCGAAGATTCTCAATACGTGTCGGGAACGGGCCAGTCCTAACAACTTCCACGATACAGTTCTGATATCGCCAAAATGTCGGGCGAGGCGTGGTTATACCTCTTTGCCGTCATCATAAATGCGGTCAACCTCTTCCTCCAGGTGTTCTTCACCATCATGTACAGCGATCTGGAATGGTACGAAACGCCCCGATACAGGACACAAACATGCGGATGGACATTGGAGATGGCGCGAGACAAGGCAGCTCAAGAGTTTTGGGCTCGCTGGCTCTGCTACGTCATCGCCGCTGCTGCCTGCTCCCCTTCTTGACGCGATAAAGCTGACCTCGTATGGCGCACAGCGACTACATCAACCCTATCGACCTCTGCAACCGCCTCAACACGTACATCATCCCCGAAGTCGCCGTCCATGGATTCTTGACGTTCTTGTTCCTGATCAACGGATACTGGGTTCCGTTGATCCTCAACCTGCCTCTGCTTGGATGGAACGTGAAGAAGTACGTCGACACGGGAACTGCCAGACACCTAAACTCGGGCGCTAACCGCATGCAGGATCGTCGACAACACACATCTCCTGGATGCCACAGAGATCTTCCGGAAGCTCAACGTCCACAAGAAGGTGAGGAGGCCGTAGCCATTCCGAGATCGGAGACAGCGGAGCTAACAGGCGCGTGTACAGGAATCCTTCACCAAGCTCGGCTTCCATCTCGTCCTCTTCTTCTTCTACCTGTACAGCATGATCGTCGCCCTGATCAGGGACGAGGCGCACTAGGCGTCTTCTCGACCGGCCTCGTTCGCCCAGCGGGATTCTTCATGAGGCCGCGGCCATGGAGGAATACCGGTACATAACGGCGACCGAGGGATGCAACGACTCGATCGGCGGCGGGCCCGAGTCGATCTATAGACGGATTCTGGGTGGCGTCGGATGGTCTGTGATGTTGATAATGGCGACATGGGCATGAGCACGACATACACGATGGAGGACGAAGAATATGGTCTGTAATGAACGATTTGGAGCTGGGCTGAGAGAAGCGGACGGGGTTCGACACTCAACGACGGCGTATACCTATGTTGGCATCGGGATCTGGATACGAATATCGCAAACCTAGACATTCCACAGCTTCGGCTAGTGCACGGACACACTACACGGCGGGGTTCACTTTCTCTTTCTGCTGGATTGGCGCAGTCATGGGCGGGATTGCTCTGTGGCGTTGGCTGTTGGTTTCTTAGGTCAATACCTGCCTGTAGGACATACTCTGAATGTCAGGCGGTTAGGTGTAGCAAGAGATGACGCTCGCGAGTTTGTGTTGTTTATTCTCCTAATCTCGAGTCTGAGTCATAGTAGCTACCAGGCTCTCGAAGGCGGTGATTGCTCTGACTCGAAATGAGCAGTGGAACACTCCGCCCAACTAAACCTCAGTCACGGCTGCGTCCTTGGATCTTGGGAGCTTTGATGCAGGCAGACATGTGGCTCGTGCACAACCGCGCCAAGAACCGGGACCTCTCTTGCTTTATCTTATCGTCCAGAATCCCAACCCATAGCACCTATCAATCAACTTTGAGGCTTGCACCCGCGACTGAATCACCGCGACAGCATCACCCGAAACACCACACCACGTCCAACCCAGCCCGACTCAAAACCAACCACCGAGTCCAACAACGATACCAACAACTCAACTCGCCGAAATGGCCGACTTTGGCGACTACCCGCCAAACCTCGCCGTCAAAGACGCTCTCGTCGTCCGCCAGGCCCAAGGCCCCGACCACGCCGTGGTCCCCTACACAGGCGACGACCTTGCCCGCCCACGCCTCGGACCCGCCAATCCCTTTCGCGCCGAATCCTCCTCCTCCTCCGCTTTGGTCCCGGCCTCGACCGCCTCCTCCTCCTCCCTCAAGCGCAAAAATGTCCTCACCGGCACCGCCGCGAGAGACCTTCATCTCGGAACACACGTTCCGCGCAAAACACCGCGCCGTGGAGCGCGCCGGTGCCGGCGTGCCGCAGCGCGCGGTGACGAACCGCGAGCAGAAGGAGGTCAACCGGCGGCTGCGCGCCGGGCGGGAGGGCAAGGGGGACGCGACGGTCGCGGACGGGGAGGGGAGCTACGTCGGTCCGTGGGCGCGGTACCAGAGGGAGAGGTACGAGGTGGTGGAGGTTGGGGAGGACGAAGAGTTGGGGAGCGACGAGGAGTACGAGGTTGTTGAGGAGGAGGACGACGAGGACGAGGTGGTGCCGAGCGGGACGGTGGTGCAGGCGCCTGCGCCGTCGCTGGCGAGGAGGAAAGAGGCGGAGGAGCTGGGCGAGGAGACGTCGGCTTTCTTGGGGTCGAGCGAGTACGACTATCTGGGGCGGACGTACATGCATGTCCCGCAGGACTTGGACATTTCGTTGACCAAGGAGGTGGGGAGCATCACAAACTACATCCCGAAGAAGCTGGTGCATACGTGGCGGCCGCACGGGAAGCCGATCACGGCGCTGCAGCTCTTCCCCAGGTCGAGTCACTTGGGGCTGTCGGGAGCGGCGGATGGGATGGTCAAGATTTGGGATGTCTACAGGGGCAAGGAGGTGCTGCGGTCGTTTGCGGGGCATAACAAGGCGGTCACGGACTTGTCGTTCAACAACGACGGGACGAGGTTTCTGTCGGGCGGGTTCGACCGGCGGATCAGGCTCTGGGATACGGAGACGGGGCAGTGCGTCAACCGGTTCAACTGCGGTAAGACGCCGCATGTCATCAAGTTCAACCCCTCGGCGGAAAACGGGCACGAATTCCTTGCGGGCTTGTCCGACAACAGGATCTTGCAGTATGACAGCCGCGCGAGCAACGAGACAGTGCAGGAATACGATCACCACTTGGGCGCCATCAACACGATCGAGTTTATCGACGAGAACCGCCGGTTCATGTCGACGTCGGACGACCGCTCGCTCAGGGTGTGGGAGTACGGGATTCCGGTCGAGATCAAGACGATCAGGTATGTTTACTTCGGTACCTAGAGGCCGGTGGTTTGTTACTGACTTGCCTAGTGAACCCGACATGTTTGCCCTCACAAAATCCGCTCAACATCCCAGCGGCAAGTACGTCCTCTACCAGTGCAGCGACAATTCCATCGTCGCCTACTCGTCTGGCTCCGACAAGTTCCGTCAGCACCGCAAGAAGGCATGGCGCGGCCACAACACGGCTGGCAGCGCTATCGGGCTCGCATGCAGTCCGGACGGCCAGTTTGTCGTGTCGGGTGACACTGGTGGCAGCGTCTGCTTCTGGGACTTCAAGACGTGCAAGATGTACAACAAGATCACGGTCGACAGCGCCGGTGGGGCCGTCAGTTGCGTTGCGTGGTCGGAGCAGGAGACCAGCAAGGTGTTCACCGCGGGCGCCAAGGGAGAGATCAAGATGTGGGACTAAGCAGCATGGGAATCATTTACAAGGCGTCAGGGGTTGATTGGTAGCTCCAGTCTGTGGCCAGTCGCTCGTGGTTGGTATGGAGCGCTCCCCGGCAGCTACTGTCTCATCCAAGTGCTGATGGTGGAACAGGCGACTGGTGTGAAGAAAATATCCTCAAAATAGAGCACAAGGGTCAAAGCCCGTCATATTTATGGCCTATGCCTCCCGTTCAACGCCCTCGGTCTCCCCGATCCGGAAGACGTACTTCACCGCGCTCGCCTTGCCATCCTTCAGATTCTGCAGCGCCGTCTCGATCCCTGCCAGACCCCCTGGGACCACCTCCGTCCGCTGCGGCTTGAACCACCCCTCCTGCAATCCCCGCGCGAGATACCTGAAGTACACGTACCCAAAATCCTTGGACTCTTGATGCACGCTCCCGACCATGGTGATGCTCTGCTCCACCCCCTCCGGCAACCCCTCCTTCTCCCCGTGCAACACAAAGGTCGCCTTGCCCTTGCCGGCCCCAGCCCGCCGGAACACCTCGCCGATGTTGGTGATGCTGCTCCCCTCCGACACCGCGTCCAGCGCGTGCCCGATTGATTGCCCCCTGAGCGCCTCCACCAGCCCCGCAATCACCGCCTCGTCGCCCTGGCGGTAGTCGAGGACCACGTCGCCCTTGCTGCGGTCGATGAAGCCCTCGACATAGTCGCACGCGCGGCCGGCGACGCACAGCACTGGGTGGATGTTGCTGCGCTGGGCGAGCTGCACGGCGTAGATGCCGACGGCGGAGGCCGCGCCGTAGACGATGAGGGGCGTGGAGCGGCGTGGCTCCGGGGACCAGGGCTGGGGCAGGCCGAGGCGGAGGTGCAGGCCCACTGCCGCGGTCATGGCCGCGAGCGGGATGGCTGCTGCTTCTGTACGTCTTGTCGTCAGCGAGGGGGATCGGACTGGTTACTGAAGAGGAGGGACGGGAGAACAAACCTTCAAAGGTGGTCGTGGCGGGGATGTGGAAGGTCGTGTGCTGCCAGGCGATGGCGTACTCGGCGTAGCTGCCGCCGCGGGTGCGCATCTCGTGGAAGGCGGCTACGCGGTCGCCGGGCTTGAACTCGAAGACATTGGCGCCGACCTTTTCGACGATGCCGGCGATGTCGTCGCCCTCGTTGGTGGTGCAGTCGAAGATGTTGGGAAGCTTCCAGTCCTTGGGGTTGGACCCCGAGACGACAACCTTGATGAGGACTTGATCATCGTTTGGGGTCGGGACGGGCGTGTCCACGATCTGGACTTTGGGTCCTGCGAGGGTGTTAGTGGTGGGGTCTCTCATGGGTTGGAGCAGAGAGGGTTGGGGTTCATGGTTGGCGCTTACCTTTGCTGACAAGCGCTTCCTTCATGATGGCGGTGGGGTCTTATTTGCAGGCTTGTATTTACCGCGACTTCGAAAGTACCCAAACTGGTATTCAGCACCTCGTGGAATTCAACACACAATACAGTGTGCGACAAGCGTGTAAATGGACATCCCAGAATTCCTTTATAGCTCTTCCTAACCGCTGGCTTATCAATCACAGTGGATCTTCGGCCAAATTCCCAGACACCTTCACCCAATATATGACGCCATATCCTGCCAAGTCCCTGAACCGCAACCAACTGCTACCTCCACCGGTACCATAATAGTGCTCCCAGGTAGTACCTTATTTTCCGGTAGTACCTATTCCCGAACTGTAAAGAGCACATTCCCGTCTTCTCCAGGTCTCCACCCATAAGTGTCAACTGGGTCGCCACTGGAACGATTCTGCTTGAAACGGCTTCGTGGCAAAACAAGCCGTTCATCTCACTGTGTGTGTTTTCTCGGGCTGAAAAGTCAAAGCAGCATACACAAGCGACCTATCAACCATGTTAACACCGAGTATGCGGGGGTTTCAATGCAACAGTACCGGGAAAGATATGCCGAGCATCACTGACCAGACCGACTCTCGGGACTCAGATTTGATTCGGCCAGCACAGAGCAACAGTCAAAGCTAACAGGGAGAAGCACCATCCGCGCGCGCGGGACTCAGAACAGATTGGCACATGCATGGCCCCAGAAAGACAACCCCATTGTTACAGTAGCCCTAAATAAGCTAGCACCAACTCCAATAACCAGACTCCCAAGTGAAACCAAAACCGACCCGGCAACTGGAAACCGGCAACCTCAGCAAACCACAACCCCTATCCGTCCACACAAACACCCCCAACCTCCGCCCGCAGGAACACCACTCCCCTCAACTCAAGCCCCCCTAGGTAAGGTAGCCTTAGTTCTGCGAAACATCAACCCCCGCAAAGCCCAACAGCTCGTTCCACTTCTCGGCGGTGCCGGCGTTCCGGGTGCCGAGCGCCTGGATCTGGGCCTTGGCGGCGAGGCAGGCGTCCTTGGCGGCCTGGTTGGCGGCGCAGATGTTGGTCAGCTCGTCGCAGATGCGGTTGGTGATGATGTTGGGGTTGAGGGCCTCCTGCTGGTTGGCGGCGATGACCGGGTCGAGCGACTGGAAGGTGAACTCGGTGGCCGGGCGGCCGCCGAGGCCGCCGACGAACTTGATGGTCGGGACGCAGCTGCCGAAGTCGAGGCCGGCGATGGAGGACTTTTGGGCGGCGTTGCCGGCGTTGCCGGCGTTCCCGGCGTTGTTGTTGTTGTTGTTACCCGCGCCGGCGTTGTTGTTGTTGTTGTTGTTGTTGTTGTTGTTGTTTTGTTTCCGGCGTTGCCGGCGGCCTGGGTGGCGGTCGGGCGGCGACGACGACGGTGGTCAGGGTGCGGACGGCGCCGCAGTTGGCGGCATTGCCGTTGCCGGCCTTGTTGTTCTTGCCGGCCTTGTTCTTCTTGCCATTGTTATTGCCAGCGTTGTTGTTGCGGCATTGTTGTTGCCAGCATTTGTTGTTGCCAGCATTGTTGTTGCCTGCGTTGTTGTTGCCTGCGTTGTTGTTGCCTGCGTTGTTGTTGCCTGCGTTGTTGTTGCCTGCGTTGTTGTTGCCTGCGTTGTTGTTGCCTGCGTTGTTGTTGCCTGCGTTGTTGTTGCCGTTGTTGCAGCACCACCCGCAGGGGCGGCGGCGGTGGCGCCGTCCAGGCCCTGCAGGGTAAAGTTGCTGAAGCCATTGGCAATGGCAACCTCGGCGACGCTCAGGCCGTCGGCGTTGAAGGGGTTGGCGAGAGAGCTGGCCGAGTTCGCGTTCTCAACGTCTGAGCCCCGACGGCGGGGTCGACAAGGGGGACGATGCCACGGAGCTCGGGGGTCGCGGGGAGGCTGGCGTCCGAGCAGATGGTGGGGATGGAGGCGGCAAAGGGGTTGAAGTTCTTCTCGGCAGCGACGAGGGCGGCAGCGGCGGCAATGACCGCGGGTCATTTCCGAGAGTCGCGACGATCTGGTCGGCGAGTTGAAGCTGGAACAGGTTAGCCCCTGCCATGGAGGAATGGCATACTGGGTATGCTCACCTTGGCGCAAGCATTGGCACCACCGAGCAAGACACCAGGGCTGGCGCCGGCGAGAGTGGCAGCCTGGCCGGGGTTGCCAAAGTTGCCCAGGGCGGAGATGACGTTCTGGACGGTGCCCTCCTGGCCGAAGCGGGCCTCGGCAAAAGCCAGCATAGCGGCGACGACAGCAAGCTTGGAATACATGATGCTGAAGGAAGTTGGTCGTGATATCAACAAGTTGAACGTTGGAATAAGAATCGAAAACCGGCCTGGCGGTTGTAAAGAAGGTAGATTATGCTGAAAGAGCGTCGAAAACGAAACGAAAGTTCACAGAACTGGAAGGACTGTACAGAAAGGAACGAAGGCGAACAACTTGCTGGATGGAGAAGAGAAGTGATGGTGAAGCTGGAACGCGGATTAGAGTTATATACAAGTCCTCATCGTCGAAACGGTGGGGAAGGATGAGCGAAGACCAGATGACACGAGCCAGGGATAGGCTCATTGCACACGCTCCCTAATGGCGATCATACTGGCGCGTAGCTGGGACACGGCGGTGGAGCATGAGCCAAGGCCAGAGGCATCGCGGTCTGGGCTGGGAAGGGCTAGCCGTGTACCATGCTCAGAGGGGGATCGCTTATGCCGCAGGTCTGGGGTTTGGGCGAGGCGAAGAGCTCCTGCTCTGGCGGGAAGGCTGCTCGAGGCTCCTTGGCTCCGCCGCACGTTCGGATGAGTCCCGTCTGATCTGAGCGTGGGCAGGGTTTCTCGGGATCTGACGCGAGGATAGTCGTCTGGAAACCTGGCCAGCGGGGAGGGCTCCGCATCGCTTCTGGATCTCGGCGGACTCGGGACGAACCAATACTTGGCGCAAGAGGAAACATGGGCCTGCGCCAGCAACAACATCCACATTCACGATGACCACGTCGCGGGGGCCCTGCGCTGCTCAACCCATGAGGAATCCAGGCACCATCGGGCGTGGAAACTTCCGAGCGCTTGCAAGGACATGACATGGTTCTGCCGTGGGGCTCCGTTCGTCTACGGACGGAGAGCAGCGAGGTACAGCTGTCGAGACGGTTTCAAGGGGACATCTTGAACCTGTTGAGCCCCCTTTGGCGGCTGCATGTTTGAAGAGAGCTGACCAGCGCCAGCGTGGGACCCATGAGCGTGGGGCTTGAAGGAGGCGTTGGCGCAGGTGCGGGTCTTGGGTCTGGCCGGGCGCGCAAAACAGGGGCAGACAAGCCCGGCTGTTCGTCGCATCATGTCGTGCTTGGCAGCGGTCCTGTGCGTAGCCCTGTGGTAATGATCCTCGAAACGGAAATCCGGGATCTGGGTTCAGGAAATGGGGACGAAATGCATCTGTTTGGCCAATCTCGGTGTCACCTCACTCGGCACGCTCACCTCAGTTGGGTTGGCGCTTTTGTTGCAGGATCGAAAAAGCTTCCACGCTTCGAGAGCTTCCCCTTGGGCAAGTCAGGGCTGATGTGGTCCGTGCAACTGGTCCCCACATTGTCAGCTTTCAGGGTCTCTTGTCTGACTGGAGCTTCTTTCCACACCTTGCTGCTGCTCCTGCAACTTGAAATGTTCTCTCGCCCAGGCACTATGAATACGTCAATTCATCTGCAACTGCAATTGCACCAAGGCAAGAACGGAATCACAGCATCGAGTCATAAATTCTCCAGCCATCACTCCTTCCCAATGAATCCAGCGCCAACTCCCTCTGGAGCATCTTGAGCTTGGCTCGGATGCTGCTCGCTTCGGCGGCTTGTCGCGGATCCAGCCCCTGCAGCCACTCCCAGTCCGGCGCTTGATCGGATCTGATGCGATCAAACACCATGCATGGGATCGTGAGACACACCCGAGACGCAACGCTAAAAAGCTTGGCTTTAACGTCGAGACCCGACTGCGTCCAAACGTCCCGCCACGACTTGCATCATGGAGTCTTCAATGGCATCGTCGGCATCATCAACGGCGATGATCGCCAGCGCCTCCGGAGAGTCGAGCCGCAACCCGAGTCCGGGGTCCCAAGATGCAGGTTTGTCGGGCAAGTCTGTCGGGACCATACATCTCATTTCCTGTCCACCTAGTCAAGTCTTTGCCTGCGGAAAACATGGCTGCACCTCTTTTTCACCCTTCCTAAAGAGCGTCTCCACATCACCATTCAAGTTAATGATGCCACCGTGCCGACCCCGATATCTCGATGTGATCCAACCTGAGAAGGACTGTCTCTATCAGGTTGCAAGCGGGCATGCCCATTGCGACCAAAAACTGCCCAGCCCCAAGTGGTCGTGCGGGGCGGTTTCGATTCAGGCATGGTCAAGTCCCAGCCCAGAAGTCAACCTTGCCAGGAAGCTCTGTCGATCTTGCTTCGTTTATTTCATCCCAAGAACCGGTCTCCTGTGTTGATCAGTGAACTTGAGCGCTCCAGGCTTTATCCTCGCCGATGATCTGAGGATTCAGCCGGGTGATCACAAGCCTGTCAACAGTTCGGTTCTCTCCGCATGGTAGTTACATCCCCTAATTTACAGTAATCAACGGCCAGAATCTCCAACGCCCAACTCGTCTGTCCCAGTCAGCTTGGCTGATCCTCCCGCCAGCTTAGAAGCCCAAGTTTGAGGCTCGATATCCACGGCATTTGGTAATGCTCCGGATCATACTACGCACAAGCGATAGCGTCAGTGGGAGGCGCGGCTGTGAAAGAAGCACTCTGCTGGGCTCTCACTCACCAAGTTACGCCGTACTCGCTTCAAAACCTCCCTCGCCTCCCTCACCCCCGCCCCTCCCCTCGACATCTCCAGCGTGAAATAGGTCCGTTTATACGAGTTAAACACACTCTGCTCCGCCAGCGGGCCAGGCAACCCCCCATCACCACCCCGTTCCCCCTCCACCTGCTCCCCCAACTCCCGCTCATCCAGGATGAGATAAAACTCCCTCAACCACACAAACCTCTTCACCAACCTCGAGACGCACCGACTGCAAAACCCACCCCTCCCCCTTTCGTTCCCACCAGCCCCCGGACATCTCACATCATGCCTCAAATGCTCCTCCCCGCCCCGCACCCGCTCCCACCCAGGCCTGTACCGCACCGCAAACCTCCTGACCGCATCAAACAGGATGTGGTTCCCCTCCCCCCAATCAATAATGTCCCACACCCCCGCCCCGTCCGCCTCGGGCCCGCCGAAGCAGACCACATCCCGCTCCAGCTCAAAATCCAGATTCACCGCCGTCCGCGGCGCCAGCGCCAGCGACGACGACGCTGACGCGCCCCACCCCCCATAAAACTGGACCTGCGGCCCCAGCGTGGTGCGCAGCACCGTCCTCTTCCCGCCCGCCATCCTCGCGGTCTTGGCGTGCCGCTGCACGGCGGCGCGCGCATCGCGGCAGGCGAGCGACAGGGAGACGGTGTTGTGCGCGCCCGACTCCGGGTGCGGGACCAGGTTGATGGGGGCCTCGCACGGCTCGAAGAGGCGCGAGCTCGGGTGGTGCGGGTTGAGGAAGAATTGGATCTGCGGGGCGAGGGAGGCGGCGGCGGACCAGATCAGGTCGCGGAGCTCGGTGGGGAGGAGGGGGAAGAGGGGGAATGTGAGAGGGGTGGTGGTGGTGGTGGTGGTGGTGGTGGTGATAGTGACGGTGGTTGTTGTGATGCTCATGGTTGGTGGAGGTGAAGTTTGGTGATGTGATGGGGACGGGGATGAGCATACGGGTTTGCGTGGCTTGGTTAGGGGTTGATGCTTGGTTTTATGAGTGGTTGATGGCGTGGAAGAGATTGGGACCCCTAAGTCACCCCACCTGCAACATAGGGGTCGAGAATTCGGTCATGGTGACTTGGGGTAAAGGTTAGGGTAGGGTCCAGCACTACCGGGCCAATACGAGGGCACTGACACAAGTTCAACGTCATGTTCCTACAAGGTTAGGGTCTCCGTTCACAAAGTTGGGCGACTCGTTGTCTAACAACTTGGAGGCTCGATGAGCCAGACTGCAACTCAGAGCGAGCAGGGTGCTATGTCGGCAGGTTCACAATGAAGACCTCGAGGAAAAGAAGCAACAAAAAAGACTTTTGCTGAGGGCTTGTTTCTGTCCCGAATTTCCGCCTGTCAAGCATCCGGGATTCTAGGACGCCTGGTACATAAGAATAGTAAACTTTCAAATCATATCTGAAACTGAACTGCAAGATGCAATAGTTTGCTAGATCAGGTCTAGGAGCTTAATCTGCTCTTAGGACGGAAGGGACGCCTTAATGTCCTGTCCCCTCGTCCCTGGCTTTCAACGCCGCTCGGCGTCCAGGGGTAAGGGCGAGCGTCTTGCAACATGCAAAAGGTAGGCACGATCAAAGGAACCACGAGCCAAGTCCCCAGCTGTGGTATCGTTATGAGCAACCTGTCCATTTCATTTGAATGTCAGTATCCTTCATCTATCCTGTAATACCTACTATTGGTCGCCGCCCTATAGCTCACTTCTCTCATTCTGGCCGAGGACAAATTACCCAAGGTATTCTTTTTCTTTGGTCCTTGAGCGTTTCCCCAAGTACCTAACGTACCCTCATGAGAAAACGCCAGAAGAACCGATAACCAGCAATCGCTTGTTGTGTGAGCTGCAGTCGCTCTTCAAGCTGTCAAAGCCCGGTGTTCGGTAATTAGGTACCTATCTTTCAGTAGTCAGGTAAGACATCTCAGGTTCCACATTAGCTATCCTGGACGTCGATGATTCATTGCCAGTAGCGTACAAGCCGAGAGCCACAATGTCAGGCCAAAACGTTCCCCTGAGGGCCAACGAGGACGATTCAGATGCCATAGTCTCCGTCCGTGCAGTGGACAGTACCAGTCAAGAGCCATCCCCGGCCAATGCTGCTCGTTCTGAACCCGGCACGGCCGAGACCGCGGACTCGGAATTTGTGAACGTCTCCTTGGACCACGAACTGCCGCGGCCTCTACCAGACCCCGACGACTCGGTCCCCAGTATACCGGCCAACGACCCCGAATTCGCGCGAAACATTGTTGACTGGGATCGCGACGACCCCAAGAACCCATACAACTGGTCCACGTGGAGCAAGTCCATCCAAATCTTTCTCGTCTCGTGCCTGACACTGGTCGTCCGCCTCGGATCCGGCATGATCGCTCCCTGGGCTGCGCGCATCATGAGAGACCTTGGGACTCCTGACGAGCTGCACCTGCTCATGGCGCTCACCGTGTCAGTGTATGTCCTCGGACTCGCCGCCGGGCCTCTGTTGGTCGTGCCGCTGAGCAAGATCTTTGGCCGGCTCAACGTCTCCCGCGTAGCCAACATGGGTTTCGTGGGGTTCACGATGGGCTGCAGTTTTGCCGGGTCGCCCATCACGCTCATCATCTTTCGGTTTGCTGCCGGTCTGTTCGGCACCTCGGCCCTCGCCAACGGACCGGGCGTCATCGCCGATCTCATCACCCGAGACAAACGCGCAGTGCCGTAGGGCATATACTCCGCGTTCCGGGTGGTGGGCTCTGCTCTCGGCCCCATCTTTGGCATCCTGGTGGGCGGCGACGGGAACTGGCGGCTGGTGATTCGGGTCCAATGTTACGCCGCTTTGGCTGTGATGATAGTCATGGCACCCTTCTGCCACGAGACATACGGCCCGACGGTGTTGCAGGAGGAGGTCGACCGGCGCCGCCGAGAGACAAGGAACCAGCGCCTCCGGTCAAGGCTCGATCCGGGCCTGACGCGCTGGCAGATACTCCGAACGGGCATGACCTACCCTTTCCGGATCTTCTTTGCCGTCCGGGAGTGTGTTGCGTACGGCACGCTTGTTAGCGTCGCGTACGGAGTGCAGTACACCATGCTGACGACCATGGACCATGTCTTCTCCGACTTGTACAGAGACATTGCCACCGTTAGCGGCTGGTACTACCTGGCTCTGGCGCTTGGATGCCTGTCTGGTTTGCTGGTGGACTGGGTGGCCGGTGAGACGGGACCTGCCAGACATCGGGACAAGCTGCTGCTCGCCCTCGCAGGCAGCATTGGTGTGGTGTTTGCGAGTCTCGTCATCTACGGCTGGCTTACGCAACGCAACAACGGGTTATCCGGCGTCATCTTTTTTTGCCTATATTTTGCGTAAGTTGAGACCCAAGGCGGATTGCTAGTAAATGCGAAGGCTAACGCCCCTTGTACAGGACCATGGGCACCACCAGCCTCATGGCGTTTGTGCGCAAGGTCATTTTCTCCCCTTGCTGATGATTGCTGTACAGAGATACTGACGAGCGAACTTCCTAGGCCGTTATGTGGACCTTCACCGAGGATGGAATGGAGCTGACTCTCGCAGCCACGGTGATACTCAAAGGCATCTTCGGGGCCTCGTTACCTTTGCTCGGCATCTGGCTGTATGACAAGCTTGGGGCAGGATGGGCCAGCACCGCGCTGGCTGGTGCCATTGTGGTTGTGACTCCAGCGGCTTTCTGGGCCATCCGATAACAGAAATAGTCGTCCACAATGTGGCAGTTTCCACGTCACAATGGCCTGTCGGATACGAGCTTAGGGTTCGGTGGCGCACAGCGGGATTTTTCTCGTTGTGATTGGGTGTTGTAGGCATTTAGAAGGCCGTCTCAGCGTACCTTTTTTGTTTTCTACAGCATCAGCCATAGACAGCATCTGATTTTGCTTTGAGAGGAAGCCCTGCGTTCATAAGGCTGATGGGTGTGTGGTTTTGATGGAGCTTGGAGCTGGACCCCTGAGACCCTGAGGGGCCTCGGCTAACATCATCCCGAACGAGCGGGCGATCGGAAACACACGGGAATCCACCAACACAAGCCAGCAGAGAGAGAATTGGGCCAGAATTGCGCGATAAAATCCAAGGATTTGCGGAGAGTTACCTATACAATTCGATTTAGAGGAGAAATGCAGCCAGAATCAAGGTCAACCCCGGAACGCCACCCATGAGACCGCCACCAAAAAAACCCGGGTGCCAGTAAACATCCGGCCCGGCCCGAACTTGATCAACCGGTCCACCACGCTTTTCGGTATGAAAAGATCGCATTCCAGCCGCGGCGCAGGGCCGGTTCCGCCCTTCTTACGCCCTCTCTGTCGCCCCTGACATGTCGTATCTACCGGGTCCGTTCAAACCAGCCGCTCGAGCCGGCAATGGCGACTGACTGGTCCATCACCCACTCGCCTACGCCGAGGTACTTGTCGACCCATTTCGACATCTCCTTGTTCTCCCCGGCCACCTTGTCAGTCTTGAAACTGGGCCTTGACAGAACCACGGTCAGCTTCTCGGTGTGTCGTTGCTGCGGCGTGCCGCGGTCGTCGTTGTCGCCGTTGCAAGGATGGGACCGATGTTGGAGGGAGTTTTACTCACGTCAGGCCGGTTGAGCGCTTCATGCCCGCCAAAAACGCAGAGACTAATCGGGAAACTGTCAGCTCTCGAATCGCCTTTGGCAGAGGAGGCGGGTGGACGGGAGCACCTACAGAGCACAGCGTCGAAGGCATAATGGGTCAACCGTCCAAGCTTTGACAACAACCCCAAAGTCAGCAAGTCGAGAAGCTGGAAGCGATCTTAGACTCGGACACGACGACAGGGCCGACGACGGCCCTCGACGAACGAGCACCGGGGAGGGGCATCACCCACCACCATCTTGACGAGCTATCCGCAATCTTGGGAGTCCGACTTTCTGATGCGGCGGCTCACAGCAAATCCGTGCGACGTGGAACGAGAAACCGAGTCCGGGAGGGAGATGTTTTGTTGCTTTGAAGGAGGCTGGCGGAGGCTTGGTGGGGAGACGGCAACAGACGCGCAACTGATGCGGCGGGCAACCGATCACAAGACAGCCAAGACCGACCATACCGAAAGCGTGCGGAGCTTGGGCCACACCAGCCACGTGCGGGGTCACGGGAGGTCGCATTCCGATCAGATTGCTTATCGACCCACATGGCGCCAGAGTTGACAGCAATTGGTTCCCACCATCCCGCTCTTGAATTGTGGGTCTGAGTGTCGGCCAAGTGCCAGGCGGGGTGCCTCAGCAACACAGTACTTGTCAGGTACAAGCTTCGACATCAAACTCCACGGCCAGTTTTGCACCGATATGCGCACTCTGGGATTTACCTGATGCCTGGTCGAAAGGAGATTGGGATTTGGGTTGGATCCTGGGAAGAAAGAGGCATCATACGGGGTATCATGCGACTCGAGGCCTTTCCATCGGATGTACCTCGAAGCCCCGTATCGTCCATCACACCTGGCAACGTCAAGGAGGGGTACGTGGGGCAACCCGCTGAGTGGGATGTTGGGAAAGCTTTGGGAGCTCCCCTCCAAACGTGGGAGCATCCATTGGGTTGAAGGGGAACTTTTTTTTCGCGCAGAGAAGTTAAATTCCCCAATCTCTCGCCGACACCGATCCCCATCGTCTCCTCTCCATCCGCGCGACCCTTGATTTGTCGCATTGTCCGAGGTGAGTCTCCTGTCTTTTCCTGTCTCTCGGGTTCGTGTTCCTCGCGTGTTGCGAATGGGGTCCTGTTTCACATCTCGCATCGCCGCAGGGCGACCGACAGCCACTCGCCTGCCGCCTTGAAAAAGCTCAGCCGCCCTGGATGGCATTCTCCGTGGCACATTGCTTCTTCCTGCTCCATTCTGTCCTCGTCTAATCCCTCCTCCTCTTCCCCAACCACCACGGCCCTTGCGAACACCGGCGCCAACTTTTCTTTCGCCAGCGTCATCACCTCCGCAGTCGGAGATTGCTGACCAGAGGTCTCAGGCTTTAAATTCCCACATCCTCTCTAGACCCGGAGCCTTGCGCAAAACTTCCGCAAACACCACCTCAGACCCTTCATAACGCGCCAATCCATCACAATGGCGACGACGGCCCTCGACCATCTCTCGCTTGGCGGCAAGATCGAATGGCTTGCGCAGCTTGACACGGCTTACCAGCCGGAGCGCAACCTTCGCCGAACTTCCATCATCTGCACCATCGGGCCCAAGACCAACTCCGTTGAGGCCATCAACAAGCTCCGCGAGTCGGGCTTGAACGTGGTGCGCATGAACTTCTCCCACGGCAGCTACGAGTACCACCGTACGTTTTCTCCCTGAATTGCTGTCGATCAATGATGCCATGAGTGGTGGATGCTCCGTATCCGCCCGTCGATTTTTGACTCCACCGACTCGGCGCCCAAGCCGTTTTCGCATCTCTTGGCGCGTTGAGGATCGAATCGCTAATGCTCCACCTTTAGAGTCTGTCATCGACAATGCTCGCCAGGCCGAGAAGGTTCAGAAGGGTCGCCAGGTCGCCATCGCCCTGGACACCAAGGGGCCGGAGATCCGGACAGGTAACACCAAGGGCGATGCCGATATCCCCATCGAGGCCGGCACTGTCATGAACTTCACAACCGACGAGCAATATGCCACGTCATGCGATACCACCAACATGTGAGTGTGCTGTCTCTGTTGGGTATATCGATCTTGATATTGACAAGTGCAAGGTACGTCGACTACAAGAACATCACCAAGGTGATCCAGCCTGGGCGCATCATCTACGTGGACGACGGTGTTCTGGCGTTTGACGTGCTCAAGATTGTCGATGAGCAGACCATCAAGGTCCGCGCGCGGAACAACGGGTTCATCTCGTCCCGCAAGGGCGTCAACCTGCCCAACACTGATGTCGATCTGCCCGCTCTTTCGGAGAAGGACAAGAACGACCTGCGGTTTGGTGTGAAGAACGGTGTCGACATGATTTTTGCTTGTAAGCTGATGCTCAATGATGACGGCTTAACGTGGGTGTGAGTGGCTAACGCAACCATCACAGCCTTTATCCGGAGGGGGCAAGACATCAAGGACATCCGTGAGGTTCTTGGTGATGAGGGCCGCCACATCCAGATCATTGCCAAGATTGAGAACCGCCAGGGTCTGAACAACTTCCCCGAGATTCTTGCCGAGACCGATGGTGTCATGGTTGCCCGTGGTGATCTGGGTATTGAGATTCCCGCGGCGGAGGTGTTTGCCGCCCAGAAGAAGATCATTGCCATGTGCAACATTGCCGGCAAGCCCGTCATCTGCGCAACCCAGATGCTGGAGTCCATGATCAAGAACCCCAGGCCTACCAGGGCCGAGATTAGCGACGTCGGCAACGCTGTTACGGACGGCGCTGACTGTGTCATGGTATGACAACTTCATCCCACCAAGTGTTAAGCGGTGTGCTGACCGGCTCTGTTTAGCTTTCCGGCGAGACCGCCAAGGGCAGCTACCCGAACGAGGCGGTGCGCGAGATGAGCGAGGCGTGCTTGAAGGCCGAGAACTCGATCCCCTATGTTAGCCACTTCGAGGAGCTGTGCACTCTGGTCAAGCGTCCTGTCCCGATTGCCGAGTCGTGCGCGATGGCGGCTGTCCGGGCTTCCCTGGATCTCAACGCGTCGGCCATTTTCGTGCTGTCCACGTCGGGCGACTCCGCGCGCCTCATCTCCAAGTACCGCCCCGTGTGCCCCATCATCATGATCACCCGCAATGCTTCGGCTTCGAGGTATGCTCACTTGTACCGCGCCGTGTACCCGTTCCTCTTCCCCGAGGCCAAGCCCGACTTTAGCAAGGTCAACTGGCAGGAGGATGTGGACCGCCGTATCAAGTGGGGTCTCAGCCACGCCATCGATCTGGGCATTCTCAACGAGGGCGAGACTGTGGTGGTTGTCCAGGGCTGGAAGGTAAGGCTCCTCCCTCTTTTCGCCAATAATCCGTTTCAACTTGCTAACGCTACGTCTAGGGCGGCATGGGCAACACCAACACTCTGCGCATCGTTAAGGCGGATGTCGACCATCTCGGTATTGGTCAGCTTGCTTAATTTGCTTTGCTGGTACATGGGGTTTGGGGGTTACGGGACGGCAGCTGTTTTCCAAGAGAAGGGCTCAGATAAAGGCCTCGCAATAGATCTCTTTGGCTGGTATGGCATGAAATCATATTATCTTGTTCTTGTGTTTTGTTGTCTTGTGTTTCATGTGCGTGAGTTAAGAGACATCGGGGACCAGCGCCAACAGATAACCGGCTCTAGCAGCTTGTTTGAGTAAAGACAGCTGCAGAGATCGACCCTGACATGCTGATTTGTTCCACTCAGGGTATTTCTACCCCGCTTGTCTCCTCTCTGGGTGGTCTTCTTTCACTTGGCGATTGGGTTGTCACGCCATCTACTCACTTTCTCTCCGTAACCGCAGCTTCTCCGGCTTGCGTGCACTGGAAGCACATTTGGGTATGTCTCCGTTTGACACGCAATCGACGCGGATCACTAATTTCAATGTCCAGATCTCTGCCCTGAGTCTCTCACCATGGCATCCACCCCTACAAAGTTCAAGGTGGCGGCAGCCCATGCGGCGCCCGTCTTTATGGACAAGGCGGCCACCATCAAGAAGGCTGTTCGCCTGATTGAGCAGGCCGCAGCAGAAGATGTCAAGCTGCTCGTCTTCCCCGAGACCTTTGTCCCGGGCTACCCGGTCTGTCTTGACCCATCACCAAACCAACAATAAAGAGAGGGATGGCGGATGGACTGGACTTACTAACTAGCTGCACTCTCACAGTACTGGATCGAATGCTACCCCCCGCTGACGCAGGTCTCCGCCCTCGCCACCTACGCCGCCCAATCCGTCGTCGTCGAGCCCAACAACGCCGACATGGCGCCCCTGCAGGACGCCTGCCGCCGCACCGGCGTCGCCGTCGTCCTCGGCGTCTCGGAGCGCATGGCCGACGGCGGGCACACCCTCTTCAACTCGCAGGTGCTCATCGAAGGCGGCGCCGACGGCGGCGCTATCCTCGGCGTCCACCGCAAGCTGCAGCCGACCTACGTCGAGCGCATGGTCTGGGCGCAGGGAAACGGCTCCACGCTCCGCGTCTGGCCCGTCCGGGCGCTGGCGGGGACCAAGGTGGGCGGGCTCGCGTGCTGGGAGCACACGATGAACGGCGCGCGGCAGGCGCTGATCGCGCAGGGCCAGGTGGTGCACGCGGGCGCGTGGCCGGCGCTGTCGACGATGCGCGGGTTTGAGAGCGTCGCGGACGCGCAGATCGAGGCGCTCATGAAGGCGCACGCGCTGACGGCGCAGGTGTGGGTGGTGACGGCGTCGAATTACGTCGACGAGGGGTGTCTTGCGTGGATGAGGGAGAGCCTGGGGGAGCAGGAGCTGGTGAAGAAGGGGGGTGGGTGGTCGGCGGTGGTGCATCCGTTTTGTGGGTTCGTCGCCGGGCCGCACACGGGGGAGGAGGAGAAGTTGGTGGTCGGGGAGGTGGACCTGGCGGACCTGGCGGCGGTCAAGGTGTGGATTGATGCCAAGGGACACTACCAGCGGCCGGAGATTTTGAGGTTTGGGTTCGATGAGACTCCGTACTGGGCCGATGAAAAGAGGGATCGCTTTAAGGGGCAGGAGGAGGGTCGGCGGGTGAAGGAGGAGGGTGAGGAATAGGGGGCTGATGCGGGTTAGGGTTGCATACTTCAACAAGGTAATGCTCAGATGTGAGAGGGGATACCCTCCAAAGCAAGCACGTGGTTAGGCAGAGTAACAGCATACATAAAGTTGCTGGTCGTTTTGCTATTGAGGTTTCCGAGAGTCAATGACGGAGAGTCATTGTCGATGGTTGCAGGTGGCAGATGATGTGTCGGGTGCTGTTTGTTCTTCGAAGGCTCAAGCACTGTTGAAGCGAAGGCCCACACTGAACACTTGGTGGATCAGCAGTGGCACGTGTGGGCCAATCACGTCACCGCAGGAAGCTGCAGCTCCCCTGTGGCATGTGCACATGGGCAGGAGCTCGTGGGCTTTCTTTGCGCCGCAACTCCAGGCATCTTCTCTCCGTCGGCTGCTCAAGTCGGCTCAGACGGTGTCTTTGTCGATGCCTTAATTCTACTCTTGAGGGTACGGTGGCCTCTTTCCATTTTCTTGATACAAAAACCAACGCGTTTGCCGTGATCCTGATTCCTCGATCCTGGGCTGTGCTTGGAGACATTCAAATCCATTTTGTGCAGACCGCGCTTCCATCATCCAGGGCCACGGATGCGCTGTCTATTTTGACTTTTAAACGCTCTCCAGCCCCCGTGCCATGGCCTCAAAGTCCTCCTATCTTCCCCGCTTAGGGTTCTCCCGCGATGGCCCGATTCTCCCTCTTCACACTCGGACGAGTCCCCCGATCCGAAAGAAGCCGAGCGAGTACGATCTTGCTGATCTCTCGCCCCGACCCGACGATGCCCTCCCTTCATACGACCCGGTAAAGGGTCGTAGGACCTCGTACTCTCCCCGCCGGAGCCCCTCCCCTTCTGCCCGATTCAGCGACCGGGCAAGCAACGGCGCCTCCAAACCCCAGCCGAAGCAGCGCATTCTGTTCGCCGGGCCGCCTCCACCGATCGCGACATCACAGATGCTCTACCGCGACGAAGAAGACAGGGACACGTCTGCTTCCTCCACACGACACTTGGGCGTCTCGACCTTTGCCCAAAACATCAACAGCGTCCTCTTCGATCGCGGCTCCTCCTCCCCAAGCCACACCCGAACCCGAGACCACGACCACAAACCCGACGCAGTCTGGGTGAACCTCCAACGCCGCGAACGCGCCCTCCAAACCGAGCTTCAACACCTCCTCGACGCCCAATCCGCCGGCCTCGCCGCCAACCTCGACCCCAGCGGCGCACCCCCACCCCCGCCCAGCAGCACCCCCTCTGTCGCAAGCACCACCGCCTCCGACCAAGCCCGCAGCTCCACCCCAACAACTACAACAACAACCACCTCCTCACCCCCCGCCCGCCGCCGCCGGCACGTCACCTTCGACCAGACCCCGACCGCCACCACCGCCTCGGGCACGCTCGTCCCCGTGCGCCAGCCGCGGCCCAAGCCCCTGGGCCTGCGCGCCGCCCGCGCCGGGCTCGCGCGCACCATGGCCCTGCTGGCCGACCTCAAGGCCGACGAGGACGCGCAGCTCACGGCCGCGCTGGGCGCGCGCAAGCAGGCGCTGGCGCAGCTCCGGCGGTGGACCGCGCGGCGGGAGGGGATTGCCGCGGAGCTGCGCGCGCTTGAAGAGGACGATAACCACGAGGACGAAGAGGAGGAGGAGGAGGAGAGTAGTGGTGGTGGTGGTGAGGGGGCGGGGCAGCACAAGTCGCTGGGCAGGGAGCTGCGCCGGTTGGAGGAGGAGAGGGGCGCGGTGGACGGGGAGATCGCCACGCTTGAGGAGCGGCTGGTCGGGTTGCGGAGGCGGAGGAAGTGGCTGGATGGGCGGGTCGAGGAGGTGAGGAGTCGGAGGGAGGCCGGGCTGAGCGGGTACCGCGGCGCGCTGAGGGAGGTGGAGGGGCGGATTGGCGGGTTGTTGGGTCGGCCTGGGGTGAGGCCGCTTGACGGGGAGTTTTTTGTCGCGCGGGTTGGGGCGGAGGAGGAAGGTGACGGGGCCGGTCCGGAGGAGACCCTCGGCGGGGTGGAGTTCCTGCGGCTGAGGCCGGAGAGGAGGACGGCGGAGATGGCGAGGGAGTGGTGGGAGGGGGAGGTGGCTGTGTTGGAGAGGAGGAAGGCCGACGTCGATGTGGAGAGGGCGGCACTGGAGGAGGGCTTGGAGGTGTGGAAGGGGGCGGTGAAGCTGGTCTCGGAGTTTGAGGCTGGTTTGAGGAGGGAGATGCGAGGCGGCGGGGAAGCAAAAAGTGGTAAAGGCAAGGGAAGGGACGGTGAGCCGGCCTCGCCGCCGTCGGGCCCCGAACATGCCATGTTTGCCCAGCTCGACAAGATGCGCGTCGTCATCGATGGTCTGCAAGAGCGGCTGCATGTCGCAGAGGACCACGGGTGGAACCTGCTCATCTGTGCCATCGGCGCCGAGCTCGAAGCTTTCCGGCAGGCCGCAGGCATGCTACGCGAGGCCCTGCGGTCTGCGGGGTTTGAAGTTGCTGACGATGACAACGCGGACGGGGAGCCGACGCCGCAGTTAGGGAGATCTGTCAGCATGCGAGACTCGTCGCAACGGCTGGATGCGGCGGAGCCTACTGGCGGGGGCAAGTTGGTGGACTTGCACGACGCACCTGGTGAAGACAGGGAGCCCGAGAGCGACAACGAGGTGCCTCGGGATCTGCTCGTTGCTACGGAGGAGCACGAAGAGCATGGGTTCGCAAGACCTGCTCTGAGCAGGGAGGACAGCGCGAATGAGGTGCCACTTGAGTTTTTGAGGGAGCATGATCATGATGGGGAATACCCGGGACTTGAGGGCATGACGTAGAGCGTTTTGCCATGATATGAAGTTATGAGCGTGGATTAGATTTGGGCAAGCGGACTGAGGTTGACTTCCTGGTTGTTTTAGGCGCAAGCATAGAGTCACACACATACCACCAACAAGGTCGTTGATTTTCGGTATAAGGGGATACGAAAGATGATCTGCTTGACTGCTCTCGGGGTGTGTTCCTCTTCAGGAGCGCGCTGATTAGGGTGAGTGAAGAGAGTGTAGGGAGGAGAGAGTGTAAGGGCTCTTGGATCTTCGACCACGCAGTGTGTGGTTGATTCATCGACTGTGATGAGAAATGGAGTGGCCTTTATGCTAGAACTATCTCCTTCCATGCGACACCTGGAGGCACGCTTCTCGCCACGGCGTCCTGTTGGAGCAAGCCGATGCCTCGGCGTTCAGCAACTGGTCCGGACCGCTCCAAGACCATCACATTGTAGAACCCAACCTCTTGGTTCATATCCTGAAAAATCTCCCTCACCGCCGAATCATACATGGTCCATGGCGTGGGCGGAGTTATCGACAGTGCTATCAGCTCAAATGGTCCTGGCGAGTTGAAGAACGTCGACTCCTCCAACCCGTCAGGGTACAACGCGCCGCAGGTCTCTCCGTTCCCGTTAATAATGCGCGCAAGTCCCTGTATCCTGTCGGTGACGGTGAGGTTGAAGTGCATGGACAAGGTCCAGAACCGCAGGATTGGATAGGTCCGAGCCTGAATCGCAAGGTTCTCGGTGGGTTGGGTGCGACTTTGTGGGAAAGGAAGGGGGAATGGGGGCTTGAAGATATGTCTGCCTCGGTAGCCAACACAATTCAAGTCACCGAGGGGAAATTCCTCGTTTGCAGGGGGGTCCCAGACCAGGCTGATTACCCCTCCGGGACTCTGCTTGTGCCACTCTATCCAAGTATCTTGGCTGAGAAAATCGTTGCCCACCAAATCAATCAGCGTTAGCGACCCTCTCCAGCCTGCCCAGGACCAGCTTGGGAATCCTGCTCGCCGATAAAGTGGAGAGTGATGACATCGAAAGAGGATGAACAGATCAAATGTAGCGGTGGGCAGGCCTTCCAAGAAGCGGCACTTCATTCTTTCTGACAGGCGGCGAGTGATACCAGCCATTGCTCGTAAAACGTCCATTTGGTAGGTGAGCGCCCGCTTGGTGTAGTAAAGAAGCAGAGTCTTGAAGTCCTCCACGGGGTCGAGCATGTGAATGGCAGGTGGCAAAAGGGAAGCGACGGTCCCTTCTGGAGGTGCCTGGCGATGATCCAGGGCAGGATCGCAGAATTCGAACAATGCCGTGGACCGGCACCGGAAATAGACTTTGTCGTCGACAAAGTAAACAAGACGTCTGGACAAGATCTCTTCCTGAAATCTGCGGCATGTTTGCAAGGTAAGCACCAAGCCTATGGCCGATCCTCTGATTCAGGGGATAATGACGTACGTCCAAGCCCGAGAGCTGTGAACCGAGTACTTCATGACTTGGTCGAGCTCAATGTAGGCATCAAGTTGCACACCGGGGACGATGTCCTCGGGATATCTCGGCATGAACCGCGATCCCTCTTCAACTCCGGGCAGCCCGCTGTTGGCGTCGTGCCCGGAGGCAGCCACAACAGTCAGCAAGGCCCTCTCGAAGATCATATCCATGGCGTTAGCGCCCCGGAGGACGTCTTCTGGGTCGTTTTGCCGCAGACACAACGCATCGCACCAAAGATATTGCTCGCCTATTCCCTTCACAAATGCCATGGCGTGTTGGATCGTTCTCGGTAGAGCATATTTGTGATCTCGGAGCCCATATTGCCTCATCACCTCTCCTTCACTCCAAGAGGCCAGGCGAAAATTGGGCGCGAGACCCCAGACGTAGCTCAGGGCGACATAGGGCTTGAGGACTCTGGACTCGACAACGCACTCGTTCAGCACATCGATCAAGCGAAGAAACTCCAAACCAGGAAAATTATCCTCGACGCGGCCGCTGGTGCCCTTCCATTGCGCCGCGCTGCAGTCTCCGCCGTGGTTCTCCGTGCATTGGGACAGCCAGCCCCGGATGCGGTTGAAATCGAGTCTCTGGCCGTAGTTCGGCAGTAGAAAAGAGGCGTCATCCGGTTCACTGCGTTCTTTCTCACTCTTGACGAAGTAGAGTTTACACGATGGCACTCCACGGGACATGACCCCGAAGCACGGTCCGCGGCCGAAACGGGGATATAAGTGCAGCCTCAATGAGACTTCTGCGTTGGTTCTCAAGTCGCTTTGTATAGTGCTTGCGGACTTGAAGAGACTGAAGCGGACAAGCCTGCAGCAGGCACATTTTGTCAACTGTATCCTTGACAGTGTTCCCAAAGTCCACGTCGTTCCGTCTTCAAGGCTTCTCAGGGTATTGAGGTCGAAGGGAATTCTGCTGCACCAAGTGCACAAGTTGCCAGGGCTTGCCATTCCGGACGAGTTGTTGTAGTTTTGGCAATGGTGCGGGTGCAAGAACTGAGGAGAAGGGGAAGCAACAACCGAACGAGCACAGAGGACCTCAGGTACTGACTGGAACTTTGGGGAGAGCCTTGCCCAGACCCGCCCGCGGCCCAATATGCAGCCAGCCCACCATCAGCCACGCACCCACCCTCCAGAATGGACGAGGCTGGATGAACGAGTCAACGAGGAGCTAACGCGTTTTATTAGGCAGAGAGCGCTTCGGCTGCATTTTAATACGTCAGCTCCACGCCCCATGTCGCCAGTTCTGCCGTGTGTCCCCCTCTTCAACTTATTTGGGTCCGAGGCAACTGACTCCTGAATTAAGTTCTCACCAGCCCCAGACGCATTACACACAGCGACCATCGGACCAAACCATGTCGGCTCCCAAGCATCCCGGCCGGCAGTTTGGAAATATTTACATCTACATTGACAACTCAAACCTGTGGATTCAGGGGCAGAAAACCTACGCTGAGAAGAAGGGTCTGGACGTCTCGTGGGACCCGACCTGGCGCTTCGATGTCGGCCGTCTGAGAGACATCCTCTTGAGCAACTCGGACCTCAAGGCCGACGAGAAGACATTCGATGTCAAGGTCAACCTGTATGGGTCGACGCCCCCTCCCGTCGACACGGTGTGGAAGGCCATCGCGTCGCACGACGTCAACGTCAACACATTTGAACGGAGCTCCTGGACGAAGCGCGAGAAGCAGGTCGACGCCGAGCTCATCGCCGACTCGATCGATCAGGCCTCCGAGGCGTACCATCGACAGATTCCGACCGTCTTCATCATCGTCTCGGGCGACAGAGATGTGCGCTCGGCCGTCGTGAGGATCACCAGCAAGTATCGCTGCCAGGTGCATCTGTGGTCGTGGGCGAACGGCCTCGCCAGGGTGTACACGCACGAGAACGGAGACATTGACAAGAAGCTGTTCGAGGTGCACTTCCTGGACGACCACCTCGAGAAGGTGGGCTTCCATGCCAACATCTTCCGTGTGGACCGCGCCGTCATCAGCCCCCACAGCATCGTCGTCCTCGACCCACTCCCCAAGGCCGACAAGGTCGAAGAGTTCCTGCAGCGTCTAAGAACGCCGGTCTACCGGTACGAGATCCTGCCCAAGCGAGCGGATGCGTCCAGCCAGGACCTCGCCATCATCCCCGCGTTTGCGTGGTCCATGAAGTCCGACGTGTTGCGCAACCTGTTCATGGAGTGCAAGTCCAAGCTCGAGGCAAAGTCACTCAACGTCCTCAGCTACATGGAATACTCCCAGAAGTACTCCCGCGGGACGGGAGAGGACAACTCGCTGGCCATCTCCAACCGGTTTGACGAACTGCCCCCAGACGAAGAGGACGACGACGAAGAAGAAGAGAGACCATCGGAGCCGGAAGAGGACGACAAAAACCAGGAATCTGACGACGGCGACGGGTTTATTGAAGTCAACCGCGGCTTTGGCAAGCAGAGGAAAAGACTGAAAAAGATCGAGGAGGATTCGCGGCTGCGGTGCCATTGGCGGCGGTACTGCTCGCGCGGGCTCGACTGCAAGTACGGCCACACCAAGGACGAGGAGGAACACTTTCGGGTGTACGGCAGTCAGAAGCCGAAGAAGTACCAGTACTGTTACAGGGAGGACTGCATTCGCGGAAAAGGCTGTTTCTTTGCACACGACATGGAGGAGTTGTTTTGTCCGACCTGTGGGAAAACGGGAGTGCATGAGATGCACGAGTGTCCAGAGAGATTTCCCAGTGCCCGGAGGAACTACTTGGATTAGGATAGTAACAACGAATCTCGGCGTCAGATTTTGATCTAGCATACAACTACTCTCGTACCATCTTCAAAAGATCTCTTCTCCCTCCGCAGCATTCACCCCTTCCCTGACCACCCTCTCCACTGCACTCCCCATCTCCTCCTCCCCATCCAGCAAATCCAACCACGTATTCTTCACCCCCTCAGCGGCCAGCAACAAATCCGCCACCTTGGCCACCGTCTCCCTACTCACCTTGCCCCTTGAGTCCTTCGTCTTGCCCAGCTCAACCTTGCCAGCGGGGTCGAGCGTCAGCGTGCCCGGGCGGAGATTGATGCCCACGAACCCGCTGCCCCGCTCCTTGGACGCGGCGTACAGCGCCTCATCGGCGGCGAGCTTGGCGCGGTAGTAGGCCGGCAGGACGCGGTTGTTAACGTCCTCGGCCGACGCCCAGGCGTCGTCGGACCACCAGGCGGGCTTGGTGCGGCGCGAGCCAAGGTACGAGATCATGAGGAAGCGCTTGACGGACGGCGTGGCGGCGGCCGCGCGGATGAAGTGGATCGCTGCGTCGCGGTCGATCGCATTGGTCTGGGGGATGGGGTGTCAGCACCACTCGCTCACTATCACATAAAGGTCACGAAGTCGGGTTACTCACCCTCTCAGCACCGCCCTTCCCACCAGCCCCTAGTCATATCACCTATCAGCATCACCGACCAACCACCTAACCCCAACCAACCGCCCAACCACCTTCGACAAGAAAACTCACCAGCGCTCCAAACCACGTAATCCACCCCGCTCACCTCCCCCAGCACCCTCTTCGCATCCCCCTCGCTCTTGACCTCCTCCAGGCTCCGCACGAGCGCGGTCAGCTTCCCGCCACCGCTCTTCGGCCCCAGCTTCTCGATCACGGGCACCTGCTCCTCGGTGCGGATCACGCTCGTCACGTCCCAGCCCCGGCGCAGCAGCAGCGGGGTGAGCAGCTGGGCGATCTTGCCGTGGCCGCCGAGGAGGAGGATGTGGTGGTGTGCGGGGGCCATTGTTGTACGAGAGGTTTGGTGTGGGTTGGTTTGGGTTGATTTGGTTCTGGGTGGTGCGGTGATTTACACTGCCTGCAGTTGCGAAATTGGGATGGATGAGAGACGGAAGGATTGGGATATTACGATGAGGTTGGGGAAGCCCGGGAAGGTGGGAGGGTGGAGATGGGACAGGGCTTGAATTAGTAATTGAAGTGGTGCGAGCTGGATTGCATCATTCGGCATCTCCCGTTTTACGTCTGGCGATGTTGATCTCAATCGCAGAGAGAATATGGTAGGGTCTAGAACGTGCCGCCATGGGATTGACCGTTTGATCTGTGTTTGAAGGCTCCCATTCAATAACGGCCGTGAGCTAGTCTTCGAGGGGACGAGACCGAGCCCCGCGGAAGAAATGCTCCCGTTTGGGGATGATGTCATCGCAGCTGAGGTCCAGATTCTCTGCCTTATCCACACTGTACGCTGCATCCTCGGAAACGACACTTTCTGTCCACACTCATGTTGAAAAGCCGGGGATGGAGTTGAAGGTTGGTGGTCAAAAACACAAAAGCATTGTATGTGGAAGCGCTTCCAGTTCTTCAGACCAGAAAAACATAGCGTGGAAAAGTGTGCGACGAAACTGATTGTGTTTTCGTTACATGGAGGTTCACATGGTCCCTCACACTGTGCCCCTCTTACATCTCAGCAGAGCCCCACCTTCCTAATCAGGACTTTAACATCTTGCCATCCATCTGACTTGGAACTGCTCGGGAACGCCGTTATCTTAACAAGAACTCGGGGAAAAAGTAGTGTTGATGGTGACATACACTAGTGGTGATTTAAACTGGGAGTTTACCTCTAGTGCTTGCATATGTTCTGGTCTGGATGTTACTCAGAAGAGTCAGAACAGCCAGTATGTTTCTGGGAAGGCAGGTCCAGTGCCATCTCTTAGGGTCACGGTTTCTTTTTCGGCTCTCGAGCAACAGCATACGGTTGTGGTTCCAGATTGATCTAGATTCCAGCTGGTCGCATTACGTTTTGGATCTGTTTCCACACGTCCACAGTGACATTGCGGGCAATTCGGACCGAGATGCCCCTCGTCAGGTTCCATGTCGGGTCCAGGCCCAAGTAAACCGCACCGTGTCTCGACCCCTTCAACACAACAAAACCCACACGTCATTCACGTCTCAAGAGGCCCATTTGGGAGCAAAACATAAAACGCACCGGACGTAGAGGTCCGAATTGTTAAGGATGAGTCGCGTTGTTGTTGGCAGGGGGACGAGGGAGTGACCTATAAATACTTCGCTCCTGAGCTCGTCCTGCTTTCTTCTTTCTTTCCCCAAAAGTTCGCAAAATCGCCAACTTCAGCAACGCCAACGTTTTGCTCGCGCCAATCAACACTTTGCTGATCCCGCCACTCGCTCGTCTTGCGGACTTTTTATCGCTCGCTTTTTTGAAAGCTTTTTAAAAACTTTATTCACTGGTTTTTTTTTCGAGTTTTGCCCGCCGCCATGTCGTTCGCCTCGTCGACCATGGCCGCCCTCTCCGCCGTCCCCCGCCCTCGCTGCCGCCCGCCCCCGCCCAGCGACCACAACCAGCGCCCGCAGCGCACCAAGGAGCCCCCCGCGGTGAGTGTTCTGCCTCCTCCCTCGTGCCCTGCCCCTGCCCCTGCCCCTGCCTCCTCCTCCGCTTCCCCCTGGGACGTCCGCCATGGGCGGATCATGCGTCCCCGCCAGCCCCCCCACCACACCGACTTGAGGCCGCCCAGAGGCTGCTTCAAGGTCACAGGTTCCAAGGGCCTCTCGGTGCGGTTCGCCGCAGAGGCCCGGTGCGTCATCCTCGGAGACGTGGTCCCGCCCCGTCCGCCGCGCCGCCGTCCGCCCCCTCCCCGCCGTCACGCCCTCCCCCTCCTCCCCCCGACACGGCCTCCTCCTCCTCCTCCCCCGCGGCCGACCGACCCCGACGATGCCGACACGCACGCCCGGACCCCGACAAGCCGCCGGCCGACCGGTCGGTTCGGTGGGGACCGCCCCTGGCGCCCGTCCCGTGGAAGCCGAGGTGAGCTGATCACCCGCGTCCTTGTCCAGCGTTGTCTTTCTTTCTGCTTTTTCTGCTTTTTTCTGCTTTCTTTGCTTTTCCCTTTCAGCGTTTTTTTCCCATGTTTTTCTTTCACTATGCTTTGCTTTGCTCTTCAGCGTTTGTTTTGTGTTTGCCTCTGCGTCCCTTGTTTTTTTTTTGTTTCTTGGAGCATCTTGCTCTTTTAGCGTCTGACTTCTGTTTGTTTCTGGCTGTTTTGATCCCTTTTGTTTTGCTCTTGAGTATCGTTTGGGACAGCGTGTACTGCTGATTGGTTTAGGAATTTCGAGCGAAGGCGTTTTGGGCAGGCCGCTGTCCTGGGTCCCTGGCTCGTCGGGCTCAGGTTCATGCCTCGCCCCCCCTTCTCGCCAGGGGCGTCATCTGTCCTGACAATCTTCCTCTCCATCGGAGCGTCCGTGGGGCCGTGGGACAGGTGGCGTTATAAAGACCACCTCCCCATGGCCCCGTTCATCCACCATCTTCCGCCCGTGCATGCCTCCGTGAACAGTATCAATATGACATTCTTCTCCTCAACACGGGGGCTATGACACGGGCGGAATGATCATCGCATCTAAGCAGGCTCAAGACCCGTCGGGTTTCTCATTTTCCGACGTGTTTCCTCCTCCGACTGGAAGACAGCAACGAAACCGGCAATGACAGGGCTTTCAGAGGCCATGGCAACGGCCACAACTTCTGCGGCGGCAGCAGCACCGGCAAGCGCGGCCGAGACTCGTTGGCCACCGGGCCCAGCCCCTTGATGCCTCACCCTTCTTCTGGAAACATCCATGCAAACTGGTTCAGACATAAACCCCTTCCTCCATTTCAAACGCCTTCAGTTTTTGAGAACAACTCAGTACTAACAACGCACGTCGCAGACTTTAACTCCGCTTACCCAACCCATTGCAACGGACACCAATAGGCGTCCACGTCTGACATTGCCCCATTCGGTGAGTCTGATCTCCAGTCCCTGCGGGCCGTTCAAGGTGGCGCACTGTCTCGGGATGGTTGCGTGCTCAAATGGGGCTTCCAAAGGGTCAGACTTACCTGACCACATTCCCGTCCCTCCCTCCTCCCCGACAGTCGTTCCCAGATTTTGTGCCCCTCCCGTGTCCAGGAACATAATTCGGCCCAGTTACAAACGCCGAACGCACTTGACCTTGTTGTGCACAGCTGAGCAAGCATGTCCGTGTTTGCTTAACATTCCTGGAGGAGATACGGGCCACGTTCAGCTCCCATCGCTTCGCATCACGATCATCGGGCGCTAGACTGAACTGCTCATGTGCCCATCTGCTTTACAGTGACAATTTCCCGCGCCGCTCTGTTATGTTGTGATCGTGATGTTCGTCCTGAGGTGTCCGAAACGAACCACGGAAACAAGCCAATGCCGCGTTGGGTACTGCGTATGTGCTTGGCAAGGTATTGAAGATGAAGCACTCCCCATGCTGAATCTGCCTGTGTTCATTTATGACAACTGACAGATGGCGGAGACTGTGGTCCTTGACATCCCGCCCTTTTGACCCAGGTGGGTCCCCATGTTTGACCGAGACGTACTCCTTTTCCACAGCGCGACAGGCGCTCTAAGTGGACGGGCCAATATCCAACGACGACGGATCAGAACCGTTACAAGCTCGGCTTTCGTCGAGGTTGAGCTCATTCCCCAAGAAGATAAGAAGGGAAACAGTAATGGCAATGGCGGAGCGCACCTTTCCTTTGCGGAGAGGTTCAAGTCATCGAACACTCAAGTATATCACGGATCAAGAGGTCGGATTTGGCGGGAATGGCTGACTCCAATGCTTTGCAGGCGTTGGACGAGCTGGCGAAGTGGGGCGCACAGAGCTGTGGCAGAGATCCTCCGTCCCGGGAGAAACGCCGAGGTGCGTATGTACAAGGCGGGTTGAGAGAAGTTCCACCCACTTGTGTCTGGAGGGAAGCAGGGGTCAAAGTGACTGCGGCGCCAAAAGACGTTTTGGGTGCCCATTCGAGCTGGTCATGCTTCTCTCCAGGGAGCGATTCCAGTTCACTAAACAAGTCCGGCATTGCTCGAGATTCACTCCGGAAAAGTCGGGAAGTGTCCTAACCCTTGAGCCCACATTCCATGCAGACGTTTTGCCCCCTTGCCCGACTTGGCTGTTCAAAGCTGACCCTGTCCACAGCGAGGATCAGTGGCCTTACTCATCTCCGTGCCCCAATGCAACATCACCCCATACCTAGTGGGCCAGTGATTAGTATCGTGCCCCTTGATTCCGTAGGCAGCGACATATCATGGTGTATAAGAGAGCGAATATCTTCGTTAAGGTGGTAAACCATGGATGATATTGTGACACCGCGCTCGAAAACCAAGAATGATCTTGTTTTATCAAGATGAAGCGTGCACCTTCTCGAACAGCGCTGTGCGTTGCAGCAACATTGCTTGCGCAAGCTGAAGCGGCATGCCTCAGCAGCGGCAACCAAGACACAATCAACAATCTCCTACAACAAGGGGGTCCAAATACCGTGGTGTCTCTGTGCCCTGGCGCCACCATCCCACTCACCGGATCCATCGTCTTCACCGCATCTGGCCAGGAGATATCCACTGCGGGCTACCCAACCGATGACACCCGCGCCACAGTCATCATCCAACCGGGAAGCAACACCACATCCGCCATCCGCGGTAACTGGCAAGACAACGTGCGAGTGCTCAACATCCAGGTGGATGGCAACCGGCCCAATGCCGGGCCTTTCGGAGGCGATGCGCTCCTCGAATTAGGCGGTGGCACGACTGGCCAGACCGTGTCCCATTCTGTGATCAAGAACACGCGCAGCTGGAGCTGTCTCCATCTGATCGGCTCCGGCCAAGACGAGAACCCCTGCCGCAATGCGACCATCACCTTCAACACAGTCGGCCCGTGCGGGGAGGAGGGCGTCGATGCCCAAGGCCTCGGCCTGTGGGCCGATGGGTTGAGCATTGAGTGTACGGCCACAACCGTGACAGATAACAGCGCAAGTACAGCCAAACGGATGCAGTTGAGAAAGTCTACTGACTGGCGGCCAGGTCACCGGCGCCACTGACGGCGGCATTGTCATCTTTGGCTCACCGGGATCCTCTTTCCTGCGCAACACCATCACGTCTTCCACCACGCAGCGCGGTTTTGGGGCCATCAACATGGTCGACCCGAACTACAATGGCAACTATTCCGGGGTTGTAGTCTCTGAGAATATCATCACTGGTGTCGGCGACAGCTTCATCGAACTGGGTATTGGCATGGGCGGCCAGGTCTGGTCGAACCCACACCCCCTTAACAACTTTGGCCCGACCACTGTGACGAACAACGTCTTCAAGGGGAACATCGGGTTCTCCATTGTAATCAATGGGTGGGAGAACGGACTCACCGTGAGTACTTCATGCTTCTTGATGCAGGGCTCGGAAGAGGACTGAAGCCACAATTCCCGTATCATCGGACGGCTGACTTTGAATCACCCTCTAATAGGTGACTGGCAACGACGTCTCACAAGTCCACAGCCCCAGCTCCGACTTCGCCGACGACTCATCCTGCGGCCCGCAACAGAAAGCCTCCTTCGCCGCCAACAAGCAACTCATCATCTACGAGCCCGGCGCCGGAACCCCCTTGAACATACAATCTGACTTCGACTCGATCCCCAACAACGGAAGCAACTGGCTCTGTCTCTCGCATCCGGTGCCGACCCAGCAATCCTTCGCACCCCAGTCGCTGTCTGTGAACGGCAAGACGTCTCTGGTCGTGCAGTTACGCGGCTTCCGCGTGCAGCTGCAGGGTGACGGCAACCTCGTCGGCCTCGACACCACGGGCGCCGAGTGGGTGGTCAAGTGGGCGAGCAGTAGGTATTCGACCGCTTGCGGCACTGACGGGTCCTTGTGTGAGCTTGACTTTGGCGGGGATGGGAACTTGGTGCTCTACGACGCCAACGGTCCGGTCTGGGATGCGGGGACATCGGGGACTGGGGAGGACCTGGTCTTTTACAATGCGGCGCCATGGGTGGCTGTCACTGGAGCGGGCGGGAACACTCTTTGGACGATTGCAGATCTGACAGGCTGACAGTAAACTGAGGAACAATTGTCGAAAAGAGAGATTAACACTTAGCCTTCCATCCAGGACATGGTGTGGGACTGCTGGACTCCTGTAAAACAGATCCGGCCAGTCACACTCTCTGCCCAGGACAAACAGCGAAGAAGAAAAAATGAGCCAATGAACTGATACCTGGTACAAACGTTATAAAACCAAAGGAATCTAGGCAGCTGTTGGGAAGCCTTCTCTAAGACTCAAAACCAGAGTTTTTGAGAGCCTGAGCGAGGTAACCGTTCCTGAGGTCGTTGTATGTTTTCCATGCCCTGCGCAACGCTTTTGGCTCCACTGGCGGAATATGGATCGTGGCCAGGGGGTCCTCCTCGAGCCCCAATTCCAGGATCTCATCTTGGTCGACTATGGCAAGAGTTAGTGTCATCAAAATCTCACGAGGAGACATGTGTCTGAGTTGATGGCTTGAGACTCACGATCAAAGTACGACCTGTAGCGCTGGTCCCCTTGGTAACCGCGTTCGATGGCCCTCGCAGTGTTTGCGATTGCTTGCTGCTTCTCTTGGGCCTGTTTCGCTTCTTTTTTCGGTCCAATCCCCTGTTCCCGTAGCCTCAACTCCTGATCAAACTCCTGTGCTGCTCTTGCCTCGACATTGGGTCTGTCAAGGACGAGCTCGGCGGAGGGACGTGGATGATGTGCTCGACGCGCTCGGAACCACTGGTCAACCGGGGAGTTGTAGTCGCCAAAGTCAAGCAGGATACCAGGTCCTTGCCAGTTCTTCTCTTTGACCCCCTGACACGGCTGAAATCCAATGTGGTAGAAAAAGTCCAACTGCCGCTGTACTGCGCTGAGCTCGAGTTTCGTTTCAGGGATGTACTCGTAGACGATGGCAAAGTAGTCGCGATCGGGCTCAAGATAGCTCGCAGAGCCTTCGCCCTTTTCCGCGGCATAATCGTCAATTTCAATTATCTCATTCAGGCAGATGAAGTCGGCGCCTCGAACGCGGGTCCACCCGAAGCAGTTTCGAAGTCGGGTGAAGGAATGGGAGATGGCGACTTTGTCGTTTGGGGCGAGCGCGTCAAACAAACGAGATTGGCGCCCTTCTGCTGAGAAGGCGAAAAGACACCGCAAGCAGTCGAGTCGCGTGGTTCGGTTTGCGGGGACATAGATGGGTTGGGGAGAGGACTGGCGGAGGCCAGTTCGGACCTTCTCTGGCACTGCGACGTTGCGCGCCTCTCGCTCCAACGGCCACCAGTCATCCTCGGTCGGGATTGAATCGAAAAACTGCCAATCCACTTGTCAGACAACGCTCATTGCACCAGTGTCTGATTGCTGGAGACTGGTATCATCACACACGATCTTGAGCGCATAGCGCGTGTCATCATCTTCAAACTTAGCTCTGGCGACCACACCCTCAATTCCATGCCCCAGAGCCTTGGTCAGGCGGACTTTGCTGCCCTCGCGCGGAAAATGCCGAAGTTGCGGGTTCAGAAAATCATCCCAACTACATGGGGGGTCCCCTTGCAGTGGCGCCTCCGAGAAAAATGGTGGCAGTTGCATCTTGAGGTATCAAGTTGGGCCCAGATGACGCGAGTTACTGCTTTGTGTAAGCCAGCCCTGCGGGGTTGTGGTCTCAGTCTCGGTTGTTCTAGTAGATTGTTGAGTTGCTGTGGGCCCCCTCGCCCATGGGAATTCCATGAGTGTTTCAAACAAAACCCGTTCCGCCACAACGTAATTGTGACCCTGCGAAGAGAGAACTATAATCATCGAGATCTAAAAGAAGCCAAGGAATCTAGAACGTTTCTTTAAAGGTAACAAAACAGCAGTATCACTTGGAGATTATCGTTCCTTGGCTTTCACCCCAGCACATTCACTCAAAAGCACCAGTCGGGAGTTCAGTTCATAAGCCCTGCATTCTTCTCTCTTTTCTTCTCCTCTCGTCTAAACATTACTTCATCTGGTCGTCTCTCTAAAACAAAACATCATCATCAAAACACCCAGAGCATCCGCTTCCACGTACAAAACAACCAACACCCAACACCTTCATCATCAACAAGAAACACCAACGCACATACATCTACAACATCAAAAAATCCAACTCCCGATTCCTCACCACCGGCGACGATCCAACACCCGCCGCACCGCTCCCGCCCCCGACACTCACACCGCTGACGCTCGCACCGCTCACGCTGCCCCTCTTCCCATTCCCATTCCCAGTCCCACCGTTCCCACCAGCAGCCGCCCGCGCCCGAGCCTGCGCCCGCGCCCGCGCCAGCCCCACCGCCTCCTCGACGCTCTGCACCAGCTCGTCGAGCGTGACCGGCGTCATCGGCGGCGCGGTCGCGACCCGCCCGGCCTCCACCTCGCCAGTGGCGGCGGTGGTGGATGCACCCGAGGCGGACGGGGTCTGGTTGGTGAACCAGTCGAGGACCGCGTCCGCGTCGCCGCCTTCGGTGGTTTTAGAGGTGGTCGTGTCGGGCGCGGAGGCGGCGGCGGCGGTGTCCGGGCCGAGATCGAACCCCAGGCCGAGCTCGGTCTCGAGGCTGAGGATGTAGGGGTCACGGAGGACGGGCGTGCCGTCGGCGGTGGCGTGGGCGAGGGTGTCGCGCAGCTGTGAGGCTTCGAGGATGGGGGTGGGGATCGGGCCTGGGGTCGGGGTGGTCGTGGTGGTGGGTTGCGGGGTGGAGAAGTTGGTGGGTTGTTGTTGTTGTTGGGTGGAGGAAGTGGTGGTGGGGGTGGTCGGGGGGGGGCTGGGCTTGGAGGGCTCGGCGAGCCAGTCCTCGATGGTCTTGTCGGCTGATGTGTCGTCGTCAACGGCGGGCGATGGGGTGACGGGGGCGGTGGGGGGAGGTGGGGTGGTCGTGGCGCGGGCCGAGGTGTTCTTGGGGGCGGAAGGCTCGATGGGGCAGCTGAAGGAAAGGTCTCCCGAGACGGTCGGGATGAGGACGGGTGCGATAGTCACTTCGCCTCCAGATGGGCCCACGGTGGTCTGCCAGTCATCCGTGGCGGGGCCATCGCCGCCAGTGTTGATGAAATCCACAAAGGAAGCGTGGAAGAAGTCGAGGTCAAAGGTGCCCGGCTCGCCAGGGGTCTGGTCGAGCGGGGCAGGGTCAGAGCTCTCGAGGCTGCGAGATGATCCCGGCGTTGTCGGGTGGTTGTTGTTCAAGAAGGATGGGGCGAGGCAGGAGAAGTCCATTGAGGAGAGGCTAGAGAGCCGCCGACGCTTGGTGGCGCGGTCCTCTTCTTGGATCGTCTCGAGGCGATCAGTCGACAGGGCGCTGCTATCGGAGGCTGTGGCCCAGTGGTTGTTTCCAAAGACCATGTTTCCGCTGCTGCTGCTGCTGCTGCCGCCTTGGTACCGACCGACGAGAGTGCTGACATCGAACCCGCCAGACTTGACCATCTCGGAGCGGATCTCGACGAGCATCGTCTTGAGCAGCTGGTACATCCTGGCGGCCGGCTGGTACAAGTGGCTCATGTCGTAGATCGCCGTGGAAAGCACCTGCAGGTACCGAAGGTTGCTGTGGTGGTCAAGCTCGGCGCTCTTGTGCGCAAGCGCCGCCATCAGGGCCAGGGCGGCGGTGCCGGCGTGCTGAATCGCCGTCAGAACGACCCGCCGGCCATCAAAGCGCTGCCGGTGGTGCCAGAAGATGCGCGCGATCCGGATGGCGTGCTGCGTGCACATGCTACGGGACATGGATGCCCTGTTGTCGTGGTGCGGCAGCGGGGCCATCCACGAAGGAAGTTGGCTCGTCCCATCATCCTGGTTGGGGGATCCGGGGGTAGGGTAGCGCGCAGCCACCGCTCCGTCCAGGGACATGGGGCCGTACTTGGCCCAAGGCCGGTGCAGGAGGATCATGCACACATGGAACTGCTGGTGCAGCATAAAAAAGCCCAGGGGTGCGGACTTGATGTTCACCGGCTTCCAGGTCAAGTTCTCGGGAAGCCTGCGGTACCAGTTGTGGAAGAGGCGTTCGAGACCGATGAAGTGGAGATACGCCCTGTCCTCGGCCGCTTTCGACGAGAAGACGTGGGCCGCGCCGTATGTCGAGTTCTGGAAGTCGGCAATCTTGCCCGCCAGCTCCAGCAGCTCGAACATTTGCCGGTTGATGGCAGCATGGCTTGCCACGATCCCAATGTTGGCGTCCGCCAACGGCTTCCCAGAGGCCCTCGGGAGCACGTCCGCAGCGACGTCTTGGGCCTTGATCGATGTGGGGCGGCCGAGAAGCAGCGACCATTTCCGGTCAAACATGACGCACGCTGTCATGGCCTGCCGTCGTGTCTGCCTCTCAAGCTCCGAAATGTCCGCTCCGACCGCGTTGACGTGGAGTCCGAGATCAAAAGCCAACCGGTTTGCCATCCCTTTGAACCTGTTAGCATGCGCAGACTCGGGGTGCTCTAAAGGATAACCTACCTGAGTACATCCAGCCGGTGGTATCCCGGCCGATGCCGCACTCCAAGTCGGCGATCATGAGCAGACCCTGAACACTCGGGATACCCCCCGGCCTCTCGAGCTCCCCTTGGACCATGGCCTTGGCTTCTGTGTGAAGAGTGCTCTCCCGGTTGCCGAGCGTGATCCTCTTGACGTCCTCCCTCTCCCAGTCGGCAAACCTGTAGCCAACGGCAAGCATGGCAATGTGGAGGAATACCGAGTAGAATCTCGAGTCCTGGGTTGTCCGGCCGGCCTCGAAGGCGGCTTCGTCAACCACCTGCTGCCAGGAGTTGTAGTAGTCCCAGAAGGACCTCATGAGGTGGTCATGGGTAGCCGACGGGAGAGATCCGATGAGAAGCTCCGCTGTCTGGGTCTGGGATGGCCGCTCGTGGCTAAGGCCAGGGATGGGCTTGGCATAGACATGGCTGTTGGCCGTGGGGCCAAAGAACCTCGTCCTCCCGACGGCCTGGTCGAAGATGTAGCTCCCTCTTGTGCACAGGAGATGCCGCGTCCCAGCCTCCTTCTTCGGCTCGGCATCCTGCAGCAAGAGTGGGTCAATTAGACGGGCGAGGGAGCTGTGGCTGCTGGAGGGGAGGTTCCTGGACGGTTCGGGCTCGGCCATGATCACGTCCTCGTCCCCTGACCCAGGGGGTGTTGGTGGTTGGTTTAGTGATTGTGGACCCAGCTTTGGCTCGGAGCTCTCGGATCTCTCGGCGCCGCTGTGAGTCTGGTATTGCTCCTGCTGTTGCCTTGCCTGCGCTTCCTGCCTCGTCTTTGGTGGGTGGATGGCCGGCGGAGGGGCGACACCGCGTTCCTTGAGCATACCTTCGAGCAAGGAGATTCTGTTGGACAACGACGACATGTATGCTTTCGAGATCGGTCTTGTGCTCGTTAGACGGACCAAACTCGAAAGTGGGCCACAGAGTGGACACCTACCGCCTCCTCTCGTCGTCGTCTTTGATGATGCACGCGGCCCCTGTCCTCCTGCACTGGGCGCACTCGGACTCGCCCTCGTTCACCACGCACCTTATCCTCCTTTCCCGACAGGAGGCGCATGCAATTGAGGCCCGGTGGCGGACCTGCTGCTTACTGCTTGAACGAGCCGACGGGGCCGGGCTGGATGAGTGCTCTTCTGAACCGGCCCTGTCGGTCTCGCCCTCGGAGCGGGATCTCCGCTTGCCGCCCGAAAACGACGCTGCCGCCATGATCGCCGGTTACGTGGGTCAGACTTGTTTGGCAGTGAGCCGAACCTCGGATTCTTGGCGGTCCGTACTGTGTTTTAGTTTGGGCGTTTCCGTTCTGGGGACTGTTTGTGAAACGGACTGCCGAGTCAAACCGAGTCAGGGCGACAACGGGGGCAAAAGCAGGCGCGGGATGGGAAAAGAAAGAGGGCAAATGGCGGAATCCAAACGACGGCTACACGCGAGCGGGCCCATGTTCGTTAAATGCGTTCTCCATGGCGGCGCCGTGGACAACAGCCGTGCCGAAAAGATGGAGCATGCTCACTCCTCGCAGGGGCAGTTTGCAAGCACCCCGCAGTCGCCGATTGCTTCCGAGGCCCGCCTTGCTGGGACAGGGCATCGGGAGAACGCTGGCTTGGTCCAACTGTGGCCCCTCCATTCCCAATAGACGCTGTTGGGGAGTCCACATTTGGGAGCAAAACCCGGGGTTCTGGGGGTGTCAAGACTGTGGTGAATCCACCTTTCCCACATGGATTCCAGCTTGCCAGGATGGATGGCGCTGGCCGGTGGCAGTTCATGCTGCGCTAGGCCGTATCGCTATTAGCTGCCTCGTGGCGGATACCATCGACGGCTCTGGGCAGTGTGTTGGGTTCGGGGGTTCGGACATAGCCAGGGGCGGCAATTCGACTTCGCGGCGCGAGACAGCACCCATCCGCACGCCGATTCGCCAATGGCCGGGATCAGAACAGATTCGACAGCGCCCAATGGCAGCCCCTGTCCCCCGCAGCCATCCTGGTCCAGCCTGAAATCGGCAGCAAGGTCGGCCCCAACGACCCCACCAGATCCAAAGTGCGGAGTTGGGATGGGGGATTATTGGAGACTCCTCTGTGGAGCTGTGGAACTGTGTGGAACGCGTACGTTTGCCTCCCTCCAGTCAGGGGGCCGCGGCAACCGGCATTCCCAAATGGGTTTCTGTCTCTCGACATGCTGTTGGGATGGAGGAATGACGGCATGCCCAGTCTCGACAGCGAGTTTGCGCTGGCTGGTTGTGGCGGTCTCCCTCTCGATCCCGCCTCTCTTTCTTGGCGATATTCCGTGTTTTCTCGAAGCCCACACGGAACCGATCTGCATGGTTCTGCGGCATTGTGGGTAAACCGTTGTGGCAGGTCGGGTCGGGTCTCTGCGGGTCCTCGGCTGCTGAGTAGTGTAATCCCTTAGCAAGCAGAAGAAGCGAGTCATCCGGCCTCTGCGCCCGCTGCCATTGGGTTCCAGCTCGTTTTTTAGTTGCCTGCCCAAAATCACCATTGGGACTTCGCTCCTTGGCGTGATCCTTCTGAGTGGTCACAAGAGTCCTGCTTTGCTCCACCTCCCCAGGTTCTGAATTTTGACGCCAGCGATGGCTCAAGTCACCAATGTTTGAGACGTGGAGTTTGCTGTGAGCAGCGGTGGGGACGCGGCGAAAACTTAGAAATTAAGAGATGCTAACCTGCGCACTCGAAGCTCGTTTGAAGCGGTTTGAGACTGTGTGCATCTCGAGGAGGATGACGGAAGAGAAGGACACCCAACAAGTACAGACTGGCGACGAGCGAGTGAACTTGTCGGTCGGCGTGTTCCAGAACCGTATCGCTGACTTGGCGAGCTGGGAGGAAGCCCACTGTGGAGCCTTGCCGCCGTTCCCCGCATGATGAGAAAGTCTGGGGAAGAGCTGGAGAGCCAGACAGAGGGCCTGAGTCGCCTCCAGAGGCAACCCTTGGCGGACATCCCCCGAATCGGGGTTGGTGTCGGACCCCAGTTGTGTGCCCGGCAGTGTAACAAGAGGTCACCAGCACCCTTTCCGACCTGAGCGCTTGGTGTTGCCTGCTGGTAGAGTCGAGCTGATCATACGCAACCACCCGGTGTGCTGGGACCTGGTGCGGCTTACACTACATTTGCATCAGCATGTGTGGGGTGCGGCAGTTGGGAGCGATTGCGAGGACTGCGAGTTATCGCCGGCGAGCTATCACCGGTCTGCTTCAGCGACAGCAAGCTCGCGGGAGTATTCTGTCCCCGGATGACCAATGTGCTTGAGAGAAGCGCAATCGACGGCCGCATTGGACAAGCACCCGACGAACAACAAGCTGTTGACAATCACTACGAGAAGACCACGGATTCGGGTAGCGTCTATCCAGCGAGGATTTGACACAATTCGATCCGAGCGGCACCTGTATTCCAGGAGAAGAGAAGTTGTCGTAGCATTTAACTCAAGGTGGCGACGCCCAGCTAACTCTCCGCGCTCGGCTCTTGGGAGGACGAGGAGCCGGCAGGCACCTGTTGAATTCGCAGATTGAGGTCTTTGGCGACTGCACAGTTTTCAGGTCAGTGTCGAATCCATGTTTCATGTTCCAGGCTGCCGGAGTACTCACGTCTGTCGTAGAGGTAGTATGACGTGACGATCAGCAGCGGCAATGCCACGACGAGGCGCACATATCTGCTCGCGGCTTGCTTATACTGCTTACTGGAGGTATCAACGGGCTTTCGCGGTGGAGGAGCCGCTCGGGACCCAGTCGGAAGAATAGCATCAGGTCTGGCGGGTGGTGCAGAGATGGGAGTGAACGCTGGATGGCTCGTCGGGTTGGGAGCCTGACTTCCTTCGCTCGCGGCGTCGGCTGAAGTTTCTGCTGACGACACACTAGATCTCTGGAACCTCGAACCCTGGCCACTGTTTTTCGCAGCCCTCTGGGTGCCAAACGACCTGATTATTGAGCCCGATATCTGCGGCGTCCGAGTATCCGTGACTGTCCTCCAGGCCTGCGACGCCGCTGAGCTTGAAGCTCCCCGTACAGGTGCAACCAGACTGCCCTTCAACAGATGCCTAGTCCCGTTGCCGAGCGGAGAGCCGGCCGATCTGAGCCAGGACATGTTGCGTGACATTTTTGGGGGCCGTTCGAGGGAGTTCGGGGGTGGAGGGAGGGACGAGGGTCGAGGGACAGGTCGGGATGGAGAGAAAATGCTGCCTACAAACGGAGATTTGGTACTTAGTATTCTATCAGAGCAGCACTATCCATTGATCCAGCTTACCGTTGTCAACGAGGCCAAACCTCAAAATTGGGGACACAGAGGTACCTGAGGTGGGCAGGAACAGACGCGCGCACACCTTGCAGACGCGCTCTCACTGCAGCTGGAATCTGGAAATCGCAGTGGACCAGAATTTCAGCTTTCTGCGGCACACTCACTGCCGAACGCACAGACGCAGATCACGACCCCGGAAATCGGACCAGTTTCTTGGCAACGGTGGGGCTCGACAGGGGAAGTAATGGCCAACGCCTGGAAAAATCTGGACCACTCTCCTTGCCTGCCGCGAGCGTGCCAAAGCCATGCATCGATCATTGATTTCTCTCTGCTTGTTCATGCGGACCCCCCCTCTCCCTCAGCTCCAGCACCTTCAGCTGCTCCCAACCCCTTCGCGACTTCAGCAAGCCAGGTTCAACCCTTAAGCAGAAATGAGTCCGAGAATGACCCCTAACGGCAGTGGCCAATGACACTCTCCTGATCCAGGTTTTTGCAGCAGTCCTTAAACGCCTGTCGTTTGGTCCGGTCCACAGCGCAGATCTGGTCCATGCATGACATCCGTTAGCCTCTGTTGCTCGGCGAAGAACAGTAAGGGACTCACGTTGTCATAGGTCTTGTACCCCAGCGACTTGCAGCATCCCAGAGTCTGCGTCTTGAGCAGGGAGCCGTCCCTGCTGTTCATGCAGATGCAGTCGTCAGGCTCGAGGTACCAGCTACCGGGGCACTGCTGGGCAATGGCCCCGCCAAGGAACCCGAGGGTGAGAAGCAGGCCGAAGGCTTTCATGGTGTTGTACTGTTACGGGCCAAAGACTCAAAAACACTTGCGAAGTGCTAACAAGACGGCTACCGGAACGTTGACATCAACGCACTTTATACAGACCTGACCTCGAGGCGAACATCAGGGGTAAGAAGTCCTACTTGGACTCGGATGTCGTTGGATACGAGTCAATCTATGCCCAATATCGCCAGAGTCCCAACAAAGGATCCTCGGGGCTGCGGTTGCATTGTAGACATGCAACTTCCAGCGAAGAGGCTGTGGCAGAGAGGGCGATATCATGAGGTACCTCTCGAGCTTAATACAAATGAATGACTGTTGGCAATAAATATCAGGACAGTGTGTAAGCGCTCCAACCAAAGAATGCATCCATGCTGGGGGCTGTGCCACTATCTTCACGAGCATCAACTGCGCAGCTCTGACCGCCGCCTTGTGAGACCTGCTAACCGCAATCACGTCCCGAACCTATTCTCGTCCTTGTTTACGTTTACCTGCTCACCATCCCGGTCTCCGGGGTCATCCCCTCACCGGAACGGCGCGATGAACAGCCGATGGCGGCCTGCAGATGCACACAAGGCCGGTTAAACTCGACCCGTGTAACGCAAGCCGGTCTCTTCTTACAGCTTGTCCGCATGGAACTCGTTTATAAGGTGGCAACGACGCTGAAGTGGCATGCATAGAGCATCCTTTCGAATGTTCCACAACTCCGTGTACCGTTCAGACAACGCGGGTGGTTCGTCGCTCGTGGACTACTCTCACTCGGCATCACGGCGGGATGTTGCTTCAATCTCGCGGGATACTACGTACAAACAGTTCATCACAAGTTGTTTGATGATAGGCGCGGCTCCGGCCGAGTTGATATGTGTTCTGCTCGGCCCTGCGTTGCTCTGCTCCTTCAAAGTCGTTCAATTCGCTCTCTAATTCTCAGAGACACTTCTTGGCGGCTTCCTGTCTCCTCCTAAAATAGTGACCCGCATCATACTGTCTGTCTCGCCCATTTGTGCTGGTTGAGTGCATATGTAAACGAGTAGTTTGAGCCCGTGATGAACCTGTTGATCCACTGCGAGACCTGTGAGTTCTCATCTTCACCACGTTGTTGAGTCTCAGTCCAGCACGGTAAATACAAGTGAGCAGCCTCGCAGTTTAAAGTCATTGAACAACTGAGACTTTTCCGCTTGCCAGCCACTGTGTCTATAAGCGCAGGTCAAGAGACCTACTTCAAACTCCCAGGTTTGAGTCGTCGAGCATGCACAAGTCTGACCGACGAGTGTCAACGCGCAGCAGTTTGTGGGAGAGCGGAAAATGGCCAATTGGGATTGAAGCTTCGAGTCAGAGATCAGGCTTGTGGCATTTCTAGATGATGTCCAGTGTTTTCCTCTCACAGGCATCGCGATGCGGAGCTTGGCTCTGATCGTCAGAGAATGAGTTGCTCAAACTCCCTGTTCGATTGGGGTCTAGGGGTTTGGAGACAACCACTCCCGGAGGCATGTTGCGGCGGGTTGCTTGCAGTCGGTTGCTTGGTGCGAGTGACGTCTGTGCGCATCAGTGGGTCAACCAACGAGCGCCAACACGATGGGAGGCGCACCAGCCCAGACCCGCTAACTTGAATCCGGCAACGACCCAGACCTCTGCGGCCAACAACAACCCGGAACCAACAACACATTTCCTCCCAAACCTGCCAAGTGACGCTGGAGCAACGGCTCCCAGCATGGGCAATTCTGACTTAGAAAGTGCAATTTAAAGCCATTTTGGCCAGCCATGTCGCTCGTTCCATACCACCCGCGCGAGGGGCGCGAGATCGTGCTGTACGTCATAATCCTGGGGTTCTCCGTTCTCCCTTCTCAATCCCCAAGCTCCCCATCTCCAAGCTCCCTGACGTCTTCCCTGCCTTGTTACTGTCCAGGTGCTTTGTCGTCTGGGAATCCAGAATGGCATTACAAATCCTTTTGCAGCATCACTAAACACTGCGTGTTTTCCTATCCCGCTGACAGTGTCTCTGCCCCAGACGCCACCACAACGCCATTGTCGTCCGAGATCCCTCCTCCCAACGCCTCGAGATCCGGGGGCTCCAGCTGCACGAATGCCCCACCTGCCACCAGCCCCTACGTCCCTCTTCTCCCGACAGGCATTACGAGAACACACACAATGGCGACACCTACGTCGACCCCAACTACTTCCGCATGCTGCGCGCGGGCCACGACACCGGAGACGACTCTCCGTCCCACCCGCCGCCGAGTCCCATCCGCCGGCTGGTCGAGCCGGTACCCGTCGTCGTACATGACGAAGATGAAGCAGAGGCCGGACTACAGGGCGCCGAGTTCGTGAGGAGCTCTCCTGCTCCGCAGAGCGGCGGCCGGATAAAGCGAGAAGCCTTCAGCCCGAACTACTTCAACACGTTCTTCATTGAAGAGAGAGAGCTTGGAAGGGGAGGGAAGGGTGTCGTGCTGCTGGTGAGGCATGAAATTGACGGCTGCAACCTCGGCCACTTCGCCTGCAAGCGTGTGCCGGTCGGAGACGACCACGCCTGGCTGGAGAAGGTGCTCGTCGAGGTGGAGCTGCTCGCGAACCTGGCGCACCCCAATTTGGTTTCATACCGCCATGTCTGGCTGGAGAACGTGCAGCTCACCCGGTTCGGCCCCAGCGTGGCATGCGCCTTCATCCTTCAGCAGTACTGCAACGGGGGCGATCTGCTGCAGTATGTCATTGGAAACATCCCGAAGGAAGCCACAAAGGAGGAACTCAAGGCGCAAATGCGGCGCAGATCCAGGGGCCAGGCCGAGCGGCCCCAGGTCCAAAAGCGTCTGCCCCCAGAAGAGATTTACTCACTCTTCAAAGATGTAACATCCGGCTTGGCCTACCTACATGCTGCGAACTACATCCATCGAGACCTGAAGCCTAGCAACTGCCTCTTGCACCGCGACGGCAACCAGTTGAAGTGTTTGATCAGCGACTTTGGCGAAGTCCAACCCGAGAATGCCGTTCGGAAGTCGACCGGATCGACAGGTACCATTTCGTACTGCGCGCCAGAAGTTCTGACGCGAGACGCCAGTGGCCGGTTCGGCAACTTCACCACCAAGTCAGACATTTTCTCCCTCGGCATGATCCTGTACTTTATGTGTTTTGGCCGCTTGCCCTATGTTAATGCCAACTCGGTCCATGAAGAGCTAGAGGACATCGACCTGCTGCGTGCCGAGATTTCTCACTGGAAAGGATTCCAGGACGAAAGGAGAGAGCGGCCAGATCTCCCACCAAAGCTCTACCAGCTTCTGAAGAAGCTGCTCTCCGTCAACCCCGCGGAACGACCTGCTGCCAGCGAAGTCCTGGGTGCCATGGGCGCCGATTCCACCTTGGACAGCATGATGAGGAGCTCGACGAGAAACACCAGTCCGCTCCTCGGCCTCTCAGGGCAGCGTATCCAGAACTTGGACTCGCCCTTACCACCGAGCACGCCCATTCCAGGTTTGTCCCCTCCGCTCTCAGACAACCCATTTCATCAAACTCACCCCAACACCCTCACAGACCCCACGAAACACGCCCGCGTAAACAGCACGACGGACGAAGACCTGCTCCCCAACCCCTTCAGCCGCCCCGCCCCCGACTCCCACGCGCCGCCACCGCAGCCAACAACCACCAGCAGCGCCCTCCTCACAAAACGCCTCACCACCCCGCCCACGGCCCCCCACCACCTCCACCGCCCAACCTCCCACGCCATGACCCTCTCCCGCTCCAACCGCAGCAGCCGCAGCAACCACAGCCCAATCCGCTCCTCCTCCCACTCCCCGCACCGCGCCAGCCCCAACAACAACAACAGCAACACCCTCAACTCCGCCTCCACCCCGGGCGCGACGGCCACCATCACTACCCCCCTGCTCATGCCGCCGCCCACGACGGGCCTAGAGCGCGTCCGACAGGGCGCGGCGCTGGCGCGATACCGCGCGCCGCGCTGGGTGGAGGGGAACGCCGCGCTGCTGCGGCTGGCGCTTTTCGCGGGCAAGATGCTCTCGCTGTCGTGGGTGTGCTGGCCGTACAGCGCCGGGTGGGGGGTCGTGGCGGTCGTGGTGGGGCTGGCGGTCGGGGATCTGGGGCTGCTTTGGGAGGGTCAGGAACAAGGGAGGAGGAGGGGGAGTGGGGGGTTAGTTGTCGGGAGGCGTTGGGAGGGGAGTGGTAGGGGGAGTGTGGCGGGTTGGGGGTAGGGGAGGGGGAAAGGGATGGGGAGGGGGATAGTGGGCCGCTGGGAGCGGCGTGGTCGTGGTTTGGAGGGTGGAGGGGAGTTTGGTGTGTTGCTGGTGCTGCATTGTGTTGCTGGGGGTTACGGCGCGCGTCGGGGTGTTGTGTGCGGGCGGGGCGGCGAGGAGGGGGTGGGGGGAGTGGTGAGGGTCCTGTCCCGCGGAGAGACTTCGATGTCTTGGGGAACACCACGGAGTCCGTCGGGCCATGCGACTGACGAGCATACATTGACGCTGTGCCGCCCAAGGACTCAGCGTGCCTGGAGGCCATCGTCAAGTTGATCCAGATCATGCGACAGACAACCATCCATCACCATTGGAAGGAACTAGGACCAAACCGTGTCGGCGACCTCGCTAAGCAGGCGAGGTGTGAGCGATTCATGCTCTCGCTATCTTACTGCCAGTCATAATGGTGGAGGGAGAAGGAGCATCGTTACATTGCTCGCCAACAAGATCGGACTTTTTACGACTACGAGCTGGTGATGGAAACCCACTGGTTGCTGAGGCCTCCTATGGTACTTCGGCCAGTTCTTGGTCCCATGGCGGATCTTTGAAGAGGGTATCACGGGCTCCGGACTCATTATGCTCGACCATCTGTATCTGATCCCTTCTCAATCCTGGTCCTGCAGAGCGGCTCCCCCTCGGCATCCTAACTTCCGGGCTGTGGAGCCGCCGGTTACGGGTTGTCGCGTCGGAAAGCAGGGACAAGGGCCCCGGAAAGGAGGCGATGCGCGATGGCAGCGGCACGAGTCTCGCGGACCAAGTCGGCGTCTCAGGTTTACACCAAGGGGCTGGGACTGGTATTGCATTGATACCATGATGAACTGCTTGGCGGCGTCTGGCAGCAAACGAATCAGAAACATGGCCGAGATTCAGGTGCGGTCTAGGGATATTGGACTGGAGGAGCAAGGGCGCATCACTTGACCCATCTTCTCGTTTGGGGCCTTCTCCGTGTGGAGTCTGGAGCTTCCTCTCAGGATTGGGCATTCTTATCTCAACGACCCCGCGAATCGGTATGGAGGGCGATGACGAGATTCGCCGTCCGGAGGAGCTCCGCCAGCCGTACGCTGACGGGTCGGTTGCGGTTGATCTCAACTCAGCAATCCGAGCCGGATGGGTAGGCAAAAAATCCTGACTGGATGGGAACTAGTGGCCCGTGTGGGTTTTATGGGATTATGATATTCACGATATTCCACGCTGCTGACCCCACACAAACCCCTCCTTTCAGAGTGGAGGTGACGAGATCCAAGGCCGAGGATAGGTGGACGGAGGCGGAGGGCTGTCTTAAGTTTGGGACTATCAGCCTCTTTAATCCGTCCCTCATCCCTGTTTTCCGCGCGGCGGATTACCAAGCGTTTCTTGCGGCTATAAGAGAGCCCCGTTATGGTAACCCACCAGTTCCAGGCTTGACATGGTACTGAGTGTTTGGATGGGCGTATTGAGATTCCAGATTGCCGCAAGCGGGGGGGGGGCCCAGGGGGCGTGCCTTGCCTCATGTGCTGGACCCCCACAGTCCCAAACACAGCGTTTGAAGGACCCCCTACCGGTACCCTCAACTTGAAGGGAACGATGGCGCACGGCCGGTTGGCCTCTATACCCGACACATGCGAGCAGCACAGAGTTCTTGGGGCAATGCAAAGCTTGAATGCCCGCTTCTGCGGACTGGCTCAGCAGCCAGGCCTTGGCTCCGTCACATGTCAGTGGCGCATTGGTCGACCCGCGCGGTCAGAATCTCTCCTGTTCCTGCGCGCCTATAGACCGTCAATCATTGTGGATGAGGAGAAGCGTGCTGATATTACCTCGCTTGCTATTCTGCCAAACTTTGCAGAGTCATCAAGGTGTTTGTCTCCGAGGTACAAAATGGTGCTCTCCCCAGCTGGTTCCAGCATTTGTGCTTGTTGCTTGTCTCATCAGGAAGCGAGTACAATCACCGGAGCAAACGCCTCGGACACAGCATTGACTATACCGCTGGCGCGAGATCAACGTGAAGACACAAACCCGCTTCAGCCATCACTGTCACACACTGATACTCTCCATTACTCACTCCTGTCTGGACTCCGTCTCTCAAACCCCCCTGGCTGTTTTTCGAGCGAGAACTCTCACATCGGAGACTAAGATTCAAGTCTTCTCATCGACTGAGAACACTTTTTGCAGAGTCAACCTCGGAAACTTTGAAAACAAACGCTGTGATCTCGTGAGACAACAAGCGGCACAATTTTGAACCAACTCTTGACGCCCGTAATCAAACGTTCATTCGGGCCGTTTTTGCCTCGATCACAACGCCAACTGTGCCTCAGCCGGCCGCATATTGGGTCAAACACGCGTCCTTTTGTTTCTCTCAACAGCACTCCCATCGACAACTTTGGCACCATCAACAATCTGAACCCATCCGGAAGGGCTCAACAACGGCTTTCTCAGTGTTCGAAGACGACCGAACTAGCCAAGAGCAATCCAGATCCTTGAACCCCGAACAATTTCAGCGGTGGTCAAAATGTGCCACCGCCGGATCTTCATCCACCATCGATGTGGCCACGAGGTCACGTCAGCCATTGAAGGTTGCGGTGAGCATTCCCCTTCCGCGCAAGCGCTCATTTTCTTGGCTTCATCAACTTGCTATTTTGTTTATTGAGACCCGTCGATGCCAACGCTGATGCCCTCTCTGCGTTATAGACAATGTCGAATGCCGGCTCACCAAGAACAAGCCAACCATTTCAAACAAGTATCCTTGCGTGTTCCCGACATGCCCGTACTACGGGATGTTTGACTAGGGCAGTCTCGTTCGCAGCATTATTGTAGGTTGGCCGCCGTGATACCGTGGCATGTCTGCTGCCTGCTAACGCGAGTGCGCCTCAGTCCGCCCGCATCTCACGTTGGGGAGTTTCTTATGTCATTGGCGTGAGAATCGGCAATACTGGAACAAGCGGGTTGGTTTGGAGGGACCCATCTTTGTATTTTGAACTAATGATGAGATGATTTCACTTACACTGGCCGGAGACGGCGACACAATATCTATCGGTCCTTTGCATACCTCGCGATGGCTGATTGCGCTTGGTCTTTTCCACGTTTCCAGCGGTCAAGATCCCTCGACGGCCGCTGCCGGACCTGCGGTTTGGGGAGGGAAAAATGGAAGGAGAAAAAAGGGGGTTGCAGAGAGCATGCCAGGGGTTGCCAGGTGTCTTGGACTTAGGGGTACGGAATTTCCACTAATCCATGTAAATCAGTCACTTTGGCGGAGTGGTTAACGCGCTGCCCTGCTAATTAACAGTTAGCACGCTAGGCAGTTCCCTCGGGAGCGTAGGTTCGAATCCTACAGGTGACGATTGCTTTTGACTGGCATCAAGTTGAATTTTTGGTCATTGGCAACGAGGTGGCGTTTGTTTGGTAAGGCTACCAGGTAATGCAAACTGTTCTCCGCCAGCTGGGCTCTGTGAACGCCCGATGAGGCGCAGTGACGGCGGCTAGGGCTGAGCTGTGCCAGCATCTGCACCTCCGCCCCTCCCCCTCTCGACCCGGTCCTCAAGACAAGTACTCGTTAGAGCAAAGGTTCGTCCGTGAAACCACCATCCTTAGCTTGCTCAGGTACCGACAAACGCGGGCGGCACGCCACACATGCAATCATGCGACTACTCAGCTCGCGCACGCTTACTTTCCACGAGTTTGTCGAGGATTCCTCGCGGCCCAGATATGCCATCTTGTCACACCGGTGGGAGGACGACGAGGTCGGGTACAAGCACATGAGGAAACCTGAACGCAGAGGGCTGGCCGAGGCGAAGAAGGGGTTCGCCAAGATATCGGCTTGCGCGAAGCAAGCGTTGGCCCATGGACTCGAGTACTTCTGGGTCGACACCTGCTGCATCGACAAGTCGAGCAGCGCCGAGCTGTCCGAGGCTATCAACTCCATGTTTCGCTGGTATCGCGACGCCGCCCATTGCTACGTCTATCTTTGCGATACGCCACCGGCACCCGAGCGCTATTTCGCAGCGTATCCGGGATGGGAGGCTGAGTTCACGCAGTCCGTTGGTTTCTCGCGGGGCTGGACGCTGCAGGAGATGATCGCCCCGCAAACTCTGACCTTCTACGCTCGCGACTGGACATGGGGCGGCGACAAGAGGGACGTCAGTTTGTTGAAAGCCATCGAGGGTAAGACGGGTGTGCCGGGCCATGTGCTCTATACCGGTGACGTATCGAGCACCTCGCTGGCGCAACGAATGAGCTGGATCGCACACCGACAAACGACCAGAACCGAAGACATGGCCTACTGCCTCCTGGGAATATTCGACATCAATATGCCCTTGTTGTACGGCGAAGGCGACCGTGCGTTTCTGCGGCTGCAGCAGGAGATCCTCAAGGCCTCTGACGACATGTCCATTTTCTGCTGGACCGACCCCGATGCTTCGTTTGCCACATATAGTGGTCTCCTGGCGAGGTCACCTCTGCATTTCGCAGCGTGCCAGGACATTCGGTGGAACCCCGTGGGTGGAAACCCGCCGTTTGACCCCACGAACAAGGGCATCAGGATAACTCTAGAGTTGAAGCCCGTCTCTGGGCGGAAGGATGAGAGCATAGCCGTGCTGAGAGGTGTCCAGGGTCCAAGGGAGTCCGGGACGATTGGGCTGTACTTGCACAAGATCGGGGTCGACCAATACGCTCGTGTCGACCCGCACCTTGTCTGCCAAGGGCTGGAGCCTACCCCGATGAGGATGACGACCTTCTTTGTGCGCCAGAACCCCGTCATGGAAACCGGTAACTACTTGCATTCCAGAACCGGCAGTCTCTTCATGAAGGTCGGCCCCGGGCCTCTGCGGCTGGTTGGAGGATACCCTGCTGAGTGCTGGGATGACGAGGCATCTCGCTTTTGTTTCGACCGGTCAGCGATGGCGGAAACAACAGGCCATCCGCTCAACACCAAAGCTGAGTTCCACATACGCATGGGGAAGGACAGAACTATCTTGATCACTGTCGATGTAAGAGACGTTTGGTCCAGGTGCCTCAAAGTCGACTGGGGTTGGCAGGTTCTATCTACAATCCCTCACTTGGACGAGCTCTCGCTTGTGCGCCGATATTCTTGCTCGACATCAGAGCCCTTCGAGCCGGTCGTGGAGGTGGTCCTCCAACGGGGCCTCGTCGACCGAGAGTCAAGAACGTCACTCACCATCAGACTTGTTTACCTTAGGTAGAAAGGCGAACGCTCTGCTTACCTATGCTTTTGCGTTCATGTTTTTCCAGCTAAACTTAGCCAGTTCGCTCAGGACTCAATGTCCGTCAACGAGTGGAATGCAGAATCTTGAGACCATAAGACGGGGATAAGTTTGAACAGCCAGAAGGCCTCGACACAAAGCAGAGAGTGACGGGTTTCGTGACTGAATCGGACAGGGGGTGGTCACCTTGGTCCCCCGTCGACAGGGCTACGTTTGGAGAGTGAGAAGATTTCATTTACAAGTCCTTGGTCAATGTTGAATAGCATGCCATCAGCGACGAACTCGCGAATTATCTCTAACCAGATCAGCTTGGATCAAATTGAAGGTCGCCGAGCGGGAAGGTGGTTTTCGACTGATCATCTGCTCTATTTAGCCTTCCTCCCTCACTTTCCCTGCGCCGGATTGCCCCGATATCGTCACTTAGTGTTGACATCTCGAGAGTGGCATATTCCCAGGAACTTGATTCATTCTTGCGCGGTTGGCTTCAGCCAGGCTCCGGTCCCTTCAAGCACCCTGGGTGAGCCATAGGGCGAGCGGAAATCAATCCAGGAGAGGCCTGTGGCGTTGCACGAGCGCATCAACAGCCAATGGGCAGACTGTTTCGCATCACCGCTGAGGCAGCCACCCCCGGCGCGTCGACTCTCAAGCACTTTCTGAATGGGTTGCCTGACGCGAGTTGCCACACACCAGCCCAAGCCCAAATGAGGGGTATCGAGGGGCGAAGCGCGCCAGAGCCGCGTCGCAGTGGTAGAATAGGAGGTTGACACCACTGGAATCCCAAGACGCATGTGAGCAAATGTCCTGGGAGCAGACGGGAGGAGCGGCCTCTGCGGACCGGAGCAGCCACATTAGTATGATTCTACGACGGAACTGGTTCTGGGATTCCTTTCATCTTTTCCGTTCTCTGGCGAAGACAGCGAGACGCCGCAAGGCTCTGATCCCCTCTCCCCGCCCCCCCTCCATGAGCCCATCCCCGGAAGAGACATTCTGAAAACATACTAGCGTTGCCACATGGTTATCACACTCGGACTTATCACACCAAGAGTGTCATGCAAGCCCTCGGGGCTTCGACGCCCCAGCCGCATTTCCTCTTCCAGACGATCAACTGTGCTGGTTGCATGGCGTGATTGGCCCGGTCAAGCCCATTGTCGGTGCGAGAGGCAGAAATGAGGGCCAAGAAAAAGAGGCGCCTCCCCGCCTCTTCAAAGATCTGGGATCTCTTCGCCAACCCTCATCGCCAAAGTTGACATTGACCGTGACATATATTAACTCGGGGTATCCTTTCAGGCCTCTTTTTCCCGTCGTGGGTTGGCAAACACGCCGCTTCAGGATGCTGCTCCGTTCTTGGTCATGGGTGGTGATCGCCGCCCTTTTAGGGGTGACTTGTCAGGCCAGCCAAAAACCCATTGGAAACGACAGAGCCGAAGAGAATCCGCTGCTGGTGGCGTGGGTGTTCCAACCAGCTTATACCTGTCAGAGAGTTGACAATGACTAACTACTTTGCAGAGTGATGGGCCCTACAGGCGCCGGGAAGAGCTCGGTGATTATGTTTCCCTCACCTTGTTGCTGAAGTGCAAGAGGGGTGTTGGGCTGCTGACGGTCGGTAACTTCAGTTCATCAATACCGTTCTGGGGACGAATCGGTTCAAAGTCGGAGAGGGACTCGGTTCCGAGACGAAGTCGGTGCAAGATGAACTGCTCCAGATTGACGGCCGTCTGGTCCGCCTGGTTGACACCCCTGGATTTGACGATACAAATCTCACCGACACCCAGGTGCTCGAGATGATTGTGACTTGGATGAGCGTCCAATACAAGCAAAAGACCAAGTTCGCCGTGATTCTCTACCTTCGCGACATCACCGAGTTTAGGATGAAGGGATCCGACGTGACGAACGTCCGCATGTTCCGCGCGCTGTGCGGGACCAAGGGTCTCGAGAACGTTGTCGTTGTGACGACCAAGTGGAATCTGATGGCCGACAAGATGGGAGTGGCCCGCGGGCGGGAGGAGGAGCTGCAGTCCGACTACCTCAAGCTGATGCTCAGCTCTGGTGCCGAGTATGCCCGCCATGACGGAACGTCGAACTCGTCGCGCGCGATTCTCCGCAAGATACTGCGCAAGAACAAGGCCTTCTATCTTGACTTCCAGCGAGAGATTGTTGACGAGGGCAAACGGCTCAGCGAGATCGAGGCTGGGAGGGTCCTTCAGGAGCAGCTCTTGGAGCTGGAGGAAAAGCACACGGCCAATCTACAGGCGCTGAGCGACGAGCTCGCGCAGGCGCATAGCGAAAAGATGCGAGAGGCCCTCGAGGAACAGCGTCGGACTGCGGCCGAGGCCATGGAGAACGCCAAACAACAGCAGCGCCAGCTCGAGAATACGTTTTCGGAGAAGTTCGCTGAGCAGGAGAAGATGTTTCGCAAGATGCTGGAGAACCTGCGAGGCGAGTATGAGGAGAAGCTGGAGAAGGCAAGCGACGAAGAGCGAGAAAAGCTTCTGAAGCAACAGGCTGAGCTCGAAAGGGCGCTGAAAGCAGCCGACAAGGGAGATAGTTCACTGATGTGGAGTGTGGTAAGTTAGATTTCTGATTTTCCTCGTTGCCGGCACAGGGTTCTTACGAGTACATGTACTCGGCACATTCCAAAGGCGGAGAAAGTGATTCGGAACACGGCGGTCACCTACAGCGTCCACGCTCTCGGGGCCCCTCTCGGTCTGCCACCGTTTCTTCTCCAAGGAGTGGTGCATGGCGCCATGTACGCCAACGTCGATCTGTCGGCTGTCATTGCGGCACTCCCCGGGCCTTGTCTGAGTGGGCGCGGCCGCTTGCGGATTTGTCAGACTTGCCTCTGGTCAAGTCGGCATTCTCACGCTTGGGACTCGGCGTGCCGGACTGGCTGCTACCCTTGACCAACCTCACTGGTCTCCTGTCACACTATGGTGCCTTTCTAGGCAACATCACGGAGTGGCAAGCTCCAGATTGGAACCTGTCTGGCCTCGCGTCCAAATACAGAGCAGCGGTCAATCTCTCCGAAATTCGTTGGCCCACGGCCTGGGCCAATGCGTCCCTCCCCGGTGGTAACTGGACTGCGTGGTTTCCGCGGAACGTCAACTTCTCCGATATCTGGAAAGCCTTTCCAGGTAACGAAACCAAGCCCACGGATGAGGATTGGAAACACAAAGGCTGGATATACTGCACCGCGGATGGCGAATGTTTCCTAGGAGTTCAATCTCTGATCGGCGACCTATCCGTTGCGCAGTTGGCGTTGTTCATGGCGTCGACCTTAGTCATGCCACACGTGGAGGCCAAACTCGCATCCTTGGCCAACCTTTCCCATTCGGGGGTTAACTGGACAAGCTCATTTCTGCAGCAGGCCAAGAACTGGAGCATTCCGCGCTTCTGGTGACAGGAACGCGGTCGTGATGACAACTTGTAGTGGGAAACGGGACACTGACTGTCTCCGTCTCTTCAGATCGGCCAAGCCGCCCTCACCACCGGGGTTAACTTCCTCCTCCCCATTCTCCTCGCCCAGATTGCCCCCAAGCTCGGTTTTGGCGGAATGGGGGGTGGAGTCTCAAACGCCGCCGCCGGGAACCCGGCACTGCCTGCCGCTCCAGTCGCTCCCGTCGCTCCCGCCGCCCCCATCGGTGCGGCCGAGATACCCCAGATCGTCAATCTCAACTGGTACGCGGACCCGATCGGCGGCATGTACGGCACGGGAGTTGGGGCGCGGACTGGGCATCTGTGCCGACTTGGGATAGTGGGAGTGATGACTTTTCACTTGGCGACTGGCTGATGAAAGGAATCGAGGGCGTCGTCGATGTCGCCGTGCCGTTGTTGGAGTACATCATTGATGATTGATGGATGGGCGCTTTGACGAAACAAATTGGTCGACCGTCAAAGAAGAATCGAGCTCGTTCCTCACGTCAGCGGTGGGTGGACATGTTTCGCACTCCCAAGTTGAACATAGGGACAATCGGATCTTTGCTTTCTCGGTTGAACTGCCTGAGTGACCACCAAAGGTGGGGGGGGGGGGGGGGGGGGACGTGTGGTTCCTCGCCTGTATCTTTTGAACCATCTTGATACCTACTGTCCCTGGCATGTGCCGTCGGTTTGTGCTGCTGATGGTTCTTGAAATTTGGTTTGTTCGCATCGGAGGGGACCGAGAACTGTGATAATAACTCAAACTGCTTCGTCCTCTGTGATGATTTCTACAGAACTCGCAACTTGCAAGATGAACACAGAAGACGCTAGGTAGTTTACCGGTATCAGCCATTCCGGCAGTGTTAGCATAAATCAGTGAGCTGAGCGAGGTCGATAGTCGGCTCCATCGTCCCGAACTAGACCTCTCACACATGTCAGCCCGCTTCCAGAACAATATCTACTACATTCACCTCTCTCCAGGCTGCCCTCCAAGACAGCGAGGACAAGGACGAAGCGAGCCAGCAACACATGCATCTCAACCATTGCCACCAGACTACATACCTAAGTAGTCGATGAAACCAAGTGAATGGCCCAAAGGAAGACGAAAAGAAACGGCACCGCCCCAAAGCCCCATCGATCAACCCGTCGATCAAGGATACGTGTGGTCCCTATTTTTCGCCAACAACAACCTGACGGCATCTCGCGGTTTAGTGGGTTCTCTCCCCAGAAGTTCCTGTATCAGCGGATGGGTTGTGGACAGCGCTCCCTCGGAGATATCCTCCCAAACGGTAGCAACCATCTCGTAATGCTCCTTGGGCATCCCACGTATCTCGTCCGCGGAACTCCTGCGAAAGTATTCCTCCCGTGAGACGACCTCGAGTTGGACCTGTCGGCCAGTGGTCTCGTTGATGACATCCACAATCTCCTTGGCAGTAATGGTCTCTCCTGCCGTAAACAGCACGATTTGGTTTTCGTACCCTCCGCGGATCATGATGCGAGCGGTGGCTTCACCGAGTTCTGCACGGAGAGTGAATGCCACCTCTCCATCTGCGGGAAGAAGCAGGTTTGTCCTTTCAGGCTGCCAGTCAATAAACCATGAAAAGGCTTCTGCGTATGCGCCTTCCCTGATTGAGGTATACACGATACCAGACCTGTGATGATTAGATTTGAGGAACAGCGCTGGGGTATACATTGTGATGTGTCACCCACTCTTTGAGCAGTCTTTCGGTTTCGACGTGTTCTGTCTGGACAGGGAACCGCGAGTTGTTTTCGAAGCCACCAAAGGCCAGGGATGTGTACCACAGCTGAATTTGTGAGCCACTCAATCCTGACCTGAGAACATGGAACAGAAGCGTTGAGACCTACATGCTTCACTCCCGCTTTTTTGGCGGCATCTATCACCCTGCCGTGCTGTTCGATCCGCCCGTAACCGTTTGAACTCACGAACAGCAAGTTCTCAACGTCGCGCAGTCCGGTTTCAAGTGACTCCACATCGTTGAAGTCGACATGGCGGAATGCAATACCACGATCTTCGAAGACGGACCTGTTTGAAGCTTTGGACGATGCAGCAGCGAATTCGGAGAGACGCACATTCTCGGTAAAGTAGCGCAGCACTTGCCCCCCGAGATTTCCGGTAGCGCCTGTGATGAGATACTTGAGCGCCATCTTGCCGCGAGAGAGACGGAAGATTGCTTCTTGTTGAAAGCTGTAATGTTGTGTAACACTCGAGCATCCCCAAGGTTCAGGCCGGCGACTCCGTTTCAGCTTTTTGAGCCATTGGAAAGAAGGTCGATTTCAAATCAATGGCCTCATTGCCAACGACGATTGTGGATAACAATTTACCCCTATTGTTGGCGAAGAAGGCATATGGATTTCTAAGCAAGCTTTGTAATCAAGGGGTTAAACGAAACGAACACCTACCTTATCAAGAGAGACACTAGTCGTAGCATACAAACGCGTCTTGCAAATGGACATCAGAGGGCATTTCTGTGACATCAGCTACTACTCTTACCTTGCTCTCACAACACAGCATGGTCCCAACAATCCTCATTGTTGGCGCAACGGGCAACACCGGCCGAGGCGTGACAGAAGCTCTTCCTGCGCTGCTGAGAGGGAACCATGTCCTCTCGACCCATCGCATTCTGGCCCTCACTAGATCTTCCGACAGCCGTGCGGCTCAACGACTGGCCAAAAACCCCGGCGTTGAGGTCGTTGAGAAGAACTGGACCGACATCACCGCCGACTGGCTGCGCGAGCATCAAGTGGCACGAGCCTTCATCGCACCCCACAACGCACCGAACCAATTCGCCGAAGAGTCAGCCTTTTATGTTGCCGCCCTGAACGCTGGGGTCGAGTATGTTGTGCGCATCTCGACCACCGCCGCCACTGTGCGTCCCGACTTTGGCTCCTACTACCCGCGCGCTCACTGGGCCATCGAGACTCTCCTGGGCTCCGCCGAGTTTGGCGCCTTGAAGTGGACTTCTCTTCAGCCGAATGCTTTTCTGGACGGCTATCTTGCTCCCGCCGCCCAGTACATCAAGCAATACAGGCAGACCGGCGAGCAGGGAACGCTGAGCCTGATGGTGGCGAAGGACGCCCCTGTCGCACCCAACGACCCCAACGAAGTCGGCGCCTTCGCGGCTCATCTCTTGGCTCTGGCTGATCCCACCCCTCACAGCGGAGCCAAGTATGTTCTCAATGGTCCCGAAGACATCACTGGCGAACAGATCGTGCAGTTGATTGAGCAACACATCGGCACAAAGGTGAAAGACGTGGTGTATCAAGACATCAGCTTCATCGATGCGCTCGTGACCAGCGGTTTCGGAGGACCGGGACATCCAAGACTATCATGGCCTCTATCAAATATGGATTGATGGCCATGTGGGAAGGCTCATGTGTGGCTGCAACAACAAGCAAGGAGGTCAGAGAAATTGGCGCACCGAGACGGACGCCTAGCGAGATGCTCAAACAGTTGCTGGAGCTGTGATTATTGCCCGTCAAGGCATTCAGAATGCCAGTGCTCATGTATTTTACATGCCATCTGCTTCTCCACTACTACGAGCAATGTAATGCCAGCTCCAGTCATTGTCGAATGACGGTTAAACAACCTGGAACCTTTGCCTTACATCACCCGTCCGCCACGCGCGCGCCTGCTCGCCTGATCCTCGCCGTTGCTCTTCCCCACCAGCTGGTCTTTGTATCGCCGCAAAGGTACTTTCTCCCTACGTTTTCAAACGGCTCTTAGTGCTCCCCTGTCTGCACCTTGGACTGATCCTCTTATCCCGGTCATTTCAACAAACTCAACTCTCAAGATGCTGCTTCTTGATCTGATGTCAACTTACACAACTGAAAAGGTATGGTGTATCGCAACACCACTACAGATACACCACCAACGCCTCGGCAGCCTTGACGTCAAACACGGCCTGCCCATTCTCAACCTTGGCCGTCTCAAACGTCTCGGCCCCAGCCACCACGCACGTCCCGTCCGTCCACCGCTGCCCGCCAAACGAGATCTCATCCCCCTTATCCGCCCGCGCCAGCGAGCTCGCCGCCGTCAGCCTCTTGGCCCTGACCGGGGCACCCGCCAGCCCCGTCAGCGTGAACCGCTGCACCGTCCGGGCGCTGCCGGCCCCCGCGTAGTACTCGGAGTTGAACAGCAGCACGCGCAACGGCTGGCCCTCGGCGTCGAAGCTCGCGTACGCGGCGTACTTTGTCGTGCCGGCGTCGAGCGCCGCGACGTGCCGCGCGCCCGCGAGGAAGGCGACGGCCGCCGTCGCGCCGTAGTAGGGCGCGCCCATGCTGTACCGGCCCCAGAAGCAGTACTGGCAGTTGCCGACGGTGCCGTGGTGGAAGTAGACGCGCGAGATGTTGGTCGCCGTCGCCCGCAGGATGTAGTCCATCGTCCAGAGGGCAGCGCCGAAGGTCGGGGAGACGTTGGCTGCGCCGCCGCCGGAGACTGTGGGATTTTGTCAGTGAATATTCATGACGGAATTAAGGGGAGGTGGGAGAGGGAGAGCAGGGTGACGTACCGGAATTTGTCTCGCCGAGGACGTATTCCTTGCCGGTCTGGCGTTTTACCGCAGCGACGTCGGCCTCAAACATGCTGCGGACGTTGCTGGCCGTCTGAGAGTGCGTTTGCAGCTTCTCGATGCTGCCGCCGGGGTAATTGTGGTGGGCGTAGTGCCGGACATACTGTTTAGACGTTGCGTTCTCCTTGGCAATGAGCTGGGCGGCTCCCCATTCTGGCGGTGGCTGGTTCCAGTTGCCTGCTTGGATGATGTTGGTCTTGCCGACAGCGCTGCCCACGCGAATGTTCCAGTTCGCCTGGGAGGCCGCGTCTGTGGCAGCGTTCCACGTGCCGGAAGCGATGGGTTGGCCGTCCTTGGTGTAGTCTGGTTTTAGGTGAGCATCTGAGAGTGTCTTTAGGTGGTTTCAGGCTCACACTCCGGCTCATTGCCCAACTCAATTGCAAGGAGGTTCTTCACCTCGGTCACGGCCACCTTTGCTGCCGCAATTGTATTGTCAATACTGTTCTTCCCCCTGTTCAAACCAACCACAACGGTGCCCGGATACGTTCCCGCCAGTGTCATAAATTTCGGCCCAAAGGTCAGAGTCATCGGGGCGTCGGCTGGCTTCGCAACCGAGTACACAACGTATGCCGAAGTTGACGCGTCGTACTGAGCCCGGTCCTGCGTCGTCCCACCAATGCGGATGGGCGGCCATGTGCCCGCGAGGTCCTTCCAGTTTGACAGGCATTGGTTCGTTGCCGTCACGTTGGTGAAATACGACGGAAACGCAAAGAACTCGAATGAGATGCCGACTGGAGCTGGGTCAAGGGGCGCATAGGTATATCCTCCGGTGCCAACCTTGCTGGGGACGGCAAACGACACGGCGGCTTCCACCCCTCGAGAGACTGCTGCACAGAGGGCCGCGAATTGCGTTATTCTGGCCATGTTGAGATCTAGAGTGTCGCACTTAGGGGCGCGATACCCTTACAGAGCCGGTCGTCAAGTTCAGCGGACCGTGTCAATATCTACCCCGGCGACCGAACTCATCTTGAATGAGCCTCGGTGTTTTAGCCACCGATGATGTGACGCAAGACTGCTACCACCCATTTTGGCGGCAATTCTTCCGAGCCTCGCCTGTCCCATCCCGCCGTGTGGTTCCTGACTTGGCTCAATCTGCGGGGAACCCTGACCCCTGGAAAGTGACAGAGAACCACTGATCGCTGTTGTTTTTGCCGACTACGATAGGCGCTTTTAGGATTGTCCGTCAGAGTGCATAAAGGCGGAACAGACAGGGAACCCATCATACGGCCAGGATGATGGGTGATGGACAACACCTGTTCGTGATAACTTTAGTTTTTGTTGCAGGGATTTACTGAGAACTAATTCAAGACATTCAGAGTCACACATGTCAAGTGAAGCATGAGACAGACAGATATTTAAGTGTAATAACATATTCTGTTTATTCCTTGGAGAAATCTAACCTGGAGCCTTGCAGTCAGAGAAAAATTGACCAGTTACGCCAAACTTACCTTACCCATGTGCCGTGCCCCCTCCAACTACCACTTAGCAACCACCCATGAAGAGAAACAGGCTCACCTATGCTTGGAAATCTTTGATCTGCGCTTGGCATAGGTAGGCACGCCTCGACGTAGGTCTCGAGCGCATGGGGATTGAAGCTTCTTGGGGAGGGACAGCACCTCTTGGACCTGTTTTATGCGCCTTTTTAACCCCGAAACTTGCTTGAGGGGCCCGTCACAGGCGTCGATGATGGCCTGAGGATCAAGGCTCGCGAGGTCGAGCTGCTCCCGGGAGATGGAATAGGACCCCTTCCCAGCGACAACGCTCTCTCCAATCGCAGGCATCTTGCCCAGGACCGTGAACACGAACCCCGCGTGCTTCATCATTCCTTGGAACGACTTCGCTGCCTCAAGCTCTTCCCGCTGGGCCTGTCTGAGAAGCGTCTTAACCCACCTCATCATGCGCAGAACCATCATCGGATCCTCACCGAACCACTGGATTCCGGCGACATCACTCAGACTCTCCTCGAGCCACTCCAGGTTCACCTCCGCCCTGGCGATGATGTCCGTCAGCTCCGCCTTCTGCTTCCACAGCTTCTGACCGTATCTTTCCACCTCGATCGGGTCGTCAAACAACCCCAAGCTCGCAGGGTCATCCACCGCACCTTCGTGCACCAGCCGCGAGTAGAACAACTCGGCAGCCGGAAAGATAGCCAAATCCGCCCTGAACTGGCCCCATACATTAAACCCAGGCAGCCGCACCGTACCGCCGCCACCACCCTGTGTTCCATCCACATGCTCCAGCACCATCCCGATCGGATAATACTCATGCACGGTGAAACTATTCGGGCACATCATCTCCGCTAACCCGTTCTGCCCAGCCTGGATCTGGAGGTGCTCCGGCAAGTTCCAGTACCACTCGCACAGCACAGGCTGGTACGCCATGACGCAGCACCCGTGCCAGATGCAACACTGCACGCACTTGGCGTCGTCGCTGCCGCCGTTGTGCTCCATAAGGTCATCCGACGTGCCGTAGTCGCAGGCGCACGACCCCGTGGTGGTGGCCGAGATGAAGTCGCTGCGCGCGTCGCCGGGACTGCTGAAGAGAGAGGTCGACATGGGAACCGCGACGTTGTGCGGGGAGAAGTGGCAGGTGCGGACTTTGCACATCTTTGCCGGAGGTTAGTAGTAATATGGGGAGAGGGGGAAACTTACCCTTTTTCCAACCGTATCTTGGATGTTTGCAACGAGGCGTCAGCTAAGAAACGAGATGGAATGGAGTAATGGTGATGATGGAGAGAGACTCGGGATGAAGAAACTGAACGTTCGGAGGAGTTTACATAGACGCAGATTACCATTCTGACCGTCCTGCTGTCTTGCTGTCATGTTCCTGTTCTCGAGCTTGGCCTGCTCTTTATCAGGTCGTCGACTCGTCACTTGTATTAGGTGACTCGGTTGCATTTGGGTTCTTTGTTGAAGATCTCTGAACAAATGGATTGTCAGGGCACCATGGAATTGATGGTCAGCGAACAAAAAGGGGCTGGCTTTGTCAGGGTCACGGAACTGTACATTCCGTGTCGAGAAGAAAGTCCCAGCAGCCGTTGAACGGTACGTTTATTCTCACATCTCGTTGCCTCTGTTACACTATTGTACGGTTGTACGGCCCATTGTTTCTTGGTTGTTCTCCAGTCTCCCACCATGAGTCAGCTGAAGTGATTGTCCGGACTGAAAACAGTTGGAATGTTCGGCAAAGCGTCCCGTCCCTTACGCGACCCTCCTGGCATCCAAATGCCGAGCCCTTGGACGATCTTGGGCGACAACGCGGCAGGCCCAAGATTGGACGACCTTGGTTTGCATGGGCGACTCTGGTCGGTCAAGATGCCACCGGTGCTCGACGACCCGGTTTTGCTGAGCCCAGTGCTTCCTCGTTTGTCTTCAATCTAACTGTTCCTGGCATTGAGGTGTCATTCCTTTCCACCTAACATCTTCAGACGCCTTGCCAATGCACTTCTCTGCCGAAGGAGCCGTCCGAGAACATGCACCCCACGATACCCCAGCCCCAGAACGGCATGGCTTCATCTACCCCAGATCAGGTGGAACAAGAGTCTACTCAATTTACCTTGGCTGCCATTTGGCGAAGGGTGAGGTTCAATCTACTGACAAAACCCAACTTGTTGCTTTTCATGGGGTCCCTTTACCCGCCGCCCCCTTTATCCGCCTCGGCGGCAGTGCCTCCTTGGCATGACGATGCCTTCGAGAGCCGCCCACGAACGGATTTGATATCGCTTCTGGAGGGTGCCGAGAATGGGTCCAGAAGAGTGCGTATATAATGGGTCCCTTCCGGGTTATCAGGGGTGGGTTGTGCACTGTCTCGCTGTGAAGTCTGTTCCAACGTGCGCTGCCTCCGATCAATCCATCACGCTCGTCTCCGTTCCATAACAAGACAAGATGAAGTTGAGCCTCGCCATCGCGGTGCTTGCATCGGCTCTTGCCGAGGCACACTGTAAGCACATCCAGCTTCTCGCTCCTACCCCGTACCCGTACTAACCGCTCCAGACACCTTCCCCAGCATCGCCAACTCGGCCGATTGGCAATACGTCCGGACGACGACCAACTTCCAGAGCAACGGTCCTGTGACGGACGTCAACTCAGACCAGATCCGTTGCTACGAGCGGAACCCCGGCACGGGCGCCTCTGGGACGTACTCCGTCGCGGCTGGCTCGACCCTTTCCTACAATGCCAAGGCCTCCATCTCCCACCCAGGCCCCATGGCCTTTTACATTGCCAAGGTTCCGGAGGGCCAGACGGCCGCGACTTGGAATGGCAAGGGCAGGGTTTGGTCCAAGATCTACCAGGACATGCCCAAGCTCGGAGGCAGCATGACCTGGCCCACGCAAAGTAGACCTCATGTCAACTCACTCCTCCAAGTACCCCTGACTAACCTAGCCCAGACGCCCGCTCCGTCTCTGTCACCATCCCCCGCTGTCTGCAGAACGGCGACTACCTGCTGCGTGCCGAGCACATCGGTCTCCACTCCGCAGGCAGCGCTGGCGGTGCCCAGTTCTACATCTCCTGCGCCCAGATTACCGTTACCGGTGGCAGCGGTACCTACAGCCCGAAGAACCTCGTGTCCTTCCCTGGCGCGTACAAGGCGACTGATCCTGGCATCATGATCAACATCTACTACCCGGTGCCCACGAGCTACACACCCCCTGGTCCCCCTGCTGAGACCTGCTAAACTGTAACTCGGCGAGGAAGACTGTTGACAGTGATAACATAGGGGTTTATGCATGTACATATGTTTCAGCCCAGCTGCTAGAACTTCAATGCTCGACTGCAATATTTTTACAATTCCTGCTTGTGATGAATTAATGATTCTGCGCGTGGTTGTAGGCCATGGCTGGGTTAATCCTCATCATCAATGTTTCCATGTCGAGACACAGTACATGCATAAAACCTTGCTTCCTTTTTCAAGTGAGAAACAAAGCAAGCATGTACAGAAGCGAGTCTCAGTCCAGGGGTATTCGAGTGGCGATAATAGACAGTAGACACAAAGAACCACTCCCGATGATACTCGGAACAGCATCGTGCCGCGCATCACGCACTCCACAATGGTCTTGTTCTTATTGTCTTCACAACCTGTTCCCAAAAGACACAAAGACTTACGATACCTTCCATCTCGAGTCTGAACTGGACACTCAAGGAACAAGAATATAAACCCTTTCAATCCCCCTTACACTCAACTCACTTTCCCTCTTCATCCACACGGCCCCTGAGAGAGCAGACTACTTCCTCACTCCCCAGTCGGCTCAGCTTGCACACAAAGCCCCTTCCCCTTTCAAGGTAAGTCAGGCACGGAAGGCCAGGTAAGTGATACCTCACCCATCACAACTCATCACATCACATCACCGCAAGCAGACGCCAGGCAATCCAACGAAGTCAAGCCTACCCTCTCACCAACCCAACCACCCACCACAAAGAGGAAAACAGAAGGAAGAAAAAGAAAACGCACAACGATAAGCTAAATGTGCACCACCGGCTACAACCGCTTCACCTGCGGCTGCGCCCTCCCCAACCCCCTGACCTTCCATCCCTGCGAGTACGCCAAGCTCAAGGGCGTCGCGTGCCCCAACTTCCAGATCAGCGAGGACGCGAGCCGGTCGTGGACGTACACCATCATGACTTGCTGGCAGTACTACCGACTCATCGTGTTTGGCGATCCCCCGTCGTGGGGGCAGGAGGATGATGAGCAGGACTTTGGCGATGAGGGAGTGGACTCGGAAGGTGAGTACTAGAGAGTGCGGGGGTGAGTTCAAACAAATTGAAATGAAATAAAAAAAAGAAGAGGGCGAGAGAAACCCGGTGTGGATTCCGGCTTGCTGCGAGCAGAGGCCGGAGGTTTCTCCCCTTCAGGAAAAGGGTGGGCGAAAGAAGGGACTATGTTTTCATATCTGTTTTTCTTTTCTGCCATCCACGCTTTTTGTTACCGAGAAAATAGTAAAACAGAGATTAGCGGCGAGTCCAGCTGTTCTTCTCATTAAAAATTGTACCAAATCATCCTCAATCTGTTCAGTCGTTGTGTAAAGCAGCGTATCACTTTATCCCTTGAAATATATTGCCATTTTGAAGTCAAATTTGTCCCCAAACTACCAGGTAACCTGGAAAGTATGTGAGCTGAGATGTCAGTATTGCAAACAAAGCAAAGCACGATGCCACTTGGCGATAGCCACAAAGAAGCAAGCATGTCTATGATCTGTCCCAAACTGAATTTGCCACCGAAAACGAACTGCAGAATCAATGCGCTGTATGAGCCACCCTTCCGACCAAACGCCATCCTCCCTCGTACAATGCCACACGACCAAATTCCCAGTTTCCCTCACTCTCCCTCAGTCATCGTCAGCGTACCGAATCTCCCCCGACGCCGCGGGCGTTTCCGGCGCGCCACCATACGCCGCGGGCGTCGGCGCACCGTAGTAGCCGCCGCTCGCCGCTGGGGTTGGCGCGCCCACAGCGGGGGTAGGCGCGGCATCGGCGCCCCAACCGCCCTGCCAGGCACCCGGCGTCGGGGCGCTGATGGGAGCCGGGGAAGGCGCTGCGTAGGCACCGGGAGTGGGAGCACTGAGGGCTGCAGGGGTAGGCGCACCCAGACCGGCGCCCGGGGTGGGAGCGTCATACAGGTGAGAGCTGCCACTCGCACCAGGCGTGTAGCCCCAGCTGTCGGCGCCGCTGGCACCGGGAGTCGGGGCTGAGACGCCGTAGGCGGGTGTCTTGGAGCCCCAGGGGTCACTGCTGCCGCCAGAACCGTATGCGGGAGTCTTGGAGCCGTGGCCGAAGCCGTCGTGTGCGGGGGTTTTGGCGCTGGAAGACCAAGCCGGGGTGCGAGAGCCGCCGTAAGAAGTGGCACCTCCGTATGCGGTGCGGTTACCATCGCCGTATGCCGTTCGGCTGCCGTCGTAAGGGTTGGCGGTGCGGGAACCGTCGCCCCAGGCCGGAGTGCGCGAGCCAGATGTCTCGCCGCGGCCCCAAGCAGGCGTCCGAGCAGATGCTGGAGTCATGGTCAGTACGAAAGTCATCGAAGACATCAAGGGCACAAAACTTACACTTCGGAGCACCCCATGCCGGGGTCCGCTCTCCACCACCTGCACCCATGGGCGTCCTGCTCCCCCCAGGCCGATCACCGGCTCCACCGAATCCACCACGTCCGCCGCCGCCACCAAAACCACCCCGGCCAGAACGGCTGTAGATGTCGATCGTCTTTCCCGTCACCTTGTCCTTGAAGATGAGATCCGCCTTGGGAACCGTGACAATCTTGTTCTTGCCGTGCAGCTCGACTCGCGCATGCGTATCGGTGGTGTCCTTGACGATGCCCACCAGCGCCTTGTAGCCGCCCCTGCGGATGCTGACTGTCTGCCCCATAGCGCGGTCACGGCCAAACGTCTTGGGCGGCTGCATGTTGTTGCCACCGCCTGCAGCCGGATTCCGCTTGAGAGCTGGGTTCATGGCGCTCAGATCGGGACCCGCGTTCGGGTTGGTTGCACGGCCGCCCTTCGCCGCGATCGTGTTAACATTGCCAGCGCGGGTGACAAACACACCGGCGTTCTCGGTGGTCGCGTTGTGGTGTAGGAAAATGAAGGAGCGGTGGATGTGGATGATCTTGCCCTGGCGCTGTTGCCCGCCATACTCACGGACAACATCATCGAGCCGGATCTCGGACCCATTGCGGTCGGCAGCAACGGCAGTCCTCCGCTTGGGCAACTTGTTGGCGATTTGCGAAGGCATCACTTGCCTGGTGTCGCCATTCTGGTCGAGCACAACCATCGACTCGCGGTCCACTTTGACGATGCAACCAACGGTAGTGGGGTCGAGCTGGACCAGGTCAAGCAGCGAGTACTGGCCAAGGGATCCTTGGCCGCCAATATCGCTCGCCTCGCGTAGATCCTTGCTGAAGACGGTGACTTCGGTGTTGGTCTGGTCCGTCAACAGCGTAACGCGGTCTTCAACGATCTTGACAACCATGCCGACTTCGTCGCGGAAACGGCTGCCACCTATGACCTTGACGTGGTCACCAGTCTTGAACCGCTTGCGAAGACCCTTGTTGGGAACCTCAATGGTCTGGCCAGCGAGGTCGCCTTCCATCACCCTCAAAGTGACGATGTCACCTTGCACGTTGACTGCCTTGCCAATCACGCCGCGCTGCTCGCCCTCGTAGACCTCGATAACATCTCCAGGAACATAGGCGACGTTGGTGTTGCTGTCCTTCAAGCTGGCAGCGAGAGCCTTGAGATCGAGGTTCTCGGTACCATCTTCGGAGCCGCTGGCAAAGCGGGTGACCTCTTCCAACGTCGGATTGACGTCCTTGACATCCAACTGCTGGATCTTGATGTCCTTGACCTGGAAACCTTGCTCAAAGTCATCGCCATTGTACGACCAAGTGCCGGTTTGTGGATTACCCTGAATGTTACGGGGCTGCCGCTTCCGCGCCTCAACTTCGCTGAAAAGGCGCTGGGGCGGGCGAGGGCCTGGCATGCCAGGACGCTTACGCTTCCCATCATTCGTACGTGACAATGCGTCGTCCCGTACGCCGTAGTCAAGCCGAGGAATGAAACGCACGCGGGCCTCTAAGCCGTTCTCCGTCACGTCGAGGACTTGGGCAAGGTCACCGGCGTGCTTTGCGGGTTTCCTCAACCGCACCCAGGCGCCAGGTTCCAAGTTGGGCGTCTTGGTAACCCGCAAAAGATCAGGCATGTCCTTGAGCTCGACGAGAATCATCTTGGTCCGCGGGTAAACGTCAAGGACACCATCCAGCGCGAGCATGATATCGTTTTGCCGGCGAGCTTCGACGTAAATGTAGCCCTTCATGACCGAATTGGGTCCGCCACGCTCGAAGGCGGAGATGATGGGGACCTCATCCTTAGTGTTGGATCGCTCCTCGATGCGCCGCATGATGGAAAAGACGACATCCCGCTCCTTGCCTTCCTTGCACCTCACGGCCCAGATGCCGGGATCGTCGACGCTGGGGAGCAACAGACGTTTTGGAACGACAGCCATCTCACCATAGCCTCTCGCCGGTGCTCGTTTGCCGTACCGCGCCCGCAGAATCTCGGCTTGCTTCTCGGCATCCATGCTGGACTCGATTTCGCGGCGGCGGTCGAGCTCGCGATGTCTCCGATCATCGTCGAGGTGGCCGCTCTCGGCAATATCGTCGGGATGGGCATTGTCAATGAAGTCTTCGATCTCTTCACCGTCCTTTTCATCGTCTTCCGCCTCGTCCTCGTCCTCGACTTCGGCTTCGATATCAAAGAAAGCAGCGCGGTGATCCTTGCGCCGCTTGCGGCGATGACGCTGGAGGAATCGTCAGTAACCCACCAACAGCGAATGTTTCGGGCTTCGCCCAGTGTGCAAAGGCCGCAAGAAACAGGGCATTGGCAGGTGCACTCACATGCTGGACGTCATCATCGTCGTCCTCGTCTTCTTCTTCCTCCTCATCGTCCTCATCGTCGTCATTGTTGCCTACACCCCCTTCTTCCTCGTCCTCTTCGTCGCCATTTTCATCATCGTCGTCATCTTCGCGCGGCCGCTTCGACGCGCTCTTGGAGGGGCGGTCCTCATCCTCGTCCTCGTCATCCTCGGCAGCCGGGCTGCTTGCGCGGCGATCGCTCTTTCCAGAGGCGCGATGACTGGTTTGAGCATCGTTCTCGTCGTCGGAGTTGTCGGCAGCCGCGAAATTGAAGTTGCCATCGTCTTCCGAGTCGGAGTCGCCCGCGACGTGGAAGGGGGCGCTCGACGCCATTTCGACAGTGTGGTTCGTCGATTCTGCGGATCTCGAGGCGCGTGTGCGCAGCGGACTTTGTCCCAATAAAGACGCCGTGCAAAATGATGGCAGAGTCGAGGGCAAAGTTGGTCGGCGTTGGAGGGAGGGACAAAGACAGCTTTTATTTGGAAGTCGAGTCTGCAGCTGCGAGGCGACTGAGCTTCATGGGCCAAGCCTCAGCGTGGTTGGGCTAAACCACTTTTGGATTGGCGCACGGGAACGGCAAGAGCTTTTTCCCGGGGCCCCACAACTGCGAACGCCCATTGCTCCAGTTGCAATCGGTGACGGCTTGTTGCTCGAAACTAGCAACTTGCTGCTGCAATGTATCATTTTCACTGCATCATTCTCTAAAATCAATCACTCAAGCGAACTTTTTTCTTCACCTCAAATCATAACTCCATTACTCAAGTGGCTTTTTCTCCCTAACGTCTGAAAAGGCTCATTTCAATGCCACTGTCAACTCTCCACGCCAGTTCATTGCTTCAATCACAATTCCCGTCATCTCTCTGTCTCATCCTCTTCACCCCCCTGTCCTTGACATTCTAGTCATCCGCCTCCGCCGCGGGGATGCACGGGATCCCGATGTCCCCCTTGATATTCTCACACACCACCTGAGGCGGGCTGCCCTTGGGGCTCGAGATGTTGATGTTCTCCAGATGAATCCCGTTGCACGTCGCGCCGGGACTGCACGTCAGATCCGCCACCACGCGGCCCTGCTTCCCGCTGCTCGTGCCGTGCACGTTCAAGAACTTGACGTCCGTGATGTTCACCTTGCTCGGGTACTGCGCGCACGTCGTGTCGTTGACGTTGAAGTAGCACTGGTCCAGCACGATCGGGTGGTCCGTGTTCTCGACGTGGATGTCGCGGTACGTGATGTTGGAGATGTAGCCGTACCCGACGTTGGGGCCCGCCCAGGCCTTGAGGCGCGCGCCGTTCTCGCCGTTGAGGAGCGTGATGTTCTCGAGCAGCGCGTTGGAGATGAAGTCCTTGACGCCGGGGTACTGCCCGATGCTGCCCATGCTGACGCCGTGCGTGCCGTTGCACCAGAGGTTGCGCACCAGGATGTTGGTCGTGTTGGGCTTCGGCGAGAAGCAGTCATCGCCGACGTTGACGCGCGTGTTGAGAACTGTGAGCCCGTTAACGTTGAGGGAGTCGAAGCCGTCGGTGTTCTTGGGGAGAGACTACACATATGGGTGAGCATTTTGGCATGACAGGGAAAATGGGGCTGTGAGCTTACAGAAACATTGGTCGAGACAGCCGAGATGTAGACGTCGTCAAACACGACGTTGTTGGAGCGAACAAAGAAATTCGTCCAGCACGGCGAGTCCTTCATGTGCAGGCCGTTGACCTCAACGTTGGTCGCATTGTCGGTGAGGAAGAGGATCGGACGGTAATACTTGTTGTTGGGGTCCAGGATCTCGGCCCCCGAGAAGCCGTCCCACCAGGCCTGGCCATTGCCGTTGAGAACGCCCGAGCCGTAGATTTTGATGTCCCTTTCCATTCAGGTCAGTACCTTTTCATATGCCGGGGAATTGAGAGTATGAGGCTCACTTTCCACCCCAGACCCAGAAGGTGATGCTCTTCTGGAAGGGATAGTAAAAGTTGTTGGCTTGCCAGTACTTGATGTCGTTGGTGAACTAAAAAGGTGTGAGCATGAGTCTTGTTCCATCCAATGAGAAAGAAATCCGGTCTCACTTTCAGCTCGCCATCAATCTTGACGTACACATCCTTCAAGAAGCTCAGATCCAGCTTCTTGCCAATGACATACTTCTTGCCCTTTTGCAGGTGAACCAAGCCACCATGGTTTGCCTTCTTGATGGCCCACAAGAAGTCGTCGCTGATGTCGTCACGGTCATTCTTGGACGCACGAATGGTGATCTTCTTGCGGTCCTGCTCGACTGCGTTGCCCCAGTTGTCCTTCTTGGGCTTGGAGTGGCCGTTGCCGCGCAGGGACAAGGACGACAGGGTCTCCGCACGAGAGAGGGTGATGGAGGCTCCGGCGGGGATGTAATCGGAAGCGTCATGGTCAATGGCAAAGGCCGAGGCCGAGGCCAAGGAGACGGCAACGGAGAGGAGGAACGCAAGCGACTTCATGGTGGTGACGCCAAGGGCTTGGAAAGAAGCTTGATTGCACCCAATCTTCTTGGCCTGAAACATACATGTATTTAACTCTTTTCTAGCCCCAGATCTTGCCCCCGGTTAATGCTTTCGGTTTGCGGGGAACCTTGAACAGGACGTTGGAATTTCTCCGCCATTCTTCCGTTCGCGGTTCGCAATCTCCGCAAAAGACATGTAGAGAGAGCGCTTCAAAGTCGGGCATGGGACGTCCAGGCTCCAGGGTCCGGGTAAGAAAGGTCAGAAAAACGTGTCGGGGTAGCATCAACAGGGGTGTCGGTGTTGTCACTGTGCTCTCTCGGTTGCCGTTTTCGTTCTTGGGGATGCGTGGGGCGGGAAAATGCGACTTTGTGATTTATCCGCGAATGGCATTGCGTCGAAGGGCTGTTGATCGTGGCCCTCCATCGTGGTCCATCTTGCTTGCCCCGTGCTGTACGTAGTGTCCATCATGGTTAAAAAACTAGCAATGTTCGCTGGCCATCATCGTGGCCAAGATGGGCTCAGCTGAACCGGCAAGCCTTGGGCAAGCGAGAAGTTGAAGCAATGGATTCTCGAGTACCCCACGTCAGGAAATTTAGAAACATCTTGCATTTCATGCATCACATTCATTCTGTTTCTTCACAAACAATCAAGTACATATTCGACCGAAAGAGAAGAAGACATTGAACAATTACTGTCTCGATCTCATGGGGACGCTGCAGCTGAGGAGCTGTGGCTGCTCTCACCAACAGCCCTGGGATGTATGTGGGGTTAGGGTTCTGTCGTCGTCCACGTCAAGTTTGTCACCAACGTCCAAAGCCACTGCAAGAAGGTGCGGGCACTGCGGGGAGGGGAATTCCGAACCACAATGGCTGCTGTCTCGGTCTCAGTGCGCTGCAAGCAGGCGCTGCCTCAGATCTGACTGATTTGTGCTGTGAAAAGCCTTGATGAGATTTATCTGAATTTGATACCATTACCTGAATGTGAAAGACACGGACAAGTTACAACCATTGAACCACCCCTCACCGACGATTCTCGCATTCCGATGGGAGTTATCACAATGGATCCCACTCAGGAGAACCACACAGTTACAAGCTTTGCAAGCCTGCCGATGGAGATTCTTGCAATCATCCTAAAACACTCACCCGACCTCGACACCTTTCTCTCCGCCATCGCCTCCTGCCGCGCGTTTTACAACACCTTTAAAGATTCCCAACCGTCGCTCACCAAAGCCATCGTGTTCCGCGAGATTGACCGCTCGGTCCTGCCCTACGCTAAACAAGTCACTCTCATTAATCTCCCCAACCCAGTCAAGTTTGAGGTATGGCCCGTTGTCATTCTAAAACTCCTCGGCCTGCGCAAAATGCCAGCCGGTCTGCTGTGGCACCCGTGGACGCTTACCCACGGCATCGGCGCCGTCCGGCTCCATGCCATCATCGACGCCATGGCTCGTCAGTTCGCCGCACGCTATGTCCAGTTGTTTGAAAAGCTCTCCGGCCGCGCGCAGGCGGGGCCGTCGGACCGCGAGATTGCGCGCATCAAGCGGACGCTGTATCGTTTCGAGATGTTCTGTAAACTTGTCCCGCCACCTCCGGTTCCTGGTCCCGAACGTGAGGGCAGAGCGAGCCCAGCCGCCACGCCCCAGTGCTTTTTCATGTGGCAGGCCACCGCTTGGGAGAATGAGCAGTTGGCCGCAGTACATGAAGCATTGTGGCGCCTGGTGGCACCCGGTACGTCTTATCGGACCCCGACTTCCCGCCTTCCCTGCTCCTGAAATGCTCGAAGAATCCTTCTGTAACCCTTCAGTCAAGCCCGGAATACTGACACGTCACCTAGCCTTCAACGACATAGTCCTGCACGACATATCCTGGGGCGCGCACCACGCCAGATACGCCCTCAAGGCAAGCGACCGGCGCACCGAAAGAAGCCCTCCTCGCGCGCGGTCTGCGCGCGATCCACGACATCGCCCAAGCCGACACCTACGCCCGGCGGTACGAGCTCATCGGCGCGGGGACGACCGAGCCCGCCCTTGCGGGCTCCTTTCTCCGCGAGGCCTTCATCGTGCACAACTGCACGTTCCCGCGGCCCGGCCTCCGCGAGAAAGGGATCGCGCCCAAGTTTGCCCCGGGCCAAGAACCGCGGTTCTACAAAAACCCGGACCGGGGCCCGGAGAGGTTCTGGCGCTGGTTGTATCGGAACCGGCCGGGTGAAGAGTTCAGGATGAAGATGGCGGGCGAGCACGATGCCAAGTCGATGCGGGACTGCGGGTGCGTGTTTTGGGACAAGGAGAGGCTGGACGGTTCCGGGATTCTCGGCAGGCGTTGGAACGACCTGAGGGGACAGTCGATGGAAAGGATGGCGATGCCGACGGATTTGATCGTCAAACAGCAGACACGGTCATGGGAGGCCAGGCAGGCGCTGTATGAGAAGGGCGTTCGCGGTTATTGGTCCCCAGGTGAGGAAGAGGAAGGGGACAAGATTATCGACGAAGTGCAGAGGGCAGCGATGCCTCCCCATATCCCTTTTTGGTAATGAATTGTGACCAGCTCATAGTGGCACCGTGGTCGCACCATTGGTTGAACCGAGAAATTCTGCAGTCAAGAGGCGCGTCGTCAAGTTGGGCATCGAAACCCAGCTCGCAAATTTGCATACCTTACGGCTTGAAAGAGCAACTACCATACTGAATGGGGAATGATAGAAAACAAAGAAACTGAAATCCGAACCGAGCCTTGAAACCCCTCCCGTGATATCCATATTTCCCGTCCGTCCAATCGATTGAAAACCAGTCCATCCCATATACGAAAAAAAAACATAAACCTGCAAAAAGAAAAGGGCGCATAGGCTGAGGATTAAGCCACGAAGAGATGACGTTTCCCCCCAGCAGCATCCCATTCTCACCTCCTCACGTTGGAACAGCGGAGCAACTTGCCGTCCGCTCACACAATCCATACACCAAGCCCCGGGTGGGCACTCACACCTCCTTGCTGCGGCTCACCGACGCGATGAAGCTCTGATACTGCTCGTCCGCATCCATGGCCTTCCCAAACTCTTGACTCCTCCGCGGAAAAGGAAGCTCCCACGCCTCGCGCAGTCTCGCCTTCTGCGTCCACACCACCCCAGGACGAGGCTGAAGGGGACGCAGCTTCTTCGCCGCCTCCACGCCGTTCTCCTTATTATCCCTCTCCTTGAGCAGAAGCTGTTCGCCATTAACCTGCTTTGCGTCCTTTTCTTTGTCGTCCTCCTCCGACCCGTCCCGCCGCGGCAGCCGCATCGCCAGCAGGATGTACTCGGCGCGTGTCATCTTGGTCATGACGTCGTCCATGTAGCGGCGCACCTCGTCGGGTGGCGCGACCACGCGGGCGAGGTGCTCCAGGTGTCGCCCCGCGTGGGTGAAGAGCCGGATGGTGAGCGGCTGGTAGTAGTCCAGCAGCGGGTCGGCCATGGGGTATTCGGCCTTGCTTCCCTTGCGGACGAGCAGGAACGAGGCGAGGACCTGCTGCCCGGAAGGGACAGGCACGTACTCGAGCAGGCTGAACTTGGGGAAGAGGTAGCGGTCGCCTGTGCCGCCGGCGAATTCGAAAACGATGGCCGAGATGTCGGGCTTCGGCGGAGGTGGTGGCGGGCCTTTGGAACGCAGGGCGGTTTGGGGAGCGGGGGACTGTGTTGTGGCGGAGTGGGGTGTTATGTGGCCGTTCGGACCGCCGTTCGGTCTGGGGAGTGCCGGCGATGGTGGAGCTGGGGATTGTGTTTGCGACTGCCGCTCCCGGTCTTTGATGAGTTTGGTGCGCAAACGGTCCAGGATGACTTTCAGGTCTGTGGCATCCGCGAACTGTGGTTTCTGCTCGGCGATCCGTCGCACTATGTCCCGTGTTCGTACGTCGTCGAGTGCTGCCTTGACCAACATGACAACCAAGCCGTCACTGCCTACTGGCGGGCGCAGATCGGCGGACGTTTGTTTAGGGTTCGAGGACAAGACAATGTCCAGGATGGCTCGCACTTCGTCTGCAAAGTACCGGACAGTCCTCCCATCAACCAGCAGCCTGTCGGCGGAGGGCCCCGCTGTCCCTCCATTTCGCTTGCTCTCGGCGGTGATGGCATCGATAATGGCTTGGAACCGTTCAAGATCATGCTTGGCTGCATCTCCTTGCGCGACACGTTTCATCAGGTCTCGAAGCTGTGGATCTGAGCTGGCCTTTTCTGCCAGCATGAGAATGATTGGGTCGGTACCCGGAGCCGTTTTCGCTGGTGCCCCTGCGGGCGTACCGGGCGTGCCATTCGGCGCAGGCTTGTTGACGGCCGCGTTCGGAGGTTTGGGAGGGTATGGCGGTTGTTGGGTTGCAGGGTGGGTAGCTGGGAGGTGGTGTTGTGTGGAGGCTGTGGCGCCAGGGACGGGCTCTGCGGAACCATGGGCGCGCCGTGCTGGGCGACAGGACTGACTCCATCCCCGTGGAGACGGAGCTGGCCTTGGAACCATCGGGGGAACAACCGACGTGTTCCTCGAAGCATCTGGTGTGGGCTGCCACTGACAAGTTGCGCCGTGGGCATAGTTGGCGTCTGCGCAGGAGGGTATGTGTCTGCACCGGTGCTGCGGGTTGCGTCGCTGCGCTGGCTGAGGTTGAGTATGTGATTGAGGGGTGGGGATGCCCGTGGGCGTCGCGGACTTTGGTGTCGGTGTAGGCGGTGGTGCATGGCCCCATTCGGAGGTCCATACTGCACGATGGGTCGTTCGGTCGTCGGGGGAGCTGGAGGGTGCGGCTTTGGATCTTTGACGGCGAACATGGTCGCTTCGAAGCGTGCGGCTCGACGGTAATGGTTCGTGCCGAGCTTCATCATGCTTTCTTTAGGCGGGTTGTTCGGCTCTTCTCAATGACGACTCCTTTCTTCTTTGTAGGTTTCGTGTAATACTTTTCGAAGATGCCCTCCATGGTCCATTTCAGGCGCGACCTTGAGAGCGACTCTGCGAGCACGCCACTAGTGTGCTGTTAGCTTCCATGCCCATCTTTAGTTCAGTAAGCTCTGGGCAAGAAGAAGGCGCACCTTTCTGTCACAGTCTGGAAGTCGCTGATGGAGAGGTCGTCTGGCTGCGGCGAGTCGACCGTGGGCAGCGGCTTGTTCGGGCGATGGACTTGGGCAGCGGCGTGACTCGAGGGCTCTCCTCGACTGGCGCAGGCTCGGGCTCCGGGCAGGCGCTGGAGTAACCGAGGAGTGAGGGTCCTCCTCTTCGCGGCCTGCTCGGCGCGTGCGGCAGCGCGTGCCGGCAACCTCCTCTTCCTCTCCATTGCAGCGATCAGCCGGAGCAGATATGCGACGGAAGATTGCTTGGGCCCGTCATATATTCATTGGTGTCGAACACGCGGGCGGCCCAATGCCACCAAAATGCTACTGGTGGCTGCTCGTGGGGGTCAAGTGGTGGGTGTTGAGGGACGACTGGGCCCTCGAGCGTGTTGCGAGGTTGCAGCTTGGAAGAACGAATGCACAGCACAGGACGCCGGGCCTCCAAAAGAAAATGGGGCCCTCTTGCGTCGTCGGCTTGGACGCGCTAAACTTCGCTGTGAGACGTGGAAATGCCGCTGATTGGCTCCTGCCGCCCAAGCTCAGGGTGACAGGGCCCTGTGCTTAGGCGGATTGCGAGCGCTGCCAAGTCCGATTCGTCGATTCGCAAGGTACGAAACTGGAATCTCTATGGGGTGATGACTGCGATGAACACGTCAAGAGCAGCACTCAGACTGGTCTATTTCGTATTTTTCATTTTTGTGGGTTGATTGTGGGCGGGTCACATGCATGGTTTGCACGCATTGCCTCCAAGGACGGGCTTGTCCTTTTGTCCTCGATGAGTCGGAGAGAACCCAAGCTCATTCAGGAACAACAGCGATGTTGCGGCTGACGCTGGAGTGTGGGGATTTTCGGCTCATCCCTGCTGCAGTTACAAACCATAACGTGGTACAGTCCATATGCCGACCAAATACTCGGGAATTGCGTTAAGGAGCTTAGCATCCGAGTGTTGTTCCTGCGTGCCACCTGGTTCAACGTCAGCGGTGCCAAACGAAGGCAGGAAAATGAACCTTTTGAGGCTTTAACTTTTGAAGGGTCACGTATCGATCTGCGTCATGAGTCACCCAAGGCGCACCCTTCTTTGATGAAGCATGGATTCCGGAGGTTCCCATAAAGTAAAAATCACCTTACTGGAATGATTTGTGGAGGCAGTCTGCGAACTTCGTTCAGAGGATGGGTTAAGCCGAGTCACCACTTAGGGACAAGGACGATGGCATTGGAGAGTGGAGAAATAGTTGAAGCCCGGTTCAAGTTGCGTCCCCCCTCCAACAATTCTGCTCGTTCGTCAAGCTGTATCTGAAAACTCGGGAATTTTGTTGTTGGTTCGCAGTGCTGGCGACTACAACGAGTCTAGAGGTAGCTTGGCTCAGCCCGTCGCTCTCTCTTCTGAGAATTCGAGTCGAAACATGGGTCCGCGAGTTTCCGCCCAAAACCTGGCGCCAACTTGATGGCCCATTGGTGAGTACTGGGTCTCCCATAGGCTTTTGTCATGATCAGTTTGGCGGTTCAGTGGAGGTTTCATATGACATCCTGCCTGCCAGTGCGTTACACCAAGTATAGACGGGCCTATCTCGGTTTACATAGTCCAGTCGGTATGTTCCGAGAATGGCAATCATTCCGGAGACCGAGCTACAAGTCTGTGGAGTGATGTGGAATCAACAGGATTTATATGCTGGAGCCTGGAGCCCGCGGAGGGTTCTCAAAATTCCTCGTCCCCAGGGGCAGACAAGACGTCTCCTTTGACCCTGTTGACTGTAACCTTCCATGCTAGGCTTCCCGTCATGAACTTACAAAAATTTAGGAACCAGAAACCATACCCTAGCGATTGGTGGTCACTGCTGTCACTCAGGGTTAGGAGCGGGATAGTCCCAAGCGGAGGGTCTCCAGAGCAGGGTTAGGAGCTGGTGATTCGACAACCCGTCATCGGCTCCACAATTCCATGCAGCTTCTCAAACTTGGAAACCCTGCTTGGACGGCTCCACTCCAGAGTTCCTGCATTCACATGCATTCACGCACCATGGCCTGAGACTCCTTTCTGAGTCGGCGCAACTTGCAAGTGCTCCAGCCTGTAACCTTCAGACGGTGTGGCCAGTGTATTTGCTATGTCCAAGCCCAGGGCTCGTCCGCGGCAGCCATCAGCCATGACCAACCACTTGTTCCCATTCTTGTCCCGTCTCGTGGTGGGTGTGCCCCTGGCCCTCTACATTCTCTTTCTTGCATTGAGTTCAATTCCAGTGTTCCAGCGCAAGTATGGCTTTCACGCCCCGTACACATACACACTCTCGTGGAGTCATTGTAGCTGATTGTGGTTTTGCTGTTGCAGTTTCTCTACGCGCACAAGATCCACACGCTCTGGTGGAGGAACATCAATGAACCGGAACAATGGGGCTTTGCCAGTCAGTCACACTGTCACCTGCCATGTACTGCACCTGCGCTGGGGACCGGTATCTAACTTGAAATACCCACCGCCAGAAAACCAAGTCACCCCTTTTCACATCCGCCGACAACCAAACCCCTACGCATGGCACATCCTCCCCTCCCCCTCTACGCCCAGCACGAAGCCAAGCTCTCCTCCCAACCCAGCGGCCTCACCTCGGACATCACCAACACCGAAACTTCCGCCTCCTCCGTGATGACCCCACAGCCAAGCTGATCATCTCCTGTAAGCCACACCCCTTTCCCCTCCCTCCTCCCCTAACCACAACTTGCACACACCCACTCACCCAAAGCAAACCAGTCCACGGCAACGCCGCCCAACTCACCCAGGGCTTCCGCCCCTGGCACTACCACTCCCTCACCTCCCTGCACAGCCGCTACCACCTCCTGACGCTCGACTACCGCGGCTTCGGCCTCAGCACCGGCTCGCCCACCGAACCCGGCCTCATCCGCGACGCCGAGGCCGCCGTGCACTGGGCCGTGCGCACGGCGGGGGTCCCGCCTTCCCGCATCGTGCTCCTCGGCCACAGCCTGGGCACGGCGGTCGCGGCCGCCGCGGCCGAGGCCTTTACGCTGCGCCAGGGGTGGGACTTTGCCGGGGTGGTGCTGGTCGCCGGGTTTAGCTCGCTCCCGGACATGCTGAGCGGGTACGCGATCGCGGGGTACCTGCCGGTGTTGCGGCCGCTGACGTGGTGGCCGTGGTTGTTGGGCAAGGTGATGGGGCGGGTGGTGGATCGGTGGGACTCGGCGGGGCGGTGGAGGGCGGTGGTGGAGGGGTGAGGGCGGGGGGTGGGAGGTTGAGGTTGAGTCTCGTGCATGCGAGGAATGATTGGGATATTCCGTGTCATGAGGACGATAAGGTGTTCAAGGCGGCGGTCGGGGGATTGGTTGGGGAGGGGTTGGCGGGCGAGGAGTTCGAGGTGGAGAAAAAGAGGAGGATGGTGGTCAGGGGGAAGGACTCGTTCGTGGCAACGTGGCGGGATGGGGATGTTGAGATTCGACAGGAGCTGTTTCCGCACGGAGGTGAGTGGTATAAACCCCTTGGCCGTGGGTATGGGACAAAAGTGAGATGCTGACACTGTGCAGGCCATAACTCGGTTTTGACTTATACACCAGTGGTACTCGCTGTCATGCGATCGTTTGGTCTTGATGATGAGACGGCCAATTGATGTCGATGGCTAGGGTGGGCCGTCCTACACCGACATGAAGGAAGCACCGCCACGTATGAGGGGCGAGGAGGTCGAGTGAAGTGCAAGTTTACTGTGACACAAAGGCTTTTGGAATGATGATACAACTATACAGACGAGATGGGGCTGATCAGCGAGAAAGAGGACAACGTGACATCAAGAGAACCTTAACCGAGAATGGGTGAGGAGGAAGATGAAGCACGCAAGCCACTCAAGTCACCACCACCAACCAGCGGTTGTCACCCAGCGTCACAAAACAACAACCCACCACTCCCCGTTTCCCTCCACTCAACAATGGTGATCTCCACCCCACCCGAGTTGTCGATTAACTGCCGTGATCGCGTTGATGCCTTCCCTCAGGAACCGCGGGGCACCTTCTAGAACACTGGCGAAGGGTTCAGCCGGGGCAGTCTGGGAGGCAATGAGGTCTTGCTGATCCAAAGTGCACTGCCGTTTGTCCAAGACTGCCCGGTTGATGGCTCGGCCCCACAGGTTGTAGATGTGGTCTTCCGACATGCTGACATAGCGCTTGGTCCCATTTTCTTCGGTGACCGAGAATGGCCATTCCGCAACGGCGACCTCGAACTTCTTGGTGCTAAAGAAGAGAATGGGCCAGGTGAAAAGCCACATGAAGCTGAGATAGCACAGCCAGATGATCCACGGCGTGAGTCTCCACCGGTTGACTTTGCAGTCGTTGTAGACCAGCGTAAAAGCATCCTTGACCGGGAACGTGATCTGGACAGTGCCGCGGTAGTTGGTGCCACGGACCATCGCCTCGAGCATCTGCTTCATCCTCTCCTCATCGAAGCCAACCACCCGCCGCTGCAGCTCAAACGACTTGACTCCGGCATGGCTGGCACAGTACCGGTGACACCATTCAGCGAGAGTCGGTTTCGGGTTGGTGATCTCGACGTCCCGCTTCACACCAGGAGCCCGCTTCCGCAGGACGGTGCCGCGCCGAGCCTTCTCGTTGTCCTCGACGGTGCGCAGTGCCGTCCACGAGACGCCCGCCGTGGCATCCGAGAATAGGTAGGGCGTGAGTTCGACTGACACATCAAAGTCCGTGATGGTCCGTTTCTCCGACTTGCCCTTCTCCCTGACGGTCTCGGAATGCGTCCCGAGGATGCGGACGGAGGGGCGCGGCGGCTTGCTGGCTGAAAGCTTGATCTGGCGTTCGAGCAGCTTTGGGTCTTTATCCAGGTGTGGGTGGATAATGAACTCGGCACCCGAGTTCGCGTCCACCTGGCGAAAGTTGCTGGTGGTGTTCAAGTCGTCGAGGACATATGAAGGGGTGAGAAGGGTGGGGAGGAGAGGAGCGTTGGGTCTGGAATCTGCGTCGATGTCCGAGTAAAGCGGGGGAAGGTCGTCGGGCTGAAGCTCCGGGACATCATCGTCGTAAACCCGGTCGCCGGGTTGGGTGTGGAGCGACACGGCGTCGGCATCGGAGCTGCTTCCGCCAATGCCGGGGAGCCGAGAATCAGTCGGTTTCCCCATTGCGATTGTGCGACCAAAGGATTGTCTGCGAGATTGTCTGCAAATTGGGCAAAGGACGACGGGGTGTGCACAATCAGCGAACGAGAGACTCGGTCACTGAGGAAGAGAAAACGAAGGCGAGGAGGGGAAAACGAGGCTCAACACAATCAGACGGAAAAAGAGGAAACGCGGGCGACGAGGCAGCAGTGGCGGAGCAATGGTGAGCTCACCAATCAGCATCTCAGTCGCTCAATAACTTTGGCTGCCCAGCACCCAACCAGGAAACACATGGCCCGTGCATCAATCCTTCCCGAGTTGAGACGGGGATTGACATCTGTCTGTCGCCTTTGATCCCCCACTTGCCGAGAGCTTGTCTGTATTTGCATGTAGACAGTCAAGAAAGGACTCGAACGGCCCAAAGTCCCACGTTCAAGGTTGATGTGTGATAATTATTGGCAAGAACATGGAAGCTCAGTGAAGCAAACCAAGAAAACGAAGGCACCACCCGAGGGACAGCTTATCGATAACGGGTCTGGCCGAAACTCAGGCTGTGGACCCTGGCTCCTGCCAGCTTCAACCCCGCGACACTCAAACAACCGAGAAGCTGCCCCACCTTCAGAAACCCCAGCTCAAACAGAGCGTCGTGCACTGTACCTCGACACGCCAAAACCTACCCGTTCCTCGAGTAACTCACTGCGACCAGCACTTTCCATCGGGCAGATTGCAAATCCACCATGTCGGAAGAATCGAAGCAGGTCGACCCGACCAAGGAGCGCGAAGCTCTGGAAGCCGCCGAGGCCCACGATCATTCCGAGGACGAGTCGGGCTCCGAAGCTGAGGATGCCGGGTCCCAAAAGCCGGCTGGGGCCAGCAGCGAAGGGGCCGGGAAGAAGAAGAAAAAGAAGGGCAAGAAGAACAAGGTCAAGCAGGCCCTGTCCGAGGCGCTGGGTCGGGGTGGAGTGACGGCCGCCCAGGCTGAGGCAGACCCCAAGAAGGCCATCGAGGGCCTGACGCCGCAGCAAATCAGCGAATTCATCGCGCTGAACCCGGCCCTCGCCAACGAGCTTCTTGGCGGCGAGGGCTCCTCCGACGCTACGGCGAGCGCCATTGAGGCGTTCAAGAAGCTCAAGCTCCAGGACATCATGACTGGCCTGGCCAGCAGTGGGAAGAACCGCAAGGACATGGCGTCGTACAAGTTCTGGAGCACCCAGCCTGTCCTTCAGTTTGGGGAAGAGGAGCCGAAGCTCATTGAGGAGGGACCCCTCAAGCTCCAAGAAGTCAAGGATATCCCCACGGAGCCCATCCCCCTTGCCCTCGAGGCCTTCCGCTGGGTTACCATGGACCTCACCAACGAAGCCGAGATGGAAGAGGTGGAGAAGCTGCTTTATGGCCATTACGTAGAGGATGACGAGGCCATGTTCAGGTTCAAATATTCGAACTCGCTGTTGAAATGGTAGGTCACTGTGCAGTCAGCCTTGAGAGGAGATCACCCAACTGACGTCCTCTCAGGTCGCTTTTGTCTCCAGGTTGGAAGAAGGAGTGGCACGTCGGCATCCGCAGTGGAAACACACTCTGCGCCTTTATTTCGGCCATTCCGACCGAGATGCGCGTGCGAAACAACGTCATCCACAGTGCTGAGGTCAACTTCCTCTGCATCCACAAGAAGCTGAGAGGCAAGCGCCTCGCTCCTGTCCTGATCAAGGAGATCACCCGTCGGGTCAACCTCGAGGGCACCTGGCAAGCCATCTACACTGGTGGTATTGTCCTCCCGCGGCCAGTAAGCACCTGCCGCTACTACCACCGCGCACTGGACTGGACGAAGCTGTACGAGGTTGGGTTCAGCCCGTGCCCGCCAAACAGCAAGCCGTCCTACCAGGCCAGAAAATACACCGTGCCCCAGAACACATCTACTCGCGGGCTCCGCGAGATGGAGGCGAAGGACCTGGACGCCGTGCACGACCTCCTTGAACGCTACCTGAAGCGGTTTGACCTCACGCCTGTGTGGGACAAGACCGAGATTGAGCACTGGCTCCTCCACAAGCGCAACGCGCCTGGGGAGCAGGTCATCTGGTCTTACGTCGTCGAGGTAAGCAATCCCACCTACGTTTGTTAAGAGGAAGCTTTGGTGACACGTCCCGTAGGACGCCAACGGCAAGGTCACAGACTTTTTCTCCTTCTACTGCCTCGAGTCTTCAGTCATCCAGTCGCAGAAATACTCTTCCATCCGCGCCGCGTACCTGTTTTACTACGCGAGCGACGTCGCATTCTCGGCGCCGGATGACCGTTCCGCTCTCAAGACGCGCCTGAACGCCCTGATGGGCGACGCGCTCGTCCTCGCCAAGCGCCACAACTTTGACGTGTTCAACGCGCTGTCGCTGATGGACAACTCGCTCTTCCTGGAGCAGCAGAAGTTTGGCCCCGGCGACGGCCAGCTGCACTACTACCTCTTCAACTACAAGGCGAACCCGATTCACGGTGGCGTTAACAAGCGCAACCAGCTGGAGGATGGTGTCTCGAGCGGCGTCGGCTTTGTCATGCTCTGAGCAGCAGCCGAGCCTGATGACCAGATACGGCCGGGGTTGAAGAAGGTTGGCAGATGCCACGGAGATTGTAGGAGACACAAGATGGACAATGAGCGGCCCCTTCCTGATTTTCAACTCTACCCATTGTTGCTTTGTGTATTCTACAGATCTTCCCACCCACCAGGTCGCAATGATACCCCTTTCCAAAAACGACGTGTCCAAACCCTCCCGCACTAGAATACCTTCATGATCTCCGCAGCACCCAGCCTCCTCACGCCCGCCCATCCAGCTTCTCCCCCAACGCACACTGCTCCTCCAAAATCTGGTTAAACCACGCGGTCCTCTCCATCATGGGCACATGGCCCATCCCCTCCACAATCAGCCCCTTCCCAGGCTTGACATAGTCAATCAGCTTGCGGCCGTGCGGCGGGCTGATCATGCCGTCCTCGGTGCCGTGCATCACCAGGATCCGCTCCCGCCCCACCGCGTCCGCCATCCCTGCCAGCTGCTCGGCGCTCTTGTGGTGCCACCCCGCCGCCACCAGCTGCAGCAGGAACCCCTTGAGCCCGAACCGCGCCGGGTCCAGCCGCTTGTGCACCTCCTGCGCCACGAAGCGCTGCGCGTTGCTCTCAAAGTGCTTGTACCCCTCCGCCGGGTCGTCGCCGGGGGGCAGGCAGCCGGGGTCGTGGCCGGGTCGGGCAGGCGCGCGTCGTCCCGGGGAGGCGAGCCACGCGGCGGAGAAAGATGCGGCGCGCCGTGTCGGCGACGGAGCGGTCGACCGACTTGGGCAGGAGGAGGGAGGCCCGCTGCGCCATGTGCTCGGTGAAGGTGGTCGTGTTCTCGACGGCCGCGGCGTGCAGACGAGGGAGAGGGAGGAGAGGACGTGGGGATGAGCACGGCCAGCTCCTGCGCGATCATGCCGCCGAGCGAGATGCCCACCAGGTGGAGGCTGCGCTGCGGGGGCGGGGTGGTGGGGAGGGGAAAGGAGGGCAGCCACCCGACGGACGGGTGGGCCAGGAGCTCGGCGATGTCGAGGGCCATCTCGCTGGTGCTGTAGCGCATCAGGGGCTTGTCGCTCTCGCCCATTCCGCGGTTGTCGATGATCAAGATGGAGTACTGGTCGCGGTGCTCGTGGCCGAAGTGAAGGGTTTGGCGCTGCCAGGCGGATTTGAGACCGCCGAGGCCCATGATGAACTGGGAGTGGTGAGTGAGTGAGTGAAAACACGGTGGTGGTACTGAGGGGAGGGGTGGACGCGGGTGGTGAGATGAGATGGGCATGAGAGGCTCACGATGATCTTGGTTGGCCCGACGCCATGAATTTCCCAGGAGATATTGAGCGGTCCGCCCCTCCCTTCGGCTACAGGCGTCAGGCCCTTGCGATCTGGCTTGAGGTGCCAGATGGCGGTTGGGAAGGCCGGATGTTTGAGGGTCTCGGCGACAGTCGGAACTTGCGGCGGTGGACTGGGAGCCATGCTGAGTAGTGCGTTAGTCTTCGAATGAGTGCAGATAGTTCAAGAACATGTTTTCCTCACATTAGTATGAGTTGGTGTTGAGTTGGAGGATATCGGCGCGTGGTGTTTTGCCTCGGCTCTTGGCGTCTTCACTGGCTTGTGCTGTGAGAGGCCCTTTGTTGATGTGGGTCTCCTGGAGAGTGACGTATGACGGTAAACTTGGTTTGGTATTGTATCGTGAGGCGTACAGGAATCTGGTTATTACCACATGTGCTTCGGTGAACCCTTGCAGAGCGGTTTCCGGATTTGCACGACAAGGAACAGCAGATAGTTACACTTATGCGATAGTTCACAATCAAAATTGACACCCACCTAATCTTCATCATTCGTTTTCGTTTGGCTCCTCGCATCAACCGTTGATCACTGTGTCTGCTGCGCTTCAGCGAGTGCTCCGCGAACTTTGACCCCGGCCTGCACACATCGACATGTCGTCGAATTACAACTCGGCCTGCCGGACTAAAGATACCTAGGTACTTTACCTACCTAGGTATCTAGATAGGGTATCTAAGGGCTTCAATGCTCTAAAAAAAAGGGGGGGTGAAGGGGGGGGGGGGAAGGGGCGGAAATGATCCAACACCGGACGCACCACTGGCGAGAACTCGGACAAAGTGCATCATGTTCTGCGGCGATCGTGTTGTTTTCTTGGCGATTGATTGCTATAGATTGGAAATTTCCTTCGCGATACCCCTTGAGTCTATCTATCACTCGCTCCTTTCATCCACCGGTTCTTCTCTCAATGTTGCTGCCCCATAGCAACCACACTCAGTAAGTGACAACATTTCGCGTGCTTATTGCGGCCATCCTTTGTTCGTTGATTCCATTCTTGCCCATCATTCTTTTTCTAATCCCCCGAGCATTGTTCCTACTCGAAAGCTTGGTACTTGCCATCAACGAAGGTGATATATGACGGCAACTCTTCCCTCCCCTCTGCTAGATGCAAGAACATTTCGGCGTGGGACTCAGCCCCTGGCGTGAACCCCATTGGGGTCCCTTCAGCCGTCCGCTCTTCAGCATAGAAGAACCTAGGTTCAAACCATGGATCAGTTCCCAGACAATTTTACAAACCAAGACGCCGCAGATCATTAGGGGTCTTACCGCCAGCCCTTTTGCTTGTAGAACAAATCTGCTGCGCCAACCCAGTAAGCCGCTCCGGCCTTGGCGACGCCAATCGTGGTAAAGTCCGGGAGAGCGACGACGACCTTGGGCTGGATATTGCCCGTCATGATGAAGCATTTCGTGTCGCTTCCAGCACTCTCAGTTCCCCAAGCCTCGAAGCACTTGCCGGCTGCAACAAAGGGATTGGTGACCATAAGCGCGAGATCTTCGTTGAATGACGAGAGCGGCACGCTGAAGATGTTGTTCGGGTCTGGAGACGCCGTCACATTGGCAACGTTCCAGATGACCACATTGGGAGAGGCGCTCCAGATCTGGCGGACGGTATCGAAAGCTCGCGTGACTTGTTCGACGTGCAAGAGGTTGGCGCGGATGGCGAGCCTCGTCCCGTCGTGCGAAGGAACAGCTGGGTCTGCCGCGTTGCGCGAGACTGATGCCACACGGTAGCCCGCCGCAGCAAACTTGCGAACAAGAGCGGCACCAACGTTTGCCCCAGCGCCAAAGATGAGCGCAATCGGTTGTTGGGAAGCCATAATTGTCATCGAGGTGCGGCTTAAGTGCTTCGAGTTTGAATCAAGCCCAAGGCAGGTAGTCGTGTCTTCCCAGCTACATCGTTCGTGAATCCAGTTCGGTTTAAATACCACCTCACCTTACAGGAGCTGCGCAAGCACCTCTGCTAGGGATTCAGGAGAGCAACGCCGTGGGCAAGGGGTAACCATGACTAAGTGTTCTCAGCCTCAACCTTTCGGCAAGTACATAGCATTTCCATGGTTTGATTGGTGGGTTAAAGCCGCCTGCATCCCGCAGAAGACGCACGCTGAGGTATCTAGCATAACGATGGCCGCCGCTATTGAGCGGAGTTCCGCTGCGCCCGGCGTGGTACTCCGCTTCTGCCGCTCTGCGGCTATCAGACAATGCAGCAATGGTCCACCAGGAATGATGTGCTGGAAATATGATGCAGTGGCGACGGGATCTACTCTAGGAGACAACTAAGCACATTCCTTTCAACTCTGTGTGATAACGAGCTTTGCTATAGGTCCCGAGCCATCCAGTCCTCGACCGCCTCTTTCCCCCTGTAGGTCACAGCCATCATAACGCCAAACTCGTCAACGTCGTTTGCATCTGCACGGCTTAGCATCTCGGAGAAGTTCATCCGGTCGATCCATCCTGGATCCGTCTCGCTGACCGCGCGTCGCCACCTCTCCGGCGTCTTGGCCACCCACAAGCGCGAGTTGCTGGTAAAAGACATGTCTGTGACCACCGGCCCAAGCCGGCAGTATCCCTGCTTTGCCATGGCGTAGATGCCTCGAACCATAAACGACGTAATGATCGTGCGGCGCACCGACTCGCTGAATAACCACCGCTGCCATCCCGACGCGAGATCGTCGCTCATCGTGAACGCCGCGGGACCCGTTGAGGATGAGGCTAGAGAGTTGAACAAAATGTCCGATGTTGTCAATGGCGGTACCGGCCGCAACTCAGCGCCTTGAAAAATGTCGGCGCCGACCCGCGCCTGCAGCGCAGCCGTCCACGCCGCCTGCACCGGCTCGACGGTTTCGGCCAGCGCACGCTGGCGGATATCTCCGTCGAAGAGGCGCGATACCTGGTAAACGAGTAGGGCTTGCAGCGCGGCTAGCTGCTCCATGATGGTCCAGTTCCCCTGGTCCGGACTGTACAGCAACGCGGCCGTCTTCGCCTCCACTAGCTGCATGACAAGGTCGGTGTTGGCGTCGTTCTTGGCCGCATAGGCCGCCGACACGGCAAAGGCGTCTTGGAGTGGCGGCGGCAGACCAGTCAGGCTGGTGCTACTGAGGCCCAGGGCACTAGCCACCGCCTCTCCGCCGCCCGCGAGTCCCATTCTCGCGGCAGACGTGCTACCCAAGCCGGCATACAACGACGGGTGGATGAAGGGTATCATGGCCTCGACAACCCATCGGCGCGGCCAGGCCCGGTATTCACGCACACAATAGGCCATGCTGGTGCGCGAGATGCTGGTGTTGGCGGGGCCGCTGGCATCGAAGAAGATCGGCCAGGGGTCGTCGCCGTAGTCGGAGACGACGGGGATTCCGGCAGAAATGCCGGCACTAGCACTGCTACCGGCTCCAGTGCGTCGTGCATGCAGGTCGTTCAGGAGATACTGAAAGGCGGACGCCCCATAGCCGGCGACGCCCACAGGGTCGGCGGCGGGCAAGACATCCACGAAGGACGGGACATGTACCGGAACGTCTTGATACGAAGGAGCTGGGACGTCAGCTGCTCCCACGAACGGGTCCTCAGTCGCGCCTGGTTGTCCTTCAGCGCCGCGTGAGTAAGTGCAAGTGGCCAGGCCCCTCTGCTGGCACCGCCCACATCGGGGCAGTTGCTCGTCACACCGTCGCTTCGCCTGCTTGCACGCAGCGCAGGCTCGGCGGCGGGAAGCCCTAAGCGGCATGGTAGGCGGGAGGTATTGCGCGGTATGCGGGGATACGAAACGCGGATGCCACATGTGTGTTGTGCTTGGTGGCATTCGGTTGGTTGCGTGGATTTATGCGGGCGGACAGCGGAGCCCATATGCGGAATTCCGCTGGTCCCCATACTCAGCACCATGCTGGTGCCGCGCTGGCATGCCAGTTGCTTACTCACTGGTTAGCGAGCGGCCTGTGCTGGACTGTTGGAGGATTGCTGGCTCCGGCTCCCTCCTCGGCTCTCTGGTTCCTACTGTAAGTTGCAAAAGATTACCTTGAAGTGAATATAGTTTATAGTCCTCCTCGTGCCAGTAGTGCCATCATACATTTCTCCGCTTCCAGCAGAGCCAGAGTCCCGACAAACAAGTATCCGCCGAAGATGAATGAAAGCGCAAGCCAGAGACTACGCAATGAGACCGCCAAAGGCGTACACTTTTACACGCCGTCTCAGGACCCTCCGGCCGGAACAGCGGTGACACCGCAACCAGGCAGGAAATCATGCCCAAAACTCTTCACTCCCGTCCAGATCCGCGGCATGACAATGCAGAACCGTGTCATGGTCAGTCCCATGTGTCAGTACTCAGCCCACGAAGGGTTCCACACGCCATGGCACAGTACCCATCTCGGCGGCATTGTCCAGCGCGGTGTATGTCCACGTTACGTTCCCCTCTCACGAGGTTTTGTTTTTGGGAGCTCAGCAAAGAACCCAGCTAATGCCACCACCAGCCAGGCTTGACCGTGATCGAGGCAACCGCCGTCCAAGCAAACGGACGCATCACGCCCCAGGATTCCGGGCTCTGGCTTGACGCACATGTGAGCCGCCTGCGGGAACACGTCGATTTCGCACACAGCCAGGGCCAGAAGATCGCGATCCAACTGTCGCACGCCGGCCGCAAGGCAAGCACCGTAGCCCCGTGGCTAAGCCGGGGCGCCCTCGCCCCCTTGAGCGACGGCGGCTGGCCAGACGAGGTGGTGGCGCCGAGCCCGCTCGCGTACGACGCGAACCACGCCGCGCCGCGCGCCCTGACCCTGGCCGAGATTGAGCAGTTCAAGAGCGATTTCGTGGCCGCAGCGCGGCGCGCCGTGAAGGCGGGCTTCGACGCCGTCGAGATCCACGGCGGGCACGGGTACCTGCTGCACCAGTTCGTCAGCCCAGCGGCAAACCTGCGGACCGACCGCTACGGCGGGTCCTTCGAGAACCGCGTCAGGCTGCCGCTGGAGCTCACCGAGATGGTGCGCGCGGCCATCCCGCAGGACATGCCGTTGCTCTACCGGCTGAGCGCGACCGATTGGCTGGAGGAGTCGGATTCGTATCAGGGCCCCAGCTGGACGCTCGGCGAGAGTGTCCAACTTGCTCTGCTGTTGGCCGACAGGGGCGTTGATGTCCTTGACGTGACAACTGGCGGCGTGCACCCTGGCCAGAAGATCCGATCAGGCCCGGCGTACCAAGCTCCCTTTGCTCAGACGCTCAAACGGGCGCTTGGAGACAGGATGCTGGTGGTTACGGTGGGAGCTATTACCACCGGAGCTCTCGCGGAAGAGCTACTCAGTGGGTCCCCGAATGATGCCGATGCCGTGCAGCTGGACATTGTGGCAGTAGGGAGGATGTTTCAGAAGAACCCTGGCCTAGTGTGGGCGTGGGCTGAGGAGCTGAAGACTGCTATTTATCTCCCGAAGCAAATTGGCTGGGGCTTTGGTGGGCGGGCTAGCAAAGTAACCTGAGATCCCTAGCTGTATAATGAGTACTGTTGTATTTGACTCTTTATTTGGTTCCGAGGTCAAAGAACTGGAGGGTAGCCCCTGAACAGCCCTTACCACGCAGCACACGGCATCTTACACCTACCTCTTCTCACTGACCGTCTCCAGTCAAGTCAAATAGGTAAACAATGTTGCACGTTGTACTGTTTAATAATGCCTTTCTTTTTTGTCTGTCCCAACTTACCTGGTTATGCTCGAGACTCATCACCGGACAGTTGCAAAGGAGGCTGGTCATGGCATTCGACCGTAAATGGACAGGAATTTTGTTATCAATCTCGCCCTGTCCAGCCAATTCCCCAACCTGACGCTTCTCCCTATCTCCTCCAACTCCGCAATCTCCCGCCACACCACCGTCACCAAGAGACACTACCCGCTGCCACCTTAACACGGGACGCACTACAACCGCCACTGTCAGCTCCGCACACATCAAGACCATCTTACGAGAGTATAGCAACGCATCCTCATACCTGGGAGTAGTAGCTGTTATAGGACGTGCACTTTCCGTTGGCACACGCCGTCGCGCCCGTGTAGCCGATGCCGCCGCTACACGCAAATCCATCGTCAGCTAACCGTCATGCTCCAAGGGGGGTGATGGAGCACAGGGGCCGCCGAAAAACTTACCACTGCGCCCAGAGCGCCGCGCCACCCGCCACAGTCTGGCACGCGCCCGCGGCCGTTGTCGTGGTCGTCGCGACCGATGAGGTCTTGGTCGTGGTGGTGGTGGTGGTGCGAACGGACGAGGTCGAAGTCGAGGTGGTCTTGGTTGACGTCGAGCTGCTCGAGCTGCCCCCGTACAGGTACACGGCGGGCTTGATGGCCTGCGACCTTGTCGTGTCGATGCCAAAGGCGATCCAGGCGTAGAGGCCATCGGCGACGGTGTTGCCCAGCAGGGTGTACTCCATGACGGGGTCCACCCCCTCTGTGGCGGCCTCCTGCGACATAATCATATCGGCGGCGTTGGTGGTGAGCTGCTGTCTGTTGGTGGAGTACGGCGAGACTTTCTCGACGGCGGTGATCAGGCTCTGGTCGAAGAAGGTCTGGCCCACGTGGCTGGCGTAGTTGTTGAAGCCGAGGGTGTTGTTGGGCAGGACGGTGGCCTTGGTATGGACCATGACGTGGATGTGGGTGGTGCGGCCCGTGTAGTGGCCTGGGAATACCGATTCGAACTGCGCCACGCCGTCGGTGTCGGTAGGCTGGATTCCACGCAGCCACGTATTTTTGAGATTGGATGAGTCCGCAGAGTTACCGTTGCCGTTTGCCACGACGCCGCCGTATACGCCGGTCGCGTTGCAGTGCCATATCTCGACGTAGACGTTGGGGACGGGCTTGCAGGTGGCTACATCGATGACCTGGTAGTCGAGCAGCAGAGAAACGCCGGCCTGGCTCTCAACCACGTTTTCGCGTACGTATTCGCCGGCGACGTCTAGGGGGGGTTAGGGCAAGCTTAGGCAAGGAATTGACGAAGGACTTACAATACGGGCCCTGCGTCACCTCAGGGGTCAGGAGGCAGGACTTATAGCCAGCAAATAATGTTGTGGCATCTGTATTGCGGCTGTACCCTAGACCGCTCTTGTTGTGGTCCGTGGCCAGGACGGAATTGAACGAGCGCTTTTCGATGCCGCGCTTCTGGCGGGCGTTTTCGACGATGGCCTGTCGTCTGGCAATGTTACGGGCATGGATGCCCTGGGCCTTTAGCTCCTCGGCGCAGTGCGCAAGCGAAGTTCTCTTGACGGATTGCAAGTATTCACGGCGCTCGGCAGCCTCCTGGGTGACATCATGGCCAGGATGAGCAGCCACGAACCCGGCAAGAAGGGCAAGCCCAGTGCCGACGACGTTGGTTAGGAGCATGGCTGGCGAAATGTGCTGAGACGAACTGCTGGAAAGCTGAGGAGGACGGCGGTAGCAAGTCAGGGAGTCAAGATGCCGCTTCCTGGCGAGATATATATACCTCTTCGGTTTATCCCAATGTCGGCGGCCCGCTGGTCCAGAGTTCAGAGGATAACAGGACTCAAGGACCTCCGCGGCTAATGCGACTTGACGTTGCTGGCTCGGAGCGAGGCTCTTCCAACCTCTCCCTGCACCAGCTCAACCCGGAAGGTGTAATCCCGTTGAGAGGTTCCATCCTGGGTCTCTTTGCCGACACAGTACTACACTACAAAAGCTGGATGAGGGTGGCTTCGAGTGCTTCGCGTGGATCTTGGTGATAAGGGCATCGCGTTGGCACACAACCCGTGAGCTTTCGGATACATTCAGGGGTTGGGATTACGCACGCTCTCCCACTTCCCGAAACAACCTTTCTTGGCAACCGGGTTCCTAGGTAGCGTTTGCCGGTGATCAATGGTCCGATGTGGGGATGGGTCGCTTTCAACCAGGCTCGCTTAAGGCTCTCTGCGGGCGGATTTCATTAGCTTGGGAATGATTGGACAAAGAAGGTTAAAAAAACATCGAGACGTTGGGGGTCTGTGATGACGACTGACCGTGGTTGGGATCAAGCATTGAAGACATAGATCTCCGCAACCGGGTGGGTAACTCTGTTGAGCTACGGAGGAGACCGGTATCATCCGAAGATGGATGATAACGGATAGCTGCCTTCGCGTAGTAGATGAACGAGGCAACGACCAGACTGAACTGTGTCGAATTTCCTGCATTCAGTATCGCCAAATACGCGAACTTCGTCATGGATGACTTGTCGGCACATGCTTGCCTCAAATCCATGAGAAGCCGAGGTTCTAATTCAAATGCTCCGCTGCGTGCAACCCGGGCTCCAGTACTTCCAGACGTTGGTCGCCAGTCAACAGCACGCTTGTGCATATGCAGCCCGAGTTTTGGCCCACCAATTAATTGCTGTATCTGAAGCATGTTAGTGGACGAAGTTTGACCTTCTGCTTTTGCGTGTGGTCTGCCAGCATGATGTTTGGAGAAAAGGAAGGTGTTGGCATGTGGTACGCATTGATCAGGTCGGCTCACATAGACGGTGCATCGAGGAGTCCAGGGAGTCTTCTGGACGACAGCAGAGGGTTTTCCATGGCGTAGAGGGTTGAAATAGCAGTCGAAGATTGCCTTGCCACTCAATGTTGTTGCAAAGAATGAGTGTTTGCAATGCCACGAGTCAGCACGGCATTAGTGGCACCCCATTGACATACTTAGGGACAAATGTCCTCCGCGTCAAAGTAAGTAACAGAAGGCCAAAGTTACTGAGAAACACTTCATTGTGCTTTCTACTCGCCGGACGCGGCTTTTCCTGAAGGTGGCTCTGCACGAGGCTTGTCATTCACCGGCTGGAATCTCTCAACCTGTGTTATGTTGGAGAGCACAAATAGGGGTAGCCAAGCTCAACATGGGAACTGGCGTTTACACAGGAATTGGTTTAATATTTCGACAGCACCGACTCCTTGTCAGCTAAGTTAGGTAGTTTTAAGGTTTGCTAGCACGGTATTCATGGTGCCACGTGAGGTCTCGGACGACGGACAGTTTCGGAGAGTTTTGAAGGATTCGCCCGTGTCCGCACCTCATCGCTCCCTTGAAGTTTGGCATGTTCTCGGATCCTTTTTACAAGGCATTGTCGTTCACATAAATACCGCGGGACTGTTGTTACCAAGACAACTTTCTCGCCTTGTATCCTGCATCTTGTTTCTCATCCATTGCGAACTTCCCCCCTAATTAGGTACTATCACCGCTTCAAGGAGGGCCCTGTAACAACAACCATACTACTTACTATCAAACCGGCTTGAGGAAATTCCACTATGTCTTCCCCCGAGAGTCTCACCGTCGTAATAACTGGCTGCTCCCCAGGTGGGATGGGCGCCGCCCTAGCCATCGCGTTCCACAACGCAGGCCACCACGTCTACGCCACCGCCCGAAACCCAACCAGACTCTCCGTGCTCGCCGACCTAGGCATTGAAACACTGACACTCGACGTAACCTCCCCCTCCTCCATCACATCCGCCGTCTCCGCTGTCACTGCCTCCCTCCCACCCGCCAAGCACCTCGATATCCTCATCAACAACGCAGCAGGCAACTACACCATGCCCCTCGCCGACGTCACCCTGGCCTCGGCCCGGGAGCTCTTTGATCTCAACGTCTGGGCCCAGCTGGCCGTCACCCAGGCCTTTCTCCCCTTACTCCTCCGTGCCCCTTCCTCGCCACCCACCCAAACCTTCCCACCCCTCATCGTAAACCACACCTCGGTCGGCTCTGTCGCCGCCCTCCCCTTCCAGGGAGTGTACAACGCCTCCAAGGCCGCCTTCGCCATGATCAGTTCCACGCTGCGCATGGAGCTCGCGCCGCTGGGCGTGCGCGTCGTGGAGCTCAAGACGGCGGGCGTGCGGACGAATATCATCGCCAATAGCAACTTTAATAACCCGGACAGCGGGGAGAGACTGCCACCAGGGTCGGTGTATGAGCCCGCGCGGGAGGTGGTCGAGAGGTTCATGAGCCAGCAGGCGTTTGCGGACCAGGGGATGGAGCCGGAGGCGTGGGCGGGAGAGGTGGTCGGGTTGTTGTTGGGGAGGAATCCGCCGGGTGTGATTTGGAAGGGGCAGGGGGCGTTATTGGCGAGGGCGGCGAGTTCTTTGCCTTGGTGGGTTTTTCCATTGACTTTTCCTCTGAGCGTTTGGGGCTAATGTTCTTCGGTCTGTTAGTGGGCTGATGGATACTGTCGTGGAGAGGATGACGGGGATGGGAGAGGTCGAGGAGGCGATAAAAAAATCCAGAAGCTGAGGGGCGGGTAATGGGATTGTATCGTTTTGGTTTACTATGATATGCTGGTAGCGGTTTGTGGTGATGCGTGTTGATAGACGTAATATGGGAGGGATCGAATATTGATATCACATAATAGAACCATCCTGGTAATAAAACTCATCTCCATCAGTTTCCAATGGAAACCTCCACGTCAACTTCCTCCTCGACTTGCCCGTTCCACGTCCTGGTTCTCGTCCAGGTTCTTCTCCTCGTTCTCGTCCGCTCCCTCGTCCAACCCCCCTCCCACGGGTCACCATCGTCCTCTGTCACAGTAACCGTACGGGTCAGGCGTGTTGTTTCGCCAGGTGTTGATGGACAGGAGCATGTTGATATCACAGTCTTGGTGATCGTTGTTGGAGGAGCAGCAACGGTAGTCGTGGCGGTGATTGTTGTTGGGATTGGAACGGAATTAGTTCGGACGCTGACGACTGTAACTGTGAAAGTGACAGTCCGCAGTTCAGGGGGAGGAGTGTTGGTTTGCACGACGGTAACGGTGTTTGTCTCTAGAACGGTGCTTGTTGTGCGGAACAGGACCGTCACTGTTCTTTGAACGGCCTCAGTGGAGGTCACAGTTGAGGTGGATGTGGCCACTGAGGTTGAGAGGACAGTGCTTGTCGACCTCACAAGAGTTGTATTTGTGAGCGTTTCCCGGACCGTCTCCGTTACCAGGACTGTTGTAGATACAGCCCCTGAAGGGCATGCTGGAGGTGTCGGCCGAGAAGATGTTTCTGGCAGAGAGCTTGAACCAGGGATTGAGCACACACCAAATGCCGGGTCACAACCAGCACCACAGTGGTCACTTGTGTTTCCGCACCTGGATAATTGTCAGAATGTGCTTGTTTGTGTCTCATCATGTTGCTTACCAGCCATGTGCCGAGCAACACTGCCCGTATGTGGACCCAACACAGGTAAAGTTGCCACCGCACTGTCCCTCTGGACTCACTTCCAAACCTAACACTCTTTGGGAAACGAGAAGTGATCCCAGGAGAAGGGTAGAAGGAAAAACATTGGCGGACTTCATGTTGATGGCTCACACGTTTACAGCCCTGCTCTCGGGTTATACGCCAAGGTTCACAACAAACGCCAGGACATCCCGGCCATGTGTTATATGCCCAGCGCATAATAGTCGGGCACTCCTCTCCAGTTCCCGTTCGGCCAGTGTCCAAGGAACACACACATGTGCTACTCTCCCGTGGGGGTCAAAGTTGATCACATGGTGTGCCCAAACAATTATCACGAATATATTGCGGGGGTAAATCGACGATGGTAGAGATAGCCGGCAGTTGTCAGGAGGCATCCGGCTGGACAGATCAAGGAGTTGCAGCAAATTTTAATGAGCTATGACAGCCACCCACTCGGTAAATATCCGCCTAAACAACCTTCTCTCTGTTTGCAGTCTGACATGACTCCCAAAGATATTGCCCGCTCTCCACCACAACCAGATATTCTACGTGATGAGGACAGGAACGACGGCAGCGGGCAGCTAGGACGAGGGTTATAAAGTGAACGACCAAGACAATAAAAAGATAGAAGCTAGAACATAGGGGAGATGGTAACATTGCTAAGAATAACTGCAATAAAGGTAAAGCGAGAAGTAATGAAGTGATAGGAGGGATGAGCATAAACAGGGGGGGAGGGGGTTTAACCATGTCACTAGTATCAAAGACGTAAGACTCTCTGGTTCATCGTCGACTTAACGGTGCAACTTAATTTTACTACACTCTGGCAGTTTTAGTATACCTCTGTTTTATCACTTGCGACTCAGATGCTTTCCGTTGGTGTTGGAGAAGAGCAAATGCCAAGCCACTCCAGCCATTTGATGTGGCATTGCCAACCTAGGCTACCAAGCAATCCCTCGCAATGGCGGAGGATCCGGCCTGTTCGGATACGTTGTTTTCTTGCTTTGATCACAAGATCATCGCCATTTCTCGGCCTGGGGGTTGCTCCGCTCCAGGCTGACAAGGTGCGGAACTTTACGGGTGGTGACACGGGGTGCGGAAGCTCTCGGATGAAAGTCCAAAGGTTCAGATCCCAATGTCAAGCACTTAAATAGGTACAGTACTTTCCCAAAGGCTTTCAAGTTATCCCGTGGCCAGCAATATTTCAATGTGCGCTTTGCAACAGTGCTACATCAAATAGACGTTGTCATTCATCACATCGTATCTAATTCACGTCCATGACGGTACTCGGCTTTATCCGGAGCCAGCCCCGACTGATTTGCGGCATCCTCGCACTCGGCTCACTCGGCGCAGCCGCATATCTGGGGAAGCGGAAACTTAACCGATCCTGTCCGAGAGTTCCATTCACCGCACTTCCCAACCAAGTGCGTGCCGCAACCTCATCGAGAGAGGGCGCGAACCAACTGCCGCGCCAGCATGGGGGTTGGAAACGCCTGCTTTGCTCCCTGCCTGGTCAGGCGGTGACAGAAAAACACATTGGACTCCTCGTTTGCAGCTCTACAAGTTGACGTGCCTCTGGCCGTACTAGCGGCGTACGGACCGGCGGACGGCAAAGACGACGGCAAATACACCGGGATAGAGCGCGACGCATTTTGCGCGATGCAGGCCTTTGTTGCCGCTTTCATCAACGCCAGAGCCGCGGGCCCGGAAGCTTGGCTCCTGGACAAGGAGGTGCCACCATTGTCCTTCGCGCCTGGAAGTCATCTGTTCGGAGACAAGCTTGGTCTGGGAGCCTTCATGCTTGACACGTGGAGCACAGAACGGGGAGAATGTGTCGAGCCACTCTCCCTGCCGAGAGATGTCCCCCAGCCTGTCTCGGAGTTCCCTCCGAATACCGTCGCCAGCTACAGTGACAGAACCGACGCGGCCGGTACTGTCATGTACTGGAGGGCTGCGGACAGAACTATCAGAAGGATGGACAAAGCAGCGTATACGGTCTTCCTTGGCGGTTCATGGAAGGCGGCTTCCAGGAATTCATCGTCGAGAAAGTGTCGGATGACACAGCGCGCCTGACATACGCCTGTGTCGAGTCCGCTGACCTCCACCCTGGTGACAAACAGCGAGGGATTTCAAGAAGGTCCCGTGGTTGGCGTATGAGCTGCATGTCCTGTACGCGCAGGTTCTTTTGTATCGGACTCTATCACGACTTCAACAATTTTGATAATAAGCTGAGTCAACTTTATTTTTAGTTCCCTTCATGACAACTGGAGAGGGAGAGTAAGAATATGAGGGAAAATTTGTTCGTTTGCTATTTTGTACAAACTGAATTCGGGCACGTACCTCACATAGGTAGGCAGCTAAGGTATGGTACTCACGTACCTACTCAACTCCACGCAAACTCCTCATGACAGTTCATCTGCAGGACCTGGTCAGGTTACTGAATGAGATGGTTCTTGAAATGGGTTCCCTCTTTATGTGTGCGCTAAAAGGAGCAAAGGGAGTTTGCAAGGACGTAGTTACTCAGGAAATACAAGGTTGCTAGGAGGGGGTTGCTCCAGACACGTTGCACACACGAAGCCGGCATCGTCCTAACCCACCCAGAACTCGGTCTCCCGCTCCCCGTTGGCTATCCGCTGGCTCTCGAGCGTTTCCCACCGACTCCCATTCTGAACCCCATGCACATAGCACTCCCCAATGAATTCCCACTCACCCTGTGCTTTCAACCGCAACACCAGAGGCATCTTGGCACCCCTACAGAGGACCACAACATCACCCAGCCTCGCAAGCGGTGGACCCAAGCCGATGTATTTCCCTTCCTCCCAATCTTCCAGCCTCACCACCCGCCGGTGCGCAAGGCGAGTGAGCAAGATGTCAAATCCGTGAGTGGAAGGGCCAATGGCCGGCCCCCAGCCGAAGAGCACGACCCTGATCCACGTCAACCACACCATGGCCTGGCGCCACTTCGTATAGAAGGAGACCGTGTCCAGCCCTAGCAGCCAGAAGATCCGGGCGGGAATCATGTCGAAGACGAGCCAGAGGTTGAACAGGATCTCGATACCGTCAGCGTTGATTCTTTCGTGCAAGAACCCGTCAGATGCCCCATGAAGGGTGAGACAGTACGCTCGCATGCGCGACTCCCCAGTTGGTTCGTAGGGGGTCGATTTCCATATTCCCGCCACGCTCTCGCACGAGAGAAGGGCCCGGCTGTATGCGAGATAGCTCTGAGCCAGGTTGGCGCGGTATCCCGGGCAATCGCTGAGTTTCGGTCGGGCTGGGGGGCGGACGACGTGGCTGGTTTCGGCGATGATGCCGAGAATGTGGCCCTTGAGAAGAAGTTTCTGGCCTGCGGCATCGAACTCGGGATGGTACGTCGCACCGCCCGAGGCTCGGTAGCGAGGTCTCTGGCTCGGGCGGAACGCGGTGAGGAAATGGCGGTTCAGAAAGGACTCTGTCTGTCCGCCTGCCGTGAAGTTTGGCGCCCAGGTTGGAAGACCGGGTAACCTGACTTCGTCTTCTAGATCTGTGCCTGCCTCCGCTGTCGCTGCAATTTGGGGGGTGGTTGGCGCCCTCCCCTGGAGAGTGATACTGGTAAGGCTCAGAAGGTCCAGAGTGCCAAGGCGGCGAATCAAGCTCACAGCCGCTTGTCGGTAGATCTCTTCAACGGCCAGACGGTAGTTGGGCTCCGGAAGGCCATAATCTCGGTGGGGATGGTGAGAATCCCGAGCAAGTAGGCCGTAGAAGGCAAAGAGGTGGTCATGCGGCCTCTCCGCTTTGGAACTTTGGCTGTACACCAGCACCTCCATATCTGTCAGGCCATGAGTGTCACCGCGTTTCTGCTGATATTGATTCCGGAGTTGATCAAGTTTCTCGCACTGGTCAATATAGAGCGCTGCACTGTCCCATGCAGCAAGCCTTGGACCTGCAATCTCGGTGGTGAATGTGACGGCGGACCAGAACTCGTCCCACCCCAGCTGGTATGAGCCCATCATGACGAGCGGGTCCGCCGACGGTACGCAGAGCTCCTGAACGATCCACGCCCGGCCGAACCAGTCTCTCTCTAGCAAGCTGAGCATGTACCACCAGAGCGGGGATGTAGGTGCGGGCAGCTTGGGACCAGAGCCCTGAGGCTGCTGAAAAAGATCGCGTTTGATTCCATGCTTCTGGTCGTAGACGCGGACACTAAGAATCCGAAGCATGAACTGCACGCCGCGCTCGCTTCTGCCGTCCTCACTGTGCTCTCCGAGCCAAATTATAGTGCGTTTGGCGCTGAAGTAGATGTTTCTCATGAGAAGGACCTGCGCTGCTTTTTCGTCATCATCCTTCTGGTTGATGCAAATGGCATCGATCCACATCATCCGCGACCCGGGGGGCTTCTGTAAGCGCCAGAGGGCCGAGTACAGGTTGTCCGTGACCTCGGGAGAACTTCTTCCAAGGCTGGCGTCGTTGATTATGACCCATCGGCCCAATGATGACTCGCCCCAGCGGTACGACAATGCTTCGTACGGACGTGACTTCCGGGTGCTGACGGGGACATGATGGAGGTTGCACTCAATGATATGTTCGAAGCCGGGTGTGCGGGGCAAGATCTCCAGTAGTCGGATCTCCTCTTCGGCAGGGTCTGCCGAGAGGGGAGAGTAAGTGTAAGGTTTTGGCCGCTGCAGAGATCCTCGGGCCTCGTCCCAGTCCCAACTGGCTCTGCATTCCCTTGCGGAGGCGGTGTCGAATTCCGGGTCAAGATCTGCCCTTGGTATGAACATGCGACTCATTGCGCTGCTTGAGAGTCTGATGAGAAGAAATGCCGAGTATTGGGGTATTCCGGTTGTTTGGGAGTGTTGAACGACGCCTGCGAAAGTGAAGAAGCCGGGGCGAGGACTCTTTTTCTGGTGGTGGCTGTGCCCAAGGCTGGGCACAAGGCGCGGCGGCTCCCGGTGAGCCTTCATGCACAGCAGAAACCCGCCATTCCCAATTCGCGCCGGAAATGGGTGAGACATGCACGCAGCCTTGAAATGGCGCAGAAGTGCAACCAAGTATGGCAGAGATAGGTACTACCTTTGTAGGAGGCAGACAGCACCAAGACACGGTATTATTCGGACATCAGTAATCAGGACACTTTCAACTATCGATATCTAATCATCCAGGCCCGCCAGTACCTCGACAGACGGCGCGAAGAATGTGCTACCAGTGACGGGAGTCGAAAAGTCCAGAATGCGGTCATGCTTCCCCGGGGGATGCCCGATGAACATGCGCTCCAACATGCGCTCCATGACCCAGAGCTGTTTCGAATAGCCGATGAAATATGTCCCATACTCGCCCGAGGCTGGCGACCCAAAGGGCATGTTGTCCCTGACGATACCGTGTTCCTTCCCATTCTCATCCTCGATCGTGGTCAGCGTCTTGTGCGACCGCTGGCCCGACTCGGCGTCGTCAAGCTCGATATTGTCGATTTTCGTGCGCCCGATGACGGCCCTGGTCCTCGGTCTTGAGGGATCCCCATGCATCGAGTTGTGTACGTATTTCTGCACCATGAATAGCTGCCGCCGGGGCTGCCACTGGGACCGTCCTGGACGACGGCTGCATCTAGAACTGCTAGTCCGACAGGGTTGGCGGTCCCATCGACGAAACCCAGGAGATCCCTTGTGTCGAAGTACCGGAAGCCGACAGTCGCATCGACGACCCGGACAGACTTTCCCAGTTGATTCAAGAGCTGGCGCTCGAACTCGAAGCACAAGTCGCGGCGGTTCGAGCGGATGTGGAAGAGCAAGTCGCCAGGGGTTGAGACGGTAGCATGCACGGCGCCCTGGAGGACGGGGAGCGGGCGCAACTCGGTTGGGCGAGGCAGCCTGGTGAGGCTGTCCCAGATGCCACTTCCAATCCCGACGGTGCAAGTGAACTGAGAGTTGAGGTCCCTGATCGCGACGTTCTTTGTTAACCCTTCCACTCCGGAGAGCGTGGAACGTATCGTGTCGAGAGCAGCTTGGCCGGGTTCTGCGGCCAACACCAAAAAGGTTGCGGAGCGGGTAAGGGGTGCGTCGACGGACTGCTGCCGTCCAGTGCTGTTCATGGTGGTCGTAATCGTCCTGTAGGAGACACGGAGGGTTGGCGATAAACTGCGGAGTTTTCCGCTCGATGTTCTTGCAACCCGGCACTTTAAGAGGATGCCCATGATGCATCGCCTCGCTCAGAGGGGACTGACAAAGGGGTCTTGACTGTCTCCCTAGCGAATGATGAATGAGACGAAGACTCAGATGGGCCAACGGCATCCACCGTCTTCCAAGCAGAATTTGAATGTTTGGTAAATACGTCATGGCTACCTCTACCACGAGATAGTCCATTCAGCGAGACACATTGCCTGAGTCAGAGCCCGCATTAGTGGCCGTGTTTACGAGCATTCCTTTAATGGGGTTCTTATTCAGCATATTCCCGCTGAGCCCCGCACCCATCATTGAGATGTCGTGTCAACTGTGGCTACGTAGCATGCCTATCCTCTCTCCTGGTCTCATTTCTAGTTGTCCGTGCCCTCCAACAGGGCGTTGATAACCCTCGCCGCTTCAGGCAGATGCCGCTCTAGGAAGCCGTGGAACCCAGATGCCCGTGTAGTGTCCGTGTCTAGATCGTGAAGCCCGCTCTCTCCGCCGGGGCCGAAACGCATAAATCGCTTGCGCTGCGAGTACGGTTCCCAAGGCTGCTCGCCATGTGCGAACTTGGCCCATACCTGCGCTGCGTACAGCGACACCTTCTTTGTTGGCTCCGGACATTGGTCGAGCTCGTTGAGGTGGAGCAGCATCGCGCACAAGCCGTGATAGGACAGGCCTCGAGTCGGACCTTGGAAAGGCGAAGGCTCCTCAAAGTGGTACAGGAACACATGATCCGCCCAGGTCTTTGACTTGGTCGAAGCCTCTGCAATCCCCAAAGTGGGATAGTTGAATAGGACGTTGCCCACCAAGAGGCGGAAGGCTTTGCGGAAAGAGTCGGCCGATTGACGTTCCTTGGTGAAGCCGAAGCCCTCGTACAACTCTGCCACCAGCTCAGGGGCCAACTCGGCCTGGACCACCTCGTGAAAGCGGTCCTGAGACAAGCGGGCTAACACGCCATCGAATATCAGCCCCTCCACGTTGGTGTCGCCCAAAATGATATCCTTGCACCTGTGGCGCGGGACCTCGTCCGCGAAGCGCCAGGTCGCGGGCAGGAGTTTCCCGTCGCCCACTGGAGCAAGGGCAGCTTTTGTTGAGTTTTGGATGATGGTCTGGGGGCTCAGACTCCGAAGCTGTTCCAGGCGCCGCGCCGGTTCAGCAGCCGTGACGCCAGACTTGCGACACAGCGAGTCCCACTCGGCTTGGTAGAACTCGGCCGGCAAGGGACACATGACGGGGCCCGTCCCAGACATCATGATCGCCCGGTCAAACAGCTGATGGGTCTCCCCGGCGAGGAGGTGCATGTGGACGCTGGCGCTGCCCGCGCTGACCCCGAAGACGGTGATCCGGGAGGCGTCACCGCCAAAGTCCTGGATGTGCCGGTTCACCCATTCCAGGCCATTTCTCTGGTCAACAAGCGCAAAGTTTCCCAGAGGTTGTTCTCTTGTCCCCGTGCCCAGCTCCTCCGCTAGATCCGAAGCCAGCGCGCACCCGAAAGCCCCCAGGCGGTAGTTGATTTGTACCAAGATGAATGGTGCGCCGCACTCCCTCGCGTACTTCAACAAAGCCAAGGGACGATACCGGGCCACAGAATTTGCTCCGAAGTGAAACGCCCCGCTATCCCCCAACGTCTCTTGTTAGTTGAGATCAAACCTGATATAAGGACGGATATTATTCGAAGGGGACGCAAGGGGGGTACGCGCAGCTTACCCATGGATCCATACCATAACGGGTAGCGGCGTTGTCTTGTTACCCCTGAGGGCTTCTGCTGGCACTGCGACGTTGAGATTCAAACACTTGAACTCGTCATCCCCGGGCGTTGGATCGTTGAGGCCCCCAGACACCAGCACCATGCCATCGGCCTGGCTACAGCGAGGGCCGTACTGTGTTGCATCCAAGACTCCGCCGCCGCCGATGGAATGCTTCGTCACGCTGTGCGTCCAGCGTTTCGTGACTGATGCGTAGGGAATGCCCCGGAATTGGGCTACGTCGGTGCCCTCGTCCAGTACCCCGACGACCTCTCCTTGAAGAGACGGTGTAGGTATTCGAAGAGGCTTTGACTCGGGCATCTTGCACATTGTACCGCGTTGGGTGTGCTGGGGCCAAGAGGGCGGGCGGGAAGAGGAGACAGGAAGACCCCAGACCAGAGTTGAAGCGGGATCCAGAATCGGGTGTCCTCGAAGCTTACGAGCCAGGAAACCTTTTAGTTGTTATATTGTTTCCTTTCCAACTTCTGCGGACTCTATACAATATTATAGCTGAGCCAGATCTCTGACGGACGTGCTACCACACGCGATCTGCGTTGCTTGCTGGGAAATATATTTATCCCTAGGGGTCAATGGTACGGCCCTGTGGCTAGCTGCGGAAAAGGAAAAGACGTCACTGTTTGTCAAATGTTTTTCCATAATTGAGCCAGCCAGCCAGCGAAAAAGATATAAGCTGAATGCCCGAATGCGTGAATGTGTGAATCCGGGTAAGGGCCTGTGGGGTTTGTGGGGAGTGTCTGGGGATATCAGGTCTCAAGGCCCCTGATTAGTCCTTACATAGTCCCTCCCCCCCTCCCACCCCCTTGACGCTCCAGGGTATACTTCCCCGCATTCCGGGTGTGCTTCGGCACATTCCGGCCTGTCCAGTCCAGATTTCTCGGCATTGCTGGTCCTGCGTGACCAGCCTCAAGGCGTCCCTCAGCTCCAAGCGACATGCTCTTGCCGGATATGTGTTTAGGCTACCGCAGCCCGGCCAGAAAGGTCAATACCAATGCCCTGTATTGGTACGAAACCATCCGGGTGCTGTTTTGGGAAATAGGAAGAAGACTCACCCGCCGAGTCGACAGCTGAGATGCCTTATTTCCTTTTGTTGCAGCAACCCGGGGAGACAATGAGCAGTTGGAAGTTAAATACGGTCCGGCAGCATCTCTGCACGAGCTTTGATGGATAGCAGCGCAACCTCGTTTGTCAACTGACAGGGTCCTTGCGGAAATGTCGGGCCAGAAAGACAGCATGACGGCGGAGGGCATCGAGAATGTCGCCCAGCGGGCGACCTCCAACTTCACCATGGCTGAAAAGATCAGCGACGGCGACGACGCCCTCCAGTTTCTTCAGCAAGGCCAGGAGGCATATGATAAGCAAGAGGAGAAGCGCGTTCTCCGCAAGATCGACTTCCGCATGGTAACATTGATGCTAATTACCAACGGCTTTCAATTCATTGACAAAAATGTACGCATACCCGCAGCAGACCTACCCGAGTGGGCGCTTCATACCTTGAATGTTTGTGTTCGGTGGTAAATTATTAAGCACTGACCGATCTAGACGCTTTCGTATGCTGGCACATACGGCCTCGCCACGCAGGCGAACCTCGTCGGTCAGGAATTCAGCCTCTTGGTCACCATCTTCTACCTCGGCTACCTGGTGGCCCAGTATCCCGCCAACCTCCTGATGCAGAAGTATCCGACGGGGAAATTCATCACCATCAGCTTTTGCCTGTGGGGTATGCTTCAATATCTCATGCTACCACCACTTGCTTCTCGACTCCAGTGATGTTGGACTCCGACTGACCTCTTTTTCTCAGGCATAACGCTTACCGCCACGGGCTTGCCAACTTCGCCTCACTCGCCGCCTGCCGCTTCTTCCTCGGCGTCTTCGAGTCTTGTCAATCCCGGTTTCGTCCTGATAACCTCGTCGTGGTGGAAGCGTGATGAACAGCCGCGCGCATGGGCACGCCGCCAACGGCATCTTTGGCGCACCAGCCGGTGATATTCTGGGCGATCGCTCATATTGATGTACGCTCTTCGCTCCCCCCCCCCCCCCCCCCCCCCCCCCCTCTGGTTCTCTCCCTGTCTCGGCATCTCCTTGCATGTCTCTTCCTTTTGCTGACGCCGTTCGTCGGCCAGGCTCGCGGTCTGTATCCGTACCAGTGGATGTTCTTCATCTCTGGCGTCGCCACCGTGCTCTTTGGCGCCAGCCTCTGGTGGCTGCTCCCCGACTCCCCCATGACGGCCGGATTCCTGAGCCCGAGGGAGCGCTTCATCGCGGTTGACCGGCTCAAATCTAACAAGACCGGGATCAAGAACTCGACAATCAAGAAGCCGCAACTGATCGAGACGGTTCGCGATGTGCGCGTGTGGCTGCTCCTCCTGGGCGTCTTCTGCCACAACATGACCAACAGCCTGCAGACGACTTTCACGGGTATCATTATCAAGGGCTTCGGCTACAGCACATACGACGCGGTTCTTCTCATGATCCCGCAGGCCATTGGCCGTCACATGATTGTCTCAGCGTCTTCCTATCCAGCAATGGGGGCAGGGGAAGCGCCTGTTCACCATCATCGTCTTGTACCTGCCCGGCATCGTCTCCACGTCCATGTCTACTCCATTGCCGTCACCCCGCACACAAAGGCCGCGCTCCTCTTTGCCGTGTACTTCCTCGGCTGCGTCGCGTCTCGGCGGGCATCATGTACAGCCTGCTCTCCAGCAACATTGCGGGGTACTCCAAGAGGTGCTGACGGGAGCCATGTTCTTCGGCTCGTACTGCGTCTCCAACATCGTCTCGCCCCAGGTCTTCCTGGCCCGCGAGTCCCCGCGCTACCCGACGGGCATCGCCGTCTGCCTGGCCATGTACGGGATAAACATCCTCGTGTTTAGTCTCTTGTATGTTCTGTACAGCCGCGACAACAAGCAGAGAGACGCCAACGACGGCGGCGGCGAGGTGGACGAGGACATGGAGTTGGTTAACGGATTTGCCGACATGACAGATCGCCAGAACCAGTCCCTTCGGTACAAGTTGTAAAGCGGAGTGTCTTGCAATCTATCGCATGACAAGAGAGCAACGGGCATTGGGTCGCCACAAGCTCTTCTCAGCTGCATGGTATGGAAGGCCTTCTGGATGCTTAGTGGCATGTTCAAGCGACAAGAGTGGGACCCAATACCCAAATCACAACATTATCAATGCCGCTGTCTCTGACCCCTTGCGTTCCCCATGGTCTACCAGCGTGACAAATCGTCGTTTTGTACGCCCGTATATCCATGTGCTAGACTCTATAGGTAGGTACATACCTTCCTTAGGCCGGGCGTGTGAAGCCCCTCAAACCATTATAGATGCCAACTCATGTCCCTATCCCTACCCACCACCGCCTACCTACTTCGCAAGCTCACTCTCCAGGAGTGTCTTGAGTCGGTCGTCCACATTACCCAGATAGTCTGACGCAGTTTTCGCGTTAGCAGGAGAGCAGATCGCCTTCCAACACAACATGTCGCTGGGATCACGCTAAACGTACCCAACACCTTCTTCTTGAGACCATCCGGAAGGTCCGTCAGCGTGGATACGATGTTGCGCAGGAACTGTTCCTCCCCGTTCTCCTCGCTGCATATGATCTTCCACAGCTGGCGGGCCTGCCCAAAGTCCCTGTCCGTAAACTGCGTGGCGAAGCTGGTGACCTCGCCCGCAAAGTGCTCGTGCGTGGGCACCTGGACGCGCCTGCTGGCCCTGACGGGCCGCAGCTCCGAGAAGACGTAGTCCGGGTCGCCGCCGTAGTTGCCGTTCATGGTGCCCGGGCCGTCGCGCACGTAGGGCGCGTACACCTTGTTGTGCGGCCGGTTGGGCGGCAGCTGGAAGTAGTTGGGCCCGACGCGGTAGCGGTGCGCGTCCGGGTAGCTGAACATGCGCGCCTGGAGGACCGGGTCGGCCGAGGGTCCGATGCCCGGGACCATGTTGGATGGCGAGAAGGCGGCCTGTTCGATGTCTTGGAAATAGTTGTTGGGCTGTTGAACGACGTCAGCTAAGCTGAAAATTGCATCAACCGGTGGCATGGCCGAAGCCGCTCACGTTCTTGTTCAGGGTTATCCGGCCGATGCGGCGGAGTGGATACTTCTCGTACGGCCACGTGTAGGTGCAGTCAAAGATGTCAATCGGCGCGGTCTTGACTTGCTCCGGAGTCATGACTTGGACGTAAACGATCCAGGTCGGGTAGTCGCCAGCTTCGATCGCCTTGTACAGGTCCTTGACATGGTAATCCGGCTCGGTTCCCGCAAGCCTGACGGCGGTGTCTGCGTCCATGGTTTTGATGCCCCCTTCAGGCTTGAAGTGCCACTTGACATACACGTAGCTCCCATCCTGCGGGGTCCTCATCAGTCTCAGCTCTCAGGGGCGAGAAGTCGGAACTTACGGCTTTGTTCAGGGTGTACGTGTGTACGCTAAAGCCATTGATGTGGCGCAGAGACGCGGGAATGCCCCGCTGGCCGAAGAGGTGCATCAGAGCGTGGATGCCCTCCGGGTTGTTGACATGAAAGTCCCAGAACATGCTGTTGTCCGGGACGTTGGTCTGCGGATGGCGCTTGTGGCTGCGGTTCATGGACGGGAATTTGATGGGATCACGGATAAAGAAGACAGGAAGGTCGTTAAAAACAAAGTCCTGGATTCCCTCCTCCGTGTAGAACTTGGTTGCCCATCCTCGCACGTCGCGCACCGTGTCGCTGGAACCTTTCTCTCCTCCAACTGTCGACAGTCGGCAGAGAATCGGCGTCTTCTTGCCAACACCGCAGAGGAAATTGGCGTCGGTCAAGTCCGAGACGTCTTCCAACACCTCGAACTCACCAAATGCGCCTGCCGCTTTGGCATGGACGCTCCTGAAACGCGTCTTCGCGTTGAGCTAAAGGACGTACATCCGAACACGAGCATAAACATACCGCTCTGGAATCCGCTCGCGGGCGAAATGAGCGAGGACCTCAATGGTCTGAGTGTCGCTCAACACGACGAGACCGCCGTTGCTCTGGCCATAGCGAACCTGCTGGACGCTACCCGGGTTGTCGGTCGGTTGGCCTCATCATCGACCGTCAGCATGAGTTGCTAAGGGGCCATGTGCAATGGCGCAGGGGCAAAGAGAATCGAGAGGGGATTTACCATTAGCAAGCGTGAGTGTTGGGTTGTCTTGGAGGACGGCGGGCTGAAGCGCAGTCAGAAGCGGCTAGTCACTGAATGGGGGAGCATTGGGTCATCTGGAAACATTCCTCCAATGCGCGGGAAACTCGGGAGATGTACAATGCGTTCAAGACGTACCGTAGTCATATTGATGATCTCTGCTCCTGGAGATTCGATGTGGTGAAATAATGTAGTGGATTAGGTGTGGTTGTCTCTGCAAGTTTGTGATCGAGTCCTTATGGAACCCGAACTTTCGAGTTAGAAAGTTGCCGTAAACGAGGCGTTCGTTTTTCAACCCCTCCTGGTTTGAACCGGGAAGCCATATGCATCCGATTAGGTGACGAGAATGTCATGGCGAGGGTCCCCTTATCAGTGTCAAATTACCTTTCCTGGCAATGCATCGGGATGGACTCATGTCAGTCCTGCGTCATGGGTCGAAGCACAGTGGAGCTCCAGTCGTATATGCAGCAACGTTCTCAGTCAGCACACACCGCGGCGCCGCCACAAGATTACCTTATATACCTCACCTGTCAACCGGGATTATTCCTCCAAGAAGCCAACTGGTGCTGGGATCAACTCCCCGTGATTGCCCAATCCACCCCCATCCCCTCCTTTTCTCTGCTCTTCCCTCCCACCCAGTACCCGTGGCTCTATTCAGAACGCAGTTATAGACATTCCAAACAAGCGAGCAACATTTGCAATGTCGCGTGTTGAAGTCAAACATCAGAAGATTGAGAACAGGCCCGATGAATGGAAGATCGAGCAGGGTCTGTCGGGGCCGTTATGCCCGTTCTGGACATGACCGGCCCCGAACACAAGTTCCTTCTTCGCAGGTCGTTGGCGAATTGACCAAGGATGAAGAAGCCATCAAGGCTGTTGGAGAACCGCAACGAGCTCTTCAAGAGGGAGCGAAAAGGATGGAAGGGGTGAGCACCCGTCCACTGTTCTCGCTCAGCGGGCCCGACCCTAATCAAGCGCCTCTAGATATGTCGAGTGGGAAAATTACCCCGAGAAAAAGGAGGCCGCGCGCAAGATCCTGACGGCCCAGACCTTCCCGCCCAATCCTGAGTTTCAAATGGCCGATATTCCCCCGACGAATCCGGTCCTCGAGGGCAAGCGCTTCAAGCTGTGGCACCACGCCCTCGGCGGCGAGCTAGACGCGGTCCCGGACGATTCGTGGGAGACGGTTCTCAAGGAGAAGCACCCGGAGATGCTGCACCTCCTCCAGTTCCCATACAACGGTGAGCCGCCCAAGCGTCTGGTCGCGGGTTCGGAGATCACGCCCAACTCGCTCCACTTCGTCCGCAACCACGGCGGCATCCCCATCATCGACAAGGAGGATTTCAGCTTCCTCATCGATGGTCTGGTGGCCAACCCGCAGTCGCTGACTCTTGACGACCTGATGGACGAATCACGCTTTCCGCGCATGAAGAAGACCATCACCATGCAGTGCTCGGGCACACGCCGCATCGAGCAGATCCTCAAGTACCCCGGGCAAGGCGACGAGGTGCCGCAAGCCCCCTGGGCCGAGGGCGCCATCGGCACTGCCGAGTATGAGGGTGTCAGCCTGAAAAAGGTGATTAAGGCCTGCGGCGGGCTCATCGACGATGCCAAGCACCTCGAGTTCTACGGCGCCGAGACCTACGTCAAGGACGAGCATTGCATGAACTACGTGGTCAGCGTGCCGTGGCACAAAGTCAAGGTGAACGAGGTGATGCTGGCGTGGAACATGAACGGCGAGCCCCTGCCGAGGATCCACGGATACCCCCTGCGCGTCGTCGTGTTTGGCTACATCGGCGCGAGGAGCGTCAAGTGGCTCTACCGCATCAAGGCCATCAAGGAGCCCTCGCGCGCTCCCGTCCAGAGCCAGGAGTACCTCTATTTCCCCCAGCAGGTCGGCAAGCACAACTTCAAGTTCACCGACGGCATCCAGATCCAGGAGATGCCCGTCAGCTCGGCCATCCTGTACCCCCTGCACAAGCGCGTGGTCATCCACAACGGCAAGATCCTCTGCAAGGGCTGGGCCTACTCCGGCGGCGGCCGCTGGCCCGAGCGCGTCGAGCTGTCCGCCGACGGCGGTTTCAACTGGTATACGGTGCCGCTCGAGAACCTGTCCAAGAAGCGGGCGTGGACGTGGCGCACGTGGCAGATGGAGCTGCCTTGCGACGTCGAGGGCTGGGTCGAGATCGTGGTGCGCTGCTGGGACAACGCGCTCAACACGCAGCCGCCCGAGGTGCGCACCGCGTGGAACTGGGGCCTGCATGTCACGAGCTCGTGCCATCGTGTCTCGATATACAGCGTCAACAAGTCGCGGCCGCGGACCAAGGCCCGGCTCGACGAGTTCGAGCAGAAGGGCATTCCGTTCGGCCCCATCACCCTCCCGCTCTCGTTTCCGGCCCAGACGTGGGAGGACTATGACAAGTTTTGGGAGAAGCATGATCCAAGGGACGCCGAAGACGCCTGAGCCGGGTATCCTGTTCTGTAGATCGGTCAGTTGGAGAATTGAGTGGGTTTGGAAAACATAACTTTTGACTAGATAGCTGAGCAGACACCGGATCCGGACATTGTTGTAAGTAGTGAATTTGATTGCTATCTGCCCCTTACACAAACCTCTCCGTGCACAGGGGAAGACGTAACCGGTCCCGGCGCAGTTGGTTCGACGGCCATCTCCTGTGGGAACCAGAGGCGTCCTTGTGCTCGGTCCCACAGTACACGCTGCCGAGTGCTGGAGCTTTTGTACTTTGTCTAACTTTGCCTGCACTGCGTCTCGCCGGCCGAGTAGGTAACACCGCTCCGCCTCCATGGTCCGCCTGTCTTTGTATTGCTGCTGCCAGTTGGAGAGTCCATGGACTCGTAACCGCTTCTTGTAGTCGAAAACAGTGTCGGGGCCGGGAAAAAGCTGAGGTCCAGGGTGCTGTTGACAACTCGAGGTTAGCCGCCCGGGTTCGAGCAGTCTCACTTTTTCTTTTACCCCTAGATAAGTACCTAGGTAGGGAAGCTTCCCCGCTCCCATCCCTCGGCGTGGATTTCTTCCAAGTCGAGCCTGTCCAGATCGTAGCCTAAGAGCGCCTCCAGCGCCCCAAACTCGTCCTCGAGCACATGGATATCGAGAAACAGGCGCCGTCGGGACCGGCGGGTGGCTGCCACGTGTAGTTGCTTGCTGTACTCGCTGTAAATCTCGACCACTTCCCACGCAGGGTCCTGCGTCCCGGATCAGCATTCTGCTTTGACAATATCCAACAATAAAATGGACCTTGCACGCGGGACAGGCAGGCCATGGACTGCATACACGGATTGCTTCATCCACACTGCCCTCCTGCGTACCTTGGACCTGGGATCTTTTGGCTGGTCTGATGTTTCAGGCGTTGCTCATGCAAGAGACGATTTGGGGGTGACGATGAAACTGATTCACCCTGCGAGCCCGAAGTTCTTTGGTCTTGGGCATCTCAGACAGGTGCAACCAAACGCAGGTGCTTATTAATAGCATCGCCAAGATATTTTGCATTCGTGCCCGTAATGAACAACCTCTAAACTCCCCTAGACTCCAATGACATTGTCCTCGCACAAAACATTCCAGAGTCATCCAGCGCAATCCATCATCATCGACCACACCCAAAGCCCGCACCATGACTTCTACACAGCAAGATCATGTTGTTCTCCTCGTTGATACCCCCTTCTTTGAGAACCTCCCCGCCTGGGTCACCGACAACTTCACCGTCACCATGGGAGGCTACCACGAGGGCCAGCCGTCTCGCAACAAGTTGGTGATCTTCGAGGATGGCAGCTATCTGGAGTTCTTCAACTGGTACGACCAGCCACCGTCCCTCGACAAGGAGAACCTCCCCATGAGATTCTGGGGTTCTAAGCCCCCTGGACTGATTGACTTTGCCATCACCGATACGACTCAGTCTGCCGAAGAATCGGTCGGCGCAATCAACGAACGCCTGTCCGGGGGGCCCGAGAAGGACGCCGGTCTCGGTGTTCGATTCGGCAAGCCGGTTGCGGGATCCCGCAAGAAAGCCGACGGTGTGGAGATCAAGTGGAAGGTGACACGCCCCGAGTTCTCCCAGGGTGCCAACACCCCAGGCGCAGAGCTCTTCGCCAACGGCAGAATCGACGTCCCCTTCCTCTGTCATGATATCACACCGCGGACCGACAGGGTCCCGTACAAGGACGAGAAGAAGACGAGGCATCCTTGCGGTGCCGTGGGCATCGCCGCCTGCGAGATTCTCGTGCCCAAACACCTGCACGCCGAGTATGCCAGCGTCTATTGCAAGATCCTGGGCTCCAGCATCCAGACTGCCGCCGGGCAGAACTCGCATACCCTCGACATTGGTGTGCCCGAGGGAGCTGCCCGTTCCACCGTGGTGGTGCGTGCTGCCGAGACCGAGCACGACGTGGAGCGCATGCAGGAGAGGGGGATTGGCTTCTCGGATCTTGTCATCGCCATCAAACCCAATGGCCCCGGCGGCGAGGCGAGGCGCCAGTTGGGCCCCACGGGCATCGAGTCCACAATCTGGCTGGAGACGTTCAAGGGGGAGTGAGCAGAACGCCGGCGAGGATTTGCGGATAGCCGTGTGTTCTTGCGTTTAGCTAGCTTTGTTGCTTTTGGTCATCTAGAAATAGATAGTTACCACAGAATTGGCTCCCAGCTTTTGCATCTTCAAACCTACCTTAGCGACTTCCCCTGGTGGCCGACGGTATTGCGGCTGAGGCTGATGTCTTCAACCCTCGCAACATCATGAGATCCGACTTCTGGTCCCTGACACCCAAGATCCAGTCCCACGACGGGCTAAACTAGCTCGTGTGGGGACTTCTTGCTTGCAGAATGGCGTGACTTTGGCGAGCAAGCACCGAGAAGGCAGTCAAAGATGCACCCCGCATGCTCGGGGAGGCAACATGAAACCCAAATGCCCAATCAATCCGGAGGCATGTCATTACCACATTTAAACCATTTCGCTCTGGGTATGTCAACGAGCGGCATTAGTCTTAGCAACTTAGTTCTCCAAAAGCTGGTCTCTGGGCTTGGATGAGGCCCCGGGCGTGTAACGCGAATGCAGCAGCATCCATGAGAGACATGCCCGTGTGGGCAGGGGTCAAACAAGCGAAGTTTGCACCAAACGCCCGAGCCACGGATTGTTATTGCCGACTGTATGTTGGCTGGCCAAATCAATCGTGAAGAGAGCATCCGAAGCTAGCGAGTCTTAACCCAGTATGGGGTTTTGCGTCTGTGAATGCCAGGCCCCAGAGACGCTGATGGTGGGTAAGGCCTGTTATGCAGTGGGTCAACTGATCTGATTAAGGGAGCCAGAAGAGAGTCTACCGGCCCAGCTTGCTCTTTTCGCCCTGACATAGTCGAATGCGTTTGACGGCGCTGCCCAGCTCTTCTATCAGGCGAAGCAGTTGTCCGAGATGACGGGGAAAAAAGGTTTCAAGTCATATCAGCTTCTAACGAAGAGTATAATGCACGCGGGGAGTGCAATATCCTGGCTAGAAAAGGTCCACTCTGTGTGGCTGTCGCCGCTGAAGCGGGCTGCTGCGTATGAGCCGAGTGCGAGCCCCACGAGGCAGTCACCGGATGAAGCGATAAAGAGTAAACAAACCGTGTCCCTTGCATAAACCAGCAGTTGATCCGTCTACGCATGAAGACCAGAAAAAGAGTCAAATACCTGGCATCTAATTATCCGAGTAATGAGCATCTATCAAGTACCTTTGTACGTATTGAGTTCGTGGCCAACGGAACGTTACGGGCCCTGAATTGCCTCCATCGCGTCAAGTTTATGTCGACGGCAGCAGCTTGAACGCTGTGCAGTCTCGCCGTTTCTGTCAACAACCCACCACACCAACAAAGAAAAGCCCCCTGACATTGTCAAGTTGCAATATTGTCTACAAATCTTCAAAAAGCATTAAAAACTGGTCCTTAAAAGAGTCTTTCTGTTCTAAGACCTCCCTCTCCCCGAATTCGCTTGTCATCGAATCTCAGGTACCTTATCCGTGGCTGACCTTTCGCCAATGGCAGCTGCAAACCCTGAAACACCAAGCGCTGTGATAGGACAAACTGGGCGGAGCTCTGCAGCTGGCACTTAGCAGAGTGCGCAAGTAACCTCGTAGAGCAACGCCGGAGCCCATTGTCAGCAACTGTAAGACTTTAGGCACGTTACTACAAGTGCCCAACGTCTGACTACACCGGGAAATAGCTTACCTTCCCTAACCTTTAGCAAGGACATCAAGCTCTGCATTCGTTGCATAGACCCTCGATTTGGACGATGTACACATTGGTGCATGGCGCGGGCTTCCGACAGAAGACAGGCTGTCCTGTGACGGGGGACAGGGTCTTGCCACAACGGTGCTTGTGGTTCTGGTCCAAGTGGCCACATCCAGAAAAGTAGAAGCGGTACCAGCCGCATGGGCAACCAGAGACAGGGAACAAGATTTCCCACTGTCCGTCCGTTATTTTCAATTGGGAAGGTTGGATGACGGATGAACGCATCGCGGTGGTGGCGACGGAACGTGATTGTAGATGTTGTGAGGTTGTTATGGGCAAGGGGAAAAGGTGCATCGACAGTAGGTGCAGAGGTTGCGCGTTTGTGTATCGGCTGCAGGAATCAGTGTGGTTGGATGGCGAAGCGTGTTAGTATCGGTACCTAAGACAGTTTAGCCAGAGAAAAGATGCTGATATTTATGCTTGAGCCATCTTTCTTACTTTGCCCGTCTCTCAGAAAGTCCGCCTTTATGCACAAAAGCCCCTCCGATCACCGGTATTCTCTCGTGTTCTGTCATGCCGGCCCATCACTGTGTATTAATTGAGGCCTGGAGGAGCTCTGAACTTTGTATGGGACGGAGGCCATGACCAACGGCTGAGGTGCGCCTAGACTGCCAGTCTCAATAATGGAGTTGTCCCAGCCCCATTTGCTACATCAAAGACAGGGACCCCTTTGGGGGTTATTGCAGGTTCTGGGAGTTTGGATCAAAGCCAAGAAGCACATGTTTCATTGGGTATGTCAAATCTGGAAGAGAGACACCAGCAAGTTGCGAGGATCAATGTCTCACTGTCCCTTGGCTTCTTGGAACTCGAGACCAAGATAGGATAAGAGACAGAGAAGATGGAACAAGGAACCAGGCTTGTTTGTTTACGGCATCTGAGCTTTTTTTTTGGAGGGGGAGGGGATTCCTGGAGAGGTGTGGGTGGCAAGGGCTTCAATGCTGGAGGCCATGCTTTGGGACAGCTTTGTTTGCTGTCTGCTTCCGGCGTTTCCCGGACTTCAGCGCAAATATGCACGGCGCCTTGCAGTCTCTTTCTTTGACTGGACAACTTTTGAACCAGCCCATATGGGGTCTGTTTCTTTCGCTTTGTTGTGTGGCTCGCCTTTTCACGGCTCTGGCACCTTCTCGTCCTCGCAGATCCTGAGCTCAACTTGTTCCAACTTCAATCCCCTAGCTGTGTCGAAACTGCGCCTGCGCGTGAAGCCCTTTTGCCATCGCTTTCACAGTAAAAACCTTTCTCTAAATGGATTCACAGGCCATCGACCTAGGTCCGTTTATGTTTCATAGTCAGGATGTTCTCCAGACTTCCCACCGGATCCACCTTTACCATTCCGATACGAGACGCACCTTATAAGTGATTCTGCCAAACCCTCACGGTTCTGACCCGCTCGATGACGATCCCGAATACCTCGTGCCCCTGAAGAGGGCAGCAGACATCTTGACTGAGTGCCTGGAGCGCCTCCCACCCGAGACAGTCCGAAGCATCCAAGTGGACGAGGCAGGAAAGCTCAGCTCTTTTTCCACCGACCCAAGGGAAGACTCCACCATAGGCACCGAGTATTTTCCGCTCGAGGATTACCAACTTCCCCCAGAGATTGCAAAACAGACGGTCCTGCGCTCTGAACTTACCGAGATCGGCCGTCTCACGTCCGGCGTGGACTTGATCTCGTACCCATCATCGCTATGCGGTTCACGGGGCAGGAAGGTGAAGGGCCAAGATTGCTACGTGTTCAAATACAACAGCAAGTCGCCGCTTGGTGCGTGGGCGGAGATTCAAATGCTCGCAAGACTCCCTCCGCACCCGAACCTGGTCCTGCTCGACCGGCTCGTGCTCGACGAGCTGTCAAAGTCCAAGGTTGTCGGCTTTACCATGAGATACGTTCCTAACGAAACGCTCCACAGCTCCAAATCATGGCCGTCATTCAGACTCAGGTGGCTCAGGGAGCTGATGCAAGTGGTGGACGACTTAAATCTCAAGTACGGCATCATTCACCAGGATATCGCCGCTCGGAACCTGATCGTTGATCCGGAGAGCGACTCGATTGTCTTGTTCGACTTTAATTACGCTTATCGTGTCGGCGTCTCCGGGAACGATGTCCTCTCTACCGAGGGGGAATGGAAGGAGAGAGACGACGTCAAGGGTGTCTTGCTCTTTCTGTATACTCTCATCACACAAGACCCGGCCCTCGGTCTGGAATACCAGGTGCATCTCGTCAATGAGGAGGACTTTTTTGACCCAGCCAAATGGATCAAACACCCGGACGTCGAGCTCGATGCGCCGGTGGCTGATTTCTACTTTGAGCTGATGGCCTGGGCCCGCCGACGCCGCGCCGAAAAGCAGCTGACGCATTACACGCAGGCCCCCGAGCACGTCGACTGGCCCGACGTCCCTGTTGAGGAGAAGCGGACAATGAATTTGTCTTTCAGCGTCGCACACCGCCGCGAGCTCGGGCTGCCGTACATTTCTTGGGAGCGGCCAGCGTCGTCCCGGGTCGACCCAGCGCGACGGCTCCTCGCCACCGGCCGGTACGCCGACGAGGAGGCGGCAGCACAAAAGGGCAGCCGGCGGGGCTCGCCAGGCGAGGAGGCGCAAGCGTCACGGCAAAGGAGCGGACGATCTGGACCTCGTGGGTGCCGCTGGCCCACTTTGCAGGTGGGTGGAAGACGATGAGCTTCCTCCTATCATCCCGTGGAGTCCTGGTCAAACTCGCCCAGCTGCTCCTGCCGCCATTTCAAAGAAGCCTGCCGACCCGACTGTTGATCTCAGCGCCGACCGCCGCGTGCACCGTCCACGGAGGAATCGTCAGGGCACGGTAACTGCTGACGAACCGGTGAAGGGAAACAAGGGCTTGGGGCGCCGAGGGGCTACTCTGTCCATCAGAAAGAACAAAAGGGGCACCAGAGGCTCGCGTCTGAAGAAAGTATGAGGTTGGAGGCAGATCCTGTATAGGGTAGCTCTTCCTTGAATTGTATTGGATAGTTAGATGTCACTGACCGGGGTTCATGATTTACCCCATGATCAAGGTATTATCTATCTCGGATTTTGCTCGCATCCCACAGGAACAGTTTCCTACACCAGAACAGTCGTGATAGTTCCAGGGGACGGGTAAAGGTACCGTGCTCTACAGAGGTACTCAGCTTCCCACGAGAGGTTTTCGCTTGCCACATAAGCCTCGGACTCGACTTGGGTCATTAAATGGAAACTTTATGCGCAAAGCCAGTCACGTAAATGCCAGGTCATCTGAATCCTTTTCGGTAACTCCATCCTGTGAAGATAATCCCGGTTTCCGGCATTTCCGGCACCACGTGGAGACGCTGATCCCCCGTCCTACCTCCTTCGTTCCGTTGTTTGTCGCTGGCCAATACCTATTTCGCACCATAGTCTTATGCGTCTTTGAGGCGGAGCATAAAGCAAACGAGATCCACTGCCACCTTGCCTTGGTGCTGCCAAGAGCTTCCAGGCATCGGCATATGGTTGAAGGATTCTCACGTTCGGCCCTTTGAGGTTCGTGAAACACGCCACAACATCACGAGGATGAGGTCTCAAGCGGCACAGCCAACCGGCACGGCACAAGCAGACCCAGATATCTTGATAAGTAGCAGAACTAAGCATCACCTTGAATTCCCTGGATCCCCTCACAGAATGAAAGCTGAGTCGTAAGTCAGCTCAACGACAGGAGCTTGAGTGTTGCGCCGGTACACTGAGCTGTGATCTCTTTCGAAATGAAGCGCACCGCCTCCCTCTTCGCTGCTGGCCTCTCCATCCAACAGGCATTAGCGCAGGTCAATGTGCCCCCCGCCTTTGAGGTGGGAGTCAAGTGGCAAATCATCATCCAAAACACCATCGACATCAAGGCGCCGCTTCAACCCTCTGATGCCGTCGTCTGGGACCTTGATCTCTATCACGTTGCGCGCAACCCGGGAATTGTCGAATATCTCCGGGTGGGACATGGCTCAAACATCACTGCTTATGGCACTGCAACACTAACAGATCATAGACAAACGTCCCCAATGCGATCCTCGTCTGCTATTTCAACGCCGGGCTCGCCCAGGAGAGCGACTGCGACTACGACTCGCGCTGGCGCAACAGCGGGCTGCTGGGCAACGTCTACGACCCGGACGAGCCCGAGTTCAGCGACGAGCGGTGGATCAACATCAAGAACCAGACCGCGCGCGACTGGATCAAGCGGCGCATCACGCTCGCCAACGACCTCGGCTGCGACGCCGTCGACCCGGACAACATCGACGGCTACCTCAACGACGAGGACGGCGCCAACGGCACCGGCTGGAACCTCGCCGAGGCCGACTACGTCGCCTTCGTCACCGACATGGCCGCGCACGCGCACGCGCTGACCACCAAGCGGGGCTTCACGCTGCTCATCGGGCAAAAGAACGCGCCCGAGCTCGTGGGGCCCGTCGGCGGGCTGCTGGACTTTGCCGTGCTCGAGGACTGCAAGACGCTCAACGACGACGAGGACTTTACCTTCTGCCGCGACTTCCAGCCGTACGTCGCCGCCGGCAAGCCCGTGTTCAGCATCGAGTACCCCTCGACGCTGGGGAATGCCGAGACGGGCGCGTGCAGCGCGACGGGCGCGAGCGACGCGCAGTACGCCGCGTCGTGCGACACGTCCCAGGGGAACGCCGGGTTCAGCACGGCGCTCAAGATCCAGGGCGGCGTGGGCGAGCTGAACGGGTGCACGCAGTACTGCTCCGGGGAGGCGCCTGGCACGGGTGTGGTGGTGACGGCGACGGACCCGGAGCTGGATGGCTCACCGTGTCCGCCAGAAGCGAGTCGGTGACGCGAAAGTTGGGGGGCGCGTGGAGTAAGCTCGGGACTTGAGCGATGGTTGTTGATCGTTTTGCTGGCTTGGTTGATCTAACATGGTGCCGGGGCCCGGCCTGGGAGGTTGGGGGTTGAAACATTCATGTCAGATAATTACGGACTGAAATCCGTCAACGAGTCTTCCTTTACCCCGGAATCCCAAACGATTTGGTAAGGTATCTCTGCCGACACAAGGTTGGTCATGGACCCGACGGTTTGGCTGCTCGATATACCCAATCACAACTGTCGAGTACTCAAAATTTCCCTGCCACGGCACTTGCCCGGTGTTGAAGGAGGCAGTGACGATGCACTGAAATTCACTGTATTAAGGCAGATCCTGGGCTAAGCTCCACCGTCCAGGCAACTATTTCTTCAGAAGGGACCACAACTTACCACATTTTCGGCCACTTTCAGGTTGGCTTTCTCACGGCGGGATAACTTAGACCCCGCACTCGTCTGTAAGAAGCAGGAAACTTGCACTCTTCTCCGACCACAGCTCCACTTCCGCTGCCCATGGGTTTCCCCAGCTGTGGTCGGGCGTACCACCCCGCCGGCCTCGAGAGACTTCCTGCAACTGATCGAACAGGCTCGAGGCCATCATGACAACCATCAACATGTGCATGGCGATTGCAGCGGGGCTGGGAAGCGCAAAGCTCCCGATCCGCAGCGGGGGGCAGCATCAGCACCTTGCCATTGTTTCCCTACCGGACCTCGGCCATCGGTTTTATCATCACCTTCATCCACGTTTTGTTCACCCTGTGGGCGCTTTACTTTTTGCTGGTCTACTTTCAGGGCGTCCAATTCGTTAGTCGTTCCTCCGAATCGTTCAGGTATCCGGATCCTCCCCACCGTTTTCTCCTTTTTCGAGGTTGGCATCCCCCTGCGCGCCACGCTGCGAACCGAGTTTGGCATCAAGGAGCCCAAGCAGCCGGCTGACAAGGAGGCCGAGACTTGGTCACACTAAAAAGTAAGTCAAGGGTTCATCCTCAGTTCCCAACTGGAGTACTGATCCTGGAAAGCCACGTCAGTCATCCAACCACTGAGTCTGTGCGCATCAGCAATTGCCTCAACACCAATATTCAGTTGTTCTCTTTGTCTTTCAGAGAAAGTCGACAAACCTCGGAATGCAGAACCCCCACCTGTCCCCGAATCCCGGGTTCGGCTGGGTCGGATCCAAACGGCCTCCACATGGTTTATTCGATACTTGTTCCAGACTTGGCCAGAACGCCGCAATCTCCACATTCTAACCTTATCGGCTCAATGGTAGAAGACCCCACGCTCGACCCCAGACAGAAAAAGCTCCTCCCATCGTCTCCCATCGCTCCCGGATCTTGAGAATGCCGGTCTCTTGCAGCACAAGCCAGAAACTCGAACGCACGCACTCGCAATCACGATGCGAGGGATGGCTGGCACGCACCAAGCCGAATGGTGCGCAGCTCGCACATCAAATCACAACCTGTCGGAAGTCGGGGCCTGGAACCAAACATCGAGAACAAAACCCCGAGACCCCGATTCTTCAACGATGCTGCAAAGGGTAATTTGTACCTGCATTAGCTGCGCCTCACATATCCGCGGCAAACCCTCTCTGGTGGGGAGCTGAACGGCCCAGCCCGGAGAGATTTCCCAAGCAGGCGGCGTCAGGTCGATAGTGCGTTCCCCTTGCTGCAGAGACCCACCGGCCGAGCCAAATATTGGATCCGATCGGAGGGAGCCGTGGCCAAGCCGGGCCAGGCCACCCCAACAGCCACGAGTGGACTTGGCAACGGCCAACCACAAGTCACCCGCTCGGCATGGCTCCCATGCGCGGAGAGACGATGACTTCCACCAAGTCAAGCAGAAAGAGGAAAGCAAACTCTTTCGGGTGTCGGCGCGACTGTTGCCGTGTCCCCTTTTCTTAGCCGACTTGGAGGATCCGTCGTTCGTGTCCGTGTATAAATAATAGTGGACGGTATCCCCTCGCTGCGATGTCCTCCCTTTCGAGCCAGGCCGCCCAACTCGCCCACTCGCCCAACTACTCACATTCTTTTTTAACTTGACCATCATGGTCCGCGGTCTGAGCCGGATCGCCCTGCTGGGCCTCGCCGGCTTGCCGGTCGCCCTTGCTGGCGCCGGCCCCGCTGATGTGACTTGCGTCGACAAAGCCAGCGACCAAGTCATCTACACCGGCACCAGCGGTGCTACCTATCAAATCATGTGCGGTGTCGACTATGCCGGATCTGATCTGCCAGCCACCTCGGCCACAACCTTTGCCGGCTGCATCGATGCTTGCGACTCAACTGTCGGGTGTGTCGATGTCAGTTACGTGGGCGAGTCGTGCTATCTGAAGAGCCAGGCCAGCACCGCTGTCAGCAGGGACTGGGTCTGGACCGCTAAGCAGATCACGCCTGCCCCTTCAACACCGGGAACCGCACCACACACCACGCTCTCTTGCGAAAATAACGCCAGCGATGGACAGACCTACCAAGCAACCGGCAGCAAGTTCACCATCACCTGCGGCAAGGACTACGCTGGCGGCGACCTCCTGGGCCTCAGTGCTGCTTCGTTCGAGGACTGCATTCAGGCTTGCGATTCCAACGCCGAGTGTGTCAACGTTGCCTACGTGTACGGCGCCTGCTACTTGAAGAAGGAGCAGAACCCTGCCGTCAGCAACACGGCTGTCTGGGGTGCCGTCCGCAATGTCGCCTCCACTGCGACCACGACCACGGCTGCTTTGACTTCCGCCACCAAGACCGCTGGCTCCGCCGCCAGCTCGACCGCCAGTTCGAAGCCCCTCAGCTGCGAAAACAATGCCAGCAACTACGTCAAGTACACCACCGCCAAGAACGGTCTCTACCAAATCATGTGTGGCGTCGACTATGGTGGAGGAGATCTGCTCGGCATCACTACCGACACCTTTGAGGCCTGTATCGCTGCGTGTGATGACAATACGGACTGCATCGACGTCAGGTAAGCAGTAGCCCCTTGAACTTGACGGTTTCTAAACTTTGCGTGTGATAAGAAGCTAACGCAAACGACTTGCGCTATGTAGCTACGTGGCACCGTCTTGCTACCTGAAGAAGACCATCGGCGAGTTGAGCCAGACCGGTTACGTTTGGACCGCCAAGCAGCTCATGGCTCCTGGCTCCGTGTTTGCCTTCCCCACGGTTACCCCCATGGATCCCGGCACGGGAACTGAGGAGAGCTTTGACGGCCCCTTCACGCTCGAGCCAGCGCCGATCGCGACCCTTGGCCCTGTGCCGCCGCCTGGCGTGAATATGGCAGGAACCGGCGTTCTGACCCCAGACCCCGTGGCTGAGCTCTGGTACAACGGTACGCAGAGCGACAGCGACGGCAGCGACCTCGGCGCTGTCACGGTTCGCCTGAACGTTACGTACAACCACCCCACCATCGTTTTAGACCACTCAGTCTACATCACCGACGTCGTCTGCGACGCTGGGTCCCTCCACGGTCGTTTCAATACCTCTTACCCCTTTTACTATGCCCAGGATACGTGGCCGGCGAATGAGGAGGTCATCCTTATTACCTCGGCGGCTACCTGCGGCGCAGATACTGCTCAGAACGCATTTTTCCTCGCTCATTCCATCTCCTTCACGGAGTCTTCTTTTTCCTTTGAGGCCCTCGGCCAGGAGGCTGAACTGAAGGACATCTTTGCCGATTTGACTGTCGATTTCGGCAACATCACTGTTAGTGACCCGCCGGCTGAAGCCGACGCCTGCGGTTCTCCCTCCGCCGACACTCTGCACGGCCTTCCTGCCGTTGCCTGCGGCGCCAACTTCGACCAGGCGCTTGATGAGAAGCTGGGATACTATAGCTCCTCTGGTGCTGATGTTCAGGTACGTAATCTCAAATGGCGTTGCAATATTCGCGGTTCTGTTTTCGCTAACCGGGTTGCGCCCTTCTTAGGCCGTGCTGGAGCTCGCCGCCCCTTCCAAGACCCTCGAGCGCCGTGGATGGTTCAAGTCTCTATTCAAGGCTGTCGTCAAGGTGGTGACGGTCGTGGCCAAGGTCGTCGTGGCGGTTGTTGCCCCCGTCGTGAAGGCTGTCGTCAACGCTGTTGTGGCAGTGGCCAAGGTGGTTGTGAACGTCGCCGTGGCTGTGGCCAAGGTCACCGTGGCCCTCGCCGTCAACACCATCAAGCTCGTCGCCTTCGCTGTCACTGGCCAGTACTCGAACTCGCTCACCCTCCCGGTGAACATCGGACCGCCGTCCAGTGTCTTGACCGACTCACCTTGGGGCGACGCCTTCAAGATGTACACGTTCAAGGTCGGCAAGGAGGACGAAAAGTTCTCGGCAAGCCAGACGATCCTCGATAAAATCGTCGGCGACCTCCTCGGAGAGCCCGAGCCCGAGCCGGGCGTTGAGCTCTACTGCGTCAACTGCGGCGTCCGCGGTTCCGTCAAGGCGACTGGCACTATCAACGCTACGCCCCTGAGCGGCGTCAAGCAGGCGTCCATTGGTGTTAGTGGCAACATGTATGTCGGCCTCTACATCGGTGTCAACGCCTTCGCCAAGTGGGAGAAGGAGTGGGAAAAGGAAATCTTCGAGAAGGGCCTCCCAGGGTGGTCCATTCCCGGAATTGTCACCCTCGGCCCCAAGATCTCGCTTAGTGCCAAGGCTGTCATCGGTGTCGAGGCCGAGGGTCAGCTTCTCACTGGCGCTTCGCTGACCTGGCCCGCCTTTGAGGCTACGCTGGACTTCGCCCACCCCGACCGGTCGTCGCAGTCTGGCTGGACCCCCCAGCTTGACCACGTGTTCCAGACCCACGGTGGTGTTACTGCTACCGCTGCGCTCGGTCTGCCCGTCAGCCTTTGGTTCGGTATCGATATTCTCAGCGGTCTGTTCAAGGAGGGTGTCGCCCTGGTGGAAACCCCTGCCATCACAGGCGAGGCCTCTTTTGAGCTCAACGTCGGCACCGACGATACGTCTGTTGGCAGCGATGAGTGCAAGGGTATTGCCTGGGACATCAAATTGACCAACGAAGTCACGCTCGAGATTGACAACGGCCCTACGTTCCACCTGCACGACTGGGCCAGCCCTGCGCTCGCTGAGGGATGCATTGGATACACTCCGGGGTCCAGCTCGCCTACTACTTCGGCCCTGCCAGCCCTGCCCACTCTGCCCCCGGCGGATGATGGCACCATCAAGTGCCCGCAATACGACAACCAGGAGTACACCGACGATAAGGGCAATCACTGGATGATTCGGTGCCACCACGACTACATGTACTACGATACGCAACAGACCTGGACCGGGAACATGAACGATTGTATGTCGTGGTGCGCCGGGCAGTCCAACTGTGCTGGCGTCTCCTGGCTCGACAACATCCCCGCCGGCCAAACCAACTGCTGGGCTCGTAGCCGGGCCGGCACCGCCCGTGACGGCCAGTACCACTCGATGATGCTGATGAGCCCCTTCGAGATTACCAGTGTCGTTTACGGCGTGAACGACGTTACCAACTATGCCATCCAGAACTGGCAGGTCGGTAACCGCATCGAGATCGACACCAACGGCATTGTCAACCACGCCTACGCGCCGGCGCAAGATCCTCTCTACGGCACTCCCAAGTCCATCTTCATTCTTTACAAGTACGGCGCCGAGTCGCGCTCGTGGGTCGGCGTCGAGGCCACTGGCACCTTCACCATCCGCCCGGGCCCCATCTCGTCCGCGCCCGGGTCCAGCATGCTCCTGCAGAACTGGCCCTCGCCGAACGGCAACAACTGGATCACCATCGTCGAGGTCGCCTACGGCAAGGTCCAGAGCCGTAACCGGAACGTGTGGAACACGCTGTACACGAACGCGTGGAACTACGGTACAACGACTATGAACAACAACCTCTTCGGAGACTCGTGGTACAGTATCACCAAGTCTGCCGTCGTATGGTACAGAGACACCAGGAACGGGCCCGACGGCCCTCTCTACGTGGTCACGGCCAAGGAGAATACCGATATCAAGCTCATGCGCCCCAACGGCAGCTTCAACAAGCGCCTTGAGCTGGAGGCCCCCCCGTACACAGCCGACAACTCGACCATTGGCGCGGCCGGCAACTCGACGGTGCCGTCCAACACGACGACCTCGGACGCGGACACGCAGCTGGGCCAGGGCACCGCCACCGTTCGTGACTCTACGGGCGTGCTGGAGCTCCTCCCGGCCAACAACGGCAACCTCTTCGTCGCGCCCGTGGGCAGCACCGAGCAGCTCGACCTCCTGACCAACGGCACGACGCTCAGCGCCATCACCATGTCCACCGCCGACGACTCCGACACGCCCTACACGATCGCCGGCGACTCGGCCGACCGGCTGCTGCACTACTTCCCCGACGAGGTGTCGAATCTGGGCGCGTCGCGCCTGCGCCTGGCCACCTGGGACAAGCTGACCGTCGGGTCGCGCCTCATCAACCTCGTGCCCATCACGTCCGACACCGACGCCAGCACGTCCATGCTCGTCGCCGTCGACCCGGAGGGCGAGTACCTGTTCCCCGTCATGTGCGCCATCGAGAACCAGAACAACAAGGTCTTCCTCGTCAAGGACACGTCGGACGCCTCGCTCAAGGCCCTCGAGGCGGAGGACCTCAAGTTTATCCTGACGGGCGGCGTGGCGAGCCAGTGCAGCCCGCTGGCGCTGGTGGCGACGGTGACGGATGTGGTTGTGGAGAGCTCGTGATGAGTGAGAGTGACGACACGCTGTGTACGACTGGTGTAAATACTGCCGCTCTTTAGGCTACATTTCTTTTCTTGTCTATAATTGCAGAGGCTGCCTCGAGAGAGAATTCCGTGGCTGCGGAGATTAATACATAATGAGAGTTGCAATGCTCAATGGATGTGTCCTGATTCACAACGTTGATTCAATATCTCAGGGGTATCATGTATGCATGCCATATCCAGCCAGTAGTATTCGATGCTCTACGCGGTTTACACTGAATTCATGAGTCACAAAAGTTCAGGCAGTTAAACAAAGAAGAACCCGGCCGATTCTTCCAACTCCCCTCAAGTGTTGAAGCGTTACCCAGCCCCCTCCCGACACTGCTCCTCCCTCCTCCACGCAAACCAAACCTTCTGAGACCGCCCCAAATATTTGATAGGTTGACTTTACTGATGACTAGGGTGCCAATGCGGTCTCGCCATCGCGTGTCTGACATTGCGCCTCCCATGTTTCTCATCATGGTCCACATCATAACGGTCACATTCGCTTTCCTCTCCTGATTCCACCGAAGCTCTGTCGGGAGTCGAGGGCGGGAAGCAGAGCGTCCCAAGACCTCCGCCTAGGCGTCCCAAGATGAGCGCCTTTAACTGCTGAGGCCGGAGCCAAGCTAGGTTGATAAGCGCGGCAATCACAAAGATGAGGATAACAAGTGGGACGGAGACGGCGAAGAAGACCCAAAACTTGGTGCTGCCTGGGAGGTATTCATCGCTCATGCTGAGCAGGCCGCAGGTGAACGAAAGGGGAATGAAGACGGTGGCGAGCAGCGTCAGAACCCTGACGCTCTTCGCCTCCTGGATGGAGCGCTTCGCTTCGGCGTTGGCCTGGTCGTTGCCAATGATGCTTGTGAGACCCGTGAAGGCACTGTTCAGCTCTGTGACGCGCTTCGTCAGCGCCTTGGCCTGACCGAGGAGGTAGCGGAAGTCGGCGTCATCTTGGACCCAGGATTTTGGCGATCCCGTCTCAGGATCATGCGAGTCGATGCCGAGACTCAGCATGGCTTCCTCGAGGTCCTCGACGTAGTTGTTGCAGCAACTCGCTATGGTTTGCAAGTCGCTCCACTTCCCTTCGGCTTTGCTCATCTCAATGCTCAACGCGTCCTGGCGAAGGAGAGGCCATTCAAGTGAGCGGAGGATGCCGGCGTTGTAGCGGATGACTTGCATGTAGTGAGACGCAACAATCTTTCGGAGAAACCACGAGACATCGAGGGGTTTGCTGAAGGAATCCGGTGACAGGTCGGGGTGGTTCTCGAGATAGTAACAGAGGTCTTCGCGGAGCGATGCGCGACTGGGCCCCTGCGGCAGATTTTGGTCGACGTCCGGTCGAGGGACGAAGTCGCGATAGCCACCCTGCAAGGGATGGCAGTGCTCGAGGTTGACCGGGTCAGGCTTCCATTTCCTCGGCCCGATCTTTTCCCAAAAGTGCAGCCCGCTCAAAGGGGGATCGCACAGTATAACAACTAATATCATCCCATTGTGTCAGTTCTTTATCATATGTTGGAAATCGCTTCAAAAACATACCATCCCACCCACCGCTGGCCAACTCTCTTGACCAGAAACAGCATTTGCGATCCACAACGCAGGTACCTGACCACACATGGCCCCATTTCGTCCTCCAAAGAGACCTTCCTGTATCCGCGCAGGTGATGCTGTAACCCTTGTTCATCGGCGAAAGCTCTCGTATCTCGCAGTACGGGAGACAGAAGAGCCGACGGGGCTCACGCGCTGATGGCAGAGAGGGTAAGAGGCTCGGCTCCCGACGTTTCCGACGCCATCACGAAGTCCGTTCGTAGTCGAGGAAGAATGAAGGATCCATTCTGAAGTGGTCCCCCAAAACGGCGACAAAGTCTGAATTGAGACCTTCAATGAGCCAGATGCTGCGAGCTCCCTCACGACGATTCTGAAGCGCTGTTTGTAAGCGGCGTATGTCTTCTCCAGGTCCCAGGTCGAAAGACCGGCGAATAGTTTGACTGTCGTCTTCGACAACCAAGAGGGTCGCGGCTGCTCGCCTCCAATACACCGGCGCGGCTTCATTTTCGGGATCGGGGCGCTGAAACCCAGGGTTGAGGTTGCTCGAGGCTGAGATGTATTCTTGGTATGGGCCTGGGCGGCACAGCCAATGCCCACGAGCGATTCGATGCTGACTTGAAGCCATGGAAAGAAGGTGTGTGAATATTCCACGAGGAAAGTTCAAAGATTGGCAGAACACGTTCGACCCCAGGCCTGCGTTCTAGATATAGATATCATGCAATTGAGCGGTCAGGTGACGATCATACCACGGCAAGCCACACTCCAAATGGGCCAGTGATGCCAATAGTTCTGTCAACATTACTAACTAGATGTGGACGGGCTTCGCCGCTCGGAAGTGTTAGTCTCGAGACCACGTCGGGTCACCGATGCCATGAGCGGATCCGTGCGATATTGAACACTACCACCGCGAGAGCCGTTCTGGGCTTACCCTCACTTCACTTTCTGCCCATGCCTGAATTAATGAAGAGGTAACGTCTCTGTCGGCCAATTACATACTGCCACGCCCAACTCGGTTCCGATTTCCCGGCATCCAATCCGTGTCCGCAGGCGTGGAACATGCAGATTTTGCCACTAATAAGTGATTTGTGGCAGATTGAAGCCTCAGGGTGTTCCAGTGGACAAGTTCGGCCGATGCTACGTTGTCTGAAGAGAAAAACATCCACCACTGAAGTCTCGAGACCTCGCCCGAAAGACAGCCGGCGGACACTTAGATACAATTAACACTCGAGCGTGGCTGCCTTTCATTGTTTGGTGAACAGACGTTCTGGCTGCAAAGTTGTTGTTCGTATTCAAAGTTTAAGACAAACTAGGTACCTTCGAGATGATCTTGATGGAGCGTCTTCAACGTCTTTATCACATACCTTACCCAGGACACACACTCAAGATTTTACTTGGCATGGATTTTCTGTGCAACCCCGGCAGTAACCTTACCCGTCTTGCCAGCCTGCCGCAGGAAGTGAATTCCCAGCGCTGTAGTGACAGCCATGAGAGCCCAGCGCTCGCCCAGCTCGCCCGTCCGCCCAGCTCCTTTCAGTTCCAAAGCGAACAGGTGCGTGAAGGATAAGAGGTGGTTGAAGGCCAGAACGGCTACTATTTCAGCCTCACCATCGCCATCGGTATCTGTTCCGGCAGAAGGAATTGATGGACCCAGGCGATGCAGCGTGTACCATGTCTTGACTGTGTGACCACTGCCTTCTCCTTGCGAGTCGCGTTGCCCACCCGCCGCGGCGGCAGCCGGAACCGTCGACGCTCTCCTCCATTCAAAACGCTCCCTGCACAAACTCTTGACTCCCACCTCGACCGTAAAGCCAAAAGTCACCCCATGCCCCTTGCTGCTCCCCACCCGGAGCACCTCGTCCACCATGTCGCGAGGGTTCTTGGTCCTGTCCAGCGGCGGCAGCTTCACAACCGTGTCCGTGTCAAAGAGCGAGATGAAAAATGGGATGGGGAAGTCCTCGCCTGTGGAGGCGAGGACGGGGTCCCGAAACGAGGTTCCGTTGCGGAGGTAGTAGCCGCGGCCAAAGTTGAGGGGGCCCCGCGGCGTGTACCCGAGGTGGTACTCCACGAGATAGAGGAAGTCGTCCTCCTTCGCGCCGCAGAGCTTGTGGGATTTCAGGGCGCTGAGAAGGAAGGAATAGTTGGCGTAGAGGTTCATGACCGGGGGGAAAGGGCGGTAGCCGATGAAGGCCGCTGTGGGCAGCGTCCGGTCTGGGTCTGGGGTGGCTGGGGCTTGGTCGTCATTATTTGTGTCAGACATGGTAAAGTGTAGGTCTTGGGCGGGATTAAAGGATATTGCGGCGTGGGTCGGGTGAGCTGATGGGAGTGGTGCCTGTCCTCGTTGTTTCAGCTCGTCACTCTGGGGTGCTGGGCATTGTAGAACTGCGAGCGAGAGGTGACGAGGAGGAACAAGCAACAATGGGATACCCCCCTTTAACTTTAAGGCAGCACACGAACATGACGCTGAGCCGCACACGGTACTGAAAAGGTTCCGGGCGGCGGCGGGCCCCGGGAGAGGCAGGGCTCGTGACAGTATTTCAATAAACGGACTTTTACCCGGTTGGCGGGAGCACACCAAATTGGAACCAGCAGTTGCTTCCTGCATGTCACTCACGGGCTGGATCATCACAGGTCGGCACCGACCGGGTGGGAATCCCGTCAGCAGCTCCCTCCTGTCAGCAATTCATCCCGGCCAGACCCGGGTCGTTGTGAGGTAATTTGCAGCTTGTCCAAGGAAGAGTTATTATCAAGCAAGTAAATTTAGAACAACCTCGACGAGAATAATTATTAGACACAAATAAATATGCCAAGAAGCTTAGAGAACCCAGACGCAGGTACGAGAACGATAGATAGCTGAATCTCAGGGCCAGCCTAAGTTCATTTGATGATTGTTGTGTTCAATGTCCGGTCCAAACCGTGGCGGGTGCCGCTTTAACTGCCCCTGAGTTTACGAACACAACTCCAACTGCCTCACGATCCCTCGAGTCCAATCCTCCAAGCCCCGTACCAATACCCTAATAGCTCATAGACTGATGCATATGGATCCTCGAGGCTTAAGGTCTCCAGTTTCAGCGCCTTCTTACATGATTACGTTCCCCAGGTAGCAAACGTGATGCTGTACAAACCAGGTACATACCAACCTCCAAACCTGTCCCCGAAATCTAAGAGACAAAAGTTGGGAGAACCGCATGTGAGCTGCGACTTGTACCCAGCCATTGGCATCAGCATGGAGACGAGTGCTGTGAGGTAGTGATGGACAGAACAAGGACCACAAGTTGGTCGCCTCGGAGCGTGTTGGCGGCAACCCTCAACATTTTGAGCACCGTCTACCTACTTGCATCCCCTCGGCTTCCTGGTTTCCCTGGCACAACAAACACCCCGTTTCCAACCCGGACTAGAACCACCAATAACCTAGACGCCGCCACTTTCCGCTGACGGACGTTGGTGAGCACGCCAAGATCATGCCAAGCGATACCCGATGTGGTCGTCGACACTGATAATCGGCTGTCTAAGCCGGCCAAGTATGCCAACGTGAAAGCTTTACCGATGAACGTCCGTCAAATACGGTGACGGCCTTTTATCGACCTCGATACTTGATCACGCGGCAAAACCTGAATCCGGCAACTAACTGAACCGATCTCGGTACTTAACCAAGGCTGAGAAGCGGCTGACCAAAACCCGAAAGGCTGCATTCACCCATGATCCCCAACGGTCATCATGCAACACTCGCATGACGTGTCGGTTGCAGCAAAACCAGCCCCGTGTGGCTGTAGTTCTTGGCTCGTCCAATAAACTTAGTAGTTTCAGTCGCTGCCTTCTGGCGCCGAGTCGGGACATCAAGCTTCCTTTCAGCCCCTTCGGACGAGACGGGCAGTCAGGGAAGTTGGGTCTTTGACATTATTTCCTCAAAGGTATCTGTCGGTCGCGCCATCATTCGCTTGCAATATGCTCTTTCAGTCAGGAGTGATACATATGCCACTCACGCACACTGTACTCCTGTAAAGATAGACTATCTTGTTGGATCACTTTGCGAAGTGAATGAACGCTCCGGGCAACAGCCACCTCGTGGCTGACCCTTCATCGGGAGTTTGACATTACCCAACTGATTGGACAGTTTCAAAATCCAAAGCCTGGGCAGGGCTGATACATTCCGGTGAGACTGGGCTGGGCGGAGCGTTGATTGGGTCGGAACTTCATCCCACCTCGAAAAAAGCCAGGCGAATCATGGTTTCCATCTTGTCTATCGGAGTGCCAAGATAGAGGGAGTTCACTCCAGTTTTTGAACTTGGCGAGTTTGTTAATAGTATCATGGCGGAGCAGGGCTGACTGACGATGAGCTGGGCCTTCACGGGTTAAGAGAAATATTGCGTGTATATCAAGTCTACGCCCTTTCACCCTCACCACTGGATACTAGACACAGTCTCGTCCCTGCATCGAGCTACACAGGCTCAGGGTTCTACGGTGATTATTCATCTTCTCAATCTTTGTGCTGCCCAAACCACTAAATCATAGCTGGACACTTTCAACCGTCCGGTAACCCAGACAGAATGGGAACCCGCCAGTTTCTGGCTCTCGGGGTGCTGTGCCTCCTGGCTGCCCAGCCAGCCTTGTCTTTTGGCACTGTCGATGGCTCCGGTTACCACGCGGAGCACGAGCGCATTACCCGCAACGCTCTGGCATGCAAACCAGGGGTTCGTTCCACTGGTGACTGCTTCGAACCCGAATCCATCCTCTCCTTGGCAGGAGGCCCCGGCACTGCCGGCGCAGTTGGATCTCCCGACGCCGACGAGATACTCGACTCCCACGCCCACTGCGATGACGCTGATTACATCGACCATGCCAAGTACGGCCTCCCCGGCACGTACCCCCGAACCCGGGCTGAGGCAACCACGGAGCTTGTCGAATGTGTTGCCCACCTGAGCCGTCGTTTCCACGAGGGCATAACTGCGGCCCAGGATTTGTTGAACGACAAAGACACTATCATCAAGGACGAATCTGACCTCGACGGCGGAACATGCACCTTCGTTGGCCGCGTGGGAGATCGTGCCAAGTGCGACGTGCTTGAAGGGTTCGGACGTGCCCTGCACGGGATCCAGGACTTTTACTCGCACAGCAACTGGGCCGACGTGGCCGATCCTACCATCAGCATCTCTCGCGACAACCCACCAGGCCTGGACCTGCCGGCTACAGCACCCATTCTCGACCTGCGCAGTGCCTCGAGCGCAGGTGGACTGTCCATTCCCAACGATCTCTCGACGGGCTGTTTCATCTCATCCCTCACGGACCCCTTTGGAGGTGCGGCAAAGTGCATTGAGCAGGGACGCATTACCCATGTCACGCTCAACAAGGACAAGGGCGTCATTCGTCTCGACCCGTTCGTGTCGCTCCCCGCCAGTAGTCCTCTGACGAGCGCACCTGACACAACGCGGGGCCGCATCGGCACGAACATGGAGAAAGCCGTCGTGGGCGCCATTCTCGAGACGCGCCGGCAGTGGGCCGGCTTCCGCGCCGAGCTCGTTTCCCGATATGGCCCTCGCCGCGCAGCCTTGATGGTCTGCGCCCTCACGCGGGACCGGCCGTGGCGTGACTGCGCCGGCCGCCGCCTCGCTGTGGTCATCGATAGCTCAGGATCCAACCAGGACACAGACCCATCCAACCTGCGCGTGTCGGCGGGGATCCAGTTCGTGAGCACGCTGGTCACTGCTGCAAACGCCGGTCCCGACAACGCGCCTGACCTCGTCACCGTCGTCGACTTTGACTCGAGCGCCTCGGTGGTGTACCCCCTCGGCGACCCTGCCGGGGCCTCGTTCGCCGGCATCGATTCGAGCGGTGGCACTTTCATCGCCGGCGGCGTCGTGCTCGCCATCGAGGAACTAACACGTAACATCGACCCGGAGGCCATCAAGGACCGCACCGGCATCGTCGTCCTAACCGACGGCCAAGACAGCTCCATTTTCGCCCTCGTCGCCGCCATCGACCGTTGCAGACTGCTCGGCATTCGCGTATCATTCGGCTTCCTCGCGCCCCCGGCAAACCCAGTCCCCAAGCCCCGCCGTGCCCTCCCCCGGCGCAGCGTGAACGGCGAGAACCAGCCTCCCCTCGGGCTTTACCGCCGCCAAGCAAGCGGGAGCAACCCCCTCGGCGGCACGTCCCCCGAGGTCGTGGCCGCGGTGCTCCGGACGGGCGGCGTCTTCAGCACCATCACCTCGGCGGAAGCCCAGCAGCGGTTCGTGGATCTCGTCGTCTCGCGCGGGTCGACCAACATCGACGGCATCGGCTCGCAAAACGGCGGCCCGCTGTTCCCCGGCGTGACCGTCGTCGCGCTCGCCTCGGCCGGCAACACCAACCCTGACACGTACACCTACCGCGCCTCAGCCGGCGAGAAGCTCAAATTCACCGCGCAGACCATCACCGCCAGCGGCGGCCGCAGCGGCGGCGGTAACGCCACGCTGGACGTGACGCTGCGCGACGTCCGCGGGGGCCGGGAGCTCGGCAAGGCGATCGCGAACGCGACCAACGGCGGCGCGGCCGTGATCTCGCACGAGACAGCGGGCGCGGCCGACCTCGAGCTGCTCGTGAGGGCGTCGGGGGCGTTTGGGGGGAACTCGACGATGTTGTACGCGGTGACGCTGGAGGTGGCGGCGCCGCCAGTGTCGCTCTGCAGCGTGCCGCACAACGCGACGTGCGCGAACATTGGCGAGACAAAGTGCTGTGGGACGGGGTTTCTGACCTGCGACCACGCGCGGTTTGTTTATAGGCCCTGTGGGCCTGGGACCACGTGCAAGGAGGACAATGGGAGCGGGGGCGTGTATTGCGGGTGGCCGTGAGCTGCGAGGGATTTTGTTCTTGCGTTGCAGTTATAAATCTTTGGAGGTCGGGTACCTTCGTGGGATGCGGAGGGAAGGAATGTCTTTGGTTGCGGGTTTCTCGAGTGTACAAGTCCCTTGAAGATAGTAACTAGCCAGGTACCTACCTGTAGTGCTCTTATGCGGTTAGCGATGGAGGCAGTGGTTTAGATATCTGAAATTCAACGCGCGTAGATTGACAGAGATGACCGCAAATAGTTAGGGCCGGCTCAATGTTCGACGGTGCTCCTCCTTCCCCTTCCTCCCCCCTTCTCCTCAGTACTGGTCCTCACTATCAGCTTGGTCATCGGCAGCACCTAAAACAACCACCTCCATGTGTCCCTCCGGGATGAATGCTTCTAGCCGATCAATATCATCTTCCGGGTCGCCCTCAATTCTGGCCTCGGATGCAATGTAGAACCCCCGATGGACAAGGCAAAGGCGAAATCCATTCTGGGGGCCGTGTCTTGTAGTCTGATAAACGCAGAACAGCATAGGCGCCTGAAGCCTGCCGGTGATCTCGTGGCGCTTGCCGTGCCAGAAGATGTGAGATCGCACCGCATCGCGTAGGTTCGAGATCTCGTCCAGAGGGCCGGCGGTGGCGATTTGTTGCAGGATGTCGGGCGGGAGGGGCGTAGCCCCAGACACGACGTGGGAGCTCATGTTGGAGGAAGAGGGAGGTGTGTGATTGAGCGAGGTGGGCGAAAAGTCGGGAGAGCGAAAGGGAATTAGTCAACAAGATCGCAGAAAGAACTAAATAAAAAGAACCACTCGCCCTTTGCCAAGTGCCCTGGAGCGGCAGCAGTACCTAAAGTTGCTAAAATGGCAAAGATCTGTTCGTAGATGGATGGTTCTCCGGTTTGGCACGACTGAGGTGTATTCGGGATGCAGCCTGGTGGGAGGGAGCCTGATCGGTTCTGTCTTGATTTCGGTGAGTTCGCCTCTTGTTGGCTGTTGAGGTTAGGTTGGTAAACTGCATCAGCCACCGTCGGTGCGTCGCGCTGCCAGGCACCAACAACACAAAGAAAGGGCGCAGCCACGCCCAGCCCAACACCGTTCCATTTCTCATTACCAGCACTCTCAAATTGCAGTTTCGGTCCGCCTGCAGCGCAGAGCCGTGATTCTGCTGCGGATGGCTCTACAAACCCTGGACAGTATCAATGTAAGCATGAAATGATGAAGCAACTTTCCGCGCTTGCTGCCGCCATCGCTCGCCTCTTCCTTGCCCTTGAAAAGCGCAGCGCTACAGACTCGTCCGACTTCCGGGCACAGCCCTCCCATATCAAATCGGCATCGCCATCGCCGCCCTTCGACCCCTTCACCGCAACAATGAGCGAATTGCAAACGCTCCTCGATTCGGGTGTCGTCACGAGTGAAGACCTCGTCAACATTTACCTTGCCCAGATCGAGAAACACAACCACCATGGCATGAAGCTCAACGCCATAATTTCTACAACACCCAAAGACATCGTGTTGGCAGCCGCTCGTGTACTCGACCAGGAGCGTCGCACTTTGGGGAAGCGGGGTCCGTTGCATGGCATCCCCATTGTTGTCAAGGTTCGTTGCCTGCTCGGCCTTTCAACAGAAAGACGCCGGTCTTGTTCATTAACCCCTGGCCTCCTCTATAAAGGACAATATTTGCACCCCATCTGTCGGCCTGCCCACCACCTGCGGGTCGTTTGCTCTGGTCGGGGCCACTGCAATCGAGGATGCCACTATTACCCAACGACTCCTCAGGGCTGGCGCGCTCATCATTGCAAAGGCCAACATGACGGTATGAACCCGGCGCTGTTTGTGTTGGCGGAGTCGTAAACTCACCAGCTGCGGCAGGAATGGGCAAACTTCAAGCAGAGCATGATGACCAGCGGCTGGAGTGCCGTTGGCGGTCAGGTGCGTGTGTCATAACACAACACGCTCTAGCGAGTTCGTCGTGGTGATGCTCATTCCTCTTCACTGCCCAGACACAATCCCCTTATGTTCGAGGTGGCGTCCTGCCCACCGCTACCCCTCTTGGTCACAGCGTAGGTCGTCTTCGAGTTATCGACAAATGATGTTTTGAGCCTTGTGACTAACGAGTGACATGCCCACAGACACCCGCTGGCTCCTCCTCGGGCTCCGCTGTGGCCGTGGCCGCCGGGTTTGCCCCCATCTCCATAGCAACAGAGTCTAACGGCTCCATTGTCTACCCGGCAGGGCGGGCTGCTCTATACGGTTTGAAGATTACGGTGGGGGCCGTTCCGTGCGATGGCTGCCAGGCAAACTCTGAATGGATCTTCGGGGCCGGTGCCATGGCGAAGTCTACCCTCGAAGTCTCCGACACCGTGTCTGCGTTGCTACAAAATAACGACCTATCTCCGCATCTCACGGGCTCGTGGGATGGAATCCGAGTGGGATTCGTCGACTTTCGGGTCTGGAGACCCCATCCCGACTGGGTGGAAGCGCACAACGGATACTTTCAGCAGCAGGCAAGTTTGCCATTCGCTCAGAGGGAGCTGACGTTGTCTAATAATCAGTCTATTTATAGGACGAACTTTTGGAGAGGTCCATACACAAGATCATTGCAGATGGAGCAACGGTTGTTCGGGACGTCGACCTGATCACACCAGCTAAGACAATGATTGGAACTCCGGTCGCTAATCTTAAGACTGTCTCAGGTTACCGGGCCTCTTCTTTCGTTCTACGCACACATCCAGTTCACTAACACTATAAATCCATTAGGATATCAAACTCATGAAGGTTTCGCCCGGTTCATGGCTGGCTTCCGAGGAACCACGGTGAAGACAATCGAGGATCTTATTCGGTTCAACCTTGACCACGCAGCGACTGAATTGCCACCGGGTGCGTCTCAGGCTTCGATACCCCTTTCGGGTAAAAAAGCAACGGATAGAGTCTAACAGTCGTACCCTACAGACCACCCGGGTCAAGAGGTGATTATCAATGCAACAAAGAACAAGTTAACGGCTGAAGAGTTCGCCAAATACTCGACACAAATCCGCGAGACGGCAGCAAACGCCGTTAATTCCCTCCTAAAGAAGCACGACATCAATGTCATTGTCGGGTCTAGCGACTCCAGGCTGGCAGGTGTCGCGGCTGCTGCCGGCTTTCCAATCGGCAATGTGCCTCTGGGCTTTGCCGAGTTCAACGGCCGGGGTATCGGGCTTTCTGTCCTTGCACCGGCAGGACACGAGCTTGCCATACTCAAGTTCATGAGCGCGTGGGAAAAGTCTCTGCCCTCGGCGAGAGCGCCGCCGCCCATGCTCGTGAACTGGGATGAGATGGTTGATGGTCACGATCGCGGCTTGAAGCTGTGATGCCGAAACGCGTTCTGTCTTCGGTACATTGTCTCTTTATGGCTGAAGCTCAAGGTCTATTGGAGATAGCACATGGTGGATACCTTGCTGTATCGCCGGGATGACAAGGACGCGCCGACCAGCGGGACAATCTTGGAAAGGGTGATGAGTACCACCTTTGCAACCGACAGTCTGGGACTTGGAAGGTAAAAACGTGTCCCATTTATGCAGCCGACACAAGTCTGCACTCCGGTCGGTTCATCTCAAAAGAAATGAAAAAGTCGAAAGCAGAAAAGAAGAAGGTGCTATCTTAAACATGTTACAGTTTTCCGCCTACTGTGTAGTCTGTTGAAGGTTTGGGCTTCGCTGGGTGAGCAAGGAACCTGAAAGTGTTTGTTTTGCCCATAAAAGTCCCCTGTCTGCTCAAAAGAGTCCAGAACTGGTAGCTTTGAGGACAGAAAACCGCACCCTCTAAACAACAACGAAGACCAGAAGCTATCGTTGTTATAGGGAAAGCGAAAACGCGATTCCGGACCCGGTAGTTCATTTGATTTTTGGGACAAGCTGCTAACCCAGAGAGCTTAAGTCACGTATAAAAACGATAGACCTTGTACCCACGGAGTTTCTCATTATACCGTTTCCCAACTCCGTTCCCCAAGTTTGCTATGGTATGATTCTAACTATACCTTGTGACACTAACGCGTTGCGAATCTTCTTCTCAGCCAACCAAACGAGTTTGCGGCCCTGCTCCATAAATCTTAGCAAATTGCAAGGCGCAGCAGCTGAGATGCGAACCGGGACTACACCACAAGGCGCAACGAGCGGCATTAGCCGCAAGGCCCAAGCTATACAACGGACCAACACCATATACAGGCAGAGAGGGATCAAAACATTAGAAGCCACTTAACAGAGCTTTCAATATACCTAGGCTTAATAACTAACTACTCACCCCGATTCCTGATTTTAAAGAGGTTTACTCTACTTACCACCGGAACCTCAACTCTTAGCTCCTGGACAGACTCTAGATCAGCTAGAAATAGAAGACCCCAAGCAGAAGCGGAATTTCACACAATGCCAGTCGAAAGGGAAAGAATCAAAACCGTCGCCTTATTATAACTACAGGCCGCTTCGAAACGGTTGGATCAGGCTCCTCCAAATACGCGATAATAGCTACCACAGCAGCATCGACGAGAGCGACGAGAGCTTCTCATCCACGATCCAAGTCAATCTGGCGGAACATCCACTATCTTCGTATCCCGAGTACACAGCCCTCTCATACACGTAGGGGAGCCCAACGCGGGAGCCCGATCCGACATACGCCATCTTCACCACCGAGCCTCGCTGCTTCCCCATTATTTGCGATAGGAGGATTCTTCTTGCTACCCGGAATCTACGGGATTTTCTCTACCGTCTTCGACAGGGCCAAAGGAGGCGCAAGCGTCTCGGACCTACGGCCACCGAAGTCTTTAACGTCGGACACGGGCCTGCCAAGCGGACGGTTCTACGGACGCTCGTTTTGTATAATTTCCTCTAGATCGATGCGCTGTACATCGACCAAGAAAATTTGCATAAGTAAGACTCCCCCTGCATTCCACAGTCTTTAGAGGACTAATAGGGATCAGACGCGCATGCTAGGTCGCCGTCATAAACCAGATCTACACCAAGGCGCGTAACTACGTTGTCTAGCTCGGCGAACTCGACACTATAGAACGCTCATCGGGTGCAATCCGTCAGTTTCTAAAATGCTTCTCTAACCCAGCAACGGGATCGATCGACCCCAGTTGTATCCAGGACAAAATACTACCTACCATTGCAGATTTCCGCCCGTCTAATGCCCTTGCTATCACCGAGTTTCTCTCGCTATCATAGTTTTCGCGAGTTTGGATTCTACAGGAATCGATCCTAACAGAATCCATCTTAGCCATATGCGGCCCAATGACGATGCCCTTCAGCGTACTCTATACCTTTGGAGAAATACTTGGAGCATAGAGGAACTTAGAAGACTTAACGTACTTTATAAGCGAGTGAGCCATATAAGCGAGTGAGCCACTTTCTGCTCCCCTATAAATACTATCCTCTATTGCAATACATCAACACTAAGAACTAACTATAATTACATCAGAAGCCGCTGAATCTGACGCTTCTATAGCCTCCTGACAAGTGCGTGCATTATGGCCAGGCTTGCCGCATACACCACAGCACCGAACCCTCGTACGACCCCCCCCTGCACCACCGCTATCCGGCTGCGTTTCTTGCACTCCCTCCCCACCTACGGCCTTCTGATCTAGTAGATGATGTGCATCCTGTACAGCAAGTGATCCTCCAAGCCGCACACGTGTTTTTTTAGCTCTCCGGCGCTTGCTTAGTGCCTCGTTGGCCTTGCGGAGCGAAGAGACCTCTGACTGCAAGAGGGCCACCTGGTGCATCACAGCCATTGTACCCTTGGCAAGCTGGTCCACAGCAGCTAACATCGAAGTCGGGGAGCTATTTTAATGGTTGGCAATGCGAGTCTTAATGAGCGTTGACTGCGAGTTGGCTTCTCGGGGGTTGTATGGCGTCTGGAATACCCAAGGTTATGGTGTGCTAGCCCGCGAGTTCAGGGGTGTTGGCGTACGAAGCTTAACGTCTAGCTTAGAAAGCACCCTCTCTAGATCGTACGGCACTAGTCCAGCACCTGCAAAGCCACCTTGTATATTCTTCTCTATCATCGAGGCAAAGAAGGCCTCGCGGAAGGTATAGAGAAACTCGAGCTTGCTAATGTAGTTGATATATATACGCATCAAGCCCTCGATTTGGCGACCGTACGCCTGCTTCAGCGGTCCAAAGCAGCCAACATCGAGTAGCTGAAGGAGGTGCGAAGAATGCGGAGGTATATAGAGCGTAATAATGTTATTCTACTAGTAGTAGAGCTCGAATTCCGTCGAGTGGTGGCTTTCGTAGCCGTCAAGGATCAACAACTGGTATTTGCCCTTCGTACAAGGCGCTATATAGTAGTCGAAGTACTTGATCCAATCAAGGCCTACTGCATTAGTAGTCTAGCCATTTTCAGTAGTTACGATATACCAGTCAGGCGGGAGGTTACACTCGGTATACTAGTTAGCGAGGTAGTACTACGCGGCTAAGATAATAAATGGAGGGATAGCCTAGCCGAGGGCATTGACTCCCTAGATCACCATTGCCCATTTACGGTTGCCAGGTTGGGCAAGTTTTGCCTTGCTACGACTGTCCAAGGTCGTGACTACCATACCCGCGAAGATGATACCCATTATAAACCCAGTCTCATCAAAGTTATAGACATCGTCATCCACGATACTATACTTAGCCTTGACGTTTCGTACAAGGGCAAACCACTCGCCAATGACCTTTAGATCCTCACACTTGGCCCTCTAGTAGTCGTATCTACACGAATAACGCGTACGGAGCTTTGGCTGGCGTTTGACAAAGTTGTAAGCCTAGAGCTTGCCGATAGGGGGCGCGTCGCGTTCGTAGAGTAGATGGTTGGCCATATCTTCTACACCACGTAGTCTTGGTAGAAAAGATCGCGTATATAGCTCAATGATATATCGTACAATGGCCTCTTCTTCCGAATCCGTGAGCCGGCGCGAGTTAGGCGTAGTATCGCGTCGTGCAGGCTTGCCAGCGCGTCGTCGTGAGAGAGTCATCCGATCAACGTTGTAGATCTTAGCCGCTGCTCGTACACTTAGATTTTTATCATTTTGCAGAGCTTCAAGGGCCAAGTTTACCCTGGCTTCGGATAAGGTAGAAGGCATAGTTTATTGTGGCCAATTGGTATATTGAAAATAGACGGTCGCGTCGCGTTAAAAAAGTAGCTCACTCGCTTATATGGCTCACTCGCTTATAAAGTACGTTAATCTTTCACAGCGGGGTTCCAGCTGATAGATATGACGACGTCACACTACACGTCGACCAGGCTTACGCGGCGCTATCCTTGATATCTAATGTCAGGAGACAGCGTCACAAAGCTAAACCAGGCCTCGCAACAATAGTCCTCGGTCTAGTATCCAAGTCCAAAGCAACCGACGACAGAGACAAGATCTACGGGATCCTCGGCTTCGCCGGCTTAGACGCCAAATCCGACTCGAGTCACTTAAAAATCGTCGTCGACTACACTCTTCCCGTGGAGACTCTCTACACTACTACCACAGTCTCAATGGCCAAGTCAGACATGAATCTCAGAGTCCTGGACATTGTTGGATATTCAGCCTACAGAAAATACCATAGCCTTCCATCCTAGTGCCCAGACTACAGCGTCGGCAACATTCGCTTGGGCGAAGGATACCAATTCTACAGAGACCTCCTCTACGGCCGGCAATAGAAAAGCCACCATCCTACCATCGAACACAATACCGAGCAACAAACCCTAACAGTCGACGGCTTTCGATATAACACCCTTGACAGCGTGTCTATGCGCGTCCATTACCCTGACATCAACATCGCCGAGATATATGGCCTGGCTTTCGGGCTACTTGGCATGGCCGCTAGCCTCCAGATTCACAGTCACTCGCGAGTCGAGTGCTTCTAGAAGCTAATGCTAGAGGACAAGTTTTTACTGGGCGCGAATGATAACGTTCCAGGCATCCTGAGGCTCTTCTTTCCCTATTTTCTCATAGAGGCCATCTCCAACGCCGTCAAATCGATCAAAAGCGCCAAGCCATCTTCACGCCCAGAGCAGATCCGCAGATTTGTGGATGACTTGACTTTTTCCGAAAAGGTCATCCAGGCTCTAATACGGCTAGAGCCCAAGAGTTCCATTCTACTACCAGGTCCAGACACTGTGATGACCATACAGGAGACCCTTTTACAGGAGGGCGGCCTGGACAGGGTGGTCGAGATACTTGGAACCACGTCTCTTCTCAATGATTTACTACAACGAGTACGGACGGCTGGTCTTTTGAATGACTTTAAAAAGGTTTTAGGCCAGGGACTTCAGCATAATACTAACGACTCCAAGATAAAGCGGCAACTTCAGCTATATATCGCCAAGGTCAAGACCAAGATCAGGAATTGCATCGTCGGCGACCTACAGTACTTTACCACATCCAGGCTACAGCTGCTAGGATATAGATATAAACGTATCGATAGGGACTGCGAAGTATAGGTGCTACACGGGTACCCGTCGCCGGTGCTATTGAGAAAGAAGGGGGGGTCAATGTACGAATTTTACGCAACAGCCGTCGTCAGGGGCCTGTAGGAGTCAGAATGCGGTGGCAAGATTACGAGGATCAGTTTGGTGTAGCTCTACAACACAAGACATACTACGAAGCTCTACTAGGACATCAACAGCCAGCACAGTCAAAATCTCCCTCCTTCTAGTCGCCTTGGGCATAACGGTCTCTATGGCTGCCGTCCCCGTTGCGGGAGCCCCTAAAACCACTTTCTCGTTCTAGCAGTTGTCGAGGATCTCATTGCCAACCAGGACACAGCTCTAGCGCCCGACGAGGCTATCGCAGCAGCTAAAGCGGGCTCCTGTATATCTCGTCTCTATTACCACGGCCCGCAGGCTACCAATATCTTCCAGCTCTCGGCGCACAAGGGGTCAACTACGTCATAGCAGCCTACTAGACGAGGTTGAAATGTATCACCTAGGCAGTGTGCGGGTCGTAGCCACCAAACCAGATACCCCGGAAATTTCTATCAATTGGTATAGAAATTCTCACCCTATTTCAGTTTAGACGTGACATACTAAAAGCTATCCCACAACGATATTACTTGCATCATCGGCAGACTCTTTAACAGCTACTAGCGGTCGGACAATACCATCTCGGGCAGCGAGATTTTTTTACAAACAACCTAATGCAGATCAACGTAATCGGAATTTGAGAGTCGGCGTAGACCCAAAGTTGGCGGGGAATATTCTACGACATTTGGTACATTTCATTATACGAGGTCACGTTAGTTATTAGATTTGTTACTACTGAAGTGTCTCGAGGTGAGAATCCAATCTCGTTATTAATCTTTCCTGGTATAGGGGGCTGGCGTGCTCTCACTACCCTAGCAATGCTCTACTCATCCATGCTCTCATCATTATTGTCGTCCGTCTCCTCCATCTCTTCATCCTCGTTCATTCTCTCGCTATTCACCTCCTCACTCTCCCCCATCTCCTCATCCTCTCCCACACCAGCCACGAACCGATCCACCCAGTCTGAGACATCCACATCCACCGGCTCCCACCCCTCCATCGGCTCCCACCACCCTCCCCATCATCTTCATCCACCGTACCCATCCCCAGCTCAACTAAAAAATCCTCCATCCCCCTCTCCAACCTCAGCCGCAGCGCGTAGGGGTCGCAGGGCACGGCGCAGGCATCCTAGAACTCGGTCTTGCCGGGCAGGTACAGCACGGGGCACTCAGTGCAGCTGCCGCGGTGCTCGCCGCAGCAAACGAACTTGGTTGCTACCCAGAGGTACATGTAGACCTTGACGCGGCCTGTCAGAGGGTGATAGTACCCGCAGAGGGGGTTGAAGACGAGGCTACGAACTTACCTGTACACAATTTGGATAGGGGTGGGTAGAATTGCGCAGTGGATTAGTAGTGGCATGGTTTTTGGAGGGATGGAAAGAGGAGAGTTGTTCATATAGTTAGATAGAGGGAGAGGGTTGGGATATGTTGTTAGTATAGGCGCATTATGCGGGTTTGGAGACAAAGGGGTTGTTGACCAAAGGTGCGCATCACTAGGCCAATATACGTAATGGCTAGGTTGTTGTCGATCCAGCTATCGGACCCGTCCCGCTCACGGGAGACGGTCGACTTCTATCTCGATATCGACTACGAGCAGCTTCTCGTGGTCTTGGACGCAGTTGTATACCCGGTAGATAAGCTTATTATAGTCATCGGTGACCCATACGACCTCGCCAATGATCAGATCGTCAGCTCGCAGGGCGTTCTCAGCTCGTAGGGCGTTCTCAGCTCGTAGGGCGTTCTCAGCTCGTAGGGCGTTCTCAGCTCGTCATTCTCCTACTACCTAAGGGCATGGCTGTACGCAATGGCAGCGCTCGATTAGCCGCCGTGCCTATGCTTGCAGCATAAAGCCTGAACGGTCCTATAGCACCGGCGACGGCCTAGGAACGCAAACGGTTTCTCGTCCAGTACAACCTCGGGCAAACAACTACTCGGGGTCTACTGAGTCATCATTTGCAGTCGTGCAACACGCCTTATTTTGCACATAAAAGTTCTATGTCTATTCAGAAGAGGCCAGAACTAGTAGCCACAAGGACAAGAAACCGCCCCTTCTGAACAACAACGAAGACCAGAAGTTGTCGTTATTATTAGGAGGGTGAAAACGTGTTCCTAGATCTGGCAGTTCATTTTCTTTAGGGGCAAGTTGCTGACTCAGCAGACGTTAGGTCACGTGTTGAAAGACGTTTTCTGAATTAAAACGGTAAGGAACGCGAATGAGTTCAGTTTTCAGTATCCCATTTACCAACCTCCATTTCCCATTAACACTTGGGTGTGATCCTAACATCGCTTTAACCACAAAGTTCCACCAAACCAATTGCAAATCTTATTCTTAGCCAACCAACGCGTTTGCGAATTTCTTCTAAGCCAACCAAACGCGTTTGCGGCCCTGCAGCACAGCAGCCATCGGGCGCAACCCCGCCCCCCAGGCAGCAGGGGGGATCACGAGCTGAGAACAAGGCTGCCGTCGAGACATCGGCCTGCTCCACGTCCGCACTCTTGATGCACACATTCGCCACTTTCATCGACGACGTGGAGTTATTCAAGTTATGGAAAGGACACAGGATGCTGTCGTTCGGTTTATCTAGTTCAAAGGACGTGGGACTGCCGTGAGGCAGTGTGGCGGTAGAAGGCGAAATAGAGCAGAGCTACTTTTGGGGTGGGCGGTGGTGGTTGAAGATGGGTTGAGTGAGGCGGAGTAGGGGCATTGCGTGAGGGTTTCTCGATGTAATGGCTCCGCCTCGTCGTATTTGGCCTGCTGACAGAGTATATTCGCGAGGTTGTTCTTGCTCGTCATAGTGTCCGGATGATCCTCCCCAAGCACCCTCTGCCGTTGCGTTGGAGACCGTTTCTCGAACTGCTGTGAAGAGGTGAGAAGGTGTAGAGCTCTCCGTCTATCCTGCCATCACGTAGTCGTAAAGGCGGAAGCCCTTCTAGCAGTTCCCTCGCGTATACGGCTGCAGTTACAGCTACATAGTCCTGCCACTCCTTGTTTTTATAGGAATCCGAATAGTCGCAAATGCCGCGAACCGGCAAGCACTAAAGGTTATCTATTATACCGGCTACCTCCATCTCAAAGTACAGCGCCGAAAGTCGCTAAGCAATGTCATCCTGTACTTTCCTGTCCTTCATTACCCTATTTCCCGAAGCGATGACTCCGTAGTAGATCCTAGGTTCGTTAGAGAGGCGTACGTCTCGTAGTTGCAGCTTTTCTAGGTCGTAGTCATCACATATTAGCGCCCCGAGAGGGTATTCATAGGACACTTGGAAAAGGCGATCGGGGTAGTTCGGGCGTAGAATGTTCGGGAGTCGGCTTTAGAAGAGGCTTGTCATTCGACTACTAGAACGGTATAGTGTATGCTTCGATCGTAGAGCGGATACAGCCAAGTTTAGCAGCTACACAGGAGTCTTCGCATCGGCTATTTCTTAGAACAAACCGCCCGTAATCATCTTACCTATATCATACTATATAACCCTTGTACCAACGACGACATTGCCTAGGTATAAGTCGGCCTGGCTAGGCGATCCACTGCCGATGCCGACTATCAAGGTAGCGTGGATGCTTGGAAAACTTCGCTTCAGGCTTGTCGCGACGATTATAGCGTTATTCGTTCCGTACTGCCCCGGCAAGCATATCATGACGACGTTGTAATAGTCGATACGTCCGAGCACGTAGACGTTGTCGTCGCCGGCTTAGTTAGGTAGCAGTAGGTATTCATCGTCCAGCATAGCACGCGATGCTGCCAGTTCTAAGTGAAGTGTATAGATCCAGGCGATTGTGTAATCTCTATACGCAAGTTGAGAGTACGCATTGCGGTTTGAGTAAATGCCGCCATTGGAGGCAGTGTCGAATGTTCTTGGCCGTTTCGGAAGGCTCGTAGACGACTCTTCATCTTGGTATGTTCGCTTCGGATTAACGACGATGAGGCTGAACCAGTCAACGCCATTACAATCACTCCCGATTCCTTAGTCTTCCGACAGACTCGTACAATACAACAGTCATCTAGACGCAACAAACCACTGAACAACTTTATCCCTATAACTTTTATGGTTGACAATCAAGAATGCACTAGTCGTGTCCTCTTCAGAGTCCTCAACTCTCGGTATCTCTATGCAGTTGCGCCAACACCAACAGAGCCTGGTATCGAGAAAGCATGCGGAGGATCTGGCTAGGCTCAAGCTCATCATTGTGTCGAAGGAGGAGATGTTCATGAAGACGACTACCAAGTACTTCACGCAGTACTACCAGCCCCTTGCGCCATTGATGAACAGCCTACGGAAGGTAGTCTTCCCTGGGGACAAGCCGTGGAAACGTGAAGACGAGAGGCTCTACTCTCGAATGGGAGAAATTCTCCGGAAGGATCGGGAGGACTTGAAGTAATGGGCGTTCGGTGGGTAGGACAGCGGCCGGTGTATGACTTACTAGAGTACGGTAGAAGTGTGATGGGCTTGGCGCAAGGGCGTTCATGGCCATTAGGGCGCTTCTTCGCGAGCAGCACTTGTTCATGCACAACCTCGAGTCATTCTTCTGGGTGCTGTTCTGGATATGCATCCACTATGACGGCCCTGGGTTATGGGAGGAGTCCGGGCCTGTCGAGGGCTTATGAAGTCGGCCCTGCTTCTGCGGAGCGCAGCCGTATGGTACGGATGCCTGCGGCTCTCATGGTTACGCCAGTTATCGTCCAGTCAACCGACGCCCTAGAAGATCCTCTCCTATACGTTCTGCAGCACGTCTCTCTGATAAATCCAACTGCAGGGCATATAAAACTCGGCCCGTGAAAATGACGACGCTGCCTGAAATAGCCCCAAACGAGTTCTGATAGTCTGGGTGGAGGTAGAGAAGCTCTTCGTCATCGTTGGTAATCCAAGAACTTGTGGCAAATATGTGATGCGAACATCGGCAGTCGAAGAAAGGCAACCGTAAGGTCCCACGATCAGTAACAAGATGTTTACCACAAGAGGAAAAGGAGATAAACAGTAGGGCGGCATTTTGGCCTCGCAGCGCCCACCGCTCGGCGCCCGTGGCCGCATCCCATACCCAGACGGTGTTGTCGTAAGAGCCCGACACGATGAGCTGGCTGTCTGGCGAGAAGGCGACGGCGTTGACCCAGTGCGAATGGCCTCGCAGCACCCGCTGCTCGGCGCTCGTGGCCGCATCCCATACCCGGACGGTGTTGTCGTAAGAGCCCGACACGATGAGCTGGCTGTCTGGCGAGAAGGCGACGGCGTTGACCCAGTGCGAATGGCCTCGCAGCACCCGCTGCTCGGCGCCCGTGGTCGCATCCCATACCCGGGCGGTCTTGTCGTAAGAGCCCGACGCGATGAGCCGGCCGTCCGGCGAGAAGGCGACGGCGCAGACCGAGCTCAAATGGCCTCGCAGCACCCGCCGCTCGGCGCACGTGGCCGCATTCCATACCCGGACGGTATTGTCGTCAGAGCCCGACACTATAAGCCGGCTGTCCGGCGAGAAGGCGACGGCGCCGACTAATCACGCGGATGCAGATGAGTTTGACGCCGAGGCTGCTAAGAACGCGCCAGAGGAGGAGCCTGAGCCTGAGCCTGAGCCTGAGCCTGCGCCTGAGCCCGAGCCTGCGCCTGCTATGGACGACGACTGGGTCTACCCGGCAGAACGCAAAGACAAGAGAAAAGCAAACGAGCAAAACTAGAGATGCTATGGGAAGATTTTAAGGAGTCTTGGCGCCTTGACCTGCCCTCCTATGTGAACGATGGGACTGGCGAAGTTCAGAAGACGCCACCAGATCTTGCAGATATTCTCGTCCACAACGCTAGAGTTTATGTCTTGGGGGACCAATATGTCATCGCTCAGTTGATGAACGTGTCGTTCCATAAGCTTCATCAAGCTTTAGTGGGATACAATGTATCCGAAAAAGGACCCAACGATGTCGTGGCGTTGTTGCGATTCTGTTACACGGACTTGGTCCCAGAAAGGTTGAGGCAGCTGGTGATTCATTACATGTCCTATAATGTTGAGAAACTATAGAAGAGTGAGGAATTTCAGGAACTCTTGGAGGAATCTGGCAGTTTATCGAGGGCTCTCGTGTCGTGAATCTATGTTACTGAGGCTAGACTGAAAAATTTCAACTGTTGGAACGTCAAATTTGCTTGGCCGTTACACGCTACGGTAGCTGGGTAGTTGAGTATAATAGGCCGCCGGGCTGCCGGGCTTCTATCCGTCCTCATTCAACAGCACACTGTGAAACCTCCACCTCGCCCGATTCAGCGTCAACCCCAACCACGAAACTACCCGCTAGCTGGACGTCATGGACCCCCTCCCTCGCATCAAGGTAACTCCCAATAATAGGCCTACTAACCTCACTGTCAAATGTATTGATGACGCTTCGAACACCAAGCTCCTTAACATAGCCCCTGGCAGCCAAGGCCCTGTTCAACGAGTATGCACGCTTGACATGCAAGTCCACGTTGCCTACCGGACGGTATCTGGCGGGTTCCTCGCAGGTATCTATCGGACCAGCAAGCTCTCGCCCAAGCTCGGCGAGGTACTTGTCTGCCACGGCTGTTTGTTCGATGGGAGAAAAGGGCAAGAAGGGGATGAAGTCTGTTATGCGGCTCGTCAGGGGTGCCTGCGAGAAGGGCATCAGGAAGTTAGCCTGCCCGCAAGTAGTACTAGGATCTGCCCCAGAGGAAAAGCCTAGGGTAATACTCACACCAAACGCACTGATGGACTCGTAACGTTATTGAATCTGCCGTGAGAGCTTTCGCGTCAATTCTCGGGCTTTTCCATCCGCCTCATTGGAGGTGTGGTCTGCGAAGAGGACGCCCCCATGGTTGTCGCAAAAGTTGTGAATTATCTGATCGAAGGCATTCGTTGCAAGGATCCAAATGGTCTTGGAACAATTGATTCCGCCTTGTCCCCGCCGGTCATAATACTCCCCTAGAGCCAAGAACGTGAGTGAACGGCATTTATGAGGAGGAAGATTCTTTGCAGAAGTCACCTACCGCTGTGAAATGGGAGGAGAAGAGCTTGGCGGACATCATCCTTGGTCTTTTCGAACTCATCCATGAAGACAAGGCAGCGCGCTGACCATTGTGGCTAGCGAGATAGTTGTTGACAGCCGAGCCGTCCTGCCACCCTTGATACGGGCGCCAAGGACCAAAGAGATCCGACTCACGGCTGAGATTGGTGCAGTCAACATTCTGCAGATCAAGGGACAGCAAGCAACCAAGGTTCCGGGCTAATTCAGTCTTTCCATGACCGCTGGGCCCTGCAAAGAGCAACACAAGAGGTTGAGAGCGGGGCATTGCAAGATATCTGAGCCAGCAACGAATGAGCAATTCAATACATGGATTTATGGGAAGGAGGTGCGCAGACTTACGTCAGGAAGTGCTCTGTTAAGAGGCGACATGTTGAGGTCAGCGAGAAAACAGGGGCTCGAGGGGCAAACCCACGCCAATCATTGAAGTCTCGCAGCAGCTCTATGTAGATTACACGTCACAATCGGACATAGTTTGCAGTTGGCCGTTTATGATTAGATGCTTCCCTGGCTCATGTCAGCTCATGTCACTTCCGTCTGGCTATTCTTGACATCAATCGTGATAACTACCCGTGCCACGCCTCCACTTATCCACACAACAACGGGACGCCGGGGTCCCCATGAACAACAAAGAGGTCCTCTTCTAAGAGGGTTCCGGAGGTATGGTAACTGCTGGAATTTACCACTTTTCTAACCACCATCTCCATCTGGTGGGACAAAGGCCATCGCGACGCGTTGGCCATTCGCCTATGTAACCTAGTGGGAGCAAGATTTTCTGCCTAGCAGAGTTCAAAGAGCATCCTGTCCTTTTCATGGCGTGGTAAGGCGGTGCGGAAACCCGCGGGTATGCGACAAGCTTGGCGGAGAATTTAAGGAAGGGAAACTTGCGGTGAAGTTTTAGGAGGCGGATGTCGTCGACGGGGTTGAACGAGGTAGCTGAAGAGGAGTAGGTGAAGGTCTCAAGCGGCGGCAGGCCGGCGCATTTTGTCAGATATAGGACGGCCCAGACCCAGAGAAGTTCGTCGACAGACCGGAGAGCGGCCATCGTATGTCGCCATATGGACTTGCTAGCTGCAGAAGCGAAGTAGATGGCGGCAGACAGTCCCAGAGTCAGCCAAAACAGAACCGCGTCCCGCCCGCTGGTCAAGACTCGCTTCAATGATGGAGGGCAATACTGCAAGGAGTTTCCGACGATAGCAATGAGCGCCACTACCTCCGGGAAGTTGTCGCAGCTGTAGCAGGCCATCGCCCATGACAAGACCAGCAGCCTGCGGGAAAGCAGCGTCCCGATGTAGACACGGAGGGAGAGAACAGAAGAGACGTACCCCTCGTCGGGAACAGTGTACAAGGTATCGATGAAGCCACTGGTCAATCGTAAAATGGCCTGTCTTCCAATGCTCGTGGCGGACAGCGGCAACTGTAGCGGGAAGAGGAGGATCTTGACAGCGAGTCCGTAAGGCCAGAAGTAATCCGCGAGAAGGGCGACGACGAAAGGCCTAAGCCATCCACCCTTTGTCCAGAAGTCCATGATGTTCGAACGGAGACTGAGCAACTGAGAACGTTTCGGGCTCGGAACCTTGGCGCGACAAGGCCGAGTCCACAAAAAGTCCGTTGGTCGCTCACCTCGGCTGAGGACTTCAGGTCGAGTATTGGGTCGTTTCGTAAAGTACAGGCCTTTAATTGCCGCAGAACTGCGTGATATGTTTCGACGCTGAGGGAAGGGCGGGGTTGAATGGGGAGAGAGTTGAGATAGGAGGACGCCCAAGAAGGCTTCCATGCCCCTAGTCCACATCGGGAGGCCATTGCACTACGGCTGACATTCAATGAGACCCAGCCATAGTCCGTTCATCAACACCAGCCTATTGTGTAACGTGACCGACAGGGTTCTCGGTCATTATACGGAGTTCAGCCACGCGCAACCACCACCCTATCGGTAGCGCGGATGCTCGGAAAACTTCGCTTCAGGTCTGTCGCGACGATTGCGGCGTTGTTCGTTCCGTACTATCCCGGCAAGCATATTATGACGACGTTGTACTAGTCGATACGTCCGAGCATGTAGATGTTATTATCGTAGGCTTGGTTAGGTAGCAATAGGTACACCTCATCTAGCATAGTACGCGATACCGCCAGTTCTAAGGGAAGTATATAGATCCAGGCGATCGTATAATCTCCCTGCATAAGTAGAGAGTACGCATCGTGGTTTGGGTAAAGGCCGCCATTAAAGGCGGTGTCGAAGGTTCTTAGCCGCTTTGGAAGGCTCGCAGGCGGTTCTTCATCTTCGTACGTTCACTTCGGATTCATGGCAGGGCGTTTGCATCGACGACAATCGGAAGTCGGTCGGAAGCCATCAGGGGTAGCGGAGGTTAGAGCGGAGGAACGTCAGACCTGACATCTTGAAGAAAAGTGGGAGGTGGTTCACGATGGCGCAGGCGTACGGCTGACCATCTTGAGTGAGGCAGCCGAGCAGGTGAGTGGCGTCACGTTTGGCATTAGGCTCTCAGGATAAGTAAGGGCTTGCTGTCGCTTCCGGGGGCGGGGAAGGGGTGAGCTAGGAGTCAGAAAATTATTTGCGGAAAACCAGCCACTGGTCGTCACCGACGCCGAAGACCTACTCCCGCATGATGAGGTACTTCATACCGTGCTTTCTCCGGACCGGCTACAACCCTGACCGTCCCCAGGATCAACACGGCGGCCCGTGCTTGCCCCGACGCCGATGTGTCAACCGACAGACGTATTTCCAGCAACAGTGCGCGGATCGCGCAAGGCGTTCTCAGCCTGTCATTTCCCTTGCTGCGTGAGAGCGGGGTTGTGCCCGATGGCAGGGCTCGATTGGCCGCTGTGCCTGCACTTGTCTGAACGTTTCTGCGGCGCAGCCGGCTTCAGCGTTCCTTGGAACGGACAACACTAACACAGGTGCCCGTTTTTGGATCCCGAGATCCCCGTTTTTTGACCCCTCGTACCCCAAAAGATAAGCTTTTGACCGCCGGATTAGCAGCTGGGTCGATGACTAGCGAATTCCTGGTGTCGTCTGTTCGTTTTTGGAGACTAAAAGCCTCTCATTCGGACTTCTTGACGTTTCTGCGAGGCTAGCGGGTCCTTCCGGCCCTTGCAGCGGTCCAAGCGGCGCAGGAGCCTACTATAGGGTGCGGCGCATCGATCTGATCCGGGGTCTTCATCGAAACGGCTCCCACTAACATGATCGAGAAACGACCACCTCTGATCTTTTTCAGGAACAACCCTTGCATTACTGACGCAACAAAGCTCTCACATCTAAAACGGGTCGATAATCTCCGCGACGATCTCCAATCCCTGGGACAAGGGTCGGAGACTGCGACAGGAACAACGGAGGCGGGGTGCCGTCGATGGTCGGCAATCTGGAGGTTGGTTTCTTGTTCTCCTGTTAGAACCCCTGTCCAGCATCCTGAAACTTGAACGACCCGGCGCTAGCCCTCGGGCCGCCCCTCAACCGGCTGTGGGTTTAGAAAAGTGGCAAGTGGTATTGGCATTACGTCAATGGCGAAAAAGAAGTGATTAGTATAAAGCACTCCTGTTTCCCAGGCCCTTCATTTAAGTAGAGGTAGTAAAAAATATTGAGCTCTTCATAAATCGCTGAAAATAAACCGAACGTTACTTGACCAATGCCGTCGATCCATCGCTGCTCTGAGCGTTAAAGTCCGCCCCTCTGTCGATGAGAAGCCGCGCGACCGCCTCGTGGCCTTTCTCTAGAGCCCGCATCAGCGCCGTCCGTCCATAACTGCTCTGAGCGTTGAAGTCCGCCCCTCTGTCGATGAGAAGCCGCGCGACCGCCTCGTGGCTATTCTCTATAGCCTGGTGGAGTGGCGTATATCCCCTCCTATCGATTCCGTCAAGGTCTGCCCCTCCTTGAATTAACAACTCTACAATGTTTACTTTACCCTCCTAGGCAGCCTACGTTAATGGCGTCCTACCTTTGTAATGCTAAACCGACTCTAAAGGGCAGGATCGCTCCTAACTAAACCTGTACTAGATGCAAGGATATGTATATCCTTAAGGCAAGACATTTCGCCCCGTCTTCGAGGACTATCTCTACGGCGATCGCTTTTTATCTGTCGAGTCTCTAAATATTAGCGCTATCTTCGATGGCGTATTCGGCGCCGCGCTCGAGCAGCTGCCGTACGATCTCGCCGTCGCTTCGAAAAGAAGCCGCCTATAGCGCGTTGCCGAATACCCCGCCCTACGCGTCAACGTTAGCGCCGCGTTCGAGCAGCTACTGTACGATCTAGGCGTGGCTTTGGGTAGAAGCGGCCTATAGTGCGTTGCTGTACTCCCCGCCCTATGCGTTAACGTCGGCGCTATACTCGAGTAGCTACTATACGATCTCGGCGTATACTCTAAAAGAAGCCGCCTATAGCGCGTTGCCGTAGCGCCCGCCCTGCGCGTTGACGTCGGCGCTGCGTTCGAGTAGCTGCTATACGATCTCGCCGCGTACTCTAAAAGAAGCCGCCTATAGCGCGTTGCCGAAGTCCCCGCCCTATGCGTTGACGTTAGCGCCGCGCTCGAGCAGCTACCGCACGATCTCGCTTAGCGCGTTGCCGAATACCCCGCCCTACGCGTTAACGTTAGCGCCGCGTTCGAGCAGCTACTGTACGATCTAGGCGTGGCTTTGGGTAGAAGCGGCCTATAGTGCGTTGCTGTACTCCCCGCCCTATGCGTTAACGTCGGCGCTATACTCGAGTAGCTACTATACGATCTCGGCGTATACTCTATAAGAAGCCGCCTATAGCGTGTTGCTAAAGTCCCTGCCCTACGCGTTGACGTCGTCGCCCCCTTCTACTAGAAACAGGGTAACCAGCTTCTAGTGACTACTAAGCGATAATACGTAGAGGAGCCCTATATCTATATCATCCTCTAAATATAAATGCTCGCTGTAACTGTCGATAGTCGAGAGAAATGTCTTCTACTATCTAAACTAGTCATTTCGCGCTTGTAGCTATCGTACAATCTCCTATCGTATAGCCCCTCTGGATAGCGCCTTCTCTGCATAATCGAACACGTAGTAGGCTATATATAGAAGAAATGGATAGTTGTTATACGAATGCTATATATATTGCTCGCTAGTTGATATAGTATCTACTCGCTTGATCTCGGACTAGCAGCGATCCTACAACTACCCGTGGCTAGTACTAATCGGGTCTGGCTAGAGTGTCTAATCTAGTGTCTAAAACCTCTAGTTCCAAAATAGGAAGTCGTTGACCGATAGGTAAATAAACTACATGGAGGCTATATCTCCTATTCGCGCCTCAATAAGGCCCTTGGACGAAGTGATAATGCGCCGTTGGATAGTATGGTCCGTGATCTTTAATCGGTCCTACGGCCTAGTATACTCCGGAGCTATTCCCGTTAGCATAGCGAAGAAGAGCTCTTCGGGCTTCAGCGGTCGCCGACTAAGTAGTACCCACTAGAGTATATATATCGTCTCGACCTTATTTGTATAGTCTTGGCTTAAAAGCCTATTGAATACCTTCTCGAGATCGAACGGCACCTATTCTAGTATATTATATATAGCTTCCAAATGGCCCTTGTCGTTGGCTTTGTTAAGCAGAGACACTACAATAACGACCTATATAAAGATGCCGTATACCTTCTCTTTAACCTTGGCCTTGATATTGTCATTGTATCCCTCTAGCTGTTATACGATATATATAGTAATGTCTCTTCTATACTCTTCGCTCGCCTCTACGGTCAACTCCAAAGTTTTCCTTATACTAACGTTAGGATAATAGCGGCTAGAGAGGCAGATCCTTAGCGTAATACTAGCTTAGATGGCATCGATATTTAGGGATTTAAGAAAGCCGACAATATTTCGAACGTCTCGGTCGTTATACTTGTCAAGCGCGTCGACGAAGAGAAGGAGGGGCTTCGACGGCCGTTTGTTGATAATCGAATATATAAAGTCCTCTAGTTGTATTTGTGGCTATACCTACGCCCTTCTTTATATATCCTCTACTTCTTGTAGATAGGATAGAAACGTTCGTATAGTATATCGTCCTTGTCGAGTAGCTAGTATACGATCGACCGTAGTATACCCTAAGGCGTCTTCTCGAGAACCTCGCCTCGAGCGTTGAAGAAATATGCCACGATTAGGTAGTCGACGAAGACCTCCTTGCAATATTATAGATTATACTTTATAAGGGTCGACTTTCCCGCGCCCGGCTTGCCCTTGATCTAGAGCATGCTATTGTAGGCCGGTAGGTCGGCGTAGTCGCGCTACTTCTAGAATTGGGTAGTGCTAAATAGCTAGTCGTATATACCTCGATAGGTAGCGGCTATATCGTAGAGCCGAGCGTCGATATCGTGGAAACCAAGAGAGCGGAGGTAGGCTATGCTCGTTAGTTATCTATCTTGTACCTGCGTCTTTAGGCGAAGGGGATCTAGATGTAATAGGAGTGCGGGATAGCAATAGAAATAATAGCAGCACGAACCTGCTTTTTCCAAATAACGTATAGTAGCCTTGTTGTCCTAGCGGTCTATAAGGGGGATTCTTAAGTAATTATCAGCTAGTGGATTGGCTACTGGCAGAAGCGCTTTTACCAAAGGATATAGGCGTATAGAACCTGGCTCCGGGAAATTAGTTGCCGGGGCCGTCGGTCTTATTTGCGATACCACTAGGCGCGTTGACTTGGTCGCGGCTGGCGTTATAGAAGGGCGCGCTCGAAGGATACGATCGATGTCCCTCTATCTTGTAGGGTAACGGTGGGGTAGCGTCCTCGCTAATTCGTAGGGCTTGGCCTGGCTTTCTTGGCGCGGAGTGGTAGGCTTCTTCTAAGGGCGGGTTTTAATTGAGATATCGCGTACTTTAGGTTTAGTGTTTAAGCAAAGCACGGCGGGGATCAGGATAACGGCGAAGTGCAGCGTATGGTTATAGATAGTAGACAACGGGTTGAAGGCTAAAGGCTAGCTGGATGTTGGCTAGGGTAGGAGACGTCGTCCACTGATATGGCTTGCGGCTGGACGCACTCGTAGATGGCGTATTTTTGTCTCCTATTGGATCCTTCCTCTAGAAGGCGATGCGCTTGCAACCCAATATCATACCGTATGCGGCTGAAGTAGCTTAGATGTAGAAAGCTGATATAGCGTAAGGTTTTCCGGCACTTTAATATAGGCAGGAGATCCTATCCGGTTCGGTGCCAAGCTACTTCTTCGCTTGCCTTTTCGAGCACGATCCGTCGGACAACAGCCATTCGAATCCAGAGCTATCGCATTCTAGCCAATCCATCAAGTTCTCTTCTGTGGAGGATGACAGTCACGTTCACCAGCTTGTTTGCAGACACGATCAACGCCGTCGAGGCCGCCGCAACCTGCTACAAGTCTGTCAAGGATGACAGAAGCCTCCGAGAGACCTTCCACGAAGCGGGCCGAGGCCAAGGCCTTGTTCGGCAGGCACTCCGGGCTGCCAACTCAAACCTTGGCGACCGCACGCCAACCGAAACGACCACAGAGTTAGTTAAGGCGTGCCACGCCAAGGCGAAGCTGTCTGGGGGCATCTTCAAGGAGGTCGCTCAAGCGCCGGAGGGCTCGCGGTTTGAGTGTTACAAAGAGGTTGTGCGAGAGCGCAAGGGAAGCACGGTGGAGGTCCTGACTGTGGGGATGATGAAGGACATGTGTGCACTGGCCGAGGACGATGCGATGAAGGTAGCGATGGAAGACCGAGTCGTGGAATTGTGCGACGCGATAGCCAAGCTGTCGAAAATGGAGCCGTCAGTGCCGACGGAGGAAGCGGGCCACAACTTAACCAACTGGGGCCGCGACCAGATTAACGCTCCTGGCGGTACCGTGAACAAGAGCGAGGGCAGTGGCAATCACTTTCCCGGGGCTACTTTTTCTGTATCTGTGAGTTTTGGCAAGAACTAACCTGGGAGACAAGGCCTTGATGAGAACAGCCCGCTCAACCGAATAGCAAGATAAAATAGCAAGGCAGTGAGAGGAACCTGATCAGCCGAATGTTTATAGTAGCCGTATAACACCGTCAAGCCCCGCGCTACCCGAAATGCACGGGCCCTGAGAAAGTCGCCCCAGGAAGCTGGTTGCTACTGCCTCTGCTGATATTCATAGTACTACTAGGTGCGTTGACTTGGTCGCCGCCGTAGTTGTAGAAAGATGAGCCAACTAGCCCCTGGATCTGTGCTTCCGTCGACTGGGGCTGGCGGGTAGCGGAATCCCTTGCCTGGTCTTGCCATCTTGTCAGCTCGCCAAGCAGCCTGATGAATCTGTTGTCTTCGGCTGAGCCGTACCTCACAGAGGAGGAGGGAGGGTCAGGGCAATGGTTTGTATTACCAGCGGTATCGGGCTGGCTCGCATTGGTGATGTATATGGGAGTTCGATCGAGTATCCTGGACAAAGGCGGAAGCCCTTCTACCAGTTCCCTCGTGTATACGGCTACAGTCGCGGCTGTATAGTGCTGCTACTCCTTGTTCTTGTAGGAATCCGAATAGTCGCAAATCCCGCGAATTGGCAAGCACTAGAGGTTATCTATTATGCCAGCCGCCTCTATCTCAAAGTATAGCGCTGAAAGTCGCTAAGCAATGCCATCCCATACTTTCGCGTCCTTTACAACCCTATTTCCCGAAGCGATAACTCTATAGTAGATCCTAGGCTCGTTAAAGAGCTATACGCCTTGTAGTTGCAGCTTTTCTAGGTCGTAGTCAATATATATTGGCGACCCAAAAAGGTGTTCATAGGACGCTTGGAAAAGGCAATCGAAATGCTTCGGGCGCTAGATGTTCGGGAGTCGGCTTTGTAGGAGGCTTATCATTCGACTACTAGAATAGTCCGGCCTATACTTCGATCGTAAAGCGGATATAGCCAAGTTCAACAGCTACGTAGGAGTCTTCGTATCGGCCGTTTCTTAGAACAATCCGCCCGCAATTATCTTGCCTATATTATACTATATGACCCTCGTGCCAACAACGATATCGCCTAGGTATAAGTCGGCCTAGCTAGGGGATCTACCGCCGATACTAACTATTAAAGTAGCGCGGATATTCGAAAAGCTTCACTTAAGGTTCGTCGCTACGATTGTAGCGTTGTTTATTCTATACTATCCCGGCAAATATATCATAACGACGTTGTACTAGTCGATATATCCGAATACATAGGCATTGTCATCGCTAGCTTGGCTAGGTAGTAGCGGGTATTCCTCGTCTAGTATAGCATACGATGCCGCTAGTTCTAAGGGAAGTGTATAGATCTAGGCGATTATATAATCTCTATATATAAGTGGAGAGTACGTATCGTAGTTGGCGTAAATGCCGCCGTTCGAGGCGATGTCGAAGGTTCTCGGTCGCTTCGGAAGGCTTGTTATAACGAACCGTTCGTCCTGACCCACTTCTGAAAGGGTCCCGGAGGTATGTCCTAGTCAAGCACAGAGATTTGGTAGAGCTAAAAGGTCTACAACAAGATGCATTGATCTAGTCTCAATGAACTAGTGAAGTCCAAGTGTGAATTGCTTACTAAGGAAGCTCCAAGCTCCCTCAACGAGTGACTAACTAGCTAGTATATATATATGATGACTTCTTTGTCCTGAGTCCCCTTTATCCTAGCTCGCCTGTGCTTGCTAGCTACCCTAAGCTATCCTTTGATCGCCCTGGGTAGGCGGCTACCTTTGTCTACTATGATTACCTGAGGTAGCTAGCTCCCTTGGGCTACCCGTCTTTTGGCGCCGTAGCCTCGTTACTATCTATTGGTTCCCGCTACGCCTCGTATGCCCTACCAGGCCGCCTTTTATAGTTGGTTCGTAATACGATGCCCCTCCTCGACGTCTTTCGTCCCGAAAGACCAACTCATTGTTTCAAGTAACGCCAACACCCGCCGGTATTCCTAGTGAGTCCTTCCTCATTCCTTCCCTTTTTCCGCTATGTCGCACCGCTATAGCTGACCGAGCGAGCAAGTCCTATCTTGCCTGTGATCTCGTATACGAACGTTCTATCCTTACTGCTAAGATCGAGCGTTATGGTAACGAGTCCTCTATACCTTGCGAACGTTGTTGGAACGCGAGGCCCTAAAGGCGTTGCGTGATGTTAGAGGGCAAGTGCCAACACTATACTCGTATAGGTAAGAAGTATAGTGGCTCGAATATAGCCGATACCTATAAGTTCCTATAGTTCGTCCTTTGTGTCCTTAGTGCTAACGTTATAGTATTCGCGAATTTATCTACCTAGGAGAAGGTAGTAGCTGAGATTGCTAAAACTGAAGAGTTATTGTCTGAAACGCTTAGTCGTTTATCCCGTTTGCGTAGTTAGTAGTAGAAGTTGCGTGACTATGGTACTAAGGTATTTCGTCGTAGGATATAGGGTCTAGAGGAGTCGGAAGAGCCTGACTCTCCCCTATCGGAGGGCCCTATACCCGTCGAGTAGGGACTGGTTAGGTAGGTATAAGCGTTAGGCGCCTTTGGAGTGATCGATTAGGAGTCCCTAAATCTACTAGACCCTTCCTAGCTTTCGGCGCCTAAGCCTTTGGCCGATCTAGGTTCCTCTAGTAGAACTCCTTAAGCTTCTCTAGATAGTGGAGGTTTGTAGCTGGTTGCTATGAGTTATCTTCTAGCCTGAAATCCAACTATTTTACTAAATACTATAGTTGTCCCTTTGTGATCTATGAATCTAGGATTTCCTCGACGTCCTATTCTTCTTCCTCGTCCTCAACTTCTACGTCTGTAGCAAGTCGTATATTCTTGGGTGCTAGTTCTAAAAGTGAAATGTGAAAAATACGCGTCCTAATGCGTATTGTTACTAGTAATGATAGTCGGTAGTTGGATGTCGAAATTTTCTCTTCGATTTTGAATGGTCTAATCTTTTTAAAATCGAGTTTCTGACTTGGTCGCTTTATACGAAGATTTCGTAAGATGAGGTAGACTTTGTCTCCTCTTTCTAGGCGAGGACCCTCGAGCCTATATTTGTTGTAGTAGTGCTTTATCCTTTGTCTAACAAACTCTAGTTCTTCCTTGAGTATTGTGTAAAGCGTATATATCTAGTCTGCCTTAATAGTTGCCTTGGGGACTATAACCTCGGGCCTCTAGCGTAGGTCTACTTTATACCTAAAGTTTGCGAAGAATGGTATGACTTTCGTAGATTTGGTTAGTGCTGTATTGTATACTAATTGTACAACTAGTAATAATATAACCTAGTTATCCTATTGGAAGTTGATAAATGATTGAAGGTATTGTTCTACGATCTAATTAAGTCGTTCTATCTGCTTGTCCGTCTATAGGTAGTAAGCCATTAAGAGCTTACTCTTCGTGCCTAGGTGCGTTATCAACGCTTGCTAAAACCTGGATGCGAACTTGGTGTCTCTATCTGTGATCTACTCCTCCGGCTACCCGTAGACTGAGGCTACGTGCTGGTAGATTATGTCTACGAGTTGTTCTACCGACTATGTCTCCTTGTATAGGATGAAGTAGCTCTACTTGGTAAGTCGGTCTACTAAGATAAGGATGTTGTTGAACTCCGTTCCCGTCGTTATATCTTTGGAGAGTGGTAGCTTAGTAATAAAGTCTATCGTTACTAAGCTCTATAGCCGCTCTATAACTGGCAATGGTTATAGGAGTCTATAAGGTTTGTAATGTGACGGTTTGCTTTGGTAGTAGAGGTTATACTCCCTAAGGGTCTCTTCAACCTTCTTCCTAAGTCCTGGGAAGTTGTACCTTTGCTGCTTGATCCTTGTAATAGTTTTGGTAACTCCTATATATCCCCTAAGCCTGGACTTGTAGACTTCCTTGATGAGCTCTGTCTGCTTGTCTCTATCGACGTAAGCTTTGTCGTTATACCAAAGTAAGTGCCTATCCTATCGGATTCCTTTGCTCGGCCTATTGTTAGGATTGTCTTCTTCTAGCGACTAGTGATGCTAGTGCATCTGATCTCCTAATATCGCTTGGTACTTGTTAGTATTAGGTCTCTGTTCCCTGAAGACCACGTTGCACTCTTTCTAGTAGTTCCTATACTATATATTGTCGTGCCTCTTTGTGGTCTACGACCTGCCTCGATCTAGGTCGGTATAGGTGTAGTAGACTAGCTGCTATAGTAGGTAATGCATCGTCCTATCGGGTTATTCTCGGAATAAGGGTGGCGATGCTTTAGCTATATTGCCAAAGTGATCTAGTCTCCTACTTAAGGCGTCTGCTCTTGTATTTTCGGACCCTTTCTTGTAGATAATGACGAAGTTGAATTCTATAAGGAATTCTGCCTATTGTGTCTAGCGTTGGTTGAGTTCCTTGGTATTAGTAAAGTACCGGAGGTTCTTATAATCTATATATACCTGCATTTGATGTATTGTACTACTAAGGTAGGGTTTCTACTTGCGAAAGGCCTCGATGATTGCTAATAGCTCTTTATTGTATATCGGGTAGTTGAGCTGTAGTCCTGTAAGCTTCTTCGAAAAGAATGCTATAGGGTGGAGCTTTCCTTGCCTGTCCCGTTGATTAAGTTGTCCTCCGATCGTATAGTCCGACGTATCGGTTTCTACCTCGAATGGTTTCCTAGGGTCTGGCAATAGGAGTATAGGGTCCGCGACGATGAGGTCGCGAATCCTCTAGAATGCTTACTCTTGCTCCTCTCCCTATTGGAACTCAACGTCCTTTTTCGTTAAGTGGTATAGAGGTCTCGCGATATCGCCAAAGTTCCTGATGAATATCCGATAGAAGTTGGCGAATCCGATAAACCCTCTTACCTCTATTGTATTTTTAGGTGTAGGCTATGTCTTGATAGCCTCAACCTTAGTTAGTTCTATACGTATCTATCCTAGCGAGATCTCGAAGCCTAGGAAGACCGTCTTCGTGACGTGGAACTCACTCTTGTCTATGTTGATAGAGAGTTTCTACGTGTAGAGTGTGTCTAGCACTTGCTTTACGTGCTTCTTGTATTCTTCGAGTGTCTTGGAGAAGATAAGAATGTCATCTAGGTAATAGACTACGAACTTGTCGAGGAACGGTCGGATCGCGTAATCAACGACCTTCTAGAATATTACTAGCGTATTCGTTAGCCTAAAGGGTATAATATAGTATTCGAAGTATCCGTGACGAGTGCGAAAGGCTGTTTTCTATTTATCCCCCTCCTTAATGCGAATGTAGGCGTATGCTATTGGAAGGTCAAGACGTATAAAGTATTATTGACCTACCAACTAATCTCGAAGTTGCGAGATAAGTAGCAAGGGGTAGCGGTTCTTTACTATCTGCTTGTTTAGCTGTCGGTAGTCTATATATATCCTAAGTTTTCCGTCCTTCTTAGGTATAAAAAGGATCGGGTACCCTGCTGGAGATATCGACGGTCTAATGTGCCCTATCTTGAGGTTGGCCTCAAGATATCTCTTTAACTCGTTGTCCTGAAGTTCGTTCGTGTAGTATACTTTGAAGAACTTTAACTAGGCGCCTTCCTTGAGTTTGATCTCGTGATCCTAAGGTCTATATTCTAGCAACCCTTCTATATACTTGGCTGTAAATGCTGGGTATCCCTAGTATTCCGCTAGGATTTTTCCTATATCGTCGTTCCCTTTCGCGTCTTAGTAGTACGCGAACTTGCCGCTGGCCGTGACCTCGGCCACTTCTGTCCAAGTGACCTATTCTTGGAGTTGGAATCCGGTGTTGTCGACTGAGATAATAGTAACCTCCTAGTTAGCTTGCCTCTATATACGTCGTCTCTACTAGTGACTGCCGCCTCTTCCTAAGTCCGTAGTGGCCTGTCTACTACTGCCTGTCCTTTGCGGTGAGTCCTTAAAGTATATATACTTCTCCATGCCACTTTTTCGTGACTCGTCGTCTATACTTCCTATTGTATTGGTTAGATACGAGCCTATTGTACTTCGGGGTTGTAGGTGGCTACCTCCCTTCCAATTAATGTCAGGGTTGTAAATCCTATACTATAGGCGATCTAAGATCATGTCTTTCTTGGTCCTTATATCTATAATGTCGAAAATGACCTTCGTGGTCTTCCCTTCGACTGTGATATCGAGTAGTTCCGTTTCTCGTCGTATAACCTATGTCGGGAATGGTCCCTTGACTATGTATAGTTGCTTCTTCATCCTCTATAGTATCTAGAGTTGGTTAACGAAACTAGGTGAGATAAGGTCGATCTGTGATCCTCTATCTACTAACGCGAGTGCCTGGTGTTACTTCTAGTATACTATGACCTAAATCCGGTCGTCCGGTTGGTCGCTCTATGCGGCGGCCACTTCTTGGTAGGCCGTCTGTACTATCCGCCTTGTCACTACGCTTTTGCATCTTTGCGTTTTTGCGTTCTTAGTGTACCTTGTATACTTTTTACGTCCGGCGCTTCTTGCGCCGTTGGTGCGTTTTTGCACTTTTTATACCTTTTGTACGCTTTATACGTTTTTGCACCTTTCGGTTATACCTTTATACTTTATATATTCCTATACTACCGTGTTGGCCGGTTCAATGACCATTCGTAGGTCTACTAGGAGGTCGTTATAGGCCTTCCGTCTCGCCTAGTTCTTCCTATACTAGTGGGCCTATCGTCGTTGTAAGGGTATTAGTTTTGCTCGGGCCTGTCGCAGGCCCCGGAGTCGTTTCCTAACTCCTGTTGAATCCGAGAGGCGTCCCCTTAGGACTTGGGTTGGTTGTCGTCCCCTATTTACTAAGCATCCCTCTTCCTATCTTGTATAGCCTTCTTGCCCTTTTTCGTCGGTAGATCTACCCCCGAGATAGGTTCGTCTTGGAACGGAATATTATATCCGCTTTTAAGCTTTTCAAGCCACTTGTTAATGCCGGGGTCCTTCTTGATCTTAACTCGGCCTATTGTAATCTAGTAGTCGTCGAGCGCTCTAATGATCCTCTAGGGAATCTGGTGGTATTGCTAGACCTTCCTTTTAAAGTGGTAGAGGTATGCCTAGTCGCTATATCCCTCTACTTCCTCTATGTCTCGGTAGTTCTTAGGCTACGCCCTTTTAGGTATAATGCGGAGGCATCCTTTGTCTACCCTATCGAACGTCTATAAAAGGTCGGCGTAACTATACCTATAATCGAATGTCTAGGTAACGGGTTTCTATAATCCGCCCTCCTCTACCTCTCTAATAGGCTAGTGATTATAGTCGAATTTCTCCTTGTAGTAGAACTAGTAGGAGTATATAATATATTGAAACTATAGGACGTGGACGTAGTCGCTTCTTCCTAGGTTAATATATACGGTTTCCCTCTCCGTAGTATATTGAAATCTATACCTATAACCCTCGTGTCGTATATCGTCAGTGGTCCTCCTAAAGCTATAGTATCCTTATTGGTCCTAATAGTCCTCCTAGCTCTTAGGTGACTACCCCTAGGCCTCCTACTAGGCCCGTTCCTAGTAGTATAAGAATTTAGGAATATAGATCTCCCCCTTTAGTAGGTCTTTATAGTCTGTATTATCTAGTCTTATCTACTAGACCTAGTCGGCTTTTTATACCTCTTTTAGCTAGAAGATTTCCTCTTTTAGCTTATCGGCCTGCTACTCGACCGTGCCAAGTTGTCGCGCAATAGCACGGTAGGCCGTTGCGATCTTCTTGGTTTCCTCCCTAATCCCCTTCTGCTTTTACCCCTATTCTACTACTAGCTATTGGAGATGCTATAGCTCGTCCCTGGCCTACCCTAGTAGGGCTACGAGTACTTTAGGGTCGTAGGGATTAGGCAAACTATCGTTATTTTTACCAAGGTGAGCGATGACCTTCTCGATGGTTTCTCGGCTTGGCGTATCTTCCTCCTCGGTCGGGGGATCGCTCTAGTTGCTATATTGATCCTCTGACGCTTCCTATATAAGGGTAGTGGTTATATACCTCGAAATGGCGGTGGTAACGCTATCGATTTGGTCCTCTACCTATTGTCGATTTTCCTAGGACTAGTTAATGCCCTATATCAGAATACCTGTTGCTAACGCGCGTTAAGCCCTAGGGTCGGCGTTGTCCCGAATGAATTGCTTGATAAACTATACGCTAGGTACACTATTATCGCTAGTATATAGGTTGTCCCCGTCACTATAATCTTTATCTATAGTGTCACTTCCTTTCTTGTGATACTACGTTGTATATTCGATGGCGTCCTCAAGGTCATCCTAGTCGTACTAGTCAACGACCGTTACTTCCCTAACTAGGAACTTTGCATCGACGGTCGCCGTTTTACAACCCGGGACTAGCTTCTAGTCGCCCTTCTTCTTTAGGCTACGATAGTCCCGTCTAAAGTGTCCCTTCTTACTATACCTATAGCAAGTGACGTCGGCCTTGCCTATCTTGACTAGGCCGGCGCGTTGGTTGGTGTCGACGTCTATGGCGCTGGAGTGCGTACTATAGGCTATGCTGTGGTAGGGGCGCTTCTTTTTGTCGTTGGGTTGGTGGACTTACAAGGTCCCGCTCCGACCTTTGCATTGCTATTTGCGTATATACTAACGATCGTCGATCCTAATAGCTATAGCGATATATTCATCGAGTATATCTGGCCGGTCCTTATCGTATAGCACGTCCTTGACCTCTTCCTTGAGGCTATTATAGAATAGCTATATAAGGCCTTCTTCGTTAAGGTCGGCCTTTATAGAGTCTTGTCGAAATAGTACGGTATACGCGGATGTCGACTTGGTCTGGTAGAGTTGCATTAGGTGGTCTTATATATACCGCTTCTTGTCCAAGTCCCCGAATACCTTCTATAGCTTAGCCTTGAACCTGGCGTAGCTACTAAAGACCTCGTTCGTAAAGTCTTCTCTATCGTCCTTGTCGGCGTTGTTTAATATATCGTTTATAGTAGGTTGGAACTACTAGAGGGCCTAACCCTCTAGATATAAGGCGATGAACCTGACCTTGTCTACTTCTATAGGAAATAGCTTGGAATAATATCCTAAGTAGGCTTTGGAGAGAGTTAGGAACCCTGAGAGGGTATCCTTCCCTCCTCTATACTATGGTAGTAGGTCAAGCTTGACCCGGCTTCGATTGGCTATGGTGTTAAGGCGAGTATTCTCCGCTTCGAGCGCGGCGATGTGCTCGTTAAGCTAGGCGATAGTGGGTGCGGTAGTACCTATAGTGTTCGATATCTCCGTTTTAAATTGTAATAGAAACAAAGGGAGTAAACAATGTATAACGAACCGTTCGTCCTAACCCATTTCTAAAAGGGTCCCAGAGGTATATCCTAGTCAAATATAGAGATTCGGTAGAGCCAAAAGGTCTATAACAAGATGTACTAATCTAGTCTCAATGAACTAGTGAAGTCCAAGTGTGAATTGCTTACTAAGGAAGCTCTAAGCTCCTTTAACGAATGACTAACTAGCTAGTATATATACATGATGACTTCTTTGTCCTGAGTCCCCTTTGTCCTGGCTCGCCCGTGCTCGCCAGCTACCCTGAGCTATCCTTTGATCGCCCCGGGTAGGCGGCTACCTTTGTCTACTATGATCACCTGGGGTAGCCAGCTCCCTTGGGCTACCCCTCTCTTGGCGCCGTAGCCTCGTTGCTGTCTATTGGTTCCCGCTGCGCCTCGCATGCCCTACTAGGCCGCCTTTTATGGTTGGTTCGTGACACTTGTAGACGGTTCTTCATCTTGATACGTTCGTTTCGGATTTATCGTAGGGCGTCTACTTTAACGACAATTGGGAAGTCGGTCGGAAGTGATCGAGGGTAGCAGACGCTAGAGCGGACGTTAGACCTGAAAGCTTGGAGCAAAAGTAGGAGGCGGCTCACGATGGCACAGGCAGGCGTGCGGCTGACCATCTCGAGGTAGCCGAGCAGGTAAGTGGCGTTACGCGTGGCATCAGGTGAGACTCTATCCCGTGCTTTCTCCAACCGCCGGCAGCAACCAAGGATCACTTCGGCGTAGCCCGTGCGGCCTTTGCCCGAGTGTTGTCGGCGACCGACAGCCGTTTCCCAGCAACAATGCACGAATCACGTAGGACGTTCTTAGCCCGTCAATCCCCTGCTGCCTGAGGGCGGGGTTGTGCCCGATGGCAGTGCTCGATTGGCCGCTGTGCCGCGCTTGTCTGAACGGTCCTGCGGCGCCGCGGGCTTCGCCATTGACTTGAAACGGATAGCACAGAGGAAAAGAGCGCCCGTTTTTGGATCCCGAAACACCCTGTTTTTGACTCCTCGTACCCAAAACATAAGCTTCTGAGAGCAGGATTAATAGCCGGGTCGGTGACCAGCGGATCCCTGGTGTTGTCTGTTCATTTTTGGAGCCTAGGAGTCGTTCATTCCGACTTTTGGCGTTCTGGAATGCTTAGCGGGGCTTTTCCGGCCCTTGCAGCGGCCCAGCGGCGCAAGAGCCCCGCTGTGGGGCGCAGCGCACCGGGCCGATCCGAGATTTTCGAAACGACCTGCTGCCATGATGGAGAACGACCACATCTGATCTCTCCCGGGAATGACTCCCTGCATCACTGAGCGAACAAAGCTCTCTCATATCTACAAAGTTTCAAAGTATCAATGCCCTCCGCGACGATCTCCAAGACCTGCGGACAGGCCACCATTGCGTGAATGGAAATGATGCTTGTGTTCATGCACGGAGTATAATGTTCCCCTTTCTTGACGGTAAATATTGAGTCACGATGAACGTAACTCCCTCTGTGGTCGTTTGATACTATGCTTCGTCTTACGGTGATTTTCCATGACGATCATACGATTGAACCTCCGACCGCATTCCGGACAGGAATACTGGCCGTCATAGGACGCGCCTCTTCCGCTTTGTTTTCCACTACGTCGAAAAGCATTCCATTCGAAATGGCAGACCAACCGCGGTTGGCCGACTTATCTGGACTGGAGCTATATGGGAATTATCTGCGCCGGCAGAAGTCGGGCCTGTGCCGAGTCCGGAGCCCTCACACTCGTGAGCTCTTGCTCGTTGACGATCATCGATACAAAGAAGTAACAGGTCCCAAGTTGAGCCAGCTCGAGTTTGGAGATGTTCGTTAACGACCTGTTGCCAGGACGTCGTCCCCTCCCTCCCTAGCTCGCGGCGGCCGCGCTTACCCACTGCGAGACCACCCCTGGTGACTTGGTGTAGAGCAGATCCGCGACGGTCTGCTTTTTGGGGTGCTCTGCCACGAGCTCGAGCGCCACCTGTCCGGATGCTCACCAAAGAGATTCTTCACGTGGTCCGGCGCCCCTGCCGAAACATATACACCGGGTCCAACACGGTAAGTTGGCACGAGCTCGAGCTTGTGTTCGGGCAGATACCTGCCTACGAAGCAGACGGTCGGATCCGCGCCGTGCGAAAGGTAGAGCTCCATCACGTCGAGCAGAATGCCATCGAGCAGTTCGCCCTTGCGTATAAGCCCTGCCACGTCGAGAAGTGTCGCCGTCCACGGCGTCCAATACGAGCCGTCCCAGGACGGGAGTATCAGGTGTTTGAGTCTAGTGTTTGGAGAGGCTCCCTTTTGAAGTAAGACGCTGGCCAGCTTCAGGGGATCTGCACCTCCCCTCCGGATCGGCCTTGGCTTCGGTATTGGATCCCTGTCCATGTCCAGAACTTGATTCGCGTCAGAGCTTGGGAAGAGTGGCTTGGAAGTCCTGGCATACAAGAGTGTTCCCGCTCCGCCCTGGTTGGTGAAGGGATCAATCGTTGCAAACGCCTCAAGAGCGTTGCTCAGATCCCTAGCAGACATCCTTCTGAACCGGCCCGTTTCCTGTTTGTGCTGATGTGCGAAAGAGTAGAGCGCCGCTGAACCGCCCAGAGACGCCGATAACAACAAATTGCCATTGTTCAACTGGAGCAGGGCGGGATACCGAGATATCAGTCCTAAGACGTACTCCTGATGTCTGTGGAATGCGGCCGACAAATCCGTTATGGTGGATTACCTGAGCCCCCAAAAGGTCGATTTGAGTGAATGGACGAGGCTTCAGACTATATACGTTGCCGCCACTCTGGATTCTGTCGAGACGGCTACCAAGGGCATCACGCAATACCCCCCCTTTCACTTTCCTGCCTATTCTGCGTTCGCTATTAGCAGCGTTGCCCCTCAAGCCAGCTGGGATGTCTTTGACCGCATCTTTTACACGGGCACGCCCGGGTTTTCCGGTTTCATTGGAATCGCCTGTCTCGACGCGGTCTCGGGCATTGGCAGACTCGCAGAACCAGTCAAGCTTGGCGTCGTCGTTTGTGACGTGGGTCCGGAGTGCCTCATTTTCAAGTGGGAGGGCCTGGTTCAGCATCAGATGGCCCTCGTTTTTGAGACAGCTTCGGAAGTCGCGTTGCCACAGGTCCTCTCCCAGGCATTTTCTGCCGGCTCACGCGACTACGTAGAATACTGCTTCGGGTCGAACCGCTTCCGGGTTTCAGCTTCGATCCGGAAGGAGGTCGTTGAAGAGATATCCGCTCACCCTCTCCATTCCGTCTATATCCAGGTATTTAAAAGAAGTGCCAAGGGGAAGGATTGGGTATTGCTAGGATGATTCAACACCTCGTTCCGCTTTATGAAGGAAAGCAGGTGGGAGAAGGGGCACCTTGATCCATAGCACAACGCCGAAAATGCTGCAACAACACTTCAAATCCAGTATCAATGACTGCAAACCTTGACTGTAATGTTCAACACTCTCTAGACAGCTTTCCCATTTCGGGTTGACCAGCCCCAACGGTTGACCCAGACGAAGGCTGTAACAATCCATAACCGCAGCGATCCAACCGCTAGATATATTGACGTTAATATCGTCAGACTGAACTCATCCAAAACCCAGCGCAACTGCGGCTTACCTTGGACAACAGATAGCCACAGACTCGGCTGGATCGGTCGGCGCCAGGTCTGGGTAGCCCCAGAGAGTGTTGCCCTCGAAGTAAGAGGCACCATACCCATGCCAACCGGACGGGCAGATCCCGGGCGAGAAGTAGTAGCCCGCGCGAGCGAGCCTCGAGAACGGGGCGGGCCAACACCCCTCGGCGTGTCTCACCTGGAAGCCGAGGTCTGTCGAACAGGCCCCAGAGTCAGCAGCGACGAAACCGGTCGTTCCGCACAGGGGCGCTGGGGTGAAGACGGTCGTGAGCGGGCCGGCATTCTTCCAGGTCGATGTGAAGATTCTTGAAGCTGTTGATGTTGCCATCATTTTCGCAGCCGCTTCGGTCGGGGAGGACCTGGTATCCCCACCGTTCGAAGGTTTGTGGGGAGAACTTAAAGATTGCAAGTTGTTGCTGCGGCTGAAGCTGAAATTGGGTGGCGCCGGCCCTAAACCAATATTGTCAATAGGGGGGCGCTACACTAGCTTCGGGGGATCACGAGTTTGCAAGCCACTTTCACGCGACAGGATACTCATGCAACGATACGTACCAACTAACTTAAATAAGGTACCTCTTTAACGCTTTCTGGCGCTAGGTTCTTCAGCGTCGCGATAGCTTCAAGCAGGCTGCCTTGGCAAGGCTCTCCCGACGGACGATTCAAATACAGCACGATGCCCGTCTTTCGCTCATTGTCAGCCTCCTCAACATTTTCTCATGTTTTTGAACCGGTGCCATGTCTCAGGTATACGACGACGCGGGCGAGGGCGCCGTCTTCGTGGGCTTCTGGGTTGACCATGATCGAGGCAACAACATCCTGGGTGCGACTCTTACACTGCGAGCGCGCCATGCCGTTGTCCTCATGGCCTTCCTGGCCGTCCTCGTGACCTTTGCGGCAACCCGGAGCTGGCTGTTCTGGCGCTTTCTTTTGTATAACCTCATCAGCGGCAAAGCCCAAGATGTGTCGGCTCCGGCTCTCCTCCGCTAGGAAGTCATTATATGTAATGTCGTTACCCCTAGCGCTGCTCTCTGGAGCCTGCTTTCAACGCCCTCTCTGGAGCCGAATACCCGTAAAGACTCGTAGAGAGGGTTCTTCCTAGGCCTCTTCACTATAGGCTACGTTCTCGCCTTTACCGTAGCTAGTATCCTTACCTCGCAGGTCATCATTGGCTAGGCCGTCGTTTCCAGGGTCACCGAAATATGCGGGCAATGGGCGACCACCTACGAGGGGGGTTTTATGGAGAACGACGTGTATTACTTGGGTCTCGAGCTTACTCGCAACGCGACCCTCGATGCCGACAATTACGTATGGAACTGCTATAGCAACCGAGCAACGTCGAGACAGATTATGAGCTGCAATAAGCTGTTGATATGCGAGCTTTCCTTTCGTACCGAGATGGATGTAGAGTGCCCCTTCGGGGGCAATGTGTGTCTTACGAGGAACCGCCCCTTTGTCATGGACTTGGGGAACATTACCTTTGCTGATCTAGGTATTAACTTCAAGTTTGCCCGGGGCTTGACTATGCGACGACGAAGCACCTGCGCGCCGCTAGATGTGGAACGATTTCGGGTTCTAAATCCACCGGAAGTGGCGGCCAATGCCCTGGTCGCGTTCTTAACCTATGCTTTCTTAAAGAGTAATGGTACCTGGTTAGCATTGTAGTATCTTCGATACCCCAACGTCAGCGTGGATTACGATCTTCAGGCCTACATAGTCGTAGCGCCGTCGGGATTAACCGGTGAGGAGCTTGTGGAACCTCTGTAAAAAGACTAGGATGAGTATACGGTCAGCCTGATTCTGCTCTCTGGCACTGGAATTATGTTCAATTCTCCTAACGACGACCCGCTCTTCTCAGCTTAGAGGAGAGCACGGAACTCCACTCGCTATAAGATGGACAATGCCGTCAATATGATCGGCTGCGCCGAGCGGGTACAGCTCTGTAACTCTCTTATAGGGAGATGTACGTCTTGGACCGGGCTATTTCGCTCTGACCTGGATCTCCTATCTGTGCTTGGCGGAGAAATTGCCGCGAATGACTTTATGGATATCGTGCGGTCGACTAGTCTGATCCGACTATCGCTCTAGACGACCTTGCTGCCCGCGAGCGTCGGCGAACGGACGGCCGCTGCCGCTCTGCAGGCCGGCCGTTACCTCTATGCTGGAACGTAGGTGCGGATCGAGCCCGAGTAGTGGAAGTGCGAGCTTGAATACTGGTTCGCTGTCGGCCTGGCACGCCTGTAGCTGGAGGTCTTCGGGACAGTGGAGAAGCCGCCCGGCGTCGACCCGAGTATGGCCGTCAACTTTTGGGACCAGCCCAAGTACGAAGCTCTGAAGGCGCTGTGCGGGGGAATAAAGTTCAGGTCGCCGGGGCATACGTCGCTGAGCGCGCTGGGGTTCGGGCTTATCCTCGGCGTGTCGGGCGTGCTGGTCCTGCTGAGCTTTGCGGATGCGGTGGTGCCTTGGCTGCTGCGTAGGTGCGGCTATGACTTTCGGAAATGGGAGCAGACGGACATGTTGAAGCTGCTGGGAAGGAAATTGGAGCTGGAGAGGTGCTTGGACACCGAAGCTGACCCCTTTCTCATCACTGGGCTAGAGAAAGGTGTGAGTACGGTTTCCATGCCGTAGAGAGAAAATCTAGGTAGTGATTAGAAGAAAGCAGAGGAGCGTGTTGCTTGACGTCCTTTTGAGAATGTTTTCGCAAGAGCCTTTCCTAGCCCTCATGTGCCCCGGGTCAAAAACCCGTCATTTTGGGGCGCAAGTCCCAGATAAAGTTTTCTGGATCTGCAGAAAGACCCTATCTCGTTTGACCCGGGCTCAATACTTGAATAAGCAGAAGTAAAGCACCCCAGCTGTGAGAGGGATGGTCATCACCGGCAAGGTCCACCACCAGCCAGAGACCACGAAGGAGGCGCCGTCATAGCTGAAGAACACCCTGCTGAGTACTGACTGCGCCATGGCGTGAGTTGGGGCGCCTTCATCTTTGGAACTAACGGGGTTTATGACTTACACAGATAAATGTTTCCAGGCAGGCGGCCGTACGGAGGAGAGTAGCCACCGATGCTTGGCCACGCAACCGCAGAACCAATCTCCTTGTCTCATCTGACCCGTAGCTCTCATTTTTTCCATCACAGAAATATGCGCAACCGACGTGCTGGACGATGTGGGGAGAACGGGCGGCTGCAGGGTTGGATCGCTGGCTTCAACGGCCTGGCAGACCATTGGAAGTAGGCGCGTCCCCAAGTTGCCAGCGACACGGAACCTCAGAGTCAGAGGCACTCATAGATCAACATATCGTGCAGGGGTTTTGGTCCGTTGGCCGTGAGGCCAAGATGCGGCTGAGGACAGACAATAATGCTCTGGACCACATCGGGAAAGGCTGGTGGAGGTAGAGCTGGGCTCAGGCCATCCAGGTTGCATTTTGTTTAAGCCATCTGCAGACTATTTTCAGCCAAAACCGCAACTGAATGCCGTTACTCTGTAGCGCAGAGCCCGCTCGACTGAGTATATACGGTACTTAAAGTGCACTCTTGTCCGGATTCTTTCCGTCCTCAGGCCGTCTGAGCAACACGACACGACAATCAACGACCGGCAACGGTCACACAGCCACCATGAAAAGCATCCTCGCAGTTGCTACGCTCCTTTTTCCTAGTGCCCTCGCCGCCAGCGACACTATATTTATCTCCATTACGGATCCGGCATGCGGCCCTTCCTTAGCGTGGCGGTCTTCCCTAAAGACTTCGGCGATATGAGTGGTTATTCTTAGTCTTATAGCTCTTCAATGCCAATGCCCTGCTGGACAATGTTCCTAAACCAAGAATGGTGAACAGGTGGGCAGATCAAAACCGCTTAGAGCCTGGGCTAAGCCGGGGTTTTATATTCTAGTTATAATCTATAGGATGGAAAGACTATTAGTACTCTACTTAGAGCCCGTCTTCTGGTAGTGCTTTCTCTCGTCTGCGGTAGAGGTTGCAGGTCTATAAAGGGGCGGTAACGCAATATCGGAGGTGGTTATAATGCGGCGTCCGTCAGCTAGACGGGTGCGGTTGCAATGAGTGGGGAAGTGCGGGGGGTTGCGGATCATACGGGGCCGTGCCGGCGGAGCCAACGCTCGTCGATGGTCATGCGTGGGCAGCTCAGCATGATAGCCATCAGGCCGTAGTGCTGGTGCCGCCAGTCATGTCGGAGCAGTCTCTAGGCTTGGGTAGGGCGTTGGGATCAACGGCTACCGGCTTGGCGGGTCAGCTGGTTTTCCAGTGACCGATCTAAAAAATCTGCTAACTAATTTGGCTATAGTGTAGATGTAGAGGCTGAGTGGCTAGCGCAAGCACCCACGACGGCATAGGACGCTCCTCCCTTTCTTTTCCACCTCATTGAGAGTATACTATCTGCAATAGCAATGGCAGACCAGCCATGGTTAACGACTATCGAGGATAATCCCATCGGAAACGGCCTTGATGCCTTTCGCGCTTCGTTTAATACGGTCTATATAGATAGGACGATCTCGCGTATTCTAGACATACTTGGTTAGCTTGACTAAGAAGGTATAATAGTCTAGCTTTATTGAGTATATGCCTTTCTAATCGATATATAGCACTCTGGAAACTCATTCGCGCCTTTCTAAAAGCGGTATAAAACCTCCCTACTGCCGACCTACTCCCTGCCTCGACGCGGCGTAGTATACTTCGAAGCGATCTTCTACGCCTTGAACTCGCGCTCGACTCTAACGACTTCGACCTCGACTATATCAAGCCTATCCTAAATGTAGTACTTGCTGACTATCTAGACGATACCCTTATCTAGGGCCGAGTCTATAATGCCGTTACCGAATCTACCCCACCTCCTTGACTAATAGCCTCCTCCCTCTAGCAGACCCTATAGCTATATAATACTAGTAGCTTCGCCAATTTGTCTAAATACTGCGAATATATTGATAACGTCTTTAAGGAGGAGCTTGGCCCTATATATATCGGGCTCTAGGACTTCTATAAGATGTACTTTAGCGATATGCCAAACCTAAAGACTATATCCGAGATATTCTTCAAGTAGACCTATTTGGGAGGTAATAATCTGCTCTTCTATAATAGCTAGAGGGGTTGGCCTAAAGAAGCGAAGTAGGATGATATGCTAAGCTAGTTTACGGACTTTACCGATAAGCTAGTGGCATTTATAGAGAGCTACAACTCTACTCCGGCATATAAACGAAGACCGCTAGCGAAGCCTAACGAGCCAATTGCAGGCTCCATTGGGAAACGGAAGATAGATATCGGCTTTATAGACGACCCAAGCGCTGGGAAAGACTCGAGGTGCTACTAGAGCTAGATCCTTGTACCTGGTGAACTAAAGAGCAACCTATCCGCCGATAGACCTTTAGAAGCGCAGCTCGATCTCGGCAGGTACGCAAGGGAAGTACTTGCCACTTAGGATACCTATCGCTTCGTCTTGGGCTTTACCTTCTACGGATCTTTTATAAGGATATAGGTATTTGATCGGCTTGAGAGCATTGCCTTGGAGTAGTTCGATATTAATAAAGATAGGCTATAGTTTATATCTACGATCCTTAGGTTCCTCTAGATAAGTAAGGAGGAGCTTGGGTTTAACCTTATAATTACAACGGTAGAGGGCTAGCGGTTTATCGAAATTATATAAGGTAGTTCGACAAAGCGGCTTATTCTCGATAGGACGATAAAGCGTACTTGGTATATTGCTAGTAGGGTAATAACTTACTAGAAAGCCTATCGCTAGGACGACCTATATACCCTATTTATTATTAAAGATTTGTAGTAATACCTAGAGCGTAAAGAGGAGGGCGAGTTCCTTAGTAAGGCGACCGACAAGGGTATAGTTTATATAGCCTGGCATTATCACTACAAGACTATTCGAATATAGGGTATAATTGACGATGTCCGAGGTAATGTTCGAAAGGGGTTGGATATTACGAAGGCTACGAACTACTAGTAGAATCGATCGCAACGTTTAGCAAGTATAAATATAGTAGGCCCGTCGCGCGTCGGTCGGAGTAGTAGCATCGCTAGTGCGAAGTGGTCGTCTTATGAAACTAGCGCTTTCTTACCGCTAAGCAAGCGACCCTATTCCATATCTCCAACCAAGGCTAGTAGCGATAAGCTATTAAGTCGAGTATACCAGCGTATTATCCTTTCTAACTAGTAGATCCCTATCTATAGAGCGGGCTCTTAGGCAGTACTACTTGCCGCGCTAGCTGACTATATTAAAGGGCACGAGTCGTTATAGTAGAAAGCCAGCCTCCTTTACCGAGATATCTCTATCGGTAATTTTATAATAAGCGAAGACAACAATGGGTTTTTAATCGACTTAGATCTCGCTATCAAGGAGCAATGTATTAGTGCCTTGGGGGCTAAGGGGAAGACCGGGACAAGGGCATTTATAGCCATTGGGGCCCTTCTAGGCAAATAGCACTTATTTATATACGACCTTAAGTCATTCTTCTAGGTACTATTCTAGATATATATCTACTATGACGGTCCTATCGAAGGTATAGTTATTGCCTAGTTTAACAAGTAGAATTACGTCGATATGGAGGAACTAGCGAAGTTGAAGCTAGGTATAGTGTCGGATAAGGATATTTTCTATAAGACTATAGAGGAGTTTTTCACTAGGTATTACTAGCCTTTACTTCCTTAGGTAAATAAGCTACGAAAGGTAGTATTTCCGGCTAGCAGGAGGTAGAAGAGAGAGGATAGCGGATTATACATGTAAATAAGGGAAATCCTTAGAGAGGCCTAGAAAGTAGTAGCTAATAGATAGCGTTATAGGGTACTAGATAATAGTCCGGGCATTGCCTAATAACTAGAAACAAGCCTCTAAAGTCGACTATATAATAGAATAAACGCCTTACCCGCTCTGCTATAAGCAAATAAACATCGATGCGGCTAGCTCTACGATCTAGATTATGGACTATGTAAGGATGCTAGTTCTACTTGGCTAGGTCCATTAAGACGAGGACGACCGAGGTATTAAGGAGGCTCTAAGGTATGTAACTAAGATCGTCCCGGCGCTATACTAGAATTGGATAGGGAGCTTTAAATATTCAACGAGAGGTACTTGACCTCTATAGCTAAAAATAGAGAGATAATACTAGCTTTCACCTTTAGAATAGCAAGATTAGGTCCTCTCTAGTTAAGGTCGCCGGGTAGAGATATTAGAGTATAACGCCTGTTGTATAAAACGCCGGTTCTACAAATAAAGAAAGGTAATGTAGGTGTATAGCGAAAGCTCTAGGATAGCGAAAGCTCTACGAAATCGTACTATCGCAACAAAATCTACATTTATTCTACCAAAACCGCTCGAAACAAATGAGACTACTCGGAATCGTCTTCTTTAGACATCTCTATAACTACCTGATAGGTATGCATATTATAGCTAGGTTTGCCGTAGTTGCTACAACGCTGCGTACACGTCTCGACCCTTGGCTTCCGACCACTACTCGCCTATGTTTCCTCCTTGATCTGTACTTTAACGTCTCTTTCTCCCTGCAAATCCTATACGTTCTATATAGAAAGCGATCCTCCTTGTCGGAGCCGTTGTTTCTTAGCTCTCCGACGTTTGCTAAATGCCTCATTTGCTATTTAGAGGCTTTAGATCTCTACCTTTAATAATGCCAATTGATACATGACTCTAGACGTCCCTTTCGCAAATATATCGACCGTCCTTAAAATCTTAGTTGGAGAGCTATTTTGATGCCGGGCAATTCGATTCTTGATAAGGGTGGACTACGACGACGCTTCGATTAGGTTATTTGGGGTTTTGGAAACCTAGGCGTAGGTACTACCGGGCTACGAGTTCGAGGGCGTTGGCGTCTTTAGACGGATATCGAGCTAGGAGATTACCTTCTTAGGGTTAAAAGGAATAATTCTAGTACCTCGAAAACCTCCTTGAATATTTTCGGGGGTTAGGGCGGCCTAGAAAGCGGTATAGAATATAGGAAAGAAGTCCTCCTTAGTTATATAGATTATACTCGCCCGTATTATCTCCTCGATCTATTTGCTATATATCGTTTTAAGCGGGCTAAAACACCTAATATCGAATAGCTAGAGGATATAAGACGAGTAGGGAGGTATATAGAGCATAATGATATTATTCTCCTTATAGTAGAGCTTAAAGTTAGTCGAGTAGTAGCTATTATAGCTGTCGAGGATAAAGAGGCGATAAACCCCGATTATTCGAGCTTTAATATATTTGTCGAAATGTTAAATCTATTCTAGGCCTCTTTCGTTAGTTGTCCAACTATTTTTAGATGTCGCGATGACCTAGTCGTTCGGCAATAGGCTATTCTTATATTAAAAGGAGAGGTAATACCTACCCTTGACGATGATGAATAGTAGGATCGCCTAGCTAGTCGTATTAACGCCTTAAATTACCATTGCCTATTCGCGATTGCTAGGCTGCTTTAACTTTGCCCTACTATATCATTCGGAACTTGTAATAACTATTATAGTCGAGATAACGCCTATCTAAAACTTAGTCTTGTCGAAGTTATAGATATCGGCCTCCTAGATACTATACTTCGCGATTGTATTCTATACAAGCGTAAACTAGCCGTAAATAATCTCTAGATCTTTGTATTTAGCCCTCTAGTAGTTGTATTTCCAATTGAAATACGTAGTGAGCTCTAGGTACCATTTGACAAACTTTATTGCCTAATGCGTTCCAACGTATCCTACATTGCGTTCGGCAAATAGTCGATTGGCTATATCTTCTATACTAGACAAGTAGGGAGGAAATCCTTTAGCATCTAGATCGAGGATATATTAAATAATAATAGATTCCTCTAAATCGGTCAATTTCCGAGAGTTGGCTAGAATATCGCGCTGTAATTACTAACTACGTCGACGGCGGCTTAACTTTGTATAATAGATGGTGTAGATTTCGGCTATAGCCCTAAGGCTTAGCTTCGGGTCTTTTTCAAGAGCTTAGAGTGCTAAGATTATCTAGTCTTTGTTATTTTTGTAATGTATGTTGGGTTGTAAAGAAAATATATATATAATGAAGATGTTCTAGGAGCAAAGTGGAGTAGAGCTTTCGCTATCCTGGAGCTTTCGCTATATACCTACGTTATAATTTAAATATTAAAAGAATTGGATAACGTAGGTATATAGCGAAAGCTCTAGGATAGCGAAAGCTCCATTCCACTTTGCTCCTGGAATATCTTCATTATATATACATTTTCTTTGCAACCCAATATGCATTATAAAAATGACGAAGACTAGATAATCTTAGCACTCTAAGCTCTTGAAAAAGACCCGAAGCTAAGCCTTAGGGCTATAGCCGAAATCTACACCGTCTATTATACGAAGTTAAGCCGCCGTCGACGCGGTTAGTAGTTACAGCGCGATATTCTGGCCAACTCTCGGAAATTGACCGATTTAGAGGAATCTATTATTATTCAATATATCCTCGATCTAGATGCTAAAGGATTTCCTCCCTACTTGTCTAGTGTGGAAGATATAGCCAATCGACTATTTGCCGAACGCGACGTAGGACGCGTTGGAACGTATTAGGCAATAAAGTTTGTCAAACGGTACCTAGAGCTTACTACGTGTTTTAATCGGAAATACGACTACTAGAGGGCTAAATGCGAAGATCTAGAGATTATTCGCGGCTAGTTTGCGCTTATATAGAATATAATCGCGAAGTATAGCATCTAGGAGGCTAATATTTATAACTTCGACGAGACTAGGTTTTAGATAGGCGTTATCTCGACTATAATAGTTGTTACAAGCTCCGAATAGCATAGTAGGGCAAAGTTAAAGTAGCCTAGCAATCGCGAATAGGCAATGGTAATTTAAGGCGTTAATGCGACTAGCTAGGCGATCCCGCTGTTTATCATCGTTAAGGGTAGGTATTACCTCTCCTCTTAGTACGAGAATAGCCCATTGCCGAACGACTAGGTCATCGCGATATCTGAAAATAGTTGGATAACCAACGAAAGAGGCCTAGAATGGATTTAGTATTTCAATAAGTATACCAAAGCTCGAATAGTCGGGGTTTATCGCCTCCTTGTCCTCGATGGCTACGATAGCTACTACTCGACTGACTTTGAGCTCTACTATAAGGAGAATAACATTATTACACTCTATATACCTCCCTACTTATCTTACATCCTCTAGCCATTCGATGTTAGGTGCTTTAGCCTATTTAAGACAGTATATAGCAAGTAGATCGAGGAGATAATATAGGCGAGTATAACCTATATAACTAAGGAGGACTTCTTTCCTACGTTCTACGCTGCTTTTTAGGCCGCCCTAACCCCCGAAAATATTCAAGGAGGTTTTCGAGGTACTAGAATTGTTCTCTTTAACCCCGAGAAGGTAATCTCCTAGCTTGATATCCGTCTAAAGACGCCAACGCCCTCGAACTTGCGGCCCGGTAGTGCCTACGCCTAGGTTTCCAAGACTCGGAACAACCTAATCGAAGCGTCGTCGTAGTCTACCCTTATTAAGAATCGAATTGCTCGGTATTAAAATAGCTCTCCAACTAAGATTTTAAGGGCGGTCGATATATTTACGAAAGGGATATCTAGAGTTATATATTAGTTGGCATTGTTGAAGGTAGAGATCTAAAACCTCCGAGTAGTAAATAAGGCACTTAGTAAGCGTTGGAGAGCTAAGAAACAACGGCTTCGACAAGGAGGATCGCTTTTTGTATAGAACGTATAGGATTTGTAGGGAGAGAGAGACGTTGAGGTATAGATTAAGGAGGAAATATAGGCGGGTAGTAGTGGGAAGCTAAGGGTCGAGATGCGTACGTGGTATTGTAGTAACTACGGCGAACCTGGCTATAATGCGTATACCTATTAGGTAATTGTAGAGACGTTTGAAGAAGACGATTCCGAATAGTTTCATTTGTTTCGAGCGGTTTTGGTAGAATGAATATGGATTTTGTTGCGATGGTACGATTTCGTGGAGCTTTCGCTATCCTGGAGCTTTTGCTATATACCTACGTTAGTACATTTGATAATAGATATACTTGTCAAACTATAGTCAAGGGAGTAGTAATGTATAGGAGGCAATAGAGAGTACATTCCTAAATTCTATAATAGAGAGCCAACGAGTATAGGTATCTATATACTCTTAGGAGCTTAGCAGCTACCCCCTATAGCTACTATAACAATCCCCTCAAGGCCCAACAAAAGCAACAAAACTACATTCGGTCCCTAGTTCCTAGATTACGGCCTTTATCTTTTCAACTAGTCATTTACCCGTATATAGTCAAGCATTATATACTAGCAGTCTTCCGCGCTACGCTATAGGACGGGTCCTCCCCTAGCACGTAGCTTCTTATCCTCCAACGTATACGGTACCTTCTTCGACGTAGCCTTGATATACTTCGGTATAGATGCACGACGGCGTCTATCGCTGTATATATAGAGGGCTAAAACCCTCCGATAGATAACCACCCCTAGTCTAGAAGCCATTGCCCTATAGCGCTACTAGGATTCTCTTCATCCCAACGTAGAGCCATTATAGCGAGTAGGCCAAAGCGTAATCGCTAGAGAATTCCAACAGTATAGAGCGGCTATAGCACCCGCTAGATGGCTATACAATTATAGGCAATACGAGAAGGGGTACTAAGTCCAATGCTACTCGTCAGGGCTAAGAAACGCCTCACTACCCTCTACCTTACTATACCTTTATATATAGTATCTCTCTAGAGTAAGGCCAGAATTTGCTACTTATATATATTTGGCTACACCTAATCGTTTCGTCGTTTTAATTTTCCTCTAGCGCCAAGTTTAGGAATCGGGAACACGTTAGGTCTAGTCCCTACGCTGGTTAATAAAGAGCAAGATCTAATCGAGAATAGCGGTTTAGGGTTAGTCTCTTCACCACTCGCCGAGTAATATATATAGGATTAGGCGTAATAGAATGGAAGATAAGGAAACTTGTAAGAGGGATCTATATACATGTACCGTTTCTAGCTCTAATTATAATATATAATACCTACCGCCGTAGAACGGCTACATAGTACGCCCAAAGGAAATTCGCCAACTTGAAGAGGCACTTGAGGGTGTCATCCTATACCTTAGGCAGTTTAGTTTAATAGGACCTTTAGAGTATAAATACTAGTAGTCTATATCTCTATTTCTTAAACTTTGAACTTCGTATTGCCCTGAGATAGAGAGAATTAATATAGCGTCTATACCACTCAATCTACTACTCTTCGAGCTAGTTCTTTAGCTCTACCTTTTAGGTATATATTCTCCAACTCACCCCATTTGAAGATAGTCGCCTTTATAAGCTCTATAAACAAGCTCTACTCCTAAGACTAGCTTATACTTCTAGACTCAATTGACCAGCTCTATTTGCAAGGCATTAACAACTATATCTCCCTCCTGTAAATCATCGTCTATAGTAACTAGTCGTCTAGTAAGAGTTCCGTCCTAGAGGCAATCTTAGGTATCTTCTTCTTAGTTAAGAGCAACTTATATACTCGTTTCCTAACCGAGCTAGTCTTACATAGGACCCTACACATTAGCGCAGACGTCTCTATTGTCCCCTATAAATCCCGCCTAGAAGCGGAGCGTAACGCTCTCCTCGCCTTCTACAAAGATCTAGATAGTTTCGACAACCTTCCCTAGTTAGTCGAGAGAGCAAAGGCTAAGATAGGCATTACGGTATATAGTAGAGCCTTTGCTAAGGATATCCTCTATATTAAATTAACTAGCCCTAACTATCCTTATCTTACCATTGTCGACCTTCCCGGGCTTATCCACTCTAAAATAAAAAACTAAACTACTTCGGATATTGAGCTTATCTAGGATATCGTTCAGTCCTATATAAGGGAGCCGCGTTGTATTATCCTTGCTATAGTATCGGCCAAAAACGACTTCGCCAATTAGATTGTCCTAAAACTAGCCTAGACGGCAGACCCGGGTAGCATCCGAACCTTAGGCGTCATCACCAAGCCCGACACCTTAGTCCTAGGAGGCGAAAGTGAAGCCCTATATATATCTCTCGCTAGGAACTAGAAGGTCGAGTTCTACTACGGCTGGTATATACTGAAAAATATAGACTCTAAGAAAGGCTTTTAGGACCTTACGACCTAGGACAATAAAGAGGCTAAGTTCTTCGGATCTAGAGTCTAGAAGGCGCTTCTACTCTCCTCTTTCGGAATCGGAAAGCTACGCGGCCGTCTTAGCAAGGTCCTCCTTGGGCAGATTACTATAGAGCTTCCTAGCTTAATATATAAGATTGATCAGAAATTCAAGAGCTATCGTAATCAACTTGAAAGACTTAGGGATCTACAAGCAAGCTCTCAGGAGCAACGACTATACTTGTTCTATTTAAGCAGGTCTTTCTAGGCGCTTATCAAGGTATTAGTAAGCGGTAGCTACAACGACTCGTTCTTTTCAAGCGCCAAAACCGAATCAGGTTATTAGCGGTATATCAGGGCGGTTATTCAAAACCTCAACGAAAATTTTACGTCTAAGATATCCCTCTGCGGTCACTACCGGCAGGTCATAGACCTAGAATCCGAAGCGGAAGCTATTCCTTCCGATTTTTATAATGTAATTTATATCACTCGAGATAAATTCGTCAGCTAAATCAAGGATCTAATACGTAAGATATAAGGGTGCGAGTTACCTAGGACCTTTAATCCGATGATCGTTACCAAGATATTCCTTAAGCATAGGAGGCCATCGCCTAGCGCCATATAGAAAATGTATAGCGCGCTGCCTACCGCTTTGTCAAGCTTACTCCATAGACGAGTCGACGGCTAAGGTGCTCTAGTATAAAGTCTTTGAACTAGCGATGAGTAGAATCCTAAAGGAGATATAAAATAAAACTACTAAGCTACTAAATATTTATCAATATAGCTATTCGATTACTTACAACTACTATTTCACCGAGATACTCTAGAAAGTCCGCTGCGAGAGAAGTAAAAATGAGCGAGAGAGAATCCTATATTAGTTCTTTAGTATCGACTTGCTTAAATTATAGTATTTGAGAAGCGATTTTAATCTTAGACGCCTTGCTAACTTATTAGTGAAGGGCGGGGAGCCGGATATAGGATAGTTCGCTGCCAACGAGGCTTTGGATTATTTAAATGCCTATTATAAGGTAGGTCTATCGTTCCCTAACGATCTTTCGTTCTTTCTTTCTATATATAATATCTCTCCTCTAAATAGGCAAACTTCAATGTAGAATATTACTAAGATTATAGTTTAATAAGCCAAAAGTGCCTTTTAAGTGCTATTCTCCGCTAATCCTAATAGCCTTGCTAAGTTACTTTCAAGCGATTTATCGATAATATAGCCGTTGAAGTGATCGAGGTCAAGCTAATGTCTATACTTAACTATATCCTACTCCCTGTCTCGATCTACTAAATGCTTGACGACTAGGTAGCTCGTATTGCCGGGGAATCTGATGAAATCCAAACGGCATAAAAGCAGCTTAATAAGCAGCTCGAGGTTCTTTAGAATGGCTTAGAAATATACAAGCGCTTTATAGGATTCAGAATTAGTAGAGGTAAGAATAGCAGTTACCTATAATCGCTATTAAATAGATATTCTAATACTCTCTAGATTCGGTTTTTATTTCTACCCGAATAACTAATAATTACTACATTAGTAATGCCAATAAATAAGGCTTATACTCAATTAGATTACAATCTTAGATACCTAAGTCTACAAAGATAATTAAAGGGGAGTCGGATCCGGAATATAAACTAGAGTCGGAATATAAGACGGAACTAGAGCTAAAGCTAGAGAAAGCCGATAAAGTTGCCTACGAGACTTCGTCCCTTGAACTGCTAAAAGCCGTAGAGGTAGCTCCTATCGTAAAAGATATTTAGGATTCGATATCGAAGACGCCCATTGGTAGAATAAAGAAGAAGAGGTAGAAAGGGAAGGCAGTTATAGAACTTAACTTATATCTGGCAAAAGCAAGCTTATAGTATTAAGCATCGGGTAGATAACCTAGGGGCTACTATAACGACTAAAGAGATGGCATTTTTTCGCAAGTTTCTTGATTTTTTTTTAGAATTCCAGATAATAATAGCCGCCAGGCGTATAAACCTAAGCGGTTGCGAAGGACTAGCACGATAGGATGGTTCGACCTAGTACTAGTAGAGCAAATCCTCTCCTATATATAGAATAATATAGTTGTAGGTAAGGGCCTACTACCCTTACGCTTAATCGTTATAATTTCGTATACCATGTTAGGTAGTGAGGAGTGGTATTTAATAGTTGGCTCTAAAGAGCGTACCGAGTTTTGTTCATCAACCCCAGCCTTCCCGCCTTCAAGAGGGACCGTATCGTGTTACTATACTTGACTATAGCCGGTTCTTACGCCGATATAGCTACGTCTAGCGTGTCAAGTCTACCATATCTCCTTCCTAATTCTACTTGCCCTACTACGGTCACTAGTTTTATCCGCCGATTCTTGACAGAACCCTAGATAATATAGCTTAGACGATAGTTTGTTTCATTATAGGAGCTACACCGGCAGGTTATATGGACCGGCATCCGCTGTGAAGAGGTATAGGATTAGGCGCGTCGAAAGTATATGCGGACTTTATCAATAGCCTGGTCTCGACAAGCATTGGAATATCCATCTTCTAGGTATGACGTAGTTACAGCAACAACCTACCTCTCCCGGCTCGGAGGATAAAGGCTCGAAATAGTATCGTGGAAGGATCAATCACTACGTGGATAGGGTCGCGTGCACTGCCTGCGGAAATCCGTCGGATAGGCATTGGGGCAAGCACACCGCTCTAGGCAGGCAAAGTACTAGAGGTGTCAGCGAAACCTCATCATTCTCACAACTACCGTATCGTAGCCCATCATTCCATTCATCAGTCATCAAGTGGCAGCCCGAGCAACACCCAACTCACCAGCCCGTGACCCTTATACACAAGTGCCGTCTTATATATGTACAACATGAGGCGAACTTGGATAACATCTGATCCCGCCCATCTAAATATGGAAAGCCTCCGCATTCGCCGCGAGAAACTTGGCCGCATCGGAGCGGAAGTCGTCCTTGAGATAGCCGTTGGAGTCGGCAAAGAAGTTAATGAGCATACGGTCCTGGCTCCACTGGGGCCAGTCCTCGGCGATCTTGCTCTTCTGGCTGGTGCCGCCGCCCGCGTTGTTGGGGTCTAGGTTGTACACAAAGTTGGCATAGTAACCCTGAATACTCTTGCTAGCATAGTTGGGCAAGATGCCGTAGAACACCTGCAAAATATCGCTGGTGTGGAACGTTCCCAGGATCGGGGTGCCCTGGTCGTAGCTGGCCAGGTACGACCAAGCCGGGACGTTGGGGTGGTTCGCGGTCGCGTCCTCGAGGAAGACGCGGCGGGTAAGGGTGAAGACAAGGTCGCCTAGAATGGCGGCAAGACGCTTAAAGCCCGGATAGATCTCGTTGAAGATCCCGCTGCGGAAGGGCGACCCGTCCCAAACCCACGGAGAGTAAAGGCTAACGAGGGTCTCGAGCTGCGACTTGGTCGCGCCGTGGAAGAAGAGATCACCGAGATACGTGACGATCTTGTCGCTGCTGGTGATGTTGGGCTGGAACAAGGCGAAGATCGTGCCCTCGTCTTCCTGATCGCCGATGATCATGGGAACGGCCGTGTACTTGCCCGCCTTGGCAAGCACATCGGGGCTCTGGGTAAGCACCTTGCCGTCCGGCCGGGGAAGGTACGAGAGGGCGACCGAGTTGTACGACAAAAAGGCGGGAACCGAGTTGACGGCGGCCAGGAACTTGTCGTATGGGGCCGCGCGGAGGCAAGCCAACGTGTCGAAGGTCCCGGCACAGCCGGCCTTGGCCACTACCGCGTCGTAGATAGCTTGGCCCTTGGGGCCATCAACGGGCTCCGCTGGGATGACGCTGCCGGAGTTCATGATGGCGCCGCGGAAGAGCGGCTTGCCCTTGTACTGGATGTTGCCGCTATAGAGGGCCATCTGGTCGAACACGGAGATGGCGCCGGCGGACTCGCCCCAGATAGTCACCTTACCAGGGTCGCCGCCGAACGCAGCAATATTATCGGCAACCCACTCGAGGCCCATGCGCTGATCGAGGAGGCCGAGGTTGGCGGAGCCGTCGGCGAGGATCTCCTTGCCTGGCATGAAGCCGAATCCAGCAACACGGTAGTTGATCGCCACGAAGATGTAGGGCTTGCCCATGTCGATGGCGTTAGACACAAGCGGGCCGCCGTCATACATGGAACTCCAGCCAAGCTGAGAAGTCCGGTTATTAGCGGATGAAGATGCCTGGATTCCCATCAAGCGCCACTCACCTCGAAGCCGCCTCCGAAGATCCAGAATAAGACGGGCAGCTTGTCGCCCGCCTTGGTGCCTTTTGGTCTGACGATACTGATGGACAAGCAGTCCTCACTGACTTTCAGGGCTTTCTGGAACAGGGGTGAGTTGCTGACGGTATTCAGGATCGTGGACAGGAAATCGTTCGCATCGGTGTCGGAGATAAATTGCGGGCATGCCGAAGCCATCCCGGAAGCATCGAAGGTGCCGAGAGACGAGTTGAGCCTAACAGGAGGCTTGAGTCTCAGCGGGCCTACCGGGGGCAGGGCAAAGGGGATGCCGTTGAAGGCCTCGGTGGCCAAGCGCTCCTTTCCGACGATGTTGCCGGAGGCGATGGTGACGGTCGGGGCGGATCCCCTCGGCATCACGTTCGTGGGCGGCTCCGGGGGCGCGGCGGCAGCCCGGTTGAGGAGGGTAGCGGCGACGAAGGCGGCGATGCCCTTCATGGTGTTGCAACGACCTGGCGGCAGGATATAGGATCGAAGGGGTAGAAGCAGCTGGGAAGGAACAACGAGTCCAGGCTGTCAAAGTCACCCTGGCTGAGTCTCCCTGATTTGGACGAGGAAGGGGCATAGAACTCGTCTCTTATAGTCATCACCAACGCCTCTATGGCGATCCATGTGGAAGTGCACAGATTCCAAAGAGTGCCCACCGAGGAGGTCAACGATCAGATGCTTGGCATCGGCGATACAACACCAAGGACCCAACCGTCGTCGACTCGGAGGGATACATGGGCTCCTCACCGGCCCAGGGCCCCAGCGACCACGCGGCGGCATCGGAATATCGACAGGTTGGGCAAGTGTCTAGCAGCAGGGTCGGACAGCGTTCTCTTGTGGCACCGTTTGCGACGGGCGGTGCGTTTTAGAGTGGTAGTGGGAGTGACTCGCGTAACATCAAGCAGGGGAAGAAGCTGGGGTATCCGGGATGGGCTGACGGCTCCATCCTAAGACGCGTTTTCCCCACGGGGAAGAGGTCACTTGCAAATTTGGACAGTGACAGCCAGTATCACCGCTTGAACCCAATGTCGTATCGTCAGCGTTACACGCCGCAGCCGCCGCAATCCTCAGCATTGAACCTGGAACCTGGCGCAGCATCCACCTCTTTCCGTCCTGAGTCGCACCGCGGGAGCATGTGAAGGGGGTGGTCCTGTGCCTGGCGCTTGGCACAAGCCTCGGCAACACAAAATGCGGGACAGGGGGGCAACCTTGCATTAATGCTGATTGCTGCCCTGAGTCGCCGTCGAACATGTGCCGCGTCGCAACAAGATGGAGGGGAGCGGATCTAAGGGGTGTTCAGCGCCGATGGTCAACGGGAGGATGGTGGATGGCGGATGAGGGATGCCGGCGTTGGCGGACAGAATGATGGTGGTGCTTTGTCGGTCGCTAACAGCAGAGGCCACCAGCTGAGGTCAGAAGAAAAGTGTTCTGTTGGAAAGGGGGGAGGAAAGAACCTAACGTAGACTCTGTCAATCACGCGCCGAATCCTTGCTTCCAGGTTGCTTTGCCGCATTGTTTGGCCGCGAGTACCCCCAATTCGTGAACGGCGACTGCCGAAGCAGGACGCCAGTAGCAACTATCATGATGGCCGTTGTGGTCTCGGTGCAACCTGAAAAGCCGAACGGGCAGCGAGAGCGGGTAGGGACGAAAACGAGAAACAGCGCGGGATGATTGATGGAATGGAAACCACCCTGCTTGGGACCCACAACCACGGGGTCTGGGGAAGGCGCGCGAACACGTGTTGGGGTGCAGACGAATAGCGGCAGGGGGACGGTTCCGTTCGGGAAAGCAACTGAGATTGCGGGGAAGTCGAGGTTAGGCTCCTCTTTTGGACGCGACTCCATTTGTCGACAGCCACACGACGTTTTAATTTCCGTCTACTCAACACAATTGGTACGCACGTACAATCTGCTCAGGAACCACCTCATGCTTATTCGCATGTGAAAGGGCTAGGCGAGCCGGAGTGTAAGTGGGAGCTAACGTTCTCGTCCTTGGCCGTCGGGTTTCCTGACACCGCCGTCCCCTGCAGGAGGATCGGATTCCGGGTCAGAAATTCATCCACACCCAACCACCCCTCCAATCTTAACGAAAACGCGACCCGGTCTGCCCAACAACTGCACGTGCCAACATCTTAGAGCCTCAAAGCCCGCCTAACACCCGGCGAAAAGGGCCCTAACCTTAGAGGTTGGCTTGCTGACGGAAAACGATTGAGACTGCAGGTCGCAAAAGAGGGAGATGCATGTCGGTTTATCCTCTACCACAAGTGGGCAATTGAGAACAGCCCTCTTCAGCTGTACGCCTCTGCACTCGTGTTCAGCCCAACCCGCAGCATTCCCCACTCATTGCAACTGCGCCCGTCTGGCTGACCGACGCCGCATCACAGCCACCGACATTGCGCCACCGTCCCTTCGTGGACCTACAACCTCCGCCGCGGACGAGAGAAAGCGCTGTCAGAAGACGGGCTCTGAGTAGAGTGCTGATAGTCTTTTCATCCTCCAATGACTAGAATACAAAACCCCGGCTTGGCCCGGGCTCAAAGTGGGGTTTAATCTGCCCACCTGTTCACCATTCTTGGTTTAGGAACATTGTCCAGCAGGGCATTGGATTGAAGAGCCATAGAACCAAGAATAACCACTCATATCGCGGAAGTCTTTGCAGAAGACCGCCCCGTTAGGGGTCTGTTGCTCAGGCCCCGATCCGATATTGTGTGCCGGATCAATCGGCAAGAACAGTTGAATCGTGGAAGTTGAATGAGACGAGCAGATCCCCCTCATCATCACCGAATACGAAGCTTTTCAGAAGGACCACGAGCGCCGGGTTTTGAAGGGACTGAAAGTCATCTACTGCACGCCACGCTCATTCAGCGAAAAGCAAGTCGCAGGCGCCCTGATGCAATGTTTCCAGTTCAAGAAGGACAAGAGGTTTTCCGAGTACATTGCCGGTAAGTCGCCTTCCAGAACCCTTATGACACCTAAAGCCCAGAACTAACCTCCGCCACCGACCTCCAGGCTTCGACCTCGCCGGCGAGGAAAGCAAAGGCAAGCCCCTCAAAGCATTTACGCGCCAGTTCCTGCAGTTCCAAGCGCTCTGCAAGGCAGCCGACATCGAGATCCCCTTCCTCTTCCACTGCGGCGAGACGCTCGACATCGGCACCGACACAGACGGCAACCTGCTCGACGCGCTACTCCTCAGCGCGAAGCGCATCGGCCACGGCTTCGCCCTCCCGCGCCACCCCTACGTCATGGACCAGATGAAGCAGCGCGGCGTCTGCGTCGAGGTTTGCCCCATCTCTAACGAGATCCTCGGCCTCACGCCCCGCATGAGCGGCCACGCCGTCTACAGCCTGCTGGCCAACAATGTGCCGTGCACCATCAGCTCGGATAATGGCACGCTGTTTAGGTGTGTACACCCCTTCCCCCATCACCCACGCTGCCTGTCAACCATCTTACTAACTTTTCCTGCTCCCCAGATCCCGCCTCTCGCACGACTTCTACCAGGCTATGGCCGGCAAGGCAGACATGACGCTGCACGACCTGCGCCAGCTGGCCGAGTGGAGCATCCAGCACGCCTGCATGGAGCCGGAGCTGATGCGTGAGGTGCGCAGCAGCTGGGAGGACATGTGGGATGCGTTCTGCCAGCGTATTGTGGACGAGGAGTTTACGGTCAAGGACGAGGCAGGGAGGATGGCGGCCGAGGGGGATGTCGCCGTGAACCAGCCGGCTGGGGGGCCGCCGGTGGTGTGAGAGGATTTCGTCAGAGCGTTTAGATGGATTTACAGTGCTTTCCGTTTTGTTCTTTTTGGTTCCTTTCTTTCGGGTCTTTTTTCTTTGGTTCTTATGAGTTATGTATGACACAGACAGAGCATCCTTTTTCAATCATGGTTCCAAGTAGTAAATAAACGTGGTTGCCCCGGAAACTACTGTACCACTATGCCCGAGTTCTCGACAGGCTACAAGACGAGGAAAGTCTGAAGCCTGCAAAGGGATGGAATTCGAGACGGCTGGCAGGTATGGACTTCGCCTCACTGGCAAGCCGGTCCAGATCCTCCTCCATCATCACGGTCGAGGTTAACCAAAACACTTGCGGTGACTGGCCACGGATGCTAAAGAGTAACTGGGAAAACCGTAAGGTGAACAAAAGGTATCGCGTGGTCTCTCTATTCTGCGACAAGTTCAATGAGCAGCCAGTTGTACCCAACTCTGAGGTGTGCAGCACCTGGTCGCGGCCGCCTGAAGGCTGCGACTACTTGGTCGTTCATCAACATTATCTTCAAGGTTTACGACAACCCAGTCGTGGGTGCTGAATATGCTTGATTTGTATGAGCTGCAGGTGCCATGGGTGTGGACCTAATGTGGGGTGCCGCTTACGACGGCGAGCTGGTAGGAGACGTCGTTGCCCACTTCAAGATCGTGATGCGTTTTGACAGTGCAAACGGAGTTGTTCGACACTGCGAAGGCTCAAGCAGCAGAGACCGCGGGGGCAGTAAGGAGGCCGACGGCCGAGACCCGAAAGGCAAGCCATCTTGCGACGTCCTTCGGCAACTGCCGCGATGCGTGACTGACCTTGACAGTAACCAACCAAAGTCGCATTTGCAGTTGCCCACACTACATACGAGAGAGAGAAGATCGGGCACCAGCTGGGCGAATATTGGCGACTTACGAAATGGCCAATTACATCCATGGTTCAGGAAGAGTCGGTTCTCTGTGGTGTCAGCGCGGATCACCTTGACGGCACGGTGCTAAGCCAATCCCCTGAAGTGCTGCGCCACAGGTCACAGGGCGCCGGGAGCCTGTGCGAGCACGCAGGTGAGAACTTGTGTGGGGTTGGTGGTTTGCGAGGACATCGTCCTTCTGTGTTGTACTGTGCCGTGACATGGATGGACTGGTATCACAATTCTGATGGAAAGCTGACAGGAGCCCAATCCAAACAGCCGCAGGGCTGTCCATTTGGGAAATCAACGACGGTTAACACCAACTAAGACATCCATCCAACTGTATCGATACTGACACTAATACTACTCGCCGTCATACCAGATGAGAAAAGATCTGAAGCCGAATAGGGTTGCGCGCTTTCCTCATCTCTTACCTACGTCCTCTGCAGCGGTGGGTCAGGACACTAGACAATTAGGGGCTCCACTTGTAATAGGCATAAGGTAGTTATCTCTCAATGAGCAAATTTCGAGACGAAATCATCAACATCATGTACTCATCAACCCAGTCCAGACAGCTAGCATATCTTACGCAACACTCAGCTCAGTCGGCTGGATCTCGCTGTCGACCGGCGCACAGTTGGTATCGAGGCTAGAGTAGATCTCGCCTATGATCCACTTCGGGTTCACCCACGTCGTGTCGGTGCACTCGAGCGTGAGGTTCACATCGCCGCGGCCAGTGAACGTGATGCTGGTAGTCATTCAATTAGCCCAGCCGGCTCGAAACACGCTATGCCAGGGAGAAAGGAATAAACTTACGGGTCCTGCGGATCCTGATCGCTGCACACCCAGCTCTGATTCACGCGCAGCTGGCCCGAGACGCGGTTGAAGTCGAAGCTGGAGCGGGTGTCGTTGCACTTGTACTGGACGGTGCCGTCGAAGAAGTCGAAGAACTGGCTGCTGGCCGCGTCGCAGTGGGTGGTGCTTTGGTCGGCTGGGTTGAACAGGTCGAAGGACGCGTAGCCCCTTGCCGAGCTTAGGTGCGCTGGGGTGCTGTAGATGACCGAGGCGTGGAAGTCGAAGTTGCTGGCCGTCCATGACATGTTTGTGAAGGAGATGTTTGAGCAGCCGGCGGCTTCCGTGGCCTCGGCAACGCGCGTAGAGATTGGCGAGGCGGTTGCGGTGAGCCCCAGGAGGGCCAGGAGGGGCAGGAGGGGCAGGAGGGGCAGGAGGGGCAGGAGCAGGGCAGGAGGGCAGGAGGGGCAGGAGGGGCAGGAGGGGCAGGAGGGGCAGGAGGGGCAGGAGGGGCAGGAGGGGCAGGAGGGGCAGGAGGGGCAGGAGGGGCAGGAGGGGCAGGAGGGTGAAGAGCGTGTGGCAGTGCATCTTGATGGTTTATGGTGTTTGTTCGGTTGGTGATAACGGTGATTGGTTTGAACTTGAGTGAATGTGAGAGTGGAAGGGATAGAGGAGATGATGGCGTCAAATAATGTAGTGGTCATTAACCTACAAAACTATGTTTGCCCCGCTCGTCAAGTGCCTGGTCACCCCCGAATGACATGCCGCGTGTTCAACCATTACCGTCTAATGCGCTCAGAATTGTAGATGCCCGTGTGTATCGACGTGCTGAAAATCGTGGCGGCGCAAGGCAATTAGATCATCATTAGCTCATGTCAGACCACTTTATTTAAACCAGATCCTTAGCGTGACACCAGCTTGGACAGCATCGATGCTTAGGCACTCGAGAAAGCCGACAACATCTCGAACGCCTCGGTCGTCGCACTCGTCGAGCGCGTCAACGAGGAGGAGGAGGCGCTTCGACCGCCACTTCTTGATTATCGAGCGTATGAAGTCCTCCAGTTGTGCTTGTCGCCACACCCACTCCCCTTCCATACACATGCTCTGCTTCTCGTAGATGGGGCGGAAATGTTCATACAGCGTGGCGTCCTTGTCGAGCAGCTGGTATACGATCGACCGCAGCATGCCCAGAGGCGTCTTCTCGAGGATCCCGCCTCGAGCGTTGAAGAAATACGCCACGATGAGGTGGTCGTCGATACAAAAGACATGTGGAAACTCAGAGAGCTGGCCGAAGCAAGGAAGAGATTCGCCAAGATACTGCCTTGCGCCAAGCAGGCGCTGGAGGACGCCCTTCAACACTACGAAGGCTCGGGCAGTGGTTGGAGCGCTCGGAGGAGACCAGAGGAGCACCTGGGAGACTGTTGGAGGGAGACCGGAGTCGTCGGGCCCGCAGGACCGGCTTGAATGCGGACCAGACTCCTCCCGCTGGAGCCCCACGCTGCCGGAGCCCCGCATTGCCGCGATGGTGGCTCGTGCGCAGGATGGCAACGAGGGTTGAAGTTGTGGAAGTTGGGCGGCACAGCAGACGCGAGCTGGAGCCAATCGCTCTGGGTAGTTTAACCCCGCAGTGTCGGCTTTGCGGCTGAGGCTCGATCGCCGAAGGCCCAGCATTCTGGTGCGGGGTCCGCCAGATTCGACGCCGGCGATAGGAGCGCCCTTTGGGCCGCTGTTTGGGCTCGAGTGTGGGCCATGGCGATGAGAATGGAGGGGAGAGCGAGGTCCTGGTTATGTGTTCGGGGGGAGCAAGTCTCGAGATGGAGTGACGTGTGAGAAATGGATGGCTGCGAGCGTGCAGGAATGGGATCCACTAATGCGGACCAATCGTTAAGCGTCATGGTCAATGTGAGTCCAACAACATCCCGATAGGTTTTCTGGTGGGTGAAAGATAAGGGCGACACCAGGCCATCTAAATTCTTCACAATTTCCGCGACACCACCCTCTCAGGCACTGGGGTGTCTGAGCAGGCATAGTTTCTCAAACAACTTGATTTCAGGCTGTTTAGGTATACATATAGGTCCAACCACAGTCCAATTGTCATCGACGCCTCCGCCGTGGGGAATTCCTTGTGCCACCGCCCGTTGTGTTCCTTTTCCTTTGTGCTCGTCTTCGTCCTCCGGCCCCTCCTCCTCCTCCGCGTTCTCCTCGCCATACTCATAGTGCTCCTCGTCTCTCCACCTTCCAAGCCAGCAGCCAGCGGCTGGCCGGCACCCCATGTCCCATCACCTCCAGAGTTTTCGGGACTGGGGTTCTGAAGAAGGGCGCCTCGGTCCAGCCGCCTCTCCTTCGCACCCGTCCTGTTGTGGACGTAGTATCCTTATTTTGCAAGCCGCTATCGCTGTCTCAGTTCAGCTTCGATTGGCGCACTGCACCTTTGTTACACGACCTGTCTGACCAGCGTTGCACCTCGATCTGGTCGCTGTTAATGGCGAGATTCACGTTAGTGACTGCCTGCCAAGACATGCCGCCAAGGTGAAGACTTACATCGACTGACTCGCAGAGCGAATTATCGGAACAAGAATTCATCGGCCGACGATCCAAAGAGCCAGGCCCGCAACTCGGCAAACGCGTCGAGGTCGTTCTTCTCGGATGAAACCGTCACGTCAGGGTCGTGCCATCCATATGTTCTCTTGGTCCCCGTGTCACGAAGCACTTCCCCCACGTGCCGGCAACTGTCAAAGTCGATGATGACCCATGTCCCGTCCTCCTCTAACATGATGTTGGCGGGCGTAATGTCATTATGGACCAGACCGAGTGAATGGAGGTGTTGGATACCACTCAATATGCCGTCCAGCTGCACATTCATCGCATCCTCGACAAGCGGCCGTCCGCTGAGCAGGAAGGCGGATTTGTTCAAATGCAGAGGGTTGACTTTGCCAGCCAATGTCAAGACGTATCGTTTGAAGCAGACGCCGGATACTCGCCCTCGAGTTTCTAGACAACCATAGTAGGAGGCCACGTTTGGATGAGGATGGCTCCTAAGGATTTCGTACGTCTCAACTTCACGGAGGATCCGCCTCTCGAGGTCCGGTGCAACGGCGTAGTCAAGAAGACTTGGTGTCTTGATGTAACAGCTCTGCTCCGACACCACGGTCCAAAAAGGCTGTACCTTGGGCCCTCTGTCGTCGGTCTCCACTCGTTTGACGTCGTACAGCTCGGAGAGACCGAGAGGTGAACGCCTTCGATCCGTCCACTTGCCAAAGTACACGCTGTCGTTGTGTCGTACAATCCCTTTCACACAATCGAACTCGAGTTTGTTGCCAACAACCGTAAATGCCTCAGCGGACTGAATAATCTCCATATTTATCATGGACAGGGGGTGCGAGTGAGGAGTTGGTGACGTTTCAAAGGGAAAACTTTTTGTATTGGCTGGTCGGCCACACGCGACACTGGTTTGACATCCTGTAGATTAGATAAGGCTTAGGGTTAGCTAACTAGTCGTCCCGACGGGCTCCGGTGACATAACCTCCCGTTGCGCACCAGGCGCATGCTTAGTGGTCGGTACCTACAGCAGTTCCCACCACGAACCATGGCTCCACAGTGGGCAGGCTTGTCTCCGGGTGCGGCACCCGCCGCCCCACCGGGATCAGCGTTGGATCAGGTCACAAGCAATGGCGCAAAGCTCTAGCAGTGCCTGCCACAGTGGCTCACAGTAATTCCGTGGCGCTTGCGCCGTCACAGCTATAAGTGAAGAGGAGCTCAATTGACTGCCTGATGAGTGTGGAGCCTTCGCCAAGCCCAACTGTTTTTTTACAGGCTGTGCAAGGGCACAGGGTTCTGAGCCGGTGCTGGTCCCGGCGCAGGGCGGGGCTTTGCTTTCCCCGCCGACCACCCCTCCCAAGAAGAACGTTCATGCCCCCGGCGACAGCGTCACCACCACCAAGGCCGCCAACCCTTATTAGACCTCAAGCTCCCCAACCCCCGCGAAGTACCCGACGGCCGGTCCTGCTCCCGCCCTCCCTAGTCCCACCGCAATACTATATCATCAGGCCCAAGAGACCACCTCGGGAGCGCTTGCCTCGGCGGCGCAAAGAGAGGCCACGGCTATACGGCAACTGCGGGCACGCCTGGGTCTCGACAGCCGCTACTACGGCAGCGGCAAGAAGGATAATCCCAATGGATCATATGGCTATCCTTCAGCAGGTAAAGACGGCGAAATAGACAAGCTGCTAGTGCCCCTAGCGACACTAAAGCTAGCGGACCCAGATCTGGCGGATCTACTGGAATAGGTTGCCGGCAAGTGGCACTACTATCTTCACGCCTGGGGATACTATAAAGCGGATCGGGTGGCGCGTTGGAGGACGTTCTTCCCAATCTATGACGTTCCTGTCACCGCTATAGATGTCTATAAGTCCGCTAGCGGGCTTAGAAAGCTTCTCGGCCTCCGAGGCTGGACGTGCGATAGCTACCCGAAGAAGTGCGAGACGAACCCCGACCCGCTGACAGGGCCTCGCTATAGGGCGTAGTCGATGCTCTATCGCAAGGGTAACAGGTATAAGGCCGTAGTCGACGAGATTCTCAAGTCGCTAGTCGGTCTTACGTGTATATCGCCCGGCTTGTAGGCCGAGTTGGTCAAGCTCGCGTGGAAATGGCATTGTAAGTCCTACCTAGGGGTCGTCTACGTAGAAGACCGGGCCTACGAGTGGTTGGCGCTATTTCCAGGCGGGCCTCCGGCTATAGCAATCACTACTACTAATTCCTTTGATAAAGCCTAAATGAAAATAAAGAAGCTACTATACCCTTTGTCATCTCAATGTCCTGTCATTGCGGAGAGTATTAGCAAGTAGTGCCAAAAACCTATCGCCGGGAGGAATATACGCTATTGCGATAACTTGGCCGACGAGATTCCGAGGCTCGCTATCAACCTAGATGACGAAAAGCTCAAGGTCTCGCTCGAACTCCTCGACCTAGTTAGGCGCTGCTTAGTATATAACAAACTCCGCGCCACGTAGGTAGCAAAGTGGCTATCGTAAATCCGCGATATCACGAGGAACCTACCGCGGGCCGCCGCTCCGGTGGGATCGTCGTCTACCCCCGCGCTGTAGTCGCTCGCGGAGTTTGAGCAAGATATTTATAGCAGGTCTACGCCGTCCGGCCACGACGAGTCCCCGCTACTCATTGTCGACTGGTCTGACGAGCCTAGAGACTACGAGTCCATTCGCTAGCGCGTCACTAGCAAGTGGCGGGAGCCCCTAACGAAAGAAGAATAGGTAGTCTAGTGGGGCTTCCTATATGCGTATACGGTCAAGGAGAATCCCAAGTACGTTAAAATTGGATTTACGTCTCGTGACGTGGCTATATAGTATATTGAGTGGCAGACGGCTTGCGACTGGTAGGTGGCGGCCGTGTATCTGGTGGACTCTAAAGATGCGGTGTTGGTCCCCTATCTACGGCGGGCCGAGGCGCTGTGCCACGCGGAGCTAGAGGATTGCCGGGTCCGGGTTGCGTGCGGGCTATGCCGCGTCTAGTACGAGGAGTGGTTCAAGGTGTCGGGAGAAGTGGCCGTCGATGTCATTTAGAAATGGACTGCGAGGATGGCGAAGAATCCGTACGGAATGGTTTAATATTTTGTGATTTGACGAACGTAAAGATTTACGGATGAGACTTACGAAGGGGCGATTGAATACAAGGAATCTTCTCTCGATAGAAGACGTCGAGGACTTGGTAGACTTGGGAAAAGAGGTTGGGACAACGGGTACGGTATCCATTAAGGTTGAAAGCGTTTAGGGATTACTGCCGCGGGTGTATGAGGCTGAGACCTTTGGTAGCGGACGATCTGTTCTTGGCGCCTGGCGGGCGGCCGTGGCGTCTAGACATGCTATGCAGATGACCCTGCGTGGACGGAACCTCCGCCTGCCCTGGGAATATCGCACTCTTGCGTGTATGGCTCTTGGTTACCTATGCCAATCCGGGTGAGCTAGGTGAACTAGGGTGAGCGGGGTGAGCGCTCGCCGATTTTGGCTCCCCCAGGGACGGCTGTTCGAAACTCTAGCGACATTACTTGGTCACGCAGCTCTTCTGATCTTCATTCTATAATCCCTTGATATAGCATTGTTCCGGCTTATATCTCGTCTCATAGTCAACATGCACATAGGCTCTCTCAATGCTGGGCAGACTCTCAAGTTTGTACTGCAGACCCTCCGATATATCATGGGCCACATTAAGCTGTATCGTTTTCTCTATGACAATATCCACCTCGACGATGAGGCGGGGGCCCGAATAGTACACCCTGACGGTATCTATACCTGCAATTGCGGAGGAATGCGTCAACGAGACATAGGTAATGAGCTGGTGAGTCTCTACCGAGGCGGCAACCCCAACTACCAGCATAAACTCGGCGAAAGCTACCTAGCACCACAGAATGGCTATAGATAGAGACAAGACGATAGCGCCTGCAGGGTCGATCCACCATACCAGTTTTGCACCGCCAACGGAGGTCAGAATACCAAGACCGTTAATAAAGAGGTGGTTGCGATAGTCCTACCAAACGATCTACACCTAGCTATACCGTCTCCGTAGCGTAGAGCAGTAGAGGAATAAGCCAAATTTAGTAACGAAGGATGTGATGGCGGCAATGATGGCCGAGGAGTGAAACTCCCTAACGCCACCATGATCCGAGCGTTCTACTAAATCGCGGACTGAGAAGGCAATAAGAATAAAGGAGACGGCCGACATCAAGAAGCAAAACACAATGTTGCCGACCGTCTCGAGGCGTACGCGACCCGAAGGGAAGCGGCGCGGGTCGACGGAGCGCGTGGCCCGGTTGGCCGCGATGAGTATGACGTTGCTTAGGGGATCGAAGACCGCATCGGCCATCGAAAACTGGTCAAGAGCTTGAAGCTAGCAAGTGAAGACCGCCCAGGTTATGGGACGACGCCGGCAGCAGGTTTCAAGTATTACTATCTTGCGTTAAAACGGCAGCATGAACCCCATTCTGCTGTGAATAGATAAAAAGTACAAAGGCCTAGCACTGCCCCCTCTGGGACTTCTGAATTGTATTCCTCTTCTACCGCAGCCTATTTTGACCTTGGGCCATCTGTAGATGCCAATACGAGCATCCCGTTATTACGTCTGTTGCTTGTATTTCCCGATAGCCGCGCATCCAAATTACCTGCTCCTCTCCTCTATCTGCGGCGCTCTCTCACTCACGTATTGCCGCTGGTTGGCTCAATCAGGGTATCGCCGGGCTTGATGCGGCCGCTCTTCTCGGCCCCCTCAATCATGCGCAGCGCTATCCTGTCCTCGACGCTCGCACCGGCGTTGAAGAACCGCGCATCAGGAAGGCAAATTGGGAAGCCTGGGCCTTTCTAAACCACAGGGACTTTCCCGATGCCGACGAAGGACAGAACGACAACATCATAGTCGAGTCCTGGCTCCCCATCGAAAACCCAACCTGGTACAACCGACTCCTGGCGGTTGGTGGTGGTGGGTGGCAGGCCGGCCGCTCTACTCTCTCCTACGAGAACATGAAGGGTGACATTGGCGACGGTTATGCCACTACCACCACCGATGCCGGGCTTGGGAGCGCCGTAGACCCAATCGACTGGGCCTTGACCAGCCCTGGGAACGTAAATCTTTACAACTTGAACAACTTCGGATCTGTGTCGCTCAATGACCAGGTGAGCAGCCGTACAGACTCTAGCAACTTACTCACTTACCGGCGATAGGCCATCATCAGTAAAGCTCTCATCAAGGGCTTCTATGGCAAGAACCCGGCCTTCTCCTACTGGAACGGCTGTTCCCAAGGTGGACGTCAGGGTGTTCTGCTTGCCCAGCGGTATCCCACGGCCTACGACGGCATCTCTGCCGGCGCGCCTGTCCTCTACACAAGCCTGACGGGTCCAAAATTGTACTGGCCACAAGAGGTTATGAACACGCTGAAAGCCTACCACTATGGGTGTGAGATGGATGCCATTTCCTGCTCAGCCATCACTGCTTGCGACGGGCTCGACGGCGTTGTCGACGGCATAGTCTCTAACCCTGATGTCTGTCTTGCCAAGTTTGACCCCTTCAAGCTTATTGGCACGCCGGTACCCAACTGCCACCAGGCCGGTAACAGAACCGTCAAGATCAGCACTGCGGCGGCGGTGGTTGTCAACGCGTCCTGGCATGGCATGGTCACGGCTAAAGGGGCGCGAGTATGGTATGGTCTGCCACAGGGTTCGCCGATCAGCGCCGAGGGCGATGGGGCGATGCAGCTACCGGCCATTGCGGCAACCAACTGCAGTTCCGGCATCTGCGTCGGCAGCCCGAGCTACTTGCCTCTGACCTGGTTCACCAAATTCTCCCCCCGGGGAGATCCGAATTTCAGCCTCGCAAACATGACGCACTCCGAGTTTGATAATCTCGTGCATACTGGCCATCAGATTTACGCCTCGACTTTGGATACGGACGACCCGGACCTGTCCCGCTTCCGCGATGCCGGCGGGAAAATGGTGACCTTCCATGGTCTCGTGAGTTCTTGCTTTCCTCCATAAACTACATGAACCGAGTGGCTAACTAATTGATTCGTCTAGTCGGATTCCCTTATCCCCTTCAAGGCGACACAGAAAGGTTGTAGAGAAATTCAATGTTAGATGTAAAGAGGACGCGTTGTGGTGGGGACTGCGCGACTCGCTTTTCTGCGCGACTCGCTTATCAAATACGTTAGGTAGTTATTTCATATCCAGAGTATATTCAGAAACACATACTCAGGCTGGCTGAGATTTCTAGCGCGTGGAAACTTATCCTGGAAAGAGGGCACAGAGACGACATCCATAGTTGCGTGGATTCTTATTTTTCCTCCGACATGGCCGTAGTCGAGAGCAAGTGTAAAAGTAAGATAACAACCAGAGTTCGCAAAGCGACCTCGCCATCAAACCCAACAGCGACCAATGGTAGGCCTTGGTCGCCCTCCACTAGACCCTGCTCCACGAGCTCCACGAGCTCCACGAGCTTTTTCCGCCTCTTAGCAGCCGTCGGCAAGTCTAGGACTACGAAGGCTGGCTGCCAAATATGCTATGGCCGCCCGTATGTGGCGGCACGGAATCCACAGCTTCCTCAAGCTCTTGAGACATCACCTCCCAGTGAGCCTGGACCTCAGGATGACGGTTGACAGCTCTGAACTTACATCACTGTAGCTTCTGTTGGGTGTTGCAAACTCGTGATTGGGATTAGGAGGCAGACCGCCGCGAGGGCCCCCTGGGCTGGAAAACCCGTCATGGCGGGGCGCATGGCATGATCGAATCCCGTATTCCATTGCGCCGAGGGCCATATTGGGCATCGAGATTCTGTGCGCATCACTCGGACAGGGCAGCGCCCCGGCCGTCAGCCTGCCTTCCCGTGCGCCACAGCCCACACTCTCCCCACTCCCCACTACAAACGGCCGACCCGGCCGGAAGCGGATCTGCTTGGCCGTTGACATCACCATCACGATCGGGAGTGGAGTAGAACTTGGACCCTGTCACCACGTCTGTTTGTCGTACCTTAAGAGTGAAAGAGGCCATGCTTCGACGTTAAAAAAGGAACGCGAGGCCCTCCATTGCGCAACACAGACCGCTTGTCCTAAGGACATACAGCACATACCTGCGTAAAAGCCAAGTGGCAGCAGGCCAGAAGACGCCCGCATCCATCCTAACCAAACCGGAGGCCCGGACCCTGCTGTAGAACACGCCGGGAGAAGGTCCGTCTGGCTGGTCCATAGCATCGTGTCCGTTCAGTTTGGACATTCTCACAGCTCGAGCTGTTGACCTGTAAGTTGCATTTAGACTATGAACCCTCTCTTCCGTTTCGTGTCTTGGGTTCATTAGTCCCTGGACTCCCCGTCTCTGAGAGCCCGTCCTGTTCTTTCCTTCCAGTCGAGGCCTGTTGTCGGGGCATGTCCGAGCCACAGCTGGCGCAACCTGGTTTGATGGCTGGATGGTCACCGGCCTCGATGGCCGCATGTCCCATGCAGCAAGGGACATGGCATCTATGGCAAACCCGTGGTGGACGTGGGCGGCGGCAGTCCACGTCCAATGAACACCCTAAACCCGCAGTTGGCTTGCAGCAGCAGACCAACCCAGGTCTCAGCCCGCGCTCCCGTTGGGTTTTGCTCGCCGTCTCACCAATAGCGCAAAAGACCTGAGAGTACTGCAGGCGAGGCGTTTCACAACGCACGGGAGGCTAAAGATGTGTCTGACCTCAGGGTGCCACGGGAAAGGGGAAAGGAGGCAAAACGCACACCAAGGCCCCCCATTGCTCGTCTCTTTGAGACGTTGTGCTCCCGCAATACCGGATCGAAGCATTGACAAATCTCTTGGGCCAGTGACACAGAAGACGCGGAAAGTGCAAGACCATGAGCCATCGATCGAAAGACAGCGGCTGCGACATTGGGCTGCTAAGGGAGGAGGACGAGGAGAGGAAGGGGACGCCGGAAGGTTCAGGTGCCCCACCACCCCTCCCCTCGCTTGACCAGGAAGGCACACAAGCCCAGGAAAGCCAGGCAGGCCATGCAGGCCAAGCAACGCAGGCAACCAAAGCAGGTCGGTCTGAGTGGCATATGCACTTGCAGGAGGACCCACACAAGGTACAGCTGCAGCAAGGCGAGCTGCGTCACGTCGTCTCCGATGCTGCACGCGGCTCCCCGCAAGCTCCGCCAGCTATCCCTTCAGAACACCACTGGCACCACCGCCCTCTTTTCCACACCTCTCCTGCCGCCACGCCTGCACCAGCTACTGCCGGTACATCCCAACCCCAGCAGCAACCCGAAACACAGCTCTTCTCGTCGTCCGCTTCCGACCAACCCGTACTGGATGCGCCAACTGCTGCTGCGCCTGACCTGCGCGCCCCCTCGCCCTCGTCCTCGTCGATCGCGCCCGGCGTTGTTATAAGCAGGGCATCCTCCTCCACCGACACCAGCACTCCCCATCCCCGAATCATCGATCGCGACAGCATCCGGTCTCTTGCCAGCGGCGAACCATCACCCACCTCCAGCGGCTTCGCCACTCCTACCGACAAGTCTGAGAAACCACGCCGTGGACCCTTCAAATCCCTCCCCCCGTTCAAATCCTCCCCCTTTAAATCCCTCCCCTTTCAAATCCCTCCCCCCATTCAAAATCCCCCCCCCTTTCGTCCGCGCAATCATGGCGTTTGAGAAGGGCCGCAAGTTCTCCACGGGCACCTCGGTGCACCGTAAGCGTCAGATGAGCACGCTCGTTGAGCGGGAGGGTCACTTTGGTCTAGCTCTCACGGTTTGTCATCCCCCCTTGCTGAGCTGTGTTTTAACTTTCTCCTTTCTTTGCTTCTATCTGCTCCTTCCAGCTTCCTCATTGCCTCCATTGAATTTGCAGCAAAACCTCCTGCTGTCTCTCCAAATCTCAGCTCACTCGTCATTTATCGAGACAACGCGCTGTTCCTGCGTCTGGACATGGCTATGTTTTGACCTTACTAATAGACCCTCTACCTGGGTATTTCTGCCGTCTTTTCTGATGACCACACCGCCGTCGTGGCCCTGGCGATTCATGACACCGTCTACCTGGTCGACTTCTCCGTCAAGTACATCATGCTCGACGATGCTATGAAGATGGGTGCCGACAGCATCGCTGACTATGTTGTCGCTGAGGTCGAGAGGTACGAGCACGAGAACTTCTCAAAGTTCATCGGCGCTGGCCTCCCTACCACGTTCAAGACCATGAGCCCGACCTTGTGCTCCCGCCTCTGGCTCGAGCTGGATATTGTGCCCATTGTCATGCGGCCGGATGACGAGCACAAGGAGCAGTCTTTTTGGGATGTCAAGTGCGTCGATGAGCAGGCCGATTCCATGGCCTGGAAATGCGTTATGTGAGTGGAACATGACAATACCTGGGCCTTGAACGAGCTGAAACGCCACTTTAGAAACTTCGGGCCTTTCCTCGTTCCGCTCCTTCAAGTCGGCTGGCGTGGTATCGTCCAGACCGACGCGGGCTTCCGTGCCTACCTGACTACGGTCTAGAACCACAAGGACAGCTGCGGTCAAGCCACTTGGGAAACTATGCTGACTTTTGCTAAGAAGCTTAGAAGCAATAAGACTAAGGTTGCCTTCTTTAGCTCTACTCCTTAGGGTGGTGGTGTTGCCCTTATGCGTCACTCTCTGGTGCGATTCGCCCGTCTTATGGGCATCGACTTGACGTGGTATGGTGAGTACAAGCTCCCCTTTCTCGGCGATAGTAGGATTATAGGGTAACACCTGTATATAGTGCCCAAGCCTCGACCGGGCGTGTTCCGTATCACCAAGAACATCCACAATATTCTCTAGGGAGTCAGCCACCTGGACTAGCGCATCACGGCCGAAGAGAAGTAGGCTATCGTTGACTGGATTATGGAAAATGCAAACCGATACTGGTTCTCCGAGGACGGACCCCTACGCTCCCTAGAGGAGGGCGGTGCCGATGTTGTGATAGTGAGCATTTTTTTTTTATGTGCTCCCCGCGGGCCCCTGCAGGTCCCTCCTCACCGGTCACACCGCCTCCCACCCTCCTTTATGCGCGTCTGGCTGCAAGCCTTGACCAGGGCCACGCCCCGGAACATGGGAAAGAGGGAGGACTTGTCACATTACAATCCTCGATGACAGGACGTGCTAACCAACCAAGATTGACGACCTGTAAATGCCGGGCCTCATCCCCCTCATCAAGAAGGTCACACCGGACCGCCCGGTCCTATACCGATCCTATATCCAGATCCGCAGCGACCTTATCGCCACGGCTGGCTCGCCCCAGGCCGATATCTGGGACTTCCTCTGGAGCAATATCCAAGGGTGTGACATGTTCATCAGCTACCCAATCCCTATCTTCGTCCCCTATACTATCCCCCGCGAGAAGGTCGTCTACTTACCTACCACCACTGACTGGCTGGACGGCCTGAACAAGCATCTCAATAAGTGGGATTCAGGCTACTACGGGTATATCTACAACGTCGCCTGCCACTTGCAGCGTATGTAAGCCACGCCGCCTCCTGCCCCCCTCTCTACCCTTCGCTAATACCCATCTCTCATAGGACTAGACTCGACTGGCCCGCCCGCAAGTATATCATCTAAGTCGCCCGCTTCGACCCCTCCAAGGGCATCCCTACGGTTATCGACTTGTACGCCGAGTTCCGGCGCCGCTGCGGAAAGGCCGGCATCACCGATGTCCCGTAGCTCGTTGTCTGCGGCAATGGCTTGGTCGACGACCCCGACGCTAGCGTAATCTACGACTAGACTATGGACTAGCTGGAGACCTACTACCCAGACCTGGTCAAGGACGTTAGCGTTATGCGCCTCGACCCTAACGACTAGCTCATCAACATACTCCTCGCCAACGCCCACGTCGTCCTGTAGCTTTCCACCCGCGAGGGCTTCGAGGTAAAGGTCTCGGAGGCTCTGTACGCCGGCCGCCCTGTTATCGTTACTGCCACTGGTGGCATCCCGCTGTAGGTTAAAGACCGCATCAACGGGTTCCTCGTTGCGCCTGGCGACTGGAAGGCCGTGGCCGGGCATCTGATGGACCTGTTCACCGACGAGGAGCTGTGGAAGGAGATGAGCTATGCCGCGGCCATGGGGGTGTCGGACGAGGTCGGCACTGTGGGGAATGCGCTCGGCTGGTTCTACCTCGCGGCCAAGTGGAACGAGGTCGGCGTCGAGAAGCACGGCAAGGGCGGCCTCAAAGGTGGCGAGAAGTGGGTTAACGATATGGCGCGCGAGGAGGCGGGTTATCCGTATGTCGAGGGCGAGAATCGCTTGCCTAGACACATATCGGGGATCAGAGTTGGCCTGCCATCAGCCATCTTTTCCAGATCGAGTGCCAGGGGTTTTCCAACATCGCCGGGATCGACTTGAGTTCGAGGATTTTGACCTGGGCGACGGGCCAGTTGAGGGTGCGGCGAAGCGGTACGTCTTTTTGCAAAGGGATTGGTATGCACTGTGCCAACCTTCGTCGTAGGGTATGGGCCTGCACCTTATATGCGGACCGGCGGCACGACTCCCACTGGAGCCCCACACTGCCGCAGCCCCACATTGCCGCAGCCCCACATTGTTGTGTGGTGGCTCCTGCGCAGGCTCCTGCCAAGCAGTTTAATCGATACTCCCAAACTCCTGCAACTTGACACCGATGTCCGACAGGCGTTACTACCCACAAAATTTCCAACACAATGTGCAGCGGTAACAGACTGATGGAATTGAATGCGTTGCAAGTTTGGTGCGATTTAAAAGCAGTATGCTTCGTACGTGTTGTTTGAGCTGGAGGCGTTTGCTTGCGGCGTTAAGATTGTGCGTGGGATCGGCTTTTGTGAGTCTCACTTATTTTGCCGCCAGGGACGCAGGTCGGCGGGTGTGTCGGCAGATCCCTCACGAGGGTCGTCCGCATCCACAATTTGGGAGAGGGAGGAGGCCAGATCACAGTATGCACGCTCCTTGCCTACGATTTAACTGGCACTCACAAATCCTTGCCACCCAAGTTGAGTGCCTGACAGCCTAAACTCCGTAAAAAATCCAAGAAAATTCGTATGAGAAGTAAAGAATTGAGAACAATAGTGTTGGGAGTTTAGCAGAATATAAGGCTAAATTGCGCTTGTGAATACTGTGTGAATCCTAAGGGTACTTGCTCTCCATAGTCTAAGTGTACGGGGATCGTCTGTTTTGCGGTGCCAATTAAATTGCGGGCAGGGAGGCACGTACAGTTGACTACGCGCCAACGCAGCTGCGCATCAATCACACCTTGCATCATTCGGATGCATGCAGTCCTCCTCGGCGGGCCTTCGTCCAGCTACCCCTGTCACTGCTACTCCGGTAGCCAGGCTCAGTCCCATGCTGCTCCCAGCCTGCCGTGTGGCTGTCCCTTGAACTCCTCTACCTTGCCCGAGCGTCCAGGTATATGTGGACTCCTCCGTTCAGTAGCGTCTTCGTTTGGGGCCGTTTCAAACTGAGCGGATCATAAACATCACATGCCGTACTCTGTTGCAGGGATCAGGAGCCGTACTCGGGTGCCGGTGGGTGGAAAACGCGATATAGGGGGGGGACTTGATAAACGATTAACCGAGGGCAGACAATATGTCCCTTTGCCTCGTCTTGGGACAGAAGGAAGACCACGGACGAGGCTATCACGGGAGTGCTGGAATGGTCAACCTTGTGACGGGTTTATGATGTTTGCAGTTGCGTGAGGAACGCAACCAAGAGTGCAGTTGCAGGGATATGTCCTTGCATCAGGCCACAACCCTAACCCTACATACATGACCAAGACACAGCTCTGCCCGTGACAGAGGCTATCGGCGTTGCGAGTCATCTTTGTCCATTGATGCAACCCGAGCGCGCCCGGTTGGCGCTGTTGCACCTTGGCCAGAACTCATACGCTCCGGAGAGAGACCCACATGGAGGTACAGCCCCAGGGGCGGTCTCTTGGGCTAGCGTGATCAGCTGGAGACACCCGATGAGCCCGAGCCGAGAGACTCCGTGGCCCAGAATGCATGTATAAAAAGAGACCTTTCCCTCAACGTTTTGTTCCCCTCATACCCGCCATCTAACTCTCTAGGCGGTCGCGCTGCTTCTGATTGATCTTGGGGGCGTATCAATTCTCCCTGGTGTGATGAATTGTCTTTGACATCCTGATCCTCCAGGGGCTATCAACCCGGCGAGGGTCTCTGCAAGTTTCTATTTATAATGATTTAATCATTTGACCTTAGTTATTTAGTTAATGATATCTTAAATTTTTGGCCCCTCTCTTCTCCTAGAGAGCCTTTCTGCTGCTTCTGTCTGGGACGTTTCGGTCCAGCAGCAGCTCTAGCAGCACGCTCGCCGAAGACGTCGCAACGCGGTCGCCCTCAAAATGGCGGCAACGGATGCTCCGCTTCATGTCGTGGAGGGAAAAAGTGACGACGCCAAACACAGAAATCTTTTGAGACCGCCTCCTCAGCCGGGTGCTCCAGAAGCTGCCGTTCCTTGTTGAAGTGTGGTACTGGGCGTTAATCTACTGGGTATGCCCTCTCCCTCTGCCCTTCTATCGCCCCTCCGTCCATTCAAATACCACCCTTCCCTCCCAGGTCTACCAACTCGGCCGCGCCGTCACGGCCGTCGCGCTCCAAGCGACCACCGTCGAGACGGCGCGCGAGCACGCGCTCCAGGTGATCCAGGTCGAGCAGCGGCTCGGCATCTTCATCGAGCCGACCGTCCAGCAGTGGTTCCTTCAGCACCCGACGCTCATGCGTTGGACCAACAAGGCATACTCGTTCATCCACATCCCGGGCACCATCCTCTACCTCATCGTCCTGTACTACGTCACGACGGCGCTCCCGAGGCACACGATCCAGGAGGCCCAGCGCGCCGGCGCCGTCTTCGACAACTGGCGCGACTGCGTGCCCGCCTTCGGCCCGGCCGTCTACGAGCGCCGCCGGCGCACCATGGCCATGTGCAACCTGCTCGCCTTCATCGTGTTCACTTTCTGGCCGTGCATGCCGCCCCGCCTGCTGAGCGACCCGGGGTACCACGTCGCGGACGCCAAGGAGGCCAAGTCGTTTGGGTTCGTGGATACCGTGCACGGCGCCGACGGCGACAGCAGTGTGTGGACGACGAACCGGTTCTGCAACCAGTACGCGGCGATGCCGTCGCTGCACTTTGGGTACTCGTTCCTGATTGGGCTAACGATCCTGACGGTGCCGCTGCGCAAGAAGGGCCGGCTGGGTTGGCGGCGGCTGGCGATTGTGGCTATCGGGATGGTGTACCCGGCGCTGATCCTAACGGCGATCGTGGCGACGGCGAATCATTTTGTCTTGGACGCGGTTACGGGCGCGTACGCGTGCATTCTGGCGTGGCACTTTAATGGGGTCTTGTTGAATCTGGTGCCGCTGGAGGATTATTTCTTGGCGTTGGTGAGGATACACAAGCCTTGAGGGGTTTCGGTGTGGGATGGATTCGGTGAACACATTTGGAGGAGTTCAATCCATTCGGGTGTTGGAGAAGACGGCAAGATGTCACGGCTGAGTTCGGATTTGGTACATGGGGAGTCCTGGGCTTGCAAAGGCGCATAGGGCAGACACGGATCTCGTCGACTTGCAGACGCAGGAGGCGTTTCTCAGCGAGCCCCTTAGGAATCTAATCGGTATCCTTCTTTCAGATCGGGCGCATCTTGCATCCTAACAAGCGACATTCCTTTAAATTCACCGTGTGGCGTCTACTTTCTCCCTGTCTTGCTGGTTTGAAGCCCGATCACAACCCAACGCCCCGGGCCTGAACTCAAGGTTCGGCCCAAAAATGTAGACCGAACCTTATGGGCGAGTTTTCAACTCCTGTTTTAACCACTTGGCGTAGCCCATTGCGTCATGTGACCACCGGCCCTATTTCTCCGTTTCGGCTTCAGCCTTACTCTCGTCTCTTCAACCTTTCACCTCCAGCCCTCGTCATCTCCCGCCTTTGCCTGAAATTGCTCTCATTGTCTGACAACGTGGATGTGCCTGCCCGATCCTCCTGTGCCAGTGGCAGCGCAACAGAAACCTCCTCATTCTGCTCCATTCCCGCAACAACCTCATGGCCTCCTCGCTGCCCTAAGACAGAGATGGTAACAGGAACAGGGATTATCAATAGTCAGAGTTGATGGGATACCATAACTATGTGTGACCGAGGTTATACGTTAGATGAGCAGATATGATTTCGTGGATAGAAACGCATGTAGTGAGAAGCTTTGGACACCTGGGTTGATTCAAGCCAATCTAGGCCGGTCCCATGCGCTCATTGAGTCTAGACAACGACTAGTTAACTATCTAGTAGTTATCTGCACATTTATCTTCGAATTACTGTAACTAGCATTATCTAGAGTATTGAAAGGTTTACAGGTTTATGTCAAGAGTGCCCTTTCCCACCTTTTCAATCCCTGTCCCAACAGGCCTCGTAATCTCCGCCGAAGCCTCAGCTTCTTTATGTCATTCCTCCACAACGTCCACCCGAGTTTGCGGCGGCACCACCAACCAGCATCTCCTGCCTCGGGAGGCTTTGATGGAATCGAGGAACTGAGGAACGAAACTATCATAGAGCTCTCCATGAGATCGTAGACAAGGCTGACAGCAGAATCCAGCATCGACGGGCTGGGGGGATTGTCGGATTGGCGAGTGGCAAGCAAGCGAGTCTTGACGTCGAACGGAAGGTTGACTTCGCGCTTCCCGTTTGGGGAGATATAAGTGTCGATTAGGCCTACCCCGAGGCTTCTTAGGTGCTTATGGTCTGGCGTCAAGGTCGTAGACCGGCTTGGCGTGGTGCGTGTCACTTGCTCGTAGCATACGCGGTATATCGACGAGCAACGGATGAATTCCAAAGTCTCTAGAGAGTGGTTGACCACGAGGTGTCGACGAAGTTGTCTAGCGTCCATGGGGGGGGCCGTATCCGAGAGGATACTGGCCAAGGTAGGAAGGCTTTGGAGGTGAGGAGAATTCATGACACAAACGGATAGACGGGAAATGGACGACTGAGACCTAAAGCGGGCAGTAGTGAATGCGATCTGTTTTTAGATCGCTGGTAACGGGATATCTAGCAGCAGCGTTCCAGACTCGTCCCATCAAGACATACAACAATCTCTAAATGCTCCGTGCGTTCCGAGGCCGCGGCAAATCGGGTATGATGACTGAACAAATGAGCAGGGAGAAAGAGATCGGGGGAATTGTCGGTATAGGTGGATTATTCAGCAACGAATTATCCCGAGATCTCGATTTCGAATTACGTAGTACTTCCGTAACACTTCACGCGGTGCTTCCGCTTCTCAAGCGCCCTCTTCTTGAGCGCTGCAGGAACGGTTCTCATTTCGAGAAGTCGCTTACCTACCTACTCAAAGAATGCCGTCCATTACGTCGTCGCTTTACCCCCAGGCGCGTGAGAATAGGCTTCCGGGCTGGCATAAACTTTATTCTCCTCCAGCTTCTGTTCCTCGCTGTCTTCTGTTATGCATTTGGCTCCTCCTGGGTCCCCGTCTGTTCTTCCACTTAGGACTCATGCTCGCCTTGGCCCTGGGTCTTATATACATACATGCCTTTTGGCCCCTCTATGCATGACCTTAGCTCCTCACCCCCTCACACACTGGAGTTAGCACAACATCCCTGCCCCTCCGTCTGGACACCGCAGCGGTGAAGAACAAGAACCATTAATCCTTTCCCCTCGACATTCCCAATCGCTTCTCTCTTAGCCATGGATAGTGTACCTCCACCACCCGACGAGGAGCTTGTCAGACAGGGGCCGAAGAGGTTTCACACAACGTCTAAAGCTATCAAGACAGTACACTGCACCCTGAAGTGGAGGAACGCCCACGGCCACCCTCCATCACCGGCCCGCGAAAGCCACTCACAACAAGGCAATGGGAAGCATAAGCGAGTATGGAAGGCCTGCGAAAGGTGCCGGATGAAGAAGACAAAGGTACCCCCACCTTGCTCTTACCATGCCCATGACCGACCAGCATCGTCCACTGACATTGTGCGCAGTGCGATGGGAAGTTTCCGTGCACGCGGTGCAAGGATGATAAGTTAATCTGCACCGCCGGGGTTCGAAAGAAGACCGAGTATAAAAGGTTGCCTCCAGGATACGCCGAGGTGCTGGAAAACACACAACTCGTCCTGATCGCCATGGTGCAGAAGCTCTACTCGATGCTCAGGAACGATGAGACGTGGGAGTTTGGAGAACCAGAACTAAACGATCGTGGCGAACCCGTCGTCCATAACGTCGCCTCCAAGCTCGGCTGCTTGCGACCGAACAGCGACTTGGATCTCCCCACCCATTCGATATTTCCAGAGGACGAGGCAGGAATGGCCGAGCTGGCTCGGCAATTGCAAGATCAGGCGGCGGCGTCAGGAGCTGGGGAGATACGACAGACCAGCCGGCAAAAGACGGAATCATGCAGTATATACAACCAAACCGACCGTGCTAACTCCTCGGCCAAATCAGACGCCGAGGACTCCAACCTCGATTGTGAACCTGACTACCGGAGAGCCGCATTCGGTGCCGCTAGCGCCGTCAATATGTCCCTCAGCAGCCTTGGCTACGCCGATTTTGACATTTCACCACCGTCGGCCGTACTGTCGGACGGGTTCCCTCCCAACCAGCACTCGCCCACCGTATCACAACACACTAGTACCCTCCAGTGGAGCACCAGACCTCCGTCAATGGACTTCGCCGCCCAGAAGATGTGGATGGCTGGCCAAGGCTACATGGAGACGGATCGCATGAACTGGGGGGTTCTGGCATCTAATTTTGCGATCAAGGGTCAAGAGTTCTCGTCCTCATGTCGGAATTCTGAGGTTATGATGGGAATGGGCGACCCTATGATCTACGCTGGGTACGAAGATGATACTTTGCGACCGCTGTCTCCGAGTTGAAGCCATTCTCTGGGGCTTTCGATATGGGGTTGGAGTTTATGGTGCGCTGGGGGGTTTCTGAAGGAATCCTTGTTTTTTTTTTTGGAAGGGCGCTACGGCACAGGTGCACGGAAGGTAGTATGCCGGTCAACAGGTCCTCTACCACGCCAATGCTGGGGGGGCCTGTGGCTCCCCAACACCTCCTTCTTCTTTTTTTTTTTTTTTTCTTCTTTTACACCATCCTTTGTTTCGGCTGAAATCAGGGTGATCAACCACCTCGAGACGTTCAAAGCTCGGCGATATGGCACCCACACAGCCCCGCTCTACGTTTTAGCAGACAAAGGCCTGGGAAACCTCATTCGCACACAGATGAAAAGAAAGCCGGTTACCAGCGTTCCTAGCGAAGGTACCAGTATCCGCTTTTAGCTGCATTAGCAAACGGCCATAAGAGTGCCATAGATGCACTTCTGGGCTTGTGGTCAACCGTCTGCGGTGGCGTCGATATCACTAAAGATTTGAATTAGAAGAAGGACTCAAGCGATGACCAAGGTTGGACGTCATTATCGTGGAATCCCCAGGAGGGTAGACTGAGCATTGTGGAGTTGTTACTTTAAGGTGGATGACGGAATCGATGGAAGAGGATATACGCCGCTCCACCGGGCTCTAGATAATAGCCACGAGGCCGTCGCGGTCTTCCGTTTGCTCCATAGGGCGACCATGGGCTAAGCCGCCTGGATGCGGAGTTTGAGTAGGGGTAAAAGAGAGTGTTGGCAGTGATTGCTAGTATTTTTCTACCGACGTAGGTACTTGAACAAGCCAAGAAGAACGTCGTCGTGGCGAAGAACAGAGGATACAAGAGGGCGACTCCTGCTCAGCGCATCAACGGACAGGTGGACCATGACTTCGAGACGCACTTGGTAGGTACATAATATACACCAGAACTGCCATGGTCATCGAGTGACCAAGGAAAGCACAATCCACTGGACGTATACAATGAAGCGGTTGAGAAACGTGATACTTTCGACGATCCAGATGTATCAATATCATAACTCGGGTACGGCGTTTTTCTCCAAAGTACGAATGATCAACTTACTCGAACTTGATCGTATTCTGAAGTTTACCGACCTTCTTCATCTCTACCTCAACCATGTCACCATCCTGGAGAAAGGTCTTTGGCTGGCGGAACGCTCCAACGCCCGCCGGAGTGCCTGTCATGACCGCGGTTCCGGCTGGGATCGTGGTACCTAACCGGGTACGGAAATCAGTATCTGTAGACGAACTCGCTTTGCGGGGTCAAATTGGACACCGGGAGTAGCATTTACATACCCTGGCTCATGTGACTCAAGATGCGCTCCGGGCTGAAAATCATGTCTTTGGTAAACTCGGCTGTCTGACGGACTTCACCGTTGACTTTGGTCACGACATTGAAGGAGGAGCCGTTCCCGAACGTCTCCGGGCTGACCAGCGTGGGGCCGATAGGTGCAAACTTGTCGAAGGCCTTGGCGAAGAAGAACTGACCGGCCGAGTAGCGGGGGAGCTGGTACATGCGGCATGAGAGGTCATTGCCGATGGTGTATCCCAAGATGTAGTCTTTGGCTTCGGCCACGGATACATTTTTTGCGTCCTTTGAGGTCACAAACACAAGTTCGCCCTGCCATCGATCAAGTAGAGGCAGATATGTCAGTCCATTATGTATCGATGTGCTATATTGGTCGTGTCCTTACCTCGTAGTCCAGGAGGCTCTTTGCGCAAAAATCGTTGATGGGAATCTCCTCGCCAGGGCGTGCGAGAGACGCGGCGGGCTTGGTCCACAACGGAGGGACTGCGGGGATATCAAGCTAGCAGTGCCCAAAGGGATCAGCAATCTATGACATGGGCATCTCTTGAGGCCAGGGACTTACGTTGGCTTCTCTGGCATGGCTCCGGTAGTTGAGGCCAACGCAGTAAATCGGCAGATCGTCCCGAGGAAGAGGTGGTAGTAACTGTCATTACTAAATTGTTAGCCAGCTGATCTAGCTATTCGAAGAACAGAATCTCTGCGTGTCACAGAACGGCAAGGCTTACCTGGTGCAGCGTGCGAGTCACTTGGTCGGACTGTTGGGCCAGCCCTTCAATGGTTCTGGCGCAGGTGAGTGTGGTGCCGGGTAATGGCGGCCCATCGGCGTCAGAACCAAGGTCAGCAAAATAGGAGCTGCTGTCCTCTTCGCTTTCGAAGCGGACAAGGTGACAAAACGGCGACATTTTCATGAGATGAGGAAACCCGACGTGAGATGCGGCAGAATACAATTCATAATTCACCCACTTATATAGAATTAGTTATGGCTTCCTTTCTGGCAGAATTATGGAAGCCCAATGAGACCCACCCTCTCATTGACCCTGGTAACCGGCAGATTCAGCGCCTGTCCTTCAACACCACTTTCAGCGTAGCCTGGAGGAGGACGAGGAGAAGAGCATCGGAGGAATTGCTGTCGTGTTCTTCCGACGAGAGTGCCCCACCCCACCCATCTTGCATTCCGGCTCGCATTGGATAATTAGATGCGCCGATGGCTCCATCTGCTCGACTCCCAAAGAAATACTCCAATCCGCCACATCTCGTTGGTCCGACGTCATTCTCCGAGCCATCTACTCTTGCCTCCGCCTCCGCTGCTAGATCACATCTTGGCCCGTCTGAGACTTCGGGATCAAGTTCGGAGCAACTTTTCAAGATATTTTCTTGGATGCGCTAATTGCCTTGCCATGGCATCTTCCCCTAATCCAGTCGGCGTACACCGGCCGAGTGAAGACGGCGACAGCCGGCCTCGGGTCTGCGACAACTGCATTCGGTATTGACGACCTGTTCCATACAGTTGAAACACCCTTGAGAACTCACCGCTAACTGTCCTTCGTCACAGCCGGAAAGTCAAGTGTACGTTCCGTCGGAATACCGCTGGCCCCTCTTTCGTCTTTGCTAACTCGAAATGGCTTTCCCGCCCGTAAACCTGCAGGCGACCTGGGTAAACCAACATGTTCCCGTTGCCTTGACCGTGGGTTCCTATGTACCTACTCCTCAAACCGTCGAAAGCCCGGTCCTACCCCGGGATCTAGGCGCGCACACGCCTCTCCACTCGGACTGCCCACCGTGTGTCGGAAGAGACCGCGAGTGGTCCATGGTAAGTGTTCAAGGTTTCGGTATCATCTCTACCTACCCAGGTCTTTTGCTGACGTCCAAGACCCACCTTCGGGCTTCGACGTCGACTTTCCGGGCCCAGAGTCACCAGTGCCCTCTATCGCATCATCCACATTGGTAACGCTAGACCTCGCGACCGGTCCAGCCGCCCAGTCAATCCCGGAGTTGTTTAATATTGCACCAGAAGATCAAGATTATCTGTGCGTCTCCCCTTCTTCTCCACCTGCTTGAACGCATCAGCTAATATTATGGCTTGGACCTAGACTCGGCTGGTATTTCAAAACGATCCATCGCGCTATCCCACTCTTTCTCTCTGCCCGAATTTCCCGTGGTGGTGGCACCACAAGTGGCGAGGCTATCGCAGGTTGTAGCCGCGATCTTATCGAGGCCTTAGTTGCCATCGCGGCTAAGCTGTCTGGTTTTGTCCTTTCGTCAGTAAACCAGTCCGAGCTTGATAAACACATCGACCGGATGCTGAGCGCCGCCTCTCTCCAAGAAGACATTGCTGGCGACAGCCCGACTCTTGATCAGTTCCGAAAGTCTTGCCTGCTTGTCTTCTACGAGTATCATCAGTGTCCCGGCCAGCAAGCATGGATGCGGGTCGGAAAGCTCGTGCGGTGGGCGTACTGGATTGGACTGAATCAAATCGAAAACCTTCACCAGGTGTCCCCGCAGTGGAAGGACCTAACTGAGGATGGCCTTGAAGAATGGCGGCTTGTATGGTGGTGCATCTATTGCCTCGACTCGTATGCCAACCTCGCTACAGGGATGCCCTACGAGATCGATGAGCGGCTCATCAACACCGCTCTCCCTCGAGGCCCACAATCACCCGACCGGAACAGACATGTTTTCTTGCCTTACCAACAAGATGGCCTACTGGACCTTGTCCGAAATAGTCTATCTGACTCCAATCCGCAAACGGCAGCTTGGGAAATCCAGATCGTCAGCATTACTATCCTCCGACATATTGGCCGTGCAACGCGGCTGCGTGCCCTTGGGGGAACATGGGAGAAGTGCATTGCCCTCACTGCAAAAGCTGAACGGCGTCTCTCTACGCTCCGACTCGCCCTGCCGGGGAATTTCTTCAACCCGCGGCGAAATGCTTTCACGAACGAGTCGGTTTCCGACCATCACTTCCGACTGGTGACAATACATCACATGCTCATGGCCCAGTTGCTCGCCGTGCTTAGTTATTGCGGACACCTGCCAGAAGGCGAAGAATGGCTGCAGAACTGGCAGCAGGTCCTCGAGATCTGTCAAGACATGGCTGCTCTAGCAAAGCAGTGGAACAGCAGCTTCTGCCTCAGTGTAGATCCTGCATTATCCGTCATTGCTTTCGTTTCCCTCGTCTTTCTGGATCTTCACCTCAGATTCGCCGACAGCAGCGGCGGAACAGCAAGTGCTGATAGTCTTCGCGCCAACATTGAGCACTGCGTGGCAGTCTTGTTGCTCCTTCTCGAGCAGTTCGCCAAGTTCTGGACTCAGCCACGCCTTCTCATCCGTAAGTCCATTCCTGTGCTCCCTCCCTCATCTTGCGGCACATACTGATATGTTACCACACACACCGGAAAGTTTCCTTCAAGAGTTTTAGAGAGTCGCTGAGTCGCCCGATCGGGTACAGCCAAGTTCGGGCGGTTCTCCTGCATTTTGAGAGCCCCCTGCACCCAAGATGGCTGCAGTTCTTGAAATCCGCGGATGAAATACTGAAGAATTGCTCGTAAAATTGGGTCAGGCCCTGGCCGGCACAAGGGGTCCACACACGGACTAGGATGGTTAATTATGTATGACTTTCTTCACATCCTTGGAACACAATACGAAGACTTGAAAACGTTGCCACGGACTCAGGGGAACACGTGGAGAAAGATGATTCGATGTCTCATATAATTAACTACTCTATGCTAGACCAGACCCATATTAACCCCTTGAAGCCCTGCAAATCATCACCATTATTATTCCTCAGCTAGTCTGTTCAGGAAAGCTCTCGGGATCTTGTCCCCAAAGTCCTTAGGTATCTCCGGACCCCACACGGAAAAGGGGCCGACGACCTCCCTCGTGCTCGGCGTGCGGCAGTTCACCACGTCACCGTCGGCGTAATGCTCGATCTTAAAGCCGCTCGGGTCCGCCCAGTAGTCGAAGATCTGGCTGCCCAGGACGTGGCGGCCCACGCCCCAGACGCTGTGCCACCCTTTCTTGGCGAGCCAGTCGTGGCCGAGGAGCTGCGTGTCAAAGTCGGCCACCTCGAAGGACGTGTGGTGGCAAAAGGCCTTCTTGATGTGCGGCTCGGCGCGCTGCAGGAAGAAGCAGTGGTGGTCTGAAAAGTTGTCGCCGAGGTCGAGGTGCAGAAAGGCCATGACGTCGATGTTGTCAAAGTCCCAGTGGTGGAGGATGTCAGACGGCACGAAGTTGAAGTGGCCCGTATACCACGCGAGCTCGTTGTCGAAATCGGGAATGACATACCCGTAATGGCCTAGCTTGTGGACAAGTGCAGGGCCGGGATGGTAACGTTGGAATTTCCCTGGGCGGCCTGGTTAGTGCTAATTCTCCCGAGGCAAAAAGTTGGACGGATCTGCTCACCTTGTCTCGGCTTCTCAAATGGTCTGTTGAAGGGGCCCTGCTCTTCGTGGGTGGCGGTCGGCTCCTGCGGGTCCGGCTTTCGTTCATTCTGCCCAAAGACGACGTGAAAGTACGTCTCGTCCGGCCGATTGAAGGTGACGATCTCGCCCCCACCGGGAGTGTACGCGATGGAACCGAGACGGGCGCCCTCGAGCTTCGCGGCCTTGTCGAATTCCTCCCTCGAAGCAGCCACAAAAGCGGCACCGCGGAATCTGGGCTTCCCGTCTTTGCTCTTGCAGGCGACATAGACATAAGGGTCTTTGCCGTAGCCCCGGAAGTAGATGGTCTCCTCGGTCCGGGCCTCCTCGATGAAGCCAAAGTCCGCGGCGAACTTGGCGAACTCGTCCAGGTCGGGGTGGTCCACATAGATGTGTGCAGGCCGAGCGAGTTGGACCTTGGAGGGATTGTTGGCGATGGGAGGGATGCGCATGTCGGGCGTGATGGTGTTGCGGATGGGCTTGGGGAGCATTGATACGACCGAGAGGATGATTTGCAATGTCAGCGGCATGTTGTGGAGGGGGTGCGATGCTCAAACTCGGACATCAAGATGCTATCGAGCTTCGAGTCCACGGGCGTTACTTGTAGGCAAGAAACCTTACTTCACGTCATGGTACCTCGTGCACTCCCTGGTGTTGAAGTGACTCCGTGGCCGATCGGAAAGAAAGAGCCAGACTTTGCCACCTACCGGAAACCCCGGCCGTCGAGATCGGAGGGTCCGATTGAATCTTGACGACAGCCCCGCAGTGTCGGAGAAACTCTTGGGGAATCGGAGCATCGGAGCCTCCCGTTTAGCGCCAAACATGCCCTAACCCACCAGCACAGTAAGTTACTGGTGGGGGCATCTACCGAGGCACATCTCATCCCGTGAGACGAGCAGTCCAACATTCATTAACGTGTATTGTATATCCGCCTATGCCTGGCCAGAGCATCGCGTCTTGCTTTCAGCACCCACCCCTCAACCAGTCCGTGTCAAATTGCCCCCATTATGTCGCCACCCGCACAAGCTACAGTAGCCGTCGTAACCGGATGCAGCAGCGGGATCGGCAAAAGTCTCGCGCTGGCCTTCGCAGCCAGAGGCATCACGGTCGTTGCGACTGCGCGGCGCGTTGAGTCTCTTGAGCGCCTCACCGCGGAGCATGATAACATCATCCCCATGCCCCTTGAACTCGGCGATCTGGGCAGCCTGGAGCAGTTCAGGGATGCCGTCGCCGAGAAGACGGGAGGACGAGTTGATATTCTGGTCAACAACGCTGGGACGCATTATGCATCGACAGCGATGGATCTGGAGATTGTCAAGGCAGAGAAGCTTTTCGCTGTCAACGTCTTTGCCGTCATGCGGCTCTGCCAGCTCTTCCTGCCTTTGCTCCATAAGTCGGCACGAGGACGCATCGTGCAGATCGGGAGCGTCACCCGCGACGTGCCTGTCACGTGGCAATGCGTGTACAATGCCTCCAAGGCCGCCTTGAGTCAGTACACCAAGACATTGCGTCTCGCGAGTCTCCCCTCTCCCGCTTGCTTTGATTGCACATCGTCGTCTAATCGTCCTTCTTTTAATAGGAGGTTCGACCGTTCGGGATCGAGGTTATAGAGATCGTCACGGGCTTTGTCCGCAGCAACATCCTCCATCACGGCCTGCATGCTTCCGAGGACTCTCCATACCTCCGAATCAAGCCGGAAATCGAGCGTATCAAATACGAAGGGAACCGAAATGGCATGCACGCAGAGGAATATGCCGCATCCGTGGTCGACAAGTTGCTGAGAAAAAGAACTGGCGACGAAATCTGGGAAGGGAGGCTCTCATGGAAGCTTGGATTCCTCGTCAACTTCTTTCCTCTGTGGTTTCTGGTATGTGAAACACAAGCGATAGTGAGCTCCTGGCGACGCGGGCTAGTCTCCGGGATAACCAATTTTAATACCGGAGGTTTCTGACGCGCCGTATAGAATTGGTTCTTTTCTCGACAGTTCGGACTCAACCAGCTGGGGCCCAAAGCTAGTTGACCACTATCCAATGAGTTTAATTTGATCTCGGGACTTGCTCCGTTCTACCAGACAAAAGCTTCTTCATGTGAGGCCTAGAGAAACCCATCCTGGCGTCTCTGGAATGTTTCAGCAATAAACTTGATGAATTGTAAAGAAAATCTGTGAATCCAACCCTTCCAGCGTTCCATGAATTGGTTTTTTTTTAATTTTTCCAATAGCCATCGCGGGACGGGGTCAGGGACGCAACAGGATAGTGTCAGGTCTGGCGGAATAACCGTGTTGTGTGATGGAGAGAGAGCAGTCTAGCTACAGGATACTGAATACAGTTGGTGTAAACAAGGCGGACTTGGGTGCCAGAGCAAGAGTAGATTTTCATGAACTATTAGTTAATGAAAATGTTGTTACAAATCAAAGACCACACCGGACTTGCCCCGTTGCACACACGCACTCCCCCCACCCCGGCCCCCCGAATAGACAACACCAGGCTAGAGTCGTTGTGTCAGAGAAGCCCAGTATTTGATTCCGCACCGGCTCCAACAGATCGGACCTTGGTTGCGATCCAGCCGGAAGATGGCGCAGGCCTCCATGTCAAACCTGCCCGGCTGGTTGGCCGGCCTGCCCATTCCGACGGCGCTGCAAGCTCCGCTCTCGATGGTGGCGTTAACGGCTGTTCGACTGAGAAATCCGTCCGTCAAAACGAGGACGAGGTCTGGGAACCGGCTTCAGATTTCTTTGCTGGCACGCAGGAAAAAGGTGTCGCGAGGGACTTCTTGAGCACAAGGTTGGCGTCGTCTGTAGATACAGAGTGGCTGGTGGACATCATCTAATAGTTGATCGGAATAACTTAATGTCCTCGATATGTTGCAGACTCTAGTCTCCTCAACTCACCTTTCGGTACTCGAAGCTGCCTCCGCTGAAATGGACATCGTCTACTAGGTCCAGGTGGCTAGTTCAATCCGGCGGAGCCTGTCGCCGAAAGCCGTGGCGTCTGAGAAGTCGGCATGTTGACCCTGACACCGACACAAAAGGACGGCGGCACCTCGGCGCGGACGGCGCGAATAATGCAGAGAACGAGTTCGGCACGGCTTTCTGCCGAGCCGCCGAACTCATCTTGACGTTTGTTGCCGGATGCAGTCATGAACTGGGAAAGAACTCGGGAGGAAGCCGTCTGCCAAATTCCAGTTATTAGAAAGACGAGGGGCTCAGGGATGGCAACCACTCGGTTTCTTACATCCGATATGCATCTCGACACCCTGGAAGACCGATTGCGATGCCAGCTTTACCGCAGAAACGAAATTTGCGACCACGTCGTCGATACCTGGCTGGCTCATGGCTCGCGGGGTGCCGAAGATCAACGCGCGCGCAGGGTTTGCGATCCAGTTGTCCCCGACGTTGAGCGGCACAGCATTCGGGGCCATGGTCTCGGAGAAGAAACTCCTATTGCCAGCCCAGCAGGTGATTGGCGACCGGGATGATTCCTTTGAACGGATCAGCACCAAGATCGCCTAGGCATGCGGGCGACTCACAGTTGTGCAATGATCTGGCAGTCATGCCTCCGTGTTGCCCAAGTCCATGCCGCCACCACCGAAGAGCGGATCGGCCTGTCTCGGAGACGGCGATATCCCCTAGTCCGCCGAGGTAACTGTCGTCAATCATGGTATTTCCTAACGGCGCCATTAATAGTGTGAATTTTGATGAGGACGTCAGATGCGCCATGCGGACAAACATGCCGGTGATTACTGCTACCCATCCTCCTTGAGCCCAGCTCTTGTAAACCCTCTCGTAGCTGGCCGCTGGCAGGGAATCTGTAGTCATATTCTCAAATATGGTTGACTTGACGAGACGATTCTTGAGCACGAGACCGCGGGGCAGTTGCAGCAGCGATGTGCCCACGATAGATTCAATTGCCGCCATTGTGCTCGGCTAATGTGTTTGCAGTTTCTTACAGATTAGAGAGCCTTGTGCCATGGTGTTCCCAGCGGTCTCTGCAGCAGAGCAGGGCCCTTTCGCTTGGTTCTCGGGGGGGGTAAGAAAGTCGGCCCTACGGAGTAGCTAGCAAATGTCCTGCCGAGGAGAGAATGCAATGGCACGTCGAAACGCTCCGCGGAACAATTATGATTGGTGCCCGACAAAGTGGGGTTTAGCCTTACCATGGCCGGCCATGTGTTAACCCCTGCAGAACCAAATCAGGAGTAAGTTGGCGGCTGGAGTGGGCTCAGGCCCTATATCGGGACAACTCGACGACAATTCCTCCGACGCTCCCTGCGCGTCTATTCTACCTACTATACTGAGAGTGACGTATTATTGACGACCTCAGGGTCCCGGCCTGTCGGTCCCGAAGCGAGAATCGTATATCGCCGGTCCTCTGGATAACTTGTCAAACCTTCGAGGTTTTGCTCTGCATGACATTGACAGGCCTCTCAAGCCCCATGGAGAAAACACAGGTGGTTATTGTTGGCGGTGGGCCATCAGGCCTTGCCCTCGGCTTGTCCCTGGCGCAGCATCGAGTTCATGTAAGTGAACCACATCAGCTCTACCTCCCCGACGGCCAGATTTCGCCAGTTTCTAGACGTCATGTGTTTTCTGACTTCAGGTCTCTCTTAGTCCGTCATCTTGGAGCAAGCTACTGAGGTGATTATAGAACCCCGAGGAGTTTGGCTCACCGGAGACGCGGTGAGGATCATGCATGCCCTAGGTTTGGGCCCCCAGATGAGCATGATCGGACACGGCAAGTAGATCATGCACCAGAGTTATCGAGGGCGTTGCTAACAATTCGCGATTTGGAAAACATTAGAACCACCTCATGTCAACTTCCACCATTCAACTTTCAACAGCGCCCCTTTCTGGCGAATGGAAATAAGCACCTCCAACAGCCTGGAGCAATCTCTGCCAGAAGGCTTCTGTCAGAGCCAACCCACTCTAGGTTAGCTCCACAGTCAAACTAACCACCATTGTGATCTGGAAAATCTAATCGAGATTAATACCTAGAGTGCGCCTTGAGACGTGAAATTGGGAAGAGCAGTTACTGCTCATTGCGCATGGGCTGCAGGGTAACTGGCAGGTCCAGCGAGGTGCCCCCGACCGTCCGGTACGTGGATTCTCTGGGGTCTCGGCGGGAAATCCAAGGGGAATGGCTTGTGGGTGCCGACGGCAAGACGGGAATTGTCCGAAAACACTTCCTCGAGCCCACTGCCGGGATTCGACAGCAGGCCGGTGTCTACCCGTATGAGGGGGTCTGGGTTGCCAGCAACTTAAAGTTGACGGTTCCAACTCGACAGACACACCCGGACTTCTTGCTCTGGAAGCTCGGATACACGCCTGACGAAGTGTACGATCTATTCTGGCCTGCAGGCTGGCACTTTTGCAGTCCGCCCGGCAAACCCACGGCCACAGGCAGGTTCGGCCCGCATGCCGACAGGACTTGGCGTCATGAGTTCCGTGTGGACGACGAGTCCGACGGACCCATCTATTCGGAGGAGCTCCTCTGGGAACACCTCATGCCGAACATCACGTTGGAGAGGGATGACTCCCGCGGCCACGAGTTTGAGCGCCCCGTCGAATACCCTCGGGACTGCATCACAATCATGCGCTGTCGCCCCTTCAAGTTTGTGCACAAGTGCGTGGACCGCTGGTACGACAAGCGAACGCTCCTCATCGGCGACGCAGCACACGTCTTCCCGCCATTCGCCGGCCAAGGAGTCGCCAGCGGCGTGCGCGATGCCCACCAGCTTGCTTGGCGGCTCGCCCTTCTCCTCGAGGGAGGAGGGGACCCAGCTCACCGGCCTGGCATCCTCGACTCTTGGGCCCGAGAGCGAAGACGCAGCGTGGATGACGCAGCTATGATGTCGAAAGCCTTGGGGACTGTTTGCAACAACCAGCCGACCCTTTGGATCATGGCCGCGACGAAGGTATTGCAGTTTCTTCACTCGATACCTTCCCTCCGCAGATACGAGCCGATTGCCATCCAAGAGCGCAGTGGCTTTCGTGGCGTTGATGGAGGGTTCTTTCTAAGGGATTACAATGGCGGCGCGCGTCTGGCGCAGATCCATATTCGGTCATCTTCGCCGAGTCGGGCTTCACTTTTGTCCGACGCCCTGCTGCAGCAGGGGGGAACCATCTTCACTCTGCTCGTCATCGGCAACGGCGACGCGAAGCAGAGGGCTTGGTGGTACTCGCAAGCCAAAGCGGCAATCGCCGCTGCCGCCTTGAGCCCGCGCATCGTGTCGGAGAGTTCCGTCGTCATATACAACCCGCAGGACGCCGGGTTGCCTCCCGTCTCAGACACTGCAAGTGGCCTGAATGGAAAATCTGTTTCGACCCCGGAAGTCTTCTCGCCAGTCCCGACCTCGGAGATCAACATTCCCTTGGCGCCAGGCTACAACAGCGCGTCATATCTTGGTCGTTTCGGTTGGTCGACCCGGTTCGTCATTGCCCGTCCAGACCTCTTCGTCTTCGCATGTGCGAAGGATGAGGACCAATTGGTACACTGCCTGACCCAGCTCAAGAGGTTGAGTAGTTAAATTAGGTATCAGAGGATCCAGCCCAGGGGGTATTTTGACATGCTAAACTTTCTTGTGTGACGTTTTGGAGCCGAGTTGTCTTCAAGTTCGCGGCCTTAACGTGTCGGTCGGAGAATGCCATTATCAATTTCCGTGTGGAGGCTAAGAGAATGTACAAAAACATACTGTATCTAAGAAGATGAAAGAGAAATTGCCCCCGCTTAAAAGAGGCGTGGTCCGCAAGAAGTGGTACACAGCGAATCCTCCAATATGGCAGTCCATACCCTGAGCTAACATGAAAGCCAAAGCAGACCGACTCGGGGTCATTCGTAATCACAGTGTCACTCCTCCGTTCCCCCCTTGCCCCGCTGGCCTGCCGCCACGGCCTCAACCACAGCCAGGAGTGCCACCCGGTCCGCACCCCGTACCGGGTCGACCAATCCGTCAAGGGAACCGAGGGACGAGGTCCAATCCACCATCCTCTGGGCCGAATTGTTCCTTAAGAATGTCACCATGGGCAACGGCCTCGTCGAGAGCACGAGGCCGGTGGTATACAATCGCACCACAAAGCACGACTCGAATTCCATGAAACCATAGCCGTGGTGACGCTTTTCTTCCTTCCCTTCACGTTCGTGTCCTCCGTCTTCTCCACTGGCGTCTTCAATTTCCACGCCAACGAGGGGGATCAGCCACAAACCATCTCGCGCTGGGCTTGGGTGTACCTGCTCGTGTGTCTTTTACTCACCGTCGTCACGCTCCTGCTCTGGCTCTTTGGGTATTCCTCGGGCAGTCTCTGGTTGGAGAGTCTTCATCTCACGAGGGTGCACACGATGACGAAACCCAGAGGCACACGATCAGCGGGAAACAGCACACCATGACGGATTCTACAGCCGAGTTCAAGGGTATTCCGTCGGGTACTAGCAAGCTTTCTTGTCAAGACGTAGCTCGAGCACTACGAACAGGTCTCACGACAGCCAAGTGCAGGATCTTCAACCCACAAGGGGCCCGTGCTTCTCCGCGTGTCGGGTTCCACCCATGGGTCCCGGCGGGCACGGCGGAAACGCCCTGACAGAATGCCTTGAGAAACGCGTCGAAGAGGTCTTCCTTTCTAAATGTCACGGGATGACCCACGAGGCGGGCCGGAAGGATGCAGGCAGCGCGCGGGGCATACGACGCCAATCAGTTGATTAGCCGACCAGGGGTGGATCAGCAATATCACCAGTAAAGACCGTGATAATCCGGGAAGTCACGAGTGTCACTCGTGATAGTGAAAGTCAACAGTAAACGGAACTCAATAATAATTTGCTAAATTTACCAAAAACAAGGAGCTCCATACTCTCACACTGAAGCGTTCCCGAGCGGCGACGGAGCATCTTGGAATTCATCCGAACTATGACGCCAAACAAGCATCATGTGCACCGACAGATTCGACGCCAGCGAGGTCACTCGTGGATACCGAAAGTGCTAAGGATGCGCCCAGCCTGTCAAATCTCAAAGTCAAAATTTTCCGATTGGAACCCATTCACGCCAGAAGCGGAACTTAGCGATGGATGCAACCATGCAGGCGGGGACAATGGCGAGCCGAGCGAGCCAGTGATGCAAACATGCGACATGCAAACATGCAAATGCACAGCGATAAGTTTAATGACCCCGATCAACCGGGTGGCCACTAGGTTGCTTCGCTGTTCTAGCCCGATTCCGACTGGGATCCGAGATCAAGCCGACGGATGCCAGGGATCCGAACCTGCGGGAGATAGCCCTTTCCCTGTCTCCACTGCGGTAGGTCGGCGCCAACGATCGCCCGATGGGATCAGCACCTCAAGATATAAGCATTCTGCGGACATCGTCGTTACCCCTCCCGTCCCGGAATGCAAGCTCAGTGATGACTCGAGCACCACCGCCCACCAAAAAGTTGCCCACCATGCTAGAACACGAACGCGAGAACCCCGACGACCGGGTGGTCACCAGTGGCGGGCCGTCGACTACCAGCTCCACCAGCTCCAACGACCATGCCGACGTCTCGGAAACTCTGGGGGACCATGACCACTACCAGCATCACAACCCCCTTCACGACATCCTGGAGGAAGGCGTCTCAACCAAGCTCCATCGGATCGCCACAGCAGTCTCACGGCACAAGTCCCACGCCACGGCCCCCAGGCCAGACTCCTCTGAGTCCGACTCCGCGCTGAACCCGGAGTCGGCAGACTTCGACGTGACCAAGTGGGTACGGAACTTCGTAGGTGAGCTGAATGAGCAGGGGCACAAGTCGAGTGAGCTGGGCGTCCTCTTCGCGGACCTCGACGTCTTTGGATCTGGCTCCGCCCTGCAGCTTCAGGAGAGGGTCGACTCTGTCTTGCTTGCTCCGCTCCGGATTGGCGAGCTATTCTCCCATAAAAAGCAACACAAGCAGATCCTCCATGGCTTCAACGGCGTTCTAAAGAGCGGCGAGCTGCTGGCGGTTCTCGGACGGCCGGGCTCGGGATGTAGCACCTTCTTGAAGTCCATCTGCGGGGAGTTACACGACTTGACGCTAGGCAAGAAGACCAATATCCACTACAATGGCGCGTCGCAGCACCAGATGAAGAAAGAGTTTAAGGGGGAGGTGATCTATAACCAGGAGGTGAGCTATTGATTACTACCCCTAGTGGATAGACCAATAGCACTAAGCAACCTAGGTCGACAAACACTTCCCCCATCTCACAGTTGGGCAGACGCTCGAGTTTGCCGCCTCGATGCGGACCCCATCCAACCGCATCCACGGCATGTCGCGGATCGAGTTCTGCCGGTACATCGCCGCCGTCGTGATGGCCGTTTTTGGGCTCTCCCATACCTACAACACAAAGGTCGGCAATGACTTCATCCGCGGCGTATCCGGTGGCGAGCGCAAGCGCGTCAGCATCGCCGAGATGGTGGTCGCCGGCTCGCCCATCTGCGCCTGGGACAATAGCACACGCGGCCTCGACTCGACTAGCGCGCTCAAGTTCGTACTCGCCCTCCGCCTCTCGTCCGACATTGGCAAGCACGCCCACGCCGTGGCCATGTACCAGGCTAGCCAGGCTATCTACGACGTCTTCGACAAGGTCACCGTTCTCTACGACGGCAGGCAGATCTACTTCGGCCCCGCGCACACCGCGAAGGCCTTCTTCGAGCATCAGGGGTGGTTCTGCCCGCCGCGGCAAACCACGGGTGACTTCCTCACCTCGGTCACCAACCCCCACGAACGTACCCCGCGGCCGGGCATGGAGCAGAAGGTGCCTCGCACGCCCGAGGAGTTTGAGCGGTATTGGCTCAGCTCGCCCGAGTTCAAGGCGCTGCAGGACGACATGGCGCGCTACGACGCCGAGTTCGAGGGCGAGCGCCAGACCCAGAGCATCGCGCAACTACGCGAGAAGAAACACTACCGCCAGTCCAAGCACGTGCGCCCAGGCTCTCCCTTCACCATCAGTATCCTGATGCAGGTGCGCCAGAACACCAAGCGCGCGTACCAGCGTATATGGAACGACCTGGCCGCCACAGGGTCGCGAGTCGTCGTGCAGCTCATCATGGCTCTGATCATCGGCTCGATCTTCTACGGCACCCCCGATGCGACGGCGGGGTTTAACGCAAAAGGGTCCGTGTTGTTCATGGCCATCTTGCTGAACGCCCTGACGGCCATCTCGGAAATCAACGGTCTGTACGTACAGCGGCCGATAGTAGAGAAGCATGCCTCGTATGCCTTTTACCACCCGGCCACCGAGGCCGCTGCGGGCATTATGGCCGACATCCCGGTCAAGTTCGTGACCGCCGTGGTCTTCAGCTTGATTGTCTACTTCTTGGCGGGGCTCCGCCGGGAGCCGGGTCAGTTCTTCTTGTTCTTGTTGATCACGTATGTCTCGACTTTTGTCATGACGGCCCTCTTCAGGTTTCTCGCGGGCATTACCAAGACTGTCTCGCAGGCTATGGCGCTGGCGGGCGTGCTGGTACTGGCTATCGTTCAACTCTGGCTTTATGTAAGTGTCTGCCTTACCATTCTCCCTGGGTCTGGCTGGAGCGAGGGGTAGTACAGTCCGAGAATGAAATGCTAACCAAGGTTCGCAGCATTCCCGTCCCAGAGATGCATCCATGGTTCGCCTGGATCAGATGGCTCAACCCAATCTACTACGCCTTCGAGATCTCGTCGCCAACGAGTTCCATGGTCAAAATTTCCCCTGCTCCTCCATCTTCCCCCCGTCTCCATTGGCGACTCCTTTATCTGCGACACCACGGGCGCGGTGGCGGCAGCATAACCGTGAGCGGTGACGCTTTCATTGGGCCACCTACAACTACAGCTACTCGCACGTCTGGCGCAACTTTGGCATCCTGATGGGGTTCTTGGTCGCCCTCATGATCATTTACTTTGCCGCCGTCGAAATCAACTCATCTACCACTAGCACTGCTGAAGCACTCGTCTTTCCCCGGGGCAGCGTCCCAGCTCATCTGGACCCTAAGAATAAGGGCAACGATGAGGAGGCGGCTGGCGTAACGGCCGAGGCAAAGACAGAGAAGGCTCCCAAGACCGCCAATATCGAGGCTCAGAAGGATCTCTTCACCTGGAACGACGTCGTGTACGACATCGATGTCAAGGAGGGCAAGCGCCGCCTACTGGACAACGTGTCTGGTTGGGTCAAGCCCGGTACGCTGACGGCCTTGATGGGCGCCTCGGGTGCCGGTAAGACGACCCTGTTGGACGTGCTCGCGCAGCGGACATCGGTCGGTGTTGTCACGGGTGATATGCTCGTGAATGGCAGGCCGTTCGGGCCGACTTTCCAGCGCCAGACGGGTTATGTGCAGCAGCAGGGTGAGCAGGCGTTCTATCTTTCCCACTTGGTACCTTGACAGCACCACCCGCTGACACCTCCCTAGATCTCCATCTCGACACGGCCACAGTCAGAGAAAGCCTCCAGTTCAGCGCTATGTTGCGTCGCCCCAAGTCTGTCAGTAAGAAGGAAAAGTACGAGTTTGTCGAGGAGGTCATCAAAATGCTCGGCATGGAAGAGTACGCCAACGCCGTCGTCGGCATTCCCGGCGAAGGCCTCAACGTCGAACAGCGCAAGCTCCTCACTATCGGCGTCGAGCTAGTGGCGAAGCCAAAATTGCTCCTTTTCCTAGACGAGCCTACCAGTGGTCTCGATTCGCAGAGTGCCTGGTCCATCTGCGTCTTCCTCCGCAAGCTCGCCGACGCCGGCCAGGCCGTGTTGTGTACCATCCACCAGCCCAACGCCATCCTCTTCCAGCAGTTCGATCGCCTGCTATTCCTAGCCAAGGGCGGCAAGACGGTCTACTTTGGCAACATTGGCGAAAACTCGCGCCATCTACTCGACTATTTCGAGCGGAACGGCTCGCGCCACTGCGGCGATGACGAGAACCCCGCCGAGTTTATGCTGGAGGTGGTGGCAGAGGGCGTCAACCGCGACGGCGAGGACTGGCACTCGGTGTGGAAGGGCAGCCAGGAGTTCCGCGACGTCAAAGCCGAGATTCAGCGGATCACCGACCTGGGTCAGGCTGACAAGCTTCAGACCGGCGGCGGCGAGGAGGGAGACAGCCATTCCGAGTTTGCCATGCCATTTCCCACTCAGGTTTGGGCCGTCACGGAACGTATCTTCCAGCAGTACTGGCGGATGCCGACCTACGTCTTCTCCAAGCTGCTGCTCGGCATCCTGGCCGGCTTGTTCATCGGCTTCACCTTTTTCAAGCCCGGACCGACGCTTGCGGGGATGAGAGACGTCCTCTACGCCGTCTTCATGGTCACCACGCTCTTCACCACCTTGGTGCAGCAGATCCAGCCCCTCTTCATCACGCAGCGTTCCCTCTACGAGGTCCGCGAGCGCCCAAGCAAGGCCTACTCGTGGAAGGCCTTCCTCATCGCCAACATCATCGTCGAGATCCCCTACCAGATCCTGACGGGCATCCTCACCTTTGCCTGCTTCTACTACCCGGTCGTCGGCGTCCAGGCGTCGGTCCGCCAGGGGCTTGTCCTGCTGTTCATCATCCAGCTCTTCATCTACGCCAGTGCCTTCGCGCACATGACCATCGCGGCGCTCCACGACGCCGAGGCAGCGTCGGCCCTCGTCGTTCTCCTTACCATGATGTCCATCGTCTTCAGCGGCGTGCTGCAGACCAAAACCGCGCTGCCCGGGTTCTGGATCTTCATGTACTACGTCTCGCCCTTCACCTACTGGATCGGCGGCATCACGTCGACCATGCTGCACGGCCGCCCTGTGGTGTGCTCCGAGGACGAGACCCTCATCTTCAACCCGCCGCCCAACATGACATGCGGCACCTACCTCGCGGCGGGCCAGGCGCCGGGGACGCTGCAGAACCCCTCGGCCGTCGAGGCGTGCCGGTACTGCCCCATCAGCGTCGCGGACCAGTTCCTCGCGAGCGTCAACATCTTTTGGAGCCAGCGGTGGCGGAATTTCGGCATCATGTGGGCGTATGTCGTGTTTGACATTGCTGTCGCGATTGGCGTCTACTATGTCTTTAGGGTGAAGAAGGGCAATGCGTTTCAGGGGTTGTTTACGAGGCTCAAGAGGGCCAAGAAGAACTGAGAGTAGCACCGGCTTTTGGAGGGGCGGCATTTACGGGAGGGTATTGACTAGTTATATCAAGACTAGAGAGTAGTAGTATAGTAAAATGCCATCTCATTTATGCTTTGCTACCTCTGAACAAAGTATGTACCCTATCCTCTGTATCCTATTGCTAGGCTGCTTATGCTACCGTCTTGCGCCAGCCCAATGCCCCTGACAACGACCCCCGGGAGAGAGCTCCCTCGGGGTGTCTAATGCGTTATAAACCTTCTCGGGTATCCATTTCGTAAGACGGTCCAGTGACCGTCCCACTTTCCTGGGTACATAAGCAAATTCGACCTTCCCCGGGCCCCCCACCCCCAACCCCCTATAATCATTATCCCCAATTACCCCGTCTCTTAAACCAAGTGACACAGATCTCCGTTCTCATCTTCGCGCGACTACGACCACTGCGTCTCACACTACCAGACCCCATCGACCGGACCCCGCACAGGCTTATACATATGTGGGTTGTCCAGCTCCTGGAGCCGCTCCGGGAGCGGTATCGATCACACCTCCGGTCTGCCCAGGTGGTGGTCCGACCGGTGTGGGACCATCTGCGGGGTTGACACCGCCGTGCTTGAATCGGGCACGTAAGTCAGTGGTGGAGCTTGAGGCACAAAACGACTTCAAGACTTACCCGACCTTCTCCGTCCTCTTGTCATCCTTCGTCCCCTTCCAGTACCTGACTACAAAGTAGGCGCCCTGTTGGCCACCGGGGTTAGCCGTGCTCGAGGTGTGGAAGCATCCTCGCCCGAAAGAACGTACCAGAATGGGGCTAACGAAGAAGGCAAACATGGCCATGAAGGAGAAGGCCAAAACGGTCCTCCACTCGGCGCATCCGCTATATCCGATGTCGGCCGGTCCCGTGACAATGATCGGGCGCCGCCACCACCCACCCCAATAATATCCCCAGTAGTCCCAAAACCATGGTGAGGTGCATGTGCTTCCGCCGGTACGCTGAAAAAAAGGGTCAGCCTGGGTTCGATCTCGCAGGAGCTGAGTCAAGAACAGATATCATCGGGCACGTACCGTGATGAGAAGGCAGAAGGTGATCAGCCACATAATCCAGAGGATAAAGTCGCCCGGGAACGCCAGGAAGTCATAGAGGAGTGGGACGATGAAAACGATGGAGAAGACGGTACTGATGGACGCCGTGACAATGCTGTAGACGACCCTGCCGTCCCTCGAGACCCCGGCGTCCGAGAGCCTGTGCAGAAACGAACCGAGGATCCCGAGCACGATGACGGAGCAGATGAGCTGCCAGATACGCAAGCCCAGCTGTAAGACTTTGGCGTCGGCACCCATGGTGGCTGCTGGTGTGGTGTCTGGTGCAAGACGGTGGTAGATGTGTGGGTACCGTGAGGTGGTCAGGCTGGCCGAGTGTACGTTGACTTAGTGGTTTGGGCAAGGTTGGAGGTTAGGACGGGATCTGTGTGCGGTGCTGCTTAAGACCCCTCTCATTGTCTTCGCTTCCCAAAACAGCAGCGGATTCGGGAACGCGAACGATGGGTGGCCCATCCCGGAAACAGTCCGATGTCACGACCAGTCGCAAACCGCAAGCAGCCATCTGATACACTGCACATTACATCACACCAGTTCCCCCTCACCGATGGTTTGCGGGCAGCGGGGCAGTATGCTGTCATGGCGCCGAATCAGTCCAAATCCTTCGGTGGCAAAGCGGCGCCGTATTGTCGTGGATAACTTTTAAACGCACATTTGTAGACGTTGTCGTCGCAGGCCATGGCCCCTTTGCTGTGTGTTGCTGTGTCTGAACTCGGGCGCTCTTGGCCGAGCTCAGGGGTACGGGCAACTATTTACGTCCTGGGTCAGGAGGGGAAAGCCCGGCGAACATGGAAGCGGCAATTGGACTTAGACAGCACCTCAACCGTCAGGGCTGGTCAGAAATACACGTGTGATTATTGCGTAAGTGGCTCTCCATCTCTGTCCGAAATGTTCAAGCTCTCTACTGCACTCGGGCAAGTCATCATCTGGCCTATCATTCCTACCCTGTTCCTTGCAGACCCCGTTGTAGGCCCCTTTCACGTCGAAACTGATCAAGCGTGCTACATTTCGACCTCGCCAGGCGGTATAGATTTGTTCTTGGAGTAGGAGGATCGCTTGTTCAGCCGACCGTTGTTTGCGCGCTCCGAGGTGGTTGGTCGGGAGGAGCCCATACGTCTCGACCGCATGTGAGATCCTTTCTGCCACGATCGACTCCAGCAGCTTTCCGAGCGTTGCTAAAAGTGAAATCGGTCTCCAGGCTTTCGCAGCAGTGTAGTCGTTCTTGCCGGGCTGCTTGAATGCGCCTGCGACGGCAAGCTGGTGCCACGTACCCGCATCGAACAGGGCGATGGACAGCCCGCGGTTCACTTTGGCCTGATTGCGTCGGGAACACCGTCATAAAGTCGGGCAAGGACCGCGACGCCATCGCAGAGCGGGCGGGTGTTATAGGGTTTGAAATGGAAGGCGCCGGTGTTTGAGAAATCTTCCCTTGCGTGTCATCGATGACCGGTACGTAATGATCGAGGGCGACGACGAGACCGAGTGCGACGGGCTCCGCTACAGCGCCAGCTAGACAACGTCCTCCTCGCCGTCCATGTAGTAGTCGTCCTCCTCGTCCTCGTCGTACTGGTAGGCGGCCAGCTTGGGCAGCAGGGCGTGCGAGGGGATGCGCCGCAGGGCGACAGCGTCAGCCATCTCGACGTCCTCGTCGTCAAAGTCCGAGTCCGAGTCGGACAAGTCGTCCGAGTCCGAGTCGTCCGAGTCGTCCGAGTCCGAGTCGTCCGAGTCGGCGTTCTCGGCCTGCCAGTCATGCTCGGGCTCCTCAACGATGGTGTCGGCCCACTGGATATGGCGGTCTTGGCTGGTGCTGGTGCTGGTGCTAGTGGTGCTGCTGCTCGAGTGCGAGGCGCCGCGGACGGACTGGTTGAACCACGACTCCTGCTCCCGCTCGGCGACGGCGAGCTCAAGTATCAGCGAGTCGAGCAGGTTGGCGTGCCCGAGGAGCAGGCGGAGGTTATGGTCCGGGCGGGCCGCCTCCGAAGAGAGCTTTGCCCGGGCCTTGTAGGCGAGGAAGTAGGTCTGTGCGATGGACATCTTCTTGTCGGCTCGGGGTCTGAAGGGCCAGGGGAGAGCTACGAAGGATACCGGCAAGGAGCCCAGGGGCCTCTGTTGGGGGTGTTGTTTTTGTGTGTTCCTCTTGGGAGCTTGGATGGGGAGAGGGGAAGACATTTTGGCGTGCGGCAGGCTGCCAACTGTTTGTTGTGCTATAGCGATTTCCCTCCGGCGACTCAAGGCGCGAAAGCCAGTTGCGGAATCGCCGAGATAGGCAGGCTAGGAGGGTGCGTGCAGGGCCGGGGGTGGGTGGCTGAAACGTGGTAAGCAGAACGGAGCACGGGGCGAAGAACTATTGGCCGGTGTTCCTGTCTTGCTGGTCTAGCGTGGGCGTGGTCGGGTCTGGCAACAAAGAGACAACCAACTTGTCGAGCACGGAGGAGCAGAATCCTATTAGGTTCGTTTATGTGTGAGCAATATTTGTGTGCTGCGTGTTGGCCTGGTCGGGGGCTGAGGATGGCATGTGCCCGAGAAGGGGGCGGCCCCAGGCCCTTTTGTAAACCTTGACCGTCTGTTGGTGTTCGGCTCTTCCAGGACGTCGCGGGTCACCAGAACTAGCCAATCATAATTGTTCCGCGGAGCATTTCGACGTGCCGTTGCATTTTCTCCTCGGCAGGACATTTGTAGATACTCCGTAGGGCCGTCTTTTTCATCCCCCCGACAACCAAGCGAAAGGGCCTGCTCTGCTGCATGAACCGCTAGGGAACGTCGCGGCACAAGACCTCTGGTCTGTAAGAAAATGGAAACACATTCGCCGAACACAATGGCGGCAACTGAATCTATCGCGGGCATCGCTACGGCTGCCCTACGGTCTCGTACTCAAGGATCGTCTCGCCAAGTCAGCCGTATTCGAGAAAATGGCTACCGATTCCCTGCTAGCGGCCAGCCACGAGAGGGTTTACAAGACCTGGGCCCAAGGAGCAGGAGCATAAGACTACCGACGGAACCGAGCCGTATCTCGAAGTCTGCATGTCGAGTCTCAAGGTTCGTTTCCATACACCAGGTTTTCAAGGTTAGTACTAATGGTTACAAAAGGGACCCAACTTCGAGTTTATCCCACCGCTATCCCTGATTTCCCGCCGGCGTGTCCGTTGTTTTCACTCTTAGATGTGGAGGTGGAACATCGAGCACTGGGCATCGGCTCGCCTCATTCAACTTCCACGATTCAACCGTTCTTGCCGATTGATCAGGCATACAATATCGGATTGTGGCCTGAGCAACAGAACCTTAGCGTGGCGGTCTTCCGTAAAGACTTTAGCGATATGAGTGGTTATTCTTGGTCTTATGGCTCTTCAATGCCAATGCCCTGCTAGAGAATGTTCCTAAACTAAGAATGGTAAATAGATAGGCTGATTAAAACCGCTTAGAGCCCGGGCTAGGCTAGGGTTTTATATTCTAGTTATAATTTGTAGGATGGAAAGACTATTAGTACGCTACTTAGAGTCCGTCTTCTGACAGCGCTTTCTCTCGTCCGCGGTAGAGGTTGCAGGTCTACGGAGGGGCGGTGACGCAATGTCGGAGGTGGCTGTTATACGGCGTCGGTCAGCTAGACAGGTGCGGTTGCAATGAGTGGGGAAGTGCGGGGGGGTTGCGGATCATATAGGGCCGTGCCGGCGGAATGGGGCAGCCTAATCTTGACCGGATACAGGGTAGGCGGGGTAACATTTCATGCGTGCTTCACAAGATGCTCACGCAGGAGGGGGATTTTATGAGCGTAAAGGGAGATATTGAAGATACGAAAAAAGACCTGTCAGACAGCGTAGCCTACGCGTCGATACGCTCGTCGATGGTCGTACGTAGGCAGTCCAGCATGATAGCGATCAGGCCGTGGTGCTGGTGCCGCTAGTTATAGAGCAGTAGTCGCAGGCTTGGGCGAAGCGTCAGGACCAACGGCTATAGGCTTGGCGGGGTAGCTGGCTTTCTAGTGACCGATCCAAGAAATCTACTAACTAATTTAGCTGTGGTAGAGTTGTAGTGGCTAGGTAGCTAGCGCAAGTAGCCAGGATGGTACAGGACACTCCTCCCTTTCTTTCCGCCTTGTTGAGAGCATGCCATCCGTAATAGCAGACCAACTATAGTCAACGACTATCGAGGATAATCCCATCGGAAACGGCCTTAATGCCTTTCGCGCTTTGTTTAGTACGGTCTATACGGATAGGACGATCTTGCGTATTCTAGATGCGCTTGGTCAACTTGACCAAGAAGGTATAATAGTCTAGCTTTGTTGAGTACATGCCTCTCTAATCGATGTATAGCACTCCGGAAATTCATTCGCGCCTTTCTAAGAGCGGCGTAAAACCTCCTTGCTGCCGACCTGCTCCCTGCCTCGACGCGTTGTGGTACACTTCGAAGCGATCTTCTACGCCTTGAACTTGCGCTCGACTCTAACGACTTCGACCTCGACCGCATCAAGCCTATTCTAAACGCAGCACTCGCCGACTATCTAGACGATACCCTTATCTAGGGCCGAGTCTATAATGCCGTTACCGAATCTACCCTACCTCCCTGATTAATAGCCTCCTCCCTCCAGCAGACCCTATAGCTACGCAACACCAGTAGCTTCGTCAATTCGTCCAAACACCGCGAATATATCGATAACGTCCTCAAGGAGGAGCTTGGCCCTATATATATCGGGCTCTAGGACTTCTACAAGACGTACTTTGGCGATGTGCCAAACCTGGAGACTACATCCGAGATATTCTTCAAGCAGACCTATTTGGGAGATAGTAACCCGCTCTTCTATAGCGGCTAGAGGGGTTAGCCTAAAAAAGCAAAGCAGGATGATGTGCTGAGCTAGTTTGCGGACTTTACCGACAAGCTTACGGCATTTGTAAAGAGCTACAACTCCGCTCCGGCATACAAACGAAGACCGCTAGCAAAGCTTGACGAGCCGATTGCAGGCTCCGCTAGGAAACGGAAGATAGATATCGGCTTTGTAGATGACCCGAATGCCAGGAAAGACTCGAAGTGCCACCAGAGCCAGATCCTCGTACCCGGTGAACTGAAGAGCAACCCATCCGCCGATAGACCTTTTGTGACGAATCGTTTGCCCTGACCCACTTCAGAAAGGGTCCCGGAGGTGATGCTTAGTCAAGTACAGAGATTCGGTAGAGCCAAAGGGTCTACAACAAGATGCACTGATCTAGTCTCAATGGATATAGTGAATCCAAACTGTAATTACTTACTAAGGAAGCTCCCAAGCTCCCTCAACAAGTGACTAACTAGCTAATATATATATATAATAGTTCCTTTAGATCACTATCTCTTTTATATAATCCCTTGTATTGGCTTACTAGGATCACAAAGTGATCTCCGTAAGCCTTAGTATTGAATCACAGTGCCAAGTCCATGCCAAGCGTAATCCTTCTCTAATTGGTTGTTCAATGATTGGACGTCAGGGCGCCCTACGCCCCGACTACAGCCCCTCCCGGCCGCATATATAGTCGGTCCATAATACAATGCCCCTCCTTCCAGGCTTTCGACCCGAAAGCCTTAAGGCTTATTTCAAATACTGCCAACAACCCACGCTTATAAATATAGCGTCTTTCTCTCCTATATCGTCGCTACGATATTAACATCATAACAGGTCGTATCCAAAAACGTCAATCTAAAAAAACTCAAGAGCGCGCTACGCTTACTTCCTTCATCGATTCCTCAAGTATAGACGCTATACCTTATTCTTAGTACTTTAAACGCAACCTAGCCTACCGCATCTCGCAGGGTTCGTCCCAGTACGGTAAATGCGTTCGTTGTAGCCGTTCTTACGATAGGTCCAGCGTAGCTTCTACCTATCGGTATCGCTCTTTTATATACGTTAGTGCCCTCACTAACTTCTTTTAGTAACGAAAGTCATATCTAAGCAAAAGCGGATAAAGTAGGAGGAGGCAGACGCCAAAGAGGCCCTTTTTATCCTCTAGACCTAACTCTAGACAGCTATAGGCCGCTTAGCTCGTCTCCATCGTCAGAAGCGCTTCCTCAAGGAACGCAGTTCCAAGTTATTCCGTCAAGGAATACAGTCGTTAGATAAGATAGAAGAGGAGGATAGGAGACTACAGGCGTCCAAGGCCTTAGTGACTAGCAACGTATAGTCGCTCAGCGTAGACGTTCCATTCGATTAGTCCTCTCTTAGCCTAGATCTATCGGATACCAACCTAGCCGCTTTATCCGAATCGGCCCCTATAGTCGATCCGGGTTCCTCCAGTAGAACTCCTCTAGTTTTCCTAGATAGTAGAGGTTCGTAGCTAGCTACTATAAGTTATCTTCGGGCCTAAAATCTAACTACTTTACCAAGTATTACAACTATCCCCTTATAACCTATAAATCCAGGATCTCTTCAATATCCTATTCTTCTTCTTCGTCTTCGACTTCTATATCTATAGCAAGTTGTACGTTTTTTAACGCTAGTTCTAAAAGTAAGATATAAAAAACATATATCCTAATACATATTGTCGCTAGTAATAATAGTCGGTAGTTAGATATCGAAATTTTCTCCTCGATCTTAAATAGTCCAATCTTTTTAAAATCGAATTTTCGCCTTAGTCGCTTTATATAAAGATTCTATAAGATAAGGTGAACTTTATCTCCCTTCTCTAGGCAAAGACCCTCAAGCCTATATTTATTATAGTAGTACTTTATCCTTTATCTAATAAACTCTAGTTCTTCCTTAAGCATCGTATATAGCGTATATATTTAGTCTACCTTAATAGCTACCCTAGGGACTACAACCTCGAGCCCCTAGCATAGGTCTACTTTATATCTAAAGTTCGCAAAGAACGATATAACCTTTGTAGATTCGGTTGGTACCATATTATATACCAATTGTACAACTAGCAATAGTATAACCCAGTCATCCTACTAGAAATTAATAAATGACCGAAGGTATTATTCCACGATCTAATTAAGTCGTTCTATCTATCCGTCTATCTACAGATGGTAAGTCGTTGAAAGCTTATTCTTCATGCCTAGGCGCATTATCAACGCTTGCCAAAACCTAGATGCGAATTTGGTATCTCTATCTATAATCTATTCCTTCGGCTACCTATAGACTAAGGCTACGTATCGATAGATCACGTCTACGAGTTGCTCCGCTAACTATATCTCCTTATATAGGATAAAGTAGCTCTATTTGGTAAGTCGATCTACTAAAACAAAGATACTATCGAACTCTATTCCCGTCGTTGTATCCTTGGAGAGTAGTAGTTTAGTAATAAAGTCTATCGTTACCGAGCTCTATAGTCGTTCTACAACTAGCAATAGTTATAAGAGTCTATAGGGTTTGTACCGCGATAGCTTGCTTTAGTTATAGAGGTCGTATCCCCTAAGGACTTCTTTAACCCTCCTTCTAATTCCTGGGAAGTCGTACCCTTGCTACTTGATTTTAGCGATAGTCTTGGTAACTCCTATATACCCTTTAAACTTCGACTTGTGGACTTCCTTGACAAGCTCTACCTACTTGTCCTTACCAACGTAAGCTTTACTATTATACTAGAGCAAGTATCTATTCTACCGGACTCCCTTGCTTAGTCTATCGTAGGACTTGTCTTCCCCTAATGACCAACGGTACTAATATATCTAGCCTTCTAGTATTACTTAATACCTATCGATATTAGGTCTCTATTCCCTGAAGATCGTATAACATTCTTTAAAATGTTGGAGAGGATGCCGAAGCAATCTATCTCTCTACTCCTAAAGCAATAGTAGCGATGCTTTAGTGGTATTGCTAAAGTAGTCCGGCCTCCTACTTAAGGTATCCGTGCGTGCGTTTTCCGAGCCTTTCTTGTAGTGAATGACGAAGTTGAATTGTAAAAAGAATTCTACTTACCTCGTCTATTGTTGGTTGAGTTCCTTTATAGTAGTAAAGTACCGAGGTTCTTGTAGTCCATATATACTTATACCTCGTATATTATACCACTAAGGTAGGGTTTCCATTCTTTGAAAGCTTCGATGATTGCCAATAGCTCCTTATTGTATATTAGGTAGTTGAGCTATAGTCCTACGAGCTTTTTTAAAAAGAATACTATAGGGTAGAGCTTCCCTTGCTTATCCCGCTAGCTAAATTGCCCCCCGATCGTGTAGTCTAACGCATCGGTTTCCACCTCGAATAGCTTCCTAGGATCTAGCAATAAGAGCATAGGGTCTACGATAATAAGGTCGCGAATCTACTAGAATACCTGCTCTTACTCTTTTCTCCATCGGAACTCGATATCCTTCTTCGTCAAGTGGTATAGAGGTCGCGCAATATCGCCAAAGTTCCTAATAAACATTCGGTAGAAATTAGCAAATCCGATAAACCCTCTAACCTCTATCGTATTCTTAGGTATAGGCTATATCTTAATAGCCTTAACCTTAGTTGGTTCTATCTATATCTATCCTAGTGAAATCTTAAAGCCTAGGAAGATCGTCTTTATAATATAGAACTTACTCTTATCTTTATTAATAGAGAGTTTCTACATGTAAAGTATATCTAGCACCTACTTCACATACTTCCTATATTCTTCGAATATCTTAGAGAAGATAAGAATATCATCTAGGTAATAGACTACGAACTTGTCGAGGAACGGTCAGATCGTATAATCAACGACCTTCTAGAATATCGCTAGCACGTTCGTTAGCCCGAAGGGTATAATATAGTATTTGAAGTGTCCATGACAAGTACAAAAGGCTATCTTCTATTCATCCCCCTCCTTAATACGAATATAGGTATACGCTATTGGAAGGTCAAGATATATAAAGTATCGCGCGCCTACCAACTAATTTCGAAGTTGTAAGATAAGTAGCAAGGGGTAGCGGTCCTTTACCGTTTACTCATTCAGCTATTAGTAGTCTATATATATCCTGAGTTTTCCATCCTTCTTTGGTATAAAAAGGATAGGGTACCCTGCCAGGGATATCGATAGTCTAATATACCCTATCTTAAGATTGGCCTTAAGATACCTCTTTAACTTGTTATCTTGAAGTTCGTTTATATAGTATACCTTAAAGAACTTTAGTTAGGCGCCTTCTTTAAGCTTAATCTTATAATCCTAAGGTCTATATTCTAGCAACCCTTCTATATATTTAGCTATAAATGCCAAGTGTCCCTAGTACTCCACTAGGATCTTCCCCGTTTTATCGTCTATCTTTATACCTTAGTAGTATACGAACTTACTACCGGCCGTAACTTCGGCCACTTCCGTCCAAGCGACCTATTTTTGGAGCTAAAATCCGTTATTATCGACTAAGATAATAGCAACCTCCTAGTTAGCCTATCCCTATATACATCGTCTCTACTAGTAACTGCTGCCTCTTCCTAAGTCCGTAGTAGTCTATCTACTACTACCCATCTCTTACGGTAAGTCCTTAAAGTACACTTACTTCTTCGTACTACTTTTTCGTAACTCGTCGTCTACACTTCCTATCGTATTAGTCAGATATAAGCCTATTATACTTCGAGGTCGTAGGTAGCTACCTCCCTTCTAACTAATATCAAGGTCGTAAATCCTATACTATAGGCGTCCCAAGATTATATCCTTCTTAGTCCCTATATCTACAATATCGAAAATAACCTTTGTGGTTCTTCCTTTGACCGTAATATCGAGTAGTTCCGTTTCTCGTCGTACGACCTACGTTAGGAATAGTCCCTTGACTACATATAGTTGCTTCTTTAACCTCTATAGTATCTAGAGTTGGTTAACGAAACTAGGTAAGATAAGGTCGATCTATAATCCTCCATCTACCAATGTAAGTGCCTGGTGTTGTTTCTAGTACGCTATAACCCAAATTCGGTCGTCCAGTTGGTCGTTCTATATAGCGGCCACTTCTTGGTAGGCCGTCCGTGCTATCTATCTTGTCACTACGCTTTTACACTTTTGCATTTCACCTTTATACCTTGTATACTTCCATACCACTATATTAGCCGGTTCAGTAACCGCTTATAGGTCTATTGGGAGGTCGTTATAGGCCTTCCGTCTCGCCTAGTTCTTCCTATACTAGTAGGCCTATCGTCGTTATAAAGGTATTAATTTTACTCGGGCTTATTATAAGCCCTAGAGTCGTTTCCTAATTCCTATTGAATCGAAGAGGCATCTCCCTAGGACTCTAGTTGGTTATTGTCCTCTACTTGTCGAGCAGCCCTCTTCTCGTCCTATGCGATTTTCTTGCTTTTCTTTGTCGGTAGATCCTCCTATAAGACGTACTCGTCCTAAAACGGGGCATCGTACCCACTCTTAAGCTTTTCAAACTACTTATTAATACCAAGATCCTTCTTTAGCTTGACTCGTCTATCTATAATCTAGTAGAGGTCGAATGCCTTGATAATCCTTCGAGGAATCTAGTAGTACTACTAGACCTTCCTCTTGAAATAGTAGAGATATACTTAGTTGCTATATCCCTCCACTCCTTCTATATCTCGGTAGTATTCGGGCTACGCTCTTTTAGGCACGATATGAAGGCAGCCTTCGTCTATCCTATTAAATATCTCTAAGAGGTCGGTATAACTATATCTATAATCGAATATCTAGGTAACGGGCTTCTATAGTCTGTCCTTTCCTATTTCTCTAATAGGCTAGTGATTATAGTCGAATTTCTCCTTATAGTAGAACTAGTAGGAGTATATAAATATTTAAAACTATAGGACATGGATATAGTCACTCCTTCCTAGGTTAATGCATATAGTTTCCCTTTCTACGGTATACTAGAATCCGTATCCGTGACCTTTACGTTGTATATCATCGGTGGTCTTTCCGAAGTTATAGTATCCTCGTTAGTCCTAATAGTCCTCCTAGCTCTCAGGTACCTACCCTTAAGCCTCCTACCGGTCCCGTTCCTAATAGTATAAGAATTCAAGGACGTAGATCTCCCCTTCTAGTATGTCCTTATAATCTACATTATCTAGTCTAGTCTACTAGACCTAGTCGGCTTTCTACACTTCTTTTAGCTAGAAGACTTCTTCTTTTAACTTATCGGCCTATCGTTCGACTAAGTTAAATTGGCGTGCGACGGTATGATAGGCCATCACAATCTTCTCGACTTCCTCCTTAATCCGTTTCCGTTCCTACCCTCGCTCGGCTACTAGCTACTAAAGGTACTATAGCTCGTCCGATACCTATCCTAGTAGGGCTACAAGCAATTTAGTATTATATAGATCAGGTAGACTATCGTTACTCTTGCCGAAGTAAGCGATGACCTTCTCGATAGTCTCTCGGTTTAGCATATCTTCTTCTTTAGTTAGGGGATCGCTCTAGTTGCTACATTAATCCTCCGACGCTTCCTACGTAAGGGTGGTAGTTATATATCTTGTAATAGCGGTAGTAACTCTATCGATCTAGTCCTCTACCTACTATCGATTTTCTTAAGACTAGTTAATACCCTATATTAAAATGCCTATTGCTAACGCGCGCTAAGCTCTAAGGTCAGCATTGTCCCAGATAAACTACTCAACAAACTACGCACTATATATACTATCGTCACTAGTATATAGGTTATCTTTATCGCTATAATCTTCATCTATAGTATCGCCTTCTTCCTCGCAACACTACGCCATATAATCGATAACGTCCTTAAGGTTATCTTAGTCATACTAGTCAACGACTACTACTTCCTTAATAGGAAACTTTACATCAATAGTCGCTATTTCACGACCTAAGACTAGCTTCCAGTCGCTCTTTTTCTTCGCGCTACAATAGTCTCGCTTAAAGTATCCCTTTTTACTATACCTATAGTAAATAACGTCGGTCTTATCCTTCGGCCTAGCAGGTTCAGTATACTAGTTAGCATCTATATCTATAGCGCTAGAATAGGTTCTATAGGATATACTCTAGTAAGCCCATCGCTTCTTATCATTAGATTTGACGAATAGAGCCGCCAAGTAATATCCTTTACGCTATTCTCGGCGCATGTAAATCCAATCGTCGATACGGATAGCTATAGCGATATAATCGTCGAGCTTATCGGGTTAGTCCTTCTAATATAGCTCGTCCTTAACCTCTTCTTTAAGGCCGTCGTAAAACAACTATATGTCACGGCGGTCCCGCCGTGTCCACCGGGACCCATGGGTGGAACCCGACACGCGGAGAAGCACGGGCCCCCTATAGGTTGAAGATCATACAGCTCGCTATCGCGAGACCTATTCGTAGCTCCTCGAGCTACGTCTTGACAATAGAGCCTGCCCGTACCCGACGGAATAGAGCCTAGACTATAGTTAGCCCTGAATACAATCGTCATCCAGTCACCTGTCTGCATCACTCGTGACATTATATAGCTCCGGCCCATTAGCCGATCGTCTCCAACACGATGGCTACCCGACCCAAACCCCCTACGAATCCCGATACCGCGGCAGAGCTCGCCGCGTACGTCAGCCAATATCCGGAGGACTGGATGTTCTACCTGAGGAATATGGATAGGTACGCCGCTGCCCTAGAGGAAGAGATCGCTACCCTCCGCGCCGCCGCCCGCGCCTACGACTCTGCCATCTCGTCCCTCTACGTCGAAGTCTCTAACCGCGAGGCGATCATCCGCTACTAGAAGGAGCAATTGAACGAACGGAACCTTGATACTATTTAAAGGATTACTCGGCTCGAGGTTGAGAAGGCTTAACTCCTCGCCGCTGCTACGCCCGCTATATATACCCCGCCAACTGACCCTCCCCTTGCTACGAACCCCCCTGCTAAGCCTATTGCAGATACTGCTCTGGGAATGCCTACGCCTGCTCCTACCTTACGTACCGGACCTACCTTCCTTAGTGAAAAACTCCTAGACCTAGAGAAGTTTAACAGATCTTGCGTAGACCTTCGACACTTTATATAGTAAATCTACGTAAAGATAAAGGCCAACGTAGACCGATTCCCAACTGCTACCTCCTGTCTAACCTATATAGCCGGCCGACTAACTAGAAGGGCCTACGAGCTAATCTTGCCGAAGATTGCCTATAGCCTTCCCTAATTCCCTGACTATCCCGATATCCTTACCTACCTAGAGAAAGCGTTTGGAGACCCTAACTAAGTGACCAATGTACGAAACGACCTATTTCGCCTCCGGCAGTCTAACAAAGACTTTAGTACCTTCTTCGCTAAATTCCAACGATTAGCCCTTGAAGGGTAGATGGCCGAAGATTCGCTACCTATACTACTAGAACAGGCGATCTCCCGTGAACTCTGTAGTATACTACTATACCACGACCCCCCTAGCCGAGAATTCCACCAGTACGCTACCTTCCTATAGGAGCTAGAGAACTAACGGAACCGGTTCTACCAAACGGCACCCACACCAACTACCCGTACTAACCACACCTAGGCTACCTTCCCACAAGCGGCTCCTAAGCCGCCTCGACAGAGCGGGTCCCTATACCCAACTAGGAGCTAGAACTAGGGCGACCCTATAGACCTAAGTGTATAGTATACCCCCCGACCGAATAGGTAGAGGGAACGAGGGGAGTGCTACTAGTATAGGTCGAAGGACTACCAGGTCGCTCTTTGCCTAGAACCTAATACCCGTCCCTATATACAAGCCCGCACTACTAGAGCCGAATGTCCCTTTAGCTCCGATACCAACAGATCCCTAAGCCTATCGCCTAGCTGTCAAGTATCGGTAAATGGTACGAGTCTAAGCTAAATCGCTCTTAGACTCGGACCCCCCGTGTAGGTAAAGTTCTAATACCCGACGGTGACAAGGATTTAGACTTTACGCCCCCTTAATCGACTAGAAAGACTCTATAGAATAAAGCTACCTGGATACTACGAATCTCTACTGTATCTATACAAGGCCTTTCAGTCTGCGAGGAAAAGGACTTACGATCAAACCTAATGATCTTACCCGTTACCCTAGAGAGTAGGAGGCAATGGCTACCTACTTATACCCTAACCGACTCCGGAGCCTAAGGGAAGAGCTTCCTTGACTAGAGCTAGGCCGAGGCCTATAAACTACCCCTAAAGAAGCTACGAAGACTATTCACGCTAGAGATCTTCGATGGCCGTTCGGCCGAGAGTAGGAAGGTGACCTACTATACAACAGTTGGCATAAAAGTTATAGACTACTACGAGAAGGAGATCAAGCTCTTTGTAACGCAACTAGCCTATTACCCTGTCGTCTTGGGTATGCCGTGGCTAAAGGAACACGATCCGAAGGTCGGCTTTGCAAGCTATATATTCACATTCGAAAGCGACTACTGCCGAGAAAACTGCAATACCCCTAGTTGACCAACAAGGGTCAAGGCCTTATACGATATACTAAGGAGGGCACGCCCGATATACCTACCTACATGCCCTACTAGATTAGAGAACGCTAACGTTGCTATGGTATCCCTCCGAGCCTATTTAGTATATATCTATAAAGGATATAAAGTATTCTCCATCACAATCGAAGACATCGACTACTAGCTATCCCTACCCGAACAACTAGACCTAAAGAAGCTATTCCCGCCTAAGCTTTAAGACTTTAAAGACGTCTTTTCGCCGAAGGAAGCCGATAAACTACCACTGTACTGACTATACGACTACGATATTAAGCTAATCGAAGGCAAGACTCCGCCATTCGGACCGCTATATACTATATCCTATACTGAACTATAAGCCTTGAAGACTTGGCTAGAGGAGAACCTAAAGAAGGGATTCATCCGTCTAAGCTCCTTGGCCGCCGCATTGCCTATTCTATTTGTCAAGAAGCTAGATAGAGGCCTCCGCTTCAACGTTGATTACTAGGGCCTGAATAACATCTTGGTTAAGGACTACTACCTGCTACCCCTAACGAAAGAATCCCTAAATAACTTGAAAGGAATAAAGTACTTTACTAAGGTTGATATTATCTCTACGTTCAACAATATTCGGATCAAAGAGGACTAGGAGTACCTTACTACATTCTAAACGAGGTTTAGTCTTTACAAATCGTTAGTTATACCGTTTAGGATGACCGGAGCTCCTACTATATTCCAACGGTTTATCAACGATACCTTGCGAGAGTATCTAGACGTCTTCTATACTATATATCTCGATGATATCCTAATCTATAGTCGTACTAGGGAGGAGTACCTAAGTTATATTCGCAAGGTCTTGACGGCCTTGAGAAGAACGGGCCTATTTGCTAAGATCTAAAAGTGCGAGTTCTTCAAGGAAGAGACGACCTTCCTAGGGGTTATTATTGGCCGCTATGGTATTTGGATAGACCCTAAGAAGGTATAGACAATTAGAGACTAGAAGACCTCGACCTACCTAACTAACGTTCAAGCGTTCATTAGGTTTGGAAACTTCTATCGGCGTTTCGTATACGACTTTTCTAAGATTATCGCGTCGATGGTTAACCTAACCTAGAAGGACGTAAAGTTCTAGTAGGACTTACGCTACGAGGAGTCCTTCAACTGCCTAAAGGAAGCCTTCACCTCTATGCTTATCCTAGTATCATTTGACTAGGAGAAACAAATTATTTTAGAAACCGATGCTTCCAATTACGTCTCCGCTAGCGTTTTATCGTAGTATAGAGATGATGGTATCCTAAGGCCTATTGCGTTCTTCTCTAAGAAATACTCTACGATAGAGTATAACTACGAGATCTACGACAAGGAACTCCTAGCGATCGTCCGCTGCTTCGAGGAGTAGAGACCTAAGCTCGAAGGCACTAGCTCCCCGATCAAGGTCATTACCAACTACCGCAACCTAGAGTACTTTACGACGACGAAGCTCCTAAACCGCTACTAAGCCCGATAGTCCAAGTTCCTATCCCGGTTTAACTTCACGATTACATACCGACCTAGAAAACAAGGTGCGAAACTAGACGCTCTAACTAGGAGGTTAGAAGACCTACCTAAAGAAGGGGATAAACGCCTACTATACCAAAGCTAGATAGTCCTAAAGCGGTCTAACCTAGACCCTCGGATCTATAGAAACCCTATAATACAGCCGCCGACGCCGCCCTAGACTCCTAACCCGCTATCCCTACTAGCCTAAGAACTGCCTACTACGAGGCGAGTTCTATTTGTAGATAAACCCCTATAGCTCAACGTCCTTACCCGATCCCAAGCCCTACCTAGGCGAGAGACCCCTATAGAAGAGACGTTACCTATAATGGAACTACCCCGCCCTGCCCTACTACCCGAGAGGACCGCACTACTACTGCCACCAGATCTTAAGAAACTATTCGCCAAGGCCTATAAGGTAGACAAGACACCGAACTCCATTCTTAAGGCACTTAGGAAGTTACTAAGCCGCTACCCGGATATTACGCTTATAGAGTGCGAAGACCGGGGAGGATACCTATACTACCGAGACCGCTTGTACGTCCTAGACTTGCCTAAACTATACGCCGAACTAGTCCGCTCCTACTACGAGAGTGCGATCGCTGGACATATGAAACGAGTATGTATATACAAGGCCCTATCCCGCGATTACTACTGGCCTGGGATACTCACCTACGTCGAACGCTAGGTATCCAACTACCATACCTATACCCGGATTACCACTTCCTATAAAGCCCGCTAAGGAGTCCTAAGGCCACTGCCGATTCTCGAACGGGCCTGGAAAGACGTATCGATAGATTTCATCATATACCTACTGGAGAGTAAGGGCTATAACGCGATACTAGTAGTAGTCTACCGTCTAACTAAGATAAAACATTTCATTCCTTATAACGATACCTATAATGCCGAAGAAGTTGCCCGCTTATACCTAAAGTACATCTGGAAGCTATACGGGCTCCTAATAATAGTAGTCTCCGATAGGGGACTATAGTTCGTATCAGACTTCTAGAAGCACCTGACCCGCCGGCTGGCCTCGAAGGCACTACTATCGACTGCATTCCACCCTAAAACCGACGGCTAGACCGAAAGGACCAACTCGTTCCTCGAGCAATATCTAAGAGGATACGTCTCTTACCTATAAGACGACTAGGCACTATGGCTACTATTTGCGGAGTTCGCCCTAAATAATGCCTTAAACGAGAGTATTAAGACGATACTATTCTTTGCCAACTATAGTTTCCACCCCTGTATAGGATTCGAGCCTGTGATTCTAGACAAAACCCCCGGGGCTAGAGATGCCGAACAATTCGTATCAAGGATAAAGGAGATCTATGAGTTTCTAAGATCCGAGATCTATATAGTATAAGCCTGCTATGAAGAATACACGAATAGGAAGCGTAAGCCTGCTCGCAAGTACTACGTCGGCTAGGAGGTCTGGCTTGACGCCTGCAATATTAAGACGCGACGCCCTTAGAAGAAGCTCGATTGGAAGAACCTAGGGCCCTTCAAGATCACTAAGGTCATCAGCCCGTACATATACCGCCTAGACCTACCCGCCTCGATAAAAAACCACCTAGTATTCTACGTCAGCCTGCTCCGCCCTATAGTCAACGACCCTCAGCCTGGTCAACGACAAGACCCTCCTCTACTGGTAGACGTCGACGGTGTAAAAGAGTTCGAAGTCGAAGAAGTCCTAGACTCCCGCCTAGACCGCCGTAGCCGAGGCCGCCCTCGTCTAAAGTATACTATCAAGTAGACTGGATACGACTAACCTACTAAGGTACCTGCAGACTACCTAGAAAATGTACAAGAGGTTGTCCGCAACTTCTACTGCTGCTATCCCGAGAAGCCGGGCCCTTAATCTAGGTTTGTACGTCGACGGAGCTCCGTACCTAGAGAGGGGATACTATTACGGCGGTCCCGCCGTGTCTACCGGGACCTACGGGTGGAACCCGACACACGGAGAAGCACGGGCCCCCTGTAGGTTGAAGATCCTACAGCTCGCTATCGCGAGACCTATTCGTAGCTCCTCGAGCTACGTCTTGACAATAGAGCCTGCCCGTACCCGACGGAATAGAGCCTAGACTATAGTTAGCCCTGAATACAATCGTTATCCAGTCACCTGTCTGCATCACTCGTGACACTATATAAGACCTTCATCATTAATCTCCGCTCTAAAGGTACCCTAGCGGAATAGCATAGCATAGGCCGCTACAGACTTTATCTACCTTAGGCACAAAAGGCGCTCCTATATATAGAGCTTCTCATCTATATCTCCAAACACCTTCTCTAATTCTTCCTCGAATTTATCGTAATCCTTAAAGATTACCTTGGTAAAAGCCTCCTAGTCCTTATCTTCAATCGTAAGGTACTCCTTCCAGGTCAGTTCGAACTAACGAAGGGCTTTACTATCGAGACGCAAGGCGGCGAAGAGCACCTTCGCTTTATCGTCTACGACCTCGTCTTCGTAATACTTAAAGTAGGCTCTTATAGCCGTAAGGAAACCAGTAAGACCTTCCTTATCGCCGCTAAACTTAGTAGGAAAGTCGATCCAGACCTTCTTCTTACTAGTTTTATTCTAGGCGACTCCTTCAACCTTAGCGTAAGCTTCGTTGATAGCCTACTATATAACGCCATTCTCGCCCTCGAGCCGAGCGATCTTAGCGTTAAGCTCCTCGAGTACAGTATACATTTGGGCTATAGTAGGAGCAGCCACCTAAGCCTACAGAGCTAGCGTTCCAGGTATAGTATTAGGAGCCATATCGGATCACCTCCGTTCTAAACCATAATAGAACAAAGGGAGTAAGCAACGTATAACGAATCGTTCGCCCTAACCTACTTCTAAAAGGGTCCTAGAGGTAATACTTAGTCAAATATAGAGATTCGGTAAAGCCAAAGGGTCTACAACAAGATACACTAATCTAGTCTCAATAGATATAGTAAATCCAAACTATAATTACTTACTAAGGAAGCTCCCAAGCTCCCTCAACGAGTAACTAACTAGCTAGTATATATACATAATAATTCTTTTAGATCACTATCTCTTTTATATAATCCCTTGTATTGGCTCACCAGGATCACAAAGTGATCCCCGTAAGCCTTGGTGTTGGATCACGGTGCCAAGTCCATACCAAGCGTGATCCTTCTTTGATTGGTTGTTCAATGATTAGACGTCAGGGCGCCCTATGCCCCGACTACGGCCCCTCCCGGCCGTATGCATGGTCGGTCCGTGACACCTTTAGAAGCGCGGCTCGATCTCGGCAGGTACGCGAGGGAAGTGCTTGCCGTTTAGGACACCCGTCGCTTCGTTTTGGGCTTTACCCTCTGTGGATCTCTCATAAGGATATAGGTGTTTGATCGGCTCGGGGGCATTGCCTCGGAGCAATTCGATATTAACAAGGATGGGCTGCAGTTCGTATCTATAATCCTCGGGTTCCTCTGGATGAGCGAGGAGGAGCTTGGGTTCGATCTAACAATTACAACGGCAGAGGGCTAGTGGTTCATCGAGATAATACAAAAGGGTTCGATAGAGCGGTTTATTCTCGACGGGACGATGAAACGTACTCGGTATATTGCTAGCAAGGCAATAACTTACTAGAAAGGCTATCGCCAAAACGATCCGTATTCTCTTTTTGTTATCAAAGATTCGTAGCAATACCTAGAGCGTGAGGAGGAGGGCGAGTTTCTCAATAAGGCGACCGACAAAGGTATAATCTATATAGCCAGGCATTATCACTACAAGACTATTCGGATATAGGGCATAGATGACGATGTCCGAGGCAATATTCGAAAAGGGTTGGATATCACGAAGGCCACGAACTACTGGTAGAATCGGTCGCGACGTTCACCAAGTACAAATACGGTAGGCCCGTCGCGCGTCGGTCGAAGCAGTAGTATCGCTAGCGCGAAACGGTCGTCTTACGAAACTGGCGCTTTCTTGCCGCCGAGCAAGCGACCCTATTCTACATCTCCGACCAAGGCTAGCAGCGATGAGCTACCAAATCGAGTATACTAGTGTATTATCCTTTCTGACTAGGGGATCCCAATTAATAAAGCGGGCTCTCCGGCGGCGCTATTCGCTGTACTGGCCGACTATATTGAAGGGCACGACTCTTTACAGCAAAAAACCAGCCTCCTTTACCGAGATATCTCTATCGGTAATCTTATAGTAAGCAAGGACAACGGTGGGTTTTTGATCGACTTAGATCTCGCCGTCAAGGAGCAACGTATTAGTGCCTCTAGGGCTAAGGGAAAGACCGGGACAAGGGCTTTTATGGCTATTGGGGCCCTTTTAGGCGAGTAGTACTTGTTTATACACGACCTCGAGTTATTCTTCTAGGCACTATTCTAGATATACATCTACTACGACGGCCCTATCGAGGGTATAGTTATTGCCTAGTTTGACAAGTGGAACTACGCTAATATGGAGGAGCTAGTACGGCTAAAAAAAGGGGAGATCTCTAATAAGGGGGACTTTATCAAAGCAGCGGAGGAGAACTTCACGCTATATTACAAACCGATAGTACCCTAGGTCAATTGGTTGCGTAAAGTTGTATTTCCGAATAGGAGAAGATAGGAGAACGAGGATAGCGGATTATATACGCGGATAAGGGAAATCCTTAGAGAGGCCCGTAAAGTAGTAGCCGATCGATAGCGTTATAGGATACTCGAGAGTCCGGGCGTTGCTCGGTAATATACTCCAAGGAGCTTAGCAGCTACCCCCTATAGCTACGACAACAATCCCCTCTAGGCCCAACAAAAGCAATAAAACCACTCTCGGTCTATAGTTCCTAGATCACGGCCTTTATCTTTTCAACCACTCATTTGCCCGTACATAGTCAAGCACTATATACTAGCACTCTCCCGCGCTATGCTATAGGACGGGTCCTCCCCTAGCATGTAGCTCTTTATCCTCTAATGTATACGGTACCTTCCTCGACGTAGCCTTGGTATACTTCGGTACGGATACGTAATGGCATCTATCGCTATATATATAGTGAGCTGAAACCCCCCGATAGATGACCACCCCTAGCCTAGAAGCCATTGCCCTATAGCAATGCCGGGATTGTCTTCAGCCCAATATAGAGCCATTGCGGCAAGTAGGCCAATGCGCAATCCTTAGAGAATTCCGACCGTATAGAGCGGCTATAGTACCCGCTAGATAGCTATACAATTATAGGCAATACGAGAAGGGGCACTAAGTCCAATGCCACTTGTCGAGGCTAAGAAAGACCTTACTATACTCTATCTCACTATGCCTCTTATAGGTCGCATCTCTCTAGAGCAAGGCCAGAACTTGCTACTTATATATATTTTAGCCCCTACTAATCGTTTCGTCATTTCAAGTTTCCTTTGGCGTCGAGTTTGCGAATCGGGAACGTATTAGGTTTAGTCTTTACGCTAGTTAAGTAAGAGCGAGATCTAATCGACAATAGTAGTTTGGGACTAGTCTCCTTACCACTTGCCGAGTAATGTATATAGGATTAGGAGTAATGGAATGGAAGACAACGAAACTTGTAAGAGGGATCTGCGTATATATGCCGTTTCTGGCTTTGATTATAATACATTATACCTGCTACTGTAGAATGGCTGCGTGGCGCGCCTAAGGGAAATTCGCCGACTCGAAGAGGCATTTGAAGGATATTATCTCGTATCTTAGGTAGTTCAGTTTAATAGGACCTTTGGAGTATAAATACTAGTAGTCTATATCGCTGTTTCTTAAAGTTTGAACTTCAAGTATTGCCCCGAAATAGCGAGAATTAATATAGCGTCTATACCACTCAATCTACCACTCTTCGAGCTAGTTCTTCAGCTCTACCTTTTAGGTATACATTCTCCGACTTATCCCATTTGAAGATGGTCGCCTTTACGAGCTCTATAAGCAAGCTCTGCTCCTAAGACTAGCTCCGTTTGCAAGGCATTAACAACTACATCTCCCTCCCGTAAATTATCGTCTATAGTGACTAGTTATCTGGCAAGAGTTCCGTCCTAGAGGCAATCTCGGGTGTTTCTTTCCTAGTTAAGAGCAACTTATATAATCGTTTCCTAACCGAGCTAGTCTTGCGCAGGACCCTATACATCAGCGTAGGCGTCTCTATTATCCCCTATAAATCCCGCCTGGAAGCGGAGCGTAACGCTCTCCTCGCCTTCCGCGAAGATCTAGATAGTTTTAACAATCTTCCTTAGTTAATCGAGAGAACAAAGACATAGATAGGCATTATGGTATATAGTAGAGCCTTTACTAAGGACATCCTCTGTATTGAATTGACCGGCCCGGACCATCCTCATCTCACTATCGTCGACCTTCCTAGGCTCATCTACTCTGAAATAAAGAATCAAACTACTTCGGACGTTGAGCTTATCTAGGATGTCATTTAGTCCTATATAAGGGAGCCGCGCTATATTATCCTTGCTATAGTATTGGCTAGAAACAACTTCGCTAATTAGATTATCCTAAAACTAGCCCGGATGGCAGACCCAGGTAGCACCTAAACCTTAGGCGTCATTACGAAGCCCGATAGCTTAGTCCTAGGAGGCGAAAGTAAAGCTTTATATATCTCTCTCGCTAGGAACCAGGAGGTTGAGTTCCGCTATAGCTAGTATATGCTAAAAAATATAGACTCTAAGAAAGGCTCTTAGGACCTTGCAATCCGGGATACTAAGGAGGCCGAGTTCTTCGGATCTAGAGTCTAGAAGGCGCTTCCGCTTTCCTCTCTCGGAATCGGAAAGCTGCGCGGCCGTCTTAGCAAAGTCCTCCTTGGGTAGATTGCTATAGAGCTTCCTAGCTTGATGTATAAGATCGATTAGAAATTCAAGTCCTACCGTAATCAATTTGAAAGACTTAGGGATCTACGAGCAAGCTTTCAGGAGTAACGTCTGTACTTGTTCTACCTGAGTAGGTCTTTTCAGGCGCTTGTCAAGGCATTAGTGAGCGGTAGCTACAACGACTCGTTCTTTTTGGACGCTAAAACCGAATCAGGTTATCAGCGGCGCATTAGGGCAGTTGTTCAGAACCTCAACGAAGATTTTACGTCCGAGATGTCCCTCCGCGGTCACTACCGGCAGGTCATCGACCCGGAATCCAAGGCGGAAGCTATCCCTTTCGATTTTCATGACGTGATTCACATCACTGATCACGTCTCCCAAAACCCCGATCAGCTTCGTCGACATCCTCGACGAATGTGACGAGCTGGAGGTCCGGACACATGGTCTAGTTTTTCGAGGAATTGGCAGAGTTACCACCGATGAACGCATTCAGTTTCGAATCTGTTTCTCGAGTCGGCCATACTCGTACAGTCGGCAACTCATTTTCGACCGTCGGCGGGCTTTGGCCGGATCGACCTCTGGTCGAGCTGCCGCTTGCGCTCCAACTTCGCGTAGTAAAGGCCACAGGCGTTGCAGAGCGTTCTTGCGCTATCGGGGCCGCGCCTCCATTCCGGCGTGTCGACCCTGTTACACCTGTGGCACCGCCCGGGAGGAGCCGCGCGCTAGGCGAAGAGTTAGCGTCTCTAGTATCTTGAGACGAGGCTAAGCGTAGCATAGGGAGACTTACACCGCGCTGCTTCTTGACTTCGTGCATTGCCGTATACGTCGGCTTGATCCCGTTACCGTATATCGATACATCCTCATCATCGGGGCTACGGTCGCTACTCTCGCGCGTACGCTCGTTCTATATCCGATTCTGCTGGACCATGTCCCGTACATCCTGAAGCTTTTTGAGCGTGAAAATAAGGCTGTTGAGTAGTATAGATACTTCGTTTTCTATAAGTATCTTCGACGGGGTCGGTTACTAGCCCTACTGCTCTCGTACTATAGCTACATAGGCCTTGGCGAAATTGTAGCCTATACTGTAGGAACTTATAATCTAGGTTACTGAATCAGCTTACCGCCTATGCGTATCGCTTGTATAGCTTGGATCTAAAACCTACTGCTTGTATAGCATCCTGGTATCTATTTGTTTGGAAGTGCTTGTCGAAAGCAGCCTTGTAGTCGGATGTATAGTGAGGTGAATAATCGGCTTCCTCTCTATACCCATTCGGCGATTCCCGTGCCTTATACGACAAGGGAAGCCTGGGACCGGCGCTATGTCTCGGGGAAATGGGATAGGTAGATGGCGGCAATTGCCCAGGAGGAAGTCTTCCAGTTTCGGAATACAGACTGAGAAATGGGTCTAGTAGCGGCGGGGTTCGGGGACTAGCGCTGAGAGATTGCGCTTCTGCATGCCTATGCTCAGCCTCAACCTGCTCAAGCTAGATTGGGGGGGCCGCGTGATGTCCTGGAAAGGAGTTGAGTAGAGGAGGTATAGGTCGGCTTGCGAAAGCAGGTAGGACAGGGTCCGCAAAGACTAGGAGGGTATCCGGGAGCGAAAAGGTAGACGATAAAGGGAGTAGCGTCGTCGGTGATAGGTTCTTGTCCCGGCTCCCGAGATCAGCAAACGGACGAAGTAGGGGGGCGGAAGTGAACGGTAATGGCAGACTCTAAGGTGGAGGCAATGGAGCGGAGGGTCGCGGAGGAGCATAACCGAGCGGCTTCTTCTCGGAAAACACTTCTAAGATGGACGGCAATGAGGGCAGAGACTGCCGGTGAGTATGGCCAGCCTCCGAGTCGTCTAAAGGCCTCCGGTGTTCAACTGGCGAGATCATGCCGGGTATACTTGTGGCCGGTGCTAAGTATAGATACGCCGGGCTAGGGGAGTCGTGGCGCTGATGCTGGGTGCTGCGGTTGCTAATATTGTGGCTACTGCTGCTGCTGCGGTTGCTATTGTTGATAGTGGCGGCAAGGAGCACGCACTCGGGCTAATTAATGCGGTGGCAATGCCGGTCGTTCTCTGTACGATGTCTCGATACGCTCTTGAGGACTTTTATGCAAGTGTTCAGCGCTATTGAAACTTGGGATCGTACTGAGGTGGAGTTAGCAAAGGGTAAGACTAGGCAAAAGATATAACCCTCGAGCATTGCTCTAGGGAGACAACCAACCTTGCCTTATATCCCGGCTCGTCCGCTTCCATAGCGGGTCTCTATCACAAAACGGCGACGTACTCCTGCAGCTTGACGACAAATAATTTCTAAACCATACGTTCAACTTCCAAAGTGTTGTAAGACCACGCGTATAATATTTTAGTGTTGCAAGGTACAGGAATCACAAGCTGCTAGGGGTAGCAAGATATGCATCGGGCAGGCAGGAAAGCTATAGCTAATGGTAGGAGCGTAGACCGACGAGAGAACTGACGGTCAGTGGCGGCCACCCGGGTTTTGAATGTTTGCTGTTTCTGCCCAGCAGCTGATTGACCTGGCTGACCGTGCATGGGATCCGCAGCCGCTCGGGTCTACGCTTTGGGACAGTGGACACTATGTAGGTTTACAATAAGGGGCGATCGAGATCAGGTAGGACACCCAGGCTACCGTGCAGATGGATTGCTAGAACATGCCGTTCCCCCCATTGCCCTCCTTTCCTATCTTGTGGAGCCGGACCAGGTACCTCGACCGCGCCATCTCAGCAGCCAAGAGCGCCCCGTGCTGTTTTCCCGAGTATGCTGCGAGCGAGGAATCCCACTTTGTGGGAGTAGAAGAACGGCAGAACGGCAGAAAGGGAGACAAAAGGTTAAGGTTACAAGTGTCTGGCCGTGATTCCTTTTTCTACTGCCGTGTTAGTATCGGTGGACTCCGAGTTTCCGACATAGCAGCGGTTGGCCTCCGTGGCCTCTGACGCCAACGTTTGGCCGGGGGTCAGCGTGTTTCAAAACTCGGGTAAAACCCATGGAAGGGTGGGGGAATTCTAACTACGGGGACAAAGCGCGACAACTAGCGCCTCTGGAGAACGGACTTGTACAAGTGTGCACAGAGCAAACTGCCCTCCCCTCCTTCGGGAGAATGTTGGGGCGCCTTGTTCAGGCTGTACAAACCAATGGGCGGAGGGCACTGTATGTTCTACGGGCAGCTCTTCTCCCCGTGACCTATAGTGCTGATTCGATCGCCAGGTATAGCTGGGAGCCCGAGCATCTGGAAGGGGAAGCCTGGAGATACAGCCCCGATTCAAAGCCGCCTTGACGAGTTCGGGGCGTGGGTGGGGCCCGGCATTGGTGGCACGGGAAAAGCGCGATAGGGGCATAAATCTCACCGGCCAGGGGTCTGACGCTTGGGATTACCACCAGAACGGGGTATCGTCGATGTGGGATTTGTAGCCAGCGAGGCAGAGCCCGATATCCTTACCCAGCCAGAGCGAGAAGACTCGTCTTCAGGATCTCCATCTTCTTGGTGTCTTCCCCACGACCTAGGCACGCACTCAAAGTGCCACTCTACTAGAGCAGCGTTTGAGGCGTTTTCGGTCTCCCGCTACTGCCCCGATAAATGGCGATATTCAGTCCTCGGGGGGTTTTGATAAGGAAACCTCCGATCTACATGCATGACCGTGCCACGGGCACACTCGGGCGTCGAAGGATTCGCCGCCAAGGGGACGCGAGGCCTAGTGAGCAAAGCTAAAGGGTGGGCTTCTATAAAGGGTCGTTCCCAAAAAGATCGGATGTGGTTCTCGATCATGGCCATTTCGATGACGATCCGGATCAATGTCCCGCGCCCCACAGTAGGGCTCCTACGCCGCTGTTCGCAATTCCCGACAAGATCAGATATGGTCGTTCCCGATCATGTCAGCAGGTCGCTTTGGAAACCCCCAGAGCGGATCGATACGCCATGCCCCACAGTAGGGCTCCTGCGCCGCTCGGTCGCTACAGGGGCCGGAAAGACCCACTAAGCGCGCAGAACGCGAAAAAGTCGGTTTGAGAGGCTTTGACAGCCTCCGTTGCCTCTAAAAAGAACAGGCAACACCAGGGATTCACTTTTCGCCGACCTAACCACTGATTTGGCGGTCAAAAGCTTATAGTTTGGGGTGAGAGGGGTAAAAAACAGGGGGTTTCGGGATTTGAAAACGGGCGCCTCTTAGCCTCTAGTAGTGTCGTCCGTTTGAAGAAAATAGTGAGGCCGGCTATGCCGCAGAACCGTTTAGGCTTCTGCAGTGCCAATAGAGCATGCATCGGACAAAGCCCAGCGTCGGGCAAGGCCTCACAGGTCGCAGTCTCTGCTGAAGCAAGACCCCGGGACGGTAAGGGTTGCAATAGCGTTCCGAGAGACGAGTGAGAGAAGGCTCTCAGTATATAGAAGATGCTCTTTGCAAATGCCAAGTCGCCGGACCGTATAATAGCCTCCTCTACTAGTCAATATAACCCTATATACGGCCGATATGATTTATCTAATTTCCCTAGCAAATAGTGATTGCGGGACCTACGTACGGACGGTCTCGGGCAGGTAGCTGCAGACTTGAACCTAGATTATTTCTCCCCTTACTAGCTACTATACGATCTTGAAAACTAGCTCGTTGTCGAAAGTGGTATCTTTCTTTCTAGCCGAAACTGGCGAGAGTCCTTGTAGTCTTGCGTGTCCTCGAAGCTAAGCCTCCGCTTCTGTAACCGCCCCCGAGGTTCCTCCTCTTGCCGCCTAGTAGGGCCGAGCTTGTCATTGTAGCAGCTATCGTTCTTAGAGGTATCAGTCCCAAAGTAGCCGCTGTCAAAGAGACTAAGGTGCCCCCCTACTAGTAGTTCTTCTGTGGTATTGGTGGATCTCGGTGCGCTTCTCTTCCTAGGAGAGCGCAACCTCGCATTCTTCTATATATTCCTATATATCTCGGGACTAGCCTCTTTGGTCTCCTATTTACTAGTTTCGCAGCTCTAGAGGAGCAGGCGCCTCGGTATAGGCGTCGAGGGGAGGAATAAATCGAAGATATAAGGGCTTAAGACGGTCTAGGCAAAACGCGCGAAGAGACATTCTACCGCCACCGTCTCGGGAATGGGGTAAACGGCGTAGTTATACCGGAGGTTTGGGAGCTATCCGCTAAGCGTTGAGTTGAATACGTATAGAACGAGCTATAGCGGCTTTCCCTCTGCCGTGGTACCTTTACGACCTATCTCTACCTCCCTACCGTCTCCCCTACTCTTTTCCCCTACCTTAGGAATAAAATAAAAATGCCTTTCGTCAAAGACGCGATGGAGATCTGCCCGTAGCGTCAGGAGGCTCGCTAGTCCGTCGATAGGGTCGCTTGAGAACAGCTACGTAGGCGAGTACTATTGTATCTAGTTCGAAAGCTACCAATCGTCCTCGCCGGCTAGGAGCAGGTGCGCCATCTCTAGGTCGTCGCTATAGTTGGAGAGTACGTAGCGCCAAGCCGCCTCTCCTCTAATGCGTATTGCCGCCGCCTCTGCTCCCCATACTTGCTACAAGGGTGGTAAATTGCTATGCGGGAAGCGTTAGTGAGAGAAACGCGGTACAATGGGGTATGGAGGTTCAAGCGGACCGGGAAGTTGGAAGAAGTACTGCGGCTCGCGCAGGATGCCGTCATCCGGGCGCTCTACACTTATAGCGCCGCTGCCGTCCGACGAGAAGAACCCATTGCTCCACCGGTTGCCGGCAACGAGGCCGCAAGTCGCCAGCGCCGTGTCGAAGTCAATCCTTCCAGGGTAACCGGGGTGGAGGAAGTTCCACAGTATCTACAATAACCCGCCCATGAAGACGCTCATACTCGCCAAGCGCCTTCGTCTCCGCCATGTTCTCATAAGGCTCCTATGTCTCCTCTTCACCCTTCCACTTCACAAGCAGTTTCCAGCCGCCATCATCCCGCCTGTTCTTGCCGCAAATCTCCTCCACCTCCCACTCCTCGGCGGTTTTGAGCTTGGTTTGATACCTCACCTGAATAGCCCCGGCACTGCGCCCCGGGAGGCCGCGCTCACAATCCCGGTCACGACGGTGATAAGTGAACTCGGAGGTTCAGGGTCTGGGCCTTCCAAGCATCCTGCGGATCTGACTTTTGTGGCATGGCCAGCAGAACAAGGATTGTCGTCTAGCCGACCCGTTGTCAAATAACCAACAGTACTAAGAATGCTGTGCGCATCGGAAGAGTGAAGGCACTCCCCTTTCTCACGCCGTGGTCCTCTGACCTAAGCAGGTTGTTGAAAAACGTGGCGGTTCGTTTCGATGCTCGCTGTGGCGGTGGTAGCAGCAACAGCAGCAGCAGAAGCAGGGGTGGGCTGGCTAAATAATTTGGACTGGATCTGGTGAAGTCGAACAAGGACACAGCTTCCTTCTCCCTAACAACTCCTCCAACCCTGCTTTCACGATCAATACCCCGCGCTCGCCCTTTTAGCCATCATAATGGCCTACCCGCCTGTTCTCCGAACTCCCACGTCTCACCGTTCCTGAGCATCGAGTAGAGCTTCTGCACCGTGGTGATCAGGACGAACTGTGTGTTTCCCAGCACCTCGGCGTATCCTCGCGCGGCCAGAACTGGATCTCGAAGCACGTGCCCTACTCGATGGATAAGACCTAACCGGACCCCCAGGGCCGCAACTGCGGCCAAGTTCGGGCCAGTGGTCGTTGTGCGAGGCCGCTTCTACGGCCGCCCGTAGGCGAGCTACGAGTTGGCTATCCTGGCTGACTTGCAAGGCCGAGGGATATTGTTGGGCCGCAGCAATCTGGGTAGCCTGCGGTGGGTGTAATTCCTTGTGTTCCTGGTGGTGTGCCTCGTTGTGTACCACTGGGTGTACCGCTGGGTGCACCGCTGGGTGTGCCTCGATGTGTTCCTCTTGGTGTACCTCGTGAGAGACGAGGTTCTCGACGTAAATAAAACTGTTGCAGGCGGTGACAAATGGCGGAGGAGTTTTGCGATCCCCAAACCCGTACACGACGAGCCCGGCCTCGCGGATCCGCACAGCAAGTTGGGTGAAGTCGCTGTCGCTGGATACCAGGCAGAAGCCGTCAAAACGATGAGCGTACAACAGATCCATGGCGTCGATAATCCAGGAGCTCGTTGCCCCAGCGCTCCTTAACCATAGTGTCCAACACATCGTTGAGGAGGTCGAATACCACATCCCAGCCTGGGCGCCGCCGATCAGAGGCACGCCTTCCGAGGCCTCGGCAAATCGGGTGTGATGACTGAACAAATGAGCAGAGAGAAAGAGCTCTAGGGATTGTCGGTATAGGTGGATTACTCAGCAACCAATTATCCCGAGATCTCGATTCCGAATTACGTAGTATTTCCGTAACACTTCACAAGGTGCGTCCGCTTCTTAAGCGCCCTCTTCTGAGCGCTGCAGCAACGGTTCTCATTCCGAGAAGCCCCTTAACTACCCACCTAAAAAATGCCGTCCATTACGTCGTCGCTTTACCCCCAGGCGCGTGAGAATAGGCTGCCGGCCAGCCATCCGGGGGTTGTCAAGGCGCGAACGGCGTTCCTCAAAGCCGCTGGCATAAACTTTATTCTCCTCCAGCTTCTATTCCTCGCTGTCTTCTGTTATGCATTTGGCTCCTTGTTCCAGCAAACGAGCCACACGCACAATCTTCATATCGTCCTTGTCGACTACGGCGGCGGCGGCGCAATCGGGCACGCTGTCCGTGCTGCGTATGCCTCTCTCCAAGGGCCAAATTTCCCGTCCTTGGTTGAACACCCGCCATCAGACTTTCCGTCGACATCCGAGCTGTGGGATGCCGTCTGCCAGACGCAGTATTCTGCTGCTCTCTACGTAACCCAGGGCGCATCAGCCAGACTGGAGGCGGCGCTAGCAGTCCAAGAAGGTGCGATAGCATCGTCCCTATACAACGCCACGGACGTGATGGCGTATATCTGGAACGAAGCGGTGTATCCACAAGTCATGGACGCGTCCATCTCGAACAACATCCAGCTCCTGTCAAACGCTGCTCGAGTAGCGTACAGTACCGGCAACGGGACCGGCCATGTCCGCTCCGTATCCGGGCCTCTAGCGGTCTCCGTCTTTGCTCAACCATGGAAACTCCAATCTATCAATATCCAGCCCACTTCCCAAGGCTCGCGGGCCATTTACAATACAATCGTGATTATCCTAGTGCTTATCCAAGAATTCTTCTACCTAGGCACTATTAATGGCCTATCGGCACGATTCAAGCTCTACTCACGCGTGGACCCTTACCGCATCGCGGTGGTGCGCAATATCAACTCGCTCGCCTACACCTTCATCGGCTCCCTTTGCGTGACAGGCGCAATCTGGGCCTTCCGGTCGGGCTGGGCCGTCAACGCAAACCAATTCGCGCTCAGCTGGGCCGCGCTGTGGCTCTTCGCCCACGCCAACTTCGTCGTCCTCGACGTCTTTACTATCTGGCTATCAGCCGCCTACGTACCTATAGCCCTTGTATTGTGGATTAGTCTCAACATCACCTCTATCCTATTGCCGTTTCCGCTAAGCCCGGCCTTCTACCGCGTAGGCTATGCCTTCCCCGCTCACGCCATCTACCAGGTCCTGACCGACATCTGGTCGGGGGGATGCAACCCGCAGCTGGAGTATGCGCTGCCGGTGTTGTTTTCCTGGGAGCTGGCAGGGCTCGTGTTTAGTGGGTTGGGCGTCTTTCGACGGTGCCATTACGCAACGATTGCAGAGGAGCGGCAGGTGAGGGAGTTTGAGGAGCGGCTCGACGCGGCGGTGGCGCTGGAGATGGCCAAAATGCAGGAAGCGATGAACGCAGCGCGTCTCAAACGGGGGGACGAGGCAAAGACGGATAAGGAAGGGAAATTGCGGCCTGAGAGTGGTAGTGGTCATGGAGTTGTCGCTGGACGCGGCCGGGAGGATGAGGATGACAGGGAGGCATTCCGGGAACAGCTTGCCGACGTCATGGAGCGGGTGAACACGAGACAGAGACGAGAACAGGAGGAAGAGGGCGTGCCTTGCAGCTTTGGGCCGTCGTTTGATCTGCCGTTTAGTCCTAGAAGGGACGACGAAACTGATTAAGATAGAAGTCGTGCTATAGGCCTTCTGCTGGTAGGTCGGAGGGGTTGAAGAGGGGCTGGACCGATGCGTTGATTAGCGCAACAGATGACTGGTCATCGCTGTAAGGCAAATCGCCCCCTCTCTTGTTGGTGCTCAAGATCAGAAATCGTGCGCAGGGAACAGCAGAGCGAGAGGGAGTGGCGCAGGAAGCGAAGAATTGCAGTTGCTTGTGGCAAGCTTGTCAGAGAGACTGCTTGGTGTGCACTCGATTCTCAGGCCGCTGATTTGATGGGGATGTTTACAAAGCTTCTAGGTATCCCCGGGCAAGAGAACAAAAACTTCCCAAGGTTTAAGGCAACTTCACGCTCCGCCCTGACTCCCCTGCTTCTCTCAACCCCAAGGTCGAATTCATTTACATGTGCCTGCTCCGAAATACCTCTCCACCGAATCCTGCTCGCTGCTCGCTCCATCAGCTTGGTCGGTCGCGGGGCGAGGATCCAACCCCGCCGCCATCTGCCGTTCCCAGCTCAGGGGTGACCGTCCTCGAGCCCTCATATCACTCACTGACTGACGTTGGGTTCCAACTCGGGAGATCCACGCTCTCGTTCTCTCGCTCTTCGGCACCCATTGAGACTCCGGGAACGCTGAAGACGGTGAGAAAATCTTTTTCCAATGCCCCGCGCGCGATGCCGTTGCCCACATGTACGTAGTGATCAAGTGTTGTGGCTCAATGATCCCGACAGCAGTCCGAGCGCATGGCCTGATGGGTATCTATCAGCGATGAGTTAGGGGTCGACATCTGAGCTAGAAGGTTTGTCGTGTGAGGTCCGCCAATGCTCCATTAGACGGTCCAACAAGCGGGAGAAGTACCTCCTCGGCATCGCACTCCGAGTTAAGCGTGCGACTTTGACGGCGCCTTACCAGTATGAGACGAGGGCCGAAGGATTGAAACCGACCCTTTTTGATGCTGCGAATCTGAATATCGCGCCTGACGGTGAGGGGGAAATACCGGGCGGGCGCCAAAGCTGCATCACAAGGCAAGCCTCGTCCTGAGGGCTGGCGATGCACTGAGATCCTGGTCCAGAGACGACGCGATCCCCACCAGGCGACTCCGTCCCGCAAGTCGAGCGATTTGTGCAAGTCCCTTTTCCTCCGACTCGGGATCCGGCCGGCTAGACCTTCTTCGTTGAGCTCGGCGGGCCGATGCCTGTGCCAGTTCCAGACTGCGGCCATTGAATCGTCGTCAACCGGACAGCCAAGTTTCAGGGCCAAAAAAGACACGCGAAATAAGCCAACGCATTTGCTGTTTGATTGACACTACCCAGTTAACATGGTCCGGCTGGTTTTGGAACAAACGGCTCCATCATTTTCGTTGCCACGCTCAATCCCGGCCTTCTAGTCCTGCCGCAGATGGAGACGAGAGCAGATCTGCATACATTCTTCAAGGCGAACAGGGACCGACCAGGCGGTTCACCCAAGTGGGTGCGCTCGCGATCCTCGAAGTCGCCTTTCGGCAAGTCATCCCCTGATCATCAGGACGTCAATCCGCCTGTACACACAGAGTGGTGATCGAGGAAGGACTCCTGTCATGGACTCTTGTCGGGTACGAACCAGGACCTGGCTCCACTGTCTTTGTGTTTAACGGTCGAGCGCACCGCGAGTGGGCGCGCTCCCAAACATAACGACCAGGCCGACACGTTGATACCACGCGCACGCGTACACGGCGCAGAGAAGTCCACTCCGAGCTCCTCCATTCCCAGATTTGCTGCATTAGCACGGACTGGCACAAGACTCGCTGCAGGGCTTGCTAACTAATCCGCTTCGTCCACTCCTGTCAACCCCCCATGTCCTTGTCGTCCTGTCTTTATAGCTCTGGGCCGCACATGCCCCCAGCCCCGGCCCGGTATTATTAATCGCAGGGAGCCCGGGGACTGCTGCTTATTATGCACCTACCTCTGCTCATAATCAAAACGGAGGACCCTGAATAGCCCTGGGTCCCCGTCTGTTCTTCCACTTAGGACTCACCCTCGCCGTGGCCCTGGGTCTTATATACATATATGCATTTTGGCCCCTCTAAGATGACCTTAGCTCCTCACCCCTCACACACTGGAGTTAGCACAACATCCCTGCCCCTCCGTCTGGGACACCGCAGCGGTGAAGAATAACAACCCTTAATCCTTTCCCCTCGACATTCCCAATCGCTTCTCTCTTAGCCATGGATAGTATACCTCCACCACCCGACGAGGAGCTTGTCGGGCAGGGGCCGAAGAGGTTTCACACCACGTCTAAAGCTATCAAGACAGTACACTAGACCCTGAAGCGGAGGAACGCCCACGCATGCATCATGAGGAGAGCTTGATATTTAATTTATTTGGGGCTGAAGAATGTTAAAGATACCCCAGATCCATCTCCTAACCACTCATAACAAGCCAGAGCAACTGCTCTCTAGCACTTCACCGGCAGCGCCTTATCCGAGGTGGCCTTCTTGGCCAGCGCAATCTCGGCGTTCCGGCGGCGCACGAGGCCGGGGAGTACCGCGCTATTGCCGTGTACCCACTTGGGCAGCTCCTCGGATAGCACCGTATTAACGTTCTCGCCGTTGTTAAGCCTCTTGACCAGCGTCGAATCCTAGGCCGCGCTACACCCTATATTGAAGGACCAGCTGACAAGCGCGCCGTACTAGTTGAGGTTAATGGACTGCCTTGGACTTAAGTATAGAAGTGATATACTTCTCAAATTTCTATTGATAAGGGAGGGCAAGTGGTTAGTATAGGTATTTGTTCAGGTTAGGGAAGAAAAGGCTTGGGAAAAGGGGGAGAGGATCCATAACTTTATATCATCAGCCAAAAGGGCCTTGCTGTTAGCTTTGCTAAGCGGGATCGGGTACTTAACGCCTAAGCACTTAGAGTCGCTACAAAGATAGCCGTAGCCAATGGTAGGATAGCTAGTGGCATCCATATCTACAATGGTAAAGGTTAGTAGGCAGTATAGGAGAAGGGAGGGAAGTATCTAGAACGTATAACGTATAGATGTAGTCGACGAAGCCCTTAAACTCGGCGATTAGATCGACAGTCGCCTAGTTAGACTTAGGCGCAATATAAGTGCTAGTACTACCGTACTTCCTAGTTATGTAGCCGTTGGCGCCTGTCTTGACGTAGTAGTTGCAGACGTAGTAGCCATCCGAGGTCTTGTCCTAGATGGAGTTACCGTTGACCGTAGTGCCACTTGTCTAGTATATAATAGTCACTCCGTAACCCTTGTCGTATGTTTTCTTAACGGTATAGCTAGTACCCGGCCTGGAATGGCAGTTGACCGAGTCGCTGGTAATAGGGTAGGTAGCGGCGAGAGCGGGGGCTATGGCAGAGGCGAGAACGGTAAGAGCGGTAAGTTTCATTATAATCGTTTGAAAGATTATAACTATAAAGTGGAAGGTAACTATTATAAAGTAGAAAGTAACTAGGTAACTAGATAATGATCGACGAGAAGTAAACTACCGAAGGAAAAGATGGTTAAAAATGTATAATGATAAAGGTAGAAAAGAGTTGTCGAGAAAATAACCCTATATATATACCCCTCACAAGACAGGTTGAGCAGTGATAGGTTTAAAACAACCGGGTTGATGGCATACCGTCTTACCTTGAAGTTTACGATGTTGATCTTCTAGTAGAGTCATAGTTCTAGCTTAAGGCGCGACGCTAGTCCTAGTCTTTCAGTAGCATAGGTTATCCACTTGTAGCGTCGGTGACGGGGGAAGGTAGGAAGACTGATCATCGATTTAAGCTTCTAACCTGACTTGGCAAGGATCTAATAGTGATTGATTCGGCATAGAACTACCTACACCAGATATAGGGACAGCTGAGTCCCCGGGGAGTAACCCCTGACAATCTCCAACTCCCGCAAACCGGGTTTGCTATCCGGAAATTGCAGGACGGCTCGTTACACTACAGCAAACTGTACCTGCTGTAAACTTCTTGAATATACCAGTTATTGGTTAATGCAAGTACTGCAGGCTGTCACTGAGCTAAGTAAATACCACAACCCCCCCTCCCCCCCTCCCTCTTCCCCTAAAAGCGGGAGCTCTATCTCTAGCATTCTAAGGCGCGATTTACTTATTCCTCGCTACGATTTTGCATACTATAAGGGAATAGGATAAATGGGAAAGTTCAAATGATATTCGGGACGGATAAATTGCCTCAAGACTATATAGACCGAATAAACATGTCTGCTAAGCGAGGACCGGCCGGATGTAGCGTAGTGCCAAGTCTATACGACTATACTACAAAAATAACTGCATTTCTTAGGGGTTGTAGAGAGACCGGAGTTTTTAGCGTAGGGCGCAAAGCTAAGAAAAGAGCACCTAGCTAGGACCGTTGGAGAGATTTCCATATTATACGTAGGTAAGAGCCGCCGACTAGGTAAGGGATAGGGCTTGTAGGAGCTTGTTGTAGGTTCGTCGGAAGTAATTCCTCTACTGCTCGTCCCAACAGCTATCGAGCTAACAGCGTCGATCGACAAATCTGCCCAGTTGCCTTACCTATCTTGCCTAGGTATATACCTCAAACTTCCTAGCTAGCGTCACACTGCCATTGTACGGCGCGATGAAGTTGAAGCTACAGCCAATAGCACGTCGTTTAAGTTATCCTCTTATACTAAAGCTGAGCCATCTATAGCTACTCGAATACTGCAAGTCCAGTCCTTATAGCGCGGTAGTTGTTTGTTTGAACAAAACCCTTACCGGCTTACCCGAAACACCCGAGGCCCAAGTCCAAGCAATAGATATTAAGACTAGGGACTATTAAGGTCCCTATTACTAATGTTACTACTGTCAAGCTGAGTCTCGAAGGCGGGGGGCTTGTTTGTAATTGCAAGTACTAAGAACAGAATGTAACGGGCTGAGCCCTGCAGAGGCCTCGGCGACCCTCGGCTAACCCCAACCCCTGACGGGGACCCCTGGGCATCCCCTGGCCAACGACTCCATCACACTTACCTCTTTTTATTCTTAGCCTCCCCTTGGGCAGACAGAAGCCAACGCGACGCGTTGGCCATGTCCCGTTCTTTTCTTTCTTTCTTCAAGCTTAGTTATACTCGTAGAGTCGTCATCAGATAGTCGCAATATACTCCTGAGACCGTTACACGATTTTCTTGCTTTTCTTTATTGGTAGATCCTCCTACAAGATATACTTGTCCTAAAACGGGGTATCATACCTACTCTTAAGCTTTTCGAATTACTTATTGATGCTAGGATCCTTCTTTAGCCTGACTCGTCCGTCTATAATCTAGTAGAGGTCGAGTGCCCTAATAATCCTTCGAGAAATCTAGTAGTGCTACTATACCTTCCTCTTAAAGTAGTAGAGGTATACTTAGTCGCTATATCCCTCTACTCCTTTTGTATCTCGGTAGTATTCGGGCTATACTCTCTTAGGTATAATATAGAGGTAGCCTTTATCTATCCTATTAAATATCCATAAAAGGTCGGCATAACTATATCTATAATCGAATATCTAAATGATAGGCTTCTATAGTCTATCTTCTCCTATTTCTCTAATAGGCTAGTAATTATAGTCGAATTTCTCCTTATAGTAGAACTAGCAGGAGTATGTGATATATTGAAACCATAGGACGCGGACGTAGTTACTCTTTCCTAAGTTAATATATATAGTTTCCCTTTCCATAGTATACTAGAATCTATATCCATAACCTTCGCGTTATATATTATTAGTAGCCTTTCCAAAGCTATAATATCCTCGTTAGTCCTAATAGTCCTTCTAGCTCTTAGGTACCTGCCCCTAAGCCTCCTACCGGTCCTGTTCCTAGTAGTATAAGAACTTGGGGATATAGATCTCCCTCTTTGGTAGGTCTTTATAATCTACATTGTCTAGTCTAGTCTACTAAACCTAGTCGGCTTTCTAAACTTCTTTTAGCTAGAAGACTTCTTCTTTTAACTTGTCGGCCTATCGTTCGACTAAGTTGAATTAGCATACAATAGTGCGATGGGCCATCGTAATCTTCTCGGCTTCCTCCTTAATCCGTTTCCATTCCTACCTTCGCTTAGCTACTAGCTACTAGAGGTACTATAGTTCGTCCTATACCTATCCTAGTAGGGCTATAAGTGCTTTAGTATCGTATAGATTAGGTAGACTATCGTTACTCTTGCCAAGGTAAACGATAACCTTTTCGATAGTCTTTCGGCTTAGCATGTCTTCTTCTTTAGTCGAGGGATCGCTCTAGTTACTATATTAATCCTCCAACGCTTCCTATATAAGGGTAGTAGTTATATATCTTATAATAGTAGTAGTAACTCTATCGATCTAGTCCTCTACTCACTATCGATTTTCTTAAGACTAGTTGATATTCTATATTAGGATACTTATTACCAATACACGCTAAGCTCTAGGGTTGGCGTTATCCCAGATAAACTACTTAATAAACTACGTACTATATATACTATCGTCGGTAGTATATAGGTTATCTCTATCGCTATAATCTTTATCTATAATATCGCCTTCCTCCTCGCGATACTATACTATATAATCGATAGTATCTTCGAGGTTATCTTGGTTATACTAGTCAACGACTGCTACTTCTTTAATAGGAAACTTTAGATTAATGGTCGCCGTCTTACGACCTAGGACTAGCTTCTAATTGCCCTTTTTCTTCGCACTACAATAGTCTCGCTTGAAATATCCCTTCTTATTATACCTATAGCAAGTGATATCGGCCTTATCCTTTAGCCTAGCGGGTCTAGTACACTAGTTAGTATCTACGTCTATAGCGCCGGAATAGGTTCTATAGGATATACTCTAGTAGGCCTATCGCTTCTTATCGTTAGATTTGACGAATAGGGCCGCCGAGTAACGTCCTTTACACTATTATCGGCACATGTAAATCCGATCGTCGATACGGATAGCTATAGCGATATAATCGTCGAGCTTATCAGGTCGGTCCTTCTAATATAGCTTGTCCTTGACCTCTTCCTTAAAGCCGTCGTAAAATAACTATATAAAACCTTCATCGTTAATCTCCGCTCTAAGGGTATCCTAGCGGAATAGCGTAGTATAGGCTACCATAGACTTTATCTACCTTAGGCGCGAAAGGCACTCCTTGTCACGAGTGATGCAGACAGGTGACTGGATGACGATTGTATTCAGGGCTAACTACAGTCTAGGCTCTATTCCGTCGGGTACAGGCAGGCTCTATTGTCAAGACGTAGCTCGAGGAGCTACGAACAGGTCTCGCGACAGCGAGCTGCAGGATCTTCAACCCACAGGGGGCCCGTGCTTCTCCGCGTGTCGGGTTCCACCCGTAGGTCCCGGTAGACACGGCAGGACCGCCGTGACACTCCTATATATAGAGCTTCTCATCTATATCTCCAAATACCTTCTCTAATTCTTCCTCGAACTTATCGTAGTCCTTGAAGATTACCTTAGTAAAAGCCTCCTAGTCCTTATCTTCAATCTTAAGGTACTCTTTCTAGATCGGTTCGAACTAACGAAGGGCTTTGCTATCGAGACGCGAAGCGGCGAAAAGTATCTTCACTTCATCGTCTACGACCTCGTCCTTGTAATACTTAAAGTAGGCTCTTATAGCCGTAAGGAAACTAGTAAGACCTTCCTTATCGCCGCTAAACTTAGTAGGAAGGTCGATCCGGACCTTCTTCTTGCTGGTTTTGTTCTAGGCGACTCCTTTAGCCTTAGCGTAAGCTTCGTTGATAGCCTACTATATAGCGCTATTCTCGCCCTCGAGCCGAGCAATCTTAGCATTAAGCTCCTCGAATATAGCATACATTTAGGCTATAGTAAGAGCAGCTACCTAAGCCTATAGAGCTAGCGTTCCAGGTACGGTATTAGGAGCTATATCGGATCACCTCCGTTCTAAACTATAATAGAATAAAGGGAGTAAGCAATGTATAACGAATCGTTCGCCCTAACCTACTTCTAAAAGGGTCCCAGAGGTAATGCTTAGTCAAATATAGAGATTCGGTAGAGCCAAAGGGTCTACAATAAGATATACTAATCTAGTCTTAATGGATATAGTAAATCCAAACTATAAATGCTTACTAAGGAAGCTCCCAAGCTCCCTTAACGAGTGACTAACTAGTTAGTATATATATATAATAGTTCCTTTGGATCACTATCTCTTTTATATGATCCCTTGTATTGGCTTACTAGGATTACAAAGTGATCCCCGTAAGCCTTGGTATTGGATTACAGTGCCAAGTCTATGCCAAGCGTGATCCTTCTCTAATTGGTTATTCAATGATTAGACGTTAGGGTACCCTGCGCCCCGACTGCGGCCCCTCCCGGCCGTATGTATGGTCGGTCCGTGACAGGAGGCCTATAGCATGCGCACCATGCCGAAGGGCGATTTCAACTATATCTATGTCAAGGTTTAAGGACTAGGCTGGAGCGGCTCTATTGCAGTGATGCGGAGGGTTGGGTTTTATACATTCATTTCTAGGTAGTGGTCTATTTTAGGCTTGGGATCTAATAAGAGACTTTTGGAGAGGGGTTGGCTTGGGCGGGTTTAGATTTATTTTTCTTTTGAATAGGTTTAGGTAGGTATTAGTATATTTATCTGTATATATTCAATAGAAATCGCTACTAATTTTTACACAATCCTATCCGATCTAGCAAGGAGAAGGGCGAAAGCCTACTTTAAAGTACTAGTAGACTCTTCCTACTACTTTTAAAAGCCTCTTCGGATGCTAGAAGCAAAAGGCTTATACCTAAGTATAAAAATTTAAGGTTTAAAGCGCTAACGGCTAGCTTAGGGGATTGTTGCCTACTTGTCGATCATCACAACTACGGAAAACCCTGAGTAGCAAAAACAAGACGGTCTGCGATATAAATGAGCTACTATATCCTACGACGTTCCTCTAGCTCTACCTAATCTTGCAGTGGCAAAAACTATATAAATAGACTGGGACCCTGCTCACCTCGGTCCAGTTGCTATAGATTAAAGGTCTGTCCAAACTAAATGCTTTGGTCTAGGCTGACAGAAGTACGAAAGAACATTCTATTCTAAGCTTTGAAATAGGCGATTAGCGAAAGGCCCTAGGAGCTACAGGCTTGGTGACTACCTACAATGTAGATTATACGCCGTGGATTTCCAGTCTGATGATTTCAGTGACTCGTCACCATCTTCTAATACCACGACATTCGTCGGCCCAAGGTCGGCAAGGTTAGAGTGAAACTGAGGGTCAATGACTGGAGCGGGTTCAGTCAAGATATTGGTCATATAGGCATGCATGGCCTCTTTCGACAACGGGCCAGGTGTCCTTAGCTTTCACGTCGGATGGGATTGGGGTGTGCTCTCCATCAGCCTTAACTCATGAACCCAAACTGAGACGAAGTGTTAGAGACCGGGGTGATGCAGAACTGCGCGATGTCAGCGGCAATCTCTGTGCGCTGGGGTGAGAAATGCAGCGGCCACGCCCGTTCCGATGTTTGTCCGCCCACTCGCTTTGTTATGAGGAGGGTTCTGCTGAGGTCGTGATCGATCCAGGCATGGACAAGCTCCGGGATAGGCACGCCTCTAATATCACGCAACTCGAAGCAGATACAGTAAGCAAAAGTTCCCTTCTGCCATATAGGCACCGCCCAACGGCTGCTGACAGGTTGCTCCGTCCAGTAGAACTGGGCAAACCATCAGCCGACTTCTTCCCAGCTGCCAGTGAGCATGCTGGGTTACATGATTCATGGCTTGTGTCATACGCCAAATTAAGGCATCTGCTCGTTCCAGGAACTGCTCCTTTTACAGTTACTCTAAGTTAACCATCCTGAGACCTCAGTTTCCCACCATGCTCGTCGTAAGAGTATCAAGTTTGGTGCGGTAAATATTTGCAGAGGGTGATCAAGACTGGCCCGGTAGTGTCGCCCTGTTCCAACAGGTTCCTCCCTCGCGCGGTCTTCCGCACCGACTACTTCTCCGCCCGATTGCATTATTTTCACCAAGCCAACTATCCGGGCCTCGACAGTCGCAAAATGAGTGCATGTTCTTATTTTCGTGCTGCTAAGAGTGCATTTGGGAATTTGCTACCATGTTCCCGACGCTCTCTGTCAAGTCTCGACCGCCTGCGTGGCACTGTAATGACCAGACTGAGCGTCCTTGCGGGTAAACTCCTTGCAGCTAGGTAGCTCTCCCGGGAGCCCATCTCTGTGGCACCGGCCAACGATGTTTAAAACCGACAGCCCTGGCGATTGGTTGCATATTCAGGGGCCCGCTTTCAAGGTGTGCCCTCTTATCTTGTGGCGTACCTCTCCGCCAGTCATTGGCTCTCGCGTTGACCCCAACAATTCCCACTCCCAATCAATCACAGACTGACGCGCCGTCTCTGCAAGGCGCACGCTTGCAGGAACGGCTCTCTGCATCAGCGAGGGGTAAATTGGATCTGTTGAATCCTGCTCTACTCGCCAAACATTTACCAATTGTTAGAGAGCCTAGATTTGACGCGGCGGACAAGAGATAAACCGGGACGGCTGGGATGTGTTCAAGTTATATAAACTAACTGACCCCTGGGCTTGCTGAGATTAGAGCGGTAAGCTGCGCCTATTCCTGGACATCGCATCCCTTTAGGGTGCTGCACCAGCGGGGCAAACTCCTCAGGCTGGGCTGGGGAGGTCACAAGTGTTCGTCAATTAACTGGCTGGCGATTGCGCACTGCATGCTTGGCCCTCTGGGGCAGGTGGGTCTGCACGTGTCAAAAAGTCGTACGATGTGAGGCTGAATTACCTAGCGGGTGCAGTGCCGCGCGAATCGTGTCTCAAGTTTGAAGCACGGCATCCCTGTTGCAGCCATGCTGCCGGTGTCGTATTCTGGAGCCGATTTTGACTAACGTAGCGGTGAGAATCTTATCCGGAATCCGCACTACAGTTCTCGAGGTCCCTTCCTGTCTCTATTCCTCGTCGCCTCTGTCCTGTCGGGCTGCCTTAGTGAGTAAAGCGGACGCCATTCCGCCTTCCGTCTAGCAGGCTCACCATTATCTCCGCTAAATTATGCCCCATCGAGTCTAGAAACGCTCTGGGGCTGGTGGTCGCTGTGCTTCTGTTGTCAGAGAGCGAGCGCAGTACCCAATAAGATCCATTTTACCACCTTGGTCGGTGGTGTTAATGAACATACCAAACACTTTTGTTTCATCGACATGGGCCTTGGCAGCGGCGTTCAGGGACAGGAAGTGGAGGATGCTAAGAATGCACCTATCGATGGCAGCGCTGGTAGGCAAACGCATTCGACTCTGGGACTGTTCCACTACCGTCTGCAGCTTCTCCGACCAGGCGGCTTATCATGGCCTGTATACTTGGCGTAGGTCCACGGAACTGGGCAAAGCTGCTCGAGTTGGGAACTGCCCTACTACCGCCTACGGCTTCTCCGGCCATGTTGCGGATGATGGCCTGTCGTCCCATGATGGATCGAGCCGCCTCGCGTCTTGGAATACCCGTAGCGTTTTGTCGGGGCGGCTTTGTAGTCAGAGAAGTCGCCTTGTTGTGCCTCGCTTTCGAGGTCGATCCAAAGTAGCGGGATCTTGGTCGGATCTTGTCCCCTGGAGCACGAGGAGTAATTGAGGCCCCGCCCCCTTGATCATCCTCCGGGCCCAAGTCATCCATGTGCGAATCTTGTTCGAGTGTGGGCGTATCTTGCTCGAAAGTGGGCGTTTCTCCCTCAAGCGTAGGCGTATCGTTCTTGAGGATGGGAATTTGCTTTCCAAAAAACGCCGTCATTATATCGAGTAAGACAAATTCGGGGTTGGGCTGACGACGCCTTGTTGTAGCTAGCCGAGGAAGGAAGCCGTTCGTTTGTAAATACCAAAATGTCTATGTAAAAGGTCTACCGCCTCTCTAGTCTGGTATTTCCTGCTACGAGGAAGGGGGCTTAGGGCCAGGGTACATCGTCTAGGATAGGGCGGCTTGGATTTTAGACGTTCGAAACCCCAATTCACAGGCTAGGTACTGGATATATACAACGCATTGCGTATTGACTTTAGCCTTGAAATTGTCTTCTAGCCAATCTTCGCATAGCGGGAGCGCATCTTGAAGCTATAGGAAGAGCTATAATCAAGCTAAATAAAGCTGCGTAAAGGCGAGAGACGGCGATGCTAGGCCCTCAATCTCCCTCAACTCTTTATCGTCGATCTCTACCTATACAACCTCTAGGGTTGTCCAACTACTAGAAAGGATTTCGAAGATAGTAGGGCTCCTCTTCTTACTACTTTTGCATAATAGAAGCGCGTCGACGACGTATCGGATCAGGATCTTAGTAGCAAAACCGATGTAATGTATATTCTCCTAAAGTGTTTCGAAACTAGGGATAACTATATCGAGGGAAAGGATGTTTCGCCGTAGTATATCTCTATCGCTAGGATCGATCACGCTAGGAAATAGCATACCATTGTCCAATAGGCGCTTGATTGTATCTATATCTCCCGGACAGACCGTAGGCATCCGGAACTAAAGAATACAAATGCTATCGATATCGAGAGACTGGACAAGACTTTTCTTTCCCTTATATATCCTTTCCTTCTAAACCGTAGAAATGTAGTCGAGATAGTAAATAATTTGTTCGTCGATGTATAGCGCAAGCCATTTATAGATATTGCCGAGGAGCAATTGCTCTACTATCGCTGGAATTTCAAGTAAACTATTCAAGGCTTTAACTATAGGTAGATTCTTTAGCCTTAGAAGCATCTTTATATTGCACTCTTTAGGCCCTGTAAGAGAGCCTATATAGAGTGCGTATGTGACTTCATCGCGGCGGTAGCTCTCTACAATCTTCTGGTATAGCTCTCCGTCCGATTGTTGTGGCTTATAGGAGAATGAAGAGATAAGTCCGAGCAATGGATCAAGCACTAGATTGTCAGTCTTCCGCCAAATTCGTAAGAAAGACCTGGGTAGCTTACAATCCGCGGAGAATAGATGGACGATCAGCGAAGTCTCTTTGTTTCCCCTGGCTACCGCAACAAGATACTCGCCGTAGAGATAGGGCATTCGGATTCTAGTGAGAAGAGGCAAGTCTTTCTAGGCTCTCCCCCGAGTTCCACGGAGCTGATCGGCGGAGAGCCCCAAATGCGCTAGGATCTGTCGGAACTTCACCTCTTCCACAGTACAGGGTATACGAACCTCAGTAGCACCTACTTTGGACAAATTCTTGAAGACTCTACCAAGTCTCTCACGTACTTCGAAGCTGATCTGCCTCCGCTCCGGGAACTCCAAAGAGTCGAGAGGAACTCGTATAGCGCCTAGGGACATTTTGATTGTTCCGGGTATGCCAGACGTCGAGACACATTCGGTCATCCGAAAGAGCAGTTTCAGAAAACTTTGGAAGTTATCTACTATATGCCTGTCCTAGTGGTTGACTGAACCTTGGTAGGCTGCTGGCACGAGAACACGAAAAGAGGACGGGAACGGGAAAAGGGACTAACCCTAACCCTAGATTACGAAAAAAAAACACAGAGCGAGAAGGGCGGTGAGAGCCTGATGATCTCGATTGTCACACAGCGAAGCGCCATTCTTCTTGCTCTATTGGGTTTGTTAAATGTATTATTTGGACAGATTGCCATAGATGTCATTTGTCAATAAAAATCTTGTGATTGAGCCATGGTCCTTTCGGGTTGGGACGCCCTAGCGTGGTCAAGCGAAGGCTGGCGATACCGCCGTTCGACGGAGCTATCCGCAACCCCCATGCCATAGCGGACAGCTGCCCCGATTAGGACGCTGCATGACTTGGTTGCCTGACCAGCTCAGTCCACATGTCGGCATGGCTTCGCGTCCTGCCCGGTTACGCTTACAGTCTTACCTCCCGAACCAGCCGCCGCTGTATTCCAGCTTCCTTTAAGAGCTGGACATTTCACTAGCGTTGCAATTCACACAGAAGACATAACAATGTAGTGGCAACGTTGAAATCTGACGCATGATTAAGAATACACAATAAAATAACCGTCCTGTCGTCCCGCCCTCAACGTCCTCCGGTTTAGCCATGGCGGTGGCTATTGCGTCGCCACAGCTGGCAGAGCGCTTGCGGGCCGTGAGGGGCCCTCTTTGGGCCCTCGAATACGAAGAGCTGGGGCCGCCCACCATAGCTTTGAGGGCTGCGTTGTCCTCAAACCACTAGTGCCGCGGCAGCGTGGTGCACGGAAGCGGTTGGCTGCCACGGAGCGAGAAGGGCAGGGTCGACGTGCCCTAGAAATCCCGAATCCAGGAGATTCTCTGTGACATAGCACGTCTGCTGCTCGCCGATAGTCGGTGCGCAGATGATCACGTCCTCGCACAGATCGCTGTTGGTGCCATATACGAACTCCATATACGCTAAGTTGTGGTTGGCAACCCTCGCGCGCTTGGCAGCCAGAGCAGTGTGCTCCCTGTCGTTGCCGGCTTCCTTGGGCTTGGCGACTAGAGCGGTGTGTTCGCCGTCGTCGTCCCTCGTGCGCTTTCCTCTGGTAGGGTTTGTCGCCGCTTGTCCCAAGGGTTGCCTTTCCACGGCATGCCGGAGGAGCTCCTCAATCCCTTGCATCTCTCCTGGCGGCGTTGTCGAAGCCACGGATGCAGTGCACTCTTGGGCCTTTTCGGATCCTTGGCTATGCTGGGTTCTGAGATGTTTCTGGAAGCCCCGTCCTGGAACGCAGAGATGTCCGCAGTGAGGACAAGGCTCGTGGGGTAGAGACCATTCGTGAACGGCCCGAGCGTGCGTCAGCCATTCCCCGATGCTCTTGAGTTCCACAACTTGGCCTTCACGAGCGCATGCGCCACATGTAACATCGAGGCCCTTATAGAACCGAGGAATCTCGATTCGATTCATGTGGGCGAGGAGAGTGTTCGTAGACACCATTGTTGCCTCGCATTGAAGACAGATCAACGGCGAGTTTGATACACACTCCCGAGGGTTGACATCTGGATTGACGTTTGGGGTATGGATCCGGCCGTGGGTATGCTCGAGGTGATTGCACCACTCTGCTGGGCCATGAACGACGACATCTGCCGTTCTAGTCCGCCTGCACTCTGGACAAGCGAAAGGTTTTTCAAACGTACCATCGTCGAGATGGCCGTCCCGGAAGTGCCGTGTGAGGCAAGAGCGGTTCACGAAGCCTCTGGAGCAGACGAAACAGAAGCAGTTCTGTTGCGACTTGGAAGCTGCTGCGGTATCTGGAGCACGCCGTGGAACACTGGGTGCGAGAGACGATAGATGCTGTAGCTGCATATCAATGTATTGCTCCGATGTACTTGTGTCGACCCTTGGCGGCTCGCCCTCATCTCGCAGGCTCAGCCGCGATAGAAGCGCAGCCACCGGAGCCACGATACCCGGGCCCCCCCTGCCGGGCGCTGGCTCCGGCTCAAGGCCCTGGAGACGCAACCGGTCCGCCTCCTTGAAATAGGCTTGCCGGTCTTCCTCGAGCTGCAGCCTAGTGCAAGTCTTAATGGTACTTGCGATTTGGCTGTAAATCCTGTTCTTCTCCCGCTTGTCGGTCGAGGCTTGGATCTCGGCACGGAACTTGGCGATGTCCCTTCGTTTTTGAAACTCCACAAGTCGTTCTTCCGACACCGAGATGGGAGCACCCTCATCCCGTGTAAGGGTCATGCTGCGAAGGTCCTTGAAAAGAAGCTCATCCCGCTGCACCGCTTTGGGCCCAAACGCTAATGACGCGAGATTCGCTCGTACGACGCCGGTTTGGTAGTCGGTTTCGAAGACAGCTCCTATATGACTCATGATATAGTTCCGTAGGGCACTTGACAACCCTTCTGCAATGTGTGTCAACTGGCTATCCAGCGTCTAGTGGCAGGCGGTGTCTAGGAGCAATATACCATCTATGCAGGCTCCAGCACCGACAAGAAGTGCATAAGGACGGATAGGCCTACGGTAGCCGATGACGAGGTAGCACCGGGCCTACAAGTCGCGAAACTATTGGTAATCTAGTGGAAAAAGAATCTGTTTAAGGAATTCCTGCTTCCAAGGAATGTCTAGGCGGTTGGTCTCGCCAAGGTTTGGACAGTGGATAAGGTCATAAGCCGTTTTATAGGGAGTATCAAACGCCCCTATCTGCAAACCCCGGGTGATCACAAGGCTTCCCAAATAGAGGAGGGGATAAGGCACGAGAGCGGTAGAGTAGCCGAGGCTGTAATAGGGGATAGGGGATATACATCGTCAGCCCCTAGCCTTTGATTTGCTGAACGTGGAATTACTTACGATGTTTGCCTCCTAGGTCTGCAGGTCATGTCGGTCGTTTTGGTCTTGTTCCGGTTGAGGTTGGGTGTGAGAATGATCCTCTTTAGGGTCCTGTTATTAGGATCGCGCACGATGGACAGAGTATACTACTGACACAGGGTATTCATAAGGGTGCCCGGTTGGAAACCGCCAGTAGCGGCCTGCAGGACCGCGGCGTGGAACGACAACCTCACAAGTGGCGTGGCGGGTATATCCTCAGCACGCTTATAAAGCGCGCGAAGAATGATAATGATATCTGCTGTAGTCGCCTCGAGCTTCACGTACAATGTGTTGATCTCCAGGTTGAGAGTTGGTGACAGTTTGACGAGACTCCACTAGCGAGGCACTGGTCAGCCAAGCATCCTAATAGAGGAGGCACGGAACGGATAGAGTGCGAGGAAGAGGGAGCCGCAAAGAAAGCTACCCCGTCAGAACACAATGAATGGCGGAGGGGCCGAGAAGGCCAAGGGAATACATCCAATGCAGCCTCACATACCTTGACAATTAGATACGCGTGTCCGTCGCGTTTTTCACCCTCTTGCTCCCACCTCAGAAAGAGCCGCTCGGCCTCCAGGTATTTCTCCCTTGCTCGCAGCGCTCTCCGCTCGCCACGGAGGACCTTGAAATCGGCCGATGCGACGAGCCTCCGCCAAACCTCAATGACACTGTAGGCGGAATTGAGCGTGCGGATCATGGCGCGCTCCTCTGGCCCTAGCACGACACGTTCCTTCTCGGAGTTGACCACGTATTGGTGCAAAAAGCCTGGACTGGTGCCTGAACAAATGCGCTCGATGGATTCCGAAGCAAAGTCTACCCAGAAGCGGTAGGGGTCAATTTTGCCACAACTTCACTCGGTTAGCACTAGTTTCGGGCTCAATGGCGAGTCACACACCTCTGGGAAATGCCATGGCTATCGATTCCACCCTCTTTTTTCGGGTAACTCCACCGAAACTATAATGAAACAAGTGACACATCAGTACAATTGTCCTAGGCGTGATGTCGAGATTTGGATTGCATTGGGAAAGCCTGGGCGGGCCGGGGGGAAGACAAACTTGGTCCAGGCAATCCATACTCGATTGCGCTCAGCTTGTGTCCCTGGAGCAACGAACGGCTGTTCGTTGCCCTCCTCCTCTATCGCGGAGTTCAAGTAATCCTGGAGGAGTGCATTGATGCTGTCCCCGTCCGCCTCCGAGATGCGCAACTGTTGTTGTACCGTCATGGCGAACCAGAGCCAAGGAGTGCGTCAGGAGCAGGGGAAGAACGATGAGAAAAAAGAGAAAAGGGATCCCGAGGTTGGTTGGGTTGGAAAAGGGGGGAGGGGAGGGGGTGGTAAGGGAGGAGGGAGGCTCCGATGGCACGAGCGAGCCAGCACCGAGCCTCGAGGGTCAGACACCGGTTGGCTCGCATCGACGACGACAGCCCCAAACGACCGGCGCCAACATTCCGCCCTGCTTGCATGAACAGGGAACGGGATCCTGGGGCGCCATCGCGAATGCGCGGGAGGCGGTCCGGAAGGACTCGATGGGTGTGAACGAAGTAGGATGGGCGACGCCTTCCGGCCGCCGTCGCCGGCGCCGTTTGTAGTCGTTACGGAGGCGGCCGACGGTCCGGAACGCGAACGGGTTCTCGTCCGGCAAAACATCGGGTAAAATTGGGAGTCGGGTCTGCTGAGTCATCATTTGCTCCGTGCACCAGCCATGATTGTGCAACAAGAACAGGGAAGGTCCAGGGTTCAGGGGCCTGCAGCACAGCCTGACCACAAAGATTATGTCAGCGTACTCTTATCGATAAACAAAACGCCCCGCGAAAAACACCCCCACCATTCTGTCATCGGGCAGGGCTTCTGAAGCTTTGACGCGCATCTCGAGAACCTCAGGTTGCGACTACTCACACTCCCTCGCCAACATCGCCAGTCATCATCATGTCAGCCCAGGTCCCCACAAACTTCAACGCCGAGGAGGCGGACAATCTCGAGGATGTGCGACCCCTCCTCTGTCCCCCACGTCAAGTTCAGTGACTGACGCTGAATCGCGCAGATCGAGAAGCAGTTCGCCGTCAAGTGCGTCCAGCACATGACCACCTACTGGTCCATCCTCGAGAAGGTCAAGGGCTCGGCTCTGCGCCTGACCAAGATTGACGACGAGATCCTCGACCACCTCAAGCGCGACTTCCCCGAGTTCGACCCCGCCGAGACCATCGACGAAGACAAGATGAAGAGCAAAGAGGGCAAGGAGAGGTGGCGCAACTTCATGATGGCCTACGAGAAGAAGGTCGACGACTACAACTTTGGCACCATGCTGCGCTCGAACCCCAAGTGGGAGTACGGCGAGAAGGAGACCATTTTTGGTGCGTGCCCGTCAGCTAGGGGCTGGGGAACGAGTGTTGCTAACAAGGCGCAGTGCCGCGGATGCAATTCTACGCTGTCGAGATTGCGAGGTAAACCTCCTCCCATCAAGCGTGATCGTCGGATGGTGTTTGACGCTGACTCTCTCGTAGGAACCGTCTGGGTTTGAACGACTGGATCTACGAGCAGGCCCAAAAACAAAAGGCCGACGCCTCGAAATCTAGCGCATGAATGCCATCTATGTTAAATACGTCAAATGCTGCTTTTCCCGAGAGCCACGTGCGGTCCCTGCACCTTCTGGAATGTTTCTTTCGGCCCCTTAGCATTGTTCCGCTGTTTGGCCCCTGCGATTTTCGGGGACAATGCTAAGGGCAAACAAAGCCTCCCGCAACGCCAAGAATGGTATTCTCCCTCGAGATGCACTGGCAAGCAGGGCAAATTTGACGATGTGGGAGCCTTCCTATTATTGCAATGTTGCGACTCCAGCTTCTCGGGTATTTCTCCCGTGTCCCAGCCCGAGCTCCTCGTCACCTCAAGTAACTTGACCACGACGACTGCGTTCACTTCTCAGCTTGAACTTCCCAACAGTTTCTTCCTTTCTTCAACTCCGAACACTTACCGAGTCTCAACCAACAAACCATACCGCCAACCAACAAGACCATTCTCACACGCAAACCCACCATGGCTTCCTCAACCACCACCCAGGGCCACCACCCTTGGCCCTCGACGCCTGCTCCATCCGACTCCAACAACAACCTCCCAACCACTTCCATCCAACCCCACCACGTTCCCTCCACTCACACTACAACAACAACAACCACAACAAAACCACCACCGCCAAAATCCAACTTCACCCACCTCTTCACCTTCACCCCACCGCGGCACATCCCGCTCCTCGCCCTCTCCCTCCTCACCTCTGCCGTCGTCGCCGCGGGCCGCACCGCCTACGCCGTCCTGCTCGGCAAGATCTTCGAGGTCGTCACGCGCTTCGGCGCAGGCCTGCTCGCGCCGTCCGCCTTCCTCGCCGAGATCGCCCGATGGGCCGTCTGGATGTGCGTACTCGGCGTGGGCATGTGGGTCGTCTCGACCGTGGATGTGGCGGCGTGGGTTGTCGGCGGGGAGTTGAGGGCCCGGGAGGTCAGGGGGCGGGTGTTTGAGGTGTTGGGCAGAAGGAGGGGGGTCGGGTGGTTTGAGGGACGGGTTGAAGGGTGGGGGGGTTGGTTGTGGGTGTGCAATCGTAAGTCTTTCTTGCCCCTGTTCTTGTCTGTTGTTTTGGTGTATTGGTGGTGTTGTGAGGAAGGGCGGTTTGCTGATTCCGGGTGGGGTGACGTGACACAGACAAACGAGGGAGCTGCAGACGGCCTCGTCCCAGACGCTGGGGTACCTGGCCTGCGACGTGTTTTGTGTTTGGCGCCTGCATCGTCGTCGCGTTTGTCTACTCATTCAAGCTGACGCTGGTCATGCTCGCGACGGGCGTGCCGTCGGCGGTCGTGCTCTGGGCCATCAGCAGGCGCCTCGACCCGGCCATCGAGGCGCAGAAGAGAGAGCTCGCGCAGGCCGCGAAGCATGTCGCTGCTGCGACCACCGCCATCGATCTTGTGAAGGTGTACAATGCGGAGGATCACGAGGCGTTTCAGTTTACGTCGGCCATCAGGAGGTCGGCAGGGTACTACTCGAGGCAGGTGCTCTGCAACTGCGGGCAGATGGGATACGTCAAGCTGTGGATGATCATGCTGTTTGTGCTGGGGTTCTATTTTGCTGTGGTTTTGGTTGGCAGGGGTGAGCTCACGCCAGGAGATGCGCTGACGACGTTTTACGCCGCGTTGATTGCGTTTCAGTCCATCGAGACCCTGGGACCGCAGTGGCTCGTTCTGGCGAAGGGCATGGTGGCAGGTCAGTTGCTTCAGGACTTGGTGAAGGAGACGGAAAGCGGGCTGGAGGATGAGGCCACTAGCTGGCGGAAACCTTCGAGATGTGACGGAAACGTCAGGATGAGCAGCGTAAGTGTTGGACTCTCCCGTCTCTTCAGATGTACTCCTAACTCGGTTTGCAGGTCAGCTTTGCATATCCTTCCAACCCCACCAAGGTCGTCCTCAAGCCATCGACCCTGCGGTTCGATCCAGGCCAGCTCACCTTTGTCGTGGGCAAGAGTGGTTCCGGCAAGAGCACGCTTGGCAACCTCCTCGTGAGGTTCTACGAACCCCTGACGGGCCAGATGACATTGGATGGCAATCCCATCACGACTCTCGATCTCGAATGGCTTCGTCGAAATGTCACCTTGATTCAACAATCCAGCACTCTGTTCAACGACACCTTCTTCCAGAATGTCGCCTTTGGCGCTTCAGACCCCAGCAACGTCTCGCTCGGCACCCTTGATCAGGCCTGCTGTCTGGCCCTCCTCCAGTCGACCATCTCAGGCATGCCCGATGGAGTCAACACCACGATTGGCCCAGGCGGTTACAACCTCAGCGGTGGTCAAAAGCAGAGGCTGGCACTGGCTCGGGCAAAGCTCCGGGATCCGCCCGTTTTGATCCTCGATGAGATTACCAGCGGGCTGGACCCCGTGAGTAGGACGCTCATCATGGAGGCAATTCGGATCTGGCGAAAGGGCAAGACCACCATCATCATCACGCACGAAGTGGGGCATATCGAGGATGACGAGTATGTCTATGTCCTTGCGGACGGGTCGGTTGCTCAGGAGGGTCTCAAGTGGGACATTGCACAAGACGAGAGCGGGCTCTTTGCATCTTTTGTTGCCTCTGCGGATGATACCTCATCTAGCAGTGCCTCTTCCAGCGACGACGATTCGGACTCGGAACTCTCCGACCAAGAACCAGTTCATGAGGCCCAATATGCCAAGCTTCTCCGCGGCGCGCTTGTCGACAACCGGGCCATGTCCGTCGGGCTCTTTCGGCGGATCTCGCTCAGAGCAGATCCTTCGTCCATGGAGCATCCCCTCAAACGAATTCCGTCTTACAGAGCGCCCACAACTCTGGCAGCATCCCACCGGTCCGTCCATCGGTCTGCTTCCCGCAAGGCACCCATAACCCGGTCTGCGTCTGGCAAACTGAGCCGCACGCCGAGCATCCAGATGGTCACCCAGCGGGGCCTAGGAGTGCAGAAGAGTAGAACTCCGAACGCACGGCAGGTCTTGCAGCAGGATTTGGAGGGAGGGAGGCAATCATCGCTCGACTCGCTGGAGGCTTTCTTTCTCGAGCACCTTGCTAAGCGCAAAGACCGCGACAAGCCGCCCAAAGAACGTCAGCTTCCTTCTATGACCGTCATCCTCAAGACGGTGTGGCCGACCCTAGACAAGACTGGCAAGGTACAGCTGATCAATGGCATCCTTCTCTGTCTTGTGATTGCAGCCAGCAACCCTGTCTTCTCATTTTTCTTTGCCAATCTCATTGGAGGGTTCTGGATTGTGCCGGGCCAGGACCACTCAACGTCAAAGTGGGCCGGTCTCCTGGCTCTCATTGCTGTCATCGACGCCAGTGCCACCTTCTTCGGCTACTTCCTCATGGAACGGGTGGCCCAGCAATGGGTCAACACGCTGCGTGCTGAGGCCATCAAGCGCATCCTGGGCCAGCCCAAGTCGTGGTTCGACAAACCCAACCACTCGCCCATCCGCATCACACAATGCCTCGACCGCAATGCCGAGGAAATGCGCACATTGGTCGGCATGTTTGTGCCCATTCTTTTGACCGTCATTACCATGATCTCGGCCTCGCTCATCTGGGCGCTGGTTATCCGCTGGGATCTCACCCTCGTGACGCTCGCAGGACTGCCCGTGGCTATCGCGGCTGCGCGCGCCAACTCCCTTGTGAGTGATAAATGGGAAGCCCTTTGCGACGAAGCTGCTGCCTCGACGAACGTCATCTTCAGCGAAACCTTGTCCAACATCAAAGTCGTGCGCGCCTTGACACTGGAGCGCTACTTCTCTGACAAGCACAACCGCTCTGCTCTCGCCACCTACCGGCTGGGACTGAAGCGCGCCGGTTTCGTCGGTCTCTTTTACGGCCTGCACCAGTCCATCGTTTACTTCCTCACTGCTCTTGTTTTCTTCTACGGTGCCAAGATTCTCAGCGAGGGACTCACCAGCGTGACGGACGTCATCAGGGTCATCAACCTGCTGCTCTTCTCACTCGGGACGTCGGTCGCCATGCTCGGGAACGTCCCACAGATCGCCGCGGCCAAGACGACTGCCGTGCAGATGCTCTACTATGCGAACCTGTCTCACACAGCGAGCCATGAGGCCCAAGGCGAGAAACGGCTCCTCACGCCCCTGCCGGTCCGCATGACCAACCTGCGGTTCGCGTACCCAGGCGCCCCGCAGACCCAAGTCCTGCGCAACATCAATCTGCAACTTGACACGGGAACTTGCACCGCCATCGTAGGCGCCTCGGGCTGCGGCAAATCCACCATCGCCAGCCTTCTTCTCCGGCTCTACGACCCCCTCCCAACCAACAACACCAACCCTTTCCCTCCATCCAAACCATCCATCCACCCGATCCTCGAATCCCCCACCATCTCCAGCCCGTCCCTCCAGTCCTCCTTCTTCCCAGACTCTTCTCCACCCCCCCTAACGTACGCCACCCACCCGGCCTCCACCCTGCACACCCCCTCCCTGCGCAGCCACATCGCGTACGTCCCGCAGACCCCGTTCCTCTTCCCCGCCACCGTCCGCGCCAACCTCACCTACGGGCTGCACGACGCCTCCCCGCTCCGGTCGCACGCCAACGTCGCCCTCGCCGCGCGCCAGGCCGACATCCACGACTTTGTCGTCTCCCTGCCGCAGGGGTACGACACGCCCCTCGGCGAGGGCGGGGTGGCCGTGTCCGGGGGCCAGGCGCAGCGGCTGTGCATCGCGCGCGCGCTGGCGCATCGGCCCAAGCTGCTGGTGCTGGACGAGCCGACGAGTGCGCTGGATGCGGCGGCGGGGCGCGAGGTGAGGAGGGTTGTGCAGGGTTGATTGGAGTTCAGAGCGGGGGAGGGGAAGGGGTATGGCGGTTGTGGTGGTGCATAGTAAAGAAATGATGAGGGTCGCGGATCGGGTGGTGATGGTTGAGGGGGGTGGTGGTTGAGGAAGGGGGCTATGAGGAATTGGTGGGGAGGGGAGGGAAGTTTGCGGGGTTGGTGGGAGGTGGGGGTTGGAATGGAGGTGGGATTGGGAAGAGACGGGGTGAAAGGGAGGGGATGATGAAGAGGTCGAGGGAGCAAGCGTTGAGACGTTTGGAGGGTGATGGTTTGGAGGCAAAGGAGAAGTGAGTAACCAGGGGATTCCTTTGGTTCTCCTCGGTCTCTTTTCTTTGCTTTGTTGTACATGCTTCAAGACAGATATTTACAAGACAAGCCAGCCGGTCTGGCGTTGCATCCAAGACACTAGGTACTGTCGCCCTCGGCCAATCTGCGTGTTGTTAGCGCCTGAAACAGCCAAGACTCAAGTAAACACTCACCCCTCCCATATCGGGCCGCCCGGGATTTTGTAATCCTACAGCAGTCAGCACATTGCCATCCATCAAACCGCAGTCCCTCAACTCACCGTCCTGTTCGCATTCTCGTCCGAGTAGATATCAATGTTGATTGATGGATCTGCTCCCAATCAGCCCCAGCCGCATGCCACCTCTCAACCCACCCATCAAACTCACCATCCGCTTTATACCCCCCGGGAAACCTCACCAACCACTCCTCCGGCACCTCCAGCTCCCGCCCCCGTCACATTCAGATGCGCGCACTCCGGGTAAAACTGCGGCCTGCCACCCACGTGAATCGACAAGATCTCATGCCGTATTATATACAACCCGCTCCGCAACCCCTCGGCACCCGCACCGGCCACAGCGCCGGGCTCCCGTCCACCGCTGGAACCACTTCTGGTACCACATGCCCTCGACCAGATCCCCCTCCAGCAGCCCGGCCTCCCAGATCTTGAACCACCCGGCGCGTTCACATCCTCGTCCCGGCAGTCGGTGGCGCAGCGCGCGAGCCAGACGGTCATGGGCCCCACGGGGTGCAGCCAGTACCAGTAGACGGCGGTGATGTTGTCGCCGCGCGGATGGGGATGTAGGAGGGGGCGGGACACCGGGACGTTGCAGGCGAGGCCAGGGTCGGAGACGGAGAAGATGGGGTCGATGGAGGCCCACTGGCGCTGGATCATCCAGGGCTGGTTGAGCTGGTCGGGCGGGGTGGAGGGGTCGTAGCTGTGGGGTGAGGGTTCTGATGGTTAGTTTGGGTTTCCCCTAGCCTGTCTAGAAGTGTGGGTTGGGGAATGGGAGTTGGGGCTGGCTGGGCGAGCATGGCATGGCAAGAGCGTGCCGGGTTATCCGTTGTGAATCTGACGTGATGTATACGCACCCTCGGTACCAGGTCTCGCCTACGGTGTAGTTGGCGAGGCCGCCGTGGGCGAGGGCGAGCTGGGTGAGGAGGGCCAAGCCCGCCAAGAGAAAGAGGGCCATGGTTAGATGCTGGAAGGAGCTCGGCGCAGGCTTGGAGGTGGCATTCTGGGTGAGCAAAAGTATATCTGGGCGGAGGGATGCAGCTTGGCTGCGGCGGCCGTTACGACTAGCCGGGCATTCTATGCCCGTGCTAAAGCTGGATGGGTGTCAGTCTGTTCCGTGTAAGGGGATTGCGGGGAATGGGGCACGGTGAGAGGCACGACTTCTTCCACTTTGCGGTCCGTAACGACTAGCCCTGGGTCTGCGAGGCATCAACACACACACGGCAGCTGCAGGTGCGTGGGCCCTTTGGGAATGGGCGCATTCCCCGCATAGCAATCTCGACATAGACACGCTGATGACGAACCAGGGTGTAGCTATATTGGCGGTTATATCAAATCGCTGTTGCCCGGGTCTCCGGTCTAGTACCCAGCACGCAGGTGGCAACGTACGATGGACCTTTGAGAAGCCCTGGGCGCCGCCATGTGTGAACATTCGGCGCTGGAGAACCGCCCCTGAGAAGTCACAGGGCGCTGGAACTAAGGAACTTGACGTCTGGATGCCAAGCACGGGGTACATTGAGCAGACGGGGCACTGCTTTTCCCAGGTGACATTTGACAGCAAAGGACCCTGTCGGCCACCCGTGCAGCATGCCGGCATATCAAGCGCCCCAAGCCGTCGATCTGGGGTACCAACTTGGCAGAGAACTCTCCGACGTGGGATGCGAGGCTTTTGCCGTGAGCTCGATGCTACCTCGGATCTGTGAGATCCTTGGCAGGAACATGTCGATCGAGAACCTTTCCTGACGTTTTCCGCGGATTATGAGAGGCTAGCGCGTGAAATGCGAGCCCAGGACCCTACCTCAATGGCTTAGAAGGTGATGTTTTGGTGACTGCTTATCACCCCCAACATTCAAATTCCAATGGGCAGAGCGCCATCGACTCATCGAGGGAATGGCATCTCGAGACGGGGGAGCGTTTGGAGATTCCCACCTGGTCCTAAATGCACTTTTTGACATCATCAGATGAGGGTTGCAGTGCAATATCCATGCTGGCATAGTTTTCCCACCTATGAGCGTCCAGGGACCAAGAAAAGCGAAGGAAACGGAACGCGGAGAGAATAACGATAGAAGAACCTTCTTAAGCGCCCCGCCCCGCACGGGCTGGCCGCAGTCCGGGTCCGGGGGTGCCGTGGCTGCATTCGGCAGTCTCCAGTCGGCCGTGCCAATCGGGGGCCGAAGTAGGGTCCGACAGAATAGGGGCCGTGTTTGATCAGCGATGGGCCGGCAAATACCCATATTACCCGAATCTGCCCCCAATCTTGCCCTGGCATCACACGGGCTTGGGGGGACGCTTAGGGCGCTGATCATCCAAAGTGCCAAGGTAGGGCTCCCGGTGCTGCCTTTTCAGCCGCCGCCGTCTGCCTCTTCGCTCGACAGTTGAGCACAAACATTGGTTTGGCCCGACAACCAACCACGGCCGTGGCCACCCGGCCTAGGGGACAAACACGGCTTCCATGCCCGGTTCCAACGACGTAGCTCGGAGGCGAGAGGGTGCGGGGAACGTTCCCTCCGCCGCAATATCCAGAGGCTGCAAGGCGTCTTCGCCTCCGACCCGCGGGCGGTGGCAGAGAAACCAGGGCGCTGGCTATTGTCGACTGCTCAATATGTCCTCGATCCACGATTAATCTCGGCCGGAAAACAGCCACGCGGCCGGGAGATGTGGGCAGCGCCAGGCACACGGGCGGCCGTGGCGTCCCCCGCTTCGGGACGGTGCGCCTCTATAAAGACGGGATGGGGAGATCGACATCAAGACACCAGGGGACATCTCGTCCGTCGCGTCCAACTCCCGCGTTCTCAAACAAGGTCTCCCAACTCTCCACGGAAATCCCAACATGGTCCATCTGGCTTCAGCCCTCCTGGTGGCCGGCGCGGCGTTCGCCGTGGCCGCGCCCGCGAGCGAGATCTTCGAGCGTCAGGCGACGTGCTCGACCAGCAACAGCTACCCGACGGTCAACTCGGCCAAGCTCCCCGACCCGTTCACGACGTCGTCGGGCGTCAAGGTGACGACCAAGGCCGACTTTGAGTGCCGGCGGGCCGAGATCAGCAAGATCATGCAGCAGTACGAGCTCGGCACGTACCCGCCGCCGCCGGACAAGGTCGAGGCGTCGATGAGCGGCAGCGGCATCACGGTCAAGGTGACGGTGGGCAGCAAGTCCATCTCCTTCTCGGCCTCGATCAAGAAGCCGTCCGGCAGCGGCCCCTTCCCGGCCATCATCGGCATCGGCGGCTCGTCGATCCCGATCCCCAGCAACGTGGCCACCATCACGTTCGGCAACGACGAGTTCGGCGCGCAGTCCGGCAGCGGCTCGCGCGGCCGCGGCAAGTTCTACGACCTGTTCGGCAGCGGCCACTCGGCCGGCTCGCTCACCGCGTGGGCGTGGGGTGTGGACCGGCTGATCGACGGCCTGGAGCAGGTCGGCGCGGCGTCGGGCATCGACACCAAGCGGCTCGGCGTGACGGGCTGCTCGCGCAACGGCAAGGGCGCCTTCATCACGGGCGCGCTCGTCAGCCGCATCGCGCTCACCATCCCGCAGGAGTCGGGCCGGGGCGGCGCGGCGTGCTGGCGCATCAGCGACCAGCAAAAGTCGTCGGGTGCCAACATCCAGACGGCGGGCCAGATCATCGGCGAGAACCCGTGGTTCTCCAAGAACTTCGACCCCTACGTCAAGTCGATCCCGACGATCCCGCAGGACCACCACTTCCTGGCGGCGCTGATCGTGCCGCGCGGGCTGATCGTGTTCGAGAACAACATCGACTGGCTCGGCCCCGTGTCGACGACGGGCTGCATGAAGGCCGGGCGGGCCATCTACAAGAGCTACGGCGTGCCCAACAACATGGGCTTCTCGCTCGTCGGCGGGCACAACCACTGCCAGTTCCCGAGCAGCCAGCAGTCCGAGCTCACCAGCTACATCAACTACTTCCTGCTCAACAGCGGCACCGCCCCGGGCGCCGTCGAGCGCAGCGATGTCACGGTCGACGCCGCCAGCTGGGCGCCGTGGGCCGCCAGCGCCCCGACCCTGTCGTAAGAACCTGCATGCAGTCTTGGCTGGGGGTCGTTGACTGGAAAAGGGGATGGTTGTGTGGGTCTCATGTTGATGTGATAGCTCCCGTCGTCGTCGTGTCGGTGGGGAAGTCATGGTTGAAATGACTCTTGTTGGGGGTGGTGCCAAAGTATCCTGTAAATATGGCAAAACATAGCAATGTCTCTTTTTTCCCTTGATGCAAGGATCGTTCAGCTTTCTCTTGTTGAGTGCTCCTGACGAGTTTCCCCGTCGAGTGTCCCTATCGAGTGTCCGTCTCAAGTGCCGTCCAAGGCATCCCGGTGCCGGACCCATTGTCGCGACTGCATTTTCCTGACAGTGAGGTAATGACTCAAACTTCTTCAGCTGGGCATCGGCAATGCTACCTCGTTTAGCTTGTGCGCGCCCTTTGCGGCCTGCATGTGTGGTTGATATTGGGTGCACGGAGTTGTTGAGTTGAAGCGCGAAATCGCGAGGCTGAAGATTTGTAAGGCTCGAGGAGGAACCCCCCTTCCATTGGGCGAGTTGCACAGGGCGGGTCCGGCAATAGTAGGGATTAACTTTCTGGAGTGGGCCTGGCAATAATCGGGTTTAACTGTGCAGTGTGGGGAAGGGCTGGACCGCAACTCAAGCAACCAAACAGCAGGCGGCCAGCAGCGGCTTCTGACGCCATTTCCACACCTTCTGGGCCATTTTCACCAATCACCACCACGGGGCTCACTTCTGGCAAGACGGCATGCTTTGCACCTCCGAGAACCCGCATCTTATCTCTGCATGCGCAGCGGTAGTGCATGTGTCGTGCATTCCTGGTTCCTCACCGGTCTGCTACGCTCGAGAAGACGATCGTGCCTTGAGTCTTGAATCCGAAAAAAGACCGTCATGGAGATCCGGGTCCGGTGCCGAGGAGATTGGCCGTGCCACTGATGTCAACGCCAACAGCCTCGAGAGACATCCATTGCCGGCCGCGCTGCGGGGCATCATGCAGATCTCGCTTTTTCCCCCTAGACTGCCAGTCCACTTGGCACATTAATAACAAGACTGTGCTGGGAAATGCAGATTCTGCGTCTGTTCCCCGCCGCCTTGGTCCAGCAGATAGCGCCCGAGATGGGCCACATCCCTAGTCCTCCCCTGGTTCTTGTCTCCGTTGGCCCTTCTTGGCTCCATACCGAGCTCCATCAACCCCGGATTTAACATGGAAGCGCGCAGTCGATGCGGGGACAGCTGTCGCCGTGTTACAGAACTTAAAGGAGGAAGTCTTCCACGTAGTTCTCTGCTCCTTCTCTGCGTGGCATGCATTGTCCCCCTACTGGGCCTGGTCGAGCAAGACGCACCGCGTTGCTCCTGCCGTTGATTGAACCGCCCCCTCATTTTTTCGTCCGTCAGCTCTCGAACCAAGAAGCACGGTCGATACTTGTCCAGACCCGGCAACATACACCGTGGCCGTTGCCAAAAAAATGGCCAAGACACGAGATACTCCCCCTCCGGCCACGAGCCCTTCCGGGGACGGCCCAAACCCGGTCCCGGCCCCGACCCAGGCCCCGACACACCGGTCACCCACCCCGTCGTCGTCTGAGGCCACCTCTCTTTTCACCATCCCAGACGCCTCCACGGAAATCACCCGTCTCTACCTTACCTTCACCACCCCCCTCCCGACCCCCAATACCACCCTCACACACCACGGCTCACACCCAACCAAGCCACCCCCTCCACCTCCGGACCTCACCCCCTACACGGACCCGCAGACCTGGCCGGCATCCCGCAAACACCTCCTCCTCACCCTCTCGTGCATCGCCACCTGGCTCACGGCCTACACCTCGGGCTCCTACTCGCCGCCGCAGCACCTCATCCAGGCCGCGCTGCACCCCACCCCCTCCATCGAGGCCGTCCTGACAGGGATAACGACCTTCTGCCTGGGCTTCGCCTTCGCGCCCATGGTGCTCGCGCCCCTCTCCGAGATGAACGGGCGGTACCCCGTGTTCGTCGCCGCGGGCGTCGTCTACGTCGTCTTCCAGGCCGTGTGCGGCGTCGTCGACACGCTCGCGGGCATGCTGGTGGCGCGGTTCCTCGTCGGCGTGGGCGCGTCCGTCTTCAGCACCATGGTGGGCGGCGTGATTGCGGATATGTGGGATGCCAAGGGGAGGAATACGCCCATGGCGCTGTTTAGCGGGAGCGTGCTGGCGGGGACCGGGGCGGGCCCGCTGGTGGGCGCGGTCATGGCGCAGAGGATGGCGGAGGGCAGCGGGTGGAAGTGGATATTTTGGCATCAGGTCGTCATGGGCGGGGTGTTGATGGTGGGGTTGGTGGTGTTCTTTCGAGAGAGCCGCGGGTCGGTGTTGTTGTCGAGGAAGGCCCGGAAGGTGAATCAGTGGTATGAGGAGCTGGAGAAGGAGGGGTATTTTGGAGTGTGGGAGGGGGGAAGTGCGCAGGCCGGTGGTGCTGATGAGGAAAAGGGGTCGGTGACCGAATACTCCCGGCAGACGGCCGCAGGGCTGAAACGCATCCGGTGGGTGGTCAAGGAGGACGAGGAGCGGGCGTCCCTCGGCAAGATGATTGCCATTTCGGTCTCGCGGCCCTTCCACCTGCTCTTCACCGAGCCCGTGGTCTTCTTCTTCTCGCTGTGGGTGTCCTTTGCGTGGGGCATCCTCTACCTCACCTTCGGCTCCATCCCCCTGGTCTTCCAGCTGGTGTACGGCTGGTCCCTGGAACAAGCAGGCTACATCTTTGTGTCGCTGATCGTCGGCGCCATCCTCGCAACCGCGGTCGGCCTCTGGCAAGAGCGCATTCTCTACCACCCGAAATGGGCCAACGAGCCCCTGGAGGCGACCGGAAACACCAGCAGCAGTGACAGCTCCGACGACTCGAGCAACAAGGGCCCGTCCTCCCCTCGGAAATCCTCGTCTTCCCGATCCGACCGCGTCTGGGCCTTCCTGCGCGGCCACTTCCCGGCCTCGTCTCCTGAGTCCCGCCTCTACTTTACCTGCCTGACCAGCACCCTCCTCCCGATCGGTCTCTTCATCTTTGGCTTCACAGCCCGCGCCGACACGCACTGGATTGCGCCGGCTATTGGTCTGACGCTGGCCACAATGGGCATTCTCTTGATCTATCTGGCTGTCTTCAACTACTTTGCCGACACCTATCACAAGTATGCATCGTCGGCATTGGCTGCGCAGTCTTTTTGCCGCAATATTCTCGGCGGTGCGTTCCCGCTTGTCACCGGGCCGTTGTTTCTGAACTTGGGTGCGGCTAAGGCCGGGGCTGTCTTGGGGGGCATTGCAGCCGCGTTGACGGTCGTGCCGTGGGTGTTGGTGTTCTTTGGGGAGAAGATCAGGGCGAGGAGCCCATTTGCTAGCGTAAGTCTGGTCTCCTGCTTGTGACAAGGAAGTGCACTGACAGTGGAAATAGCAACTCGTCTGAGGTGAGAGGGGATGTAGAGTGGGCAGGTCCCAACCCATGTGTTATACAAGGTACCAGAATTCTATCTAGATAGCAAGTCCTTCCATATCGCTGAACCGTTGCTGAGCAAAGCCTTGGTGTTTGTTACGCTGCGCCCCGTTCCTTCGTTCTACCCTCAATCAACATCATCCTCATTCGTCTCCCCGTCTCCATTCAGATCCACCTTTGACAGTTTCCTCCTCGCTTCGCCCAACGCCTCCTCCTCCCGGAAATCCTCCTCGTCCGGCTCCAGCTCCAGCTCCGGCTCCGGTTCGGGCAACGGTTCTCCCTTCTGCCCCTTGCCGCCTGACGCCTGTGCCAGAGCCTCCAGCGCGGCAGGTTTTAGCGACCCGTCTTCGTTGACGTCCTCTGCCAGGTGCAGCGTGAACAGCACGACAAGGTAGACTTGCCCAGTTGAGCGGTTGCGGAGGACGTATCTGAGCTGGTGTGAGCGCTTGCGGTGCTCTCTGGAGGCATGTGAGAGTAGTCCTTGACTGTGCGCCGACTTGGCCAGAGCAAAAGGTGCGACACCCAATGCAGAGAAAGGGGTGGTGTCACAGACAACGAAGGGGAACCACGTACCTCAACCCCTGACCATCCCAGTACTTCATGATGGGCAGGTTAAACCCGGGCAACCGCAGCGCAAACTCGTTGAAGTCGATGTACGGATTGAAGAAATCCACCCCGTACGTCCTCCCGTACTCCCACGTCCACTTTTCCTTGTTTCCCGCCTTCAACGCCCACTTCATCCTCTGCTTGGCATCATCCGGCACGCCCGCCTCTCGCCGCCATGCCAGCCCCTCCTCGTCGCCGCCCTCCTCAAACCACAGCCCGCCCTTTTCCGGGTCGTCTTCGCCCTCGCCGATGTGCACCGCGTTGAATGAGCTCAGCGCCGGGCCGTACAGGTACGGCATGTCGGCGTACGGATCGCCCTCCAGCCCCGGGTCGATCCACCACCTCACGATATTCATGGCAGTCCCAAAGCCGGGCGGCAGGCGGTCGCGGATGGGGTGGTCAAAGTCGTTGCCAAACTGCAGGTCGGTGCCGAGGACCCCGTTCGGAGCGTCCTTCTCCTCTTCGCTCTCACTCCCCTCTCCCCCATCTCTCTCCCCACCCTTCTCCTCCCCATCACCCTCCTTCCCATCACCCTCGTCACCCCCCTTCCCCTCGCCCGGCTTCTTCAACCGAAACCGCACCCCGATCGAGTACTGGTCCCCGTTCGCCCTGTGCGGCTCCGTCTCAAAGTAGGGCGAGCTTCCGGGCGCCCCGCGGGGCAGGCCGCGGTAGTTGCGCACGCGCACGCACACGTCCGCCTCGACCAGGTCGCTGGCGAGGCGCAGCCCGCGCCCGGGGTCGTTGACGGGCACCTCGGCGTGGGCGGCCACGTCGTACGAGGTGCCGGCGGTGACGCGTATTACGTACTTGTCCGCCATTTGTTGTGGCTTTTTTTGTCTGTATGTGTGTCGTGCTGTGTCGTGCTGTGTCGTGCTGTGTCGTGCTGTGTCGTGCTGTGTCGTGGTAGGGAATGGTGTGAATTGAGTTGAGGTTGGGATGTGAAAAGTTGATTGCCTCAACAGAACAGATTTGGGCTTGAGCGCGCGGAGTTCACCAAAAAGAGTCGATTGACAAACTGATGATATTCGATTGGACCAGGGCAGAGTAATGAGGACTTCAAGGGAATTGACTCTTTCAGACTTGCACCGTCGAAGGTGGTGGTTTTGAGCTCGAGGCTCATGCAAGGTTCAGAGCCTGGGCTGTTCAATGACGTCGCTTTCTTTAGACCCACATTGTCGGGTCCTCCCGCAATCCTCTGGTCGACTCACATGCTCCGGAACCGGTGTGTTCATTGATAACAACAGACTTGTCGTTGGGAGCATTGAATCAATGGTCACAAAATTGGAGCATCGTCGGCTCCTGGCTGTACCAGTCTATTGCACCGCTCTTCTGTACAGGTTACAACATATTATACACCCCCACTCCGTCTAATCGTCCCGACTTCAATCCTCGTCCTCCTCCGCATCAGTAAAGTACTCAAAGTCGGCCGGAGCCGGAGCCTCCTCGTCGCCCTCATTGTCCTCATCCACGGCTGTCAGCACACCTGCTGCCGCCGCCGCTCCGGCCCCACTGCCAGCCGCAGCTTCGCGGCCCCCCGCCTGAGGTGCCGCACCTTCTCCCCCACGCGCCGAAAGCTGGAGTAGCTCGTTGATCTCCCTGATGCTGGCACCGCCGGCCATTCCTCGCGACGACCAGTTCGAGAGGAGCGACTGCGCGGCGTTACGCGGAGTCGCACCGGGCCCCGTGGTCGCGCCGGCCACCGGGGCCCGTTCGGTCGTCACCTTCTTGAGCTTCTCCTCGATCAGGGTCTTGGGCTCCCCAGGTTGCGTGTCATCGAGCAGGATGGGTCCGCCAGTAGGCTGTCACCTTGTTAGCACATAGAAAAGGAAAGGGATGCCGAGGGTCGAAGCCTACCTTCTTGACCGGCTTGTACCGCCCAGCCGGGAAGCTGATGTACTTGAGCTGGCCGGGGAGAACACGCGACATGTTCTCAATCTCATAGCCGACCTTCTCCTTCTCAACCTTCTTCTTGGCATCGGGACCGGCCGATCCCTCTTTTTCGGCCCTTGCATCGCCCTCCTTCTCCTCCTTGTCCTTCTCATCCTCCACCTTGGGCTTCTTCTCTTCGTCCACGTCCATCTTATCACCGGCTGCCGCGGGGGTCTTGGTGACGGTCGGGGTGTCAATGTCCATGCTCTCACGGCGCTGCGCTCGCTCCTTCCTTTGAGCGCGACGCTTGGCCTGGGCAGTGGTGGAGAGGATGGCAGTGGTGACCAGCGCCGGTCCCTCCTCAATCTTGACCTCCTGCTCGGGAGGGTAGTCAAACAGGCTTGGACGAGTGGCGCAGTGAAACTTGATGCTGGGCATCTCGAGGTCGTGATCAAGGCCAATGATCGACGTCGGCACGAAGCTGAGGGACAGGAAGTGGGTGAAGGGGAACCAGTACCAGTACTGGGTGAAGACGGCCATGCCGACAATACCCGCCATGTTGAGGTTGCCCGTCTGGGTCTGGAGGCCAATGGTGCAGTTCCTACCGCCGGCGTCGAGGATACCAAGGGCAAGCGCGGCGCCGAACTTGGTCATGGCATCCTCGTGGCGGTCACCAACCACCTTTTTCAACGTCTTGCGGATGGCAGTGACCTTGGGGTTCATGGCCTCGTTCTGCTGGACCATGATCATGGACAGCGCAATGAGCGCGCCCTGGCGCACAAAGTCGGTCGGGTCCTTCATCATCGGCTCGAGCAGATCGATAGCCTCGTCCAATCCCGTCCCGGCGCACGCGATACCCAGCGCCATGGCGGAACCATACCGCACGTGTGGGTTGTACGACTCGGCGAGCAGCTCAACCATGCGGGGAACGCTGCCGGGCTTTCTGAACAGGATGAAACCGAGACTCATGACGGCGATACGGCGCACGTCGTCGTTGACATCGCTCACGGCAGTATGGAGCAATTTCCGAACGGCCTTGTTGCTGCCCGTTCCGCAATAAGCGAGCGCGACAGTGAGAATGCCGCCATACCGCAGGGTCGGGTCGGGGTCGTTGAGAAGGCCCTCGATCATGCTATCAGCACCTTCCTGCCGCCCGTACATGATAAGCGCCATGCCGAGCGCACACCCGCGGACGATCTTCTCGTGGCTCGTCTCATGGGCATAGGTAAACAAGGTCTCGAGAGCCTTGGCGTTGCCAGTACCCAGCATGATCAACCCCGCAGCCAAACCGACGGCCTCGCCGTTCAATGCCGAATCGGCAAACATGACCTTTGTCAGCTCTTCGTAAATCTGCTCGCTCCCACAGGCCATTCCGGCAATACCGAGGCCCAGGGCACCACCGTGCTGGATAACTTCTTCATCGGCCGCATTGAACATGTTCCGGAGGTACTCCAGCGCGTCGGCGCCGTGGTTGGCGTGGATCAAGCCGTAAGCGTAGAGAGCGCCACCTTGGCTGAACATGGAGCCGCTCGATACCCCACCTTGCTTGGGGAGATAAGGCTCGAGCAGCTTGCGCGACTGGCTGATGTTGCCGCGGTGAATCACACCGAGGGCGGCAGTCGCTGTGAACTTCGACCAGTTGACAGCCTTGCCCAGCCACTCGAGGTTGTCGCGGAAGAACTTGTCGTGAGTCGTTCCGGCATTCATGAAAGCGTTGCAGAAGGTGACGGCGGTATGGAAAATGGAGTTGCGGGCCTCGAGGCTGTCCCGGACCTTATTAAGGATGCTCAGGTCGGTGTGGTTGTTGCGGTAGAGGAACTCGAGGTTTAGCTTGATCGTGGTGCTTCCGTTCAAAATGGACCGGATGTTCCTGTACACCTTGGCCACGTCCTCGGGAAGCTCTTCCTCGGAGGCCTCTTGGTTCTCAAGAAGAGGCTCCGACTCGGCGGCACCCTCCCCACTTTGTTCCGTTTCGGGCTTCTTGGCCGGTTCGCCGGAGGGCAGCGACTTGATCACCTTGGCGAGGAATTCTTGCGTGCCATTGTCGTAAAGGTCAAACGCAATCTGGTAAGCAACTGCGATTGCGTTGTTGTCACCCTTGGTGACCAGCTGCAAAAGGAGTGACGAGGCCTCCTCGTCTGAGTCAAGGTAAACGACGCACTTGGCAATGGCGAAATAGTCTGGATTCGGGATGTCGTTGAGAAGGTCGAGGATTAGGCGCAGAATCTCGGTCCGGAAGCCACGCTCCTGGACGATATCCATGCAAATGCCGAGCGCGTAGTCCATCAGCTCCTCCGCCGGATCCTGTGCACCTTCTTGGGCGTTCGTCTTGTCGCGCTTCGCGTCCTCGCTGGCTCTCTTGATGACCCTGCGAAGCACGTCCAGATTCTTGGCCTCCACAGCAATACCAACCACCTGGCGGTATCTGCCCTCTTTCAGGCAATTCTCGAAGAGGCGCTCGATCGCCTTCTCGAGCGCGGTCCAGGTACCGACATCGGTTATCTGGGCCACCGAAGCAGAGCGTCCCTCCTTTGTCGGCTGGAAGGTGGGGTCCAGGATAGTGTTGTCGACCGAGGCACGCGACAGCAGCGACTTGGATGGAAGAGTAGACTGGGAGAAGGGCGTGGTGGGCGAGATCAAGGCCGAACCGTCCAGCGACCCACTGCCGAGGGTCGTGGAGAGAGCGGGCAGTGCGATGTCGTGCTTGGACTGCTTGGACGGTGTGTGGCGCGACGACGAGACGGCGATGTACTGATCGACGCACTTGGAGATGATGGTCTCCTCGAACTCGCCGGGCTTATCGAGCTTGAAAAGAGGGCCAGCTGCGAGCGCAAAGGTCATGCTCTCATTGTAGGCCTGCAGGTGAAAGTAGACCTTGGCGAGAACAAGCGCGGCGAGCTGGCGCTCTGGGAAGCTCTCGTCTTCGTACAGGGCCTCACTGAAGGGGCCAGTCAGCACACACGGTCCCAAGGGAGACGGCGGGGTACACACATCTGGCTCAATGCCCAGCAACCTCGGTCCAGACCGTGTCGATGTCATCGTTGAGAGTCTTGAGGGCGAAAACCCTGCTCAGCTCTTCGTCGGCCAGGAAGCCCAGCACTCCGGTTGCCGAGACGAGGCCTGGCATCGTGACGTCGGTGCGCTCGGGGGATATCGGGAATCGGATTCGAGTTTGTTAGGAAATTAAATCGCTCTGTGGTAAAGTGCTACCAACTCCAAATGGGTACTGGCAGACTGAGATGGAAATGGGTAGCAGCGCGTTGGGTTTGATCAGGGCTGCGTTGGATGTTGGATGGGAGACGGGAAAGGCGAACTGTTTGGAAGCTTGGGCTGAGCAACGCCTCGACTGTTCCACGTCAGGAAGCTCCTGCCTTGCAAAAAGTGGGGCGGCTACTGGCCCAATCAGGGGCGGGCCGGTTCTTGGATTTTCCACTGCCCGTCTGGGCGTCAAACGCCCTGGTCTGTGCTCTCCTAGCCATGCTCGCCATGGTGTAGTGAGAGCAACCAGTGCTCGCTCGAAAGAGACGACTTGGAGATGATGTGCCATGTGGAAGTGGAGGGAAGTCAAAACCAACTCATCATCATCCATCGTAACACCATCGAGCCCTTCTTTCCCGTTATTTTTTTCTAATTGCCAGTTGTCGATCCGGTCTTTAAACTGACGCGCAGGCTTGATCGGGTTAGCGTGATGGATTCTGTCTTTCTATTTTTTCTGGTTGGTGTTGGGCTGTGGTTGGACCAGTCCAACCAACTTGAACCAGCTCTGTGGCCTTTCGCGGTGCGAGCCCTTGAGCCTCTTGTACTCTGTAACACGCAACGCCAGACCGTCTCGCTTGCTGAATGCTCCGCGTTGTGGCTTAGCCGGTCTAGATTATCGATAGCTGTAAATCCCCTCAAACTTTGCTTGCGATCGAATTGATCGATCACACTCCCAACTCAGGACCGCTTCCGGAAGCGGAATGTTGGCGTGCTGTTAGGCAGTGAGCTGGGAGCAGCAGCCAAGCACGATCGCGTCCCAGGCAGGACCGAATCCACCAGCGCATCTTCTGGCGCACACATCAGCCTTTTTGGCTCTGTCGCTTCCTCCTCCCATGCGCCGCCTGTGACATGACGAGACTGTCGCGCATGCAGTAAGCCTATTGGGCATCCATTCGATGTATTGCGACTGCAGCGGCTTCTATCTCCTTTGTTTTCGCGTCTGATATGGGAGCGAACAGTGGCGACTCGACTCGTTCGTGCTTCGTTCTCGCCGACCAAGAGCTCGACCCGACCATGTAACGCCGTTTGTCGCAACATCCAAAAAGGACACCCAGACACGACAACGCTTCTTCGCGCGCCGCAACACAACAACTGTCGCGTCCCAGTACATTGCCACAGCCTGCGGGGGCTTGCGTTCGATTGTGCAAGCGGAGGACGGCCAGCTAAGACAAAGAAGTCTGAAACCGTGGTCGCGTGCAAGACCACAGTGAACTGAGGGGGCACCAAGAGCTGGATCAGCTGCTGCACAACGAAAACTTCTCAAGATGGATCTCAGGGGCATGCTGAACGATAACGGCCCCTCGGCATCGACCCCGAGCAAACCGCAGCCGCAAGCGCACCCGCAGCAGCCACCCCAACAACCTGCACTTCCTTCGACGCCCGTCCAGGCACACCCGCAGCAGCCGTTTCGAGACTATGGTCAAGCCCAGCCATCACCGAGCCGGCACATATCGCAGGACTATGGCGCGCATCATCTACAGTCCGGCCCCTTTGCGTCTCCACCGCCTTTCCAAGCACCCGTCGCGGGCACCTACGCGAGCCGTCCGCCGCCGCCGCCGCCGCTCCAACAACTCCCATCCAACGATCTCCGATCGCCGAGTGTGGGTGCCGGTGCAGGACCCTCGCCGTACCGACAGACCCCAAGTGCTTCGCTCAGCAGCGCATCCGGCTACCCCTTCCCACCGCAACAGAACCCGACGAGCCCGATGCAACGACACCAATACCCACCAGCGAACCCCTATCACCGAGAAGGCTATCCGCTGCCGGCAGCACCCGTGGGTATGACCGGCCCGCCGGCCGCCACCTCGTATATACAAGGACCGCATGTCCCCCAGACTCCCCCCGTCGCGGCCCCGGGCTCGGGACATCCTTACCTACACAGGACTCAATCGGGGCAGTCAACACCGACCCCGACTTCAGCGCACAGCCAGCACGCGCAGTATGGCGCGCCATTTGCTCAAGGCAGCCCCGTGGCAGCACCACGTTCTCTGCAACAAGCCGACCAACACCAGCGCCAAACCTCGCAGCCTCCTACGCCAGGTGGAGCCGTCCCGTTGTCCGCTCGCCCGGCGCAATCCGCAGGATACTCCCAGCCGCCAAGCCCGTACCAGCAACGTTTGCCGGGGCCGGGTTTCCATCCGACACCACAAACATCCCCGCCGCCTCCGCCTCCGCCCTCGCTGCCCAGGCATTCGAGCGCCCACAGTATTCCCGAACCGCAAAGTCAGAGTCGTCCAGGGGCCCACAATCGGTGGATGACAGAGACCGGAGCCTTAGCGTGAGCCCAAAAACACGAGTCCCCAGTTTGCCAAGCAGCTCTGGCCGCCCGGCACGTCAGTTTCGGAGCTGGAGCCGTACCCCAACCAAACTCATTCCGCGCCAACCATGGCAGAGCGCGCCGCCACGCCAGCCAAGCGCAAGTTGGAAGATAGGGAGCTCCGACCTGAAGAATTAGAAAAGCGAGATACACGGCCGCCTCCTTTTGAAGATTCGGACAACCGCCCGGCCTTCGCCGATGCCGGAGTCGCCGTGCAACGCCAAAGCATGCCGACCAAGGTGCTGAAGAGGAGGAAAGTCCATCGGACCATCCCGCCATGGGCCCAATCACTCAGGGATCGAGCACCGGTACATCCCAATCGAGTTCTTTATCAGCCAGTCCCACATACAGGTCCGCAGCCCAATGGCAAGGTCGATCGGCAACACGCACCGCCCACGCGCATGCACAGTCGGCATGCATCCCCAGAGGAGAAACGTTCGATTGCCCCGATTACGCCAGCGCCGAGCGTTGCCCCGGACTCCGGGAATCAATGGGGTCCGCTGGGCCCGTGGGAAGCCAGCATCACCAATGCAGTCCCGCAAGAACAGTTCAGCAAGACAATTGCCGACTTTTTATTCCAATACGTCATCCTGAATGAGGACATGGGCGAGATCCAGAGCCGCGGCGTCAAGTTCGAAATTGAGGCCAAATTCGGCATGCTCATCGACAAGGGCACCAACCAGCGCGTCGAGCTCCCCGTGCACTCCGAATGCGTGCTGAGCGAGAGCGGCAACTGGCTCGGTTTCCGGTCCAGCATGACCGAGATCCAGCACAAGTCGTTCAACGAGTACCTCAACCGCCTCGTCCAGCAAACCCACCCTGCCAACAAGGCCGCCCACGCTGCCCTGCCCCGACCCCGGTTGCCCATCGATTACCGCCACCGCCGCGAAATCGACAGGTTCTTTGAGCTCCCCGCCTCGGTCCGCGACCGTACGCTGCCAGTGTGCGTTGCCAAGCCCATTGCGGCCAAGGGCCACGGCGCCAAGGTCAGGGTCACGTATGATCAAAAGACGAATAAGGTCATCAATAAGATCGTCAAGGCGCGCATCGCCGACATGAGCCTGTACTTCCCCGACTTGCCGCTCGACTGCAGGATCAGCGTCAACCTAGAAATGGACTGGGAGGGCGCGGTCGAGGACCTCGAGAGGATGGCCAGCTCTACAGGGCGCCCGCCCATCCCGGCGCGGACGAAGGACCGGTTGAGCTACAAGCACGGGTGTTACCAGATCGATTTGACCCAGGTCACTCAGAGCGTGACGGGGGTTGCTGTAAGTTTATATCCTTTTTAACCTTTCACTCTCTCACCGATAGGGACTGGTTGCTGACTTGACATCCTGTACAGAATACCCAACGCATGGAAAAAGAACACGAGTTGGAGGTCGAGATCGACCCCGGCCCGGTAATTGAGCAGGGACGGAGGGCCATGGAGGGCCAGCCGCATCAATATGTCGAGGTGGTGGACGGGTTGGTCAATAATATCAGGATACTGGCGCGCAAGGCGGCCGAGTTTGGCCCATAGTGAAGGCCAGCACACCTGCCCCGACGAGCAGAGCTGTAGGGGCCTGATGTTGGGCGCAGAGCTGGTGCTGGAGGAAGCAGCCTTGGTCGAACCACGACAGGAGGAGCAGCATATCAGCCCAGTTACCGCAGTCTGATGCGGCCCCCGGACAGGTCGGCGGCGGAGCGTTTTACCCACTGGGAGGGAGAAGTTTAATCAGAGCCTGGGTATCTATTATCCAGGAGGCGTGCAGATTGTTTTTTCCCAGGCGGGGAGGGTTCAAGTCATGTTGTTTTTCTTCTCTTCCTTTTGTTGGGCCGTTTTCTCACTTTCTTCGAGTTCTACGGCGTCATTAGATACCATCTTGTTCTGGGAAGCAAGAGCTTGGGAGCACGGCGGGAAAGAAGGGGCACTTCGAGGCATCAAAATATTACCTATGGTTCCCTCCTCTCCAGCCCTGGTGGCCGATCTGTTGCAGGCTCGTCGCTCGTGAGACTACAGTAGCCCAGCGCTTGCGCACAAGGCGGATGATAGGAGGCGTTGCGAAGCCAGTTCGTCCCACCTTGGCACGTTGTAACTGGGTGTTTTTCGACCATCGGTTTGGGATTCGGTTGATGGCGGAACATCAATCTTGACCCAACGCAACGGCCCGGAATGGTTGATCCGGGCTTTCGGGGAGGCGGGGAAGCCGGGGAAGCTTGGGGTCATATCCAACGAATTGGGTCAGAAAATAAACAGTAGGATGGCGTTTCCAAAGCAGAGACTCGAGTCGTTGTACCATTACGACCTCGGTGAGATGAAACCTATCATTACCGGGACATCTCCTTTGTGCCTGTTTTCACGTTCCCCTGCTGCTACATCAGCAGGATCTGTCATGCGTCTTACGAATCCCAAACGCCATCTTTGAAATCAAGACACCGCGGAGCTGGGTGTCATCTGCCGAGCCGTCCGCCGTTGGGGTTATCTCCAAGTCGCACGACCTGTAGGGAGTGACCCCACCTTTGGGGTACCTCATCCGTTCCACTTGGTGCTGCATTCCGCAATAACACGCAATGAAACGTGAGTCTCGCAACATCTTGATTACATATCGCGGCGGGAGATGGGATTTATAAGAATGCCCGGCTCGGGCCTCCACCCTCCCGGTTTCCGCTCATCAACCCTGCGTCCCATTCCACTCGCCTTCCCATTGACCCATTCTCCTCGTTTCTCGACACCGCATACCTTCCCACTCCACCCCCCTCCCCATACCGAGTAACAAACAGCAAGCAAGGTCACGAGAACAATGGTCTCCATCAAGACCGTCGCAGTCCTCGGGGTATGTTCAACGCCCCCCTCGTGTTTCCCGGCGACAGAAACTAACCCACCTTCCCCTCACAAGGGCAGCGGCAACCTCGGCCCCTCCATCATCCACGAGCTCCTCGCCTCGGGCTTCTCCGTCACGGGAGTCACGCGCGCCGCGTCCACCAACTCGACCCCCAAGTTCCCCGACACCCTCCCCGTCAAGAGCGTCGACTACGCGTCGTTTGACGAGCTCAAGGACGCCTTCGCGGGCCAAGACGCCGTGGTGTCCGTCGTGGGCACCCTGGGCGTGGCGGGCCAGCGGGTGGCCATCGACGCGGCGGTCGCGGCGGGCGTGAAGCGCTTCATCCCGTCCGAGTTTGGCATCAACACGCGCAAGGTGCGCGGGACGTCGATTGGCAAGATCCTGGCGGGCAAGATTGGGGTGGTAGATTACTTGGAGGAGGTAGCCAAGGGGAATGGGGAGTTTACGTGGACGGGCCTGTCGACGGGTTTGTTCTTCGATTGGGTGAGTTTGAGATTGGGTTTGGCCGTTGACATAACGTCTGACCTACAGCTGGCGTGCGGGATGGTTGGCTGATGTGACCACTTGTCAGGGCCTCGACCGCGGCGGCCTGGGGACTGTCAACCTCAAGGACAAGACGGCCACGGTGATTGACTCGGGCAACGAAAAGTTCCAGGCCAGCACCCTCGCACAGATCGGCAAGGCAGTCGTGGGCATCTTGCAGCACCCGGACGAGACGGCGAACAAGTACCTAAGCTCGGCATCTTTCAACCTCTCGCAGAACGAGTTGATTGCGCTCGTTGAGGAACTGACGGGATCAAAGTTCCCTGTTACCCACGTCAAGTCGGAGGATCTGCAGAAGGCGGGCGATGAAAAGCTCGCGGCGGGCGACTTCCGGGCGTTTGTTGACTTTTTGCGGGCCCACAATTCGGCAGATGGTGCAGGAAACCAGTTGACGGAGAAGGAGAGCGCAAATGGGCTGATTGGGTTGCCGTACGAGGATCTGAAGGCGGCGGTGGAGAGCTGGTTGAAGCGGGAAGGGGCGTTGTGAGTACCTGAATAGCCGACTTTGGCACTACCTAGGCACGAGCTCAGGAACCATAGAAGGTATCTTAGACTCACAAGGAAAGGTTCCATGTTCTTCTTGATTCCAGAAAAGCTTGAAAACGTGATCGAAGCGACAGACGTGATTCCTGAGCAGCAGGCACAACCCGTGTCTTGGCAGCACCTTGATGGTCGCTCCTGCAGAATTAGGGGACCGTCAAGGTTCTCGCTCAGGCTTCTTCGTGTGGATCGGGAGACCTCTGCTGTCTTTTGTTTTTCCGATACCATTACCTCAACGAATGGGCAACTGTGTGACGCAGACGATGGCACTCCGAGTTCGCCTCTGTTCTTGGCCTCAGTGCTCGACTAGGCTAGGCCAGCAGGGTGCTCACTTTACTTCTGAGGATGCCGTGGCTGGTCAGATAGGAGCAGTATCCCCCCATGCCAAGTGAAGTCTTGCCCATTTCTTGACAAGATAGCCCCATAGGAGACTTGCTTGGTGGAGCGTGGAGGATGAGGTTTAAGATGTTTCTACTGTATTTAATCCGGTGTTTCTGCCCCCAACTTCAACGACTCGAAAGAAAAAACACCTCACCCTCACCTTTCACCTCACCTTCTAGTCACCATTCACCTCACCCTCACTCACCCTCTCACCCTGTTTACATTTGTATTTCACTTACCAAGTGCAACCATGAGATACCACCTCCTCTCCATCATGTGCCTGCTCCAGGCAGGCACCTACGCCCCCCCACCTCCCACCACCACCACCACCACCACCACCACCGCCGCCGCCGCCGCCGCCACCTCCGACTCGACTTCAACCTGGGACTTCACCTCGGGCGCCATCACAAAGTTCCCCATCCACGCGTCGTGCAACGCCACCTGCGCCGGCAGCTGGAGCGCGCGCTCGACGAGACGGTGACGCTGGCGTCGCACGCGCGCGCCACATCCTCCGCTGGGGCGGCGCCTCGCCCTTTGTGCAAAAGTACTTTGGCAACGGCAGTGCGACGGCCACGCCGCTTGGCTGGTACACGCGCGTGGCGGAGGCGGACAGGGGGGATATGACGTTTCGGTGCGATGATCCGGATCGGAACTGCGCGACGCAGGAAGGTATGTCGTTTGTTTATCTGAGAGTAAGTCGTGAAAGGGGCAAGCTGACGTGGAGATACCTTACTGTTAGGATGGGCGGGACACTGGCGTGGCACGAACGCGACGCAGGAGACGGTCATCTGCCCGCTGTCGTTCCAGAAGAGGCGGTATCTCGAGTCGGTGTGTGGACTGGGGTATAACGTGGCCAAGTCGCCGCTGAACACCTTCTGGGCCACCGATCTCCTGCACCGGGTGTTGCATGTGCCGCAGATAAGTGAGGGCGTTGTTGAACACTTCGCCGAGGACTACGAGGGTGTTGTCGGGCTGGCAAGGACGGATCCGTCAAAGTCTGCCATCGACAGCGATACGCTGCAGTACTTTGCCATTGATGTTTACGCCTTTGATATTGCCGCGCCGGGTATGGGGTGCTCGGAGGCATGAACGGGATGTCGAGACCCCAAGATAGGTACCTTACCTCCTTACCTATGAAAATAGAGGAATGGGATAGCAGAGTTTGTTCCATCTACAAAATACAGAGCTCGAATCAACTCCAGTTGCTCGCTTTAAGACACAATATTTGACATCACAACCTTTGAGACTTGATTTCTAAAACAGACAACATCCGGGAGCAATTCACCAATTTTTTTTCTTTCTCTCCGCCTCTTCCATCCGATCCCCTTCAACTTTCTGCCATTCATTCTGCCGCAGAACAGTCTGCTATGTGGTTTTGGCCAGGTTAGCGAGTAGGTGGGGAGAGGCCTGCCTTGCTGTCAGCCCTGTTGAGGCTCACCAGAACCCAGTCAACGACAAGTGTGCAACGAGGTAGACAAGGTGCATACACAAATGTATAGGCGGCTCTACAGGTTAGAGTATTGGAATCAAAACAAGCCCAGTCTCGAGTAGTCCCTTGAGCCGAGCAGTATACGCCTCTCTATAGTCACTCTATCTTTTGCTATAAAACAATGTCTTGAGGAAGTCTAGAAGGTTGTTAAAGTATAGGCATGGAACTACGCAAGCGGCACTAGGGCAAGAACAAGGGCAAAGAACGCCGAGGGCATGAAGGCGATAATGAAGTCCAGCCCCGGGGACGGCGAGGTCCCGACAAGATACGGGACGGGGTGAAGAAGATGGAGGCGAGAGAGAGGGAGAATAAAGACCAGCCGGGGGAGGAACAGCAACGTAGTTTGAGTTGTGCATATATGGCGGAAAAAGAGGACAGTCTTTGGAAGACTAGGATCCATTTTAGACTGTTTATTCATAAAGTATGTACTGATAGTTGCCCTTTCGGGCTGAGCCCGCTTGGCGGAATAAATTGTGTCACGGGTGTGTGAGGCTGCGCGTTGCGCAGGTTGGGCTCAGCTCTAAAGTGGCTGTGTGCCCCTTGACCGCCTTTTTTGTCAAGAAACCGAATCTCTCAACAGTTCAACCGCTCAAGTACTTGGTGACCTTACCTACACAACACTCCTCAACGTCGAATGGACATGGCCCCAGAACAGTACGACTACGCCGAGGTCCAAACGGCGACGAAATTGAGACCGCTCGGTCAAGCCCTCGTCACGCTCGCCATTGCAAACCGAGAGGCGCTTCTCTCCGAAGCCAGCAACAAAGTTCACCTTCGCCAGGATGAAGCAGCCGCGGTATTGGGCCGCCTCCATCAGCTCAATCCTGCTGTCGCCAGGTACTTCTTTCCCAAGAGCCACGCAATCTCCGAGCTGCCTCTTCGCATGGTTTGCTCTTCGGAACCCAAATTTGAGTCTGTCGATTCGTTCATCGTCATCAGCTACTCCTGGCACTACCCGTCATGGCAACTGGCACCGGCTGCGCAGCCTATCACTCCAGGCTGGGAGATTTCGCAACCTATGGTGGACGCCATTATGCGGCTCCGAAAGGACGAGCATGAAGCCGTTTGGCTGGATAGGCTGTGCATCAACCAGAATGACGAACGAGATAAGGAGATTCACATCGGAACCATGGATCTTGTTTACCGCTCGGCCCGCCGTGTCATTATCCTATTCGAGGATATCCAACTGACCAAGGAAGAGGGCGAAGCAGGCGTTGCCTACGCAGGCTTCTACAAAGATCTCTGTGCTCAAGTGACGGATCAGAACCTCCAAGGGAAAGAAAGGAGCGACTTTATCAACTCATACTTTCTATCCAAGGAGGCGGCGTATCGAGACCAAGACAAGGGCCACCTCCTCCAAGCCATCAGGTCTTTCCTGATGAAGATGCTGGCATCCCACTGGTCCACGCGAGCGTGGTGCGCACACGAGAGCCGCGTGGCCCGCCACAGCACGGTCAACAATCCCCTGATTCTCTGTTTTGCGGATTGCGGCCGGGTCCTATCATTTGAGTTCCGCTTTATCTTCATGCTAGCCAACATATACGGTAACAGGGAGCTGGTTGCGGCAGATGACTTTCTGAACTCCATGCCGAACTCCTTGGATCCCAACCCGGCAGGCCTGCAGCAGCTCAGACTTCGAATGCAACGTTTCTTTCCTTACGAGAACGAAAATGCTTCCCTCATGGAACATCTCGCCAGCGTCCTTCAATTTGGCTGTCTCAACAAGGGCGATCTCATATCCATTGTACTGAACACTTCAGGCATCCCCCTCGTCTTCTGCGGGCATCACGACGTAAAGACGGAGGAAGATGCCATCTGGATATTCTCGGTTCTGACGCTTGCAGCGGGCGATGCGCAGCCGCTTCTTTTCGAGGGCGACAGGCTTCGATTCCCCAACTTTGACGGAACCGAAGCCATCTCATGGGTGAGCCACCCTCGCCCATACTTCCACGGCGACAAGCTCTGCATGCCCCTGGAACATTCCATCACAGCAATAACACGCGACTACATTGAACTGGACCTGCTTATGTTCCCCACGCCACCCGTTGAACCATCTCCAGCAGCACAGGAGGCAGCGCTGAACATGATGGAGGAGCACCATCTCTTGGATCTTGCCATGAACTTTACATCCTCTCCCGGCCTGGACTCATCACAGGAGAGAGCAATCGAAAGGCATCTCCGAGTCCAAATCAACATGCTCCGGGGACACCGAACCAATCTCACCCGCCTTACCCAGCTCCTCGGTCTCTGGCTCGCCTGCGGCATCGACAACGGGCTGGACTGGATGATACAGTTCCCTGACAGGATTCGGCAGAGCACAGAAGCAAAACAGATGCCCTTCGAGAGGGAAGCACTGTTAGGGAGCTCTTGTGATGAACGGCTCGTTGATGCTGTTGTGTCGCTCCTGGGGTACTTTGGCGTGCACAACACTCCCACCATCACCACCATCACCACCACCACCGCCACTCCCACAGCCACCAGGGCCGCCAATACTACCACAATTGCGGCCACTCCCATCACCATTGACAGCACCTCTTCAGAAATGCGCGCTATAATGTCCCAACTCACCAAATTCCTCACCTCCCTCCTCGACCCTCGTATCGGCAGCCTGTGCTCCTCCCCTCACCTCCTCCCCTTCACCTTTGCAGACCCAAACCCAATTCCAAGCCCAAGGCCACGCCCAAGCGCAAACCCGCCCGACCCCGGCCCGCGCCCGTCCGAACCCGACCCAAGCCCGCCAGACGCCGCCGTCGGCCCCGATCCGGACCCCACCCCAATCTCAGACTGCGCGATCACTGCCCACCTTCTCCCGCTCATGGATCGCCGTCCCCGCCGCGCTGGCGCACCTCCCCGCGTGGCAGAAGCGGGCATGGGTCGTCGAGCCGTTCGATCTGCACGATGCGTCCGACGATACGGGCGGCGGAGGGGGCTGAGCGGACGTTTGGGGCAGGGGAGAAGTGGGTTGATGTCTATCCTTTTCTGCGTCGTGATGGCACGAACGATGGAGAGGACGGGGTGGGCGGGAGGGGAGTCGAGTGGGTTGGAGGATGTGGAGGAATACTGAGATTTGCGGCTGCGGGGATCTGGTTCGTATTGTGAGGCGTTGAGTGAAAGGGAAGAGGGGACGGGTTGCGGTGTGGGGTTGGGACCGCTGGGGATTCGTGGTGCTGCTGAGGAGGCAGAGGGTGTATGGCGCGCACGAGTTGGATTTTCAGAGGATGAGGAAGGTTTTGGACGATATGAAGCAGAAACAAGCTGAGGCCAAGACGGCAGCTGAGAAGGAGGCGGAGCGTGGAGTGGGACTGCGGACGACTGAGGCGAACATCGACTTCTCGGGGCACGCATCACCCCCTTCTGTCTCCTGGCCCGATCGCAGGATGCCTACCATCGCTCCCTTCAAACTAGGTGACAAGGATGGGCCACGGCTTGCGCGGGTCACCGCGTGGAGAGGGACATCTAGCAACAGATTCGGCGACGAGGCCGTCCTGGCTGCCTTACACGCTTGGAGCGATGTCTTTTGGAATGCAGAGCGGTTGGTCCTAATCGAAGGAAGGCGGGCTTTGGAGTTCGCGTGGGCATCGAAATGGCAGTGGCATGGTACGGACCCAAGGCGGTACTGCGGGCACTGGGGGCGGAGTCCGATCCTTTTTTAGAAGTATGTACCTCTCTTCTGCGCAATATACAAGCCTTTGGACCTTATATCCCTTTTCTCAACCAGCAAAACTACACCCAATATTTCGGAAATACCAGTAACTTCACGCGAAGCCCGTTAGCGCTGCAGAGTCAGCAGACCAGGCCGGTACGGCAGCTTCCCGTAGTCGCCACCGGAGTTGGGATCGCGGCCCTGGTAAAGCAGCTGCAAGTTGCACGGGTCGATAGTCATCGTCTGGTCGGCGCTGACGCGGATGATCTCGCCGTGGCTGATGTCGTTGGTCCACGTGGCGCCGCTGTTGGCCTTGCCGGCAAAGGGGTTATTCTCGGTGGCCGCCTGGGGCGTCCAGCTGCCGCCGAGATTGGTGGCCGTGAAGGATCGGAAGAAGCGGCCCCTAGAGCCAATGGCCTCGACGATCATGAGGTATTGGTTCTGGTCCTGAAGTTTGTAGACCTGGACTGCCTCGAACAGATTGTTGGTTGTATCGCTCATGACGACGGTCGAGGAGCTGCCAAAGCTGCCAGGGAAATTGCCGATCGGCATGCTGGCGCGGTAGATTTTCCCGTTGTCTCCGGCGAAGAACAGATACATTGTGGTGTCATCGCCAATGACTGCCTGGTCAATGACGCCCGTGCTGGAGCCAGAGATGGTTCCAGTGAAGAGTGTCTGGACCGACGACCATCCGTTTGCGTTGGTAGGATCGTTCGAAGTTCGGTAGGAAAAGGAGGTTGGCCCCCATTGGTAGGCGAGCACCCAAATGTTCTTGGGCGCAAAGAAGAATAGTGAGGGCGCAACCGTGGCCGAGTTCATTTTGTTCTGGGTCGCCGAGCCCATATCGGTCCAGTTTTTGAAGAGACCAAAGTTCATGGAACCCCAGCTGGACCCCGTGTCATGGGTCGTGGCATACACGAGATGCTGTCCGTCATAGGGGACTGTGGTGAAGTCCTTGAGCGAGACCCATCCGGATTTTGGGTTTGCCAAGGGGCCTGTCGAGGTCCAGCGGTAGGTAGACGGGAGAGAGCAAGTTGCCCGAGAGGTCATTGGGGAAGCCCCAACGGCTGGTGCTTGTGCCGCCAGCACTGCGCCGGCTAGCGCCAGACCAAGATCGGAGTTGAGAAGTCTCATGATGTGATTCCTTGTTCGAAAGTTGAGGAGAGAACTCGTCTGAGCATTACAAGGCTCCCGAGGTCGAGATGTGTGCCCCAACTTATATACAAAATCAAGTCTTTTGCCAAGCGCCCAGGGCGATTCAAGCTCAGGATTCACTTCTGAAGGAGACCCATGGATCGTGACCGACAAAAAGAGTACCTCGGCCTTCGAGAGGTCAAAGCCCCTGCTGGCCAAGTGGCATTAATTCCACCAATATCGACGCAAATGGCTTCTCCCGGTGTTAATCCTTGCCTTGTGCGGGCCCGGTTCAAATACCCGACCGCTTGGGGCGCGGGGCGGCATCTCGAGGTTTCAGATGGATGCAACCTTTACATATTTCATCCAGCCTGTGACTGGAGCGCTTTTAAAGTCTGAAGAGCAACGAAAATCAACCTGACAACCGCACGACTCAGACTGCGAAGCGCCAGTCCCCAAGTGGACGACGGACCTAAGCTGTTGTTGCCAAGGCACACGACCAAGAAATTCAGGGGTTCTTGGTTCCGTGGCAAGGACTGAGCGCATACTCACCAGGAGGAGACCATCGGCTCTCATAGGGTCCCTCCTACTTCATCTCTCAAGAAGAGCAAGAGGTCTGAGACCGGGCATCGACCATCTCTTCTTCTGCTGTACTTCGGCTCCCAGATCCCCCGACAAACTCCGCAAAAAGGAACACCCAACTCACAGACTCAACCCCCCAGAACCAGAAGCGATCTCAACTCCTTCCCCTCCCCACCATCCCCCCCATCACCTCCTTCCCTCTCATCCACCGGCTTCGCAAAATCCAACAAGAACCTCAACATCCACCGATCCAACCGAAACGTGCCCACACCCCCTCCCCCTCCCACACCACCACACCACCGCAGGCCCGCCTTGGTGTCCAGACACGCCTTGTGGAACGCGCGCAGCCGGCTGAAGGACGCGTGCAGGCTGGGCCAGAAGCGCTGCAGGCGGCTGACGATCTCAAAGTTGTGCTCGAGGCGGGCGCGGGCGCGGCGATTGCGGCGTCGGCCGCGCTGAAGAGCAGCGTGTACAGGTGCACCGTCGACGCGATCACCAGCATGTGCCCGACGAGCGGGTAGCGGACCTCGGCGCGCGGGTGCGCGCGGAGGTGTAGATGATCTCGCAGAGGGCGGCGGCGTGGGAGTTGCATTTCGCCGCGTGGGCTGCGCTGGTGTGGGCGTCCATGTTGGTGATGGTGGTGCTGGTGGTGTAAGGTGATGAGATGGGGCTGTCCGGCGGGGTGAGGCTGTTGTGCAGAAAGCGGTAGAAGAGGAGTTGGCCGGAGTGGTTGTAGTTGATGTGGAGGACGACGAAGGAGGGTCCGCAGCCTCGGTCGGCCCAGTACGCGAGGTTGCCGGGCGTGTACTGCATGTCGTCCGGCAACGCGGCCAGCCAAGCGTCGAGGGCTGCCGAAAGCCCTGCCACGGCCTCGAGCACTTCGTCTTCTCCTAGCATCCCGGAGACGGCTTTGGTATTGAGGGCGTTGATGTCATACAAAATGCCGTTTAATTTTATCATTTGAGCAATCAGTGAAGCCGAGCAGTCGGAACGCGAGGCGAGTGGTGCCTCGAGCGCCTCCCGAAATAGTGGCGGTTCAGTCAGTTCTAGGTCTAGAAATACTCGCTCATCCATCGGCATAGGAATGTCATATCGTGGCTGGATTGCCCTAGGTAGACCCAGTGCCGATGATGACCAGGTGTCGGTGGTTACTACAGACCACCAGACTGTTAAGACCGAAAGTCGTGTTAGCAAGAGCTGGGATGGAACAAGGAGGGTCTGTTTGGGCTGATACCTACCTCTTAGATTCAGCTCCTGCTCTACACGTGTCTTGGCTGGCGCGTTTGGAAGATCGAGAATCATGGCCAAGCGGCAGGCAATGGTGTAGTATATCGACTCGGTGGCCGAGTCCATCTCGACTACCTGAATTCCGCCCAACAGCACGCATGCCTGAATGGTTGTGAGACATGTCTTATGCAAGTCGAGCAGTCTCTCGGCTTCCTTGGCATACGGCCTGCCCCGTTCTTGGGGGTCAGTATCTGCAAAATAGGGGTGAGACGAGAAACGAGCTGCGAGGCTGAAGACGCCAAACAGGAGGATTTTGGGGATGCTCCCGTTCTCAACTGCAGCTTCAAAAGAGGGCCGGTGAAACAGGTTGTGAAAGGTGACGTGAATGTACGAGAAGTACAGATCAACAAGTTCGTTGCACAGGTCCCTGTCCACCATGAGGGCCGCGGAGGAGATGGGAACAGCGCCATCAACGCGGGGGCTCACGAGGGGTTCGTATCCGTCCCCGGGCACGGGCGTTGCTCGTTGTTCGACGATGCATTGGAGGCCCCTTCTGATGCAAAACGTGCAGCTTGTTCCTCGGCTCGGCCGGTCACATCTCTTACGACGATCCCTGTTTTCACTCAGCCACGGACCCCAAAAACAAGGGAGTTGAGGAAACGAGAGCCTAAACCGCGGAAGCTCGAGACTTACCGACAAGCAGTACAAGCCGACAGGGGTCTCATCTGCGTAAAGAGGGTTTCGATGTGCGCCAGGCATATATCATGCAGTTCTGGTTGAGTTGAAACAACGTGGTGCGTGCCCGGCCTTCGTTCCGAGTGGAACTGTCTCCCCACTTAGGGAGTTGTTGCTTACTGACGGTGCCCCGCTTCTCTTGTTCTCAGGGGTATCCCAAGCTCGTTGCGGACAGAAAAAGGTGTATACCAAAATCAATACAACATCTGAAAAATCCCCATTTCTTCTAAAGTCGGGAGAAAGCCTGAATCTATAATGAAATAAAGTGAAATTGAATCTAAAACTATTGTATCCTTTTTTTCTTCCTTCTTCTTCCTTCTCTTCCTCTTCCTCTTCTTTTCTTTTCTTCTTCTCCTTTTCTTTTCCCTTCTTCTTCCTCTTCCTCTTCTTCTTTCTCTTCCTCTTTTCTCTTTCCCCTTTCCCTTCCTTCTTTCCCTTTATACTTTTCTTCTTATCTTTTGTTTCCTTTTCTTTCGTCTTTAACTTTCATTTGACATTGTTTTAGATCAAGTAGATCTGGCTTATTCGAACTTGAAGGTATGATGACACCTCGAGTGTGTACGAATTTTTGTGGCCAGAAGATGCCAGGGTGGTCTATGTTGTGTGTACTGTATATGCATAAGAACTGCCGGCTGCTGACGAAGCACCATCTCCCCTCCCAGGCAAGTACCTTATTAAAGCGAGGCTGCCAGGCACGACATTACTTGATTCTTCATGCGCTGCTTGTAATCATCACGCATCCCCCGGCAACCATCACACAAGAACAGTATCCCCCGAGTCCAAAATGCATGTCGCTCAAGTCACCAGTTGGGGTCAGCCGCCCGTCTACACGACAGCTCCTGACGCGCCCCCTGCGGGCCCCGGTCAGCTGCGACTGAAGGTGGTCGCGGCAGCCGTCCACCGCCTTGTCCAAGGCCGCGCCACCGGAAAGCACTTTTCAGCGACGACGCTGCCGCTCGACCCGAGCTCCGACGGCGTCGGCCTCGACGAGGCCACCGGCAACCTGTACTACATCTCCACCTTCGCGGCGCCCACTTTCGCCGACTACGCCGTCGTGGACCGCGCCCGCGCTATCCCCGTCCCGGAGGGCGCCGATCCCATCACCGTCGCGGCGCTCTGCAACCCCGTCATGAGCAGCTGGATGGCGCTGCGCACCCGCACGTGGGACCTGCCCGCCGGCTTCAGCGTGCTGATCATCGGCGCTACGGGGACCAGCGGGCGGGCGGCCGTGGCCGTGGCCCGGGCGTTTGGGGCGGGCAAGGTCATCGGCGTGGCGCGCAACGAGGCCGCGCTCAAGGGCATCGCGGGCCTGGACGGCTACGTCGCGCAGAAGGACCCGCCTGAGACGTCCGACTTTGCCAGCATTGGCCACGTCGACGTGGTCCTGGACTACGTGTACGGCAAGGTGACGGCGGCGTTGTTGGCGGCGCTCAAGCCCGAGCGCCAGACTCAGTACGTGCAGATTGGGACGGTGGGCAGCGAGGAGACGATGGCGCTGCCCGCGCAGGTGCTACGGGCCAAGATGCTGCGGATGACGGGGTCGGCGCCGGGGAGCTGGACCACGGCGGAGCTCATGAAGGAGATGCCCGATATCGTCAAGACGGCGGCTGAGATGGAGAGGCCGGCGGATGTGTTCACCAAGCCGCTGAGCGAGGTGGAGGCGCTTTGGGGGTCGGAAGACGCGAAGAGGAAGAGGATGGTGCTTATTCCGTGAAAGTGGAAGGTTTCCAAGTGTGGTTAGATCAACTTCAACACATACTCCGGCGCCACATAGTTCTCATGTTGTCTTTTGGCTCCTGACGTGAGGATACCCATCTATGTGCTCTACGAACGAGTGAACAATGGTATCCTGCAGTGAGAATCTCTCGCCCAAACAGCACAAAAAGACATCTTGTTCCACACATCAGCCATCAGGTCCCATTCGCTGGCTGGTTGTACTCAACGCCATCAACAGTCGTCGTCAACGTCCCATTCGCGTTAAAGATGTTGGTCACCGCGTTGATCTGCAGGTGGAAGTCCCCAGCACTCGTCCGTTTCGTCGCGTTAACCACACCAGTCTCTTTCAGATCCGAGTTCCAGTCGATGAGGTTGTCCCAGACATTAGGAAGCAAGATCTTGACCGATACTTGCTCATGGCCATTCAAGACATAGCCTGCCTGATCCGAGTAGTTGTTGTAGACAACAGCAACACCCCCGATACCACTGAACGTTGTCGGGTCCGCAGTCAGGGTGACGTTGGCAGTCCCGGATACACTCCCCCGGAGTATGTAGTCTCCAGCTGGCAATTTGTATTGCGATGGGACGGTGGCGCCTGGGGGGAACGGCACGGCCCAGGGGATGTATTCCGGAACCTTGAGAACCTTGGCCGGCTGCTTCGCCTTCCGACCGGTGAGACGGGCGAGCATGACTCGGTAACTGCGGCCTCCCTGAGCAGACGAAACCGGGCACGGCAATGGATTCTCGCCTCCGCAGGCCGGAGAGACAACCAGCGCCTGCCAGTACGTGATCTTTGTCCCGTCGGGGGAGAAGGCGGGATCTGCTCTGCCATTCCAGTTGGGGTCGTTGACGCTGCCCGGGCTACCGTCGCCGCCCGCGTTGACCTGCTGGCCGTAGTAGTCACCACGATCTCCGTCACGGTCAATGAGAATAGGCTGGAAGAACCGGCGATCTCGGTTGTTGCGCGTCGATGATGCGACGGTGACGGCGACGATGTCAACCAGAGGGGGCACCCAGCGCATGGCTGCCATCCACATCTGGCGCTCAGAGACGCGTGTGTCCATGGTGACAAACCATTGGTTGTCGTGGGAGAAGGCGATGGGATCGGCGTAGTCGGGGTGGCTGGTGAGACGCCGCACCGCCCCGGTCACGACGTGAACGGCAAAGAGGTCGATGTTGCTGGACTCCCAAGAGGGCCCAATGTACAGGATCTCGTCGCCGGCACCGCTGAACCCCCGAAGCTCGCCCACCATGATGGCGTCGCGGTTGATGTGCAGCTCGCCGCCCGAAGCACTGATGGGTGCCTTGCCGCTTCCGTCGACGAGTACGCTCACGTTGACAAGGTCATAGCGAGGGGCGAGGGGAAGTCCTACAGTCGGGTTCGGATTGAACTGAAGGCGTCCAAAATAGGCAAACTGGCCGCCGTAGTTGGTGAAGGAGCTCCAACCCATGTGCACGTCGTCCGGATGAAGACGCATCTCACGGGGAACACCACCTGCCCCAGATCCATCCGCGGTTGTTGGCCAGTGAATCGGGTAGATGGAGGTTCGGTTCGGGGTGCAGCGGTCGCTGGTCAGGTCAACGCCACCACAGTCGAGAATGTTGTGGCCCCAGAGAGCCTTCGTCCCGCTTCGAAACACGTGGGGATAGTCTCGTACGGCGTCGAGCGAGATGGCATTCTGCGCAGGGACGCCGCAACTCAGGCACTTCCACGGATCACCGTTGGAGAACTTGGCGCCGTCCGCCTTGATGAGAATCAGGTGCGAGCCCGTGTAGATGCTCGCCGGGTCGGGGGCTGCTGGGGCACCGACGAACTCGACGTTGGCAATGACATGCTTCCCGTCAGGTGTGAAATCGCCAGCCTGGAAGTTGCCGACGCTGATGCCGATGCAACCGGTGCGTCGGGGGTTGATCGTGGCCGTACAAGCTCCCTCGTCGCTGCTCGGTGCAACTGGAGGCAATGGAAGCTCAACCACATTGATTGCCTCTGGCTTAGGGGGTCGAGGTTGTACCGCATTGAGACCGAAGGCCGCGGTGCCGAAGGCCAGAAGAGTGCAAAACCGGTAGGCCATCTTTGACGGACAAGGTGAGCGAGCTCCTGCTGGTTGGGGACTTTTGAAAAGAGACGCGCAGAGGGGCGAGGCATATTTATGTTTATACTTTGATGTTGCGATGATGTGCGCGTATGTGCAGTCCTTGCTGCCCTCTTCGAGCTCTCAGTTACATCGATGCCAACTTTGGTCGTCCATCACCACGTCACCCCAACAGCCAATACGCGTATTCGCGTAGTCTTCCCCCGAGTCCATCCTTTCCCCCCCTCGCTGTTGTCGATGCCTCGCGGTGCCTCGGTTGCAGCTCTCTCAGTGCGGTGATGGGTGTTCCCGTGTCATCAACACAGAAACGAAGCAATTACCCCGGATTTTCCTCTCCCTCTCGCGGGGAGACGACAAGGGCGTGATCTGGGGTGCATGGCCAGAGGCACGTGTGGGATGCGGGATCATACGGGGTCGTCCCTGGCGAGGGGGATTCAGGGGGTCCCCCCTGTCGCGCTGGACGTCGGAAAACCCGTCGGAAAATGCCTCCACAAAGCTCCACAGAGGCGAGAAGGAAAAGCGCCAGCTTCTAAACTCCAAAATTCGGGCCAGTCCCACTTCCCCGCAACTTCGGGGGGGGCAACTAGTGATTTACTTGCTCTATCACCATGGCCTTGCTCGCAACATCCATGACCCAGCCTGGTCAGCCGCTCCGGGTTGCTTTGCCCCGATCGCAACAGCTCGTGGCGAGCCTGGGCGCGACTTCCTGTGGTTTGACACATCTCATAAAAGAGACAGTTCGTCCGAGATCAAGCTCAGTGCTGCGTTGGGAAGGCCATCTTTCAAACCCCGGCCGACAGACATCTTGCCCTTCAGCCTTCCCTTAAAGTTGCTTATCAATACCAACAACTTGGTTCCAAACCCGCCATGGGGCTCGAAGAAACCACCAGCCAGGCGAAGTCGCGGACCGAGCAGGTGGACTGGGTTGAGGACAACGCGGGCGGCGAGATGACCCCTAAAGATGTTGCTATGGACGCGGCCATGAAGGGGCAGGCCACCACCGGTTATGAGACCCTGACACCATGGGAGACCATCAAGACGTTCAAAGTCAGCACCATTATGTGCTTCCTGGCCGCCTTCAGCGCAGCGACAGATGGGTATCAAATCGGGTAAGTCTTGCAGCCACTATCCTTTTGAGGCCAAATCGGTTTTCCCGTTGGGAATAGCAAGCTGAGGAAGACATAAACAGCATGAACTCGGGCATTGTTGCCAACAAGGGCTTCATTCACCAGTTCGCCACGCAATCGACCGCCGATGGCAGCATGGTGCTCGCGTCGCCTGTCCTCGCCGGTTGGAGCTCCATCCAGTCTGTCGGCCAGATCATCGGCATGATCTCCCTCTCGTTCGTCTCGAGCCGCTTCGGCCGCAAGGTGGCAATGTACACATACTGGCTGGTTCTGGCAACGAGCATCATCGCTGAGAGTTTGGCCCGGTCGTGGCCGGTCTGGCTCGTGGCCAAGCTGCTCGCTGGCATCGGCGTCGGCTGCATGCAGTCCACGCTCCCGACGTACATCTCCGAGGTGGCGCCCGTGCGCATCCGCGGCGGCCTCCTGATGCTCTACAGCCTGTGGTGGACCGTGGGCACCTTCTTCGCCTACATCGCCATGCAGACCATGAACAAGCAGCACCCCAACGTCTACCTCACGCCCATCTACACGCAATGGGCCCAAATCGGCCTCATGATCATCATCTACGTCTTCCTCCCGGAGTCGCCCCCTTGGTGCGTATCCCGCGGCGACACCGCGCGGGCCAAGAAGGAACTGCTGCGGCTCAACAGGGGAGTCGAGGGGTACGACGTGGACCGCCAGCTCGAGGTGCTGGTCCTGGCCGACGAGCACGCGCGCGCCGTGGCGGCCGAGCAGAAGCGAGAGCACTGGTACGCCATCTTCCGCGGCGTGGACGGCCTGCGGACTGTGGTCGCGCTGTGGACGAACCTGTCGCAGCAGTTCATCGGCCTCACGTTGTTCAGCACGTTTGGCACCTACTTTTTCCAGCAGGCCGGGCTACCGGATCCGTTCCTGATCAAGTGCATCACGTCGTCCATCAACATCGCCACCATCATTGTCGTGGTCCTGATTGCTGATCAGGTTGGGCGGAGATGGATTGCGTGCTGCGGGACAACCGTCATGTGGGTGTCGTGTGTGGTCATTGGCATCCTGGGCGTGGCTACTCACACTAATGCCACCAACTACGTCCTCGTTCTCTTTGCCTGCTTCTGGAGTAAGTGCCCTTTTGGTACCCAACTCGTTGCGAGAGCGACAACAGCATGCTGACGATAAACACTTTGTGTCTGACAGATATGGGCATGACGGCCATGGGTGCGGCAGGATGGGGCTTCATCGGCGAGATCTCGTCCCAGCGACTCCGGCCGTACACGGCGGGATTCGGCGCGGCAAGCACCTGTATCATTGGCGTCGCCATGGGACAGCTGACGCCATACATGGTCAACGCGGCTCAGTGGAACTGGGGCCTGAAGACGGGGTGGTTCTACGCGGGCGTCGGTCTGCCATTCGTGGTCGGCATGTGGCTGCTCATTCCCGAGACTGCGCGGTACGTTCAGCCCTTCGCTCCGCTGCTTAACGGTTACTTTTGCCAACAGAAGAGAAACTGACCAAAACGTTGTTCTCGAATCTAGCCGTTCGGCTGCTGAACTTGACGAGTTGTTTGAGCGCAAGATCAAGCCCTGGCGGTTCCACAAGACTGAGACGGCAACCCAGCGCCTCGTCAAACAGAATGCGGTCCAGGACAAGGAGTGAGGGAACTTCAACCTGTAAGCGAATATGAGGTTTAAGGTCAAAACTGTATGCTGGATCTGGGGCACAGAACGACTCGAGGCGGGGGTGTAGTTGTCATTGAGCCTGATAGTTAAGGTAATGCTGTTGATATCATGCGTTGTTATTGCACCTGGATAGCTCCCGGAGAACAATCAACTTGGCTTATCTGAATTCTCCACCCACCAACGTCTTTCTTTCTTTCTTCAAAACGAAAAAAAGGTCATTCATTCAATCATTCAGGTTCAAAGAATCTATTGTCAGGCACGGCTTTGTCCCATGACTCCAAGTCGAGAGTGCTTTAGACTTTGGGGTTGACGTGTACTCTTTCCGAGCTTTACACACTTGGCAAGACTTGGGATGAGCCAGGTGCTGTTGTGAGTCTGGAGAACTTTCTTTGGCTGGCACCCCATGGCCAAAAAACCCCGTATACCTAAACGGAACTTGAGACGTCATGATGCCTTTAGGTTCTGATAAGCCAGAGCTTATTTCGAAATGATACTAAATAAAAGTCATCAAAAGAAAAAAAAATATAGAAGATGAGAAAAGAGGAGAAAAGAGGAAATAGAGAATGAGTAAGGAAAGGGAAGAGAGAAAAGAAGGGAAGGAAAAAAGAAATAGGAAAAAGAGGGAGGAAAAAGAGGAAGAAAAAAGAGAAAGGAAAAAGAGGAAAGAGAAAGAGAAGAAGAAAGAAAAAGAAGAAAGAGAAAAGAAAGGGGAAGGAGGAAGAGAAAGAGAAGAAGAAAGAGGAAGAAAAAGAGGAAGAAAAGGATCTAATGATCTTATTCAGGCTTTCTTTGTAATAGAGATATCACAATAGTTTTAATGACTTTGGTGGACGCCTTTTTCTGTGCAGAAGGAGGCTGAGAAGGTTGCTTTTCACGATGGAGTCAACGTCGCTGAAGCAGACGAGCCACATGTTCAGGGGTTAGGGGTTGGGGGAATCCTTCGAACCCAGACTCCGCTGGAAGCCGAATACGCGGATACTTCCATTCTTAGCGTTCCAGCCGTGTGGGAAGCCCGACTGCCGAACTCTAATACGGGAGGTGTCTGTCCCTGGATCCTGAGTGAGTGCGGGGAAAGCGCACTCCGCTCCAGAACCTTGGAATCCACAACGCTCATCAACACCCCTGAGCCCTGGTCCTCTTTGCGCGCCCACCGGTTTCACGACTAGTTTTCCGACAGGTTTTCCGACAAGTTTTCCGACGGTCACTCGCACCACCATCAGCGTACCCCCTTTCCTCAGTGAGGGAGTTTATTGATCACGAGAGCAATACAAACTGCCAGCCTCCGGGTTAAAGCAGACCGAGGGGGGTGTCTGTTGCGCATGTCGGATTTCCTAGACACCACGGGAGTGTAATTCGGTAACACAGGGAGTGACAATTCTCCCGTAGTTGGGACAAGACCCTTGAGCCGCATGCAGCAGGTAACATTGCGCCGATCAGAGATCCGATCTGGCTCGTGGGTGTCAAAGAACAACATGCCGAAAGCCTCGGTGTGCGATGGCGAGGTAATGCTGGGGTCTGGCCTGACACAACACGCGGGACATCAAGATGGTTTAAAAATTGCATGAACTTTTGAGCGCTGGGTCATCTGCCAGGCATTGTTCCATTGTGTTCAATGTGTCTATCTGATCTCCTTGTATCCCACGTTCACCATAGCTAGCACACATCTCTCCTCGAAGAAGCTTTCCTACGGCTCTTGAACGTGTCCCTCAAGTAATACGCCGAGCCTTTAGGCGTTCGCTTCAACGTCGTAAAGTCCACATGCACAATTCCGTAGCGGGGTCCATAACCAGCGGACCACTCTGTGTGTGTGTTAGCAATGCCGTGGAAAGGAAGGGCATCGACTGCGAGAGCACGCACCGTAGTTGTCCATCAAGCTCCACGCATAATACCCCTTGACCACGACGCCGTCTTCGTAAATGGCCCGAGATATCGCGTCTAGGTACAAGCCAAAGTACCGCTGCCGGAACTTGTCGTCCACCGCCCGCGCCACATCCTCTTCCCCGCCGTACGGGCATCCGTTCTCTGTGACAATGATGGGGACGTGGTAGCGCTTCCAGACCCAGTTCAGCAACTTCCGGAAACCTTCAGGCGCCACACGAAGCCAGCCCAATCCGGACACCGGGCCGATCTCCTTGCCTTCGCTGTTGACGGACGACTCCTCGATGTTGCTTGTCCAGTCGTCGTCGGCCGGCGGATCGCTCAACTGCCGGGCGTACTTGGTCGAGTAGTGGTTCATGCCGTAAAAGGCGTTGATGGGCGCTGTCCGGCGGAGCAGCTCCCGCTCGTCGGGGGTGAACTCGGGCAGCCGCGGGCCAAGATACGACCGCATCTCGGCGGGGTAGTCGCTCCCGAGGAACACGGGATCCGCAAACCAGCCAATGTAGAAGACCATCCTCCGCTCCGCGGCGTCCTTGTCCGCCTGAAGAGAAGCGTTGTACGGCTCGTAAAAGTGACCGTTCAACACGATGGTGATCTCGCCCTCCTGGGACGCCTGGAATTCCCGAGCGTACATATCGACGACGGCGGCGTGTGAGAGGATGATGGTGTGGCCGACACGCCACGGCTCCGCCTTGGTATCTGTGCCGGCCTCACGGCAGTGTCCCGGCGCGAGCGTGCCGTTCAGATGGGCAAAGATGGAAATGATGTACGGTTCGTTGAACGTCACCCACTTCTTGACGCGGTCGCCGAACCGGGTGAAGCACAGCCGTGCGTAGTGCTCGAAGTCGGCGCGGAACTCGCCGGTGTCGAGGAGCGCTCCGTAGCGGTCATAGATCTCCTGTGGCGCATCCCAATGATAAAGGGTGACGACTGGTTCGATGTTGCGAGCAACAAGACGATCGATCAGGTCGTTATAGAAGGCGATTCCTTTCTCGTTGACTGGATCGTCGCGCCCTCCGAGGGGTATGATGCGGGACCATGCAATGGAAAACCGGTAGACATCGACGTCAAGGGAAGCCATCAGCTCCACGTCCTCGGGCATGCGGTTGTAATGGTCGCAGCTGACGTCTGCATTCTCGCCGTTTGTGCGGGAGGGTTCGAGATGAGAATAGGTGTCCCAGATGGATTTTCCTTTGCCGTCCTGAGACGCGCCGCCTTCGATCTGGTAGGCTGCAGTGGCGGTGCCCCAAGCAAAGTTGGCCGGGAGTGGAAACTCTTGCACGGTCAGATCGTGGCCTGTCGAGGAATCATAGCTCACCACGACATCGGCAGCCGAGAACATGGACGCTTCCTGAGACATGGTGGGCCAAGCGAAGAGTGAAGGCTAGGGGTTGTCACTCGGGAGGAACTGGAAAGATGTACTCGAGAAGAGCACTCAGAGGAGGTCGAAGGGTTATCTAAACGGGTGGGGGGGGGGGGGGGGGGGTGGGGGGGGTGTATAGCTTCTCATCAATTCGGTTCTGCTTTGACACGCTCCGTACCTTGACACCACTGCGGCCCCGGCCCCAGGGTCCCCTCAACAGGGGTTGGGGTGGATGGACAGGCGCTAATCAGGTGCTAGGAGCACCCCAGCACCATGCGCTTTGTACACTAACAGCCCCATAAACCCACAGTTCTCTTGGGGCATCAATGGGTCACACTCGCTGCGGGACCCAGAATACGGCACTCGGCAGAATTCATGGCGAAGGGAGCGCCGAGCTCGGGTCAAACCACATTATTCACACGTGCTGGCATCACAGGAAAAACGAAAGTTCGAAAGTTCTCTTTGCAACTTCTCTGTTTACACTTTCAAATTTCATTGACAAAAAACCATCAACATTTTTTCTGTCCAACCCCTGAGTCCAGCCCCTGAGCGCCTCGACCACATCAGCGACTCCCACTTCACTCCCACTTCACGGCTAGTCTTCAAACGATGGCGACTGTGACAAATCTCAAGTTTGAGCATTACCATGCCCCGTACACTTTTGGTGTGCAAGAGACAACACCGAGGCTGTCATGGACACTGATCAATGTCCCAAGCGGTTTTCAACAGCGTGGATACGAGGTTGAACTGTCCCAAGAAGGCCCCGGATCTAGGCACACCTCTCCCGCCACCGCAAGACAGACCTCCGGGCTCAGCACGCTCGTTCCGTGGCCGTTTGACAAACCACTGCAATCGCAACAGAGAATCTCCGTACGGGTGAGGGTGTGGGATGAAGATAACACCCTCAGTGCCTGGAGCGAGCCCGCTCGCCTCGAGGTTGGCCTGTTGGAGCGTGCCGACTGGGCCTGCGACCGCATCACCAGCCCATGGGCCCCCAACGCCTCGGGGCCGGTGCCTGAGCATCTGTACAGAAAGGAGTTCTTGGTCGGCAAAGCAGTGGCCAGCGCACGCCTGTACATTACGGCGGAAGGGGTGTACGAGGCGGAGATCAACGGCCAGCGCATCGGAGACTATTTCCTTGCGCCTGGTTGGACTGCGTACGGCGGTCGGCTCCAGTACCAGACATACGATGTCGCGTTTGCTCTCTCGCAGGGTGCAAACTGCTTGGGAGTTCGAGTTGCTGAAGGATGGTTCTGCGGGCGGATCGGCTTCGAAGGAGGGCATCGGAACATCTGGGGCCAACATCCGTCTTTGATGGCACAGCTCGAGATCACGTATTCGGACGGCCAGGTCGAGAGGGTGTGCACAGATGGCAACTGGACCGTGACGAATGGGCCGATCCGGCTGGCGGAAATCTACGACGGCGAGAAATACGACGGGACAATGGAAGTTCCATTCGGGTCATCTACCAAAACCAGCGCTTTGGCAGATATCCCATCCCCGTGGAAGCCTGTCCTCGTTCTCCCGCCCCTACTTGACTCTGTCAAACTGACTGCGGGTTTCGGTGAACCCGTTCGGAGGGTCGAGACCATTCAGCCCGTGGAGAAGATTGTGTCTCCGACTGGCAAAATCATTGTGGATTTTGGCCAAAACTTGGTAGGCTACTTGAGACTCAAGAAGATTCTTGGTCCTCGTGGCCACAAGGTGACACTGTCTCACGCCGAAGTTTTGGAGAATGGGGAACTCGGCACTCGTCCGCTGCGTATCTGCAAGGCAACGGACGAGTACACTCTCAAGGGGGCGGCTGAAGGAGAGATTTACGAGCCGCGGTTTACTTTCCACGGCTTCCGTTACGCGCAGATCGACGACTGGCCCGGGGAGCTCGACCTTGATTCGATCGAGGCCGTGGTATGCCACACCGACATGAAGAGTGCCGGCTCTTTTCAGTGCTCCGACCCCCTTCTAAACCAGCTCTACAAAAACGTCTGCTGGGGAATGCGAGGAAACTTCCTCTCTGTCCCAACGGACTGCCCCCAACGGGACGAGCGGCTGGGATGGACGGGCGACCTCGCCTTATTTGCTCCCACTGCAGTCCTGGTCTACGACTGCTTCAACATGCTCAAGAATTGGCTCATCGACGTCGAGCATGACCAGGGCGTCCTCGGCGGCGTCCCACCCATGGTGAGCCCGAACGCCACTCTTCCCGATCCTGTGTGGTGTAGGAGAATTCCATGCGCCATCTGGCACGACGTCACCATCCTGGCCCCGTGGGCGTTGTACCAGGAGACGGGGGATCTAAGCATCCTGGCTCAGCAATACAACAGCATGCTGGAGTGGATGAAAGTATTGCCACGGAACAAGTCAGGGGCAACACATCTCTGGGACACGAGTGTTTTCCAACTTGGGGTGAGTTAACTTCCAATAAGCTTCAACCCCCTAAGCTGACAAAAGCCAACAACAACACAGGACTGGCTCGACCCAGCCGCCCCTCCCGACCAGCCCTGGAAGTCGGCAACGGACTCTAAAATGGTCGCCAACATGTTCCTCATAAACAGCCTCGGCCTCATGTCGCAAATCGCCCTCCTCCTCTCCCAGCCCGCCGACCACGCCCACTTCACCCGCGAAACCACTCTCGCGCGCGCCGAGTTCCACGCCGAATACGTGACCCCGAACGGCCGCATCGCCTCGGACACGCAGGCCGCCTACGCGCTGGCCATCAGCCTCGGCATCCTGCACCCGGCGCAGCGCCCGCGCGCGGGCGCCCGCCTGGCCGAGCTGGCGTGCAAGAACGCGTTCCGCATCGCGACCGGCTTCGCCGCCACGCCGTTCGTCTGCGACGCCCTCGCCGCCACGGGCCACCTCCAGGTCGCGTACGCGATGCTGCTGGAGCGCGGGTGTCCCTCGTGGCTGTACCCCGTGACCGTGGGCGCGACGACGGTCTGGGAGCGTTGGGACAGCATGCTCCCCGACGGGACGATCAACCCCGGGGAGATGACGTCGTTCAATCACTATGCGTTTGGGGCCGTGGCCAAGTTCTTGTACGAGCGGGTGGCGGGGTTGCAGAGGTTGGAGCCCGGGTGGGTGAGGTGTCGTGTGCAGCCGGCGGTCGGTGCCGACTTTACGAGCGCCGCGCAGGAGCATGTGACGCCGAGGGGGACGGTGGCTTGTGAGTGGAGGACGGAGCGGGTTGGGGAGAATGGAGAGGGGACGGAGGTGATGGAGCTGAGCGTGACGGTGCCGTTTGCCACGACGGTGGAGGTTGTTATGCCGACGGTTGAAGGGGAGAGGCGAGAGACGGTGGAAGGGCCGGGGAGATGGTCGTTCCAGACAAGGTTTAGGAGGGACTATGAGTGGCCGGTGCTGCCCCTGAAGGCCAAGTCATGAAGGTGTAATGCGAGCTATGGCCAGCAAATGCCATTTGATGCTGAAGTTTGCTTTTGGTTTCGATAGGCTGTATCTTATGTATAAAAAGCAGTGTCAAAGAAAAGACTGAGAACAAGAAGGACAAGATGGAAACGAAGAGTGAGAGAAAGAGGAAGAAAAATAAGAAAAGAAAAAGAACTTGATTGGTCTTAAACTCCATACCACTCTATTTCATCAAGTGGTCGGGCTTCCTCACTACCTCGAGTAAGAAATGGAGATGATACGATTGTTTTGGTGATTTGTGATGAACGCCTTCTTTGCCTGGAAGAAGCTCGCATGATTTTACGTATCTGTCATTCAGCCGTTGGTAGTCGAGTTCCCAGTATTGTTTCACCGCGGCCTCAAATCTGTACTGAAAGTTGGTCATCTGAGCAACATACCAGAGTCGAGTTGTTCAAGGTGGTAGCAGCATTTCTTTTGGGATTGTGCAAGCATGCAAAAGACCTGGATGTGACTGACTCTGAAGGGCCAAGTTACCTAGGGAGTTGCATCTCGTCCTTGGTGGGCATACATGATATTAAACGGTACATGTAACTAACAGGTATCGCTATTGCACCAGGCCACCAGCCCGCAAAACGCTTAAGCCCCATGTGGCGCATCACACTTGGGAGGCTGAACCTTCCGAAACCGATCGCAAGCTTCAAGTCAACACCTAAAAGTTGACCCATCCTGTCGGCCAAAGCATTCCACGTCCAATTCCCCGTCGACATCACCACGCACACAGCCATTCCCCGATTGCGCTTCATCCAGTCCTTCAGCATTACGCGTACTCGCAAGTAATCACAATGGGCAAGAAGAAGCGCGGTCACCCCGACGTCGAGGAGCTCTTGGGCCGGCCCTGGTGCTATTATTGTTTCGTCCGCCCCACAGCTTGCGCGTGATCCTGGCTGACATGGTGACAGGCGAGCGAGACTTTGAGGATCTCAAGCTGCTCATCTCCCATCAGAAGGCGAAACACTTCAAGTGCGACCGATGCGGCAAGCGATTGAACACAGCTGGAGGTACGCACCTGCGCGTGGCACAACGCGCCCTCTTTCTTGCCCCAAAGAACAAGCATGTTGACAACCGTGTCCCTCAGGTCTCTCCGTGCACATGAACCAAGTCCACAAGGAGAATCTCACAAGCGTCGAGAATGCGCTCCCCAACAGGCAAGGCCTCGATATCGAGATCTTCGGCATGGAAGGCGTTCCCGACGACATTGTCCAGCAGCACAACCAGCGCATCATCCAGAACTTTTACACGGCACAAGCCGAGAGGCAAGCCGCTACCGGCAACCCGCCGCGGGGGCAATCCGGCGGCCAGGGTCCCGCGAAGAAGATCAAATACGAGACACCGGAGGAGATCAAGAAGCGGCTGGCAGAGCATCGCGCAAAGGTCGCTGCCCAGAAGGCAGCAGGCGCAAACGGCATCCCGCCCGCGGCGGCACCACCAGCTGAGGGCCAGAGCCCTGCGCAAAACGTAAGTTTTCACCCGGTCGTTCCCGGCACCACAAACACACGAGTCTCACACCCCCTCTGCAAGCAGGCCTCCCCATTCCCCCCTCCACAACCAGGCTACCCCTACGCCACCCCGGGTGTCCCCGGCGCTCCCCCTTATCCCGCGACACAAACATATCCGCCGACAGCGGGTGCCTTCCCGCCAGGCGCGTCTCCGCCTCCTGGCGCAACCACCGCGCCTTTCCCGCTGCCCGCCAGGCCTCCCAGCGGATCCGCCGCCGCGCCGCCCTACTTCTACAATGGCGCGGGCGGTGCTGCGCCGCCCGGCTATCCTGTGGCTGCTCCGTCGACGGTGGACGAGCTGGTGGCGAACGCGGCACGCCAGGGGGCCGGCGGCGACGATATCGATCAGCTGATAAGGATGGCTGAGGCGGGCATCAAGCCGGGTGGCGCAGCGAAGGCTGGGGAGGAAGGTGCGGGGGAGAAGAAGAAGAAAGGAACGAGGATGGTGTACTCGGATACCGAGGTCAGCCCGGAGGAGAGGATGGCTATGCTGCCGCGGTATCGGTGGGTGGAGCAGGCTGCTGCTTAGAGGAGACTTTGTGGGGACAGGGATCAGGAGTGGTGGGATGCTGGCAAGAAGCCTACCAGACCTGGGTAAGCGTCATGGGTGGTCTTGTCTGTCGACTTTTGTACGAAATCTGGGGACGAATCAGACGGCCTTGGGCTGATAGGTATGTGCCCTGCCATGTACACTGAGAACAGGAAAATGCATAGCACTTGCGATGGTCACGGCGACGAGCTTTGTGAGGTGCTGTGCTGGGTGAGGATCCTGCAACGAGGTTCGATAGGCCACCCGGAGAGGTTTATTGAGAGAAGAGGTGAGAGTCCTTCCGCGGCCTCTGTTTCAGCGACTGCTCACCCTTTGTGCACTGCAGTCTGGGAATCTCGAACATTCATCTTCGCTCTCGGCCTCGCCGTCTCGAGTCCTGGCCTGACAATGCAGGCCAGCACGTTTATCGGAAACCCTTGCCGGCAACCGGCAGGTTCCACAGCTCGACCCAACAACCGTCGAGATCTGGACCGAGCAACTTCCTGGCCCGTTGTCCCTGGCGAAATTAGCTCCAAGCTCGCACATGCGATACAGACAGCTGACAATAGCTGGTCGAACCCATAAGGCGGCTCGGTCCATGGCGTCTGGTGTCACCTTGAGAAGCACTGTCACCCCATCCTTCACGAACGCGGTCCAGAAAACTGCATCTCGAGCAAGCGAGGAGACGGAGGGAACTGAAGAACCCGGCTTCTGGAAGCCTCAAAGAACCCAGCTCTTGGTTCGACCCACGTCTGACCCTGGTCCTTGGAGTTTATCTCCCATTTTCGCGAGGTTAAAATAGCCTTCAATGGCAGCCAAGACGTGGATCTTCCTGTCGGCTAAACTCCAGCGTCACCCTGCGATTCCACCTCCCTCCGCTCTCCCCGCATTGCCATCGAGCTCTTCGCTTCCAGTTTGTTTGCATCTTTGCCGTCCCATCTTTCTCCAAGTGCAGCCCGCGGTTGTATCTCCATCTAATATCTTTCCCGCGTGTCAATCAATGGGCGATTTCTCGGAACTCGAGGAGCAGTTCCCCACAAGGAGCACCAAGCTACCACCGCACAAGGCTTCGATCCACGCCGGGGAGCGCAAACCAGGTCCTTCAAACCCCGGATCCGCCTGTTCGTGGGGAGAACGTGGGGATGCTGGGGTAACCCTTGGCTTACGTGCCTTGGAGCCCACCCCATGACCGTTAGGCTGCGGGAACAAGCTTCGGAAATCGCCTGCCCAGCACGCGCCTGTCCAGCAACAGGAAAGTCGGGCACACTCTCCCTCCCGCCGAGCTGCCGGCTCCCGGCACTCAACGGCCAGCCAAGGCGCAGGACGTTGACGCCTTGGCTCCGCTCAAGCCACTTTACCCGCCAGCCCGGCCATCACCCGCCTTGCGTCACACATCTCCAATTCTTGGCCCTTGGGGTTCTTCTCCAACCCAGCCAGGAAAGTTTGGAGGCGATATGGCGATTCCCTCCGGCGGGCCCGATGTGTTATGGTAGCAGCGCCAGCATTCATGGTTAATGTATTTTCCCACCAATACTGCACCATGTCTCCGTCCCCTCATGGCCTCATGGCACCCCGGGTCGTCGCGGTGGAGCAGCGTACCTTGCATACCCGGAGAGCTGGGTATATTATATCACACGCGATGCGCGCCGCTGGCACACACACCTCCCGCTCGTCGTCAGCCCCGTCCCTCTCGTTCACTCTTCAGGGCAGGTGACTGTGAGTTGCCGTCGCGTTCTGGTTGGACTGTTCGCAGCTCAGGTTGCCTACCACCGCTCCCCCAAGATGCTTACCACGGGCCTGAAGGGGGCGCTCCTGCTCGCCTTCGGCTCGGTGGCTGCCGCCCTCGGCCAGGAGCGCATCATCTCCACCAACGGCCATGGCGCCGAGCTGCAGATTGCCGGCGGAGACGTCGGCAAGGGCCAGATTCTGGTCTCGAGCAACGACTACTGGGGCGTCATCCGTGCAGCCGGTGATCTCGCCGTCGACTTTGGGCGCGTCACGGGCGTCAACTACACGCTCAGCAATGGCGAGAAGAAGGCGGCCGCTGCGACGTACACTTACAAGCCGGTGAACAACATGAACAACACTGTGGTGAGTGATACGAGTGGCTATCCGTCAGGGACGTGGCTGAACTTTTGTAGTATTCCACCACCGGAGTCGCCAACTTCACGGGCCCGGCGTACGCGGACCACTCCGCCCGGGATGTGGTCATCATTGCCGGCACCATCGGACACTCGTCGGTCATTGACAAGCTCATCTCCTCCCGGTCCATCGACGTGTCGGATGTCAAGGGCAAGTGGGAGGCGTTCACCAGCCAGGTGGTCAAGAACCCGGTGCCGGGATGCTCCAAGGCGCTGGTAATTGCGGGCAGCGACCCCCGCGGAACCATCTACGGCATCTACGACGTCAGCGAGCAGATCGGCGTGAGCCCGTGGTACTTCTGGGCCGACAGCCCGCCCAAGAAGAGCACGAACCTCTTCGTGACCAAGAAGAAGAAGGTTCAGGACTCCCCGTCGGTCAAGTACCGTGGTTTCTTCCTGAACGATGAGCAGCCGGCCTTGACCAACTGGGTTGCGTAAGTGTCTGCCGGAGAAGGGTGTTTTGGGTCCGGACTAACCCGTCGTGCAGCTCCCACTGGCAAGACACTCCCTACGGTGCCGGCTACGCCCCCGCATTCTACAGCCTCATCTTTGAGGTGCTCCTGCGTCTCCGTGCCAACTACCTGTGGCCCACCCTCTGGGCAAGCATGTTCGAGGTCGACGACCCGGGCAACCAGCCCCTCGCGGATGCTTTCGAGATCGTGATTGGCTCGTCCCACACGGAGCCCTTGATGCGCGCCCAGAACGAGTTCGGCCACTTCTACCAAGGCCCCTGGGCGTACAACCTCAACAACAAGACCATCGATGAGTACTTCGAGTACGGTGTGCAGCGTGCCAAGCCCTACGCCCGCAACAGCCTGTGGACCATGGGCATGCGCGGCACTGGTGACACCGCCATTGAGGGTCTCGGCGTCGACCACATCGTCGAGATGCTGCAGACGCTCGTCAAGAACCAGCGCAAGATCATCGCCGACGGCCTCAACGTCACCGACATCACCACCGTCCCGCAGACGTGGTGCCTGTACAAGGAGGTCATGACGTACCTCTTCGCCGGCCTCCAGGTTCCCGACGATGTGACGCTGCTCTGGGCCGACGACAACTGGGGTAACGTTCGCCGGCTGCCGCTGCTCAACGAGACGCAGCGCCACGGCGGTGCCGGCATTTACTATCACTTCGACTACGTCGGCGACCCGCGCAACTACAAGTGGATCAACACCATCCAACTCACCAAGACGGCCGAGCAGATGCACATGGCGTACGCCCGCGGCGCCGACAGGATCTGGGTTGTCAACGTCGGCGACATGAAGGCGCTCGAGATCCCCATCAGCCACTTCTTCGACATGGGCTACGACGCCAAGCGGTGGCACGTCGACAGCACACAGGAGTGGGCCGAGGCGTGGGCCACGCGCGAGTTCGGGCCCGAGAAGGCCAAGGACATTGCCGATGTCATGATGAAGTACGCCATGTACGCGGCGCGCCGCAAGTACGAGCTCATCGAGCCGCACGTCTATTCGGTCATCAACTATAACGAGGCCGAGGCCGTGCTGCAGCAGTGGGCCGACCTGGTGGCCAAGGCCCAGGGCATCTATGATAAGCTCCCTGTCGAGGCGCAGGCTGCCTTTTTTGAGACCGTGCTGCACCCCGCCATCGCCGGCGAGATCGTGCAGAAGATCAGCATCGGCGGCGCCAAGAACATGCTCTATGCTGGCCAGAGGCGCAACGCTGCGAACACCGTGATCCAGGAAGTCCTTGCCCAGTCCGCGGCCGATGCCAACCTCACTCGCCGTTGGGACGCTCTCCTGAACGGCAAGTGGAAGCACTTCATGGACCGTAAGCATCTCCCTCCCCCTCTGTTTCGTGAATCTTATCCTTACTGACTTGTGTAGAAACCCATCTTGGCTACGACGGCTACTGGCAGCAGCCGATGCGCAACGCGCTGCCCGCCATGATCCACGTCCAGACCGACTTTGCCTCGGTGGCTGGTGAGATCGGCATCGGCGTCGAGGGCTCCAACGCGACGGTCAAGGGCGACGACAGGTGGCACGGCAACAGCGCCAATGACCTCGCCCTCCCGCCCATTGACCCCTATGGTCCGGGCACGCGCTACTTTGACATCTTCTCGCGCGGCACCAAGGAGTGCACCTGGAACGCCTCCCCCTACCAGCCCTGGATCAAGCTCTCCCAGTCCAGCGGTACCGTCGGCGGCAAGTTCCCCGACCAACGGGTCCTCCTCTCCATCGACTGGAAGTCGGTCCCCAAGGGATTCTCCGACACGGTCAAGATCAACGTCACCACCCCCTGCCGCGACATGGACCGCTTTGGCTTCTCGGAGCCGCACATCCTAGTGCCCGTCCGGTCCCGCTCGATCCCCTCCAACTTCACCTCGGGCTTCGTCGAGGCCGACGGCCACGTCGCCTTCTCCGGCGAGCACTACGCCTCCATCCTCAAGCCCGCCAAGTCCACCCCGGAGAACAAAAAGGTCACCTACCACACCTTCTCCTCGTACGGCCGCACGGGTTCGGGCGTCGGCCTCCTCCCGCTCAACACGGAGAAGCTGACCCTCGAGACCGCGCCCGCCCTCGAGTACGACGTCTACCTCTTCACCAACCACACCGCCGCCAACGTCACCTTGTTCATCTCCCCCGGGCTGAACTACCTCGGCGAGTACACCCCGCTCGAGTACGCCATCTCGCTCACCCCGGCGTCCGCGTCCGCGTCCGCATCCGCCTCCTCAGTCAAGTACGTCCGCCCCGTGGGCAAGACGGTCGGCACGGGCATGCCCGACGGGTGGCAGGGCGCCGTGGCCGACGGCGTGTGGGGCCGCACGGGACCCTACACCACGACCAGCTTCGCCGTGCCGCAGGAGGGCGCGTACAAGCTGCGCGTGTGGGCGCTCATGCCGGGCATCGTGGTGCAGAAGGTCATCATCAACCTGGGCGGCGTGCGGCCGAGCTATCTGGGCCCGCCCGAGAGCTTCTTCGCCGGGAAGGACAAGGTCGGCGGGAGGAACGGGACGAGCTTCTTGAATGAGCGGGACGTGCTGGGGGGTGTGGGGAAGAGGTGTTTGTTGGAGTAATGGGTTCGAGGGTGGTGAGTTTGGGGGTGAGGAATGAAGGGGGGTTTACTTCATAGTACATTATTTGGTAATGAAATGTTTGATGAATAATGGAATGATGACCTGTGGCCAGTTCATTGTGGCAAGTTTTGTGCGGTGACGAAGTGGAATGGGTGGCGTGGTTGTCAACAGCCCGAGGTGAGGGTACGGCGGTATCTCACACAGCAGAACATCGAAGATGGAAATGCTTGCTTGACAAAGCATGGAAAGATTGAAATAACAACTACCTTAGGTAGAGCACGGCGACGACATCTCCCGAGTTTATTTTGCGGGACTCGAGCACTCGCCCTTCACCATCCCTGCACCCTGGGCCCCCAGGAAAAGCCTGCGGAAGAACTGAAAAGACATCAAACTGATCTTGAAGACATTGATCACGGTGAGTTTGGATTACAAGTTCTGTTGTGTCATGCAAGCACCGCTCTGGACAAGTCAAATACCTGACCCTGTCCCGAGAGCGTTGTGCCATATCACATCCGTTATACGCAGCGATTCCCCACGTTTCATTTCTTTCGGTGTCGGTGCCTGGCAGCTCAGGAGCCTCAGCCTCAGCGTTGATCATGCGACGAGGTTCGGCCCGACACATCCCCTGCACGCGTCTGCGTCAAACAATTCGCTTCGTCCGCTCGGTCTCGCCCAGCTCGGTCTCTAGTGGAATGCGAGCGAATACCACACCATCCGACAAGCTTACGAGCAGACCGAAACAGGGAAGAAAACACAAGCATCTCTATTGACTACCATGTCTTCGTCGGCTCTGGTAGAGGGATTTAGTTCTTATGCTCAGGGGCGAGGCTCAACTCCATCGAGGACTTCCACGGCCCGGGATCCGGCGGGTGGGAAAAGCATGACATTCAGGGGGTTCATGAATCCCATCCTAAATTCTATAAGAATGCCCGTCATTGCATCACCTTCTTTCCCTGTCGCACCATCCGATCTCAACAGCAAGACGCATCACACAGACTTGACATTAACAACATCACAAACTCACGGTCACTCACAACCCATCTCACCATGAAGCTGACATTTCTTTCCCTCCCGGCCCTGGCCTTGGCCGCCCCGTCCCTTGAAACCCGCCAGACCACGGCCAGCTCGTCTCCATGAGCGCCACGGGCGATGGCTGCCGCCCGGCAGCTTCAGCACGCTTATCGACTCGGCCGCAGTCAGCGCCAAAGCCTCCTTCGACGTCTTCACCATCCAAGCCGGCGGCAACGTGCCCGTCATCAACAAGAACCTGGGCTGCGACGTGTCCATCACCGTCTCCTTCCCCGGCAGCTGCAAGCAGGCCGTGCTCAAGACGCGGACGGACGCGTACGTGCTCCTGGCGCAGGACGCTGGCGCCACGGCCAAGGTGTCAACCCCGTTCAGCCTGAGCGGTGGGTCTATCGGCGCCAGCCCGCCCGATCTCGTCTACAACAGCCTCGCCGGGCAGAACAACGAGGTGGACATTGGCCGCACGTACGACGTCGCCATCTCGGCGACGGGCACGACGGCGACGTTTGTGGCGCACCTGGACATCTTCCTCAACGCGCCCGATGCTACTCTGATTTCTCAGACGACGCTGGACGGGTTCGGGTTGCTCATCTCGCAGGAAGGCCTTTGCTAAGCGCTCATGATAGGGTGGGGAGAGTAGTTGGAGAGATGTAACAAGGCGCCGGGAATGGACAGCGAGAGTCTGATTGTCAGAGGGCTGAAGGAGAATGAAGGTGGTAGGCTCCTTAACTTTCTGGCTTGTGTCGTCGTGACGTGGTTGGACTCATCTCTGTTGTGAACTTGCCCGAACTCTAGAAAACATTAGAGCTACAGGTACCAGGCCTCGAACGTTGAAGAGAAGCGAATCAGTATACCTTAACGACTCGCGAGCTGCCTATTTCTGGTCAAGAATACAGTAGCTGATTCAACTCAAATCGAAATGGCTCATCTCTTGAGGGAGGCGGACCATCTTCCCCTCGGTGCCGGTTGTTGTTCCATTGAAATGCAATCGCCAGAAAGGCAGAACGATGCACAGAACCGCAACAGACAAACTCACAAACTTGACAATGGACATACCTCATGTTCAGACTAGCTTTAAGAAGATCTACGTTGTCAGAAAATCTATTGTATAGGTAGGATAACCCTTTGGCGGACGAGGTGCTGGCATCTACAGCTCTCTCATCTTTGCAGCGGTATCTGTACCTTCTTAGACGATTGGGGGCGGACCGTTTTATCGTGCCATAAACGCCGTTGGTACGGAGTAATTGAGGAGACTATTGTTATTTTGAGGCCTAAACTGAAGAAAGTGAACGGTTGTCTTTGGCAAGTGTGGACCAGTCTCTCCCTGTGACGACAACCCAAAAGGTCATCTTTACAAGCCCAGCCTGACGAGGGCGGCTCGGCGGATTATGCTTTTACAGCAGCGCGCATCGAGTCAGATCCTCTTCGCTGGGACAAAATATGGATTGCCGCGGGGCATGAGGAAATCGAACGCGGCCTCAGCTTCTCGAGGGAAGAAGCAGTAACCCTGCATGAAAGTGGGGCAGCTGCAGGCACCTGCATGGAACCCCCGGATGGATCTCATGTTTCACGGGCCTGGAAAGACCCACCTTTTGGTCGCTACGGAAACCGGACCCGGCCAAAACAGTCAACACGCCAAACCCAGACGAGAAATTGCAGGCAGGAGAGGCATCCTGAGCGCGGCAACGTCATTCACTTCTTTCGTTCCTTAATTCCACGCGCCTGCCGCCCCTTCTCGAAGCCGCGAAATTCGCTTCGTTCATTCCAGCAGCCCGCCCCCGCGGCCCATTTTCGACCATTTCTCCAGTATCCAATTGTCGACCGGCACGGCGGAGAGAAACATTACTTTTGTTGCCGACCTTACTGCACCACTGAGCGATAGGTCGCCCACACCAAGGGCGGCTGGACCCTACAGGCCGAAATGGACCCCAATGCTTCCTCCATCACCGTCGCGGGTATGACGCGCTTCTCACACAGCTGGCACCACAGCAGCATCGCTGACGCTCAATCCCTTCAACAGTCCGAGTGCGGCCGTTCACGATCCGGGAGGCTGCCCAGCTGTCAGTTCCCGTTGTTTCCCAAGACACCACTGCAGGCAAGCTGACACAGAATCTAGGGTTCGGACCGACGACAGCACACTTTTCCTCGGCGACGGCTCGCTGGCTGCAGCTCCCACCCCCAAGCTGAACCAGCGCGGACTGAGATCGGTCATCAAGGTGGTGGACGACAGGTGTCTGTATGTCTCTCGGTCAGAAACAGCATGTCTCGCCCCGCGCTGACTTGTCGCAGTGTTTTCGACCCTCCCGAAGACAGCCCCGTCCAGAAGTTCACCCGATCCGTCGTCCCCGCCGCCGGCAAGAAAGTCAAGGACCAGGTCTTCGCCTTCGACCGAATCTTTGACCAGAACGTCACGCAAACCGACGTGTACGAAGGAACGACCAGGGGTCTGTTGGATAGCATCCTCGACGGCTACAATGCCACCGTGTTCGCATACGGCGCCACCGGATGTGGCAAGACACACACCATCACCGGCACCGCTCAGCACCCCGGCATCATCTTCCTCACCATGCAGGAGCTGTTCGAAAAGATCAACGAGCGCAGCGACGAGAAAATCACCGAGGTCTCCCTCTCGTATCTGGAAATCTACAACGAGACCATCCGCGACTTGCTGGTTCCGGGCGGTAGCAAGCAGGGCCTCATGTTGCGCGAGGACTCGAATCAGGCCGTCACGGTCGCCGGGCTCACCAGTCACCACCCGAAGAATGTTCAGGAGGTTATGGACATGATTGTGCAGGGCAACGAGTATCGGACCGTTTCGCCCACAGCGGCGAACGCCGTTTCCTCTCGGTCCCATGCCGTGTTGCAGATCAATGTTGCCCAAAAGGACAGAAATGCCGACGTCAACGAGCCTCACACCATGGCTACGCTGAGCATCATCGATCTTGCGGGCAGTGAGCGTGCGAGCGCTACCAAAAATCGTGGAGAGCGGCTGTTGGAAGGCGCCAACATCAACAAGTCGCTGCTCGCCCTTGGGAGCTGCATCAACGCGCTGTGCGACCCGCGAAAGAAGAACCATGTGCCGTACCGCAACAGCAAACTCACTCGCTTGCTCAAGTTCTCGCTGGGCGGAAACTGCAAGACCGTCATGATTGTTTGTGTGAGCCCGTCGAGCGAACATTTTGACGAGACGCAAAACACGTTGCGCTACGCGAACAGGGCCAAGAACATCCAGACCAAGGTGACGCGCAATGTCTTCAACGTCAACCGACACGTCAAGGACTTCCTGGTCAAGATCGACAGGCAGATGGCCCTCATCAACGAGCTCAAGGCCCAGCAAAAGGACGCCGAGAAGACCTTTTTCGCCAAGTTCCGGAAGCAGATGGACAAGCGTGATGCCGCGGTACGGGAAGGCATCGTTCGTCTGCGTGCGGCATACGAGAACGCATCCTCAGAAAGGTTGGAGAAGGTCAATTTCATGAAGAAATTGAAGGCCATCGAAAGGCGTATTGGCCTGCTCTCGGCCTGGATTGCCGCCTTTGACACGGTGTGCGATGCCCGGGGAGAGGAGGAGCCAATGCCGTCCAACTTGGCAGGCATGCGCAAGGCGGCTCACGGAATCCTGATGGAACTGGAGAGCAGCAGACACCACATCCACCAGAGGCTGGAGCGATCCAACTGGGAGCGGGCGCTGGATACGGCGCTGAACCACAGCATCTCACAGTTGCCGTCAGGCGATGGCGCCGTGGACGGTTCCGAAAGGGACACCCTTGCGCGGGAGGCCGAGATGCTCAAGGCGAGCTTCATGCGTGATGCTTACAGAGAGGTCATGGAGCAGGACAAGGTCGGTGATGCGGCCGTTCTGCAGGTCCTTCTGACCGCTCAGTTTGACATCCTCGCGGCCATGTCCGACACACTCAATATGAGCGAGGAGGAGGCTGTCGCGCACGCCAAGACCATGATCACGCGTCTGCTCGAGACAGGTTATTCGGCGGCGTCCCATGTCGTCAAACCTGACGGCTCCATGATGCCGGTCGAGTTGTTCCCGCCGACCAAGCGCGGCACGCCAAAGCGGAAGAAGTCGCTGAACGTCAACACCAAACCCCTTTCCGCTCCCGTCTTCTCAGCGGCCCAGCAACAAGCCATGGCCTCGCCCATCAAGGGCTCACCCCGCCGTCGGAAGATGGGCGCAGCTCGCAAGGGGGTGTCATTCACACCCGTCAAGAAGAAGCAGGGTGTGCGTTGGCGCGATGACGAAAGTGAGCAAGGGCTGGCCGACTTTGAGAAGACGCCCAAAAAGTTTTCACCACCCGAAGCGCCCTCACCAGAAAAGTCATTCCTGGCGCAACCCGCGGTGCCCTCGTACCTCAACCACATGGATTCCCCGCAAAGCTCGAGCCCGAGCCTCACTATCCCCGACGTATCATCGCTTTCCCTCGGCAAGCCGAATCGTTTCCAGGCCGGCTTCCTCTCCAAATCGCGGACACCTCAACAAAGCAACGGCGCCGCCAACGGCTCGCCCGTTCCACCCATCTTCTCCCTCAATCTGGCGGGAGGTGCTTCTAACGGCTCGCCCGTGCCGCCCACCTTTTCTCTCAACCTGGGCGGTTCCTCGGACACCGACGACCGGCCCTCCCCGCTGCGCACCCTGCCCGTGAGCCGAGCGACTAACTCCCTCTCGCCACCCGCAGCCGCGCCCAACGGCAGCCCCAAACCACCCCTCAACATCCTCTCCACCCTGTCGGAAACGGGCAACGAAAACGAGCCCCCGCGCCGCACCTCCCCCTCCTCTCGCCTCCCCCGCCTCTCGTACGGTTCCGGCTCCGACTCGGAACTCGACCCCCTCAAGATCCGCTCCGCCCTGCACTCGGCCAAGCGCCGCGACCGCCTCTCGCTCATGTCGGCGGCCGGCACCGCCGCGTCCAACGCCAAGCGCATCTCGTCGGTCGGCTCCTCGTCGAGCGCCGCGGGGATCAACACGCACCGCCGCGCCTCCGCGAGCTACTCGGGTCCGGGGCCCGCGGCCGCGCAGAATGGCATCTCGCGCCACGGGCGCAGGAGCAGTACCGAGCGGGCGAGGCGGTCGCCGCCGCGGCCGATGCCGATTGCGTGCTCGCCTCCGTCGGCGACCGGGGGCCCGCATCAGGAGCGGTCGTCGTTTCTGGGCGGGAGTGGGAGTGGCGTGGGGAGGGGCCTGACGCCGGGGCAGGCGAGGCGGATGAATATAGGGGGAAGTTTCCGGATGGAAAGGGAGAGGGAGAGGGAGAGGGAGAGGGGGAGTCCGTCGTCGGTGAGGAATGTGGTTGTTGATGGTGTGACTGGTACTGGTGCCGGCAGCGGTGCTGGTGCAGTGGCGGCAGGTGGTGGTGGTCTTGCTGGGATGGTCAGTGGCAAAGCTAGGAGGATTACCATTGGCTCTGCTGCCGCATTGCCGAGTGTGAATGGGAATGGCAATGGGGCGGCTGCGAGCGGGAGTGCGCTGAGGCAGCGGCCGAGTATGGTGTGGAGGTAGACTGTGGGCTGGTGCTTGTTTGCTTTTGAGTTCAGGAGACGGTGGACAAATTGGGGATCGTGGGTGGCGTTTTGCATACACGCGTGTAACTCCCTCGCGCCACCTCGATAGAGGTGCGACTGGAGAGCGGGTGTGGTTGGAGTCGGGCGTTGGGTTCAGAGACTGACTGAACTTCGCCAGTTGTCATTGTTTTCTTCTTTCCTGTTGTTTTGTGTTGTTAGCACATCATGGTCTGGTTCATTCATGGGGTTCGGGGTTGGGGGATCCCATTTTGTGTGTGTTTGGGATGCAAGCTGGATAGTCTTGCTTGTTTGTGTATAATCATCAGTTGCGTTTTCGAGGGTGTATAAATAGCGTTATGGAGCCGCAGTGTAGTGATGCACATGCCGACTGCTCAAGCACATATTGTTTGGTGTTCCTTGCCGAGTGCTTGGAGCATGGACTTTGTGGCCCCGTGAAGGATCACCATTTTAGGACTGGGTTTCCATTCCAAAATGTGTGTGGCGCATTGCGTCGGACACAAGAAGCCAAGGATGGAAATGTGAGAGGAGACCAATGTGATGGTCCTCGCGTGATCTTCAAATTGTCATACGTAAAGGAGCGATGCCCCGAGAAATAGATCCCTCCATATCCAATCAACATACAATCCCCTGGGTATCCCGGTTTCGTTTAGAGACGCTCGGTGGTCTCGCCAACCTTGGGCTTCTCGGCGTCAGAGCCGGAAGCGCCAGTGACAACGCCCTCCCCACGGATCAGCTGGGTGAGACCGATCTCGGCGTTGATCTCCTCCATACGCTCGAGGTCGGCCTGGGCTGTGCCTTCGGAGCCAAAGACGATGTCCTATGCGTACCAAGTTAGCCTGCTGGTATCTGTAATGCTGAAGGGCCAGAGAGGCCTACCATCTCCTCCAGGGTCAGCCGCTTTGTCTCGGGCACGAAGAACCAGATGAAGGCGGCGCCGATGTAGGTCAGCCCGCCGAAAAGAATGTAGGTGCCGTACGGCATCTTGGCCAGCATGTCCGGCGTGACCTGGCCGACGATGAAGTTGTTCAGTTGCTCGACGCGCCCAGCGCCACGCCGTACGGCCGCGTGCTCAGGGGCCAGATCTCGGCGACGATGATCCACGCGCAGGGACCCCACGAGTAGCCGAAGTGGATCACGAACAGCCACACCATGCACACGGCCGCCCAGCCCGCCGCGGCCTGCGACGCCCCCTGTTCTTGGCCACGATGATGGCGATGATGATGTGGCAGGTGCCCATGCCGATGGCGCCGATGGTGAGGACGGGCTTGCGTCCCACGCGGTCGATCCACAGGACGGAGGGATCGTGGCGATGAGCATGACGATGACGACGCCGGTCGCGAGGAGGATGTCGTGTTGCTGCTGAGACCGAGCTGTTGGAAAAGGGGGGGTAAAGAACGGCGTTGATGCCAGTCCACTGGAGTGTGTTAGTAACTGGGGGGTGGAAACGGGTGCACAGCTTGAAACGTACCTGCTGGAAGAACATGGTGACAGTGGCGACAACGACACGCTTGAACATGGCCTTGGTCTGGAACAGCTTCCGGATGGCGACAAACTGCAACTTAAACGTGTTCCAGGCGGTCTGCTCGCGTAGTTGAGGGAAGAGCTCGGCAATGGTGCGCTTCTCGAAGAGAGACTGGGCCTTGATCTCGAGGAACTCGAGCTCCACCAGCTCGTGGTCGGCCGACAGCCCGCGGAGGCTGGACAGGACCTTGCGCGCTTCCTCCTCGCGCCCGTGGTGGATCAGCCAGCGGGGCGAGAAGGGCATAAAGATCATGCCGACGAAGAGAAGGACGGCGGGAGCGAGCTGCAGGCAGATGGGCACCAGCCAGGCTGCGTCAGACTGGGTCTCTTCGGTTCCGCCGATGAAGTTGGTGCCGCTGGACGTTGTCAGTGGGGCAGTTCAGGGGCCACAATGCGTTTATCAACACCGAGACGTACTAGTCAATCCAGAAACTGATCATGATGCCAAAGCAGATAGCCAGCTGCTGAGTCGCCACCAAGGCGCCGCGCACTTCAGGGGGAGCCACCTCGGAGTTGTAGATGGGGATGATCATGGCGAGACTTCCGACACCCATACCGCTGCAATGGTGGTCAGCACCATTCGACCCTGTCAGGCAGAGGGCAAAGGCAACTCACGTCACGAAACGGCCACCCAGAATGGCGTCGTGTCCACCGCTCACCGCCGTCGCTTGCACGATCACACCGATAATGAAGACAGCGCAGGCCACCAGCACAGCGTACTTTCGCGACAGCACCTCGGCAAGGAAGCCCGAAAGGAGCGTTCCGATCCAGGCGCCCAGCTCGAGAATGGCCGTCAACCACCCCTTCTTGGTTTGGTCTGTCGTGTACTCGCCCATGTCTACCGGTTGTTAGTACCTAGGGCCATGCCCCTAGCCAGAACAAGACAAAGGACGCGCTGGCGAAGATGGGTGCAGAAACGTACGGTTGTTGAACGCCGGCATGGCCAGCACGCCCGAGAACATGCCCTGGTTGTATCCATACAGCACACCACCGATGCAAGCAAACGCGGCGATGCGGAAGACGCGAAGTTCTTGATCAGGGCCGAGGGACCGCTCTTGCCCATCATCGCCTGACGCTTGTGAAGCGCCGCATCGTAGAAGCCGCCGCGCCCGAGTCGCCGCCTCCGCCCATTGTTGCGTGTGAGGTATCCCTTGTGCCTGAGACAATTCTCGGGGGGGTGTCGTTCTGGTGGACGGGTGCTGATCCCGGCTCAAGGTTGGGAGGTGAAGTGAAGAGGTAGGACGAAGGGAGGAAACGGGGACCGAGACTCGAGGGGATGGAGGATACTAAAAAGACGGTCCCGGAGCTGCAAGAGGTGCAGACGCGGGGAAACAAGCAATCCCTTTTAACGTGTGTGGTCCCTTGTCCCTGTCTCTTCCCACGCGCCTGGATGAACGGAAGGGTGCAACACAACCTCCATCAAGAGGGAGGGACCAATGCCACGCCATCTTCCCGGCATCCCAACCACATCCACTGGTGCCATGCGTCGCCCCATTTCCCATTCCCCATCGTCCAATTGCCCGGGAACCGGACATATGAGCCTAGAACAGGCCCAGGGATATCCACATATTACCTGCCCTTTTGGCTCTCTGGTGGAACAGGAGCTGGGGCAGACAGAGACTTGGATCCCGGATAGTACACGGACCCGGGGAGAGCTCTGCTTGGAGCATGAGGGGCACCCTCGGCATGCCCTGGCGGTCTGGCTGGGACCCAGCAGCAAGCTGAGGACGCAGTGTTCCTGTCGTCCTACCGTCCCCGGATGAATGGTGATGGGTTCCATTGGCCAGGCCGGACTGGGTTGATGATCGCCGGGTGTGATTCTTCGGACCCTGGCCGAGACGGGGACTCACCTAAGGTAACCTGTTTATTTTGCCGGGTCATTCTAGATGTCCCTGTGGCTTTCTGCAGGAGTATATGTCCTTTCTGACTGACTTTGACACATCAACAAGATACCCTGATGAAATCGCCTTCCATCAGGTACCTTGGCTTAGCAACTGGATTCTTCTCGTCGTGCGGTTGTCTTTTCGCCGACGTCAGACGTGAGAAGCACCGCCAAGCAGCCAAGCAGCCATGCTCCACCGATCCCTGCCCCCCTCCGCGACGCGGCTAGCCAACCGCTAACCCGCGATATACCGGCAACGGTCCCGCACAGATTAAGCTCCGAGGGGACAAGTGCCATGGGTGCCCGCATTCCCGCAGCTGGTGCCGATTTAGCCTGAATCGGGGCTCCCCTCGTCCCGCCGCGCCCATTGGCGGGCTTATAAGCTGATGCGCCTCCAGGGCTGAGACTGGCTGGTAGCTGGCGGATGGCGTCGATGGCGTCCGCTGACATCGGGCCTTTTGAGGTGTCGGCAATCGTGTGCGGAGGGTTTTTCTGGTTGCTCAGGGAGGCTAAGAAGGGTCAAGCTTTTTGCCACGACGGTTGAGCCGTTGGTGGCGTCGTGCGGGTGGCTTGGTGGCTTGCGTTGGCGGCGCGCCTTGGTTGCTTAACTGCAGTGCCTCGGGCGAGGAATATGCCGAATTGGGGGAATAATGGGAAAGGAGAGCAGATGGTCTAGCGACGTGGTACGGAGGATTCACCCCGCGATTCCTTCACTTCCAGGTTGTGATGTTGGTGTATGTTGTGTTCATGGAGTGAGTTTGAGAACTCCCATTTCTTCACATGGCCTGGTTCAACTGGGACCATTTCCAATGCGATGATGTGAACCACTCCCGTTGTCACAGCTAAGAGGTGTTGGCTGTGCATGCTATAAAAAGTTGAAACTCGAAACTCAACCGACTCCGCTACCAGATGTGGTTTTTGGCCCCCAACAGCAGGAAAGGTGCTTGGGAGACGGTTTTTTGAGCGGAAGAAGCCACAGCAAATCCTCCTCTGAGTCGTCTCGAGAGTTGTGTCCCAAATGAGAGCAACCCAACGGCTTCAAGACGGTCACCGTGGTGCAACCCAAAATACTCCCCACGTGCTCCGCGTTTGAAGGCTGACCTGTCTTGCAACCACATCCTGATGGCGGCAGAGCTGCATCACGGCCAACACCTGGACCAGTTCCCGATGGTCTGGCTCATGGGGGCGTGGGACTGCAAGTGCTGCACCACCGCTCGGCAAATGCAGCCATCTGGCAAAGACGACGTTGGCTTGGTGGTAACGGCTTCGAAACATCTCGGGATGCCAAATTGAGGCCAAGAGCAGCAGATGTGTCTCTGATGCTGCAGGTTGGAGCTCGGTTCTTTTCGTGGCCGACGTTTGTGGGTTCCATTTCCGCCTTGAGAGCTTGAATGTGTCGCAGACCTGTGCCAGGGTTGTGATGGGGTGTCAGTTTATACTGGATGTCGAATCTTGGGACTGCACGCAAGATAGCCGAGCTGTCAGATCTCTGATCGGTCACTGCTGAGGGCCAACATGCTGTGCAAAGTACGATGCAGCGTGGATGAGACCCGATTCCATCGGCGGTCATATGCTGATGCATCTTGTCATATGCTGAAGCGTCTTGGGTCTTCATCTCCGAGTCGCAGAGCACAATTGTTAAGCATCCGGAGAAGAGGCCAGTGACCTGTCGAAGGCAGTAAGAACATTAGGTTGGTGAGCAACTTTTCTGGCTTTTCCGTGCTTTCCCCGGGGCGGTTCCGGGCATGACGAAGCCCAGGCCGAAGTGTCGGGCCCGGCATGTGGGTCCCGAAGTTCCCTGGACGCCGTCGACGAGCCGGCGACGGACCGCTCGCCATGAAGGACCTTCCAGGCGGACGGCTGTCACTAAAGTTACACTCGGCGCCGTGGCATGCAGTGTCCGAGTAAGGTGACTCAGACTCGACAACGCCGAGCCACACTTGTTTTGTTCGAGTGAGCAGAAGCGAGAGTGTTGGCTCCGTCGTGTCACGACCGAGCCCTATCGCCCAAATAAAACTCGGGAAGTAAATCGCGCAATGACGGACCGACAGACTGACGGGAGGCTGAAGCAGTGCTCAAACCAACGGCGCCGTTAGGTGGGATCTTAACGATGTGATCAGATAAGAATGCGGCACAGCCAGCGCACTTTGATCACGGCAAGCAAGTCTGAGGAATCGCCATTTCTCACCAGATCCGACAATGACGCACGCTGTTGTCGTGGGTTGTGTGTGGACGTGAAATCGCCGGCCTTGGCCTGTCATCTCCGGCCCCGGTCCCGGCCTCGGTCGCCGCCCAACGATGTGAGCGTCCTAAAAATGTTGCGGGCCCTTAATCGCCATGGGTCCGGGAGATCGCCCGGCTGGCTGGCCGGGTACGCAGCCCTGGTCTGACACTGCCAAAACAAGGTCGAAATGTTTCGAAACAAGATGGCCCTTGGCTTGGCCTGGGGGCCGAGCCCTTACCGACCTGCCATCCGATACACCGTTGCAACATGTGAGGTTGCGGCAAGGTGAGGCATGGGCAAAGTTGGGGATCGAGACAAAATGCCAAATAAGCTCTCAAAGTTGAAAGGAGGGGATGAGGGTGGGCGTAATGCGGAGGAGCGATGGCTGCTTGTCTCAGTGCTGCGGTGCCCGTGCCGTTCGAGTGCACAAGTCCGCCAAAACGCTGCCGCAAGTCCGTCCAGAGCAACATGGGAAGTCAAGACTGGGGCTTGGAATGGAAGGGAAGCGCACCCGAGGTGGTTGCTGACAGCCATCCAGCAAATCCAAGATCCAAGCCCGAGCCAAGATGAGATGGGGGCGTCGTGGAGGAAGGACGCCTTCGCCACACAAGCCAAGCTTTTTGGTCGGGCCAGAAAGACATGGGCAGAACGGAAGATCAGTCAGTAGACGAACATAGTGTCTGGCCCAGATCATGGGATGCGCAAACAGATCTGGGAGCCACCGGATGCTGCTGGATGCTGCCAGATCTTGGGCGGATCTGGCCAGCCGGTCGCACTTGACCTGCAACGGATGGCTTGATGTTGTGGAACAGGAAAGAGGCTCGGGCACACAGCCATCCCAAATCAGTGTCGCTAAAGGTCACGTGATATACACTAACACTTTCATCCGACGTTTAGGTAAAAAATTGCTAGAGCGTCGGCTTTCAGGCACAACCCGCTTTTGTCGATCTTGATCGCCCTTGCATCTGGTGGCCCTGGCCTTGACGCGAATTGGCCAATGAACTTGAGTTCGACCGGAAGCGGACCCCACTCAAGCGGGTCCCTTCACCGGGTACCTTTCGGGGCGACAAGACAAATTGACGCGCGCCTCTGTGTTTCTCCTCCTGCACTGCTCTCAGGGTCCCAGTGCTGTGTCTGCCCCATGCTCGAGGCAGCCAATCCAGCGGCGCTCTCTGTTCCAGACAGCCAACAAGCTTAGGCGCCGCCTGTTTCATCTTTCTCTCCGCTGCCGGCTTCGCGCTGTCATTTGTCGTTGTGGAGCTGGCAGCCAGAGCCGAGTGGCTTGCTGAGCGCGGTGCATTTCCCGCCTTACCGCTGGCGATCGATGAAGTGCTGCATCGCGCGGCTACAGAACGCGTCGACGACGACGACCACGCGATTCTCCCCGCAACGGACCGAATCTGTCTCTCACCCACAAACTGTCTCCTTTGTCTTTGATGTTGGTCCGAGTGTTGCAACGTCGCAGTCTTCTTTTAATTTTAAATTACCCTGCTAGGCGCCCAGAGTGCGCCCATCTCCGGCTTGTCGCGCGCCAGAGATGGAGTCTCCTCCGGTGTTTGACCTGCGACAAGTGTCTGTCGACATGCTCGCTCTGAGCGGTTTCCATTCCGTCGGGTTCCTGGGGGCCTCACAGACCGGCGGCAGCTGGCCTCTTCTGCAAGGCGGCCAGTTGCAGATTGGGTCAGATCTCGATCGCCCTGCCCACGGCCGCCCGGCCTGGTTTTCCCTTGTGTTCTATGTTTACTCATTTCCCATGCGGCCACTCCCATGGGCATCTCGGGGCTGCCCTCTCTTAGTCTTCACTTCATTTCCACAACTCGCATCTATTTCACCAGCATACCACAGCATTAGTAATGCTTGGAGCTGGAGATTGAGGGCTTCGCAAGCATTAAGAACACGGCAATGAGGTGCGGCGAGACGAGGCTTGGGCTCGGCACAGGGCTGGCGGCTAACACGCCGAGCCGCCGTCTGGTCGTGTGCACCGTGCTGTGCTATTTTTTGACATGCTCCGCTTCCTGTACTCCACAACAGCCGTTGCCGCATCCGGCCGCGCATCTCAGATCCGCGGTACTTCGTGCGTTGCACACACACACGGGCTGCTGGTACCTGCGTCGAGTGCGCAGCATCAGGACCTGGCGAGGCAACGGCACAGCACCGCACCATGCCCGAAGCGAACATGAGAATCCCGTTGGTGATGCTCGGTATGGGCATGACAGTTACGAGCGTGATCTCTCTGTCTCCCAGTGCCGCTGCCGCTGCTGTTGCCGCTCAACCTGGATCTTGGTGTGGTTTTGCCGGCAACCAGATCCGCCCCTGGCTACCGATACCCCCCCTTGTCCGGCGCCAGACGCCCATGGTCCATCAACTCTTAACCGCCCTCTGGGGACATGCACCATCGAGGGCCGACTTTGTAGCCGCCCGTCTTCGAAACAAACGCCATCCCGAAACCCTGCCAGCCACTAGCAGAGGCCGCTGGTCGCTCCATGAGGTCGTTCAGATACACATGCTGGGTTTCATCAAGCAGCTTCTCTCTACAGCTCTACCCTTGTTTCACATTTGCTACCCCGGTCTTGCACACCCACGCTCGTTTCCTTGCCCTCTGCCCAGATCGGGGCCCGCCAAGACGGCCATCCACTCACCTCATCTCGTCGTTTCTCCCCGGGTCCCCATCACAGCCTGGGCATATTATAAGTCGACCGCCTCTCCTTCTCTCTCCGGCCGGCCTTAGCCAGTCTTTCTGTCCTCGAGCCCCTCGACCCGCCGCTTAGCGACCCGTTTCCTGTCTTTTTCCTCTTTCTTTCCTCGTATTCTTTCCTAGATTTCCTTGCTCTGTCATCTCTCTTCACTTTTTCCTCATTGCTGGTTGCTGGCCAGCCCTTTCGTTTGATACGAAACATTGCATCCCCGTCGATCTCACACCTGCCCCAAGCCTTCAAGCAAGGCCCTTGCTGGACGTCATCGGAGCAGACCTAATCGTCCCCGAGCCGACATACCCACCTTCGCTCCTCTTTTCCGGCCTGATACCCTCCGAATAACGGGACCGTGGCCGAGGACGCTACACGGCGTATCATGCCCGACCTGACCCGGACACCAAGCCACCAGCAATACCAACACATCCCCGTATCACTCGCTCCAACCGTCTCCACCATGTCTTACTACCAAAACCCCCGGCAGCTTACCGGGTTCTACGGTGATCTCTCCACAGCCGGCGCCGGCGGGATCCCAATGCCCGGATATGACCCATACGCGGTGCCTCCTCTCCAGATCCCGGCCGGTCCTCCGATGGGTGGGCCTGTGGGTGGGCCTTTGCCGGCGCAACACCGGGCATCGTCAGGCGCATGGAACCAAGACGACGACCGGACACTACTCGGCCTGCGCGCGATGGGCAAGAACTGGAACCAGATCCAACGGGAAGCTTTCCCGGGCAAGACGGGCAACGCGTGCCGGAAGAGGCACGAGCGGTTGATGGAGCGCCGCGGCCAAAACGAGTTTGACAACAGGAAGCTGGAGCGCCTGTGCAAGGAATACATGAGCATGCGCAAGGAGATCTGGCAGCCGCTGGCCTCGCGGTGCGGTGAGAAGTGGAATGTTGTCGAGATGCAGGTTTGTGTTCTACCCCTCCCTCAGCCCCCTTTCCACAACCCCCTCTTTCTAACGCATCCCTTCCCCCCGCCAGTGCATGTCCAACGGCCTCAAGAACATCCAGTCCCACGCCCGCGCCACGCCCGCCGCGAGCGACTCGAGTCCGGCCAGCCGATAACCGCCTACGACGACACCGACGTCGGCCTCGGCTGCCTCACCCCCGTCGACGAGGTCGACGTCGCCGACCAGTCCTACAGCTCCCCGGAAACGGGCGGCTCCACCACCGGCGCCCACTCCACCCCGGGCGGCAGCTCGGGCTCGGGCGCCTCCGCCGGCTCCCACTTCGCCAACATGCACCACCACCACCAGCACCAGCACCACTCCCAGGCCGCGGCCGCGGGCTACCAGGGGTACGGCGGCTACGGCGGGCACCACCAGCAGGCGCACCACGGGCACGGGTACAGCAACAGCGTCTCCAGCACGGGCACGGCGGGCGGGTACCAGACCGCGCAGCAGCAGCAGGTCTCGGGGTCGGGAAGCCAGGGGACGAGTCCGTATATGGGACACGGCGGGAGGCTGCCGAGTGTGGGGGACATGGGGATCGATGCGATTATGAATCGGGGGCAGGGCAGTTAATCTGGCTTTTCTTTTTTCTCTTTTCACTCTTTTGTGTTTGCATGGCGTCTCGGCAACTTTACATTTCCTCTTTTTTTTCTCTTTGGACTCTTGTCTTTAATCACCCCCTTTCCTTTGTTTGGGTCTGGGTCTGGGTCTGGGTCTGGGTACTCCCTGGGTTTGGGGGAGGAACATCATGTCACGTCACGAAAGATCTTACCTCAGGGATGATGGGGTTGTGGGCGGTTTTTGGGCAGGCACGGCGTTGGTGGTGTGGGCGGGTCCATCCATTGGAGTTGGGGGCTGTTTCTGTGTGTGTGTCCGTGTGTCTGTCTTGTCTCTCTCAGACGGATTGGGGAGTGTTACGGTGCAGCCTCATTGGTTGGTTGGTTGGTTGGTTTGCGGCAGGCCGGGTCGAAACAGGACCGGCCGGCACCTTTGCTCTTTGCGCCGCGCTGCTTAGAAGAATTCTGGGTTCATTCTATTGGGTTTTGTCTCTCTTCCCCTCTGTCTGACTGGCTTTTCTCTCTTGTGTCTCTTTTCCTTCTGTCCCGCTGTCTGGGTTTCTGTTTATGCCTTGACTTCTGCTATCGAGCATCTCTCTTTCTGATATTGTCACGCATGCACGCATTCATTCCACACATTTTAGAGATACAACGGCGTCAAGTTGGTTGGAGGTGGTTGCTCTTCAGGGACTGGCCTTTTACTGTTCTTCCTTCCTTCCTGCCCGTCTCTCTTCTGATATCACATAAACCATTTGCAATGGCGTTTTCCCCCTTGGCCCAGTCAGCATCAACGGTTGCAACGTCACATGGAAGGGGTTCGTTCCCCTGCTGCATGCCGTAAGGCTGAGAATGCGAGGCGCAGGCACAGCACACTTGTGTGTTCGGGTTGTTGGTAGGAGGTGGGCGGGTCTTGTGGGTTCAGTGCCTGTCCGGCGGCGGCGCGGGCGTTGTGGCGTGGGGACGGTGTTGGGTTTCGCGGGAAACCCGGGCTGGGCTTGGGCGGCGCATTGGAACTTGTGTCTTTGTGGTGTGTGTATAGGAACAGCGGAAGCTCAAGCTTGGGGTTGTTGAATACTAGGGTACTACTGTAAATGAGGTTTGGCCCCCACCTTCATTTCTTGTTTCTGCTATATTACTCTGCTGTGAGATTCCTGAGCGGAAGGAAGTGTGTTGGTGATTTAGCGATGGCTCTGATGGCGGCGAGGGTCGGCGGTTGTTCTATTTCACGACTCCCACCTTCTGCAGTTGATGTCTTGATTTCGACATGGGAATCCAGATTCCAACCCACTGGGCTGGGGCGCAATTGGGATTGCGGGGAACCAGGATCTCGACAGGATTCACAGCGTGGAGAGCAGCCGGGGGCAGAAGTTGCATCGCCAAGGCGCGGGTTCAAAGGATCTCAGATGTGGACTGCTGTCGGTGCCCACCAAGGCGGCGGCCTTTGAAGCGGAGCACCCGGTCCGAGTCATGCGTTGTTTGGGGGTGAGCGAGCCTTCTGCTCGTGAGATGTTTCCGTTTCTGGATGACCCTCACAAGGCCCCAGTGGGATCCAGGAGAAACCGAGCCAGATAGGGTGCTGACGGGAGCGAAATGACGTGCAGCTGGACCAACGTAATCTGACTGTATCCCGAAAGCGAGCTACCCAGATCCAGATGGATTCAATATACAAAGAAATCAGGTTACGACAACAGAAGCCTCGGGAGATATACAGGGGTTGTTACACTTGGGCCCGGGGGCAGCTCCACCGAGAATTCACCTCCGGGTATTACCGGCCGGCCCCACAATTCCGGCGCCGGACGCGGGAGCGACCTCCTCGATCCACTCGGCATCGTCGTCAAACTCGTCCTCCTCCTCCTCCGGCTCACCGGCCACGCTCCTCCACACGCGCGCCCACATCCCCTTCTTCTGCGCCAGCGCCAACACCATGATGACGGGCAAATGCCACACGCTCGCCCAGAACAGGCCGCGCGCGCTGCCCTTGTGTCCCTCAAAGCGCCAGAACTTGACCGCCTCCCGGATCAGCCACAGGTTGACCGGCAGGCTGGTCACGGCAAAGCTCCACTCGGTCACGCCCGCGGCGCACAGCCCCAGGCACAGCGGGACGAACACGATGCTGTACCTCAGCGCGACGCGCGCGTTCCGTGCCGGGTTCACCCAGCACAGCATGCGCAGCCCCGCGGCCTTGTACTCCTCCCGGATGCCCCACGACAGCGGCATGAAGTGCGGGAACTGCCACGCGAATAACAGACCCGCAAACAGCCAACCGCCGAGGCTCGACCCGTCGCTGGCGAACAGCAGCTCGCGCCAGGTGCCCTCGCCCGTGGCGCTCTCACCCGCGGCGGCGGCCCAGCCCATGAGCGGGGGGATGCCGCCGACGATGGCGCCGACCCAGGTGTTGACGGCGGAGATGCGCTTGAGAGGGGTGTATGCGCCGGCGTACAGCACAATGTTAGTGGCGCCCAGGAAGGCGACCGTGGGGTTGACGCCGTAATACAGGGCGGCGGTGCCGGCGGCGGCGCACCCGACGGCGAAGAGCACGGCGGCGCGGGTGCTCAGCAGGCGGCGCACGAGCGGGCGGGTGCGGGTGCGGGTCATCTTGGCGTCGGTGTCGGGCTCGTAGAGCATGTTCAGGGCGTTGGCGGCGGCCGAGCAGAGGGTCGTGCCCGTGGTGAGGAAGAGGAGAGTGAGGGGCGAGAGGGAGGGGATGTCGGCGGCCGAGGCAAGGGCCGGGGAGGAGAGGAAGGCCGGAACGGGGTAGAGAGCATAGGGTACCATGGCGGAGAGGACGACGAGCACGGTCAACCGAGGCTTGGAGAGCGAGAGGAGCGCGGAGAGTTTCCGGCGGAGTGAGTCGGCGGGAGCGGCTGCAGCCGTGTCGGCGAGGCGGGAGGAGGCGTCGGGAGGGAGTGAGGACGCCATTGAGTTCGTTGGGGCAGCGGCGCTGCTCGGTATGGATTGTTGGGCCGCATCGGTGGCGGCATTCCGCCTCGCGGCCTGTCGTCGGCGGTGCGGAAGGAGGGTCTTGTCGGATGAGGTGTCGGTCCCGCTTGCGGCTAATTGCGCATCGGCGGCCTGGGCCGGGGCCGGGCTGTCGGTGACCGGAGGGGTGACAGCGGTGCCATTGGAGCGGGCGAGCAGGGCGTTGGAGAGAAAGTAGCCGGGCCTAAAGGGCTGTCGGGGCAGGGCGGCTGCGGCACCCGAGGCAGAGGCCGGGGCGCGCGGAAGGGCCGATCTCGAAAACAGCCTCGCGGACTTCGCAGACTTCGCAGACGGCGCTGACCTTGGCGACCATTCGGCCTGGCGCACGGCGCGTTGGGTGCACTGCCAGCATACGTTCTCGAAAACACCCCCGCGGAGTCGGAGACCTTGTATCGGCGGCCGCATTGTGGTGTCAGGTGCCGGGCGGCATCGCCATCGTCGTTCGTCAATTGGCGTTCGTGTGTTCGTCCGCTCGGCGCGCACCACACCACCGCCTGTGCCTGGTCCCAAAATTTGGCTTGGCCTGTGGCAGCTTTCTGTGGCTGCAGTGGGTCAGGCTGTGGCTGTCACTCCACCTCAGCTCACCCCACGATCACGGCAACGTCAGAGTGGGGCGGTCCTTTTCCCTTTCTCCTTTCTCCCTGGCGCTCAGACCATCAACAAAAAGAACATGGGACAGGGCGAGATCGACGTGCAACACTCTTGGGTGACACAGCATAGACCGCATCTCGGCATCCACGTGGGCATGGCCCGATATCCCCTGCGCGCCTTCTCCAAGCGCCGTGGACCTGCTCAGGGGCTGCTGTCGTTGATCCTGCACCCCTGGTTCCAAAACAAGCGCCAAAGCCGCCAATGATGTCGAGGGTGCACAGCAAACCTGGCTCATTATCCGACACCTGAACCTCCGGAGGCTGACCCTGCTTATCACGGAGGTTTCACCTACCGCGCGCCCGGAGAGCACAGCAAGCCGCATTTCGGTCAATCCTGAGTTCTCTGTTGTCCTTGACATCCGAGCGCGCATCCATTGCAGGTTGCAGGGTGAGACTCCCACAGCGTCTCGGAGTGACGTTCAGGCTGGCCGCCGTGGCGGTTGGCCTAGGTCTAAGCCGCGGTCTCCGAGATTGGGCCGCAGATGTGGCCAGAAAGATCGGTGTAACGTGGTCGCTTCATCGGGCTTTTGATGAACCCGGATCTCTGGGTCGCCCGGCCCTTGGAGCGGAATGCCGATCATGGTTCAACTGGACTCAATGTGGAGACTTGATGTCGGCTGCAGGAGCGAAGACGGCGAGGGAACCTGCACATCGACTATCTGGCACCCTTTGCGTTGACTAAAAGATGATCAAGCTGAATACCTACACTTCGTCACCCAAGACCAAACCCGCCTCACCTCCCCCCCTCAAAATCCCTCTCCGTCAAAATCTCCCCAGCCAAAATCCTCCCCATATGCGTCTTCTCCATCCCCACACAATCCCTCCTGATCTTCTTATACACCTCGCCCAAACGCCCCGGGCTCACCTCAAACCGCACTCCGCATACCCCCTCCTCCCACGAACCCATCCATGGCAACCGCCTCCTCCCCCGCATTCTCCGCATACGCTAACCCCAAATACCGACACAGCCTGACGTACTCGCCGTAACTCGGCAGGTACAGCTGCCCCGCAAACAAGTTGAGCTGCATGACCAGCTCCCGCGGCGCCGTCCACCCCGCCGGCACGTCGGGGACGGTGTAGGTCGTGAGGTCGTCCATCGAGCAGAACGCGAGGCTCGAGCGCGGGAGGTAGGCGTGCAGCGTGGCCGGGAACGACGCGGGAGGCTCGTCGTCTCCGTCCTCGGTGCGGTCGAGCACGCACTTGATCCAGCTCGCCTCCGCCGGACTGACGATCACCATGTTCCTCACCCGCCCGCCGCCGCCGTCGTCGTGCACGCCGGTGGTCACGACCCACTGCACGCCGCGCTGGTAGGCGTCGGAGGAGTAGCCCGGCCCCGTGGCGTCGACGGTGCGCACAAAGTCGCGCGTGACGTGCAGGTCGCTCGGGAAGGAGGAGAGCGGGGATTTGAAGAGATGGGCGGCGGTAGTGTCGGAGAGCGCGGCGAAGGGGCGGAGGAAGGTGGTGGAGTGTGGGAGGATGCGGCCGGTGATGATAAAGGACTTCAACTCTGGGTGCACGTCGTGGGGGAGCGCGCTCCGGGGCAGCGGTCGGGAGTGGTGGCGCTCCTCTTCGATCTCTGGGGCAAGCTCGCGTTCCTGTTCTTCCTGGAGAGTGGAGGAAGGGGCGGTGCGGGTGGAATTCTTGAAGGCGGCGAGTTTTGCTTCGATGGCCGCCAGTTGAGAACTGTGCTGGAACGCGACTTGGGGTCGGAGCTGAGTCCCCAGGCTCATGCCTGCCATGCCCTCGGCGAGTTCTGTGTCCCGGTCTGCGGCGGGCCTGGGCCGGTATCGCTGGTCTAGAGACATGGCTTCGGGCTCGAGATACGACTCGAGAGTGGCAGGGGAAAACCCGCCTGTCCGTTCGACCTCCTTCCAAACTTCCTCCTGATGAAGGTGGCGCTTGCCCTGGGTGGCCCAAAGGGGTATAGATCGGGCCGCCTCGTCCTACGTCTCCGAGATGGCACAAGCGAGGACGTCTTGTACGACGAGGGGTCTTCCGTCTGTAATTTTGCAGATGCCCTGGATACGCTTCTGCATCTCGGGAGACACAATAAAGGTTACCCACTGGCCTTCGCCGAGCTTGCGCATCCGCATGCACGCCTGAACCAAGGTGTCTTTGGTTACTCCCGGCCCGAGCGTGACGGCGGCGCGGTAGTGGTCGGGCAACTTCAGGTCGGTGCCTCGCGTGTGTGCTTGGTCGAGGAATACGAGGCAGTCGCCTGTGTTGGTGGCGTACGGGGACGTCAAAAACGACTCGACGACGCCGTTGCGGGTCAGGACGGAGAGTTCGTCCTGGTCGTTGAAGAAAATGACCGCTTTGGTACCATTTGAAGCCGATTGGAGCAGCTTCTTGGCCATCTGAAAATTACTGCTCTCAATGACCTGGGCCCCGACATCGAGAATGACCTGCATTGCTTGCTCTGACTTTTCCAGAGCCCCGAGGAGCATGTCTTCTGTCAAGGCGGAAACCTGCGATCCTCCTCCATCTCCCAGTTCCAGGACCGTGTTGTTCTCCCGCAACAGAGTGCTGAGCACTGCGGCGTTGGTTTGCGGCTGTAGATTGAGAGCCTTGACCGACAGCGGGAGCACTCCTTTGGAGTCATTGGTACCGCTGAATCCGGTCAAGGGCTGCGCCTTGGGCTTGGCCAGGTCCCATCCCGACGCTGACAGTTTGAAGGGAAACTGCTTCATCTCCCTTGGGAAAACCACTTTTGCTAGGTAAAAGTCGGCCACAGGCTTGGCGAATCGCAGCTTGGGAAAGACCTTGCCCTCGCACTGAGCCCGGTCCTTGACGTTGATGGAGGAGAAGTGATGAAACGAAGACGGCAGGTCGGGACATGCGGCGGCCCATCTCCCATACTCTTCATCCGCTTGATCCGAGTTCTTGAGGACGTCAAGACACGTGTAGAGTTCCGCGTCGGCCAAGCCCCGGTAGTAGTAGCTCAAGCAGGTGAGCACGATGACGACGTCGGGGTGGCTGAACTCGGAGCGTGGGGACGGCATGTCTTTGGCGCGGTAGGGCACCGCGAGCATGGTCGGTGGTTGCCGGTCAGGCGCCAGTCCATAGTTGACACGGAAGCGTTTTGGGCCCAGGGTGAACAGGAGGACACCCTTTGCGAGGAGGCCGCGCAGAAGTAGGAGGGCACTTCTGGTGATTGGGGTGCTGAAGATGTCGGCCTTCTCGACTGTTCTAATGTCTTCCTCGGCAACGCCGTCGAGGAGAATGTAGTTCAATACTGCCTGCCGCATTTGTGCTGTCTGATGGTGGACTGGTAAACCTCGAAGCCCGAGACGACATACCTCAGTGGCGAGTGTCATGACAAGCTGTCGCCCTGCGGGGTCCTCCAAAACACGGATGACGGGAACACGCCCGGCACCGTGGTCTTCGAAGAGAAGGCCACCAGACATGCATGCCACTGGCGCCTCGGCTGCCATCAACCGCCTAACGACGGTTACCGTGAGATCGAGAAGCTCTTGGATGAGTATCCACCGATCAGAACCCATATCAACTGCCTCCTGCGCCCCGATCGTGTAGATCAACTCGAACTTGACATTGAAGTTCTCGTCGCTTTCATCAACGATGTCGCGTGAATCGCGCTCAAAGTCTCTGTAAAGCTGGGTAATCTTTCTTCCCAAGGGGTTCATCACGTCACCATCCCCAGTCCAACTCCGGTCGATGCCCATCAGCTTGAATGAGAGCAAGTGTTCCGGCTGGACGAGGAGCACTCCACGCTCTGATATGCACGTGTCGAGGATGACACGGATCGTTTTGATGTCTTTCTTGGAAAGCCGGATGGACCTCGAAATGGGAAGGTAAAAGACCCGTCTGTCGATCAGAGCACCCAGTCTGCTGATGAGCATGTGCATCATCTGGCTTGCCTGCGGCTTGGCCACCACCACGCGCACCAGTCGAGCCCCGTCTGCCAACGCAGCTGCCACGAGAGGCACAATGACGGACGACTTCCCCTCGCCCATATTTAGCTGCATAACTGCGCTCTCGTTCTCGGGCGGGGACCTCATCTTGGTGGCGATCTCGTTCTGGACAGGGCGAATCAAGATGCCCTGCTCAATCTCGAGCAACAGGTTTTCGGGGTGCTCGAGGGGGTCCCAATCTGGATTGTCGTGATTGCCGGGGTTGGACAGCTCTCTCTGGAGGTCGCTCCAACGTTTGGGGAGGTCGCGGCCGTACTCTGCCAGGCGCTCGGCACGTTGGAGGTATATCAGGGTGAGAGCGAAGTTGACAAGACACTGTCGCCACTCCGTTGACAGTGTTTCCCAAAAAGGCTTTGAAAGGCGCTGGAGAAGAAATATTGGAGAAACTCGGGGGCTGGTGCCGGCACGTTTGCAGAGTTGATGCGTGATAGAGGTGCCCGCCAAGGTGAGCACGAGTTTGTGATTGATGGCTTTGTATCTTTCACGGAGGCATTGCAAGTTCCGATCGAGAGCCCGCCCAATTGTCAGGTAATTTTCTGGTACGGCCAGGAGACGTTTAGGAGCAGCTGGGCTCTCCATGCTGCCACGAAGCTCCTGGAGGTAAGCAACCTGGTGGCCTTGGAGGCCGTCAACTGCCGAAAGCCGGTCCACGAGGGCGGCAAGACGCTGGTGCTGCCCGTCAGATTCTTGAAGTTCGGTGCGCAGCATTGGGAAGAGCTCTGGCCGGGGTCGGTCAAAAGACGGTGCTGGTTGCGAGAAAAGCGATGTAGCGGAGATGAAGCTCAGGCTGGGTCTCGATGACGGTCTTGTGCTGTATATCGAATGCAAGACGATTTCGCACTCCTTCATCTTCCGATTTCGACCCAGTTCCTTGGACACAGAATGTAGATAGCTGTGGAATTCCTCAGACCTTCGAGCTAGCTCCACTTTGTCTCTCACTTTGGGCATGATGCTGTCAACATCGAGATAGGTAGAGTAGCATGAGTCTGTCGGAGTATCCACCGCCCAAGATTGAACTTGGGACTCCAGATCGGCCACAAAACTCTCAATCATGCCGTTTGACTTGGACTTCCATTTCCGATATTGTCTGGTTCCGAAATCATCAGGAATTTTCCATTGCTCGCTCGGCCAGTTGGCTTCTGGGCACTCTCCAAAAGTCTTTGCACCATCCTCGACAATGCTGGTAAGAAGTTTGGACAGGTTGTGACGGCGGACAGTCAGGTCAAACTCGGTCTCAGAGGGCGGCAGCATCTCGGCCTGAGAAAACACCGGGATGGTGCCAAATGCCATCAACGCCTGGACAATTTCTGGCTCGGAACGCTCGGCATATAGAAGGCTGGACAGGAACAGTATTTTTCTGTACTTGTTCCTCTCTGCCGCGAGCCCCCGGTGCAGCCCACACCAACGTCCCTTGAGTGACTCGGACGGGGGATTGAGGTAATCCAGATTGAAGGCCAGGTCCACCGTGCCGCAGCCCGAGAACTCGTCGCCGTTGACGCGTATGACACTGTCAGGCAGATCTTCGGAGCGGCTGAACAGGAGTCGCCCGCAACCAGTGTCCACGCATCTGGTCAATTTGGCAACCTTGGCTCTATCGTCCGCAGAGCCCGGGTTCCTTCTGTCATCCGGACGGTACCACTCGTCCTTGGCCGTGGTGTGGCTTTCAGCGCCAAACTCAGACGTGCGGAAGATGGCGTTTCGGATGCTTGCACGCTCCGCCAGCGTGGGCGACCTCCGCTGTTCAGATTTTGCGAATGCATCTGCAGCGGAGCTGGTGTCTTCGATTCCGGCGTGCAACTGGAAAAGCTTGGCCAACCTCTCGTAGTGGTCGTACGTGTCCTTGGCGAGTCCCCAGAAGTCTTCGTGTTGAGACAGAGGCGGGATGTGATAATTCCACTTTGTCTGTTCCATGACGTGGATATGCGTTGGATAATACCTCCGCGAAGGGGAGAGTTTGGCGATCTGGACCAGGAACTCGCGCGAACCATGGTCGATTGTCAGGTGTGATTTGACAGCCGCGCTACGCAGGATCCTCAGGGCCTCTTCAGTCCCCGTCCGACGCGTCAGGGGGTCGGGGAGAGGGTGAGATGTGAGGGCGTGCAGCCAGCAAAGATAGAGCTTGCTCTGGAGGGACCCAGTATCAGAGAGGCAGCCGAGCTTGTCGTTTACGACGAACGAGTCGTGACGGACGTGGCTGTCGTTGTCACGATAGATAGAAACGTCGACATGGTCCAAGGATTTAACATGACGGGCAGACACTTCCCCTCGCGGAACAAGAATAATCCTGAAACCTGAGCCGCTGTCTGGCTTCAGGACTAGCTTGTTCAAAAGACCGACCAGGGTGCCAATTCCCTGGCTCTGGTCGATCTGCATGCCTGTGTAATTCTTCGACTTGACAACGGCTTCTCCTTCCCCGACCGAGAAGGAAAGACATAACCGGGGGAGCTCGAACAGCAAAACATTGTCACCGCGGTCGAAGATGGTGTCGATGTGCCAAAACGACTCAATGCACCCCAAGATTTTGTGGGCGAGTTCGGCCGTGGGGCTGGATGAGTCAATGACGAAGCGTGATCCCCTTTTCAACCGTGACACATTGCTGCCGGACGAGCGGACCAGGCGCCAGTTCTCAGAAGATGTTTGCCACCTGTTGTCAAGGGGGCGGAACTCAATCTCGTCGGTCAAGAGGTTAAGCCAATGCGCGTAGTTGTTGACAAAGGAGCTGGGCAGGTCACCCTCGAGATGATCTCTTGGGATGTACTCCCAGGTTTGGTCGCTGTCGGGGGCTGCAGCACCAGACTGGTCCGTTGACCAAACCGCGCGCACCACCAGCTGATCATCTTTCATAGCAAAATGGACGAGCCATCCGTCTTGCTCCCGGCATGCCGAGAACTGCATTCCAGGGATGCTCGAAGGCCCGACATCCAGGATCTGCTCGCCAAAGAGTTGACGGAAAGTCGAGTGCCGTTGATAGTCCAGTGGCAACTTGGACAGCGGGTATCCGTTCACGAAGAGATTGCCCGTCAAGAGATTGAAACTGACCGACAACCCGCCGTTGCGCTCGAGGATGTGGTTTCGACTTTCAAGACCCGGCAGCGTCCATTCGGCGGAGGGGGGCGAGTAGGCAGCCCAGAACTGCCTGATGGCCGTATCCAACCCGCCGTTGCCCTTATGGACGATTTCTTTTGTGGCAATGTGGCGTGCCTGGTACATCACGAGGTGCCAGCGGCGAACGAGCTGAAGGGAGACGGGGTCCGCGGGTCTTCCAGATGCAGGGAGGTGATTTCGAGCTAATAGCGCGCTCTCCACGAAGAGCGCAAGGGCTTGGGGGTTGCTCAAAACCGAGGCCAAGTGTCCCTCTCCCACGTTAAACGTGACGGCGCTGATCAACGCGGCCATGAGCAGCCGCTGAGCCCATTCTTGTCGCTCGAGATCTATGTTGCTGTGGTTCAGCTTGCCCAAGAGCACCCTTGCCCACTCGATCGATGTCGTTCGAACCTGTGCCAGATACCCCAGGAGTGCGTTGGAGACTTCAGGCGAGGGAGACAATGTAAGAAGCCTCGTAGCTAGACATGACAGGAGGCAGAGGGCAATGTCGTTTTGCCAACTCTCTTTGACACGTTCAAGAGCGTCGTGAAGAGCCCGGAGCATGTTGTTGATGAACGATTCATTTTGCGTGTCAACATGCGCCTCCCTCCAGATGGTGCCAGCTTCTTTGAGGGAGCGGTTGCCAGGTCCAGCCTCGAGGCATGCCTGTATGACGAGCGCAAAGGTTGGCTTCTTGTTAAAGTCAAGAGACGGCATCACGAGCTGGCTGAGGATGTTTGCCCACTGCAAGGTGAAACCGGCGCGGAGGTTGCCAAACGCCCTGAACTCCTCGAGCGTGGTGTCGAGCGGGCAGCGGTACTGGCTGGCAATGACATCGTTGGACGTGTGCTCGGCATGCCGGATCCAATCTTCCACGGCTGGAGTCCCCTTGACGAGCTCGGCGTATGAGCAGTGGGGAGGGATGCCGACGTCACGAATTTCGTCGATGGCGAGAAGCCTCAAGTGCTCATCGTAGTACTCGTATCGCGCCGCGTGTGGGACACAAACATCTGCCGTGGTGGCCTTCGAGATGTGCTTTGTCCCGTAGTGCGAAACCTCCATGGGCTTCACGGTCGAGGCGGGTCGAAGTCGGCTCCCGGACAGAGAAAAGCGCGGCAAACCGCAGTGATTACCCGCAAAATAAAGGTACTCCTCGCCTCCCAATCTGCGCCTCCCGTCCTTCTGGAAGACTACGGTGACTAGCTTCCACGTTGTGTCTCGCCAGATCTGAACGAGCTGAGGCATGCTGATCTCCACCACTACTGCATCGGCATGGTTAGGGTTTTCCGGTAAGGGACACTCAAAAACGCTGATGTTGAGGGAGTCCATCTTTTGTTTCAGAGAACACCTCGCGCACCAACGCGAATGGACCGAACGACCCCATCGATGGTCCCAATATGTTTTGCAGTTTGCGGCGCTGTAAGATCGGGCCAGGCCGTCGTACTCGGCCCTCATCGTGTCGTACTCTTGCAACTTCTCCGCTTCCATTGTCCGCCCCCAGCTCTCGATCTCGTCACGCAGACGCTGGTGTTTCGCTGAGGTTTTGAAGAATCGAACCGCAAACGAGTCCTCACGCCCAAACCCCTCGAAAGCGGATGAATAGGGCTTGGGGGCTCTATTCTGGCGGCCCGAGAGATACGCCTCAAGATGCCTAAGACGTGCCATCTCTTCCTTTCCTTCCAGCAACAGGGGGCAGAAAGCATCCAAGGGAAATCCTGGGTCGTAGTCAAGCAGCAACGGAATGGCGTCGCCCGCAACCGCGTCCATGGCCACCCAGAGCTCCATAATCACGAGATACATGACAGATAGTCCTTCGGGGATGCCATCGTATGCTGCGCGGGCCCGTTCGAAATACGCATCGATCAGATCTCGGAGAGTGCCTACGGCGGACACGGCATAGTTTGGGTCGGCGTTAAGGGTACAGAATCCCAGCTGGCGACGCGTCCAGCCCCACAGCTCAGATGCAACCCAGGCCTCGAAATCCACCAGCTGGGCTGGGTCCATGATGACATCCTCGGGCACGTCGCTGCTCAAGGCGGGCCGTCCGGAACTTCGAAGCGAGGTAAAGTGGGTGGTATCCCCTGGCCCCATGGGATCACTGTCAATGGTGGATCGGGACTTGATCCAGGACAGGTGCGCTCGGAGAGTCGGTATCTTGAGCTCGGAGTCCTGGTGGAAAGAGAGAGCTTGGATCTCGTTGAGGGGAAGAACCTTGGCGTCCTCGTTCTGCGCCCTCTCCCATCGCTCTTGCAGGATAGTATCCGAGGAAACGACCGTTTCCTTGACTTCATCCAGCCAGTGCGCCTCCTCCGTGGGACTCAGTTTGGTAATGCGGCGGGCCAACTTGGCTTGCATGGAAAACAACTTGTCGCTGGGGATCGGAGGGTCCGTTGCTGCTGCCGCAATCTTCAGGATGCGAGCGTGGTGGTACGCCATCAATGGTTTGTACCATGACTCCTCTCCAGCCAGGCCGGCCCTTCTGTCTAGCACGACACGAAGCGCGACGCGCAGAAGCAGCCAGGCAGGCAACCGGTGAAACGGCAGAAAAGCGTTGTCCCAGGAAACGTGCTCCCGGCTGCGCTTGGTAATTCGCTCAGGCTCTACGCCTTGTCCCAGCCCACTGAGCATATCGATCAACAGTCCGATAGCGAGGATCGGCGACACAGTGTCGCGCTCCTCTGGCTGTTCTGTGCCCCCTTTGGACACCTTGGGTCGAGCCGTAGGGGCGACGTCGGCCTCGAGCTTTTGGATGAAGTCGACCAACACGACCAAGAAATCCTCATCCTGGATCTTGTCAAGGGCCACCAGGGCAGCTCGGTCTGGAAATTCTCGGAGGAGAGCGCCCTCGCAGGTCATAACATTGTGGTTTGGGGCCAGGAGCTCAAATGCCTCGAAAAGAATGCCGTCTTGCTGTGCCGTGAGGAGCAAGCCCGCGTTCTGGGCTGGGAGATGGAATAGTGCGACATCTGGCAATGCACATTGTGGTGAGTGGAAGTTCAAAGGCAGAGCCACGTAGATCCTCAGGGATGGGCCATAGGTTCTTTACATACCGCCGTGCTTTAAATTAGTGATGGTGTCGTACAAAGCCTGTCTCTTGTTGGCCGCATCGAGGTCTGGGTGAGGGTATGTCTTGAGGAACTGTTTGAGCATCTCGAGAGCGGGCTGCACCGAGGTACGAGAGGTCGGTTCCAGCGTCCGAAACCTAGAGACGGACTCGCACAGGGTCTGGACTGTGGCAAACAAGTCTTCCGGATCCGTGTCATCCTCCTGCGGAAGGCGAGGAGGGAGGAAGACATGATTGATCATGAAATCGAGAGACTTGGCGTTCTCTTTGTTTCGCGCATGTTCGGTGTAAGCCATCTTAGATGATTTTAGATGACAGCACTGGCAGGCCAACAGCAGGCAACCGAACGAATGCAACGTAACAGAAAGATAAATGAACAGATAAACAAGCGTGGGCGACTATGAGAGCTTGAGTTAACGGGAACTCTCCTGCAACTGAGATCAAGGGGAGATCAGTGAAAGGAGAAGTGTAAGAAAGGAAAAGTTCACAAGTGACATGCAAACGGAAATCTCTGAAGTGTGCCCTGCCAACTCCCTCGCTTGAGTGATTGGGCATTTCTGCAACCTGTTGGAAGTTGCATGCTGCAGGTCGCCGTGCCACAGACCCTTCGCTTCTTGCTGGGTGGTGTCTTGTTGGTGTCTTTTTGGTGACTTGTTGGCCGGCGAAGCGCCTAATGCGGGAGGCCGTCACTGCTGCCTGGTCCACCATGAAAGGTTGGGCGTTCTGGGTTCTCAGCCTTGCGTGCCGTCGCTCATCCGGCCGTCTGGTCCGGCAGGGCTCGTGGGCCTCACTTCTGTCCCGCCTTCGGTCCTGGGTTGGAGGAGACTCCCGGGCTTTGACCGGTTTCCTGGCCCCATAAGGCCCGCTCTTCCCAATTGCCCCATAGGCCGCGTGAGCCCGCCGGGCCACCCACTCTGCACAAAGACACATCATCACTGAACCTCGTTGAATGTTTCTGCCCAACAAGGGGGTTGCGAGTGAACAATCATTTTGAAGCCTCGCACAAGCGGGTTGTTTACCAACTACGGTCGTTGTGCCACGACTTCTGCACCTTTGCCCTCACATCCCCAGTCTTGACCGACATTTGCGCATATTCGAAACCCAGAGACTACTGCACGCCCAACATGGCAAGCCTTCTTGATCAGCTGCGGACGCTGAGCTCCGTCGATTGTGACACTCTAGATTCAGAGGGTAAGCCACAACAGGAATCTTATCAAGTTGCACTTCTGATCCCCAACTTGAATAGTGGCTGCCAAATATGGGTCTTTTGTTGATTGCACATCCAACCAGGTCGGTACTTGCACATTGCAACTGGCTAGAAGATCACATTTAGACTGACCAATGATGGGTTTATTAGGCCATCGCCCTTGCTGAGCTGAGCAAGATAGACGGCGATGGGAAGCCCCTACACCGGCAGTTGATGCTCGAGTCGCTACAGGTAGCCCACTGGCAGTTTGGCAAGCAGACAGACGCGACGCTGGAGGAATTGGCCGTCGAACTAATGGTTCGTATCTGCTTGGTGGTCTCTGAATAGCTGCTAAAGTCGTAAGCAGATGGTGAACCTTTCTCTAAGACTCGCTCCCCACACAATGGGCTTCTTGCATGTGCAAACCAACCCCAAGCTCGCCTACTCCACCCAAAAAACCATCAAGAATGCCGAAAGTGAGCTGAAGGGAATAGTCAACCTGCTCATCCAGTGTGTTCTAACAACCCCCAAGGAATAGTGTCCCACTTCAAGCAACTTGCCCCGGACTTCGACACCAGCCGAGTCTGCATCAAGATCCCCTCCACCTGGGAAGGCCTGCAAGCCTGCCGCGAGCTCAACAAAAAGGGCCTCACCACCCTCGCCACAACCGTCTTTAGCCTCGAGCAAGCCGCGCTCGCAGCCGACGTCGGGTGCCGGTACATCGCGCCCTACGTCAACGAGCTGCGCGTGCACTTCGACGCTAGGCATGTCCCTACCCACCCTTCCGCAACCACCTCCACTGCCCACCGCACTAACTCTCCCGCCCGCAGCTACAACGACCCCGCGCCCGCCCTCACCCTCTGCAGCGCAATCCAGCACCACCTCCTCGACGCCCGGCCGGACAACAAGACCCAAGTCCTCGGCACGTCGTTTACCTCTGTGGCCCAGGTCATGCAGCTGGCTGGAAACCCCCACATCACCGTGCCGCTGCTCTGCTTGCCGAGCTGGCGGGCACGCTCGCCACGGGGTGGTCTGGCGCTGAGGAGATTGGGAAGGCTGCTCTGGGGAGCGGCGCAGCAGGTGATGCGCTGGTGCACGGAAGATTGGGGCTGGCGTGCTGAGGGATGAGGGGACGTGGAGGATGGTTTACAAGGGCCGATGGGGGAGCGGCGGAGGGCAAGTTGGTGCAGGCGATCAATATTTTTGCGAATGTGCAGGAGAGCTTGGAGGGGATTGTTAAGGGGCTGGATGGGCGGTGAGGGGTGGGCGGGAAAGGGGCAGGAGTATCGGGAACACAGGTGGTTGAAGAGAGATGAAATTCTTGCCTTTTTGAGAGCTCAAGTTTCTTGGAGGCCTTTTCGTAAAACAACCTTGAATCATCCTGGCAGTTGAGGACGGCGGAATGCAATGAAATGTATCCTGGGATCTTGACCTGAAGCGCAAACACCTCTCATGTGCATTTCCCTTTCCGGACGCAACTGAGCCGAGAAAGCCACCCGTTGAGTCAACATGCACAGAATATGTTTGCATGCAGCACCTCCTTCTTTGTGTTGTGCCCGCAATGAGCTTGGACCTTAGCTAGGGGTTAACAAAGCAGAATCAATGCCGAGGTGGGCTGAAGGCACACGGCTCGGCCGGAATGTTTTGGAAGGGCAGATGCAATTGATGTCTTTGTCCATTGACGCCAAATATGTCTGTCCCAGAGCTTTATCACGAAAGCTCTCCGATCCTTACTCCCCTTGCTCTTCCGCCGACCCTCAAGCAGCAGTCAATTCTCCGTCAACCTGTGGTTCCCTGGGGACATGACCAACAACACCAAACATCCACAACATCACCACCACCAAAATGACCATCTGGTCCTTCAACAACCTCCTTCCCACCATACCAGAACAGCCATCCTCTTCTTCCCCGACCATCGGCACCCTCGACCCCTCAACCCGCAACAACCCCTCCATCCACCCTTCCTCCCCCTCTTTCACAGCCGCCCTCGCCCACTTCACCGCCCTGCTCCGCGACCCGACCCAGACTCCGCACTCCATCATCGCCGCGCACTTCACGCCCCACGAGCAGGCCCTCCTCATTCCCTCTGAAAGCGGCAGCGGCAGCGGGAGTAACAGGGCGCTAGCCAAGATCCAAGCGCAGAATCGCTGGCTGTATGGCGAGCTGTTGAAATCGGAGCGGTTTGCGGGGTGGGCCGGAAGGGCGGGGTTGGGGTTCAAGTTTACGCTGGTTTGGTTTGGGTTGCCTGTCGCGCCGATGCGGGACAGCAGCGGAGATGGGGCAGAGGGTGGAGATGGGGATGATGGAGGAGGTGGAGGAGAGAGTTGCGGTTTTTGAACAGCTACGCAGGGGAGAGGATGTTTGGGAAGGATGTTGGGGTGAGGAGTAAGTGTCTTTTCTGTGTAAGTGGGGAGGGGATGGTCTGACAGACTGACTGGCAGAACCGGATCCGGTGATGGAGAGTTACTACGACAGAGTGAAACGGCATCGTCGGCTCGAGCGCTCCGAGTCTGTGAGCCTTCGCGGGGGTGCCGCTGCTGAGGAGGGCGATGCCGGGCCTTCGTTGGACACCTGTGACGAGAAGGAGGGCAAGAATGCGACCACCGGGTTTGAGCAGCTCTCGCTCCGGGGAGGCGGTCCCTCAAGGATCGAGCGCCAATACACTCCGCTCGACGGCGTCCGCTTCGTCCCCAAGAGCAAAACCCACAAAGAATGGGCTCCGCTCTACGGCTACCAAGGAGTGGTCTGGTTCCAGTTGGACTCGTTGTACACCTTCGTCGACGCTGTCGACCGGCTGCTGTGTCTCGATAACCGCGCGGGCGTGACTTACAACCTGTACTTCATGGACAAAGACAGAGATTACACGACGCAAGCCGAGCAAGACGAGTTCCTCGGCGACACTAAGAACAACAGACTGACTGTCTCGGCAAAAGGACCGGGCGACTACAGCAATGACGAAGTTGCTCGGAAGTGGGTTCTTGATCGGCTTGACGAACTGAACGATGACGAGGATCTACTTGACAGAGTCCTGTTCGTTGCCGGGCCGGGTGATGCCGTGCCGTGGATTTGGGAGCCTGAGCCAGCGCACCGCGTGGCCAAGATCATGCTCGACTGGGCCAACGCACCTGGGGTGGACCGACTGGATGTCGCCTTCCTCCGGATGCCCGAGGACCCCAGGGCTGTCCAGTCCATCAGCCACTACGGGTCATGGATGACTCACGTCTGCCGCATCCTCGCCGCTGGCCGCATCCCTTCGCGCCCTGGGTACCCGGCAATCCCTGACGGGTGGTTCAGCATCAAGGTTCGCGGCCAGAAACCGCAAGAGATCGGGGCATACGGCGGGCTCACCTTTCCGCCTCAGTTCTGGGATATGATTGCTGCGCACTGGGAGGAAACGGGTGAAGTCGGGCCAACCCTTGAGATCAGAACAGGTCCGGCACGCAAGCCGGCCAAGAGTGACCGGTGGCACTTCTTCCTGCCTGGCGTCAACCGTCCGTATGAGGAGCAGTACCTTCTGCACCAGAACGTGGACGATGTCAATGTTGTGCGGCAGAGGATTATGACGTTGGTGCAAAACTCCATGTCCAGCCGCAGCTTTTCACAGTTGCAGTCGTTGGCCATCCACTTCCCTGGCACGGGGCTTCTTCTGGGCTCGCCTCCTGACCTTGTGATCGCGGTAACCGACGACGACGTTGACTCAGCGTTCCAGCCCGTTGTGGACCACCTGGCTCAATACAGGGACTGGCTGAAGGGAAAGACGGAGCTTCCTCCTCCCGTCAAGGACGGACTGGAGTTGTTTCCGCAGTTCTTGTCGTTTCGCCCTGTGTTTGAGGGCTACACCATCTGCGCTGCTGGCCAGACAACGAAGCCGCTTGCCTGGGATCCGGAGACCACGACTCTTTCACAGTTCCGGGAGCTTGTAGGACAAATATGGTCAGCTGGAGGGGACTCGCACTCACCGGAAGAGTCCTGGATCACCATCACCCAAGGTCAGCCGACCGACCGAAAGGGAAAGGGTAAGGAGTCTGGCTCTCAGGAGAGCAAGCTGAGCTTCATTGTCAGCCCCAAGACATCAGACGCCAGATGGCAGGCAATCTGCAACATGATCGTGGAGCCTGATATGCTTGTCTCGCGAATTGAACAGGCCAGCCTACCTCGTAAGTGGAAGAAATTGTTGAGTAAACGTACCCGCTGACCTTGGCCAGGCTTCGGAGACTACCAGTCCGAACAGCCCTTTGGGTTCCGCAACATCTACCAGACACCCCCATCGTTGCTTTACCAAGGCCTGGAAGAAGACAATATCCCGACAACACGAAAGCACTTTGACTGGCAGCTATGGGAGCAGGATGTGACGCCGCAGCTGAAGCCAGTGCAGCCGTGGCGGAAACAGCCAAAGTCGCTGTCTACAACCCAGGCGCTGGAGAACTCCCGCCCGAAACTGCCATCAGCCACCCAAACGCCCTCAGCAACCGGAACCCCTGGCGGCGATCGGAAACGGGTTGAGCCAAGCGCCAAAAATCTGGGCTCACAGAGCGTATCCAAGAGCCCGGCGAACACCCCTCCGAAGCCCCAGCTTACCAAAGGCGTGAAGAATGACCAAGGGCTTCGGGAGTACAGCTTTGCCCACCCGCTCGAGGTGCGGACGCACATGTCGGTGCCGATCAATGCACCGCCAATCGACGCACTGCTAAACCTCGGGGATGACAGCGTGCCCAGGGTATCGCTGGGTGTTCTCACTCCCACCGAGGTCCGGCGTCTGCAGCGGAGCTACCATGACATGCGCAATCTGGTCCTGTCCCGAATCGAGCGGTGTCCATACGCCGGCTGCGACGCGGTGTTCCCAGCCAACCAGCCAGCGGCGATGCAGCAGCATCTTTACGACAAGCACACGGCGGAGAAATGCAACTTTTGCGATGAGCCACTGTTCGAGCACTGGGGGGGTGACGGCCGATATCAGCACTGGCTGACGAAACACGCCAGCGTCTTGAGGTCCCTCGTGCCCCGAGAGACAGATGAGCATGTCACGATTCAGAGCACGAAGCACACCGATGCCGCTCGCGAAAGGCACTGGAACTTCTGCCCGCGCTGTGGGCGTGACCACAAAGCGCTCCCCGCCCCTGCGGATCGGACTCACCATGACAATGTGTGCTACCCCGGGGTGCAGGACCACGAGGACGATTGGTACGCGTGCATCGCCTGCGGCGAGCACCGCTTCGCTGGTGACAAATGGGAGAAACACGCCCTTGGTGCCTGCGAAACGGGCAGTTTTTGCAAGCTGTGTGGCCTATCCTTGAGCAACTTCTCCAGAGAATACCGCTGTCGGCATCACGCTCTGTGCAGAGCCCACGGGCGGGACAATGCAAAGTTCTGCCCGTGGTGCGGCATCGAGCTGGACGAGCACATCTTCGACCGGATGAAGCACATCGAAAACTGCAAACGGAAGCCGACCCCTGACGCCGTGGGGCCCATCGACACGGTCAACCAGACCTACTACCTCCCGGCTCCCGGCGAGGTCACACCAGCAGACAACACCGCCGACACCGAACCGGGCCGCTCTCGCAAGCGCCGCAAGACGAACAAGACAGCGGACGCACCCGACACTGCCCAAAACGACAACAAGTCAGCCGCCTAGCTCCTCCACTGACCCAACTCACCTTACTAACCCCTCCCAGATCCCCAACCAAACCCCGCCTCCGAGAAGTCAGGAGGACTGCCCGTCGTAGATCTCTCATCGAACACACCTCCCCCGCCACCAAACATTCCGACGAAGCCTGGACCCCGCCGCCCGACCCATCACCGTCACCGTCGCTATCACCCTCACCCGAGCCGCCCATCACACCGCCGACCCCCGCGAAACGAGCCCGAGGCCGCAAGGCAAACCCGACCCAGATCCCTACACCGTCGCCGGCGGTAGCATCAGTCCCGGCGCGCGCCACCCGCGCAGCGGCGAAGCGGAAGCGTCTCGACGAAGGAGAGGAGGAGCAGCAGCAGCAGCAGCAGCAGCAAGGGAAGGGGGAGGTCGACGACGATCAGGGAAGAGGAAGGCAAGCGAAAAAGAAGAAGCAGGCAGCGCTTAAGAGCATGGCAAAGACCAAGGCAGTGTCGGGTGCGGAAGAGCGCGTGGAGGTTGTCGGATGTTGCGGCGCGGTGGGATATTGATGAGGTGGGTTGGGGTTTCAAGGTCGAGGTCGGGGGTTTCGGAGGCCAGTCGGGTCGGGTGGGCCAGAGGGGGAGACAGGTTCCTCTCACTTCCCTTCCTGTTTGTTCGCGTCAGAGGCTTGGGATGTGGTGTGTTTTTGTGTTCTTTTGTGTGATGGGATTTTGGCCCACTTGGATAAATTGCGGTTGGTGACGACGGGATAAATTGATGGGAAACTTGAAATAGGATGCTTGTTCGTGATTGTGGCCTTGTCTTTCGTCATTTCGCCGCAATTGCGTGCTCGACTCTAAATCAACGTCAACATCAGAAAACTTTCTCTTGCCGCCGTGCTGCCGTTGCCGGGTGTGGAGCAGACCGGCGGCGACGACGGAGTCGGAAAACGGGACTCGGCGGGCATCGGTGGCTCACCGCGTCGGCGAAAGACTTCAATCACAGGCGTTTTCAGGGCGAATGCGAATGGAAGTCAGCTGGCCAATGGGCAAGGATCCCAGCGTATGGGGAACCGTTCCGGGCTACAGCAGGCCCAGACCCCTGACGTAAAGAGATCCACCCCGATTGCCGTGGCGGCAATCATCGGGCGACCAAGCCCGGATCCCAGCTCGAGCTCCTTCCTGGTCGGTTCAAGGTTGTCCTCGTGGCTGCCGATTGTCGACGCCATGACTCCTTTTTTGTTACGAGAGAGCCCGCTCGGCGGTGAGAAGTTGTACGGTCACAAGATCTACTTTTGGGATTCTTCGACATTCAACAAAGCCACTGCCAACCCCGAACCATCCCAGAGCACCGGCCAAACAACCCTGGCTTCAGCTCGTGTCTCACTGTCTCACTGTGTCGCTGTGCAACACCAACAGCACCCCCGTCCTTGGATTGCCCGTCGCCCACTCCATCCCGACACCCCCGTCTCGTTCAATCGCAGGCGGCTGACTGAGACCCGACCGGCGAGCCCCATTGCTGCTCCCCAGAAGGCGTCTGGGAGGATAAACGCCGACAGAGTGGGTTTATCTCTGCGACGCTCCGTCTCTGCTCCCTTGCTCCCTTGCTCACCAATCTCCTTATCTCCAGCTCAGCAATGGCTACACAAGCTCCGAAACACCTCACGACCAACCTGCTCCGCCAGATCGTCCGTCGCGATGCCACCGAGTTGACGATATGCCGGGCCTGTAGGCTGAGGCCTCGCGGCTTACACACCACCACGCGTCGAGCTTCAAAAGATACTGCGTCACGGGTCCCGCCCCCGAAGCCACCTACGGGCCCCAGGCGCCTCGTTCAGGCACGGGCAGCACCAGTCAGCTTGCTCGTCGGGGGCGGCCTTCTCGCCTCGTTTTTGGCTTATTCCCAGCTTGGCGATGACAGCCCGAAGCTTGAGAACGCACCTCCTGCCCCGACCGATGACCGAGATCCCGCGCTCCCCCGATATCGTCTCACCGAGATTCGAAAACACGATGGCTCCTCGTCTGAGCCATGGGTCACGTTTGAGGACAAGGTGTATGATATCACAGATTGGATCGCTGCACACCCCGGTGGCGATGTAATCCTGCGCGCGGCTGGCGCAAGCATCGAGCCGTACTGGAACATCTTTACCATCCACAAGGCACCACACGTGCGTGAGATTTTACAGCAGTATCTGATTGGGTTTATCGATGTGGCCGATCTCGGCCCTGATGGGCTTCCGGCGGCCGAAACCATCGAGGATCCGTTTGTCGACGACCCGATACGCGATCCGCGCCTCATCACGCATACTGCCAAGCCGCGCAACGCCGAACCGCCAAATGACGAACTGGACCGTTCGTTCCGCACCCCCAATGAGCTGTTCTACGTCCGGCACCACATGTGGGTGCCCGTGGTGGAAGAGGCAAAAGCAGACGAGCACCTCTTGACCATTGAGCTGCCCGACGGAGACACGAAACAATACACCTTGGAGGACCTGAAGACCAAGTTCCCAACACACAGGGTCACGGCTGTTCTGCAATGCAGCGGCAACAGGCGTAACGACATGACCAGGCATGCCGGCAAGACAAACGGCCTGCAGTGGGGCGTGGGGGCCATCAGCAACGCTGAATGGGAGGGCGTCCGTCTCTCCGACATCCTCGCAGACGCCGGGCTGAAGGTTCTCGATGCGACCGCGCCGACGCGAGAAGTGAATCCGACGCCTTCCGATGATGACACAGTCGACCCGAACACGTTCCACGTCCAGTTCACCGGCCTCGAAGCCTACGGCGCCTCCATCCCGCTGGCCAAGGCGCTCGACCCTCGCGGCGACGTGCTCCTGGCCTTTGGCATGAACGGCGAGACGCTGCCGCGGGACCACGGTTTCCCTCTACGGGCTGTGGTACCCGGGCATGTCGCCGCGCGCTCCGTCAAGTGGCTCAGCAAGATTGTCGTCTCCGACGAGGAGAGCACCAGCCAGTGGCAGCGCCGCGACTACAAGTCATTTGGCCCCAACGAGGGCGCCAACCCCGACTGGGACCGCGCCCTTGCTATCCAGGAAATGCCCGTCACAAGCGCCATCACCGGCGTCTGGGTCGGCGACTGCGTGCGGCGTGGCCGCGTCCCTTGGATGGGCAGCAGCAGCAAACCCCCACAACAACTCGACCAGCCCGCCCAGACTGACAGCAGCCGCATCCTCGACATGGCCGCTGTCTCCAAAAAGGTTGGCTTCACCCCTAAATCCTTCACCGCCGAGCCCTCCCCCTCCACCCCCTGCCCGCCCACCACCCCGGCCGAGCCCATCGCCATGCAAGGCTACGCCTACTCGGGCGGCGGCCGCGCCATCGCCCGCGTCGACGTCTCCCTCGACGGCGGCAAGACGTGGGCGCAAGCCGACCTCGTCGACGACCGCGCCACCGACCCCAGCGGCGTCCACGGCAACAAAGCCTGGGCCTGGCAGCGCTGGCGCTACACGGGCACCCTGCCCGTCCTGTCCCTCCCCACCAGCGACACCCACGAGGAAACCGGTCCCGTCTCCACCCGCTGCCACGACGGCGCGGCGAAACCCAAGCACTGCACCACGCTGGTGGTCAAGGCGACCGACGACGCGTACAACACGCAGCCCGAGAGCCACAGGGGCATCTACAATGTGCGCGGCAACCTGGCGACGGCGTGGCACCGCGTCAAGATTTGTCCGAGCTGCACGGACAATGGCGAGGGAAAGGGGCTGACGTGGTCGACGGGGGAGACGTACGGGTGCGGGTTCAAGAAGGAGGCAGAGGAGATACGGGAGGGAATGAAGAGGCAGGGGGCGGGGGTGGGAGATGGAAGTTCGAAGGGGGGGGGGTAAGTGAAAGGGGGGAGTGGAAGGGCGATGGAAAAGGAGTAGAGGTGGGAACGGGGGGGTTTTAGATGGGTGTTTTCATGGGGTGATGGTGATCTTGGATGGAGTATTTGGTGGGAAAATCGGTAGACACTTTTGCATAGTCGACGTACCAGGTCAAGATTTTGGGTATTGCTTTGTTTCGTGGCGAATGATATACTTATTCTAATTACATTGGTTTCCCAAACTTCAACAGAGTGGTGTTGGAATGTTGCGACCATGAGCATGGCTCCAACTCCAGACTCGTCTGATCAACGTGTCTAAGACTGCGCCAGTTGTCTGTTTCTCGTAGCATACAGAAAAACTACTCTACATCAACAATGCGGACAACTATTACCGGTTACACGTTTCGTCTCCAAGGACGAACCCACGTTGTTCGCTTGACCTCCTTTCGCATACTCCAACACTGACCTGTGAGGCCGATGACCCCGACCGGCGGCCACCACGATCTGTCTCAAGCAAGCAATACAACCACGTTGATCATCATGATCATCGGCATCATCATCCCACCGCTTTCCTTCGCCCTTATCCGCCATCAACTTCACTCCGGAGTCAAGAGCGAATCGATATCGACCCGCTGGTAATAACTGATGTGATGCAGTTCCGGCCAAAAGTGCGCCAGCCGATCCGTCGAGATGAGCAGGAGCCGCGTGTCAATATACGAGTCTGAGCACCTCTGTCAGCAGACTGTCGCCAAAGCCCACTCAACCCCTAACCCTGTCTGAGAAACAGAGCAGAAAAGAAAAGGAAAAAGAGAAACTCACCATTCCGAAACCCATTCTCCGCGATATGGCCCCGGCACCTGACCATGCGCACCCCCTCGAACGGCGCGTGCTCGCCCACGCCCACGAGCCCGGCCGCGCCCAGGTCGTCGGCGACGAACGAGTACTCGCCACGCGGCACGTTGACGTCGCCCGTCAGCTTGACGGCCTCGAGCCGGCCGCGGTAAACGCCGCGTCGCGCTTGCGGGCGGCGTGCGCCGCGTCCGACTCGCCCTCGAGGCGCGGGACCGCCGTGTCCGCGTCGAACTCCTCCTCCTCGTCGTCGTTGTCGTCGGGCTGGTGCACCCAGAGGAACTCGCAGCCGTGCGCGCCGTAGTGGCGACCCAGATGCGCGGAAGGGCCGGGACGGCGTGGGCGTGTAGAGGGCCGGGTCGAGGGTCGCGTAGGTGGAGACCTCCTCGCCGATGGCGAGCTCGCGGGCGGGCCGCGCGGTGGAGGACGTGAGGAGGGCGCGGGCCGCGTTGAGGTCGTCGACGCTGAGCCGGACGGGGCCCGCGCGGCACCGACGAGGAGCGCGCGCGCGGCTGCAGGAGCGGGTAGCCCGCGTTGTCGTCGAAGTCGTGGATCTGGATCCATTTGTAGATGCGGAAGGCGCGGTCGTGGACTTCGCGGCGCGAGGTGGCGACGTCCTTGGGCCGGAGGGAGGTGGAACGCTCCAGCCCCGCCCAGGACATGGTGGGCGACCGGATGGTGGGGGCGGCCAGATGTGGCTGTAGGGAAAGGTGGGCGAGGAGCGTGCTGCGACGTCCTCGGGTGAGAGGCACCGAGCGTGGGAGAAGCTGCTTTGCAGGCGGTTCATGAGGTTGACGCGCATCGGAATCTCGGACTGAAAGTGCTCTCCCAGATGGGCGGGTTGGCCATGGCTCCCGTGACTGCTGCTGCCCGCTCCGAATTCCTCGCCGTTCGTATCGGACCCCTCTCGTCGCGGCTGAAATACTGAGACAGAAATCCCGTCCCCGTAAATATCGCTGAGCGAGGTTGCGGGCAGCCGGAGAACCGGGTTGTCGAGGTGGAGGTTGACAATGGGGTCGAAGGCAAGGATAAAGACAGAAGGATCGGCTTCCCATGCCCGCAAGGTGTTGTTGGTATTATGGGCAACAAGCTGGTACCCCTCGATGCATCCTCGGCGTTGATCGTAGCGCGTCACCACCATGCGCCCCGGAAGGCCTGTGTCAGAGAACCAGATCTTGTATTTTGGGAGGAACCAGCGGGGATAGTGGGCCCGGAACAGGTCGCGGAAGCTGGCACAGGGGTAGGAGGAAGAGAGAGTCTGCCCTGGCACGTTGTCCTGGACGTGAGCTTGCCAAAGGCGGTCGTCGGTTGCATGGGTGTACAGGGTGCGACATGTTGCTGCAACATGGATGAGGTCCGGAGGGGCCAGGCAAGAGAGAATGGCAGCGACCAGCTCAGCGGGCAGGACAAGAAGGCGACACTTTGTCTGGGACTCTGCATGAGTATATGATCAGATCAGGTTCTGCATTTCCCGTGACTCTTGTCAATGCAGTACCGACCTTGGTAATCCGCTTTGGATTTGCCCTTGTCCTCGGTGATCGGAGGGCCCCTTCTTCTTCGTGGGCGTTGGATATCTCGTTGGTGTTGGGGTCTCTGGGAAAAGCCGAGTTTTATTCCGATGGTTCGTATGTTCAGATACGACAATTATTTATGTACGTTAATGAGGAAGCTGAGCTGATCGGGTCTTGGGATGAAGTCGTGAGTGAACAAGATGCGGGGCGTGAAATGTCACCTGCATTTGAAGCTCCATGAGCTTGGGTGGGGTGCTGAGCTGCCCTGACCCCTGCAGTTCCGCAGCCCCACCCCCGTCCCCCCACAAACCCACCAAGACAGCGCCAGCGGCCCGTTCCGGGGTTGCTTGGGCTCACCGCAATCAATCCTTGGTCCTGCATCGGACTTGACTTCACCAGCGACTGCCGATCCCTGACACCCCACCAACGCATGCATATTCCAGGTCAAGGGTATCTGAGCAAGATGGCCTCGTTACTACCCCTGATCCAGGACATCTTGCCCATGATCTTGCCCGCATCCGTCTCAGTGACAAGGGCAGCCGACATTCTGCCCCCTGAGCCCGAGACGCAGCAGCCCACCGAGGAAAAAGAAGGAAAGGCCGCCGCCGAGGTGCGCGTCATTAGCAGAAATGCGGTGGTTGATAAAACAGACAAGATGTGCACGTCAGGTAAGCCAAAGCCCTCTGTCTAGGTGTGTGTGTTTCCCCCACTGTATACCGTACTGATCCTTTTTGCAGTCCTCATCGTAAAACCCAACTCTTCTTCATCAATCCGCCATCACGGCGAGCAAGGTGCGTAGGAGGGAGATCATCAAACCCCACCTTGTTCTAACCATGGCTAACACGACCAAGAAACTATCATTTACACCGTCTCCGGCAAGGGCGTGCTCCTTTCACAGCCCAAGGGCGACGAGGAGGAGCCGGAGCGCCATGAGCTGGGGCCGGGGGACTTCGCCTTCGTCCCCGCGTGGACAGAGCATCAAGCCGTCAACGAGTCCGACACCGACTTCCACCTGGTGGTTATCCGGAGTGGGGGCAGCCCTGTCGAGGTCCACTTGACAGACTGGGGGGGACCCCAGGTTAAGGATCCTCCCAAACAATGATACGTGTTACTGGAGCGCAAGCTGTCTCCGAAACTGACGCTTTTTATGTCGTGGTTATCTCGGCTGGTGTATGTTCAAAGCTGCGAATGTGGTAATGATAGAAACGCCTCTGGGTGAGTGTATGGCAAGGATACAGTCCCCAAAGTACCAACGCAGCCAACCCCTCCCCCTAACTCGTACACCCCTACCCCGTCCAGCTTCCATCCCATCACACCAACCCTTTCCATTCCCATCCCAAATCAACTGCCGTCCACCAACCCACCGCCCTGAAACCCCTCACCACCCTCCAATTCACCAAACTCACTGCCCCGCCTGCGCCGCCCTCACCCCCATCTCCAACACAGCCAGGAAGTCCGCCGTCTTCTCCGTCACCGCCCGGCTGACCTCGGCCCCGCCGGGCCGGTGGTACAGGTGCTGCACCGCCGCCAGGTGGTGCCGCAGGTCGCGCTCGGCCGCCGCCATCGCCTGCCGCAGCGTTTGGGGCTGGGGCTGTTGCTGTTGCTGGGGCTGTTGCTGCAACCCCCCTGCTGCTGCTCCTGCTGCTGCTGTTGAGGGCGAGTTGGAACGCCGCAGGATCTGCGTCTGGGTCGTCTGGAGTTGGGTCAGTTGGTGGGAGAGCTTGTCGATGCGGGCGGTTTGCGCGTGGAGAAGGGTTTGGAGGGCGGTGGTGTCGGTGGTGGTCACGCCGTTGTTGGTTGGGCCAATTGCGGGGGTGGTGGGGGGCTGGGCTCTGAGCTGGGAAACTTCGGTGCGGAGGGTGTTGACCGTCGCCGTGAGGGTCTCGAGCGGGGAGAGGACGGTGGAGAGGTCCGGAGCGGCGTGTTCGGGTTGGGTTGGGGGGTTCTTGGGCTCGGTGGAGAAGGCCGCGACTTCGTCTTGGAGCGAGTTGAGGCTGTCGACGATGGCGTGCATAGATTCCATCATGGTGCCGACCACGTTGGTCACCGTGGCCATGTCCTTCTTCAGGCCGCCTATGTCCTCTCTCAGTTGGCTTGGGGGGTGGGTGGTCGTGCTCGTAGGAGTTGGGGGGCCGGCGAGCTTGCCCTTGGTCGCGGCGAGTTCCTTTTCCAGACTAGCAATGCGGGCTTGAAGTGCTGAGGGATCATCAACGGCGATCTGTCTCGGGCCAGTGGGCGGCTCTTTTCGCGACGAAGAACTCGACAGCGGAGAGGGCTGGGGCCGAGCCGTAGAGGTGTTGCGGGCTTCTTGTGGTGTTGCTGGAGCAATTGCCTGGGGTATAGGTTGTTCTGGCCAGCCAGGCTTTGCTGGTAATTGCGGTAGTTGTGCTCTCTTTAAAGGCACGCCTGATTGAAATAGGGATGCAGGTATCTCCGCTCGTGATTGCTGCGCTGGAGCGCTAGAGACTCCCCCGCCTTATCCGGGGCGCCTGGCTGAAACGTTGGTTGAACTGGTTGGGATCCCTGGGCTGGTTGGTTGGACTGTGAATGACTGAGCCGTCGGGGGCTTTGGTCGCCTGGATCGTAGGTAACGCGTCGAGTGCGCCATGTCTATCGGGCTCAATCCGAGACTGCTGGCGACCGTCGGGATTGTATCGTCTCAACTTGGGGCTGCGATCATCCCGCGTGGGAGAAGGGGAGCGCTTGCGTCCATGCGGTGCTGGCCAGTGCCTGTCCGGGAGCTCAGTAGTGTTTTCATGCTTGACGGATGGTGATGGCGGCAAACGCGGCGATAGGTGTGCATCATCACTCGACCCTCTCGGGGGCTGTCGCCCAAGGGAGAATGATGAGCGTCCATTGATGGGGACCCTTGCAGCATTGATGAGCCTCTTGCCTTGGTCTTTGAAGAAGGCGTCGGCGGTACTATAGAGTTCGGTAGTGGGCAGAGGACGCGTGTGTGGATCCCAGCTGTCGAGGAACTCGATCCAGTCATCGGCAGCGCGTGCCGTATCGGACACGTCCTTTGAGGGTTTGCCGCGTTGGGCTCTGCGGGCCTCGGTGAGAATTCCGGCTGTAACCCTCACGATGGTGCCGCTGGTGTTGAACCCGCGCGCAACCGCCTGCCAGAGCGACTCTTGTCCATAGTACCTCCTGCAGTGTAGAAGAGCGCGAAACAGGACATAGATGTTGTTGCCATATCGAATCTCGCGTCTCTTACTCGGGTCATCCAAGACGTCCCACATGGGGTGGCTTTCATCTGTATACCAGCTGGTGTGAAAGGCGCAAGCCCAAGATTGGTTGAACCGCTGCTCTCCTTGTGTGGTGAAGCAAAACCCCCAGAGCATTATCGGCTCGACTTTCGGTGCCATCTTGGCTCTGGCCTTTCAGGTCGACCCAGCTCCCCGTGACAATGTCGCGTCGCCGTGTTGCGGTTGATTTTGACGACGCCGCTGCTTAGCTTGGAGTCCTAGCGCTCGACACGCTCGTTGACTCGGTATTTGAGATGCCTGATGAACTAAAAGTATGTTGATAGCGATGGATGATACCTTGGATGAACGGGGGCTGCAATGGGTGAAGGGCGTTTGAAGTTTTCGCAGCCTTTGATTGTCGGGTTAGGCAGTGGAGATTTGGGCTTCAGTCGAGTCGAATGGCCAGGGTCCAAATCCGACGCGGTTTGGAGGCACGGCGCTCCCCACATAAAAAGTCCAAAAAAACAGTGGTGTCAATCAAGTACGCGGTGTCTTCATTCCATCCAGTCTTGGAATTAGTTTCGAGCTTTGCATCATAAGAGAATCAAAAGCAGAGAATCTGAGTCTGCGGTCTAACGTTAAAGCGCACCTTCTCGCCGAAAGCTGGAAGCCACAGTGCGAGAGAACTACGGTGACACAGTAGGTGGCCAAAAGCAGCCTCCCATTTGCATGACCCTAACCCGAGTCGGAACGGGCAGGCAGAGCTGTCACCACATTGGCATGAGTAAAACACAGATCCCGCTTCCCCAAATTCATCATCTATTCCTTTAAAGCTCAGGTGGATTCCTTATTTTTGCCCTTGATATAGGCTACGACACGAGGAGATTTGTGGCCTCTCATCCTCTCAATACGCTTTCATCTCTTGATCCCTCCGGGACGCTTGACTTCGTCCGCGGCCTGCCCAACGCATTTCGAACAATGTCCAAAATCATAAAATGGATGCGACATCTTTGCAACGCATCCTCAGCATCTCGCTCGCCGACCACACCCGATCCCACTGCCGCACCCGAACCCATCGGGGCACTCTCTGAGTCTCCCCCTCGCGCCTACCACGAGAGCCAATGCTCGTCATCCATCCTGAAAAACTTGATCCGCCCTACTCCTGAGCAGAACGTACTCGTTGTGGTCTTCAATGCCGCAGGAAGCATCGATGGCTCGGACCTTGTTTCCGCATGTTTTCGCGTTCTTATGTCCTCTGCGATTCAACTCCAAAACCAGCCGGACTAACCGTTCTTAGTTGTTCAAAAAGGAAACCCATTGGCTCGAATTTGACATCACGCTTGAGGATGTGAAGCCACGCTTTTTTTGCAACGGATACATCTACACGTTGGACGTCGTTCCGGCCTTCCTCGTCAGAGATTATCCCTTTCAATTCGCCAAGATCAACCTTGGGCCTGGGTGGCCTGACTGGCACCATGTGAGCCTCGTCTTTACATACGACGCGGCGTCCCAAGCGTCATGGGACGAGGCAGCCGCCACCCACGACGACATCCGAAGTCGGTGCGAGAACTGGGGCGTACCATTCGTCACCATGCTGCTCGGTATGGGGGCGTCGGAAGAGGAAGCTGCGGCCCTTGCAAGTCCAAGGGCCTGCCTCACTGCAGGTTGTTCGCCTGTCAGTGGCAAGGGGGTCCGGCGTGCGTTGGAGTTGCTTGTAGAGCAGGCACATGTCGCGGGATCAAAATTCCCTCGGGCCATTCTGCCCCCGGCCGACACGTCCAACATACATCACATCCTGTTTGGTTCGGCGGCTAGGGATGGGTAATGTTGTTGGTGACGGGCTGCGTACTGTACAGCAGACCGGGGTTGACCGTTGGCGGAAGAGGGGCATTTGGCCTGATGTGACTCCACAGCAGCAGTTCTTAACTTCTTATCCCCCCATAAATAACCCCGGTGATACCATACTCTGCACCAACAGCCATGCTTGGCAATGCACCTATTAAATAGTTCCTTCACGGTCCCATCGCTTGCGGCACAGACCCCCGACCTCGCTTACAATGCCTCAGTTCTTGACGGCAACCAGACGACCCAGAGCGCGATGTTGCGCTGTGTGAAGGGCCTGACCCGTCTGGGATCATGCGGGGATGCCGGCGTGCCCTCGACGGCAGCACAGCCAGCACTATGATATGAGTCGCCCTGCCATGGGTCACCCTCGGGCGACTCATCAGGCCTCCTCGCTAAATCACCTCGACAGAATTTCTTCATCATCATGAGGCTACTGGCTGCCTTCGCTTCAGCGCTGGCATGGGGTGCAAGCCTTGCGGGGGCGCAGGCGGTGTTTGCCCACTTCATGGTGAGTTGGGATCCCGGCTGAGACTTCTGGTTTTTTTCTAACGCCTTTCAGGTAGGAAACACCAAGTCCTTTGGTTTGGACGACTAGAAACATGAGATACGACTCGCCCAGGAGGCGGGCATCGACGCCTTTGCCCTGAACATGGCCAACAACGACAACACCAACAACATGGCGCTGCCGCTGGCTTTCGACGCAGCCACCGCGCTAGGGTTCAAACTCTTCTTTTCCTTTGATTATGCGGGCAACTGGCCGTGGGACAAGATTGTCGTCCGGAACATGATCGTCCAATACGGCGCCAAGTCGTCCTACTTCAAGAGGGGCTCGCAGGCTTTCGTCTCGACCTTCGAGGGCCCGGGCAAGGCCGTTGACTGGCAGTGGATCAAGACCGAAACGCAATGCTTCTTCATTCCGGATTGGTCGTCTGTAGGCGCCCAGCCTGCCGTCGGGCTCGCGGGCGGCGTTGCCGACGGCCTGTTCAGCTGGGACGCCTGGCCCAAGGGGCCAGCCAACATGACGACCTATCCGGACGCCTCTTACTACGACTTTCTCGGATCGAAGCCCTACATGATGACCATCTCACCGTGGTTTTACACAAACCTGCCTGGCTATGGAAAGAACTGGCTCTGGCGAGGCGACGACCTCTGGTTTCAGCGCTGGCAGCAGGCAATCACCATCGACCGCCGCCCCGACTATATCCAGATCATCAGCTGGAACGATTACGGGGAATCCCATTACATTGGCCCTCTGGATGAGCGGCAGTACGAGGCCTTCGACATTGGCCGGGCGCCGTTCAACTACGTCCGCGGTATGCCTCACGACGGCTGGCGCGAAACGCTCCCGTACTACATATCCATGTACAAGTTTGGTACCGCATCCATCTCACAAGACCGTGTCGTTGCCTGGTATCGTGTCAACAAGAACGGCGTGTGCTCGGACGGTGGGACGACGGGAAACACGGCGAATCAGCTGCAGCTCGAATACTCGCCTAACGCCATGATGCAGGACAGGATCTTTTACGACGTCCCTCTCACAAGCCCCGCTCAAATTCAAATCAGCATTGGCGGCGTTGTACAGCCGGGTGGCTGGGACCAGGAACCACACGGTGGAATCGGCCTCTACCACGGCAGCGTCCCCATTGGAAGTGCCAGCGGCCCGGTCGTGATAACGCTGAAGCGCAATGATCTGACCGTCGCAACAATCAACGGGGCCGCCATTACGAACAGTTGCACCAGCGGTTTCCACAACTATAACCCGTGGGTGGGGAGCGCTCGGGGACCCGTCGTCAGCACTGTTACCCCGGCCGGCAACGTTGCCTTCCTCGCCTGCGTGAAGGGTTTTGGTGTGTACGACTTCACCGGTGTTTGCGACTTTGCCTGTTTCAACGGCTACTGCCCCCAGCTCAGCTTGCACCTGTCTCAAAAGAGGCGTCCCCAACCCGCCCACCGAGCTGGGTGTCGATGGGTATCCACTCCCAGGGAAAAGCGGCTCGCTCCGAGGCCTTTGCAGTTTCAACTGCAACCACGGCTACTGCCCAAACACTGTCTGCGGTTCCACGCCTGATGACGGCGTGATTCTCAACTATTCGCCCTTCCTCCCCCCTGCGTGCACCGGGGGAACTGGCTCCGGCGCCTTTCAGGGGCTTTGCGACTTTGGCTGTCACTTTGGCTTCTGTCCCATGCACGTATGCACATGCCTCGCAACCGGCATCCTGATACAAGCACCGTCCAAATCTGATAACACGGGCTATTACCTCGATGCGTCGGTCGACGACCATGGCCTTTGCAAGTTTGCCTGTGAGCACGGCTACTGTCCCCCCGTATGCGGCTCGCGGCCGCTGGGCGTGGTCGGGGGCGGGTATCCTACCGTCACGCTAGATCCAGTTGTCTGGGGCGCTCCAACGGCTCAATGCGCGCCGCCGTGCGTGTTGGTCCTCCCTCCGAGAGTCCTCCCTGCCCTGACCACAATTTCGTTCAACCTCTGGAGCACGTCTCTCGAGTACGGATGGACCACGACGCAGACGGTAGGCGGTGCCGTCACGACTCGGTACGTAGCCACAACCATCACAACCGTGATTTCCATCCCGCCCGTGACAACCGACCGCATCAGCTACTCGGATATCCTCATCACCACCACACTAGACGGCGCCGTACCCTCCGTCATTGTCCCCACTCCGAGTGTAAGTCCGCCGTCCTTCGTTATCACGCCGACGAATCTTCCCCCTGGTATTACCGTGGTTCCCGTGCCACGCACCATCCGGCCCCCTCCGTGGCCGTGGAGCGGCCCCGCGCATGTGCCGCCGACGGCCACCAGCTCCGCCTCCACCTCCACCTCCATCGATGCCGTTGTCTTCTTCCCGGTTGGGCCGTTCCCAACGACCGTCTTCCCGACAGAAACCGTCACGTGGGTGACGAATTGGGTCCCGGAGCCCACCACGACCGAGGTCAATGGCCAGCCAGTTCCCGTTATTCCCTGCTGGGTGTGGTTTATCTGGGTGTGTCCCCCCAATTTTGGCGGTATCGTCCTGCTCGGCTTCCGCATTCCGGGCATTTATCCACTGTAAGTCTGCCCCCAGATTTCACGCGCGCCCTGGCTGACCCCATTGCAGCGAGGGGCCTCCGAATATTGGCCCTGGCCCGCTACCTCCAGGAGTGACGTTGAAGCTCCCATGGCCTCAAATCACGTACGTCAGCTGCTTCTCTCCGCTTCTCATTGCTGACCTAGATTTCCTCCTTCCAGCATTGGGCCCGACCTCAAGCCTACGTACTCACCAACCCCTGACCCCGACGACTATTGCAAGACGGCCACGGCAACCATCTGCACCACGACCCTCTCGTACGGTATTCTCGCCAAAAGGGCAGCCGTGACACAGGCCCCGCGTATTCCGTTTGGAGACTTCCGCAGGCGGGATAAACGTGCCGTCACCACGACCACGTCCACAATCTCGTTTTGCACCAGTGCTGTGGGGTGCGGCGCAAGCGAGATCACGAGGCACGGCGACGGAGGCATCTGTTAGCGAGCCCACTCCTCGTGTGGTGTTCCCCCTCGACCCAATGTTTGTCGCCGGAATCAGGAGCGCTATCCAGCAGCAGCAGCCGGCAGGCGCGAACGCCTTCTGGGAGTCCAAGACTGACCAGCTCGGAACCAACTTTTTCTTCGTCCGCTTGACCGATGAGCAGGCCAATACGATCCGGAACAATGCTCTGGTGAAGCATGTCTACGTTCCCACGGGCCCTCTGGTCAGTGGATTGCCGAGGGCAGAACCCGAGGGAAACAGTCCGGTCGAGAAGCAATCCGTCCGACGGCAACAGCACCGTCGATGAACGGTCTGCGCTGGCCAAGCGTGCTGAGATCGTCCCAACGAGCCGGACACCATGGTGCTGCTGTCTTGGCCTCCTGGTACTGGCCCTGTGCCGGAGATGGGAGAGTATAAGTTTGATTCGTCAGCGGGCGAGGGGACATATGTGTATAGCTGTGATTGGGGGGCAGATCCTTCGCACTCTGAGTTCAGCGAGATCTTGTCGTTTACGCCACTGTTCCCTGGGCCGTTCCCTGTTAGTTCCTTCATGGAGACCGATACCAACGGGCACGGCACAAAGTGTCTTTCCAAGGCGGTCGGCAAGACAGTCGGCGTTGCACGCAAGGCCCGGGTAGTGGCCACCGTCATTGACCTTAGGCAGTCCATTTACGAACACTTCCTGGACGCGCTTGTCTTGATTCACGAAGACATCTATGTCAAAGGGCGGGGCACAAAGAGTGTCGTCAATTTTTCCATCTCCATCGTGGCCGACCGCATCCCGGCGCCGTACCAGGACACAATGGGTACGTTAACCCCATCGGACTTGGCTGGATCTCAACGCATATCACGTCCCCTAAAACTAGCAGAGTGAGAGATGTTGGGATCAGATCAACTGACAACTGTGTAGCCGCGTTGATAAGAGCGATCATCGGCCTCGGCGCAGTCGTCGTCACAGGGTCTGGGAACATGGCAGGCTCGCCATATGGCTACCCTGCTCTCTTCGGGAACCCCGCCGACCGCAACTACATTCCGGACCTCATTGTTGTGGGCTCCGTTTCCGGGGAAGGATTCCGTGGAGTGAGGCATTCCGACGCCGATTGGCTCACTTGCTACGCACTGGGCTACACAGTGGATGTTGCCATCTCGGGCACTGGATATAAATACAAGAGCACCATGGGTACCTCTTTCTGTACGTCATCATGCTTCCTTACCTCCATCTCGGCCACTTCCTTTCTCTCCACACCGTACACCACACAAGAGAGAAATAACTTCTCTTGTCCGCTATTGTATTCCTTGCACCGCACGAAGATTACCCCTCTCCTACACACACATCTTGACCGAGCAAACCACTCACCGCGTACATAATAGCTTCTGCAATAGTTGCGGGCCTTTCCGCGTATTTCCGCGGCCTCGATCCCAGCCTGACCACTGTGGCTTCGGTCAAGCAACGAATTCTCCAGCTTGCATACGCTCGCCAGCCGCGCAGTGTGGGGGTCCTAGAGAGCGGTTCACCAGCAAGGTCGTCTGGAACGGCCAGAAAGGCGGCGGGTCGGTCGTAGCAGCCTGCGGTGGTTCCCAGTCAGGCGCCCGCAAGCGCCAGACCGGCGGCTCCTGTCCCGTCCAGTTTCGCCCGAGGCGCCAACCTTGAGCTTCTGCACCGGGGGGGCCGCAGCCGACGTGCGCTTCTGGCTCCGTGTGTGGCAGCGGCTGCAAGGGCTTCTTCTGCGAGGGCAACCCGCTGTCGCAAAACCCAGACTTCCTCGACCCCCGCAACCCGGACAGCGTGCAGAATCCAAGCGGGCCCTACTACAACGACTGGGAAGGCGTCATCACACGCTCGTCCTCGACCACCTCCACCCCGCCCGCCTCAAGCAGCACCACCAAACCTGCGCCCACCGGCCCCATCCCGACGCCGGGACACGGGAAGGCGGCCCCCTCCTGGGCAATGGTGTACTACATGCTCCGCGACAAAAATGGCGAGACGCATGGCTTCTACGGCTATGACGATAGCAACTTCATCCCCTGTACAGTCGAGCCCGCGACGTGGCGCAAGCTGGGCGGGCAGGTCGGTGCCGTCCCCAGCACGCTGACGGGCATCACCGTGTACGGGGACACCTCATGCCGCTTCGCCAGTAGCGACATGATGCTGCGGTGCAACAACTGGGCGCCGGCGACCTGCGTGAACCGCGTGTCGGGCGAGAACTATGGTGGGGCTGGAACGTGCAAGGTGGATTACGGGGCGGGGATTTACCAGTATTGGAACAACATCATTCTATGTTCTTGGTAAAAGGTGCAAGGGGGGAGGGACGGTGCTCCAAACCGATACAAGGCAGTAGTATCCTGCGCGAAATAGGTGTTGGATGCGCATCAGACATCAGACGGCCTGTTCCCCGAAGGTGGCTGTTCGGGTCGAGTTTCTTGGCCCTCGCATGTTCGCATGTACGTGAGTCCCCGACACTCAGTCATGTGTCTTTTCATTCTCTCTTTTGCCCGCTGGGATTGGACGATTCTGTTTGTTTGAGAAACCATGTTGACTCCGTCTGCTCAGTGAGTTGAAAACGAGTGGCCGTCTCTTTTCGAGTGATGAGTCAAACCATTCGTCTGACGGATATCATCTTGACTCTCTTGGCTTGTTCATATTCTGGGGCAGGGTTTTTCAACGGGGGTTATGAAGTCACACAGCTAGAAGCGCGTGGTCACAAATTACGAAGATTCAACAAGTAGACTACCCAAAACTTCCTAAACCAACTCCAGCAATCCTGTTTGACAAAGTGAAATCTCCAAAAGAGAGTTCTCACACTTGCTCAACTTCCTCCTCATCCAAAAGCCCCAACCCACTATCATACTTCCTCCTCTTCCTCCCTCTCCCTCCCGACCTCACCACATCATCCCCAGCTTCCAACAACCGCCCAACCTTCCCTTCACCCCCGGCCGCCGCTGTTTCACCGCTCGCTGTCAGTGTCTGACACCTGGACGTCACCTCCTCCTGCTCCTGCTCGTCCTCCCCGTGCCCCACATCTCTATCCAACGCCCCCAAAAACCCCTCCCCCATTCTCATTACCCTCTCCAGCTCCGCCCTCATCCCATTCACAGCCTCCCTCGCCCTGCGCCTCGCCTCGGCCCCTCCGCCCGCAACTGGCCGTTCTCCGCTCGCAGCTTCTGCACCGCCTCGTGGGCCTCGCGCAGCGCGGCGCCCAGGCGCTCCACCTCCGCCCGCAGCTCCGCGGCGCGCGCGTCGCGCTGCGCGAGGGCGGCGCTGTGCGCTCGCGTCAGGGCTGCGAGTTCGTCCTTGTGGGCGGCGAGGGTTGCGGCGTGGGCTGCGGTGAGGTCCGTGAGCTGGGATTGGAGGTCTGTGGTGTGCGCGAGGGCGGTTGTGAGTTTCTCTTCGAGGGCGGTGATGGTCGAGGTCTTTTCGGTGAGGGCGAGGGTGCCGGCTTGCTGGGCGGCGATGGCGTTGTGGCGATCTGTGTTGGCGGTGGTGAGTTCGCCCTCCATGTGCTCGACCAGGGCTTCGAGCTCGGCGATGTCGCGCGTGTAGGCGCAGGCTGCGCTCTTGAGGCGGTCGAGGCCTACTTCGAGGTCGGTGATGCGCGCGTCTTTAGCGTGGGATTCGCGCGTGGTTTTGGTGAGCTGCGTGTGGAGGCTGTCCATGGCTGTCACGCGCGCGTTGAGCTGCTGGCGCAGGGAGAGCTCGATCTCGTGGTACTCGTCGATGCTCTCGTCGGCGTCGTGAGCCTTTTGCGCGAGGGCGCGGAGCTGGGTGAGGACAAGGTCGAGGACCTCGGCACCAGCGCCGGTCAAAGGTAGGGTGACCTCGCCGGGCGTAAGGTATTCCAGCTCGAGGCGGGCGGACCGGAAGCCAGTACGAAGGGAGTCGATGACTTCAAAGGCGTCTGACCCTGGAAAGCCCAGGCTTTTGAGGGAGGTGTCTAGTTCTGCGAGAGCTGCCGTTTTGTCAGAGAGGTTTTGTAGGACTGTGGCGAGGTGCACTTCAAGGTCGCCAGCTTCTGATGATGATTGCTCGGAGGTAGTTTGAGCAGAAAGCGGGGTCAGCTTGTCTGACAAACGAGAAGTCAGAGCGGTGTAAGACTCCAATGTAGTCGTGAGCTTCTTGACCTCAAGTTGCAGTGATTCGAGCTCCTGCTCCAGCTGCCGCTTCTCCGGGTCCGGAAGAGCCGCCTGAACGCTTGTGTTTAAGTGCGGTGTGGCCAGGCGTCTGCAAGGGGTTTGCGGTAACTGCGGCTCGGGGCTTGTGGCTGGCGGTGTCGGAAATGAAGCCCGCATTCTCCTCGACGGAGTGCTGCAGACCAACTCGGCTCGAGTAGCCTCGCCAAACTCCTCGTCCCCATCACCATCATCATTGTCCAGATCCATAAAGTCGTCAGAAAAGGGATCTCGAGCTGCCCTTGTCCACTCGTAGGCGGGGCTGCTGGGCGTTTGTTGCACCCCTGAACGGTTCGCCAACTGCCGCTTCAACGTCTCAACCTGCTGCTCCAGGTCCCAGACGCGATCTGTATCCAGCACCACTGTCTCATCGTGCAACCTTTCAATCTCTTCATCCTTCTCAGCCAGTTCTGCCTTGAGCCGCTCAATCTCGGCCTTTGTCTCCTCTGACCGCCGCCTCCTCTCGGCGGAGATGTTGTTCATCTCCTCGCTCAAGCCATTGCGTCGGATGCGGCGCTTCACGCGGCCATCCAGGACCTGACGAAGGGGAAGGAAGTACACCTCTCCTCCATATGGAGACCCCTGAGCGTCAAGGTGAGGGATGCCACTGCTAGTCATTGAGTGTGAGAGGCTGGCTGGGGTGGAGTGACGCCGTGCGGACCGGTTGCCACCCAGGGAGGTTCGGCGTATCATGGGTGTTAGCCCCGATGATGTGGATTCGTCCCTCGTATTGGCGAGGTCAGGTCCGGGATCCGAGAACCTGACGCGTCTCTTTCTGGATTTTGAGGTGCGTGCAACCGGCAAGTGCGAGTCTGGGGCCTGCCGTGCGGGTGAGGCACAGGGGGAGTGGTTGGTGGCCTGGCCCACACTTCGTCGTGTGCGCCGTAGCGCAATGGGAAGGTCTGCACCGTCCTCCATCTTTGCAGAAGCTTGAACAATGACAAACTTGGATGTCCAGACGAAAGACTTGGGGCTGGTTGAAAAGTCGTGATCATGTGCTTTTGCAGGCAGCAACGGCCTGCCCCACCCCACAGTAACCACTGTTTATTTATTTTCCCGATCCAGGAATTTGTGGGCCATTGCAACGCGCGAATCTCCAACGCGACCCTAACCCGGCATTTGTTGACACGCAGAACGCTCCACTTTCGCTGCACGCTCCGGGGTTCCACCACGGCGCCGGATCTCTGGCTTGTGACGGCCCCACACCACCGACCTCACCGAAGCCCAAGCTTGGCATCGAGCACTCACACCCTCACCTTAACCCCATTCCCGAGCACACTCCCACCATGCTCCTCACCGGCGCAACCCTCCTCCAGCGCTCCATCATCCGCTCCCTCCCCTCCCCCGCCCTCCAACTCCAACCCTGCGGCATCGACCTGACCCTGCACAAAATCCTCCGCTGGACCTCCCCGGGCACCATCGACCTAGACAACTCCCGCCGGCAATCAGCAGCCACCGCTCTGCTCCCCTTTCCTTCCCCGGATGAGGGACTCAGACTCCCGCAGGGCGCCTACCTGGTCCAGTTCAACGAGGCGGTCGACATGCCGCGGGATTGCATGGGCCAGATCTTCGGCCGGTCCTCGCTCTGGCGAGCCGGCGTCACGGTTACTGCCGGGGTGGTGGATGCGGGGTATCAGGGGGTGCTGGGCGCCATGCTGGATGTGAGGAATCCCGAGGGCGTGGTGGTGTTTCGTGGGGCGAGGCTGGGGCAGATTGTGGTGCATGCCATGGAGGGGGAGGTGGAGGGGTACAAAGGGGTGTATCAGGGTGCGGGTGGTGTAGAGGGGAGGGAGGGGTTGTGGGTTTGTGATCTTGATTTGTGGAGTGGGGATGCTAAGTGAGGCCCAGGATTGATTAAGACAACTCGCCTTGGTACATAATTTGAGCGCAGACCATTATGGATTTGGAGATTGCCGATCGCCGTAAGCTTAATATAGTCGTTAAAGCTGGTCTTGGACACGTGTTCAAAGAATCGAAAAGGTTCAAATTCAGACGCGGGCGAGAATTGGATGGGGACCGAATGTCTCTAAATAGCAAGTACAATAATCAGCTATGGGTCACAGCTATAGGGATGCTGCGTGGGGACAGGAAAGTGGACATATTAAGAAGCTGAGGCATTAAAGGCCGGGGAGTGAACTGATCTTTGGCCCTGCTTGAGCCACCTAAGGTTCAAGTCAGACCCGGAAACTGAAAGATGAACTCGGCATCCCTGGGATTTTGCGGCAGTGCTCTTGGCTGTGTTCTCCAACAGTGACAGGTTTCTTCAGGGTCCTAATTTATCTTAATTGTCAACTTATCACAACCTACGAGCCTCCAATGATTGTTTACTGTAATCTTGTCGTGATTGCTTGATTGCCTTGAATCGATAGTGTTATAACCGACAGTGGATATTTGTACAGCCCCCAAATGCCTGCCTAAAATCAAACAACCCTTTCATCTCTTGAACGCCGAGCATTCTCTCCAGAATGCCACGCCTGATCCAATCGCAACAAGATCAGCGCACGAGGCCCAGCTTTCATACGCCGCCAATTTGCAGCTGACCCTCAGATCAAGTCAAGAGAAAGAAGAGGAAAAACGCAATGCCCGGGGGTATCTCTAACACAAAACCACCAACTCCGTCCGCCCAATGCCCTTTTTGCAAGCTCTATACCCATTCCCGTTCTTTTCCATGCAGGCAAACCCATTTCCATTCCGCCCAAAGAAAAAAAGAAAAACCCAGCACCTCACAGCTTCACATTCTTCATCATCGCCCGAAACGCCTCTCCCTTCTCCCCCTCCCACCCCTCCTGCATCCCATCCGGTACCGGCAGCAGCACCTTGAAGACGATCTTCTTGCGCTCCTCCACCGAGAGCCGGCACATCTGCGCCACGTAACGGCGGGTATCCGGGTGGGCCTTCTCGTCCACGTCGCCGAGGAAGCAGCGATCCCGCAGCTCGCTAAGCATGGTGACGACGTTGCGGTAGTCCTTGAAGCGGAGCGTGTGGACGGTGCCGCCGGAGGGGCTGGTGGGACCGGACCAATCGTCGTGGCACCTCATGAGGCTCTGGTGGAGCTCGAGGTAGGTGTGGTCGCGGCTGTGGAAGGTGGCGAGGCCGCGGCGGAGTGGGGAGGAGGCGGGGACTGCAGGTGAAGACAAGATAATGGTTAATCTCTGTGTTTGGGTCTTTTCGGGGGTTGTGTGGGGCGCGATTGAGTGGACTTACGAGAATAAAAGTTCTTGGTGTACGCCTCCATGGCCCGCCTCTGGTCGTTGGTGCGGGCAGGCTCGAGAATGATGTAAAACTCACGCAGGCTGGGAAAGGAGTTGAGCAGGCCGAACAGTTCGTCCGGGCACATTCTCCAGCGGTGGTTGATGTGGTGGGTGTGGGGGCCGTCAGGATGGGCGCAGCGGAAGATGCACCAAATCAGGTTGCAAATCTCGTGGTGGTCACAGTGCTTGATTGCGACCTTTTGAATTCCAGCGACCTTTTCGGCGAGGCCATTGTAGTCAAAGTTGGTCGCCCCGGGGTTCAGGATCTGGTGGTCCGGGTGGAAGTAGCCCGCGATGTGGGTTCGGGACTGAGGGATGTTGAAGACAACAAGGTCTTCCACACCGTCGATACGATTGTTCAAGCCTCTGAAGGGCAAGCGGACATTGTGCTTCTCAGTGGCGAGACGCATCGTCGCGTATGCCCTGCGATTGACGATCGAAAGGTCCTGGAGGCGGCGATAGCCCGACGGATCGCTGTTCTTGGGAACAGGGCCAAACTTGAACCGCCATGTTCCAACCGCAATCTCGCGTTTAACTCCAATGATGTGGATGTTGGGTTTGACAATTGCCTCAGTGAAGATCTGACCTTGGATCTCGGGCGGCAGCTTGCTAAACTGCGGAAAACCGAATGGCGCTTGAGCAGATTGCTGCTCGCCATTCTCGGTCGCGTTGCCTCTGGGCATGATCACTCGACCGAGTATTCTCGAGCGATGAAAAGAAAGCAAGTGATCAGTAAGAAAATGAAACCCGCCGTTGTACGTTTCTTCGTACGAGCGTCGGTCGGGCCGGACGGGGTCGTGAAGTCGCGGCACGACGAGAAGGGGTAGACCGGAAGAGAGGAGTGATCGGTGGGTGAGGAATAGGCAGAATGACTGACACGAGAGGAAGAAATAGTCGGCGGGCGATGGAGAGAGTAACGCGTGAAAAGTTTGGAACTGTTGTGAAAATAAAGTCGCGCAAGTTTTGGCTGGTGAGAAAGACCGCGTGGCAAGAGAGTCAGAACAGGCTTGATGTGGCAGGAAGCTGGTTTATTGGGAACACTTGGAGCGATTGTTGCTCCCACAAAACACCGTTAAACTTAGTCCTGAAAACTGTGTTTAACCTCCAGAGCCCCAGCAACCGGGAAGGCTAGGTAAGTTCCTTCCGTGCCCGTCGTCGAGCTGTTTAGGAATTCTTCAGGCTGCTTAACTCCCGGGCTCCAGAACTTCAGCAAATGAAACCTTCTGTCCGAGGTCGTCGCCAACGGTGTGCTGGAAACATGAACGAGGAGAACAAACCGGAATCAGCAATGGCAATCCTAGCTGACTTGTTCATCAGCTCGTCTATACCTTGAACAATCCTAGACTTAAAAACTTCGCTTCTATTTATACCTGTTGGTGTTGTGGACGTGTAGGCGACGCGACGTTTGTACACCCAACCCACTCCGCTTCCTAAGTGTTGAGAATGGGAATCACCTTTCTCCGCATTATGAGTCAGTGGAACATTGAACCTATCCCCCAGCCGGTGCATCTGCATTTGTGTTTATGATTGCATGTGTCTCACGACAGTGTTTGCACAACATTCTCTTCTCTCAGTCTTATTATAAGCTGCAACCTCGCCTTCGACTCACAAACCCACCGTCACCGTTTGCATCCCATCTGGAAATCAACGCGTACTGTTGCCGCTTGGCGAGCGCTGAGGGGCGAGTTGAACCCCCATCGCAACCGCACCGACGTGACATCCTCTCGAACCAACAAAACAACCTGATCTCTAGGGATGCTTGACTTCAACCCCGACACTGGATACCGCATCAAAACGCCTTCAATCATTGAGCGTGCCCGCTCGAAGGGTGGGAGACCCTGACTGGGCTTCCGATCTGCTATATTCGCCGCAGGACGTCCTGTCGCAAATCTGACAAGATAACCGCCCAATCTGGCACTCAACTGTCGATCAGTCTGGCGTCTTGTTGTCGTTTGGAGCCGGGAGACCATGCCCCGGTGGGTCATACGCCCACCTCTCAAACTCTCGCTGTCTGAGAAAGTTCTCAACTCTGCCTTCTCGGTCCATCGCAATCCTTTGACTCCGACGTTCCTGCAGCTCTTTGCTGAGGACGGCATGTTGCTTGTCCCGCATCTCGAGAAAGGTGGCCGAGTTTGTGCCCGCCTTTGTCATCTGGCTCCAGGTTGCTACAATCAGAAAAGCTGAGATGATCGCCATGAAGGCAATGTTCGACGTAAACAGTTCCTCTTGCTTCTCGCCGGTGCCGTCCCGCTGCTGGTGCCACCGCTCCCAGTCTTCCCACGTCGCATTCATGCTCGGGTTCCCAGGCTCCTGCCGCCACGCCCGATCCGCTTCTCGGTGGCGGGTCTGAGAGTCGGTTTGTTTCCCCCAACCGACGCCGTAGAGGTCGTACATGCGCTTCTTTTGAGGGTTGCTCAGAATCTCGTTGGCCACCACGACAAGACGGTATCGTTCGAGCTTCGTCAGGTGGGGAATGCCATCGTCGGCGGTATGGTGGTGACGGTCGGGATGATAGAGCTTTGCGAGCTGGAAGTACCGCGCTTTGCTATAGGGGGCATCCCGCGCCAGGCCGAGGACCTCGTACGGGGTTGGATGCGCAGATGTTGGCCATTTTGGCGGACCGCTGTGCTTTTCTCCTTTTTTGTTGTCCAGCCTGTCCTCCTGCACCGAGGCGTACCAGCGGCAGCGCAGAACGGAGCCTATCGAGGGCGTCTTCGCCCGAAGATCCCGCGGCCGGCATGGTGGCGTGACGGAGGCCGGTGATCCGAACGTGGAGAGCACGCTGCTGCTCGCGCACAGGGTCGCGGCTGGTTTTTTGTGTAGCATCGTTCAGATCGGGGCGGTCATTCTTGGGAGACCCGACACCATGGTGCCGGTACCTGAATGATTGGTTTGCCAGTGCGCAGGAATGGTCGCAAGGTTGGGGAGAGAATGCAGAGGTGGAGAATGGCGGTTGTCGGGAGTTGGATCTGGGGAGTGCTTGCCCCACTGTCCCACTTTCGTCTCGTCATTGATGAGCATCCTTGCTCTGGAAGGTGCCCTTGGAGCCTTGGAGCCTTGCAATGCTCTGGCACCTGCAGCCCCAAAGCCGAGCTCTTTGAGCTCAGCCACCAAACCCCAAGCGGGGACTCCACATGTGGCGCAAAGACCCTGATGCCCACACGTGACGCTCAAACTCCTTCACCTCGACTTTTCGGGCAAGAGCGCAAAAGATCGTTCGTTCAGCCCTGCTGCCTCACCTTCCCCGCCGTCTCGACGAAACACAAAACAAAATAAGAAACCTAACTTGCTGCACGAAGAAGTCGACCAATCTCCCTCAAAATCCAAGAACGGCCCCGACTCACAGGCCCGTCTCCACCTACTGAAACAACTCCTCCCCCCATCCGTCGTCACTCAACAACTGTTGACAAGGAACTACCACGTCTCGAGCGACCCGACCACCGCGCTTTACTCAACCTCCTCCGCAAAGACTCCAACCGGTTTGGGCTACGGGACTCGACGAGTGTACCGCGCCGACCACAAGAAACAGCCTTCTAAACATTCTGCCAGTCGAATCGGGCGATTCGCTTCACCGCACCGATTGCGCAGCATTCCCACTGCGCCTCTTCCCACCAACAATCACCCCCACAACCGCCACAATGACAGACAGTCTCATCGACAAGCTCAAGGCCTCCACTTTGAAGTTTGTTGCCGCCGCCCGACATGTCCTGGGACCAAACTGACGCGAGACAGCGATGGCTCAAGTTCGGAGGACTGGAAGAAGAACCTCAGGATCCCCGCCAAGGACACGAGGCAACAGACAGAGGTTGGTGCTTCCCACCGGCGGCCAAGTATGGAGTTTGCTGACCTGGCGATTCTGTACAGGATGTGACCAACACCAAGGGTTTGGAGTTTGAGGAATTCGGACTCAAGCGGGACTTGCTCATGGGCATCTTCGAGGCTGGTTTCGAGAAGCCTTCTCCGATTCAAGAAGAGAGCATACCCGTAGCCCTCACCGGCCGCGACATTCTGGCCCGTGCCAAGAACGGTACCGGCAAGACCGCCGCCTTCGTTATCCCTGCCCTCGAGAAGATCAACCCCAAGGTCTCCAAGATCCAATGTCTCATCCTGGTCCCGACCCGCGAACTGGCGATGCAGACCTCTCAAGTCTGCAAGACTCTTGGAAAACATCTTGGCATCAACGTCATGGTCACTACTGGTGGAACCGGTCTCCGCGACGATATTGTCCGGTTGCAAGATCCCGTCCATATTGTGGTCGGAACTCCCGGCAGAATCCTCGATCTGGCCGGGAAGCAGGTTGCCGACCTGAGCGAATGCCCCATGTTCATCATGGACGAGGCCGACAAACTCCTCTCCGTCGAGTTTACCCCGGTCATTGAACAACTCCTGCGTTTCCATCCCAAGGACCGCCAGGTCATGCTCTTCTCCGCCACTTTCCCGCTCTCGGTCAAGGATTTCTCCGACAAGAACATGGTCAGCCCGTATGAGATCAATCTCATGGATGAACTGACGCTGCGTGGTATCACGCAGTACTACGCCTATGTCGAGGAGAAGCAAAAGGTTCACTGTCTCAACACGCTCTTCTCAAAGCTGCAGATCAACCAGTCCATCATCTTTTGCAACTCGACGAACCGCGTCGAGCTCCTCGCCAAGAAGATCACAGAACTCGGGTACTCGTGCTTCTACAGCCACGCCAAGATGGCGCAACAGGCCCGTAACCGCGTCTTCCACGACTTCCGCAACGGTGTCTGCCGCAACCTCGTTTGCTCGGATCTTCTCACCCGTGGTATCGATATCCAGGCCGTGAACGTTGTCATCAACTTTGACTTCCCCAAGAACGCCGAGACTTACCTTCACCGTATCGGTCGCTCGGGTCGATACGGGCATCTTGGGTTGGCTATCAACCTGATCAACTGGGACGACCGTTTCAACTTGTACAACATCGAGCGCGATTTGGGTACTGAGATCCAGCCGATTCCTCACACCATTGACAAGAGCCTTTATGTGTACGAGAATCCTGAGTCCATCCCTCGGCCCATCTCGAACTTCAAGCCTGCTGCGACTCAACAGCAGTTGCCCCCGCCTCAGCAGCAACAGTTTCCGCAGCAACAGCAGCAACAGCCATCGCAACAGCACCAGCAGCAGCAGCAGCAGCCGCTGAACCCGCCTGCGGATGTCCAGGCTGCAAACCTGCAGCAACGGCCCGTTGTCCCTGGCCAGGGAGATTGGCAGGGTCAGAACAGCCGCCAGAATGGGTCTGGCCCCTCCGGACCTCAAGGGGGTCGTGGTGGGTATCAGGGCAACCGCGGCCCTTCTGGCGGCCACCGGGGCGGACGCGGCCGGGGCTTCCAGGGGCAGCCTGGACGTCAGAACTACGGTGGCCAGCGCGGCGGTCGTCCGCAGGGCCAGGGCCAACCTCCCGTGCCTGGCCAGCAAGCATAAACCTCTCTTCTACTTCCAACCGGATGAGTGGGAGGGGCGATGCATGAGTATGAGGTTATGTTTACTTTTCTTGGATTGTACATATTATTCTGTTTTTCTCCGCGCACCGCCACGACGACTCTCAGCCGACATGGAGCAGTCTGGCTGCTCTAAGCCCCTCCACCCCGACTTCCGCGCGGATTTTCTTGACGGCCGCCTCTCTCTCATATTCCAACGAAGCGCTTCAGCAGAGACCACCATGCCCTATCTGCGACATCTTCGATTGTATCTCACCCATAATTTCACACAACCCTCGCCTCAACTCAACAACTCGTCCCTCGCGACCGGCATCTCATGACCACAATACACGAACATTCACGCCGGGACATACTCGTATCACCTATCTGGCGGACCGAGTGGTCCACTGCGCTAGGATCGCGACTTTTCTCGATGGACAGCACATCGGCATCCGTGGGTTGGACAATTAGCCGTGTGCGTCTGGGACTTTTCACTTTGCTCACCTAAAGGCGCGGAAACGAAATCACAAATGGGTTCGGCATGCTCTGGAGTCTTGCGGAGGTTTGGCGGATGGATGGGTTTCCTTCAACGGAGGGATGGCTGGGTTTGGGAGGGTACGCGGATCATATAAACGGCGTTCTTGGTGTTTTCTCTTCTCTCGCATGGGTTATGTGTGGGGGGCTTCCAGGGTATTTTTGTTTGTGGGTGGCGCATGGACGGACGGGAAAGAAAGGTCATGGCCACGACACTTCTCTCTTCTGCTTTCTTTTCTGCTGCTGTTATGTGGGGCGCGGCTCCGGTTTCGGCTGGTTGGGAGGCCGAGCGGCGAGGAGCGAGAGTAGGAAGGATGGCGTTGCGATGGGGATCGCGAACCATGAACGATCTGGAGGGCATATAGGCTTGGGCGGCTGGCCTAGATGGGTGGTAGGGTGCTGGTGGGAGGTTTCTGGGCTGGTTCAAGGATGCATGAAGGAGAGTGGTGGATGGTTGATACCCCGGGGTGATGGACCAAGGGTGCTGGAGGGTTGGACATAGGTGAACGAGGAGAGTTCACTGGGGAAGGAAACCACGTGCCTACAGTCTTCCCGCGACCGAGGATTTGGCATTAGTTGAGGCCGGCATTGTCTTCGTCCTCATGGACGGAGCACGCAGAAACGATTCGACACTCTGACAACCGACGGACAGACGGTGGGACGGACCACTAGCAGCAGCAGCCCGGCCTTGCGTCTGCCCTCTTAGGCTTTGCCCGGCGGACGGCGCAGGCGCAGACCCCTGCGTGCAACATCAAACTTTGGAACCTGACACAATCAGTGTTCAGCCAAACATCTCGACCAAAACAACGCATTGCGTCTCCCTCTCCACCATCTTGGCACCGATATCCTCCACACTTCAGACCTTCACCTGGTCTACAAGCAGGAGCATGGGTGTGTGGATTTACACGAGACGCACAAGCGACAAAAAACTTCAAAAAAAGACTTTTTTTTTCTAGGGGAGGCAGCATGGAGGATTCGGCGGCTTCTGGACGGGGCAAGTCCTTTCTGACCTTGCCAAGTGCGATGCTTCGGTGACTGTAGCACTTGGCTCAAAAAGGTTTGGGATGGACGAGGCCTGGTCGGTCTTAGTTTGGATCCTTTGACAAATACAACTGTCTGTTCTCCCTTTCGTTCTGATATGTTTTCTGGGTGAGGATTTGGCCCTGTGTGATGTCTGTTGGGTCGACCCGCATCTCAAGGCGGTTCCCCAAGGTCTCGGACTGATTGCAGTTGCAGCGTGTTCGTGGGCCATTCTTGCCGACTTTCGGGTACACAGCAGCAATCTGAATTGGAGACGACGATGTGGAGTCGGAACGGGGCCTCTGCCCTCCCCGGGCTTCAGAAGCGCGACTCCGCAAAGGGGCCACACAACAAGCACAAATGGTCGAATGGTGTAGTTGGTTATCACGTCAGTCTAACACACTGAAGGTCTCCAGTTCGAGCCTGGATTTGATCATAACCCTTTCCTTTTGCCCTTTGCTTGGGAAGCGAAGTGGTTTTGTTTTGGTGGTGACACTGAGGTGTTTTTGTGCATGGTCTTCAGGGGGAAAACAACCTCAGGGTTGGCGCAGCTGGAGATGAACCCTAACCCTAGCAGTCGGGAGAAAAGGGGGATCGGTGTTTGGGGTGTGTTTGGGACTATGCTGGATGGGGGGACGGGCAATTGTATTGTACCTCGCTTTCTCGATGATGCCGTCTTCAGGTTGTTCCTCTTCAGTAACTTCAAAAAGTCATGACGGAGCGGTGACCGTTGCCAGGTGTCCAAAGCTCCCCTCTCCGTCTTTCGCCGCGATGCTCTACCGCCTACTAGCCAGTCTGGCACTGGCTGCCTTGTATTTAGCGGCCACTGGAAATGCGCTGCCATATCTCAGCTTGGGCAAGGTAGGAGACCGTCGTGGTCTTGGGTTAGTGCTACTAAGCTAACGTGCATCGCCAGCCTCTCTCGCCCTTCGCTCAGCTCCCTAACAAACCTCGGTTCCAAGTCCGGTCACTCACGCGCAAAACGGTGATCGGAGGCCACGGAGTGGTTATACTCCCCGGAAACGCACCAGTCAAGGCGGAGGATGAACAAGAGATACGGAAAATTGCGGTGGGAGGGTCGACTTACCAAGTGGTGGCGGGTGTCGACACCACCATTGACGGGGTACCGGTCGAGGAGTACACTCCTGTTGAGGACAGTGTCGAACAACCCGAACAGCCTATAACCGCGGGCAAAGCGGCGGCGATTGCGTTTGCCGAGGTTGCGGAGAGGATACAAGGGGAGAGGAGGCAGGTTAAGGAATGATCAAGTTCGACCCTCAATGAGGTCACTAAACCAAAAAAGACGATTTTAACTCATTACATCGCCGTCTATCGTTCTATCATATCATCTACTCCGACCCCCCCACCCGCCTCCTCACCCTCAGCTCAACCTCCGCATGATCCAACGTCCCCGGCAACTTCCCCGGCTCCAACCCCGGCTTCACGAGCTCCAGCCCCTCCCCTCTGCCCAGCACCCCGCCCATCACCAACGTACACACCATCGGCACCAGGTTATGCGCCGGACACATGGCCGGCCCGGCGCTGAACGGCACCAGCCCCTTGGCCAGATCCACGTCCGCCTTGCCCGGCTCGCCCATCCACTGCCCCGGCTCCAGCCGGTCCGCAAACTCCAGGTTCTCCGTGTCGCGGTGGAACAGCGGCGTGAACACCACCACGCCCGTGCCCTTCGCAAAGACGTGCCCGCTGCCGCCGATGGCGGCGTCCTGGTCCAGCTCGCGCAGGATGGCGGGCGTGGTGGGCCAGAGGCGGAGGGACTCGAGAAACACGGCGCGGGCGAAGGGGCGGTCGGGATTGCTGCTGCTGCTGTTGTTGTTGTTGTTGCTCGCCGTTTTTGCTTCGTCGCGCGCCTTGGCTTGGGCGTCGGGGTGGCTCCCGAGCAGGGCCAGCGCGCGGAAGGTGGCGATGGCGGCGGCGTCGAAGCCGAAGAGGTAGTGTGTGATTTGGGAGACGAGGTCGAGGTTGTTGGAGGGGTCCTTGGGGAGCAGGAAGGCGAGGCTGCCCGGCTCGGCGGTCTGGATGTAGTGGGCGAGCTGGGACTGGACGGCGAAGATTTTGGAGTCGTCGGCGGGGGCCATGAAGCCCCAGTTCCCGCGCAGGCGGATGGCGTCGAGGGTGGTCGTGAGGTCGTTGTCGTCGCGGGCGGCGTCGCCGAGGGTGATGCGGCGGACGATGCGGAACCAGGCCTCGGAGAAGGTGGGGAAGTCGAGGGTGGTTTCCGGGTTGGTGGAGGTCGGCGGGAGGAGAGAGTCGAGTTCCTCGCTGATGACGGTTCGGAAGCGCTCCATGAGCGGGTGGGTGCGGTCCTTGGTTGCGAGAACGTTCTTGTGGACTGGCCTCAGCTGAGCACGGCGCTCGGGGCCGGCGATGAGGATGTGGTTTGGCTCGAAGTGTCCGAGGGATGATTTCTTTTCCTTTGTCGCCGAGGTGAATGGAACGGGCGTCCCGAACAGGACTTGTGAGGCATCCTTGGGATCCAAGATGACGACTTGAGAGCGGAAGGGGAGCCAGAGCAACAGCGGGCTTGGTCCGTATTTCTTGCGCAGTTCTTGCAGAAGCTGCACGGCGTTGGTGTCCAGGCCGAGGCGTTGTGCAATGGCCTCAACCCAAGGCCGGCGTTTTATGACTCCCTTGGCGAGAGTCGGGACGATGACGGTCTGGAACACTCTGAGACTGTCGTAAATGCTTGCTTGTGACATGTTTTGTGATTCTTGTGAAGCCATGGCGGCGTGTGTCTTTTTTCCTGTAGTTCGTCTTTGAGAAGTGGAGACTTGCTCGAGACCCTTGTTCTTTTCGGCGGCTCATGGAGCAAAATAGAAAACTGATTTCGAATCGGTTTTTTTATTTGTGAAATATGAGGTTGGCGGTCAGACTTGGGTCGCATATAAAGGGTTCATCCACGTGTGTCACTGGTGTGCAGAGAGAGAATTGCCGAAACAGGAAAGTCGACAAAGGAGCAGTTGACGTCACAGCTGCCCACCTCCCAAGACTTCTTGGCAGCATGCTGAACGCAGTCCATCCCATGCCAGTTGAGTTCGGGACAAAAAACCCGAAATTTGGTGAAACAGTGCCTGCTCTCCCACTTGATGTAAGGTAGGATGACGTGCAAAATCACTGACCAGCCAAGAAACGCGAGTTGGGTACAGTAGGTACAGTATTTGAGGGCGACAAGAATAGATTGTGGGAGACACTGATAAGCCAGATAATTCCAACCGAAACACCACATTCAACGGACCAACCTGCAAAAACAAAAACGCAGTAACCAATCTGGGCCAACCTTTAAAAGATCAACAATCAACCATCATGGAAAGGGAAACGGAAGAGTCCCCGCACACTGCTCAGTACGAGACCAAGACCCCACTCACACAGGGCCACCGCTTGCTAACCATACATGACAGGGCGATCAACTTCTTGGCCGACATCCGCTTTCACCAATCCATCCTGCTGCCGCCAAACCCCGAAAATGGCCGGTCCCTGCCCCTTCGCGTCACTTACTCAGACATCGGGCACCCAGAGGGAGAACCCCTGATAGTCTGCGGTGGCCTGTACGGCAGCCGATACAGCCTTGCCCAGGCCGACGACCTTGCCAAGCAGCACAGGGTACGTCTGATCACCCCCGACAAGCCAGGAATCGGAGGCACAGGGCCAGTAGACATCCACCACAAAGTAAACACATGGTTCGGTATGTAACCTCTTTCCCCTCCCAAACACCCTTTCTCCCTTACTCACCTCCTTACCCCAACCTAGAAATCGTCCGCGCCCTCGCCCACCACCTCAATCTCAAACACATCTCCCTCCTCGGCCACAGCTCCGGCGCAATCTACATCCTCAACTCCCTCCTGCACCTGCGCCACCTCCTCCACCCGGCCCGCCCCTACGCCGCCCTCTTCACGCCCTGGGTCCACCCCTCCCACAGCGGCCGCGACGCGCCCACTCCGCACGTCGCCTCCCTCCTCCCGGACTGGGCCATCCACAAGTGGTACGACGCGAGCCACTTCCTCAGCGTGCACGACGTCACGCCCAACCTGGGGCCCAGCACCGCCCGGCCGGGGGTCAAGATGGACAATGAGGGGAGCTTGACCAGGGCAGTGGACGAGAAGATCATGGAGTATGCGCTGTTGGAGGATGTCGAGGGTGTGAGTCAGGAGGCGCTGTTTTGCTTGAAGCGTGGCGGCGAGGGGGCGTGGGGAGGGTGGGAGGATTATGGGGAGTTTGTCCCGCTGTTGAAGAGGCAGGAGGAAGGGAGGGGTGAGAGAGATGCGAGGATAGAACTGGATGTGTACTTTTCGGAGGAGGATAACTCGTCTGGGGTGAGCGGGTCCAAATGGTTTGATGAGCTGTGGAAGGAGAAGATAGGGGAGTGGATCAGGTATGAGAGTACGACAGTGCCCGGCACGACGCATGAGACGATCATGAGGGCGGAGTCTGGGGCGTTGGGGAGTGTTTTTGCTAGAATTACCGAGATGAGGAAGGGTGAGGAGTGACTGTGAAGAGAGGTTTGCTCTGGATTTGTTGACATGAGTCAATATTTCACTTTACAAAGAAGTTGTGAAGGCAATCAACGCGGAAAAGGTCTTTGATTTAAGATGGGTTTGACCGGATCTTTTTTGTCATAACAACAAGCTCAAACACTGAAACCTCAGCTTTGTCGTTTGTCTAGATGACTCTGCCCACAGAGACACCCAAGGCAGTCGAGAAGTTATTTAATGCGCTGCAACGGAACCTGATGAGCGTTCCACTTTTCCCCATACCTACGACCAGACTCTGTTCAACATTGGATTGTCCTCCTTTTCGCTCAACTTTCAACTCACCACTCGACTGCGCATTTCGACGTCTCAAGGCTTTAATTCAAGCCCAAGACTGATCATTGTGACATACTGCCACACCACAAAACATACCAACCCGATGCCGCCATGCCTCTAGAAGTCCAAGACCCCGTTTCCGTCATTGACACCACGATGGAGGTAGAGGACAGCCAGCCTGTGACCGAAGATCCCACCGAGTGTGCGATCCAGACACTCTACGAGGGAGAACAAACGTGCAGCTACTGCAAGAATTGGGTGAGCGAATGCCTTGATGACATGTGCAACATCCACAAGAACCCCGCTGGTGTCGCGCTGAAGGAGAAGGCACTTGTGGTGCGCATGACAAAGAATCACGCCAATGACGGCCACAAGCCACTTGTTCTTGACTCTGTCGTTGTACAGAGTAGCTCGTTGAGGAAGACACTTCGTGAGGTTCTCAAAGGACACCAAGACATCATGCTGGTGCCGCAAAAGCTCGTGTTCAGGGCGCCCTTTCACGCTTTCTACCATCGTTGGACCCAGCTCACTGAGATTCTGGAGCACCAGAAGCGAGAAGACCCTTGGGCCGCGAAATACACTCAGCTTCTCTACAACATTCTCGACGCTGAACTCCGTGATGCCAGAAGCGACATGGTGAGGCTGCTTGACAACGGAGTCATGACCCACAAGCATTTGTGGACGCTGTACAAGCCCGGAGTGACCGTCCATGGTGTGGTCGGCGGGCATGAGCGCTTCTACATTGTCGAAAACTCTGAGTACAGCCGAGAGGACGGGGCACTCATCCTGAGAACGAAGCATGTCGACTGGGACGGCAACCGGTTTGGGTACGTAACCAAGCAAATCGACATCGACCCTTTTTCGGGAACGAAAAGCATCACCAAGCTGGGGCTGTTTCCGGCCGCGTTTCACCCGTCCAAGGAAGAAGTCAAGGCCAGGGTTGCAGCCCGTGGCCGCATGTTTCAAGATCTAGCCGGAGTCCGGTACATGGGGTACTCCGGGGTCATGAGTTGCAGATGAGGGCCAGAGTGGGACAATCTCGTGGACCGCCAGGTAAGTAATATTTTTCCATGCATTAGGACTTTCGCTGATCAAATACATAAGGTGGCCGGCCGGATTGTCGTCGATGCGACCGCCTACATCGAAGCTGACCAAGACGCTATTGCTCAACCTGAGTTGGCTGCTCTCGATGAGAATGACACCAGACCTCGGACTCACACTGCTCGTCTGCAGGAGCCGAACCTGGACCCCAACGCACAGAGTGGTACGTGACAAACATGAACTAGCTCTCCTTCGCACCGCGTCCACTAACCCGGCCCCTACCTCTTCCAGAATCCTCTCTCACCGACACCCAACTCCTGCTCTGCGCTCCAACCGTCCGCGCCTTTTCACTCACCCTCAAGACCTGGGGCCTCTTCTCCGTCTCCCAGATCACACCCATCCCTCTCAACGACGCAGTCTTTACCAACCTGGTGCTGCCGGCCAACTACAAGGACCTGATCCTCGCGCTGGCGGAAGCCCACCACCCCTCTTTCACCACCACCACCACCACACCCACGACCAGTCCCATCCCCACGATAAACCCAACCTCAAGCCCTCCTGCAGTCCCGCACCAATTCGACGACCTCGTCCAAGGCAAAGGCGCCGGCCTCGTTGTCCTGCTCGCCGGCAACTCGGGGACGGGAAAGACGCTCACGGCCGAGGCCGTCGCCGACACGCTGCGGCGGCCGCTGTATGTGCTCGGCACCGGCGAGCTGTTGGGCCAGCGCGAGGAGTTGGACGACGCGGAAGAGCGAGTGCGGCGAGTTTTGGAGCGGGCGGAGCGGTGGGGGCAGTGCTGGTGCTGGCGGATTGTGATGTATTGTTGCGGGGGAGGGGCGGCGGTGACGGTGTGGGGGATGGGGTTGTGGTGGTGTTTTTGCGGTGAGTGTTTCCTTGTGTTTGGGATCTTGAGACGAAGGAGGAAAGGGGGCTGACGGTGTGTGAGCAGACTGCTCGAGTCTTACAAGGGGATCCTCTTCCTCACGTCCAACCGGCCTGAGGCTATCGACAAGGCGCTGCTCAGCCGGGTCCACCTCACTCTGTGGTATCCCGAACTGGACCACGTCGCGAGGCTGCACCCGTGGCGTCACTTTGTCACGCTCGCGGGGCCGGTAAGCCTGCACAACCTGATGCCCGTGCTGTCGGACCTTGCGAAGCTCGTGCTCGACGGCCGGCAGATCAGGAACACGGTCAGGATGGCGACGTTGCTTGCTGCCAGGGAGACAGTTCCGTTGGTCAGAAGCATCTGTTTACTGTGTTGCGGGCGATGGGGAAGTGGCAGTCGAGCGAGGGAGAGAGGGTCGCTCTGGAGCTGGAGGGAGAGGGCTCGTTTTCCGCCTGATGTAGGCAGAAACTTGTGTGGCTCGACTTGTACATGCCTCCGTTTCGGATTTTGGGTTTTAATATGGTCTTGATTATGGTTAGTTTCCCTTAGCAAATTGTCGAGTGCGCGTACCATGCAGCAAGGTTAAGGTTGGTGTGACGAATCTCATTTGTAGGATGTGTGTTCCCTGTAGATTTACACGAAGACAGTTCGGCTCGCTACTTGACGTCGCTTCACCATCCGTTACCCAGAAGTATCAAGAATGTGGCCGCCAAAGAAATGTTATATGATGGTTTCCTTTTCTTAGCCCCATGCCCCTTTTGCCTTGCCCCAACTGTCCCAGACGTCTCTCACACTCAACCCTCCTCCCCAGCCCAGCATTTTTCTCGGCCCCCTCACTGCCACTTATCACTCTTGACCGCCGCCGTCGCGCACGAGCTGGGCACGGTATACGTGTGGTTGGGGTCCTTCTCCCAGGTGACGGCGCCGTTGGACGCGACGTTGATGTACTTGTACTGGATGACCTGGCCGGCCTGCAGGCTGAGAGTGGCCCACCACAGCGGGTTGGCCGAGGTGTAGTCGGCGGCGCTGAGCGCGACGGCCTTGCTCGTGTCCCAGTTGCCCAGCGCGGGGATGTTGCCGACGATCTTGATCGTCTGGCCCCACTGCGTCGAGACCAGCTCGTCGAACGTCACGGCGACCGAGGTCGCGATGGCGCAGCCGGCGGAGGAGGTGGCGGCCGAGGTGGTGACGGCGGTGGTGGAAGCGCTGGCGGCGGAGGTGGTGGCTCCGGTGGCGGTGCTGGAGGACGGGTTCGTGGACACGGGCGTCTGCGACGTCGGGAACGAGGTCGAGGTCGCCGAGGTGTAGGACCCGGAGACGGACGTGCCGGAGCACTGAGACGGGACGCTGAGGCCGGCGGCGCCCCAGGAGGAAGGAATGGTGCCAGCACGACGGGCCGCAGCGGTGAGGAGGGCCGCATACGACCAGGTGAGGTGGTGCGCGGACAGGGGGCTGCCGTTGCTCCTGGAGAACTGCTCAGTCAGGGAGCCGTCGGACGGGGTGTACTGGGCGACAACGTTGACGTAACCGTCGGCGTAGTTGGAGATGGCAGTGATGAGGGTCGTGTAGGTCGAAGAGCCGGAGGCGTACGTCCCGGTGGTGACCGAGGAGAGGAAGTCCTTGAAAAAGGCGAGCGACGTCGAGGTGACGGTAATGGAGCCCTGCTTCTTCCAGACGTAGAGCGCATCATAAAGCTGCTCGGCGGCGGCAAGCGTGTTGAGGTACCAAGGATTACCACCATAGTAGCTGTCCTCGGGATACCGGCCCACCGAAACCGCCACGCCCTGAGCAATGCCGGAGTTGACCGAGTAAATGGATCGGAACGAATCGGTCACAACCTTGTGGTTAGCGAGAGCCTTGTCGCTGCAGGGCTGGAAGGTCGTGGCATCGCAGCCAGCGGCGGGATCAAAGGTGTGGATCGAGGCCAGGATCGAGTTTGCGTCCTTGCCAGAGCGCCCATTGTTCGTGTTGACTGTGGTTATCATTAATATCCATTTTCACTGGTGTGGAACCATTGAGAAATGGGTGTACGTACTGTTTGAGACAACATAGTTGCCGGATGACGACCAGAACCTCTGGAGGAAGCAGAGCACCTGCGGTGCCACCGAGCTGCAAGCGCTGCAGGACGTGCCGATGGACGTGGCAAAGGCGGCACCCTCAACCAAGGCTGCAAAACCGACCAGTCAGAAAAGGGGCTCCGGGGAAGAAGTTCAGAAGTGGGCTCAAAACTCTACCTCTGTGCTGGGCGGCCACCGTGAAAAAGGAACTGCCGTTCACTTCCTCCCACAAATCAAAGCCAGTATTGTTCCTAAGCATGTCAGCCCTCGTCACTTGCACAGAATGGGACAGATCCTGGGCTGGACCACTCGCTTACCAGTACTGGGCAACGTAAGCCAAGTCATTCTTGATGACTGGCCAGACAATGCTGGACGCCGTCGACTTGTATCCGTTGTTAACCAACCACTTGCCGTACGCAATCATGGCAATTGCCCGAAGCGCGGGACCATCGCGCTGCGGCCGGCCTGCTTTGTGGTCAGCACCTCGAAACTGTGACCGGCTCAAGGAGGATACGGTTACTCACCCCAGGCGCCGGTGTACTGAGTTAGGTCGACATAGAACTTGGGCTCCGCAAGACCGGATCCATCCGAGAGACCGCCGGAAGGATTCGAGACGCCCTGCAGACGGGCTTGTGCGGCAATGTAGTTCTGAATCTGGGTCTGGAGGCCCGCATCGTAGCTGTTTGTGAAGGTGTCGACGATGCACTTGAACACAAGAGCGGCGTCACGGGTCCAGGTGTAAAAGTCTGCGCTGGTCAGTACCCATACCTCACTACCGGGATACGTCGATCAAACTTACAGTCAGGGTTCGACTTGTCCGGGGAGGCCACGACAATGCCCGAGGCGGCGCCAGACACTCGGCAACCTGAGGAGCCAATGTTGCAAAGCAAATTCTGCAAAGCAATGGGCTTCTCGGTTGCAAGGAAGGAGTCGGCGGACCGCTTCATCATCGGGCCATCGTGGTGAGCACGACCGGCCGCGGGGGAACCCTCGGCCGTGGAGAGCAGCAGGGCCGAGGCCAAGAGCTGGAGCTGAGACGGGAGCCGCATGGTGGAACGTGGTGAGGCGTACCGTGTAGGATTGAACAGGGTCAGGGAGACGGGGCTGGGCTGTCGCTTCGACACGCTGCAGAAGCCAAGAATCTTGGAGGGCTCGGCGACGTCTTTATGGTCAACACCTAGGTGCTTGACATCCTTCTTCGGTCCGACATGGAACACCCAACACTACCCAATATTCGTCACGCCGCGGGGGCCATAACGCGTACGCATCGTCTTCCAAGGCGCCATGAAGGTGACGCGCAGAGTTGGCGTGTAGAGCGGGGTCAGAGCCATAACACTGTGGACTCGCCGGGTGGTAAAGGACCGAATTGATGTGAGCGCCTGCGTGGTCCGCAAGACTAGCATGGCGTCGAAGCTACCGGGGGAAGGCGAATCCGGATAGTGTGGACCAGGCCGGAAGCTTCGCGGCTTGTCTACGCTACACCATGTGGTTACCAGGACTTGGGTCGAGACCTGGCCGTTGTAGAGGGAGGACCCGGAGGAGCCGGGAGCCCTTCGGTTTTCTCCCTCTCCTCGGAACCGTTGGTGACTGGACCAAGCCAGCCGTCGCCCGCGGAGCCCTGACGAACGTTCTCCACAGACTATCTCGCTTAGGTGTGGCAGCTGTTTGTATGAAGGAGAAGAGCCGAGGACGAGGGTGGGGTTGTGGGGGAAAATGCTTGTTTTGCGGAGAAGTGGGGGAATCTGCAATCGGCACGATTCTCCACGATCTCGCCGCGAACCGACCGACATGCGCGCTGCTATCCTAAAACGGGACTCTTCCCCGCGTTGGCCAGGCACGCTACCCTGTTTTCAACGGTCACTTGGGGCCACGAGCGCCGTTGAAGAGTGCGCCACCGGCCGGACCCAGGGCACCCTCGGCTCGACTTTTACACAGAACCACCGCAACAGGACCGCACCCCTGCGAGGACCGAGCGCCGACTGACTGCATCACAGGAGCTGTTAGCCTGAATGGTTGTCGGACCGAGAGAAGCTACCATACCTACACCTGTTCGCGGACACAACACTGCACGGCAGACCATATAATCCGACGGTTCTAGGGTCACTTCCAGTGAGACAGCATGTTGCAGACAAAACCCTGAGCCAGAGGCAAGCTCCTGAATGAATGAGATACTCACAAGAGACGAACAAACTCGGATAACCGTATGACATGGAAAAATAAAACCACAATCCACTTGACGTCTCATACCTTATTGACTTCATCGCCAACAACCTCCTCCCTGCCGTCTCCCCCGTTCCTTAACGCCTCAGACCGTGCTTGGCTCCATTCCACTCCTGCCTTGGTATCCCTCTCCCTCTCCCTCCCCACAACCGCGCTTCTTCACTCCCCCCAACCCCCAACTCAAACCTCACCCCGCCCTCGCCCACCTCATACACCCCCACCCGCCCTGCCCGGCCCCCACCACCAACATCCTCCCATCTCGCGAGAACTCAAATACGGTCACGCCCCGCAGGTTCTCCAGCTGCCCAAACGACGCGAACCCAGACTCGCGCGCCGCGTCGGGCCACCGCCAGATCTCGGCCTGCGACGCCACGTCCACGATCACAAACTCCCCCGCGGCGGGGCTGCAGTAGGCGACGCGCCGGCAGTCGGGCGAGATGCACGAGTGGGTGCTGGGCGGGATGGCGAAGAGGCGGGTCGTGTTGGTGGGGAGGTCCCAGGTGAGTACGAGGCGGTCCGGGGCGGCGGCGGTCGGGGGGTGGGAGGAAGAAGAAGGGGGAGGAGGTGGGTCGTGTTTGTGTTTGGGAGCGGTGGAGAAGGAGAAGGTGGATTTGGGGGTGCTGCTTGTTGTGCTGATGGTGGTGGTTGGGCTGATGGGGTGGGCGTCGGCGGCGGGGTTGTTGGCTGGGATCCAGATGGAGACGGCGGTGCTGCCGTGGGAGGCGAGGCACGCTGGCAGGGCGGTCTGGAGGGCCGGGTAGTCGGGCACGCAGACGCGGTAGGGCTTGTGGCGTTCCTCGTCGGGGAGGGATGTGCTGGATTGTTCCGGGGTTTGCGCGTGAAGCTTGCCGTGGGAGACGGGCTTCATGTGCCACGCAATGAGGATGGTTGCGTTGGGCCGTGGGGGATCACCGGGACGAGGTCCGGCCGCCGCGATGAGGATGGGAGAGTCGGTGCTGTAGGCAAGTTCGGGAAATTTGGGGATGAATGGAAGATTTGCCTTCCGGAGCTCGATGGAATGATTTGGGTCTTCACGGAACGGTGTCTTGTTCCCAGGGTGCCGGGCAAGGAAGAAGCGGTCGATCCGGTCGAACTTAGGCCTGTAGACAGCGAGGCCGGCGTAGTCGTTGTGGAAGGCATCTCGCTGGCTGGCCGCCCAGCGGTGAGCTTCTTCAATGACCTGGACCTTCTTCGCGCCATTGCCGCCCTTGGCAAAATTGTAGACCTCGAGCGTGAGGCCAAAGTGGGTGGTAATGCCAATAAGCGTGGCATTCTCAGAAAGGATGGCGTGGCTGCGGATGAAGTACTCGCGGGACCGGAGCCGTGGCTGGACATACGACGTGATCTTGATGGTCCCGTGCAGCGCATTCTTGGACGTGGACCAGATCTTGACAAATTTGTTACTGTGTTTGGTCGCCACAAAACAAGCAGTTGGGGAAGTGTCAATGTGCAATATCTCAGAACCCTTGCCCTTGTCGGTCAGGTGCCGCTTCGGAGCGATCTCGACGTGTGCCTGATGCGGGCTCTGTCTTGTCGGAGTTGGCACACTGAAATCGCTGGCTGATGTGGGGGGCTTGATCCATGTCCGACGATATTCGGGAGGTGGCGAGGAAGGGAAAGGTGACAAAGGAACCGGAGTAGAAATGTCCGGCGACTCGAACAGAGGACTCACAGAGCCAGGTCGGTCATCAGATACCGGAGTCATGTTGAACGAGGCACGCGGATTTGAGCCACTGCTGCTCCCGCCTGAGCCGTGTGATGCGAAAGATGTCACTCGAGAGTCGTTGGGAAAGTACCCATCGATCGCGTCCTGGACCTGCTCTGACAGCTGGTAAAGAGGGTATGCAGGAGTTTCAAGGTCGGCATGGCGGGGAGACGCCGGGGGTTCAGATTTGAGAGAAAAGGAACCACTGTGTTTCCAAACTGGTCGGACCAACGGCGCAGGAAGAGATTGCTGCGACAAAGCAGGAGATTGGCCTTCTACTGCTGGCAACGTCGGAGATTCCGGAAGGCCAGGGGATGGTCCCCTCTTCTCCTCGAACGGGCTGAAAGATGCGGGCTCCTCGGTATAGACATTAGTCTCTCTCACACTTGTGCGATCAGTGTACCAGCTGAAGGCTTCCGGGTTTGGAGATGCGATACCCTGGTTGTGTCGGGTGGCTCGTCGCCCTCGCTTCAAACCAATCTTCCCATCCACTGGAGAAGTGCTATCCACCACGGTCAGACCTAACGCACCCAATGGGCCAGGGATAAGCCAAACGTACGATGGTTCATCGACCCCTTGATGCTCCGGGGGTTCCTTTTGTGGATGTATACAGTTCGACACGGCTTCGAAATATGGCAAAAGAACTAATGCGGCCTCGTCGTTGCTCGATCGTGTGGATGGTATTGTAGCTCGAAGCCTCTGCAGCTCGGTCATGACTTGGCTCTTTACCAACTCTGCTTCGACAGTATTGCCTTGTAAGGCAGCCCTGTCCCGTTCGTCGAGTTAGAGTCTCGGAGCTCTAGCTGATGGAAGGTGACCGTAATAAAAGAGGGGAAATACAGGCTGGCCACCTCGAGCGCCAACGCAAGCGCTTCATGGAACGTCGCCAAACTGCTCTGGCAGGTCGATGTCCCCGCTCGTCCGAGCTCGATCCATTTCGCGGCGTCGGGGCATCGCGCCAGGATGCTGTCGATTTGTATCAGGACGTTCCCGCAACTCTCCAACACAGGCAACACCTGTGCTTGAAGCAGCAACGGGACCCCGGGTTCATCTCTGAGAAGCTCCAGGACGAGTCGCAAATCGGAGAGATCGCGAGTGACGGCGGCAAGATCTGTGTGGGCAACGCGCACAGAGCGGATGAATCGAGTGATGATGGCGGAGGTGGACGAAATGCCCGAAAGGAGGTATTCAATCGGTCGGGCGATGGTGAGCATCTGAGACCGATCCATGGTAACCTTAGTCCGCCATTTGGTTGTAAGATCTGCTCGGGAGTTGGGTTGATTATCGGACACTGGCGTGCGTGCGTGGGTGCCTTGACTGCTCGCAGTGACGATCGGGGAAATTTCAACAAGCCTCTCGATGCGGGACGGGGTTTTCTTCGAGCTTGGGGTTGTTAACTTGTCAAGGGAGCAAAAGCTCTGCTTGATCGGGACCGCACGTGTGGAGCATGTGCACGGAGGCAAACAAAAGAGACAACGATGCGGGGTGTTGTCTTCTCCCTTCCATCTCTTTATCTCGGTGTTCACCGTGCGCCACGGGACAAAGACCATGCGAGTATTGGCGGACCGAAGCGCTTGGCGGGATAAGGACGAAGTGTGACCGTTTGTTGTCCGAATGTGGTTGAGGAAAGGTGTTGTTTGCGTGCATCCTGGACTGTGCAAACTTTGGACCACAAATGAAGACGCATGGTGGGCGATGAGTTCGTGGCTGACTTCATCTTTCCTGCTCGAACCTCATTCTTCTTGTTTGGAGAACAAGAAAAGAAAAGCCAAGTTAAAAAGGGCGCAACTTCAAAAGCTTGCGGAAGGTGCACCAGAGAAACTGCAGGTGGTTGCAGTCCACAGCAGAAGGGACTCAAGCAAGGCTCCGTCAAAATTTGCACATCGCTCCTTCACATTCCATCACTGGCACAGTGTTTGTCTGTCATTTGCACCATCTGACATGCAATTGCGCAGTTGTTCTCGGTGGATGTCCAGGTTTCAGAGGACCTTTGCTCTCAAGGCATTCATTTCACGCGAGAATCCAAGTCAAGGGAGGGACGCTCGTCCAAGATTCTATTGCCCGGGCACAGCTCGACCATTCCGCCCATCAGGAACATGTATCACCACAACCCTTTCCTCACTCTCCGCTAACACGTCCCAGCATGCCTTCCTCTTAACCCTCTCACCAATCTCGCTCCCTGCGTCATGGCACAGCCCACAAACCCCATCCTTGCCTCAACCGGCCTTGAACTGCCAGGGAGTAAAGATGGTGTTTTCGTTTTTGACGGCATGGTGGAACGGGAATAAGGGATAGTCCAACGTAGCACATGGTGATCCCGCTCGCCTAATCAAATGTGAGTCTTGCTGAAGGAGGTGGGTGCCGTGCGTGAACAGCGCGACAGGCGCTGCTGCCTGGTCCAAAACGCAGTGATTGGCTGCTGCCCCATCATGTTGGGCTTCCTCCTCTCTGATGGCCACAAATGGCACAACATGAACATCGAACCCATCAGGTCGCTCATGCTTTCCGAGTCTTCCTCGCCCAACCTCGAAAATTCGAAGACTTCGTTTGCCCAACTAAACTGGAGGAGAGAGCAGCCCGGCAGCCAACATGACGATGGCAACTGCCAACCAGACTCACGATCTCCCCGGCATTCTGCGTCTGAGCCCTGAGATTCGGCACCGCATCTACATCAACGTCGGCTTGGGGCCCCGCTCGCGGCTTGAGTACGAGACACCTCATTCGTACAACCTCGGACAGCAGTACTTTGGCCCAGACTTGTGGTCGTGGGGAGAGAAGCGGCCCCAGAAGGGTTTCTTTGGCCTTCTCGTCTCCTGCCGAACCATCCACGACGAGGCGGCGGCGGTGCTGTACGCGTCCAAACGTTTCGTTGTCCAATGGGACGCGATACACTCCCTCGCACCCCTTCGAGCTCTGACGCCAGTCGCCATTTCATCCTTGACCAACCTCAAAGTGGTGCTCAATCAGTCGTCGTGCCACGACCCTGCCCTTGACAGCGACGACGCCGCCGATTGTTGCTCTCGCAGAAATGGATATAATATCTACTGTGGGCTCGACTATTTTGATGACATGGAAAGCACGGGAGGGTTTGGGGATGGTTCAACTGGCAGGTGCTATAGTCGCCGTTACGACTGCAAACACCAGCGTCCCCTCGGCGGTTCCGAGCCACGCGACTTGGCGTTGCTCGCCGAATGGCAAGCAACGGCGGCCCAGGTGGCGCCCCATATTAGCCCGGGCAGGCTCGAGCTGTCGTTGGTGTGCGACTTCGATCCACTGGACTCGGAGGTCGCCAGCCTCGCGGTAGACGCAATTCAGTCGTTTCCTCCGCTCAAGGACTGCCACGTCAAGCTCTCGAAAGCCCCAGACGGTCGGCTCCGCCAGCTTGCCCAGGACGCGGTTCGACGGGGGCGCGGCATGATTCCGCGGCCGTCCGCACCGCCGTCCGCACTGCATGGGCCCCGCCACCCATCTCCTCTCGCGCCGGGATATTCGCGCCTCCTCGCCTTGCCGCAGGAGCTGCGCCTTCAGATTCTCGAATATACAGACCTCATCACGCCTGTAAAAGAGGTCATGTGGGCGACGAGCCACGGCATGTACATGGCGAGCCGGCTTTTCTGTTACAGCTGGGACGGGAGGGGCTACGTTGATGAATGCGAGAGACACCAAGAATGCGAATTTACCGCCTGTTCGTATCGGGCGTGGCCCAAGCCAAGCATCGGCTGTTTCTGTTCCCGTCTGCACGCGGCCGCCTCATCGACGTGCAAGTGCTGGGCCCCACCGACGCGTTGTTTCTCATTTGCCGCGCTCTGAACGAGGACGCAAACCGGCTCTTCTTTTCGGGAAACCGCTTCGTCGTCATTGACGGGAAGGCGACGAGAGTCTCGGACCGCCGCAGCCCAGTGACTTCCGCCACGGCAGCCTCGCGGCAAGCCGGTTTCTCAGAGATGTAGTCCCCCTCCGCTGCCTCGGCTACCTCCGCTTCCTCGAGCTGGTGTTCCCTCCTTACACCCCTGGGAGCTGGCCGAAACAGGACGACCCGTACTGAGGGACTGGCACGACACCATCGACTGGGTCAGAGACAAAATCAGGGCCCCTGCGTTGACGTTGCGTGTGGTTGCCAAATACCACTCTGATCAAGGCGCCACCGACGCACGTGGCTAACCAGCGCCGAAGCCAAAGAGATCATGGAAGCATACTTTCGCATCCTGAAGCCTCTGGGTCGGCTCGCACGCGATGACGGCCTCGCCCGGTTTGGGCGCAGACCTTACATGGCCGTGGGAGCGGATCGAGTCGATGAGCTGGAGGGTATATGTGGACGACGCCCGTGCATGGCTGACGACCAGAGAGCGTTGGTTGAAGGAACGGGCCGAGCGGGCGGTCTTGGGCGTTCGATATGAATGTCAGCGCTCGAGAATCATCGAACCCAGGGAGGGGGAGTGGGTTATGATCTTTGCTCGGGATTGTTAGGCCACATGCTGTGATTAACAAAGACACCATTTCTATTTACGATACACTTGGTGGGAAAGATCTCGCAGTCGGTTGATGTGTCGGCCCGCGAGGCAGGCTCAAAATAAAGCAGACATAGCTCCTATATGCGATCACAACGATTACAGAGATCCATCAATCTGTAAAAGCAAACTAAAAGAACGTCACTTTCCAGATGTCCTAGGATGAGTGTTTACGTTCGGCTCAGGCCTCGACGTACTCAAGCCGTTGTGCCATGACGACGGACCGAAGCATGCACGGCCTAATTCCCCCTGTTGCCTAGGTTCCTCATCAGCACCGCCGTCTTTCGGCCCAGATACGACTCGATCAAAAAGGCTAGGGATGGATTTACTCTGTCTATCCGTCCGCTGAAGTCTAGACCTTCGTTCGGGAACCTCGCTTATGAAAAGGCATCTTCGTGCTGGCCAGCATACCCATGCCCTCTGCTATTGTCCCTCGCATCTAAATGACGAGAACCACCTTTCCCCGACGGTCAAGTCTTCCTGACGCCTTCTCATAGGCGGCCCTCGCCTCCACCAACGGAAACGTATACGCGACATGCGCCTTCAACACGCCGAGTTCTAAGCCCGCGCGATGCCCTCCAGATGTTTCCCCGAAGGCTCCAGAATGAAAAACTTTGCCTTCACCCCCGCCTTCCCCACCGGCGCGTTCTTCTCGCCAAAACTCAAAACTGCTCGAATCGACCGTGACGATACTCCCATTGTCCGTAACCAACGACCAACACTGCTTCAGCGGCTCACCCCCGACCGTATCAACAATCGTCCCAAACGTCCTCCCCGAATCAACCACCTCTCCATACTCCACCACCTCACTCGCCCCCAACGCCCTCAAAAACTCCCCATTCCGCTCATTCGAACTCGACGCCGCCACCACGCGCAACCCGGCCGCCGCGGCAAGCTGCACAACCCACGACCCCACCGCGCCCGACGCACCCGTCACATACACCTCCCTCCCACTCCCACCCGCCTCACCCTTTTGGTGTTCAAAATCCGGCTCCTCAAGCCCCGAATGCACAAACAGCGCCTGCCACGCCGTCAGCGCGCTCATCGGCACGGTGGCCGCCTCCTCAAAGCTCAGTGCCTTCGGCTTGCGCGCCAGGTGCGCGGCGTCGACGGCCGCGTACTCGGCCCACGCGCGCCGGCGTGCAGGTCCGCGAGGGCGAAAACCTCGTCGCCGGGCCGGAACTTTGAGTCGTCGTTGGGGTCAGTCTCATCGGGATGGATCTGGGCGACGACGCCGGCGAGGTCGTAGCCCGGGATGCGCGAGGGGGTGTACGATTCGGGCCAGGTGAGTTCGTCGCGTGTTACCGTGGCGGCGCGCACGCGGACGAGAATGTGGTTTGGTCTGGTGAGGGTGGGGGAGGGGGCGGCTTCGTCGAGGTGAGCGCGGAGGAGGCGCGGGGTTGCTGGCGGAGTAGGGGGGCGGGGTTGGGGAGGGTTGGATGCGAATGGCTTTCATGGTGGTTGGCGGAGGTGACATGGTTGGGTTGGCTGTTGCTTGAGGGAGGATGTTGTGGGAGGTGACTGTAGGAAAGGGGTTCCATCGATGATGGGAAAGTGAGAAGATGATGTGCTTTTGGACGGCCGTGGAGTGAAGTGGATTAGGTAACGGGAACTGGTGCTTAATCAGCCACCATTGTATGGAATGATTACTGATTCCCGAACCAGGACATCTCTGATGACATACAGGTTACACGAAGCCATTCTCGTCTACCAATGTGACCTGGCTCCCTTCCGTCAGTCCTCAAATGATACGGTATCCCTCCCGCAGCTCGGGCGGGAGCTCAAACGCGCCGTAAAACGCCACCCGCCCCTCCTGCAGCCTCTTGTACAACTTGTCACCCTCCAGCTCGTACCTTTGCACGTCCGACGACATCTGCACAAACGACGCGAACCCAGCCACCTTGGCCACCGGCGGTGCACACGCGCCACCACCACCACCACCACCATCACCACCACCAGCAGCCCGGCCAGTTCGGTCCAAGACGCACAGCGGCGTGCCGCTCTGCCCGCCGCGCACGGCGCCATCGTCACGCACGCGGTACAGGATCGACCTCGCCACCAGGACAGTCCACGTGGTGGGATCGTCGCGGGGGTCCGCTGGCGCCGATGCCGACGCCGACGATGAGGTACTGCCGCCGCTCCGCGAGAACGCGCTCAGCAGGGAGGAGCGGTGGCTGTGGCGGCGTGCCTCCTGCTGCACGCGGAAGATGCCCTGGCCGACCATCTGGCAGCGGCTGTCGACGATGCCGATGCTGCGGGCGTCGCGGTACTGGTTGCCGTCGAGGAGGGCGAGGTCGGTCGCGTCCCACTTGATGCGGGTCCATTCGTGCTTGGGGAGCCAGGTGAGTGTGGACTGTTGGCCGGCTGGGGTTGATCTGAGGTGTTGGTCTCGGGCGCAGAGGGCCGTGACGTCGACGAGGCTGATGTCGTGGGTGAAGCCGATGGGGAAGGTTTGGGGGAGGGGATCGAAGCATTGGACGACGGGGCCGAGCTGCTCGTGAAGTTAGTGCCGAGTTGAGAAGGGGCATTCTCACGTCGGTCTGCAATGTGAAAGAGGCTTAGGGTTGCTGCTTACGTCTTTCCCGGAACTGACTGATGTGAGCCCAATGGTAGAGATCCAGTCCTTTGACTCCCAAAGGGAAATCTTTGTGGAAGCGGCAAAACTGCTGAGGACATGGGTCGACAGGGTCATTAGCTTCTGCGGTTCGATGCCGCCTCCGGGTCTGTTTGGCGCGAGGAGCACGCCCATCTTCCCCTCGAACCGGTCCTTTGGCGCCTTTATGTTCGTGGCCACGGGACGGACAGTGCTTCCATGAATCTCCTTGAAGGCCAGCGTGAGAGGCGGTTGCAGTGAGATTGGCGGATCTGTTCTTAGCATTGTTGCTGGCACCGCCAGACTCGCTGTGGCCACATTCTCGGGTGCTTGAGCACGAAAATCCAGCCCTTGGGTGAGAGAGGGCGCCGGCGCCGATGCTTCATGGTGCTCTCCTGTTGGGTACAAAGACTGAGAACATGAAATGAGGCTGACTTTCAGCCTTCCAAACTCGGCCGGCAACCTGGCTAGCCCAGTCTCGTAGTCAAAGTCGTCGGGGACAATCACTTGGAGGTAGCCGTTGATCAAGAGGTAAAACCCCAGGGCTTCCGTGAACACTTCAAACACCTCAGCAGCCAACTTGTCCGAGACTCCGGCGGTAGGTGAGATGGCCTTGAAATGAGGGTCTGGGGGCGGCAACAAAAGTGGAAGGAGGGGATAGTGATGTCGGACGGGTATGACCACGGGAAACCCATCAATACTCAAGGGTATCTGCATGTGGCCGTCTGCAGAGGAATCGGAAGGCGTGCATGTCCAGCAAGAGCCTTCGAATCGCAAGTCCTCTCGCAGTTCTTCGCTTATTTGGTCCTCTCGCACGTGCATGGGGTCATTGTCCTTGTTTGGAACCTCGGGTCCCGCAACCTCTGCGGATCCTCGAGGTGGGGATGCCTGTTCAGTTGAGGAGGAGGTCACAGCTTCGTCAGGGAGGTTCCTCCTTGTCTCAATATTCTCTGGGAAAGTTGTGTCTTTCTTTGAGAGAGGCTCATGGCCGCTCTCAACCGTGAGCTGGGCGTGACTTGTCTTGCCAGCAAGGGTGGCCCCGGGCTTGGAGTGCATTGGTAGCTCATCATCCAGAAAGCTCGTATTGCCCCCATTTCGAAACCATCGGAGGAAGCCGGCATTCTGCATACTTCCTGCCCACGGTTCCTCTCGACTTGCTGGTACGGCCGGCTGCTCAAATTGACACGAATACTCCCGGTCGACGAAGGGTGCCTGCATGTCCAAGCGTGATATGGAGTCATGGGGTATTCCTTTTTCGATACTCGATGCGGCCGGAGATTGATTCACGCCATGTGGCGCCCGATGATCCGCTCCGCTTGGAGAGCCTGGTGATGGAGGGAGCGATATGCCCAAAGCCCATTCTTGAAGTTTCAATATGCTCATCCTGAACTGAAAGACATCTTCGGAAGACTGAAATTTCAGCGTCAGGACTTCGCAGGCGTGCACCTCGAAATAACGTGAGTACATCCCTGGTCGGATGCGACAGATGTTCCAACATTCAAGGTCTTGTGCCGCAAGGACGTGGACATTGAACGGTCTAATCCTTGATCTATGCTCCCAAAACTTACTCGACACTAGCTCGAGCTGCATTGGGTCACTTGGGCAAGACCGACATTGGAGGTCGGCAACTGTGTGGTCAGGAATCAGTAAAATACGTCTAGGCAGTGATAAAAATGTGATGAAATAGAGGGGAAACGGCTCACTGTTTACCCTCCATGTACAGTACAGATTGTTAGTCTTTCCGAAGAGTACGAGGAGAGGTGGCGGTTCAGTCATTGTGACTGTCGTAACCCTGCCGAGCAGGTCGCTCTGGACAGAGCCTGTAGAGAACTTGAACGGAAGCATTGGTCTAGACCCCGAGCTGGACCAAGTCTCACTGCCTGAACTCGTTTGCGCAGGACTAAAGGCTGATCGCGGTTGCTCCATGGACTCTGATCGATGATACCACCATAGTTGCACTTCGCCGACGGCACCAATCTTGGTAGCCCTTCTGAAAAGGTGCCGTTCGAGCGCGCTAGCAATCACATTTTTGAACCTCCTGTGGGTCGAGTACCCTGTGATGAGCCGCTGAAAGTTGAAGGCGTCCCGTTCGCCTAGGAGCTCGTACGCAATGTTTTGGGCAAAGGGACTCTCCATATTGTAGACAACTCTGATTTGCCAGAGGGACGCCAAATCGGAACTGCCAACCATAGCATACAGAGGAAGAACGGCTTCTCTGGTCAAGTCTAGGAGTCGGACTTCCGAAACCGGGTACGCGAGGCCCTCGTGGCAGGATTTCTTGGTGATCTTCACAACACTGCCTCCCATCCTGCTAATCTCTAGCTCCTCGTGTTCACCATTCAAGGAGAAGAGTCGGACCGTCTTAACGAGGTTAGGGGCGAGATATTGCCAGTTTTCGGATGAGTTTGTTGACAGCGTTGTCCCGGTGAAAACAGATGGGGTGGTCCCGACTGATCCCGTGCTGGGAGGGTGAGCATTGTCAGGCCATGGCGAGCGAGAAAAGGCCCCTTGATGATCGTGGTGGTCTGACATGATTGGAATGGGATTGCAACAGGTTCTGCGGGAGACGTGGAGGCTTCGGCAGCAGCGTTTAACGGTGGTCGTCAACGAGTAGAAAACAACGAGGATGGCAAGGATGGTGCTCTTCAACTCAAAGTCGGGTGGAAGGGGAAAGCGGGGTTGGCGACCTCAAGTGCTCAGCTGAGGGGGTGATTACCTAGGTACCTACCAGGTATGCACCTGATCTCAGCCGCACGAGGCTCTGAGCAGGCTGCCGCCAGCGGCTGCCCGAGCATCGAAATCAACATGCCTGAAACTTTGGAACAGACACCCGACACCAGGACAACAACCGTACCGAGATTGCTAAGAAATGAATCATCCAGATATCAACCTTGCGGCACTCGCGTCACCACAACCGACTATTAGCGCATGGGTCGAAGGAGATGCTGATCCAAACACACGCACCGCGTTGCGTATCGCTCTCGGTTTGAAAGGCTCTGCTGACGACCCGGACATGATGGCTTCCTCATTTGAACCATACCTGGACTATATCGAATCTTCGTGGCCGGGACGCGGCAGCAAAGAGGACTTTCTGCGTTTCTTTGCCGACGTGGCGAGCCACTTCAGCTCCGCTCCCGTTGCCCCTGAATTCGATGGCCAGAACGCCAGCGAACCGGCTCGGAGCATCCAGCAATATATTGGCAATTTGATCGCGAGCCCTGATCATTACTACTTCCCAGACACTCTCCCCGGATCCTTGTCCCGGGCCGCGAGCGTGACAGAAATTGTTCTCCTCATCCTTGGGACATGGCTGCTAATGCAGTCGTACTTCGGTCCCTCGCGCCGCGATCAGCGCTGCATCGTCCGGGCCTTCTGCCTTGCTCTCAAAAAACCCTATTCAGAGTCCGAGGGTCTCGCCGTCCCACTGGCCCATTGGTAAGCCAAAGTGGGTTACTTCCCAGCGCCGATGAAATGGTCTGGAGTGGGCCGGGCGCCTCCATGTCCGGAGAGGACAGCAGCAATACCGGACTTTCACCCTTTCAACTACACTCATCAATGGGCCCTCTAGAGTCCCTATCGGTTAGCCCGAGACGACTCAACGCAGTAAAGCTTTCTACTCTGGGCAGAGTTCAATTCATCTGGACCGCCAACATCGCACGGCACCTGCTCCTCTCGCGGAATGGGGAACGGCACTGTCTCGAGCTGTTCGCCCTTCCCTGCGCCCTCCAGAGCGGCGGCGGGAACGTCAACCCCCTTGTCAAGGCGGGCCTTCTGTCAACGGAGCTGGTCGACGAGATCGAAGGCTCCTACGCCACCTTGTTCCATCCCGCCAAAACATCCCGTGCCCACCGCGCGCTTGTCCGCGTCCTCGGCCTCCGGCACTAGTGCTGGTGTCTTGACTGCGCCTCCTATCGACTACGCAGACAAATCCTGGCCCCGCTCAAGACGTCCGACGACAGACTGTTACATAAAAACAACCGGGCCCGGCACCACGGGAGTGCCGCGTCGACGTGCCGAGTCAAGTTCGATCCGCGGCTCGAGGTGCTTATGCAGAGGGATGCCTCGCAGTGGCAGTGGGACCGGACCGAGTTCACGCAGCTGTGGCCCCGGATCCTGGCGCTCGACGCTCACTTGGAGCGGACCAGGCCCTGGAGCTTCTGGGTCATCTTCCGCGACCGGCGGGATACGGTGCAATACTGGACCTTTCTGTAAGTGATGAAGACTCTTCCGCCTTCATGCAACCACCGACTTTGGAATTCACGAGTTGAACGGAACCGAATTGACTGACTACTCTTCTTCATCCACCAGATTCGGCAGCGTCATACTCTTGTTGACCGTCATCCAGGTCGTTTTTGGCGCTGCTCAGGTTGCTGGCTCGTTTAAGCCAAGCTCTCTGTGAATTGTGGGCAATCGTTCACCGCCGAAAAGCGGCAGTGAGACAAGAACGGGATGGCGAAAGTCAGCCAGTTAGAGATGGTAGATAGCTATGATACGGCAATGACCTGCTTCACCCATGCCCATCGAGATGCGTGTTCATGTGTGCCTATGTACCTACAGACCACACATCCACACATGCGTCCATCGCCCAACCCACCATCAGCCCTTAACTGTTGGAATATCAACGATCTCAACCACCTCACGACATGTAATCGGTGGTACAATACTCGGGCCAAGCAAACGGATTCCCCGGATCCAAGATACTACTAAACGAAAAGTCCACCGACTGCGCAAACCTCGGATCCCACGACCTGAACAGCGCGTCGTCGTCCACCAGAAACTCGTCGAGGTTCCCGTCTGATACTCCCGTGAGAGGCGAAGTCTCGTCGAGCCCTGTCGGTTGGGAGAGGAGGTCCCCTGGGAGAGGGATGGCGTCGTCTGGCTGGGCGCAGTCGTACCCTGGCGGAAGGGCTGGTTGTTGGTGTTGTTGGAGGTTTGCTTGCGGTATAGCGTTGTTGTTGGGAGCGGTCTCCGCGGTCCAGGTGGCGGTCCAGGTGAGAGGGAAGGATGGTGGCGGTGCAGGTTGGGTTGGGAGAGATGAAGTTGCGGGCGAGTGAAGCGTGGCCCGGTATGCTGGGGGAGGGCCCAATGAGCTATTGTTGTTCATGGTGGCGGATTCTGTTGCGTTGACTTGGGGTGGTTGAGCCGGCCTCCGGGGACTGCGCGGCGGTGCACCGGGCGGTGTCTCGGGTCTTTCGGACGATGCGAGAGGCGTGTTCGTTCCTCGGGCTGGCAGCTCTTGGTTGTCGTCCAGGGTCCGCCCCCGCCCGGTCCCGGTAGGGTCTGTCGTTCTCTTTGTACGCTTTTTGTTGAGGATCTCGTTGCGATCTAGCTTCAGCATGACAGCCTGTCCTAGTTGTCCATTGATGCGAGCGCTGCTCCAGATGGCGCCCATCTCCTGCACCGGTCCGAGGACCTTCTTGAAGTCGGCGCCGCCCCGTGTCCGAAACATGGGCAGCCGGCTGAAGCGCCACTTGCGGTACGCCACGCTGAGAGACAGCGTCAGGGCATACGGAACAAAAGGCATGGGACTGAGCTTGTAGCCCCTGATGACGTCAAGGATGCGGTCCGTGGAGTGCGATCTACGCGCGTTCACGCTGCTTGGGGGCAGGTGTTGCGTACGGGGGCATGTGAGGGTGTCACACTCGGGAGCGTTGCGGAACCGGTGCCGTGGCATGCGGACGGAGAGTACACCGATCGCATGATAAAGCACTTCCAGCGTGGCTGTTTGTTATTATTAGCAGCTGTGAATAAGAACACAGCGACAAGGCATCCATGGACATACCGAGAAGGCTCTCTGGCTCATGTTGTGCACCAGCTTCGAGAGCCATGCGCTCATAAACTGGAATGTCGATGTAGTGGACCTTGGGCTGGGGTCGGTACAGCTCGATGACTTGGTCCAGTAGAAGAATCAAGGCTATGAAAAGCCTAAAGATGGGCGGATCTTGGGTGTCGGGACGAGGCACCTCGATGAGATCAATGTTGTGGAACATGAGCGGTCGGGCGGATATGGTCCCCAGCAGTCGGTCCAACGCATAGAGACACTTGAATATCCTGCTGCCACTTGCACCTGCACCGCCTTCAGCCGGTGTTCTCGCCAAGACGCCCAAGTGGACGCCGTGGGTGTGCACCAAACTGACGAGCTTGCCGTACAAGTTCAGTGGCTCGAACCGCTCAGCGGGACCCGTCGGTTGCCAATAAAGACATGTGACGGCCATGACCTGGATCTGATGGGTGAGAGGGATTTGTTGACCTTCCTGGAGCTCTGTGAGCCGCCGGGTAATAAAAGTGGCCACCTCGCGCGAGTAATCGTCAAAAGATAAAGTTGCTTCTGAGTTGGTCGCCTGTGCTGAATAAGACTTGAATCGTAGAAGGTTGTGAACCTCTGGGTCGGTCGATGCAGCGAGGCATACGGACGCTTGTATCAGCTGGCGCAAACCAGTTTCTTTGGGAAGGTCCATGAGAGTGGACTTGTCGTAGATAGGAAAGATAGGATGGATCTTTGCCAGATACAAGTCCCTCATGGTCTGCCAATCGGTGTCCGAAGGGATCACCTTGTCTGCTAATTCGCGGTTGACAAGGGTCTGAACGAAGGCAGCGAACTTGGCCGTGTCTTGGACGGGTATTGTGAAGCGTGTGCCATCTTCGCGAGGAATCGTGAAGAAGGGACCAGGTGTTTCGTTAGGGAGGGTTGGGGTGCCCTGGCTTTCTGTCCTTCGTTCCTGAGCAAAAGATCCCCTGGACTGGCGCGGAGAGGCTGGCGGGACGAAACCAATTACTTGATGGCCCGGGTTTGTGTCAGTCTGGCTGGTCTTTTGGGCAGGAGGCATAGTGGCTTCAATGAAGATGCCCTCGGGATTCAAGTCTCCGAAGAATGGGGGGGCAGGGGACAGCTGCTGTGCGCCGTCATTGTCCCTGTCAGTTGTTGCCTTGTCTGAGGCGTGGTGGAAGAAGCGGAGCAGTTGAGTGGCGGCATCGGAGGTGTCTCTGTCGGGGCCGCCGCTCTCACCCTGCCGACGGGCCCTTCGGGGCTCCCGCTTGCTGGGACTTTCCTGATCTGGACCCGAGTCCTGGTCCTGGGTCGGAGGTGAGGACGCATCCTCCACGTGGTGACAACGTTTCTAGGCAGATCAGCTCTCTTGCTCAAGGGATATTAATACTACTCATGATATACTCCCAAATAAAAAAAATACCTTGCGCTTCCGGCATGAAAGACAGGCCTGCTGGACCTGCTTCCTCTTCATGGGCAGCCCGCGGCGTCATGCCCCACAAATTTGACTGTGTGCACGCTTCCGGATCTGGTGCCGCTTGCCATGGTGGGACACGGGGTGGGGTTGAGAGAATAGGTAGGTTTCCAGTTAGCTGTGTGTAAAATGTGGAATCTGTTTTGCCCACTGATGAAGGTCCCAACTCGCGGTCGCGGATGCTGAATGCCGAGCGAGGTTGACGGAATCTGGGAATTTTTGGTGGATGAATGTTTGGTGGGGCGGCGACGGACTTTCCCTTTCCGGTCACTCCGCCCTCCACTCACTTCATCCAACACTTCCCACCACAAGTCCCGGGCGAGATCTCGGCATCTCCAAAGTAGCAGGAATGGATCTATTGAAGAGCCGCGAGTCAATATCATTTCTGCACATGTTTTCTGATTTGTTTTCTCAACTGCAATCCCCCCGCTGTGCAACGGAGACCCCGCGAGGCTCGGCCCGATGACGTCGATCTTGTCACACAGATTACCCAATGCGGAACTTCCGCCTGGCTAGAGTATACACCTGGAGAAGGCAAGCATGGAGGAGAGTCGTGGAGTTGTGGTTAGGAGTCGTCGTCGGCGATTTTATAAAGATACTCGATGAGCAATGGTCTTTGCTCGGCCGTCTTGCTCCTCGTCTTCAATCAACACCACAGTTCTTGAAAGCTCACCAGATCCAACTTCCACATATTCGACATTGCTTTGCGCTACCGTTAAACAGTTCCTGTCAACACATATCCATCACTACCTTACTTTTTTCTTTGTTTTACCGGTCCACAATGCTGTCTCGGTCACTCCGATCCAAATCCGGCGCCATCAGGCAAACATCTACCCAACAGTTAACACGACACAACCGCCGCTATGCCACCTCCATGTCCGCCATGAACGCGTCTCCCGGCAAGGCCGAGGGCGACATTTCCGACACATTCGCCTCGCTCTCCGGGCGAAAGCCCCAACCCCTCCCAGACCGCTTCCGCGAGCTCAAGCTCCGCCTGGCAGCCGGCCGCGAAGACGCCATCATCGCCAGCTGGAACCGCCTCCTCGACACTCTCCGCAAGGAAAACGACCTCATCGCCCGGGCCGGTCCCTCCATTATCCCTGAAGTCCGCTTCAGCCACCTCCACGACGACCTCGCAGCCCTGAAACCAGAGATCAAAAAACGCGGCGTGGCCGTCATCCGCGGCGTCATCCCCGAAGACGAAGCCCGCTCTTACAAGTTTTCCACTGAAGAATACATCCGCCAGAACCCCAGACGCGAGGTTAGCTTCCTCCCTCACCCCACCCACTTTCCAGATAGATCCCCTAGTAACACTCCCCAGGCTTCCCCCCCACCTCCCGCAAGTCTTCGAGCTCTACTGGTCCCCCCCAGCTCACGCCCGCACCCCCCTCCTCCTCGCGACGCAAACCGCCTCATGACCTCCCTCTGGCACGTCTCGGACCCGTCACCCCATCTCCCTGCACACCCTCAGCTACGCCGACCGCGCCTGCGCATCCGCCAGCCCGGCGACGCGCAGTTCGCCCTGGGGCCGCACCAGGACGGCGGGAGCGTCGAACGCTGGGAGGAGACCGGGTACGGGCGCGGCGGGGTGTACGACGCCGTCTTCGAGGGGCGGTGGGATGCCGCCGCTGCCCCCGAGGGGGAAGGAGGGTATGACGCGTTCGATGCCGCCGGCCGGGTCGGCGCGGTGACGGATTTGTACGGCGGGCTGGGCGCGTGCAGCATGTTTCGCATGTTTCAGGGGTGGTTGGCGCTGAGCAGGACGGGACCGGGGGAGGGGACGCTGCAGGTGAACCCGTTGGTCAAGGAGACGGGCGTGTATGCGTTGCTGCGGCCGTTTTTCAGGGCGAGGAGGGGCGTGGGGGAGGTCGAGAAGGGGAGATTTTTGGAGGCAGAGAATTGGGAGTTTACGGGGGGAGAGGCGATGGGGAGTGAATTGCAGGGCGCGATGCCCGGGTGTGCGCAGGAGTTTCCCGAGGGGATGCACCCGCATCTGGAGCTGGAGAGGACGATGGTGAATGTGCCCGAGGTGAGGCCGGGGGATTATGTGGTTTGGCATTGCGACAGTGAGTACCTACTCCTTAAAGCTTGGACGGGTCGAGGACTAGCACTAACTACGGTATCTGGCAGCAATCCATGCCGTTGACAAGACACACGCCGGCAAGTCGGACTCGAGCGTGCTGTATATCCCTGTCTGCCCAACGACCAAGGCCAGCGCAGAGTACGTGGCCCGGCAGCGGGCTGCGTTTCTTCAGGGCACGCCTGGGCCGGATTTCCCGGGCGGCGAGGGCGAGTCGAGGCATATCGGGCGGGCCACTGAGGAGTACGTTAAGAAGTACTGTGAGCCTCTGGGAGTCCAGGCGATGGGTCTCGACAAGCTCGTCGCAATGGAGGGTGACACCCCGGGCGGGAAGGCGGTGGTTAAGCAGGCAAACGCTGTTTTGGGCTTTTAATGTGTGCGTTATGGGAAAATTAGGCTGGCATATTACCGTACGTCAATGTACCTGCCTCACCTATGTACAATACAGTCCGGGTCCAATTCAGATCAGTCCGTTTCATCACAATCAAGGCTGGTGTTCATTGAAATCAAGCTTTTGATTTATTTTCCAACAAGTAGTTCCCTTTCACCCAACCAATTCCTCGATCCATCTACTGCCCCGGCAAGGTGAAAAAGTCCGACACAAAGTTCTTAAGCAAGTCCGCCTTGCCCAGCTCCAGCCCCTTCATCCGCAACAGCCCATACGCGATGCTCAGGTGGAAGAACATGTTGGGGAGCGAGTAGCCCAGCACGTACTGCGACGCGGTGGCCTTGACGGGGTCGAAGGACCCGATCTTGATCTCGGTCGTCCTGTCGCCGGACCAGCCGTCGAGGTCCTCGGGCTTGACCGTCTTGAGCAGGTCGAGCGTCTTCTCGACGCGCGCGACCAGCTGCTCCAGCGTCGTCTCGTCGTCGGCCCACACGTCGAGCTGCCGGCCCGCCAGGCGCTCGACGTTCTTCTTGGCAAAGTTGGACACGATGATGATTTGGACCGAGAAAGGCAGCATGTCGGGGTACAGCCGTGTGGCGGCCAGGGTGTCGGCCTCGGGGTGGGCCTGGGCCTTCTTGAGGAGGTCGAGCAGGGTCTTGAGGGAATTGGTGCTGACGCCGATGGTGGCGTCGTAGAGAGGGATGGTGGACGACATGGTGGCGGTTGGTTTGGGGTGGGGCGTGAAGGGGAAGGAAGGAACAGGTGTGGGGTTGTGGAAGGTATGTCTGTAACTTGGAGGTCGAGACTGTTGATGATGGGTTTCTAGGAGGTTTGGGAGGGGGAGAGTGGCGAGTTTATATGCACTGTTTGTGAAGATGGAAGCGGGGTTCGTCACTTGCATTCGTCCGTTTGTTCTTCTGAATGTAACCGCTCGGTCATCCTTGCGCAACAAGCCCTCTGTTGCTCATGAGGCTGAACGGCGCCATTCGAACAACAATTCTTCCGGGCAACTTCGGAGTCTGGGGAGTCTTGGGCAGGATTAATAATCTTACCTCAACCCAGTCCGAGCCTCTGCTACCTTGGTCTGTCAAAACTCAGAGGGTGGTGCAAAACGCGTCGAATGAGTGTGCAGACCGAATACGCGTCGGCTGACAAATTCAGAGAGTGCGAGGGGTCCTGGAAATGCTGAGAAATCCAAAGAGCAGGTCCTCCGAGGACGTGGGTGGCTGGTTTGGGTTTGTCGTCCCCACTTGGGGTTGCCGTAAGCGGGCAAACCTGGAGGCCGGGTGAAGGAGAACCGGGGCGGTGAGGGGTACATAATGTCCATCCGCCAGAGTCAACAAAAAATCAAACTCGCCGAGATCCGAGTGCGAGCGGACTCGGGAATCAAAGTCGAGGATAAAAGGACGTCGAGATAAACTTTGGTGCTAAGATAGTTTGCGGGTAGGCCCGGGGCGTGGGGATCATTCAGGGGCAACATTCAAGATTGCGGGGGTACCCGCCCTCTTGGAAGCCAATTGCTGGGTGCTGCTCAGGTCACCGTCAACAGGGTCTTGATGGCGCCATTTTAGGGCGTGGCCGATAAGGTCGCTTGCCAATGGCAATCACGGGACCTGGCTTGGATTCAAGAGCAACGAAGGAGTGCAGAGATCACGAAAAGAGTAAAAGAGAAAACACTTGAGAAGAGAATCAAGAAAAATAAATAAGGCAACAATTAGCTCATGGATAAGAGGCGGTGAATAAGACACGATGGTGGTGTCCAAATGAAACTCGGCCGCAAGCCCCTTTAACCTCGTCAAGGAGTGCAACCAACAAGAAGCAATGGCTGGCCAGAACGAAACCTATCTCTACGAAGCGTTTCATCTTCGTCTAAACTGTACACAGTACAGCTCAACTCATCATTGAAGCTTCGCTTCGATCAACAGAAAGTAACAAGAACAAAGAGAGTCAAGCAGCCTGTGACGCGCACCCACACGGACACACAACCTGACATTGCAAACGCTTTCTCCAGCGCGTTCTTGTGCCCTGCCAACTGTGAGCACGGAAGGCAATGATTAATAAGGGCATTCTGGCAGATATCACCGTTATGTTTGAGGCCTGAGGGGACAGAAAGGATTGCCGCCGGCGAAGTGAAAACGTTGAAGCAAAGCATTTCCTGGGAGATTAGTACAAGGACGAGAACTGTTGCCAAAAGACGTGTTTAACTTCGATCTGTTAATGCTCAATGGGAGCAAAGGCGCCTTGATCGTCCGGCAGGTCCAAGTGTACTTGCAAGGAGAGGCTTCTGGTAATGGAGAGAGACACCCTGGATCGGATAACCAGGACATCTTAGTCTCGTCATACTTTTATATGCTGCTTATATCCGTGCTGCGGACACTTGGCCGTCATCTCCAGGGCGGAATCACCTACCCGGCCCCTGCACGTACGCTGCACTGGCCTTTTGTTGCCGTCGCGGGACGCGATGAGTGCCTGGTTGAAGTTTGGGTCGTTGGTTTGAGTTCCATGTTTTCAGTCACTGGTTGGGCTGACCACCTAGGTAACCAGCGACAACAAACCGCCCCAAGGCACTCGTGCTAACGGTTCCTGACAAATCGGTCTCACCTCGGTGCTGTTGGTTGATCTGTACAAATAAGCTCCGTCCAAAATATCAATAGATACAGCGACCTATTAGCCTGATGAAGGAGGCCGCGCGCCAAGGTGCAAGAATGCAACGACGGCCTGTCAGACCAAGACCCAAGAGTTTGGAAGCCCAGCCATGTTGACATGACCCCCGTGCGGACATCTGTCTGCCTTGCCAATGCTTGGGCGGATATATTATTTTTCTCATCGACCAATCCATTTTTTTTTCAAACGTCCAAACTACAACACGCCACGTCCTCATTGACCCCCCTCTCCTGAGATTCATCGTTCGTCACGTCCAGTTGCCTATTCGCCTTTTCTGCCCAAGAAACACACTCATTGATATGGCGGCAAACACCCCAGCCTCGTCATGCCGCCCATACACCGAGATCCCCGAGTTCAACAGTCTCCCCATCCCGCAGAACATCAACGTTGTCGCGACCCCGGGCAACGACACGTCGTACCCACCCATGCAGCTCTGTTGCGCTCCCAACCGCGTCCAGATTGTCGACGGCTGCTACCTGTGGTGTGAGATTCCCAGGGCGTACTTTAATAATATCGACAAGGACGGCGCGATGGGCGGTTTTGGTCTTGTTTGTCGGCGAAAAAAAGGATCACCAACACGACCGACCCCGGATCATCGGCTATCAATTCAATGCCGCGGGGAGACCGCGAATGGTGGGCTCGGGGACGCAAATTGGTCCTTGGGTGTTGGCTTTGTCTGGTTTGATTTACGCGCTATAACTAGGCATCCACGAGTTGTAAAAGGGGTAATTCCAAACTTCGTGGTGTGTTGCATTTGGGGGGAAGACCCATCTCTACGGTTCTACGTTGGGAATCACCTCCGAGGTACGGTGTTGATGGCTATGTCCGAAAAGTGTATTTTTGGAAAACCATGGGCTCTTCGCCGTCAAAGGGGTGCGTTTCTACCTCTTGCTTGCGTCAACGCATCCCAGTCAACCTCATATGACATCGTGGTCGCTTTAGTTCGACGACACGGGACCCAGAGCTCAACAGAAGGGGCTGCATCCATCGGAGCATAGGACCACTTGTTTGACAACCGTAGACTTTGCGCTATAGGATCTCCCTTGCTGAGGTTCCCAGTGGGACTCTAGTCTCAACTCTGGATGCCAGCCTACGCCGAGAGACCTCAACAAAATGCTTACGGCCACAAGAGTTTTCGGCAAAAGCTATTTCAGGGCACCATCTGTCAAGGCCAAGCAACCCTCGGCTCTACCCTAGGAAGCGATGTCTTGGCAGGTCCAGCAACCGATATCATCGGCAAACACGTTCTTGTGGTCACTGCCCGCCCCAAACTGCGCGACATTCCCAATAGACGACCAGACAGAGACATCATAGACCCGGCACACGCCCGTCGACTTGGTCCAGATCGAGCTCAGACATCCCGTAGCAGCAGCGCAGGCGGCCGCACATTCCGCAGCCGAGCCCACCGTCGGCGTGGCGGGCCTGGCGCCGGCGGGCGGGGCAAAGCCACGGATACCGCACGCGTGAGCGTCGATGTCGGGGTTCGCCACCCGCTGGCACACTTTGCCGGGCTCCCCGCGTCGGATGTACAGGTTCAGCCGGTCGGGGCCGCCACAGGTCTGGCCGCCATTGCCGGAGCACGGGCGGTTGCAGGTGTTGGGGTCGGCGGCGAGCCCTTGAAGGGGGTTGAGGGTGTTGCCTGTCCAGCATTCACGGCCTGGGGAAGGAGATGGTTAGCTCAAGTGAGGGGAGTGAGAGACAGCGGAGGGCAGGGTCGGTTACCAAACTCAACGCCAAAGACCTTGTAGTTGCCGGCAGCAGCGGTCTGAGCACACAGCTCCAGCGTCATCTGGTCGCTGCTGCTGACATGCTCGAGGGTACGGCCGTTGCCCCCATTATCAGTGTAGCTGGCGCCACAACTGTCAGTATTTGTGCCATTATTATGTCCACCGAATTGGAGCGGAACTGACCATCCCACGTAATCGTAGTTGCCCACGGGTGCATCCGGAGTCCTCGCACCATCGCGCTCATACAGGGTCAAGTAGTTCCGGCCACCACAGATGGCGCTCGCATCGCCAGCGCAAGACATGGGGCACAGGCGGTTGAACGTCTTGTAGTTGTACTGCAGCGAGGGACCGCACCAGCACTCGCGTCCAAACTCTACACCAATAAAGTTACTCTGTGGGCACAGCGACGCACATTTGGCTGGCGTCATATCGTCGGCCGACTGGGCATGCTGCGGCAGGTTGCGGTCTGGTGCGTTGTCGGCGTAGCAGCCCATCCAGTGAAAACCCTGGACGACGGCGATGCCTGGGTTCTGGGGCGTCGGCGGGTCGGTCCGCTCGTAGAAGGCCGCTCGCATCGACCCGCCGCATGTCACACCCTGTTCGTTGGCGCATCTTCGCCAGCAGTCTCCTTCAGTTGCCTCCCACGAGTCAAGGGACTCGATGTAGTTCCGGGTCTTGTCGATGACAAGGTTGCCACAGCTATTCAGGGGGAGTTCGCGTTAGAGGAACCGAGAACAAAAGCGCTCGAGTCAAGAACCAACAACGCACATGCAATCCTGATCCCAGAGGATAAAATGCGATGTTTGACAGGCAGCCGAGCACTTGGCGATGCCGTTGTCGGCTCCCTGGTATCCAATCGACAGACCGGCTGAGCTAGGGTCGGTGCGCCATGTCTCTGACGAGCCGAAGCTGGGCACGACGCAGATGTCAGTACCTCAACGTCCTACCCCTTTCTCCCATAGCAGCCAGTTTTGCTATTGAACGTACCAGCCTGCGTAGCGGATGAAGTTGGCCTGCCGGGGCACCAAGCTAGAACCAGGCCCATCGTCGACTGGGACGGCGGCGACCAGGTAGACGGACGCCAGGGCCACACCGGCGATAGCGAATTGATGGATCATGGCAGCTTTGCGGAGCGGACCGTCGGCTTAGATCTGGGCAAGCAAGCGATGCAGCTGCGAGAAGTCCAGCGAGTGCAGCCTGAACGACTACAGGCAATGGGAACGAGCAGAAGCTCAAGTCTTGTTCTCGGGACCTTATACTGCCATTCTATCAACTGGACCCCTAAATCTAGCAAGCATCCCGATTGGAACTCAGCCGCACAGGTGGCATTCTCGTATTTGCAACACATGGACGTATTCAGAGGTGTGGCGCCGGTGAAATGCTGGCAACTATCGATTCAAAAGCTAGGCGCCAAGGTTCAAATTTCCACATTGCAGCGAGTTGCTAGTCCCTCGACGGCAAGCTGTGCGGTTTTGTCTGGTGGTCTCATGTGGATTGTATTGCAATTCTGCAACGGCGGCGACACAATTACAAGACAACCACGATGAGAACAAAGAAAGCACAATGGACGAAATTGCTTCGACGAACTGCGTGTCTTTGGGGGTGGTGATCATGGACGAGAGTGAAGGAATACCTAATTCGATCTTGTGAGTACCTTAGTTACAGGATGAGGGCCAAGAGCAGCGTGCCAAGGGGCAGCGCAATGCCTGGACGTGTGATAAACTTGGAGGTGCCGCAAGGTCGTGACAAAGAGTTGTTCCGGCAGTCTGCTGACAACTCGGGCCTCTGACCAAAAAAAATACAGATACCAGCGGCGTCACCATGCCTTTAAGGTTTCATAAGCTAGATCTTGACTGAAATAATGTTAAATAGAGCTATTAAAAAAAGGAAAAAAAAGATTAGAAGAGAAATATAAAGGGAAAAGAGGAAGAATTGAGAGGAAGAAAAGAAGAGGAAGAAAAAAGAGGAAGGATTGAGAGGAAGAAAGAGGAAGAAAAAAGAGGAAGAAAAAGAGGAAGAAAAAAGAGGAAAAAAAGAAGGATTTCAATCACCGTTGGGGCAACATCTGGATACATACTGTTAGAATGACCACGCGTTCCTTGTGTGCAGATGCCCATCACATCTTAAGTAAAGTACATTTATGTTCACCAATATGGCTACGCGGAGTCCAGGGGCCAAATATCGTAGCATTCACATATTGTCCCAACACATCGACTTGTGCATTTCACAGGGCTTAAAGAACGAAGATACCTAGCTCGTCATGCCAAAAATCTGACAAGGGGACATTTGAGACTGCCGCTGGCCACGTTCACTTTCAGCCTAATCCTGTTCTGACCGCTGAATTCGAAGTGGGCTCGGGAGTGCACCCGTCAGGAACTTCAGTGCACGGCAGTCGTCGGTGCAATCAGCACAGTACGCGCCGGATGTTCTATAGAAATGGGTGAGCAACCAGTGAGTCGGCGTATAGCAACAAAGGTCGCCGTGTTTCCAAGTTACTGAGCCAGTCAGCCGCAATAAAAGTCCATTCCTGGCGCGTGTCGCGAGGAGTTGGTTGAGCACACTTCGAAAGCGGACTAGCCCTAGCAAAGAACCGTCAGCTTCTCTTTCCATGGTTTGTCTGCTGGTGTTTTTTGTTATGGATTGCGATCAATGTTTTCGGAGACTACCTAGTGGTTTCAAGTTAGCGTTGTACACAGTAAGATACGTTATGAAACTCTATGTGTGAGCTAGCTGATATTGTCCAGCCATGTTTCCCTACCTCTCCGTCGCCCCTCATCGCCCCTTTCAATACCATTTGCCCTTCGCTCCTTCGCATCTCAATCCCGTTGCCTTGGTCCCTCAGTCTACTCACCCCCTTGAAGCGTGCTAATAATGTGAAGAGGGTTTAAAGTCAATTCGCCTTCTCTTCAAGATGACTTTCGGTCTCTCTGAAGGAAATATTGAGTTCTTGTCGAAAGATTGGAAGTGCCGAAAGAAGGGAAACGAAGACATGGGACAAGGACAGGGGAAAACGGCGGCGGCACAGCAAACTGTCCAAAGGCACAGGGTTCCCGGTACCATGGACATGGGACAGACAACAAGCACGGATGCCATAATGTGGCGGGCCTGTTGTGATATTACTTTCCTGGTTACACCAATGTGACACAAAACACAAAAACCTTCATGTCACATTATCATGAACAAGTTACTGCTACAATTACAAAGCATGCGCAGGAAGCTGAGCATGGGCGGGCAGCTGCTCAACCGAGTGACTCCGCGACTCAACATGCCTGTGCTCCACCGACTGGTCCCCCAAGGACTTGGTGGAGCCATTCCTGCTGATATCCGGCAGGTCAATACACTCCTCGTCATCGTACATCTCCTTCCCACGACGCGAGAAGCGCCGGTCAGGGTGCAAGTCGTCGCCCTTCTGACTCCTGAACGTCGAGGTCGGGTCGCCCCCTGTCCGACTCGCCCCAGGGGCTCCCGTTCCGGCATGGTGCATATAATACCCTGATCGCTGGGTCTTGTTGACCGTCAGCGACAGCCCCATGGCGCCCAGGACCTTCTGGAAGATGCCCTTCATGGCCGGCACGCACGCCGCCAGCACACCGAGCAGCTGCTCCAACACCGTCCAGGTGCAGATGGACACGCCCATGGCCCAGAAGTCGTCCACGGCCAGCGGGTCGCCCCAGTCCTTGACGATGACCGTCTTGACGATGCTCGACACGCTAGCAAACAGGCCCATGCCCATCAGCACGCACACAAAGATGCGCTCCCGCAGCGGGCGGTTCAGCTTGCGGAGGAACGTGGCCGGCGCCAGCGACAGCAGCACGTCGGTGGTGATGTTGATGGCGCTGCCGACGTTGGAGACGCCGCGCATGACCTCGGCGGAGACGCAGTGGGCGCCGGGGAGGAAGGGGTTCCAGGCGGCCTCGAGCGGGCGGCAGGCGATGACGGTGTTGAAGAGGGTGTTGCCGACGCCGTAGATGGCCTGCACGGCCATGACGGTGTACAGGAAGATGCGCCAGCCGCGCTCCTTGCCCTGGATGCGCAGCAGGGTCAGGGCGATGGAGACCTTGATGCAGGTCATGGACAGGCCCCACACGCCGATGGCCAGCCACGAGTTCTTGCCGGCTGCGGTGGATTGTTCGAGCGAGATCATGGTGGCGGTGGGGACCATCATGGGGAAGAGCATGGCCCAGTCCGCGACGGTGAGGATCTGGAGCGGGGAGGGCGGTGTTAGTGATGGGTAGGGTGGTTGGGAGGTTTGGAAGAGGTTCAGGGGGGTTGAAGACTAACAAATCCGGCCACAATGAAGCAGTCATCCAGTCCAACCTTCCATACCGGTCGTATCCTCTGGTACATGCGGGTTCCAAAAGCGATGACACAGAGCAGCATCAACGTCGAGGTCACGCGATGTGGACTCGTGACAGGTAGGCAGCGCGTTCTGGAATCGTGGACGGCGGGAGGCACCGTCGCGTTGCCCGGAGCACCCCGGTGATGCCGGAGTCCGGCGGCGGAGTGGAGCTCGACATCGCCGTGGTCGTGGAGCTCTCAGGCTTGTCGTGTTAACGCAAGTCAAGTGGGGTTACCAGCGCAGATCCAAGATCTGGGGTCGGTGGGCTCCTTTATGAACTGGAGGCAGATGCTCCGAGCCAGGGGTATCTGTCTGTGGATGCTGGATCTGGTGTGTCATGGTCCATTGCAACCATCCTCACCGGTCACCCAGGGGTCGTCCCCAGCCTCACCCCGGCGGCATGGTCGAGTTGAAGAAACGAGGATAGTCGCTTGTGTTGTGCAGGTGTTTCGAGCCAACAAAGGGGAAATTTACCACGGTTTCGGGGGTGGTCTGATCCTCCGGTTCAAGCCTTGCTCGTGGCTGCTCCCCGTTTCCAGGTTGGCCGTCGCGGTACCCCATTCGACCATGCACTCGGCACCCTTGGCTCGGGTGCAGTTGCGCACGGGCATGCCCTGTCAAAGTCCCCGCTTCAATCCCAGAGAAACTGGACTTGGCAGCTGCAGTCCGGCCCTGGCATCTTTACCATGAGTGGTGGAGAGGTATGGGGGTTGCTGCAGCCGGAACCAAGGGCCAGGATCCCGCTCACCAGGGTGTTGGCTTGGCCGTCGTCTTCGGCTGGGTCTGCCTGTCGCCTGTTCTCCCCGCCAGGGTTAGTGCTTATTATTACCGAGGCTGCAGGGGGTCACGGTGCTGTTCTCTGCAAGCCTCCTCGAGGAGGGAACTTTGACGCTACCGCTGGGACTCGGAAGTTTCCAGGACGCGGGATGCGGGACGAGGAGGAGGCCGGGGAGTGTGGCAGCCACGAGCTCAGGCCCTCGCTGCCGGCAGATGGCGGTTCAATATATTGCAGCAGAGCACAATCTACCGGCGACGTGCAGATCTCGGACGGCAGTTTTCGACGTGTGCTGGAAGAAACTCAATGAGCGCGAAAGTCCATTCTTCATCCCCATAAAAGTGGATAGTAAGCGGGAGGGCTCAGACTCCCGCAGAGGGTCCCCCGACCGATGGAGTTGCAAATAGAGTTACGCACAGCAATTCCTAACTGGGCAAAGCCCTGAGCCTCGCATTGGTTCCCGCTCCCTGACCCCCTGCGTGGCTCGCCTGTTCCATGCTTTGGTTCATCTCATCTCTCCACCTCTCCATCCTTGACACGCAGATCGATCTGGGGCCAACCAAGTCGAGGATAAAACTCGCAGATCTGGTCTGGAAAGTCTGCGTTTAAATGCTTGCTGATTCTTTTTTTCATTCTTCCCCAGGGCTTCCCTCGCCATAGATCGTTCGGGGTTTGCAATGCCCGACACACTCGATTCCTGAAGGGCGGTCTCGAGGACTGCCGGGACCATACCCCTGTCTTCAGGCCTCGATCGCTCGGTCTCGCTCTTCAACCACCCACCCCTGTAGGCCAGCTCGGCCAGGCCTGGACAATGCCCAGCCCGCATCGCCCTCCTTTGATGGCGTTTCTCACCACCCAACCAGGCACACAACTGACAGGACACGGACTTGAAAATGGAGGTACGCTTTGAACGTGGCGTCACTTTACCACCCGCCAGGCTCACCGGCAACCGGAAAGCCGTGGGAGAGAAGGACGTGACCGGGAGAAAGAGCCAAACAAAACGGATTGCGCCGGATTATGCGGGTAAGATTGGAAACAGGAACCGAACTGCCAGCTGCAACAGCTCGCCTCCTCTGCGTCCCGATCCTTTAACATCCCGGCGCCTTTCCCCCTTGGGTAAAACCTGACACCCCGAAACGGTCTGTGCTCCGCCAACATCACCCTTGCTGCCCTTGTTGACCTTTTCTATCCCGCACTAACGTCTAGCGCTGTGACCATCTTTTGCGCTACGGCCTGCGGCCGGTGATTCCGCCCAGATAAAGTCGTTCTAGGGCCAAAGCTAACGACGCATCGTTCTCGGAGTTTTTCCGCGGGCCACTGGGAAGAAGCTCCGGTCTTGACCCTTGACTTGGCGGACACTTTTCACGTCATGAAAATTGCAGAAAGTATCAGCGAGGTGTGAGATGAGACACCTGGAGAGGCTGAAAGCCTGGCCTTATCAATAATAACATCCTGCTTGCGAGAGTAACACAACACCGGAAATAAAGGGTAAAACAGTCAGAGTGTGTATACGGAGGAGACTCATCCATCCTTTGGCCTTCATCCCCTTCTGCGCCGAGTTTCCCGTTTCTCCCCCTGAAATCACCCCTCAGACCCGTGTTCAATCTCCCTTCGACTCTGTCAGCCGTTTTGACCTTGGCGGCCTTCGACAACATTCGCACCAGTCACCTTGGCGGCAAGGCGCAGGCCATTTGGTCTTCCTTTGGCCTTCCTCTTTGGTATAGTCAAAGCGGGTAATGGTGTCGCCCTCCTCTCTCAAACCCAGGCAGGTGCTTAATCAACCCCCACTAATACCCGTCGCCTCCTGGTCAGGGGCCGTGTTCCTCGCCCAGTATGACTCGTTGCATCCACTGCAGCTGATCGAGTCAAACGATGGTGATCACAACTGCCTCTTTCACCTTTCCAAACCAAGGACTCGTCTCGCGTTGGTGTTCGTGATATTCGTGCATATCCTCCAGCTTGGAGCCATCGTAAACCTGGCGGAACGGTTTCAACCTGTTGACGATGCCACATCTCTCAAACACGAGTCCCTCGCCAACCCGACGCTACTCATAAGTTAGCATTCCCCATCTCGGACATTGAAACTTGAGCCATACCAGGAGTAAGGACCACTCATCATACGGCTCCTTGTCCCCTGTAGCTGGTATGCACCCGATCCTCAGCAAGCCAAACTTCTGCCCCCAAAACTCCCCACCCTCATCAACCCCTTTCGGCTCCTCATCCCAATACACCCTCAGCGACCGTGCTCCATTCACCCTCACAACCCAAGTCCCCTCCTCCACACTCAAAAACTCCCCGGCCGGCTCCATGTCAACCACCCCCCCCCTGACCTTCACCCACCCCTTCTCCACCCTCCCCGTATCGTCCACCCCAGCCGGCACGCACTCCGCCGCGACCAGCTCGCACGACCCGCCGACCAGCTCCGACGTCACATCCCCGAAATTCCCCAGCTCGGCCGGCCGGTACACGCCCAGCCCGCCCAGCTGCAGCCGCTCGCCGTTCGTGTACCGCACGCCGCCGCGCTGCGAGGCCCACGACCACGTCGGCGCCACCCACTCGGCGCTCCTGCGCCCCGGGTTGGCGGCCGCAACCCACAGCGCGTCGCGGAAGAAGGTGTCCTCCCACAGGCCCGCGAGGTACCGCGCGTCGCGGAACTGGCGCACCTGTTTCGCCAGGCCGGACAGCGCCGGCAGGCGGTCGCTGGCGCGGGAGAGGGCGAGCGGGGAGTACTCCGTCACCATCTTGCGCCAGTGGGCGGGGAGGAGGGAGGGTCTCGCTTCTGGGATTTGAGAAGGGAAACGCGCTTCTAGATGTTTCCTCTTGGCCATGGTCACCGCTCTGAGCAGAGCGGCGGTGTGCTGGGCTTTGCTGTTCATTCCTCGCCTGTCGTCGTGGAGGGTCAGGTAGCGCTGGTCGGCGCGGTCGAAGTAGCCGCACTGGCATTGGATGCCATAATGACACTCCCAGGCGAGCTCGTCCGGCCCGAAGTGGACGACGCGCCGCGAGAGGAGGCGCTCCTGGTATACCCAGGCACGGGTAAGCAGGGGGAAAGTGGCAGGATCGGGATGGCGGGGGAGGTGTTTTGTGGCGTGGCGGGCGTGGACGGTGAAGGAGGCGATGGCGATTGGTGTGGAGGATTGGGATGAGAAGAGAGACGAGGAGGAAGAAGGCGCTTGGGACGCGGCGATGGTGAGTGCTGAGTGGGTGTAGATTGCAGCCATGAGGGACGATTCTCGGTCCCAGTCCTGAGGGGAGTCTTGGATAATGCAGAGTGAGTCAACCCAAAGGTATTGGTAACCGAGACGGGCGGTGAGGGCTATCGCATCGAGGAACAGAGGGGGAAGAGTGCGGAAGGGAATGTTATGCAGGTGGCTACCGATGTTGGCCTTGGTTGTTTGCAGAGGGTGTGTCGAACCCCAGCAGTGGCTCAGGGCGAGGTATTGGCCAGATTCTCCTTTTTTGGTGAGATGTAACTGAACCTTGTGGCCGCCTTGTGAAATCTTCAAGACGCGTCGTGGCATGACCGAGGACTTTGTGGGGCAGCTGGGATGGTCGACGCACTCGGTCATCCAGGCTTTGATCTGGGATATGGCGTGATCGCTATCTGTTCGCTGTGGTCTTCGGGGCTGAACGGGGATCAGGGACAGTGGTTTTGGGGCTCGACTTGTTAGGTGTAATCGGGAACTTGGGCGTCGCGACTCACCATGACTATACACTTCCAGCCTTTCTTCCTTAAAGTCTTTTGTGCCAGTTGGGCCCGCATGTGCTGCGATACATAAAGTGCCCCTCCCCAGTGTCTCCAGTACGTCCAGCCTGGCTGTGACGTCTTCTTCTGCAGCCAAATGAGGTAGCATCTTACCAACCACTGTCGACACGACGAGGCAGAGGAGACACGAGGATGCTGTCTCCCTTATCTTGCTGAGGAGGGGTGACCGCAAATCTTCAAAGTTAGGCCATTGAAGATGTTGACAAGTCCCAGCCGGGTACATCAACGTGGTGGACAGCTCCGACAGTGCGCCCATGTATTCCGAACCCATTGCGTTTTCTATTGCGGATGTTAATGAGTACAAGGTAAGGTCGCCTTGATCCTGGATCACCGCGCCAAGGGTGATCCCTCCCTGATTGGTTGTACAAGCGACTGGCTGCCGGCACGTCCCGCGCGCGCCAGGCGTTCTTCCAGGCCGCCTCTTGCAGCCTGCTCGTGACACAAGCCCCAGAGAGAATTACGCGCGATGAGTTGAACGGTGAAGGGTGACTTTGTATTGCGACAGTCGCTAGGGCTCCAGATGGGCAGGGTGAACGAGGGCCAGAAAGAGAGGAGGAGCGAGCCAGGTGGAATGCAAGTCTGGGGTGAGCGAGGTAAAATGTTCTCGAGGATTGCAGGGAGGTTGCGAAGTTTTGGGGCGGTGGCTTAGATCCGGGGCGGTTGTCTTACCCACGTGCGGCAGACCAGTCCCAAAAACGGGGCGGCAAGGCGTCCTGACCCAATGGATTTTGGCGGGGGGATGGTCGGCAGCATGGACGCATGCATGCGCCGGCAATGTGCTCCAGTATTGCTAACACCCAAAACCAGGGGCCTGGCAATGCCCGAGTTGCGTCCAGGATTGTTTGATCTTTGTTGATGCTTCCGAGGGTGAAAATAGTGGCTTTGAGTCGGATTCTAGGGCGATGTAGCTTCCGCGGCCAGGCCTCAGCACACCCCAAACGCCCCTGACTTCCGCCACTTTGAAGCTAGGGAACTGAGATTTGTGCCCTTGCCTTGCAGACTTCACACCTGATCAGCAACATACCTTATATTCCCGCGATGGGGCCATAACCAGCTCCGGTGTATTGTTTAGTTCCGGCATCGTGCTTTCACGTCACCCCTGGCCGCCGAAGCAATTCGCATCCATTTCGACCGGGATGCACACTTACGCCCCCACAGCCATGCGCAGTCCGCATCTGCCATGGACCATGCCATCACCGTACTTTAGCTCCAAGCGCGTCGCCAGGCGCCCAACACGGGAACGGGACTTGTCGACCTCTCAACCGAGATTCTCCACAAAATGTGTTGCCAGCTCTGCCTCCACTGCCACCATGAGCACGTCGTCACCGCTGGCTACGACATCCTGCCAGCTGTCCTTGAGGATCAAAAGGCCCTCGCCCGGCTCAGTCGGTGCTCTCGGCGGCTCCGGGCTATTGCGCAGCCCGTGCTATTTCACTGGTACCACAACGGCAAGACGGACGACGGCCAGGGAGGTGTCGACGTACTCGACCGGCTCGTCAGCTTTTTGCGCGCCATCATCCAACATCCTACGTTGGCCGCATCGACACATGCTCCCACTCTGTACGAGCCCCTAAGCAGTCGTTACGGCCAACTCGCCACGTTTGCCGACCCAGAGGGCTCTTTCGGCCGAGTATTCGAAGCTGTCGGGGGCTATCTCCTGCAGCGTTGGCGCAATACCAACGGGCAGACGCTGTTTCTGGATCAGCTCCAAGAGCTGGCCATGGTGAGCACACCTGCCCTGTCGCAGTTTTGCCTGGACCGCGAGTCTGAGTTCTCCAATTGTTCCTGGGGAGTTTGGAGTTACCCGATGCCAAATCTGAAATTCCTCGCCTTCGCTGGCAACCGAACAGGGAGCCTGGAGGAGGAGACCTATGACCTCAAAGACGCCTTGAACCTGCTCCGCCACGCACCGAACTTGGATACCCTCGTTGCGCCGGACTGTTAGGGAGGGGCTTACACCAGAATAAGAGCCCATTTTCAGAAGCAACCCTGGGACCTCATGCTCACCGGTCTCAAAAACCTCTCCCTCAACGATGTGACCTTGGACCAGCTGGGGCCAATACTCGATGTCTGCCCCGTTCTGGAAAACTTGGAGTACTTCGACGACCACCGCTTACATGGTTTACTGCATGAGGGTCTGGAGCGACACCTTGGCGATTTACGGACAAGGCTACGTCGTCTCTGCTTCTCGGTCATCCCGGCCGAACTCCCCGACCCTGATGATGACGACAGCGACGAAGAGGACGGGCGTGCAAAGTTCCTAGAAATGCAGACTTGGTATTTTGGCGGACAAAGCTCACTGGCCCCGGAGTTTTCCACCTTTTCGATGCTTGAGGAGCTGGGGTCGGACCACCTAGTCTACCCGACACATGACGACCCGAGGGAGAATCGCAGCATCCAGCTCACCACCCCAGGCGATCTTTTTCGCAGACTGCCCCCGTGCCTCCGGCAGTTACGAATCGGATTTGCGGCTTACTGGCCAGTCATATACCGAGACCTTTTGGCCCTCCTGGAGGACCCTTCGCGACCGTTTCCACAGCTCCGGGCGCTGACGGTCGAGGTTTTTGAGGCGCCGCCCGAGCACCAACACCGGCACCTCGCTGAGAGACTGAGGTCTATTCTCGGCGTCTCGCTTACCGTCTGTTATGTCGCTAGGAGCCAACATATGTCGAGGGGGCTTCTTCCTGCTAGGCCAGGCCGGCCGAGACTCGCTCACGCGCCAATCCTGTATTCATGAAATCTGTGTATGGGTAGCTTGGTTCAATATTTGAGGCTGTGAAGGCCATTGGAGCCGTTGTTGCCTAAATCAACTACATATATGCCTCTGGCGGTCTACCTATTCGGAGGTCACCTCCGCTCGTATGCCCCGTCTATCCATCTAAATATCCCCGATTATTCAAGACTACCTACCTACCTCGCCTCCCCAGTCCAAATTGCCACATCGCCAAGCTGTTTTATGCCTTGCCTGGTTCGACGGCCTGTGGGTAGTAGAAAACCTCTGTCGGGTCGAATTGTCTCTTCAGCTGCTTCAGGCGAGGCAGGTTCTGCCTGTAGTAGACGTCTTGCGCCTCGGTCCGGTTCAGGAGCGGATCCGCGTAGTTGATGTACATGCCCCATTGCGTCGTGTTCAAACCGTTGGTGAAGGTCTCGACCCAGTCACTCAGGAAATCAAACCCTTCGGCCGGGTATGTTCCCCACGCGGTATCGTAAAACTCGTAGAGAAAAAGGTCGCGCTCGGGGTCGCGGTATGCGAAAGAAGTGGCGTTTGTTGGGACCTTCGTGATGGCTGAGTTTGCGCCCCCGTACATATCGATTATGATGTACCAGGACCGTCTGTTAGACCTCGCTTTCTGGACCCAGTAGTCGGCGACGTTCTTGAGAACCTTGGCTGGGAGTGCTGAGGTAACCAAGCTCTTGGAGTAGAATGTCTCGCCCTAGTCGTTCAGGTCAGCAGCCACTAACACAATACTGCGAGGGGCGTGGAGGCGCAAAATTATTACCTGGGAATACGGGCGTGTGATGTCGATTTGCTGGCTATAGGCGTAGTTCGAGAAGGCATCCATCCAACCGGACTCTTTAACGTTCGAAAGTGTCGAGTTCAGTTTGCTGAGGAGAGGCTGCACAGCGGTTTTCAAAGTGGATGAGTTGCCGTAGTACAGTCCTTGCAGTTGGGTCTGATACCCGTTGCCCAAAACTCGCATGTTCAGCTCCGCGGGCATGTCGACCTTGAGCCATTCCTGGAGACGGCCCCAGCCCTCTGCGATCGCGGAAGCGTTGTTCCAAGGTAAGTTTACCTCGAACGTAGTGACCAAGGACGGCGCAGCAAAGGTCTTGAATCGGAAGGATGCCACGACGCCAAAGTTGGAACCGGAACCCCGGAGGGCCCAAAAGAGGTCTTGATTCTCCGTCTCGGAAGCATTAACCACGGTGGCGTTGGCGAGCACCACGGTTGCGCCGGCCATCCAGTCTAGAGCTAAACCGTGGGTATGCGAACTGAAGCCGAAGCCGCCGTGTAGGGAATGGCCAGAAACGCCCACACTATGGTAAAGGGTGAGTAAAGCGGGGTCAGGAGAGGGATAGTCGGCGGTTTGACGTACCCTGGGCAAGTCCCATGGCTAAAGGCCCTCTTCCCCTGCTTGTAGAGAAGCGTAGCAACGTGGCCTAGCCGGGCTCCTGGCTGGACAGTCGCAATCTGAGTCACTGGGTCCAGTGTGACCTGGTCCATCCGGTCGAGCTGCAAGACGAGATGGCCATCCTCACCACCAAGACCGAATGATGCATAGCTGTGTCCGCCAGACTTTGGGGATACCTTGACTCCGACCTTGGTAGCACACGAGACAGCAGCCTGAATATGCTCCACGGTAGTGGGCACCGCGATGGCAGCAGGCGTGAACAAAAGTCTTTGGTTGAACGTGTGGGCATCAACCTTCCAGTCGGCTGAGTTCCGTGCGACGACTGGGACTTTGGCGGCGTTAAGGCAGTCATCGATGGCAGCTCTCTTGGCATGTGGATCGGCGGCGGCCACGGCCACCACCAGAGGAGAGAGGGCGAATGCGAGCCACATCACAACGGGTGAAGCCTAGATACGCTGAGGAGGAAAGTGATCTAGCCCCGCGTCCCGAGAGAGGAGAGAGGGAACACATGGAGTTTTCAAGGCTCCGTGGCGGCCTCAAGGGTTTGTTTGCGAGCACAGGGATTCCATCGGGGTTGCTAACGCCGCCAACCCGGAAGACCTTGCTCAATCGGTAACGGAGCAGTCCAGAAGATCTACAGAGATCTCCGGGAAACCGGTAAATTGTAACTCTAGCCTATGCCAAGGTCACACTGATATTAACCGGGCTCCCGATGCTCCTAGGCCGGTGTTTTAACATAAGACCAGATAGAGGACCCAAAATGATGGGATGCGCGCCAATAGAAATGTCTCGACGAGAGAGTAAGCGAGGAAGGATGAAAGGCGACCACTTTCGCAGAAGCCGCGTTCTGTAGCCGAGCGTCAGGGTCAATATTCTCGGTAATGAGGAGGTAAAAATGAGCCGCATGTTGACCGCATATGAACCTCGCCCGTCCTCCCTCCTTAATAAGCCCACATCTTCTTGAACAACCCGTCAAACTCGTACTGCACCTTCTTGAACACGACATCAGCCTTGCCAAGTGACCGGTTTCCTTCATCGTGGGTTCAGCTCGGGGCGCCCTCTGTCCGTTCAGGTACCCATCACTCATATATCGCCGAGTTCGTCCTTCAGTCCATAGCCCGCCACCAGCCCTTCCTTTTGATGTTCCCGTCACCACTTTCCCTCTTCCTCTCACAGCTCACGGCAAGCCCAGCTGCGCGCCGGCGCACACCGTATTGCAAAGTTTGGCCACGGTTATGGAGTCGGCGTCGGTAAAGCGTGAGAAGGTGGCGAGTTGGAAACGGATGGCGGTGGCTGGGAGACGTGAGAGGGAGTCCCCGGGGGCTGGGGTACACATAAGATACAGATGGGTGCCGGCCAGATTCTTTTTGTTGAAAACATCCGGCTTCTTGTCCACAAGAGGAGTTGGGATCAGAAGAGTGCAGCGAACCACAATGAGAAGCCGGCACCGTACTCGCCTTCCCCAACAAGCTGGACTCACCCCTCCAACAAACTCACACAAACAACATGCTCGGATTCTTTCCAACACGGTTCATTCAACAGTAGCAAGATATGTGCAGTTGTGGCCCCCTCTGTCCAAAAGCCCCCGAGGGTGCAAACAGAGCAAGAAAAACTCTACAGGTCAGGAGATACAGTAATAAGTTCCACTACCCCTCAAGAGAGTCCCCCGTCCGGACTCAGTAGCAAGGGCATGGCGCATCCTCATATGTAAAGCTAAGAGCCACATACCTAATATTCGGCAGGACGTCGGCAGGGAGACCCCAGCTGGGCCTATGGCTGTTCTCACCCCAGCCCCAGAACCAGTCGTCCTCGTTGAAGTTGTTGTAGACGGGCTCCATAACGTTCATGCCAATGACCTCCATCGGATAATCGACCTTGCACTGAAACCCCTTGGAGCACGGGTCGGGATCCTTCCAGCAGGTCGCGAGCTCGGCGCCGACGCCTCCGCCGCTCGCGTCCAGGAACAGCACCTGGCCCCAGTAGTCGGCCCAGGCCCAGGGGAAGCTCTTGCCTAAGAATAATGTCATGCCCTCGGCCGTGTACCCCATCAGGTGACCCTTGGACGACAGGTAGAAAGTGTCGTACGCGTAGTCGATGACGTCTGGCCCGAAGCCGCCCCCGTCCCCCGAGTACCGCATGTACTTGCCCTCCAACCAGGAGCCGCCGTGCGCCTTGAGCTTGAAGCATGTCGTTGGCTGCGGGGTCGGGCACACGGTTTGGGTTGCGGTGCCCTCGACGGTTTCCGTCGTCGCGCCGAGGAAACGGCCCTTGGTTTCCGTGTACCAGGTATACGTCTCGAGGGGGCCGGCCTTGTTGACGGTGACAGTACTGCTGACCGTCACGGGCGCCGACGTCACTGTTGTCGTGGCCCTGGCGGTCCGGGTCGAGGTCCCGGTGGCGATCTGCTTGCAGGCGTACGAGATCCTGGTCGCGTCCCACCCGGCGAGCATGCCCGGCTGCGCAACGGCCTGGCGCTTTTCAAGGGGGCCGCCGGCGGGGACACCAGTCGGGGTCGGGGTGGCCGTCGGCTCGGCGACGTCACGCTTCCAGTTCAGATAAGAAAAGTTGGGCGCCTTATCCGAGGCCGTCACGGTGACAGTGGAAGCAGAAACGGTGCTAGTTGAGTAGAAGTCCATGGTGACCGTCGGTATCTCCCAGATGGTCTCGGTGTACGTAACTGTCTGCGTGGAGTACGAGGTGACCGTGCTGGGCACGGTCGAGGTTGACGTCGAGTAGACGACGGTCACCGGAGGCACGTACTTGACAAGTGATGTGCAGTACGGTCCGCCAACCGCCTGCAGAGACTTGATCTCCTCGGTAGAGGGCAGCAGGCCGGGAACGGTGAAGCACTGGTTTGCGTTGCCGACTTGGCCGCTGTACAGGACGGCGCCCGTGCCATCGCCAAAGGAGGCCGTGTTGGCGGTGTTGAGGTAGGTATTCACCTTCAGCGAGTTGGCAGGGCATCCGTTGGCTGCCGTGTAGGAATAGGTCGAGTCGATGCCAACGACCGTCTGTGAAGAGATTGAAGGCGAGATCTTGACCATGCCGTAGATGTCGATGTTTAGTTTCACAAGCCAGCGCATGTACGGCTTGATGCTGACTGTCGCTCCCGTCGTGAACGTCGGGGTGGTGAGGGAAACCGCGGGCTGCCAGTTCCGCTGGTTCCCGACGGAACGGCTCATGATGTTGATCGGCGCCACAGCACCATTCCAGGAGAAGGTGGCGCCACCAGTGACATCGACCTTCGAGTCGGTGGAGAAGTCGACGCCGATGCCGTAGAGAATACTGGGCGAGATCTTGAAGGCGCTGTCCATTTGGATGGCGCCGAGCTCCATCGAGTTGAAGTTGTAGCTCCAGGCACCGCTATACGCGCCGTCCGACTGCAGACGGACAATCATGTTTGCAGTGCCGCTGATGCCCGGTGTCACATCGGCCGACTTGATGGTCATGGTGCCTTGGGTGATGCTGACGACAATCTTGCCCGAGAAAGCGATGTTGGTGACGGAGAAGCCGCAGTTGACGCAGGAGAGTACCTTGTTCGAGTTGGCGTAGGTGAGCCAACCGTCCATGGTAGGGAAGCGAATGCTCCAGGCGTAGTCGAAGTCGTACGTCGTGGTCTTGGTGATGACGGTCGAAGTTTTGCAGCCGCCAAAGAGACATTTGATAGCATCACGGTTATCGTAGACTGGTACACACACACGCAAAGTGTCAGCAATCGTTGTTGGCCATAACAGAAAAAAAGGGGGGGAGGGCGCAAAGGACAACTCGGATTCGACCTACGATCTTTTCCAGCGCACACACCCTCCATGGTCTCGTCAAGACCAAAGAGGCCAAGAAGACCGCCCACAAAGTCGCCGCAGGCAACATCCCAGCCGCCCCGAGCCTGGAGCTTCGAGCGGAGCCAGCCCTCATAGTCACGAGCCTGCGACCTCGCCCTGATCCCACGCTGGATGCGGCGAGACGGCTGAAGCAGCCGACGCTGCACCGTAGCACTGGGAGCCTCGCACACGCCGCTGACTCCGGCGGAAGCCTTCGCCACGAGATCCGCGGGGCTGTCCAGACCAGCCTCTTGGAACATGTCCTCGAGCTCCTGCTGCTTTCCGACATCGTCGGGCTCGTACGCCGCAGGCTCCAGCTCGGTGACCTTCTGAGCGGGCACGGCGTAGTTCAGGTTGCCCTCAGCATCCACCGGGAGACGGGCCAGGATAAAATCGTAGAGCTCTCGCGCACCGGGAGTGAGGTCTTCCAGGGTTTCGGGAAGGGGGCGATCGGACGGGGTGGGCATCGCCGACGTCGCAGATGTTTCTGATGAGGTGGAGGATGCCTCGAGGGTTTCGGTTGAAGCTGGGGACGTCTCAGACGCTGTGATTGTTGCCGAGGTGTCAACAGTCGACGAGGCAGCGCATGTCTGGTCCGCCGCAGCGGTCGGCTCGGCGGGGGCACCAGTGGTCGTTGACGTATAGGACTCGACACCGGAATCGATGCTGCCATATTTGAGCGTGGCCTCGGTGGCAACATCAGTCAGGTTCTTCTGAGTTGCGGTGTAGAGAATGAACGGCTCGGGAGCGGACCCGAATGTGTGGTCGGTGGGCGCCCAGAACCCTCTCGCCGTGTCCGGGTTGCATCCCTCGAAGTAGGTAATCAGGAGGGGAAAGCCGGCAGACCACGTGGAGATCGCGACATTAAGAGCACCAAAATCCGTAAAGGTCACAAGAACGCCCGCCTCAGTGCAGCTGACTGACTTGATTGTAGCAATGTTTTCAAGCACGACGGCTGGGGTCGTGAGCACCAGCTCCATTTGCAGAATTCGGTTACCAGGATGCTCAGCGTAGTTCAGGTCGACCTGGAGCGCAGGGGTCAAACGATCAGTGGAGGACCTGTCGATGTCGATGTCCTGAGAAGGAATGAATTTGCCTGCCGGCTCGGTCGAGCAGGGGGTCTCAGAGGCCACCGTTGATGACACAGAAGTGGTGGCCGACGTCTCGTCTGTCGAAGCCGAGGTGGAGGTCACTTCAGTGGAGGTCGTGGCTGATGACTCCTCCGTTGAAGCCGTAGTCGAGGCTTCCTCAGTAGAAGTTGCTGTTGGTTCGGACGACGAAGTCGACGTTTCTTCAGCAGAAGTTGTAGTTGATGTCTCCTCGGCAGAAGTTATCGTCGATGTCTCCGCGGCAGAAGTTATAGTCGATGTCTCCTCAGCAGAAGTCGTTGTCGATGTCTCCTCAGCAGAAGTTGTGATCAAAGTCTCTTCAGCAGAAGAAGTCGTGGTCGAGGACTCCTCAGCAGAAGATGTCGTAGTCAAAGTCTCTTCAGCAGATGTCGCGGTCGAGGGCTCCTCGGTAACTGTCGCCGTAGTCGAGGTCAACTCTTGGGACGACGTCGCAGTTGGCGCAGACGATGTCGACGACGTTGGCGCAGCCTTGCCCAAGTAGAGCGCGTTCCAGGCCCATGGGGCCGGGGCCTGGCTCGTGAGAGCGTTCTTCATGTAGCAGGCGGTGCCAGAGTAGCCGACGTCGATACAACCCTCGTTGCCATCACAGGCTTCCATGCACTTCTCGAACGTGTCCGTGTACACCATGCCCATGTCGCCGCCAAAGTAGTCGACGCCGCAGAGGACGACGTACTCGTTGCCGGCGGGCGTGACGAACGTGGTGCCGTTATCCTTGCTGTCGACGCACGACAGGGGGATGGCGGGCGCCGGATCGGCGGGACGGCCAAGGAAGAGCGCGGTAGATACATAAGCGGCGTCTTGCAGAGTGGTCAACGAGCTCTTCATGTAGCAGGCTGGCGCGACGTACGACACGTCAATGCAGCCTGGGGTGGTGTCGCAGGCCTCGACACAGTCCGCGAAGGTCGCCGCCTCCACGCCCTTGAGATCGCCCCCCGGATACTCGCGGCCGCAGATGATGGAGTATTGATTGCCGCTACTGGCAGTGAAGGTCTTGCCGTCCATGGCGCCGTCGACGCAGGACAGTTGGGGCGTGGTCGACTCGGGGTCCGTGGTCTTGACGACCTTCTTGCCGGTCCAGACCCAGCCGGCGGAGTTCAAGGTGTTGAGGGTGTTCTTCATGTAGCAGAAACCGCTGGCGTACGAGACATCAACGCAGTCCTCCGTCGCAGCGCAAAGATCCATGCAGTCGGCAAAGCTCGGCTGCAACGAGCCGCCCATATCTCCGCCGCCGTAGTCGAAGCCGCAGAGCACCAGGAAGGTGGAGTCGCCAGACTTGTAGATGGTGTTGTTACTGGCGTTACCCTCGCAGGTGACGACCGTCTTGGGCTCCTCCTGCTCTTGGGTCTTCTTCAAGGCGGTCCAGATCCCCTCAACCTTGTTGGCTGTGGTGGCCTTGCCCTTGAGCCAGCAGCTCTTGGTGCGGAACCCATAAGACACATCGACGCAGGCATCGTTGGCGTCGCAAGTGGCAATGCAATCCGCAAAGGTGTCGGAGATGACGGCAGCAATATCCTCGCCTGCGTAGTCGGTATCACAGAGAATCTGAAACGAGTTCTTCGTGTCCTTGTCGTACATGGTGTTGTTGGTCCCCGGGGTTTGGCAGCTGATGGGAGCATCTGCGCTGGGAATCTTGCGGGCGGCATAAACGCCGCCATTGGCCGTGGCGGCGCTCACTGAGTCCTTGAGGTAGCATCCATGGGAGCCGAAACCGTAGGCGACGTCGACACACGTCTCATCGTCCTCGCAAGCTTTGATACAGTCCTCGAAGGTGTCGGCCTGAAAGGCTGCGTAGTCGCCACCGGGGAAGTCGTAGCCGCAGAAGATCTCAAACTTCTCTTTGATACCCTTGAAGATGGTCCCGTTCGTGTCGAGGTTCGTGCAGTCGGGAGCGGTGGTCTCGACTTGTCTGGGAAGCATCGAGGCTGGGCCTGCGCAGGCAAGCTGGGCAAGAAGGCTCGAAGCGGCCACGAGGGCCGTCGTCTTCGATGGTCCAAACATGGGGGATGATGTGGTGACTTGTGCACCGAAAAGAAGGAAAGTAATAAACGAAGGGATGGGCGGAGTGCCAGACGGCGTGTCGCCGTCAAGGAATGGACGAGCTGCTGGGAACGCAAGCTCTTTGCAAGTGGCGTCGCCAACGACCGCGACAAAAACCGGCAGGGCGGAAACGAGGGAAAAGAGTGCCCAAGACCATCTCCAACTCAGCTGGGCGAAGAGGATACTCTCTCATTATGAACCGCATTGGCGCCTTGGACGGACGCCGGTCCGTCTAACGCTATCAACCATCGGTCTGACGGGTCGTGCCCCCCTTCTTTCCTCCTACTTGGGAAGCCAAGAACGATAGTTCGGTTTGGATGAGCCCAAGCCGTTGGTCTGGGTTCGCCTAGACCCGTCAATGTGGTGTTTTTGTGGGCTTGCCTCGGGACGGTTGGGAGCTGAAAAGGTTTTAACGGTTCGGCTGGGCCAGGATCGGCATGGCGGCGTGGGGTCACCGCCAAAGCGACTGGATCCTCAAGCGAGAAATCCCATCACAGGCTAACCCAGTTGCTGCTGAATTCCGGCAACGACGCAATTGGAAGACCCTGAACATCGAGTTTCGGTGTGAGGCTCTGTTTCCCACAGGAACGAACCCCTGGCGTGCCACGCGGCCGCCACAAAGCTAGCGACCCCCTTTTCATTGGGCCCTCCACGCAGGCCCCGCTTGCCTTGAGGCATTCCACGTCCAGCCACAGACGTCGCCTCGCCCGCACGGAGATGCATTTTCCTCTTCCCCGTTCTTTGGCTTACATCGCAAAAAACGATTGCCAGTGATTCGCCTCCAGTCAGCCATAAGTCGGGCACCCCCCATTCCGATCACCCCACTTTCCGATCACTTGGCAATCTTGGCCCCTAAACCACCCCTTTTTTCCCACCCCTATATACTCTAGCTAGTTTAACTAACTACAATACATGAAGTATCTGAATCTGAACTTTCTGACCCGCTCTCTTCAGCTATAGAGTTGTCTATACGGCCTGCTTCAATCTGGGCTTTGTGGACCTGTTCAATTGAAGCGAACTGGGTGTTGGGATCTGGGACTACCTTCTTCCTTTTGTCTTAACTGTGGCCTCTAATTTAGCTTTGAGGACCTCGTTTTCTTGTTGCAACCGAGCCAATTCGAAGTCCTTCTCGTCAAAAGCCTTCTCAACCTTCCTAAATAATAGCTGTCGTGTTGAGAGATCCTGCCGTTGGATGGCCAGGTTGTTGAGGTGGTCCCGGAGGACTGTGTCTTCTTCCGTGGGGTTGTAAATTCGACTTCTTTGGCCTCAACAACTAGCTGAGGAGGTTGCTGGATATTGGAGTCTGTAGTGGATGTCGTTGTTTATCAAGGTTGAGCCTCTGGTTGAATTCTCCAGCAAAAGACGGCTTATAAGAGGTTTGGCGATATTGACTGGCTACAACCCGCCTGCCCTCTACCCTAGACTTGATGTTGTGAGCTGTGATGGCTTTGTTTCCGAGCCTGGAGGATGCATTTTAACATTAACTGCTTGCCAACGACTGTCGATTCCGACTAGCTATTCATCTAGTTGAGGAGCTTGCGGTAGGTGTGTTTTAGGGGAGAGAAATATAGATAAATCTAACGGCTGGAGAACGTGGGAGGTATGAGCTGGTAAAAAGAGTAACTGGATATTGTTGTCGAAGCAATGCCATATAAACTCGGTAGTTGTATGGCTGTCGTGGCCGTCCAAGATCAAGAGTCGTCTTTGGGAGGGGTCTTGCGGCCGGGTCCGAGGGATAAACACCCGTTGAAGCCATTCCAACGCCACCACCCTATTTATCCAACCTTTTTCAGTTGCAGTGAATAACTAGTCCTCTAATCCATCCTTTTCTACTGGGAACTATTGTTGTTGAATACTCTTGCCCCTGAAAATGACAGCTGGTGGGAGTGCTACCCCTGTTGCCGAGATACACTCGATGAAGGATGTCTAAGCCCGCGATCCTGGATCTTTCCGTTGAATGGTACGTGTTTCAGAGCTCCCAATAACTAGCCTATTGGTCCCTTGGCCTTCTATCAAGCTATATTCGTCTATATTATACCGGTTGGCTGGTAAGATGTCCTTGATGGCCGGGATATTTAGGTGTGGGAACTAACTGTGGATGACTTGGTTAGTGGCCCCATTGACTCGGACCGAATCAATCTTACGGGCTCTTTGGGTTCGAAGGACTGGATTTCTTCGAATAAACTGGTTAACCTAGCCCTTTCCGACAGTCGTTCGAGGTGCTCCTTGGGCCTGTAGAACCCGGCTTGCGAACTCCCAGATCTGGGCGTGGGTTGGAGGAATACCGAGAGCTACCTGGGTTAAGACCCATTTGGTAAGATGATCTTCTTGTATTCGACTAAGGGTCTGTTGTGGTTCGGAGGCTTCTTGATGGGTCTGGGCACTATGGATACGGTCAGCCAAAGTAGTATATGGGATGCTAAATTCCCGGCTGATACTTCGAATAGAATGGCCACCACGATGGTATTTCTGGACCGCATCTCGTAAATCTTGCTTGAATAAGCCATCTAGAAGCGGTGATACTAGAGTTAAAAATGGAGTGGTTTGACCAAAGATTGACCGAGCTGTAGTAAGTTGAAGTGGTGTGGTTGAGAAAGCGGTGAGGATATGCCAAGTGATCGGAAAGTGGGGTGATCGGAATGGGGGGTGCCCGACTTACCCTTTCAGCTCTCACGGATTCAAAAGTCAAAAGAAAGCCGAGGAACCAGTGCGGATCCAGTGTGTGCTGTATGTACATGTTGTGGCTCGGCGCCGATTCCTCAAAGAACAGTGGAGTTGGTTAGGGGTACCGAGTTTAGAGGAGCTGAATTGAAGATGTGACCAAACTATCAAGACCAAAGAAAAAATGGCGACAGCCCAGCTGATTAAATATACAAGAATGTGCACCTCAGGGCGCGAAGAAATGGGCGCGTATATCTAACAAGGGTAGAATTCGCCCCTGCGATCAGGGTTGGGAAAGCCCCAGTTGCGACGGGCTTCATCGATATGGCAGACTGGAATGCTGACGATGCCCAGGTCCAGCACTTTATCGTCGTTTGAGTCGTCAAAGAAGTCGCGTAAACCGAGACTCTCTGGGTCGAACTTGTACCCATTCTGCTTATTGTTCTTGGTCCAGGTCCTCAGCGATCTGATAGTGTGTGTCAGCCGTGAACCGCCCAGGATGTGTGAGCTGACTCGGAGGGTGTCAAGAACAGTCTTACGCATTCATGATGTCCTGGTACTTGATGCCAAAGTCTTGCAGGTTGTCAAGGCCGGGAGGTGTCCTCCACGGACAGGGGTAGGTGGTTGGACCCGGCGCTCCGGGCGGGTAGTCGCTGCACCGCTCTGCACCTATCGCGCCCAGCATCAGGTACTGCTTGTCGTCGAAGCACAGCTCGACCTTCTTGGCGTCACCGGAGTAGATGTTCTCGGGGCGATAGTCGCTGAAGTCCCCGCAGGCGCGGCCCGTGTCGAGAACGGCGACGTTGGCATCCTTGTTGTGCCGCCACGCCTGGGGGATGATGTACATGAACAGCGCATGCTTGGCTAGGGCTTTCATTTCGTCGGCTCCCATGATCCTGGGGCTCTTTGCACCCGGCACCCGGGGAACACCGCCGGGAATGAGCGCGCCGTGGGCCATGAATTGGGAGAGCAGCCCGTTACCATCAGTGTCGCCGGCGAATACCTTGGCGGCAAACGAGGTTATCATTTTTTCCCAACCGGTCATGGTAGCGTTCAGCGCAATCTCCAGGTTGGCGGCTTTGCTGAGCTCCTCCTCGGCATTCCTAGTTTGTGTCAGCTGCGCGTATCCTCCAATGTACTCTCTTGCATGGCCCGGTGATGTGAACTCACCCAGTGTCCTTATCCTTGCCAGTAGCCACGATACCTAGAACTGCGGACTCTGCAGCCTTTTCCAGAAACGGATTCTGGAACACTAATTGAGACGTCCTCACGTTAGTCCAATGAATACCTAAGTATGTAGGTCCACAGCAGAACGAGCGCTCGGGAGGGCACAAAGAAAGAGAAGAGTTGGGTAGTGGGGGCATTGAACCGCAGCCAGAAATGGAGGCACTTACTGCGTCCAAACAGCGGGCCACCCGCAATCGCCAGGAGCTAAAAACCATGTAAGCTTGACACAGCCAACAATCGTCTGAGCTGTAAACCATACCGCTCCAAGGATGTTCCATCCTAGTTGCTTTTGGAATGTATTGTCGTCTTCCTTCATGAACCGCGATTCGATCGTTGCGATGAGGCCAGCAACATCTGACCGAGCGCCCCGGATGGCATCGTAATAGTTGACAAATGCCTTTGTTCATATTGTTGGATGTCAGTTTCGGTTTCGAACCCGTCAGTTCCCAGAGCGTGAACAGAATCAACATACCTGCTCGAGCTGCACAAACGAGTTCGTAATGAACTTGCCCGCGGGTCCTGTCCTGTCTGGCGCGACGACATCGTCCTTGTCGAGGCAGGTATCTTGCCGAGTCAGGCAGTCGTTCCCAGGGAGCAACGTCCCGCAGTGCACGCCTTCACTTCCGTGGAAGAAGACGCCGATGATCCACGACGAGAAGCTGCCCGTGCTGCGCTCGCTGGTCTCGTAGGCCTTGATGGCGTCGGCCCACGCCTCGTCCGCCAGGACGCCTTCCCACCTCTCCTGGCGGTCCATCTCGGCATCGTCTGCAGCGTCGCTGTCGCACGAGATGTCGTACCAGCGCTTCCCGCCGCCGGAATTTCCCAGCAAGACGCCCTTGTTCGTGAACCGGCTTCGGAGGACGGGCCCGGCGGTCCGGCGCTCAACGTCGGTGAACGCCTCGAGGTCGTGCGCCCAGTCGGTCGTGCCGCCGAGGTTGAATGCCTGGTACTTTTGCGTCCGGCGCGACTTCTCGAACGCGTCCATGTACGCGACCCAGGTCCCGTTGATGATGGCGATGTTGGACTCGGTGGCTTTATCGTAATAGTGCTCGACAGCAACGACGTCGGCCCGCTTGCGGAGGCCGTCCGGTCGAGATTGGTCCGCCTGTATGGCGATAAACTCTTCGATCTCGGCGTTGGCGATGTACCCTCTGGTTCCGGTGCATGGCCCCGGCAAGGCTTCCGAGAAGCTCGCCGTGCCGGTATATTGGCACATGTCGCCCTTGCAGTTGGGGTCTTTCATCTTAAAGGCACGGCCGTAACTGGTCACTCCGACAATAACCTTGTTGGCCGGCACGCCAGCTTTGGTGATCATGACCAGGGCGTTGTAGGTCTCGGTCATGTTGACGTGGGAGCGCAGACACATGCCGTTGGGGCAGCCGTCCTGCGACCACTTGGAGCCGGCATCCCATTGGCCGTGGAGGTCGTATGTCATGTAGACAATGTAGTCGACGACGTTTCCGATGTCCTTAATGGGAAAGGCCCTCAGGTACCAGTAGCTCGCCGGTGCCGCAATGGAGAGAGACTTGTCGCTGGGCAGCGCTGCTCTGAGCAACTTCAAAAACGCCAGATAGTTCGGGCCGTCGATGGGTTCCGCCGGCGGGATGTCGGGCATATCAGGAGCTCCAGGATACTCCCAGTCAATATCGGCACCGTCAAGCCCGTGTTGTTTAACGAAGTTGGCAATATTGTTTGCAAGCGTGCCGCGGTTGGCAGAATTGACTAGAAAACGCAGACCATTAGTATGAGCTAGAAACCTTGCGGAGGCTCACGGGCTGATACGAACCGCCAGTACGGAAGACATGAAAGGTGGTCGGGCTTGTCGAGGCTGTCCAGCCGCCAAAGGCGACAATCCTCTTGGCTGTCTTCAGGGCCTTGAACTTGTTGAACTGGGCCTGCACCTTGCTGACATCCACCTGAAAGTCGTTTGTGATGTCGGCAAAGGCAAAGTGAACGTGGGTGAACTTGGACTCGTCGATCGAGCTGGCGTCCATCCACAGGCAGGGGCGCTCGGGATTCCAGGCCTCGAAATAGCCAATCTTGCGGAACTGTGCTGGCGGTTGGGCGTTGTTGACGATGTTCATGCCGCAGTTGCTGACGCATGTCCCCGTTCCGGGGGTCCCATCTCCAGTGATCTCGCAGAACTCCTTGGTGGTGCCGCATTGTCCCCAGATATTGCAGCAGGTGTTCAGCGGACAGGGGTTGAGAGTGCTGATGTTGGTGCCGCTAGGGGGTTTGACTGGAATGTGTGTCAGGAATGTCAGTTCAAGAACAGTTTGGCCAGAGAAACCGTGAACCACGCACCAGTTCCAGGCTTCTGGGGACCGCACACGGCGTTGGCGATGGGCGCGGGCATGGGAGGAGTCCCCGAGCTGAGGCAGATCTTGGCATCCGGCCACAGTTTGTCGCAGCCGGCCCAGCCCCAAGTCTTCTTCTTGTTGAATGTGTCCAGCTCTCCCGGCGACATTCCATTATTTGCCTCGATTATGCCGCAAGAGTCACCCTTCTGGACGGTGTAGGTAGCGCAAGATCCGTCGGCGTTGTTCTTCGGCCTCCTGTCTTTTAGGGTGCCAGAGGAGCAGCAGATCCACTGCTTCTCTCTCAGAGTTGCGCAAAAATTGGTTGCCGGGTTGTACTTGGAGAGGAGGCTAGGAGTGATGCCACACTTTGGGTAGAGTGTTGCACATGAGTCGCCAGCTGAGCGTTGACGTTAGCGATCCCGGCTCCGCGACCCGAGCCCAGTTCCAAAGTCAACTCACCTGCAACCTGTATATCAGAGCAGGTACCGTCTGCGTTCGGTTGAGGCAGGGGAGGCAGCTTGCCCTCCATACAGCAGACCTTCGCGCCAGGTTCAAGTTTGGAGCAGTCAATGTGCTAGAGAACGGATTCGGATCAGCCATGTTCTAGTCGGGTGTTAGGTTTAACTGACGGGATTGTAGTCCTGAAACTTGCTGAGCGAGATGGTGCACCGTTTATCGGCGATTGTGGAGCAGGTGTTACCCTCGACGACGGTCTTGATGTTGGTGCAATCCGGGAGCGGGACAGCCCCAGCGTTGCAACAGAAGATCTGGCCGGGCTTGAGATTCGAGCAGTCGAGCTGAGGGTTGTACGACTTGAAGGTTGCGAGGGAGACGGTGCATCGCTTATCGGCAATGGATTCGCAGGTGTTGCCTTCGACGACGGTCTTGGAGTTGGTGCATTCAGGATCCCGGGGGACCGTGCCTTCATTGCAGCAGAAGTTCTGGCCCTCGCGAAGGTTGTTACAGTCGAGCTGCGGATTGTACGATTTGAAGGTTGCCAAGCTGATGGTGCAGCGCTTGTCCGCAATGATCTCGCATGTGTTCCCGGCAACGACTTGCTTCGCGTTGGTGCAGTATGCCCGCGGCTGAAGCAGCGGCTGCAGGGCCACGCTTCGACCGGACACGCCAGAAGAGAGAAGAAGGGTGGCGATGGCGCTCCCCAAGAGAGAAAGTGCGATTTGTACCATGGTGCTCTGGCCTTGGACAGGCTCTACCGGCGGCAGAGCTCAAGACACCAGGGACTCAGGAACAATGAAGAATATCTTAAAGGAGGGTTCAGACAACGACATCGTCAAAGTCCCGCAAGACCAACCCAGCGGACAATGACCATTATATAGAGCATCGGGGGGCCCTGGCCGCCCTGTTCTCCTCGTATCAGCCATGTAAGAAGTAACAACGAGAAGCCCATCCCAGGGGTCTAGGAAAATTCGTCGCGGGCCCTGAAGCTATCCACGGGACGGGACGGGATGATGGGTTACATTTTGTTTCTTGGTGTTGAAGATGCCGTCAGCGCTAGACTCCGGCCAGCTGCGGGATGGGCCTAGCCTCAGGGGGAAGACAGCGACTCGTCCGGTGTTCCTGGAAAGCCCATCTCGACTAGCAAGCGACGGTTCTGAACGTCCCACAGTAGAGCTCGGCCATTGGTCAGTTGGCGCGGTGTTAAGGAAAGTCACGGCGGACAAGCAGCCGCCACACGGAAGGGGAGTTAAGGTTGGTTTTTTCCTCTTACACAAGGAAATCAAAATCGGATTCCTTTACCTTGATGTGGACAAGCAGCCCGGATGTTACTCTTGCAGCCAGCACCGAATGGGGCGGGGCCATGGGCTGAAGGGACGGTAAATGTTTTTTTTTCCTCTGAAAAGGACCTTGACCGATTGCGGCGCCAAGAGAACTACCGCGCCAACACTATCCCCAAAACGACAAGTGCTCAACACCAATCATGTTCTTGACAAGCTCAACTAGCGCAAGCTTGGCATGAACGCCAAGAGAGTGAACGCTGAACCGCTGTGCTGGGAATTCCCAAGAGTTATTGAAATCTCCATCCTTTCTCCAATGACCGGGATGCTCTGACAGACAGTACTCTGCAGAACAGAATTGCGACCTTGACCCTTTTCCACTGAAAGTTCTGCTGAAGCTGCTCTGGCATCATTTGCCCCTCCTGGACAAAGTACATTACTTTCAGACCTCGTCCTATTTTGGAACTCTCCGTTCGTCGCACGTTCAAGTTTCACGGGGAACTCCTGCGAAAGCTCCCTCTAAAAATGCCTGTTTTCGTGAGCTATGATGGTCCAAAGCTGGGCAAGAAGCAAAAGCAAGTTGTCAGATCACACGTCATGGTTATGGTCCGCGACCAGCAGAAGAAAGCCAAATGTCAGGCCAAGTCGGCTCCCGTAGAGGAAGCTCGCCCGTAAGTAACTGTGCTCGTCCACGGCCTACAACCTCGGATTGGATGTTGCTCGGAGTCAGCATTGTCCTGTTTAGGAAAATGCACTCTAACTATCCCGTCCGCCTCGCAGATTAGCTCCCGCCCCAGACAAAAACAGAAGTCGCAGAGCCCTACCCGAGGACACGGACGATGCAACGTTGGCCGCCGTACCGCAGTCCGCCACCGGGAGCTCCCGATCGCGCCAACCGGCGGCGGCCAACAGCAGCCGCAGCAAGCGCGACATGATGCTTGCTCGACGGGACCGGCAATGGTTGAGCATTAACGTGTGGGACCTCCGCGGCGCACCCCCTCGGTCCACCCACATGACGGGCGTCGACGCCCGCAGCTTCCAACAGTACCTCGCTCGGTGCGGTGCATATACGTCATATCTTGATGAGGGATTCAGCCTCGTAGGGTTCCGGCAACCGAGCTATTTCCGCCCGGACCTGTCCAAGGCAGCCTGTATTTACATTGGTTGGCTGTGGACGGCGGGCGTCCTGGACGCGTTTCGCGCGACCGACGAGATCGCCTACCCCCACTATGAGTACCAGGCCGTGAGGGAGTTGCAGAAATTCATTGATGGCGCCGGCGATAGGCAGCTGCACGAGGTCGTGTATCCCGTGGTTGTTCTAGCCATGTTTGAGGTAGGTGTTCCTTTCCATGATGGCTTGAGAGAAGTCCCGCTGACGCTTGTCACACGCTTGCAGATGGTCCGCTTCAGTCCCCGAGGCATCACCCATCTCGCTGCTGTTGAGAAATTTATCAAGGCCCGTGGTGGACTGCACACAATGCCGGATGTCATGCAGCACATCGTGATCATGTAAAGTGCCTCCAACTTGAAGTCCTCCCCCCCCCCCCCCCAGCGTCTAACTTTCTCAAACCCAAAACAGGGCCGACACCCTTCAGTGCCTCACTCTAGGCACACCTTTGGCATTTACCTTTCTTGGCCCCGCACCAATCATGCGTTTGATGACAGCCGATGGCTTCATGGAAGGCGACGAACTCCGTTCATGCCCCCTTCTTCTCTGCGACAACGAGGACTTCTCTCTCGCCGCCCGATACGTCAATCCGGCCATCCGCGTCCAGTTAGTAGCCGTTCTTCGGGCTGCAAGCGATGTTTTTCGACAGTTTTTTCTCCCCTTGGGCGAGCAAAATACTTTTGGGAGCGACGCTCGAACCGTGGACGCCTTGGCAGACTGCCCAACGGCCGGGAGCAATGTGCCCTGTCTCCTTTTGGAGACATGCGCTTTGGCTGCGAGAGTCATGCGCAAGACGCTGTCAGAAAACTTGGACGGGTTTGATGACTCCGAAAACGAGCTGGATGTTCTACGGATCTATCACAATAGTCGGTTTATTGGTCTTAAGGCGTGGGCGGGGTTGCCGTACGTCTATATTTGGGTGTAGGTTCCTTTCTCCTCCCCTGTACCATTTTAACCTTTGTGCTCGAACTTCTCCTGTGCTTGACTGACCGTTTGCAGGAATCTGATTGGGTTTGCTGCCTCTACCGATGCAAGGGTGAAGCAAGCTTTCAATGCCGCGGTTGTCCGCTGCGCCTTCAGCTACGGTTGTTACCAGATGGAGGTCTTTCAGGGTAAGTTCTATCCTTTAGCTCACTTGCTCTACTTACAATCACCGGTTGTCTGCGACTGAGAGGGTCGCTGACCTTCACGTGTACCAGCTGTGCTCGGAAATTTCTTCCATCTCCGTGGCGCCCTCGCAGCTCGCACAATGACTCTGACAAAAAGTCACTCCAACTCTCCCTTCTCCATCGGCTCTCAAGACTTCCCCCAGCCTTCCGTTATGGCCCAAGGCGAGACTCTGACACCAGCTCCGGCGTTTCATGACGGGTATGATAACTCCCAGGAGGTCGACAACTTGCTCTGCCTCCCTTGGGCGGCAGGTGAGCGGGCTTTCTGGGAGGAAGGAGGGGGTTCGGGGTCAGAGGAAAGCAGTCAACAGGGCTCTGACTGACCATCGCATAAAGGTTGTCTGCTACGAGACAGAAAGACAGGAATCATGTTACCTGCAGTCCAGCAACATGGGAGCCGGGTGGGTCGGGTTTGAGTGTTTCTGTCAGCATCTTTTACTATCCAACTTTATACGTAAGACTTGTATCACCAGAGCCGAATCTTCACCCACAAAAACAGTCCAGCTGCGCAACTGCCTCTCCATGCATCACTCCATGGGCAGAGCAATCCCCGACGACGGTCATCTGGCCATCCGTGCCTCCGTCATGCTCCCCCGCAAACTCCCTCGCGAAACCAACGGAATATGCCCGCCAGTAAAGTGCGCCAACAATGCATCTCCGGCGCCAATGCGCGGGAGGTATTCCGAAAGCCTCTACGGGTATGAATACAAGCAGAATTGGCGGCGTCTTCCGCCCCCCGTCGCCGGCGCCGTCTGCGGTCGTTAGAGGGACGTTGACGGTCCGGGAACGCGAACGGGACCGCGGCCCGCAAACCGTTGGGCGAGTGGTAACTACCAAATCAGAACCCCGGATCCCAAGATTTGGCTCCTAAACCCAGTCCGAATCGGCTCGTGCTCATGTCCGACTGGAAGCGAGAAATGTGGCAGCTTGCGCGCTTCCCCTTGAGTTCCCCTTCCTGTGATGGGTCAGTTGTCTCTACTGCCGAGTCTCGGAACTGACGGCATCGCTGAGAGACAGCCGCCGGGACGACTCGGGATAATCACTGTGGATTTCAGTTGTGAGTTCTTCAGTCCTTGAAGATGACAGGACGTCATCCTGACGAAGGCAGCCAATGAACAGATATGCCCGAGCGGCTGTCCTTGAATCCTTTGATGTTCCGTCAGCATCTGACTCTGACTGTTCCAGACATGGACTCGGGGTCTCCCCACTGAGTCGACCGGTCTAGGTCGGGGTTGAGGTAGTTTTGGAGGAGTTCGCCATCGCGATGAGCCAGGATTCGGGCTTGGGGCGGCCATGGTGGGCGGAGGGGACCCCCAGGAGTCGCGAGGACCCTTTTCCGCCCTGCCATTGGCCAGGGTTTCCCGTCAGCACAAAGACTCCGCCCCGCCTCTCCAGGCCAGCCACTGGGCACCGAAGTGTGGGCCCGGTGTGGTTCTTCCCGCTTCCCGAAGGCGGGAAGAAGCCAAGAAGAAGGCCTAAAATAGCCGTCCTCGTATTGAACCCCGTCCGTGGGCTGACAGCTGCACTTTGAGCAGTCCCTGATGCCGCAGTCTCTCGACGACTGAGTTGCCCTCCGAGACTGGAAAGTACCCGTTGCCGGTTTTGATAGGACCCCTCCTCCTTGTCATTACGTACGGCACTGGAGATGAGCCAATAGCCAAGTATAGCCCGGGAGCGGAACAGCAGCCCGAGAGGCAGGCTGGTGCCGAGCCACTGCCGACACCGCTTCCTCTTTGGAACTCTGCCATGTAGATCTCAGCCTCTTGAGGCTGAACGTCTCGTGTTATCCCGACCGTCTCGTGTTTTTTCCTATTTTGGAACACTGAAGATGCTGGCACTCTCGTATCCTTCTCCAGTCACGGGACTCACGGAGGAAGAAGAGCATAGCGATGCCAGCGGTCAGCCCTGTGTAAGTCGGCCATGTGGGCAGACTCCGCCCAGAAGGCGTTGAGTGAGGTCTTGTGATGGAGATGCAGCAGGAGATGCAGCAACCAGCACATGATGCCTAAGGTGTTGAAAGCTGGATCTAGTGGACGCTCAACAGGTATAAGAGGACTGGAAGTCTCATGCTTTCCAGCGCTTTCTCAGATCATCACAACATTCAACACTCGCATCACAACATCTTAGCTTACAAGCACAACCAACTCAACAACATCAACACTCCGTTTCTCAACACACAACCTCAGTCACCATGAAGTACATCGCTGCTGCTCTCGTCTTCGCCGCCTCGGCCCTCGCTGCTCCCTCTGAGCCCCGCGACACTTGCACCTTTGGCAAGTACCGCTGCACCAACCCCAACACCGGCATTGAGATCTGCGATGTCGCCGGCAACTGGGAGCTCGTTGGCCCCTGCCCCAAGGGTACCGCGTGCGAGGACCTCCCCCAGAACGGCTTCACGCTGCCCTTCTGCACCAACACGGCCAAGGTCCAGACCCGCAACGGCCGCCCGGGCCAGAGCCCAGGCGAGAAGTGCCAGACCCCTGGCAAGTACGACTGCTTCGGCCCGTACGCCATCCAGGTGTGCGACACCCAGAACGTCTTGCAGTTCGTCGGCAACTGCCCCCCGCGCTCGCACTGCGACTACCTCAACGGCATCCCCTTCTGCGTTGCCAGCGTCTGAGCGCCACAGTTGGATTGAATACGGATGGATTGATGACAAGACTGGGTTTGCTTTTGGAGAGGATGCATCAAGCATGTTCGGGTTTCTCTTCTTTCACTCCTTTTACGCATAGCAGGTTTAACTCTGGGTTGGTGAGTTCATGATGATGACGGGAAATAGAGATGGTTTGACAACATAATATATTATACTAGACCTCGTGTCCCACAGTATGACGCTTCCCCGCGTGCTTTCCTCACCCCGTGTGCTCTTCTCCGCCACTTTGCCCACTTCCTGGCATGACCATCCTCTCATAGTATCTCCACCTCAACACTCTCCCCCTGATGCAGCCACTCCCATCTCTCCGTCCCATCTCGCTTGCTCAGATCCCAACACTGGAACAGCCCCACACGTTCATAGAAGTCCCCCTTCTTCACAAGCGCCAGCCCAAAAACCGGCGGATGCGTCGAAAAGCTCCAGTCCCAATGTTCCACAACCGGAAGTACATACAGCGCCAATCCCTCCGGCGGCTTCACGTCGAAGTCGATATACCCCATCCTCTCCCCACCTTTCTCCAAGTCTCCAGTCCTCTTGGTTGCCGTCCTCTCAAACCTGATCTCCAACCCTCCCGGCACCCCAATCTCCTTCAGCTTCCCCTCCAACCACAGCACCGCCCCCTCCACCATCCCCGTCCCATCTCCATCCTCCCGTCCCGTCTGCACCTCCACCCCCTTCACCTCCACCAACCCCACCGTCGCCAGCTCAGGCTGCGCGATCGCCTTCCTCACGCCCAGCCCCTCCACCCCGAGCCCCGCCCACGACCACGTCGGCGCCACATAAGAACCCCCCGTTGCAGGCGCGGCCGCCCTCTCCACCAACGCCTCCATGTCCTCGACCGCGCCGCGCGGCGCCGCAACCCACATCAGATCCAACAGCAGCGTCTCCCGCCACAGGCCGGCGGCGTACGCGAACCCGGTCGCGCGCCGCAGCCGCGAGGCGATCCCCGCCACGGCGACGAGCCTGTCGCTCGGCTTGGTCAGGCTGCGCGCCGAGTAGGACCGCACAATGGACATCCACGTGGCGTGGAAGTCGGCGAGGTCGTCATGGCTAGGGCTGTTGCTGCTGCTGCTGCTGCTGCTGCGCCGCGGCGGGGGTTGAAACTGGGAGATGTCGACCGGGATGGATGACGTCGAGCGCGGGGGCGGGGGCTTGCCGTGCTCGAGGGAGATGTTGCCCGTGATGACGCGTTCGTGCTTGGAGGGGCGGAGCGGCGGGATGTGCGGCCTGTCTCGCGAGGGGGCGGCGTTGCGCTCGACGGTCAGGACCAGGCCGTTGGGCATGACTAGCGGGGGGATGCGGCGCGGGATGACGGGTTCGGTGTGCGGGGCGGGGCCGAAGAGGGTGGTGATGGTGTCCGGGCGGACGGGCGTGCGGGTGCGGCCGAGCGGGTTGAGTTCGTTGGCCTCGCCCATGAAGCAGGTCCAGTAGATGCCGGAAGGGCCAAAGTAGAGCTTGCGCGGGGAGAGGTAGGACTCTTGGAAGCACCAGGCGCGGGACTGGATGGGGGACTGGCGGAGGACGGCGTCGAGGGTTGCGGTGTTGGTGGTGTCGTGGGGGAGGACGAAGAGACCGTCGCTGGGAGACCCGGCGATGCGGCAGGGGGTGGAGGAGAGGGTGCTTTCGCGGTGCTGGAAGAGGCCACCGTGGGGGTCGCTGGCGGTGGCTGACATGATGGTGCACGCGGCGTACTCGTAGACGTCGCCCATCTTGGCGGACTCGCGCATCCAGTCCTCCTTGGAATCCTGGACGATGCAGAGGCTGTCGATCCACAGGTACTGGATGCCGAGGGCATGTGTCATTGTGACGGCGTCTTGAAAAGACTTGGGCAGGGAGCTGAAGCTGATGCCCTCCAGGGTAAAGTCGCTGATGGTGGACCACTTGAGCAGCGGAATGTCGGTGACTCCGCCCCAGCAATGGCTCAGGGCGCAGTACGGAACATTCTGGTCGTGCTCCGAGGTGGCATACAACCGTGGTTTGAAGTCACCGTTCTCGCCCTGTAGGATCTGGATGAAGCGAGCTGGCAGCAGCTTGTTCTGAGCCGTCCTTCGGCATATGCTGTGCTTCGTGGTACACTGATCAAGCCATGACTTTGCCAACGCAATATGTTTGGCAGAGCCTGTGAATGTCAGACTAGCGGCATCGTGTGGCTGATTCCTGACCCCGGGGGCGTTGAACCATCCTGCAATAGCTTTAGCATCCACGCTCTAAATTGACCTCTTCAGAGAGGAAGCGCTCACCTATTGAAGTGGACGTATCAAACTTGGTGCCAGCATACTGAGGCAAGAGAGTCCCTTCGTAAAGCCCAGGGGGCAATAGTTACATACAGCTCGACATCTGTGTCGTAGCTCTTGGCAATCTGCAGATAGACGCAGTCGTCGAGCGTTGGGTGGCGGTTGTGTGGTGTGTCCCTGAGGATAGTGCAAAAGTGACATCCCGCAGCCGCGGCCTCGAGCAAACAACTGTACGTTTGGAACAGAAAGAACTTCTCGTGGCGTGGAACAAAGCGCTTCGATGCTCCACTGAGAATCTTGGATATGCTCAAGACATGGGCGCAATCTTGACAGAGTCGGTGAGCCTGAAAGGCCGTATTGATCCAAGGCTCGTCCAATGGAGGGCGTTTGCCGGCGACTAAGGGACGTGGTTTCTGGACTGCTGGCAAGCGATTGCCAACAACATGAGTAAGAACTTTCCGAGACGAGCTCTGAAAAGGCGCCCGTGAAACTAGACTGGGCAGAGAGAGGCGATGGATGTTGATGTTGTCGTCCCTCGACACGGAGCTCAGGGGAAGCGCCATCGCAGAGGATTCACGTTAGTGGCGTCGTAGAAAGTGAAAACTCGTAGACGTTGAGTTCAAAGTGATCATTCCGACAATGCGCTCATAATGTCGAGTCGAGATGGTGAGGTTGACTGAAGGTGTTATCATGTGGCGCGAGGCTCGAGTGAGTTGCCGACACTGGTTCGGGGCGGGGGGTTGCGCGCCTAGGCCCTGTTCGGTCGAGCTGAAACAGGTGCTTCTAATCCCGACTCCCATTTGGCTCTAATCTCCCAATCTATTGGCAATCTGCAGCCTGGCGCATAAATGGCAAGCATCAGCGTGCTGCTGGCAACAATAACACGTAACTTGAGCTGCGATCTTTGAGAGAGAAGAGCGGCAGCAGGCCGAGTGGTTTGCAGTTAGCCGTGTTGCAGGGTGCACCGCAGCAGCAGGGTATTGAAGAAGCGATCGGGCAGTCGCAGACAAGGTGGAAAGGAGGCGTCAAGCTGCCGAACGACTGATCCACGCCTGGCTGTGCCAACCTGACCTGGAGAAAACGGGCAGGGAGCCGTGCGGTAGAGATGAAGCACCGAAGGAGGGAGCGGGAAGTTGATGTATGACATGCACAACTGCGAGGAACCATTGTTTAGAGCCAACTTGTCTTCTGTGACCTCTCCTTTGGTCAGAGACTAAGGTCAGGTAGCCATTCCTCCGCACGCTCCTAGCAGTCTCTCCCGCCCCCGTTCAATAGCTTCCTCAACAACAGCTTAGATAATTGTGATGATTTTCCTTTGAGACCCATCACTTAAGCTTACTCCATACCTGAGAGTATACTCTTCTGCAAGTCTGAGCAACCCAATTCGACGGTAAACCTCGACACCTTTCAAAAGAACTGGCTCTTTGACCAGAACAAGACTGATATCCTTAAAGAGCATGAGGAGAAGCACTCTACTGTTGTCGGGAACGTTATAGAGGCCGCCGCTAGTCAAGTTATAGTCGGCGAAAAATGGCAACCTCGCGGAGTGGACGGATGCTCGTGCTCCCCTTCCACCGTGAGTGAACTTGATATCCACTCCATACATTAGCGGCTGGGATTCTCCTTTTGTTGATGGCGCCGCGGAGTCGACCAGGAACGTCGCAGATTGCGTCAGTCCCGCGACTGTGAGAATAACAGAAGAAACTTCGCCATATGGGTTTCTGCCCATTTTTTCCACTTTGCAGGATAAAACAGCAAAGATTGGGGTTGGTTTGGTGAGTGGTGACGATTTTTTTGGTTTCAATTGTCGGTAATAAGGATTCAAGTCCTGATCCTCTTCGTCGGGGTCGGAGTCGAGCGGTAGCCGATCAAGGTTTTTCGCCCAAGTGTAAAATTCGTTTGGAAGGGCTTCACCGAGCCATGTGAAAATGGAGAGCGGACTCATTTCCGCTCTTTTCCAAAAGGAAACTTTGGCATTCACAGACACCCAAGACCATGAAGGCCCTCTATACTCGTTGGGCCGCTGCAAGTCGGGTGTAAGATGTTCCACGCGCCAGGTCATGTCGTATGGAAGCGATGATCCCCAGAGACCGGCGATGTACCTCCCCAAAAAAGGCTGGATTCTCTCTGCCAGCCCAGAGAGAGCCGGCAATTGATCCATGATCTTCGTAAGTCGCAGCGATGAAAATTGGGCCACGATCTCATGCCACAGGTCTGTCGCCCGATCCTGCTCGGTCGGTGGAATCTCCTGCACAAGCTCTTTTAAGTCAGAGTACTGGCTTTGTGCATGTCGAAGAGATCCCTCGGAGCGGCTTCTGGCGAAAGCGAGGGAAGAGATGCGGAATCTAGCATCCTCGAGGAGAGACCTAACCGAATTGGCCTCTCTGCTGAAAGATAAGATTCTGTCGTACCGTCTAGATCGAAAGTCCTCAGGACCTAGGTCTAACCGAAGAGGCCCAGCATCGTGACGGCTTGCCTGGGATCTCCGCCTTGGCTCAGTGGGTAGAAGCTGCTCCTGGCGGTCGGCTAGAGCGGGTTTGCGACCACCATCTTCTCCCCAATTGTCCACGCGGGGAAGGTCAGTGGGATCAGTAGCTTCACCCTCAAACTCGTTGGTTGCGTTCTTTGACTCCAATCCTGGATAGCCTATGGCTTGTAGGCCACCCCCGTCGATCGAACCCCAATATCGAGTCCCCGCCAGGACAAGTGCGAACCGTCCCTTAAGGTGTTCATCCTTGGTAAGACTACCACACTCGCAAATTGTCTCCACTCCACACTCCCAGATAAGTTCTCCTCTGGCAAAGTGCAGGACTCGGGGAGACAACAGGCGTTCCTGAAAGACCCATCCTCTGGAGAGCAAGGGATAATACTCTTGAGAGGCTGCTGTGGAGATGATGTCGTCCCAATGAGACAGCTTGTGCCGAACCCCGATCAGGTGTCGCATGCCCATGCCAGTTTCCATTTGGAAAATTCTGTGCGTGCTGTGCGTGTTTTCCGTCATCTCCTTAGGAAAGCAACCGACGGCGCCACAGCTGGCCGAAGTTGCAGCTATCGTGATATAAGAATTCTGGTAGATGTCCGCCATCTTGGAGGATTCAACCTGCCAGTCGGTAGGGTCGTCTTGGAGGATGCAGAGAGCGTCAATCCAAATGTATGGTATTTCCAACTTCAAACAATAGCGGATAGCATCCTGGAAGGTTTGGGGAAGCTCCGTCCATGGTATTTCCACCGTTCTTTCTCTGGAGTTTTTGGTTGTCGTTATGCAGGATAGCTGGCCACCCCAGCAGTGGCTCAAGGTTGCATACCTGCCGAATTTTGTTTGGTCCTCGACAAGTCGGACTGTGAAGTCCCCCTCTAGAGACACGGCTAGGGCGAGTATCCTGGCAGGTAGAGGGGACTCGTCTTCATCCTGGCAGGTATGGGTGGCAGAACACTGTGCTAGCCTGGATTTAACCCATTGGACTGCGTCTGGGGACAGTGGGTGACCGGTTGAACAGGTCCTTCGGCACAGAGCGCTCCATGGAAAAGGATCGCAAGGGCTAAGCTCAGTACCTGGGAATCGACGTCAGGAGTCATGAATTTGTAATGAGAACCCAAGTACCTTAGTGTCATTAAAGATATATGGAAAAGAGGGCGACATACCGTCGGGGTGACGGCAGAGGAAAAGTTCGAGCATGATTCTTGGTCGGTCAGGCAAGAAATATACTTCGAGTGTAAGGGTGTCATGGCAGGTAGCTTGTGCGTAGCCATAAACCCTCGACACATCATTAATAAACGACCAAGTGCCATCTTGCATCTTCTCGATCCCGGTTAAAAGAAGGTGGCATTGTCTGCATCTCTGATGGAGGGCAGATTGCTGCAACTCACGGGGGGTGAATTCGAAGAACAATCGTCGTTTCCCCGCCGGCTTCTGAAGCCAATGACAAGTCTGGCAGGGCGGCATTTGGGAAGCGGAAGTAGACCTGAAAGAGTGCGCACCCCGCCGAGAATGAAAGACAAGGAGAATTTTAGGTCGTTTGGAGACTGGCGGAAACGACCCCAACGACTTTGCGAGGCACGGCTGGACAACGAGGTCGGCCAAAGTGGTAGGATTTCAGGCAAGTACAAGAATGAGGAGCTGTGGCTTTCAAGCCCAGAGGATGCCTTTTGTGTCAGTGCACCCAAGGCGCTCAGGAGAGCCTCCCGGAAGAGGCGCGGTGTGGGCGCAGCAGAATCTACACCAATTATCGGGCTCCGAAGCACAGATTTCCGGCGCGCTTGGCCTCCTTGATTGGAACAACACATCAGTTCCCACACCACGTCCTAATGATTTTCGCCAATGATTTCCCACTCTGTATAGCTTGCAGCTGGCACCGCCCCCCTCCTGCCTCCCAATTCATGTTAGTGCTGACTTTTGCAGGCTCATCATCCTCAAAGGTGAGGAGTAGCTTGGGTACCTACCTTATCGTGGCGAATCCGACTGCAGCAGCGCCCACAAATCGGTCCCATTTCGCTGCACATATCTTGTTCATCGTCGGCTGGCTCGATCGCGGTTGGGTGCCATCCTTCCTGCCTCTGTGTAAGGCACCTTCGGCGAACATGACATAAGGTACGTAGTCAAAGGCGACCAACCGGAGGACCAGCCTGTCGTTGTCTTCACGTAAGTCACCACATGTAGCGACGACACGGTCCGCGTATGGGATGCGGCCACGGGGGTTGAGCGGCGCGTGCTGCAAGGCCAAAAAAGTGCTCGACGGTTTCTCTCCTTTTCCTCTTGCGGTAAACATCTCGTTACAGATCGTGGTCTCTTGCGGCTGCCTTCCTCCGACTGCCGATGTTCGCATCACATCTTTCCCACAAGGTCTTGGATTACCGATAATGGCGAAGAGCTACTACCCGTCAACTATACCAGGATGCGAGCGGGAGCCTTGTCGAGGACGACGAGCTGGGAGCCGTGGTGCGCACCCTCCAATGCTACAGCCGCCGCATCGCCATGCAACTCGGCGGGCAAACAGGCAAGTCGCAGGCCGAAAAGGACATTGTTTCCCTGTGCGAGGGCGTGCGGGAGCTATGTGCCCAACTCATCAGCGCGGTCGAGGGTCTCAAGGTTGCCATGAACAACAGGGCAGCCCGGTGGGAGACCTTTCGCCAGGCCCTCCGCCGCGTTTGGAAAGAGAGCGAGATCAGCAACCTGATGGACCGCCTCGAGCGGTACAGAAACCAGATCGACTCGATCCTACTGGCAAACATCAAGGACAGGCTCGAGGCGCTTACGGTCGAGTCCGGGAACCGCGACGCTCGCATCGAGCAGAACCTTGCCAAGGTCCTGGCATCGCTAGAACCGGGAAGTCCATGGCAACATCGTACAACCAGGATTGGGCTAGGCTAGGCTGTGTGGGCAAACTCACTCAAAGGCGAACTGGCCAGACAGATTATTTGACCTTGATACTGGGGGCATGAGGGAATGGCACAATGCCATTCCCTCATAGCGCAGCTCAAACCATAGGATCTGACGTTTAATTTGACTTGTATTGGAATACCTTGATGTCAGTATCTGAAGATCGGACTCACAGGAGTCCATGGTCAGATCTACCTATAGATACCTAGGAGTGAAGGAATCGCCTTAAGTTCTGGAGGTAGTTCTCTTCCTCCAACCCTTGTTGAGAAAGAAAGTTGCCAATCGAGGCACAGCGAGCCCAGCTCTAGGGCAACGTTCAAAAACGAACCGGTCTTTATCCCAACAAATGAACGGCAAATGACCCTACTCCAAGTGCCCCATTTATCAAATTGAACACACGACCAATCTCGGCCCAATGCCCTTTCAGACCCGGTACATCTGCCCATGTCCGGCCTTCTCCCTGACGGAAGCGTCGCCGGGCCCGTCGACCCACTCCTGAACCAGAAACTCCAGAAACATGACCATCTTGACCGTCGTTTGTCTGGCGGTCCAATCCCTCTTGCAAATTTCTGCGCCCTCAACGCCATACCTCCCCAGCCAGATGTCGTCCGCCACGACGCCAACCACGAATTGCTTGTAGTGATCTCTCACCGTCCCTGCAGAGCCATGTTAGCCGACAGTCTCGTCACCTCATCCTATTGCTTGATGTAGAAGCGGACTTACACTCGCTCTTATCCGGATCCAACACCATTTCGAACCTCCGCTCCTCAAGCATCTCGATGCGCTCCTCCACGGCCTTGTCCAGGTCGACAAACTCGACAAACCCGCGCTTGTCGGGCGCGACTGTGTACCCCAGCGCAAGGTAGTCGCAGATGAAGTTGGCAAAGTGGTCGAGCACGACCTCCTCCTCCCAGCTTTCGAGGGCGCTAACTGATTCGAAGCCGAGGCGGCGGGCCATGCGGCTGCGGGAGCGGATGGCGCTTGAGATGTGGAAAGCGGACATGGTTAAAGATTTTATAGGGGCAGTATTAACATTAATTAGGTAGTTGTGAGTGTAAGCTGGGACCAGCCCGGTATGTTCATTCAGGGGTTGAAGGCTGGAATTGTTGACTGGATTTCGCGGTTGTGGAAGGATTAAAACGCGGCGGGAGAATCAATGTTTGAAAAGCATAAAGTAAATAAAGGAACGCGTTGTTTTCCTCAGAATTTCAGGTTTGCTTGGAAACCTCATATTTACATACATGTGCATCTCAGGCACTGTGGAGCAATGTCCGTTGATGTGCAGCCTGCAGACAGAGCGAAACGCGCTGAGGGAAGCGCCCGGCAAACGGCCGTGATTTCCATCGTAGCTGGCCAGATTAGCGCTCAATGATGATTGGGGAAATGATCCGGTTGACTCTCTGCGAGGTCAATCCCGTGGCCATGGGCCTAGATGGAAGTCCAGAGGCCGCAGAGGCGGCCTGCTTTGCGGCACAACGAGGTCAGCGGCCTGGCCACTGGTGTGATACAGACCCCGAAGAGGGCCGGGTTCTTGAGTTTATGATCTCGTGCAACTTGATCTGCAGCGCAAAGCTGCAGGCATCAAACGGCCTCGGGCCAGCGAGCCTCGTCTGATGGGTCACGAGCTGGGAGCAATATCTCCAGCTGCGTTTGAGCTGTCTTTAAAAGGCTGCTGTCCCCCGACGCATCGCTGTCGGAGTCTAGACTGTTTGTGTCTTAAAGCCCGGTGCCAAATCCCTGGATTACAAGAGGACTGTGACCACAAGGTCATGTCCGGTCCAGTCATCGAACCAGTTGCGGGCTGCTAGGGCCCTGTCAAAACCCCGCTGCAGTTTTCAGGACAATGCAAGACCCCGAAGCTCCCGGGTCTCCACGGAACAACTGCAAAGCATATGTGCCCGAGTCCGCAGGGTTTTACGAAAAACCGACGCCGTTAAGGTAGCGAGCAGGAGATGCCTAGATCGGGATGGAACCTCTGGGACGTGCCCCTTGTCGACCCCCTGCCCCTGAACCGGAGCCGCGATGCATCAGACCACCTCTGCAGCTACCCCGCAAACCAAGCTTTGCCATGAGTAACAGCTGCATCCTGACGAATAGAGTTCCTGGTAATGTTCCACGACACGATGATTGGCGAATTCGTCTCTCCTCCAAGTCCCACGGATGCACCCATCTGGGAAACAAGTGCTATGTCATCCAAGCGATCCGAACAAAGGGACGCCAGACCTCCGCGGAGGAGCGGCTACATCGGACGCCTTCGTCTGATTTCTCGGTTTCGCCCTGTCATGGATATGCAGCCGTGACGTGATCCCCGGACCTCAGCAAACACGGAGCGAGACTCCTGGTTGCAGCATCGCATGCCCGATCTACAAAACGACATCATGGAACGTGCGGACGTGCCCAAGCTTCGCATGCCCCTTGGCATTAGCATGATACGATACACACTTTAAAGGCGGATACGGCGCTCATTCAGCACCTGCGTTGCAACCCACCATCAGTGCGGCAGACGGTCCATGCAGATCACTTGCACAAGAAGCGCATGTAAACATCCTACAGCTCTATAAAACCTCCCCTATCACCGCATTCTCTCCCCCAAGTCCCCGTTCTACCAACCACCCCCTCACGATGTACAACGCCGCCTCCCGCACAACCCTCACCCTCGCCCGCCACCCCAGACCCGTCCTCGCCCGCACCTGCAGAGCGCTCAGCACAACACGCACCATGTCCGGCGCCGACATGCCCAGCTTCCCCTTCCGGCGGGCCTCGGGCCTCGACCCGCCCGCCGAGTTCGCCGGCCTGCGCAAGAACGCGCCCGTGTCGCAGGTGAAGCTGTACGACGGGTCGGCGGCGTGGCTCGTGACCAAGTACCGCGACGTGTGCCAGGTCGCGACGGACCAGCGGCTGTCCAAGGAGCGCAAGCGGCCCGGGTTCCCCGAGTTCAGCGACAGCGGCAAGGTCGCGGGCAAGCAGCGGCCGACCTTTGTGGATATGGACCCGCCCGAGCATGGGCGGCACAGGTGGGTTGGCATCCAACCCGATAGTCCGATACGAGGTTTCGGCGCTGGTGGGTGTTTTTAGCGCGTTGGTTGCTGACGGATTCGGAGCGGGGGGCAGGGGCATGGTCGAGTCTTGGTTTACGCCCGAGAAGATCAAGTCGATGGGGCCGTACATTGACAAGACGGTAAATGACCTGCTGGACCGGATGAAGTCGCGGAGCAGCGGCAAGGAGCCCGTTGACCTTGTGGAGGAGTTTGCGCTGCCTGTGCCGTCCTACGTAGGTTCTGCGGCTCGTGAGCAGGCCGGGCTGGTGCTAATAGGGGCAGATCATTTACACCATGCTTGGTGTGCCGTTTGAAGATCTTGAGTTCTTGACGCAGCAGAATTCCATCCGCACCAACGGAAGCTCGACGGCTCGGGAGGCGTCGGCCGCGGCCAGGTATTTGATGTCCTGCCGAGTACATGTCACAAGAAAGAGGCTGACACGGCGTCAGCGAGCTCATCCGTTACCTTACCGAACTCGCCGACAAGCGCGGACAGGAACCCAAGGATGATATCATCAGCCAGTTGATGACACAGGAGGTCAATAAGGGGAACCTCGACAAGGCCGATGCAGTGCAAATGGCTTTCTTGTTGTTGGTCGCGGGCAATGCGACCATGGTGAACATGATCGCACTGGTAAATACAGGCCAAGTCGGTTTCTGCATGGCCGCTAACACGGCTGCAGGGCGTCGTGACCCTGTTTCAGCATCCTGATCAGCTGGCCGAGCTCAAAGCCGACCCGGCCAAGTGGGCGGCCCCATTTGTGGAGGAGCTGTGCCGCTACCATACGGCCTCAGCAATGGCCATGAAGCGTACAGCCAAGGAGAATGTCGAGATTGGCGGCAAGGTATTGTGGCTCCATGACGTTGAGATGGATCGCTGCTGACACTGTTGGACCACTTCACAGACAATCAAACCAGGCGAGGGCATTATCGCGTCGAACCAGTCAGCCAACCGCGACGACGAAATCTTCACGAACCCCGACAAGTTCGACATGCACCGGAAGTGGCCCAAGGAGGATCCTCTGGGCTTTGGCTTCGGCGAACATCGCTGCATTGCCGAACATCTCGCCAAGGCTGAGTTGACGAGTGTCTTCAGTAAGTCCAGCCGACACCCAGAAGGAAGAGAAACACGAGAGCACGAAGAGAGACTGATCGCCCTGAACCAATAGCGCACCTCTTCAAGAAGGTCCCCAACCTGAAGCTTGCTACCCCCATTGACAAGATTGAGTACTCGCCTCTGGAGCGCGATGTCGGCATCGTCAAGCTCCCCGTGACCTTCTAAGCCCCCGAGGTTGTAAAGCTCCAGCGGCAGCGGATTCTACGTTGTAAGGCCGAGAACGGAGGGCTAGGAAGATAACTGTAGTGGTTTGTACATACGAAGTCATTGTACAGTTTATGTTTCTCTTGATAATCTCCCTCGCCTTTATGCAAAGCCTGTAGTTGAGTGTGCCAGAGCGACAGTAGGAGCCGAGTCTAAGTCCTCCCTTGCCCTTGTCATCCAAAGTGGATCTACCTTCCGTAGCCTCAAAAGCGTTATCATTCAACTGGTGAATGTACCCTCAAAATCAAGGAATTCAGCACCGCACACATTGAGTGGCTTAGAGCTGGCGCGAGGGTTCAGGGGTTCAAAATGTTGATTTGACCCCAACCCCCGAGTCTCTCTACTTACCAGCAAGCCACAATCCACAAAGTACAGCCCGGATTCATGTAGAGTGGGAACTTGCTCTGTATGTCATTTCATACGGGTAACAATACCGCACCCAGAACGATGGCGCGTTGAGCCTTGCGCGCTTACAAACCCAGCTTTGTTCCGCACAACACACACCACCCGTCCGGCACGACTGTGCCTGTTTCGGCACAACCATAGCATTTTACGGCAAGCTAAAGAGCCTCAGTGGTGGCCACTTTGTGTTTAGGCTGTGGCTGCGTTTCAGGCACATGATGCCTCCTTGCTCTGGGATTACACTGACGTTGTTTTCCGAACACAATCTTTGTTCCCTGCAGTTTCCGCCTCCTGTAACATGGTTCCGACATGTCCTGATCTGATTACAAAGCCACCTGGACGGGGGCAACCCCCCTTCATTCCATGTCAAACTTACGCTTGTGCAGTTTGAGGGGTCAACGGCGATTATAACAGGACGCTTCACTCCAAGATCTTCCATTTCTCGGGAAACTAGATCTGCCGGCAGTGGAACAACCACCTTGCCTAGGTACCTTATCTCGGTGGGTACGCCGTGTGAAGGTCAAGGTCTTTCGACTGGACCACAAATGCCGTGACTCCAGGCACGCAAGCCACGTTCTGCTGCGAGAAGCAGGATAAATTTGCATGTAAACGTGACCCAGCGGCTAGAACGTCGCACGAGTCAAAAAACTGTAGAGTGACGTTCCAGTCGAGAGGCCGCTGAGCGAGTGGCGGATGGCTCTGCTTCTCGTCTCTGTTGCCTTGTGCGAAAGGGACGCGGTGATAAATATGTTACCGTGGACGATCAAATGCCCACGGGAGGCAAAGATGATCACTAACATGAAAAAGAAACACCCCTACGAATCCTCCCGCCCGCCTCTCCCCCTTGCCAGCCGCCATTTCACACTCACCTCCCACGCAAGAAGCACGCACTTTATCCTCGGCATTGGCATTCCGAGCTTCTAGACGTTTCCAGAATCCATCCCGTGACTGTCACTCTGCCGTGGCACATCTTCCCGCCGGGGTCTGTGAAACCAAGATAAGTTACCGTGCCACTGTGCAGATCCAAGCACGAGGCCGTAGGGGTCAAGGAATGTTACGAGGCTTCGAGAACCCGGTCGAGCGGACTTCTCGGGCAACTAAGACAATTAGTCCACCAAACAGAAAGAACGACACCTCGAACTCTGCCCTCCTAGATGTTCGCCGTTGGTGGGTGCGCAGGCCACATGGGCTTGACTGCTATATCACATCGCCTATAGGATACCATCCCCCGGATGTGTTGCTCTCGGCCCCTTTTCTAGAACCAAATTTGGCAGCTCGCCCCTTATTGCATTTGCATTCTGTTTATTCTCCTGCCACCGTCCTATCACATATCTGCCGTACTCTCAGCCTAGGCACGACCGCCACCCCTGATGACGTCGCGCTGGGGATTTTACTCGTCGACTTGAATTCTGCCGTCGAGGCGTCCCATAGCACCCCCCCCCTACCCGTCTATTTACCCCCACAAATCCTAATTCAGGCCGCCCGCGCCCAGCAGCGAATCCGATAGGTCCCAGCGTATAGCAACAATATCCATTTGGATATTGCCCATCTACCACCCAGTGGCCCCATGAACTCGGCATTTCACCTCAATGTGCCAGAACGGCAGTTGGGGCTGAAAAGTGGAAATCCGGGGGTCGCGTGGGGACTCCACGCTCTTCTTCGTCGTCAGTATAAGAGATGCCTAGACACCTTGGCTGCCGCATCTCCCTTGTCCTGTGACTCTCCCCTTGGCGTTGCATCTACAGCCCTGTCCAAACTCCGCTCACCGTGAGGCTTAACATCACACCACCTTCCTCCGAGCGAACAATCGCTAGATCGCCCAAGATGCGGTGGACTGCACAGTCTGCGTTCCTCGCCCTCTCGGCGCTCGCCGAGGCGGCACCCCAGTTTGGCGGCGGCGGCGGCACGACCATGTTGAGGTTCGGCTGCGCCCAGGTTGTCATCGACCGTATCGACCCCCTCGTCAACCCCGGCCAGATCCCTTCGCCGCATATCCATCAGATTGTCGGCGGCAACGCCTTCAACGTCACCATGCCCACCGACGACGTCTCCAAGCATGCCACCTGCACAACCTGCCAGTTCGCTGACGACTTCTCGAACTACTGGACCGCCAACCTGTACTTCAAGGCTCGCAACGGGAGCTACAAGCGTGTCCCCCAGGGCGGCGCTGCGTATGTGTCCAACCCATGAAGTACCAGGCTGCGGCTGCCATACTAACCCCCTTGCAGTCTGCAGTTCAACGATCGGTTCAGCACCCAGACCCAGGGCGGCATTCTGGTCTACTACGTCTCGGCCCAGCCGGGCAAGATCACTGCCTTCAAGCCTGTGAGCCCAAGGCCAATCCCCTGTAGTATTGGATAAAACGGAGGACTGACAATCACAGGGGTTCCGCATGCTCGTCGGCGACCCCAACATGCGCTCGCGCTCCGACACCAAGCTGAAGCGCCAGAACTGCTACCGCTGCTACACTGGCCCCAACTTTGGCGGCGACACCGGCGCCCCCTGCCAAGACGACAAGGTCGATAGCGAGAAGCTCCCGAACAAGGTCTGCCCGGGCGGCATCCGCTCCAACATCCACTTCCCCACGTAAGCTCTCTCTCTCGTCCCCCCACCGTCCCCCAACTCAGAACATCAACTGACCACTTCCCCCCAAAAGCTGCTGGGACGGCAAGAACCTCGACACGCCCAACCACCAAGACCACGTGGCCTACCCGGTCAACGGGCCCGCGACCTTCCTCTCGCTGGGCGGCAACTGCCCGTCGACGCACCCGGTGCGCATCCCGCAGCTCATGTACGAGGTGGTCTGGGACACGACCGGGTTCAACAACAAGGCCGAGTGGCCGGCCGACGGCTCGCAGCCCTTCGTGCTCAGCACGGGCGACTCGACGGGCCTGGGCCAGCACGGCGACTACGTGTTCGGGTGGCGCGACGACTCGCTGCAGCGCGCCATGGACACGTCGGGCTGCTTCGGCGCGCAGTGCGCCAACCTCAAGACGCAGAGCATCGAGACGGCGCGGGCGTGCGCGGTGAAGCAGAGCGCGCGGGAGGATTATAATCAGTGTAAGTTTGTCTATTTTGCCCCCCTCACCCCGACAACGCGTTTGATGGGTTGGATGAGAAGGATGGTGACTGACGTGATGCTGCGATAGGGCTCGACAAGCTCCCCGGCATGAGCATGTAAAGGGGCTTGACGGTGTGTGCGAGTGTGGGGTTGTGGTGATGGAAGTGGTAGAGGGCCGGGGGTTAATGGGTTGCCAGAGACAACTTCAAGACACACTCGTTTCAAGACGTTGCTCCTTTGACGGCATGACACAGACAAGATGTAGAGACCCCTGCCTGTGCTGCCGGCTTCGATTCACTTCTTTTAGTGGTGCCAATTTGGAGATGCTTGGTTGCCATTTCTCCCATTCTTGTTGCTACAATACAGTTTGGATAGTCGATAGCACGGCTGTAAGAGAGAACTCATCAGAGCAGTGACGGCCGGAATGTGTTTTTTTGCCATGCATCATTGCAGTGAAACCGACAAGAACCTGCATTGTCCACCCGTAATCCCGGGTGTCAGATACCCATGCGCGGGATGAATGAGCGTGGGAGGAGGAGAGTGATCTATTCCGAATCGGTTGCTCCGCATGCGTCCATGGTGAAGCCTTGCTACCCGTGGCAAGTGCGGAAGGGAGACGCACCAACCACATAAACTTCGTTCCGCCAGTGCAAATTTCGAGAATCCGACGAGCCCAGGCCACCGGTCGAGCACAGCATGCTGTCAAATGGCGAGGCGCTAACGGTGCCGGAAACCCTGAAAGTGGCCATCAATGCTCAAACCAGACTCAAACGTTCCCCCACCCATGAGATCAAGGTCATTTCCCCAGGAACCTCGTTCGTATTGTTCCGGAGCGAACGTGTTGAAGTTGACCGGAGGAGCAGACGTGAAGAAGGTGCCATCTGCAAACCCAGAATCGTCGGCGTGGGATACGTGCGAGACCTCGGTTACAAACCCAGCGTTGCCGAAATGACCTTGCGAGAAGGGGTCGTCCATGGTTGTGACGGGCTGCGAGGTCTGGTAGGTGGTGGCCGGGGGAAAGTAAGAGACCGAACTCGGTGTCTCCGGGAAGAAGGTCCTCGACGCAACGGAGGCTTCTCGCGTGGGCAACTCGCTCCCTCCGGCTTCCCAGGTCCTGAATGCCTTCTGAAGCGCCTCTTGGATGATTCTTGGGATGGCCTCCATCGGCAGCCCATCACGGGGTCGAAGGTGTCTCCCTGCGTGCTCTTCGGCTGTCTGAGTAAAGAGGTCCGGCATCGCGGTCAGCAGATAGTGCTGGAAGTCGAAACTGATGTGTGATTCTGCAGAGAGAGGCTTCACATCCTCGGTAACTTCGGGATCTGACCTCGATCAGCAAGCCGTTCCCCTGCGGATTGACTCAAGGAATCCCCAGAGACAACTTACACGGCGATGGAATCTCCTCGTTTGGAAACAAGAGCCGATAAATGTCATCCCACTTTTCCTTGTCGGACTGTCGCCGTGTGGTGTGCTTCCTGGACTTGAGCTGTTTCTCCTGGTAGGTAGTGATGTCGCCGGGAGGAATGATGTCCAGAACCTCGCAGCCCACCACCGACATCTCGTGCTCGGCCAATTCTCTGGCATCGTTAAAAGTTTGCTTGCACCTCTGACAGTGGGTTGTGTAATGTCTTCGGTAGAGATGCTCCCTATTCGCCAGTGTCAGCCTTGGTCCGTTCATGGTGTGGGTGAATGCATGTACTTGAGCCTGGAGATGGTCAACCACGATCTGATCGCGCAGACCTCGTGATCACGCATGTTGTATGTATGCGGGTCATGTTTCCGAAACGGGCAGGCAAACCTCTTCGCGGAGTCTGAGCCACCTTTGGACATGGAGGATGGTCGTAGGTATCCCTCGTCATCGTCATCGTCATCCTCGTCGTCCTGCCCGTGCAACCGACCGCCCGGACGAAGGCCTCTGTTCGGTGCATGGCGTGAAGACGTACCTTTCCGCACACGTCCCGAAGACTCTCGGAACTGCGCAGAATCGCCGTTTCTGTCTCCCACACACTGCGTGATGAGCGTATCCCAGTCACGGTTGTAACGAGCCCAAAGCCGTTCCATCCCTCGATCGACTTGGCGCTGAAAGGAGCTCTTCCAGGCCTTGGTCGCCTTTGGAATTCCATCTACTTCCAGCCAGGAGTCAGGTTCCGAAACGCTGTCGTCCGACATCACCTCACTCGTGCTATCGGCAAATCCCTGGGACCCATCCCCGGTGTGCGTTGACAATGTGCTCGAGCTCGCGTGGGGTCGGACGGAAGACGTCGTAATAATCCTGGGAGGGGACAGAGCTTTCATTCTGTCACCGGCTGGAGACGAATCTCCCCGAAGCCCCAAGTGACGAGCGTGAACCTCTGCTGTTCTTTGCACTGGGTCGAGAGCAGCATCGGAGGGAGGAATTGATGGCAGAGAGCCGGTCATCTGTCTTTCAAGGCTCTTGGGCAAGTCCTTATCCGTGGAAAGAGCAAGGGTTCGAGAACTCTCGATGCGGCGAAGGCCGGTCGCCTTGAAAGGGAGACGAAGGCCCGTGGTTGCAACCTCCTGGGTTGTGGAGGGGGGCGCTGGTGAAGAAGGCCCGTGCGGCTTCGGAGTACTCGCGCGGAACGACGCCGGGACAGTGCCGGGCCTGGCAAACGTGTTTGGCGAGACACCGGTAGCAAAGGATTCCAGGCCGGGGGCAGAAGACAACGGAGGCAGAGGCCGCGAAGGTACTGCAGCCAGTTCCAGCGGTGGAGGTAGAGGGGACATGGGAGAGACCATGTCTTCCAATTCCGTCTCAGCAGCCGGTTGTGACTTTGGGGAGGCCGGGACGGGATTCAGGGCGTGTTTGGCAACCTTCGGCTCTGGGTTCCTCAGGTAGAGTTTGTTGATCAAGTCGCTAACACTACCCTCGAGCCTGATATCCGCGGTGCTGTAAGCCACCGCGGCAACTTCGTCCGCAGACTTGGCCCCTGTAGCAAAGAACTCGAGCATGTCCTGCAAGAGTTGGGGCTCCCTAGCATTGCTGGAACGGCCTGTCGTGTTAGGATCCCAGTGGAACCGCAACTTTGCACCTCGGGCGCGCTCCTCCTTGTTGACCAACGCCATCCAAGCCAACGACACCTTGGGTTGATGAAGCAGTGCCTCGATGACACGGGTGTGTTGCCATTCGGACTGCTCCTTTCCCTCGTCGTAGTGCTCGCCGACATGCTCCAAGTAGTCAGTCCGCGAAAGGATGACTGCCGCGCAGAATCCACAGCCCCAGACACTTCGAATTGGGGAGTGCCGAACAGGATCGGGTCTGGCAGTCCCGGAAACGAGGCTGTGGTCGTCTCTGAGGTGCTCACTCAGGAGGGTTGCACGGGGGAACACAGACGGACAGCTGCTGCACTCGTACTGTTCCCGTTGGTCATGAAACTCGAATTCGTGCAGCTTCCACTCCGTCTTGGTCTCGAAAGGCTCCTTACAGAAGGTGCAGACGTAGCGGGGACCTCTAGGGAAGCTGCTCTTGCGATACTCGTGGTACATCGGGCTCGTCGCCGAGATAGGGGACTCGATCGACGACTGCCGTACCGAGTATCGCGTTGAAGCCGAAGCCGTTGAGGCCCTGACAGAGAAAATACTCGGGGCCGCCGAGTCCCTGCTGGCGGCGGTGGAGGCAAAGGACACCCATGATTCCCTGATGATGCTGTCGTCAGGGGTTGAAGAAGATTCCTGGGGCGTTCCAGCAATCGTGTCTTTGATGGCACCGGGTAGCACCGCCCGGCCGGCAATAGCCGCGGGGCGAGGGCGATGGGTGAGCATGCGTGCTGTATCTTCGGCATCGTGGATTGGGGTTGCCGTGTCGTTGACCAAACTCGAAGCGTCAGCTTCGCGCCGGGGATGGTGTGGGTCCATGCTGGCAGTTGCAGTGGTGGCGTGTTGAAGACTGCGAGAGGGCTACTCTGTTCGTTGAGTGTATTTGGGAGGCGTAAAGCTCGATGCTGCTGAACAAGACATCAAGTGAAGGAAGGTCTTATCAAGGACAAACATGCCCCGCGCTCCAGCCAGGCTCAGGAGCCGGTGCTGAAGGTGATGGCGCCGGACGTTTCTGGTGTAACCACGGGCGTCGCGACGGCTGGGCGCGGTTGCGCGTCAAAGGTCTCTCAGGACGAAGGTCCGCAGCTTGCGTAGGCAACGACGCAGCCATCTGCGCCATCGCGTGCAGTTGTTATATGACGTAGGGAAGGAAGATGGTGTCCTTGACAAGGCTGCAAGGGTCGGTGAAGGGGCGCTCATCGCAGCTGCGCACAACTCCAAGGGGTTGAGATTGGCTTTGCCTATCGCGGCACGGCTGACCGATGAGAGCGGAAAGGTGCCGAATCGCCGGGAGTGGTTTGGGAGTTCCTAAGGTCGCTGATTGGCCAGACCTCCCATTTCAGGGACGACACCCAATTACAAACAGCATCCAGTTCGTCTTTTCCCAGCCTGTCGACTCCCCATCTTGATGCTTGGAAATCGGATCCCCCTTTCTCGTGCCTCGTTTCATCTCAAGCCCCAGTCTGAGACTCCGATTCTCGTCTTTGCAGTGTTGCACCTAGCATCAACATCTCCTTTCCTCTCTCACGTGCGGGCCCAATTGAGATGAGGGTCAGCTTAGATGCAGCACCGTGCAGGGAAGGGCCGAGAGGGATGCAACACTCGGTCAGCTTGTTGGGACGTTTTCTCGGGTCGGCACCTTAAGAGCAAACGATTAAGATGGGTTCGTCCCGTTAGGGAAAGACGGAGCCAATGACAGCTGAACCTCGCCGGACGTGCTGCATCGGCAGCATCGCCTTGCACTGAAACATGACGGTGAGTTTGGGGACCGGCTTGAGTCGGCAGTTGATGCCTGTGTCTTCCATGTGCGTCGACAGAGTGAGTCGTAGGGAAGAGTCAGACTCCATCACGCAAGTGACGAGACGGGCGATTGGCGAGGAGGAATACTAGGAAGAATCCGGGCCAATGACGACCCAGACCACATGCGCATCACCGTGATGACCGGGAAATGGAGTGGTAGGGCTGAGACAACGGTCCGCGGGAGCCGATCTGGACGGGGTGCGGTCAGGTCGATGGTTGGTTGGATGCCGAGCGATGAGAACCGTTGATGCGTTCTGCCAATTGGCCGATGCAATGGGTGCTGTTGTGCTTTTTGGTTGGTTTCAAGGAGCGCTCGAAGTGGGTGTCTTGGGGAATGTGAGCGGGCAGCTCCTGGCAGTGTCAGCCAGGTGGGAGCGGCGGGTGGGTCTGCTGGGCGACAGGCGGCGGCAGAGCCAAGAGTTCGATACCCCACATGGGCCGTGCGCAAGCTTTCAGCAAAAATTTCGAAAACTTCAAAGTTGGGAAAATTTAGTGGAAAGCACTGCCAACCCGCGTCGTCGAACTGGTGGCCATTGAACAAGTTGCGCAGGGTCGACTCGCTGCCAACGCCCCCGGATTCAGTCTACCACATCCCCATTTGAACCCCAGTACTCGAGTCACAGCCGGTCAAGATGGTGGTGGTCAATTTTCTGCTCTTCGAGAGCGCCGTCGGCTTCTCGCTCTTCGAGGTCGTGCACCAGGCTGACACGGTCGGCCTGGAGCTGCCCGAGGTCAAGGATGCGATGAAGAGCCTCGACAAGTTTGGCAAGATGGTCCAATTGCGCAGCTTCAATCCCTGGACGTAAGTCATGCATCAATGGCACGCACTCGTGTTGACCGCGCTGGCGCACAATGGCTGCGGCTGGTTCTGCGCCCTCCGTCTCTCCGTCCAAACTAACAGCATCCCAGCTCTGCTGCCCACGGTTTGGAAGCAATCAACCTCATTTCCGAGGGCATCATGCCCGAGCACCTCAAGAACACCCTCGAACTCAACCTGCCGCAGACGAGCGGAAAGAAGAGCAAGATTGTGCTCGGTGTGGTCGACAAGCGGATAGCGGGCGAGATCAGCGCCACCTTCCCCGGCGTCCAGTGCGAGTCCGCCGACACCTCCGAGGTCGTCGCCGTGCTCCTGCGCGGCATCCGTCTCCACGCCAACAAGTTGCTCAAGGGCCTTCAGGAGGGCGACATCAACCGTGCTCAGCTCGGTCTCGGCCACGCCTACTCCCGTGCCAAGGTCAAGTTCAGCGTCCACAAGAACGACAACCACATCATCCAGGGCATTGCGACTCTCGACGCGCTTGACAAGGGTATCAACCAGGGCGCTATGCGTGTGAGGGAGTGGTATGGCTGGCATTTCCCCGAGCTCATCCGGATCGTCTCCGACAATGGCCTCTACGCCAAGCTCGTGCTTGCCGTGGGCGATAAGAAGTCGCTCACCGACGAGAGCGTTGACGACATTGCCAATGTCCTCAACCAGGACCAGGACAAAGCCGAGGCCATCATCCAGGCCGCTAAGATCTCCATGGGACAGGACATCAGCGAGACGGACCTGCAGATGGTCAAGGACCTTGCCTCCAACGTCTCCAAGATGGCTGACTACAGGCGCATCCTCGCCGAGTCGCTCGACAAGAAGATGGGCGATGTCGCTCCCAATCTCCAGGTCATTCTGGGCACTCCTGTTGCCGCCCGCCTCATCTCCCACGCCGGCTCCCTTACCAACCTTGCCAAGTACCCCGCCTCGACCCTCCAGATCCTCGGTGCCGAGAAGGCCCTCTTCCGTGCGCTCAAGACCAAGGGTGCGACGCCCAAGTACGGTTTGCTCTACCAGAGCTCTTTCATTGGGCGTGCCGGCCCCAAGGTTAAGGGCCGCATCTCGCGGTACCTTGCCAACAAGTGCTCCATTGCCAGCCGCATCGACAACTTTTCCGAGAAGCCGACCAAGCGCTTCGGTGAGGTCATGCGTGATCAGCTGGAGCAGCGCCTTGAGTGGTACGCCAAGGGCACTAAGCCGATGAAGAACATTGAAGCCATGGACAAGGCCATCAAGGCCGTCATGGACGACGGCGACGACATGGACATTGACGAGGAGATGATCGACCACCCGCCCGCCAAGGAGAAGAAGGAAAAGAAGGAGAAGAAGGAGAAGAAGAGCAAGGAGGAGAAGAAGGAGAAGAAGGACAAGAAGCGGAAGAGCGTAGGCGCCGAGGACGTCGAGATGGCGGACGCCAACGAGGACGGCGAGAAGAAGAAGAAGAAGAAGAGAAAGTCGGTGGCCGCCGAGTAGCCGGCCCATGCTTGCTAATTTGGTTGGGTCATCTTTCCTTCTTTTTTGGCTGGTCTTCGCTCTGCTTTTTCTTGGAGTTCTTGTGCGGGCTGGGGTTGGGCAAACGGAGTTCTCGGGTTGTGTGTCTAGACACGTTGTTCTGCAGTGGGATGTATCATACCATGGCATGGAATCGAAACAGTTTAGAGTCTGGGTGTTGGATTGTTTGACGCCGACGCGATGGACTTGCGTAAAACGGGCCATGCGGTGAAACAAAAAAAGGTGGGCGAATGGCCCTGTCGTTATCTGTCAAGAACAATTTACAGGAGAACCCGAGGCTCCTATCCATGCCATATGCTCAGCCAGTGGATCTCTACAAACGCCGCACGCCATACCGCCCTGAACGAACTCCGACATTAATGCTTCTCTTCGGCCCACGCTGATCATGCGCCCTCGCTGCCAAACTCCTTCGTCCACTCCTCGTTCCGCTCAAGATCCACTTGCGAGACGGTGGGCCTGCTGGCCTTGATGGCCCTGATGAAGTCCTTCTTCTCCACCAGCGGTTCGAGCAGGTCCTCTGACGCCACCTTCTCCCATGTCATTTCCTCCGCGTCGGGATCACCTGGGGAACAGGGTGTGAGCTTCTCCTTGCCGTCCACCATCACCTGGCAAAGAGAGTTAGTCAGCGTGTTGCAAACGCCTCACAACAAAAGCAGTAACACTACAACGTACCCTCTTGAAATGTGTCGCCTGCTGGATCTTCCTCACGGGCTGCATCAGCGCGTCCTGCACCACGATGCTGACGTCGGAGCCCGAGTATCCCTCGGCCGCTTTCGCCAGCTCGCGGAAGTCTTCCGGCTTGAGAGCCGTGTTGGTGTCGCCGACGGCGAGCTTGAACATGGTCGTACGCGCGGCGAGGTCGGGCAGGCTGATGTGCACGCGGCGCTGGAAGCGCCGGCGGATGGCCGCGTCGAGCTGCCAGGGGATATTGGTCGCGCCGAGGATCAGCACGCCCTTGCTGTCCTTGCCCACGCCGTCCATCTGCACAAGCATCTCTGTCTTTATACGGCGCGAGGCTTCGGACTCGCCTTCCCCGCGGGGGCCGCACAGCGCGTCGATCTCGTCGATGAAGATGATGGAGGGCTTGTTCTCGCGAGCCATGGCGAAGAGTTGTCGGACGAGTCTAGGTAGGGAGAAGAAGAAAGCGTCAGCATTTTTGGAGGATGGCGTGCAGTGTGCTTGAACCAGCAACTCACCTTTCACTTTCACCCATCCACTTGCTCACCAAATCCGAACTGCTCACGCTGAAGAACGTGCTCTTCGCCTCCGTCGCGACCGCCTTGGCAAGATAACTCTTACCCGTCCCCGGCGGGCCGTAGAGAAGAATCCCCTTCCACGGCTGCCTCTTCCCCTGAAACAAGTGCGGAAACTTGATGGGCAACAGCACCGCCTCCTTGAGCGCCTCCTTCGCGCCCTCCAACCCGGCCACGTCGTCCCAGCTCACGTTGGGCCTCTCCTGCAGAATCGCGCCCGCCAGCGCATTGCGCAGCTTCTTGCTGTCCTCGTCGAGTTCGCCGGCGCCGCCGGCGCCGTCCTCGCCCGCCTCCTTGCCCTTGCCCGTCCCGCCCGTCGAGCTGCCGTTAGCGCCCACCATGCCGGGCTTCTTGCGCTTGGCCTCCGAGTCGGACAGGTGCGCCTTGAGCTTCTCGGCGCGGTCCATGTACTCGCCCGTCTTGGCGCGGATCATCTCCTTGGATTTGGGGTTTTTCTCCCACTTGAGGGCCAGCATGAAGAGCTCGAGCGAGGCGTAGTAGAGCTGGTAGGCCTTGTCATACTGCGCGGCATTGTCGGCGTCGATGGCCAGGCGCACCTGCTTGATTGCGCGGTCGAGGAAGTCGGTGTTTGACATGGCGGGCGGCAGGTTTCGTCGGGGTTTTCGTGGGTTGGGATGGGAGGATTCGGAGGTGGTGTTTGGGTTGCGTCGCCGCGGGAAACTGGGTTTGAGGTTGGCGCAATCGGAGTGCGGACAAAGTTTTTGGTCCCAGTGGTCAGGCAGAAAGAAATGGAGAACGGGGACGCCAGGAGCCAAGTCTCGAGTTTGGGTCTCGTGTCGCCTGAGTTTTCCTTGGGGACCCCGGGATGGATTGCGTCGTTGTTTGAGTTGCTTCAACAACGGGAAGCCATTCGTCAGTTTGGCAGGGTGGTTGACCAGGGGAGCAGGAGCGCGGGGCTGACGCCACTTGTTTGGTTTGGCGGGGCGATCTCGTCTGTTAGGAAGTTGCTGGGGCTCGTCATGCAAAACACTAACAGCCAACTTCCAGGCTTCCAGAAATTTGGCTGCGGAGCAAGACACTTCCAGACTCGGCCAAGCCCACCACAACGACTGCCTAAAAGGAGACTGCCGCTGAGCAAAGCCTTGGAATTCGCGCCGCGTCATCTTCCTTGCTTAAACCCGTGAATCAGGTCAAAATGGCCGACATTCAAGCCAAGCTGCAGGCCCTCTCGGAGGAGTTCACCAAGCTCCAACAAGGTGAGGACTCCAAAACTCAACAAATGATTCTGCAGTCTTTGCTCACCCCCGCTGCAGATCTTCAAGAAACCGTTCAGTCAAGACAAAAGTTGGAGGCTCAGAAGCAGGAGAATCTTGGAGTTCAGGAGGTCTGCTTGCTCATGATGCCGAGGACTCAATGGTTGTGAACAATCGCTGAGAGGAGTGACAGGAGTTTGAGAAGCTGAAAGATGGCGAGACCATTTACAAGCTCATCGGCCCCGTTCTGCTCAAGCAGGACAGGACGGATGCCGAGAGCACTGTAAAAGGCCGGTTGGAGTTTATTGATAAGGAGATGTCAGTGCAAGCGATCCCCGGCTTTGGTGGAATAACGTGCTAACCCCAAAACCCAAGATCGAGGCTGGAGACACACATCAAGGAGCTTCAGGGCAAGATGGAAAAGAAGAAGGGCGAGATCATCCAGGTCCAGACCAGCGCGCAAGGTGCTGGACCGCAGGCTGTCAAGGCATGAGAGGGTCATGGTGAAGGGCCAGTTCAGGGGCACGTTGATGGTGGAGCGATACGTTTATTAACCATGATAGATACCCCAACGCCACGCTACGCACAACCCAGACTGGAGATGATATGATGACACTATTGTTACAGTTCCCCGGCTTTTCAGTCTCCTCAGTTCAAGGCCATGATCGTGAACCCCCAAGGCAGCCCCATGTTTTTGCACGGCCGATCGCTCACCCACGCCACACTGTCGCTCAAGAGATCCGCCCCCGCTGTATTGAGCGGCAGGCTGTCATGATGCCCGCCAGTTTGCTGGTCGACCGCTGCCACCAAAAAGTCGACAACGGCGTTCTTGGTATAACAAGAGCTGAACAGGGCGCTGCCTCCGATCTTATCGAGCGCCGCCCGGCGCTGCTCGCTTTCCGCGAAGAGCTGGAGCTCCCGAGAGAAGACGCTCGCCGAGAGCACGGCAGGCGCGGTGCTGAGCCGCCGGAAGATCAGCACCATGCCCGCAACGGCCTGCACGAAGAGGCACGACTTGTCATGGTCATCGAGTCCGGCAACGATGCGCACCGACTTTTCTGTGACGAAGGCGAGGGAGGTGGTGTCGAAGACGGCGTTCAGGATCCGCTCCAAACTGGAGGACTCCCCCAGGATGTTGGAGGGGTCGTTGAGGCGGAAGATGCCCTTGATCTTGGTGAAACACTGATCGAGAAGGCTGAACAGGCAGGCCTCGGCTGGGATGGAGAGCCGGCCCAGGTTGAGGCTAAGGAAGTCCACAGCCGCCTCAATGCTCGCTGATCTGGTCAGCTGCGGGACCAAGTGCTGTCACTCTTGGGGGTGTAATCACCTTGGGTTTTGAGGCTCGCTGAGCTTGGCCGTGAGATGGGGGAAGCCATGGTTGGGTGGGAGTGTGGGAGGAGCAATACAGATGAATGCAAGAGCTACGCAGGAGGATACAGATCACAGTGAGGAAGCAGTGAAGCAGAACAGCAGAACAAAAGAGGTCTGTCCGGGTGATGATATATCCAGCCAGAAATTTTCCGGCCAACCCCTGGCCGGGCTGACCGCCTCATGGTCCAAACATAACGAGGCTGAGATATGGGTCTGGCCTCGTGGCAAGACGCGGTTTGTGGCACTTCGCGACAAGGGCAGGGAAGAGATCCGTCCCGAATATTCCCGAAAGGGTGATACCTCAACAAATCACCAACCTGGCGTCGTTGAGGGAATATTCCATGCACGGTAGCGGAACAAGGGATGCCCAGAGGCGAGATTCGAGGCTTCGGAACGATGGCTGGCAATTCCGGTTCGATGTCGCGGCAGGCAAGGAACCAGAAGGAAAACGGGGGCGAAAAAAAGCTAAGGAGCGATCAGTAAAATTTAATTGCAACATAGCAATTGTCCCTCTGTCCAGATATGCCCTTTGCCATCCGCAGTAAACCAGAAGCTGGGTGAGTGCTGTCCAGGCCAAACAACGAACCAGCTCAACCTTCCTGCAGTTCGAGAGGAACAACTTTTTTTTTGTTCCAAGAGCAAAGATGACGCAGGCCCAGTTTCTGACTTGGCCGCCAAGCCTGCGAGCCAGCGACATGGTCCGTGCATTCATTCAGCTGGCTGTTTCGCCCCGCCTGGTTTGCAGCTCAACACCCAACGCGTGTTTTGGTTGGTGATGGCGGGGTCATTGAACTTGCAGTACGCGGCCACGAACAGGCAGCCGACAAGGCGTGCGTTTGTCTCCAGCTTCTGAACGGTCTGCAATGCACAAATGGAACAAGGCACTCTAGGCAACTCTTTACGTTCGTTCTGGCGATGATCACGACCGACTTCTGAGCTCTCGTGCAGTAATCTGCTTGCAGTCCCCGGCAAAAATCCACATTCTGTTGCCCTGCTCGATCACCCTGCTGTTGTTGTGCGCCGATGTCAAGATGAACATCACGGATTTGAGCGTGGGCAGCCGGCCCATGAGTGCAAGGGAGTTGACCGACAAGGCAAAGGAGTTTGACTGGAATCCACGTATTCCCTTCAAGTACTGGGCGCGTGCCGCCGAGACTATCCATCATGAGGTTTGCCCTCCTTCCCACCCGCCTCAACCGTCGCATCCCGGTTAACTTTTCGATCACCAGGGCCAAGTTTATTTGCGAGAAGGGAATCTTCCCCAAGCCTACCTGGTGCTTTTCCGATACTCGACTCTCGTACTCCAATACCTGACAAAGCATCCCGAAGCGAAAAGCCCCGAAGCCAAGAAGGCTCTGAAACCGCTCCAGAAGCGCATTCCGCGCGTCATCGAACTACTCGAAAGTCTACGGCCGGAGATAGAAGACACCTACGACCAGTGGTTGAAGATTCAAGACGCCCACAGGGATGCCGCGAGGAACGCCAGTCTCGCAGCCTCGTCGCCGTATGCAAGACATGCCGCAAATGATCCGGCACTATCGTGGAGCTACGGCTCACCAGCGAACATTCTTGACGCCAGCGACTATCAAGACCTTGCTGTGGAGCTGGCCAAAAAAGAGATGAGCAGGCGGAGGCGGGCTGGCGGGATGTCCGAAGAGGAGGAACACAGGCGGAGAGGCGCTGGGTACTGGGGTGACTGGAATAAAGCGCCCGAGCCGAAAGCTGCGCCGTTGTACATGGACGACGATGAACTTCGGAGGCAAATGGAGGCGACTCGACGGCAACTGGATCGACCGACCGACTACAGCAAAGACCACGATGACGACGAGGCTGCCGTCCGACCGTCTACCTACTTGTACCCTTCCATCAACAAGTCAATGCCGCTGCCATACGAGCGTCCAGCATCCAAGGATCGCGTTGAAGGCCCGAGGCCGCAGCCTCCCAGGCCACCTAAAGAACAACGCGTGGATCGATCTCCAGTGGAATCACCGCCAGCTCGACCGCAAAAAGAACTCCATCTTGAACGTCCTTCTCCCATACGCCCGCCACCTCGACCAGACAAGGAGCTGCTCCCGTCGAGCGCACTTGCAGATTACAGCCCAGCCCGAGAGGTGGCACCGAGTCTCCCTCCGAAATCCCTGGCCGAACCCGCCAAGCAGAAGCGAGTGACCTTCCGCCCAGCAGCGTACCTCGAGAACGGCGATCCCATCCGGCCCGTCTTCCTCCCCAGCGCGCTGCGGCACAAGTTCCTGCAGATCGCGTCGGACAACACGCGCCGGGGGCTCGAGATGTGCGGGATGCTCTGCGGCACGGCGGTCAACAACGCGCTCTTCATCTCGCACCTCGTCATCCCGCAGCAAAAGTGCACGTCGGACACGTGCGAGACGGAGAACGAGTCGGTCATGCTCGACTTTTGCATCGAGAACGACCTCATCGTCATCGGCTGGATCCACACCCACCCCACGCAGACGTGCTTCATGAGCTCGCGCGACCTGCACACTCAGGCTGGCTACCAAGTCATGATGCCCGAGAGCATCGCCATCGTGTGCGCGCCGCGCTTTGAGCCATCGTGAGTATTCTCTTAACGCCTCCTAACTTCCACCTTCCCATCCGTGTCTCCTTTGCTGACAGACGCTGCTAGATGGGGCATCTTCCGCCTGACCAACCCGCCGGGCCTGCCGCACATCCTGTCTTGCCAGCGCACCGAGACCTTCCACCAGCACTCGGTCGACAACCTCTACGTCGAGGCTGGGCAACCGGCCGGTCACGTTTACGAGTCCAAGTCACTCGAGTTTGATGTGTGCGATCTGCGGGATGCGCAGTAGTGCGGCTGCGAGGTAAGGTGAGGACGGTGTTTAAGATGTAAAGTATCTTGGTGATGTTTGTGGGAAGGGATTGTCTGATGATGTTATGAGACAGGGGGGGACAAAGAGGAGGTGGGATGTGTATCTGCATAGCGTTGGCGTCTTGGCTGGGAAGAAACAGGGGAATTTTGCGCTGCACCAGACATCCCGATCCTATCGGCTTGATGTTTGCTTGTTAGAGCAGTTTGTTGCGTGTAGTTAGGAGATCAGGGAGACCGTACAGGATTTTACCGGGTGGGCAGATTTCGATCAGGAAGATGGGTCTGCGGCGAGGAGTGCGGAAGTATGGTCAGAAAGCAGAGGACAAAGTGCCACATTCAGGAGATGGGACTTGGCACTCGGAGGACTTTGCTGTTGTGCACATGCGGCTGAATGACGTGATAGCAAGCGAGCTGCTTGATTCAACTTCATTCAACAATTCAAGACCTTTTCTCTCCTTTACTTGCATGTATTTTCACGCCTGTCTCGACGTCTTCATGTCCCTGGTCAAGGCTAACTACAGTTCCTTGTTCAACAGAGCGACTACCAGGCAGACTACAATCGATCGATTTGCTTAATGCATCTACTACACCTGCCGACGAACACCTAACCGCCAAAACTCCTTTTGGTCATACAAAACATCCCAAGGCGTTGGCGCTCCTCCACCCCCACCTGAATCCTACACAGTCGTCGCCCATCTCTCACACAAGTGTTTGACGGACTCAACTCCAACTGCTGTTCCTGTGGGTTCTTGGCTGGCCAGACACACGACGTGACGAGGACGACATTGGCCAAGCGAGCATCCATCGATGTGACTCGGAATTAGCGACAGCAAACGCGGGAGCTAGTCTCCGGGTCGAGGACTCCGCATCCGCGCCGCCCCATCTTCATCAGCAGCCCCACCATGCTAGATGCCTTTGATATGAGTGGTGTACTCACCCCGCAGCCCACAAGCTCCGCTTGCTCGGACTTCAGATGAATGCGACTTACCATCCAGGGACCGAGCTTGCAGCAGGATCATGTAAGTCAACCTGGTATGTACGAAATGGACCCGCTCCATGCCTTCGCTACTGACATACCACGTCCATTCTGGATAGATTAACTCGGCAGTCATTAGCTGGTACCTCTTCGCCTGGTGGGATGCGGATCCTTGCTGTCCCCTTTCAGCGAGTGAAGTCAACTTGCTCGGAAACATCTCTTCCCTTGTCCATTCTTCCAAGAGGTGCGGAGGGGTCCTAGTTGTCTTCCGTTTAGTGTATTATTGATTGAAGAACTAGACCGAATTTGATACCCTTCATTGACTAAACGGTATTCCGAGTGAAAACAGGTCCATACCAGCAGTGATGTGGGGTCGGGTCACACAACCGTTCTGCCACATCGTATAGTTGTCAGCCTATGTCGCTAGGTTGCCTTGCCTTCGTGCTCCAGGTAGTACTGCGGCTGGGCCCTTACCGCTAGAGAGTAGAGACGGCACCCTGCGGGAGAGCCCGCTAAGGCTGGTTCACAGGCCCGCCTTGCGCCAGAAAAGGCAGGTCAGCTCGGAAACAAAGTCCCACAGGCCATCTGATTCGATCCCAGTTTCCCATGGGGACAATATCATGATCCGCGCCTCGGACCTTGCCCTGTTCTATACACACGGAGAATCCACACCTCGGAACTTGCTCTGCTCTATGCTCGCTAGAAACCCACATCTCGGACCTTGACCTGCTCTACGAACACTGGGAACCGATCTGGCCAACGAGGGCTGTCCTAGTGGTTGAGTCAAAAGTCATGAGTCTCGAGATGATAATTTGTATAAAGTGTGTCTGTTACTCCTGAAATCAGTCCGACCCTTCACCCTCTTCACCTCCAGTCACATCGTCCTCCTAGCATTTTCCAAACTCCCCATCCTCACCAGCCCAATATGCACTTCACCCACGTTCTCCTCGGCCTCGTTGCCTCCGCCTCGGCAATCGACGTCTACTTCCACAACTCGGGCGACTGCTCCGGCGCGGCCTCCGTCTGCACCGGAATCAACCCCAACGTCTGCTGCACAGGCAACTCGCCTACCGTCGCCTACCGCGGCATCCCGACCAACTGGCACATCAACGCCCAGGGCTTCTCCAACGGCGGCTGCGGCTCGCCCAAGTGGCTGGCCGACGTCAACGGCCAGAACTGGGTGTGCATGACCGTCAACTCGCGGCCCAACTACACGGGGTCGTACTACTGGTTTGTGAGCCGCAAGCGCGCAGAGGACACCAGCTGCACCGAGTCGGTCAAGCCCGACACGCTGGTGCTTGCGGATGGGGTGACCAAGTATGACATTGTTGGCTTGGACGATGCCAAGGTTGATGAACTGGTAAGTGCCGCCTGTTGCGGTTCATTGCCTCCATTTGCCGACAAGAGCCACCATCTCAAGACCATGAGCTAACTTGTCCCCTCTCACACAAGCTTGCCATTGCTGGCACCGGAGTTGGCCCCGAGGCGATGCCGCAGGAGCTTCATGCGCGCCGCAAGTAGGAAATGAACCGCGGGACCCCTCAGATACAGAGGCGGCCCTGAGAATACGGAGCGTGACGTGGCCAGGACAGGACCGTTCTTTCTATTGGGGGGGAGCTTTAAAGCAGCCGTAAACATAAGTACCTCAGTTGGGACTTTTGCTTTTGCCCCCTAAAGCACAAAGCCCATCCAGGTGTCGCATGGATGGGGTTTTTACTTTTAGGGAATTCGGCATACCGCAGTGAATAAAATGGACCGGGATACTACCTACCTGGTACCTATACTAGCAACCCAAGTCTCCCTACCTGTTACGAATTTCCTGCTCCATCTTCTCTGTTCTCTACCACACACGCTGCAAAATAAGTGCGTTTAGTCTTGACTTCATGTACTTGCTGTCGTAGGGAACAAAGGAGGCAGAACTGGTGGTGGTCTTTTTCTGTTGTGGCTCGTGGCCCAGGTTTGTGGGAAAGCCGGCTGCAAGATGGACCTGCAACCGTGTTGCACAGCAGGTTTCCAGGGGGCGGGGACTCTCAGCACACATGCATCCTTCTGCCTTGGCGTCGTGGGATTTCAGCCTACGGAGTTGGAATGGCTGAAGGCCACCCGAAGTTGGCTCCTGATCCAGCACAGCCTCAGACGGGTACAAGATCCGACACTCTGCAGCCCTCCTGTTTACCCTCCCTTATCACAGCCCGTTTCCCCTCTTGCATCTTCGGGCAACTGACAGCTTTTGCCTCTCATCTCCCACATCTCCCACGTTGCCCCGCCCCTACAGTACCGCAGCCTGTTGGAGCCGAAAATGGGGTACACCACAGCAGTCAGCACCTTTGCGGGTGGGATTTTGAGTCCTGATCTGATAGACTCGATGACGCCAGGGCGCTTCAGATTCATTGTCTGCTCCGCGTTCCTCGACAATCAACTCTTCCGCGTCGTGGAATACGACGCCTTGCCCGCCGCTCCATACGCCGCCGTGTCTTACCCCTGGAGCGGGCTGGAAGCTTTCGACACACCATCAAACTCATTCTTTCGGCTGCCCCTGGAGGGAGGACAGATCAGCGACCCAATCAGTCTGGAAGTTCTGCGGACCGCCTGCCTGGCGGCGCGGCACGATGACACGGACCTGCTCTGGGTCGACCAGATCTGCATCCGCCAGACCAGCGCGCAGGACAAGGACTGGCAGATCTCCAACATGTTTGACCTGTACGACCGCTGCCGGATGTGCCTGGTGCTCCCCGGCGGGCTGCAGCGGCTTGCCTCCCCCGGAGAGGAGACCAACTGGATCGAGCGGTCGTGGACGCTGCAAGAGGCCATGCCCGCATCCACGCACGTTCTTTTCGCCTGGGAGTTGCGGTGCGGAAGGCTCAGTGAAACTCTGACCACTGGCTACATCCAGGAGATTGAGACGGGGCGGAGCGCTATGATGGAACTCGGGAAGCTGTTGCAGGCGGCGTATGTAGGGCCCTTGGGCTGGCGCGACCAACATGTCCGGGTCCGCCTGTTCGGTCCCAATCCAGAGCCCATTCTGGCACTCATGGGGGCCAAGGAAGCGAGGGTACAAGAGATGAGGGAGATGGCCGTGTGGCGGAGCGCCTTGCTCCGGACCTGTTCCCATCCCCGCGACATGATCTTGAGCATCATGGGGATATTCGGCGTCAAGTTGGACGCGTCCAGCTACCAGAGGGGCGACAGGGAAAAGGCAGCGGCGGACCTGGCGTTTGAGATGCTGAGGAGCGGGCGGAACGCATCGTGGCTGGGCGCGGCTCCGGCAAGCCCCAACCTGTCGAGCGTGTGCTCCATGCCGGCTTTCCCGGTCGTCGACGGACGAGAGGTCTACTACACTGTCGACGGGTGCAAGAGGAAACCGTGGGAGGTCATGGGGTCAAACCTGGTCTGGTACGTCGAGCCGCTCGCGACAACAAGCATGCCAGAGAGAGGCGCCGGCCGTCTGCACATCACCGCCAAGAGCCTCACCGTGAAGGTTCAGGACCTGAAATCCGATGGGAAACCAGCGTGGGGCGGGTTTTACTTCGCGGCGTCCCTGATTCTCGATGAGGGCCCCGAGAGGGGGCAAACCGTGAAAATCAACCTCTCGGCCTCGGTAGCAGAAGGCGGCTACCGGGCAGTGGTGGTGGGGTTGGTGCACCATTTTTGTCTTCCTGCTACCGCTGCGAGAGCCGTGCGGGGTGCAGCACTTCTTATGTTGTTGACATGGAATCCATCATTGGGTGGGTGGGAAATCGTGGCCTACGGGACGATTGCTGAGGTGGAGGATGTCACGAAAACTTGGCCAGAGGGTGTCCACTTGATTGGAAGTTGAGCTTGAGCCGGGAGCCGACTGGGCCCGGGGAATAGTGATTAAGGGAGATGGTTTTCTTTCCTGCGCGCTGATCATGCCTGTAGGGCAGGCTGATATGAATGTTCGTTGTTTTTTTGGCAGAGAAGAAAGACTCCAGCACCTTCCTCATGGATGTGTCAGGGAGCCACACCTTTGCTTGCCAAAAGATTAAGAATTTGACGAATTTACAGGACAATCACGAACCTTCAACGGCCCGCGCCATCCATTCATTAGAACCCCTCCAGCATTTACTGACTTCCTTCACTCCACATAAACAAACGACGACGCCTCGCTCCAGTCCACCAACTCGGCGCCCCCGTCGCTCAGTAGTTGAGCATACGCTTCGTCGTCAAGATACCACCATTCCGACTCTGCGTCCAAAGGCGCAGGTTCTGCAACACGAACCCCTGGTTCCCGGCGATTATTTCCCTTTCTCCCCTTCTTCCTCGTTTGCACAAACCGAACAGTGTATGGGCACACGACCGCCCCAAAGCCGTCGTGATCCACCTGAAGGTCCTCGACGCCAATGAAACCCCGACGAACAAGTTGTGCAATCTCCTTGTCTTCGGCGGTGGCATCGGCTGCTATTGGTTCCTGGCCCCGTGGCCACGCTTTCCGGTTCGCCGCGTGTATTCGTGCGACGTCGCCGTCGGCAGATGCCAGGCTGAAGCCCTCGTCGATCTGGTCCCTGGGGCCGGTGCATGATTTTGCTTGTCGCGGCCGTCCTCTCTTTGCGTCGAAATCGTGGTTGTGTTTTGACTTTGACGTCGGTGGCTTTGATCGTGCGGTAGGCAACGGCGACACCTCTCCCGTCTCTGCCCCCGTGCCTGTCTCACCATCGCCCTCAGCTGGCGTCCTCTCATCGAGCTCTCCCAGCTCACCAACAACAGCCATATCCGTACGGACACTCGAGCCCGGGGCTTCCTCGTCCTTGTCCTTGGTCTCGGCTGCCGCTGCCGCGGCCGCCGCAGCCATCATGGCCCTCCTCTGGGCCTTGGGCAACGTCTTGGCTCGCTTGGCTGCGTTCTCTTTGCGCACGCGCTCGCATGCCTCTCGCTTGGCGGACGGCGTCCAAGACCGAAACGCTTGGACGTAACACGGTCGGCTTTTCCAGTTTCCCCTCACGCTGCACCAGTGGCACTCTGGCCAGTCGCCGCAATTTCTGCTGTACCGGCCCATTGCTGTTGGTGTGGTTTGTGTGGTTCGTTGGCGGGATGTTTGATGCGAGTTGCGTGGATGTTGTTCCAGTTAGTTGGTTTCCGTGAAGGCATTGTCTTGAATCAACGATCAGTGACTTTGGTGGTGATTGGCAGAGGACAGTGTTTCTGCATTGATTCTGTTTAGAGGCCTGTGTTCCTTTTTCAAGTATTCTGTTTTGGAAGCGGCGAAATTCCTCTAATGACGGGAGCGTCCTATTCGCCAGTGACTCATGCGGCGTCCTTCTGTGCCCCAACACAGGACGGGTGCACACACAAGTTCCCAGCTTATTTCACGCATGGCGAGGCCTGTCCACTCAGCCACAGGGACCCAGTGCACTTTTTGGTATACCATCATTTTCGCCCGCTCAAGCCTTTGTCAACATCTTGATGAGAAAGGAGATAACGTCCTGGTAGGTGGTTGGTCAAACACCGACGGCAAGGATGTTCTTTGATCCCCAAATTAACCAGTTGTCTTGGACTGCTGCCTGATGGCCCGCCATTCTTCCTCAAAACCTTCACGTGATCTATCCGAGCTGCAACGCCCGGGTCCTGCACGTGTTGTGTCCGAATGGTGTGGGGCATGAGGTTGGATGAAGAAAAAAAGGGTGCTCCGCCACGTCCATTCCGCACCCGACACATGGGCAAGGAGCGCTCGACTCCACGGTTGCGGCGCAGATGAGGACGATTCCTCCAAATCAGCCTCGAACTCGTCATGGTCGTGGAACTTTCGATTAGAATTCGGTACCGAGCACCCGTTTTCACAGGCGGGCAGTCGTGTTTTTCGGGCTGTGGCTGGACCCCTGAAAGCTTGGGGGAGCTCCCGATCCGAGCGAGCAAATCAAGCAACCCGATGACAACCAGGCGACCCCTGTTTGTTGGTGTTGTCTCTGAGATGATCGACTCCGTGCTCGCTCTTTAAGATGTGGTGCCAATGCGACTTGGACAAGGCTCACGCGATCTGGAATTTTGGGGAGTTTGGTATAAGAGTCGTCGTTGTTCGCAGTCCATTGATAGAGCTTAATACCTGGTGTTCACACATTGCTTCTTTCCCTACCTCGTTGGCGCTGTGGAGTCAACGCTTGAATCATGTATTCCGCATTGAAAGCCGGTTTTCTCGCCCTCCCGTACCTGAGTCTAGGTGCCCTGGCCGCTCTCGATGGCCACTGCCCTCCCCTCGGCCCAGTCCTTCCCGCTCCCACACAGCCCAGCAAACATGAAGCCGTACCTGCGGCAGCAGCTGCACTCCGCGGAATCATCGACCAGGTGACAGCAACTTACAATGGCTCTGCGGTAGCCATTGGTGTCAAGTCCATCCACGAAAGCAAACTTCTCTTCGAGTATGCCCACACACCGGCAAACAAAGAGAAGCGGGGGGCGCAAAAGGTGGACTCGGACACAGTGTTTCGGCTAGGTAGCCTGACCAAGGTGTTTCCCGTTCTGGCGCTGCTGAAGCTCAAGGACCGCGGAGTCCGCCTTGACGACCCCATCACCAAGTACGTGCCCGAGCTGAGGGGTCTGAAAAAGCAGGCAAGGGAGGACAGCCCTGTCTGGGTGGTCGACTGGGATGAGGTGACGCTTGGGGCGTTGGCGTCGCATATGGCTGGTATTCCTTCAGATTGTAAGTCTGGCGCCAAACACGTCTCCTTAACTGTGACTGACAGGCGACAGTGATCACGGATATTGCCCCCTTTGGCAACCTCTCTGCATATGGGTACCCGCCAGCCAACACCTCCAGGATGCTTGGTTGCTCTGGCTTCTTTGGGACAGCCCCGTGTAATAAGACTGGTGAGTGGCTCATAATATCCCGAGAGTCAAAACTCCGAAGCTCACAGCAGTAGCGTTCTTCGAGCATTACGGCCAGCGCCCTCCAGCTCAGGTCCCGTTCTCTTCGCAAACCGTCTATTCCAATATTGCGTTTCCCATCCTCAGCTTCGCCGTTGAGGCAATCACCAAGCGGCCTTTCGCGGAGTTTGTCACCAACGAGATTTGGAAACCTTCCAAAATGACTCGCAGCTTCACAACAAAACCAGATGATGCCCTAGGTTTTATCCCGCCCAAAGACATCTGGTGGGATGCCAATCTCGGCTTCGAAGGCCCGTACGTCTTTTACTTTCCTCTCGCCCCCGTCTGAACACACAAACTCACATGCTCCCCAGTGAAGGCGGGTACTTTTCCACCATCAACGACCTCCACCGCTTCTTCGACGCCATCCTTCTAAACAAACTCCTCCCGCCCGCCCAAACCCGCAAGTGGCTCAAACCCGTGACCGCCACCTCCTCTACCGGCCTCTTGATCGGCCAGCCCTGGGAGATCTTCCGCGCCGAGAACGTCACCAGCGACGGCCGCATGATCGAGATCTACACCAAGACCGGCGACCTCATTGCCTACCACTCCATCCTCGTGCTCATCCCCGACTACGACCTCGTCGCGACCATGCTCCTCGCCGGCCCCGAGGTCTCGGGCAGCGCCATGACGCTGATGCTCTCCCGCATCATCCAGACCCTCCTCCCGGCCGTAGAACAGGCCGGCAAGGCCGAGGCGAGGGCCGCCTACGGCGGCACGTACGTCGACAAGGCCACCAACTCGAGCATCACCCTCTCTCTATCCGACGACGGGCCGGGGTTTTCCATCTCCAGATATGTCATTCGCGGCGTGGACGTGCCGTCCACCGACCCGGGCAGCACGCTCCCGCCCGCGACGCCGCCGCGGCTCGACCCGCCCATGCGGTACAGGTTGTATCCGGCTACGGCGAACTCGGGACGGCAGACGTCGTGGCGCGCCGTGGGGACGAGGGGGACGGCGGCGCAGGTCGACAAGGCGGATGCGCAGATCGTGTGGCCCATGGCGTCGTGTCTGACCTGGGCCATGATGGATCGCGTGACGTATAATATGGGGGCGAGGGATCACTTTGTGTTTGATGTCGAACGGGGGAAGGTGAAGGGGGTCGAGGCGGTGGGGTATGGGGTGTTTATGAAGAAGGAGTGCTGAGACGTGGGAGGGTGGTGAGTTGTTGGTGTTTGCTTTGTTGGGTGTACAGACAGATGTTTTTCCATAGATATGGGGGTGTTGGAATAATTAAGAGATTTATCTAGACAGCCGAGTTGTAATAATAGTATAGAGATAACATCGCCCTCGAGGTTCAAAGTTGTTTCGCTTTGTAAGTTGTGATTGACCACCAAAAAAAAAGAGAAAGAAAAAAAGAAAAGAAAAGGGAATGTGAGAAAGGAAACAAACAATAGAGAGGGCAGAGAGGGGCGGCAGGAAGGAACAGGAGACGCCAAAAAGCTTACCGGCTCACCTCCCCCTCGGTTCCGGGATCGGGAAGCCGGCTACGAAAACCTCTTTTGAGTGTTTTACTTCGCAGTCGAACTGGTGACCTCTCTTGAGTGAGAGGTGCAATCCGACCGTGGCTGGCGGCCGAGCCAGACTCCCCCCATTGAGCCAAATGGCCTTTTGGGGGGAGCTGGTGAAAGAGGGGATGCTGGACCTAATACATATAGTGCGGGCAGGAAGGTACGTGATCAAGCGGGGAGCCAGGGGCTGCTACTGGGACAAGCCCGGTCAAAGCTTCAGACGAAAACAGATGAGAGCCTCGAAGACAACCCTGCAGTCGTGACGGCAACCACTTCCCCAACACCATGGCCTGACATTTACGCCTTTTCACCTGACAACGACAGATTCTTGGATCCACGGCCACCCGCAAGGCCATCAAAATACTTCCCGGTAACATCTTCCAGGGCTGTACCCCCGTATGTCTTGCCAATCGCCATCCCGATCAGCTCCGCATGCGTGATAAGCCCCAGCCGGAGGGCGTCATGCATGAGATCGAACAGTCCATGTTGGCTGACACCGCGTCGGATCCGTTCTGCGAGATGTGTCAGAGAAGTGAGCAACAACCTTTGCTCGCGTACTCACTCTTCATGACTGGGTCTCTGCCTTTTCGCAGTTTGATCTCGTATCTTCCCAGGCTCGACCTGGGATATTCTGTCTTGAGGCTTACGGGATGTCCAAGGCTGGTGATTCTGTAGTCAAGGCCTCCCTTCTCGCTCTCGAACTGAAAGTACCGGGGTGACTCTAGGGATACACAAACAACGTTAGTTTCCCTGTTCCCTGCTATTGACTGGTACAGCAGGAGCGCAGGATCATACGAACCAGTGCTTTTCTCGGCCTCGACTTTGCTCTTGTTCACGACGCTGAGACCGATACCCGCCGGGTCAACTTCTGCCCTCTGGAGCGTGCTTCGGATCGCATCGTCGTCCTCTTGACCGCATTAGTCAACCCTCCATACTTTTGTCACTCCTCATGAACACTGACTGTATATCATCACACCGTGCTCAAATCGAGATTGGCCGGAGTAGCAGATGAGGAAGAAGGAGTCGACGAACCCGACAAGCCGAACCTTGCCGGCCCATCTTTCACCATTGATCAAGATATCCCAGGGATGGATATCACTGCTTGTATTAGCTCCTCGCATCACACAGCCTATTGCACAGAGTTGTTCTCACTAGTCACACTCAATGCTCTTTTGGTCGACTGATCGGCCATGTACCTGAAGCACGCGATGATACGACGCCATGCTTTGCTCGGCTTGATATTCGAATCGGAAGTAAGGGGGCAGGAATTGAACAACGCGAACTTTCAAGGAGCTCGCCAGCAGAGAACAGCAAACGATCGCTTCGATCGCATCTGCAAAGAAAATGGCGGTGCGTTTTGTCTGAGAGGTCACGATCAGCTGTCAGGGAAGAGGGATTCAAGCTGAGAATCGCCCACCTAGCCAGGATCATGGCCGCGCGAACCGACAGAAACACCTTACTGGAGCGCGAGTACGAAGATGCGCGAGATTACGGCCGCAGCTCAATGCAACACCAAGAACATCGGGCATCAACCTATTCCGCATCTAGCTATGGCTCGACAAAGGCTCCCGAGGGCCATTGGAATGGGCTTGCGCGATGGCAGCTGAACGGGATGTTGGTGGTGGGGATGGGTCAATCACTGGATGAGCGGAACCGTCGTGCAGCTGGATCTTCGTTTGTGATACGCTGGATGCATACCTGCAGAGCACCAAACGCGAGTTTATTGGGCCCTGTGCTAGGTGGTACGGGATGGACGGCATGATTTGTTCTGCCCTTTGCTGCTCGAGGCTTCATCTGCTTCTTGTCCGTTGAATCTGACGCGAAAGAGTGCCTCTTCATTATCGTACCCTCTTCTGCGCAGTAAAAAGCGTGTCCTTCCGGTTCGAGACTGTGATCAGCACCTGATCAAGAGTGTTTTGGCCTTGTATGTTGATACTTCATGACTGATTCGATAATGTGCTAATATCCCTTCTAGCGATCCCTGCAAAGCATACCGAGCTGTTTTCTCAGTTAGAGCTCGGTGCCTCACCTATATTACCATTGGACAGTCATTAGCACCAAACCAGCGACTATGGCGCTTCCCTTGGACACTGCCAAGTTGCAAGGCAACGCCATGGCCAAGGTGTTGGACATGGTGGACCTGACGCCCGAGACTCTCGCCAAAACCTTCAAGGACTTCGGCGAGAGCCCAGAGAAGCTGCGCGCTCTGCTCAACCTTTGGTTTGTCCCCTGGTTCAAGCCGACCTTTGTCCCAGACCAAAAACATGCTGTTGCTGGCTTGCGGGATGTCGAGTTTCTTGGGACAGCCGACCTACCACCCGGGCAGCTCCCGTACCGCATGTTCGACATCGAGACTGGCAATCTCGTCGAGTTTCCAGCCATTGGTGCCCGTGGCCAGTATTGCATGCTGTCCCACCGGTGGAAGGGTGTCGAGCTCACTCTCAGCTACATCAAGGAGGCGCGAAGAAAGGAGCTGGAGCGTGCCAGGGATGCACGCAAACAAGGCCGCACGACCAAGTGCAGTGGCAAAAAAGGGGATGTGGAGTTGGTGCTGAACCAAAGTCGGCTTGACATCGAGGAACAAGAAAGCTTGGTCCGAGATCTGTACGTGGAGGAAGAACCGGCCCAAACACCGGGGAGTGTTGAAATTGGCAGGCTTCTAAATCGCCGTCTCAAAGCGCGCGGTGCTGAAGACGCGCTCGGATGGGCAAGGGACAGTGAGGACCAAATCAGATCCAAGCTCCGGTTTGCGCAGATGGAGCAGAGGATTTTCAGCCATCTCGTGGATCAGATGCAAGAACAGGTTCAGGAGAAACTTGAGGAGCATTTGGGACCCCCGGATGAGGCAGACAAGACTCGTCTCAGCAGCTCATCCTCTCTGGGAGTTGGCAACGAGGTGGTGAACGGGGTCCGGGCCGAACTCACCGCCGCCGAGTACAAGCTCAAAACCGCCCAAGCAAACCGGGATTCAGTACAGGGCGACATCGAATACTTCCAACGGCATCACCATCTCCGCGATGCGCTCGACGAATTGGTCCGCCGTCTGCAGATGTGGAAATCAGCCATTAAGCTGGAGCGGGCCATTGAGCTGGCCGATGAAATCTTCAAGACCAAGCTTTTCCAACACCGGGAAAAATGCTACTTGTGGACCGACACATGCTGCATTGACAAGTCAAATGGTGGGGAGCTTTCAGAGTCGCTATCGCTGATGGGCGATTGGTACGCCGACGCCGAATTCACCTTGGTGCAAATCGACACCCCCTACCGGGAGGCGGATGCCGTCAGAGACTGGCAACGCTTTGAAGTCGAAAGAAAGGGAGGGAAAGTCACAGATACGAAGCCCAACATTCAAGGATTCGGAGATGTCAAGGGCTATCGCCCAGAATGGTCCACGCGTGCTTGGACACTGCAGGAACTGGTGATGAGCAAGACAACCTTCTACGTGAACTCTGAGTGGACACCCCTGAGTCGACCTGTCGAAAGCCTCGGGTACTTCTACTACCTCATCCCGTTCATCGCGCTATACACACGAGGCGACAGCACCAACATTTACGCGTCTTCCGGAAATCTTCAAGGCTTCTGGAACGTCAGCATCCTGGAAAATATTGCGGGCAGCCAGGGGTCTCTTGGCGGACTGGAGCGGCTTCGGGAGAATATCAAAGGAAGGAAAGATGAAGTTGTCCGAGTCGAGGTGGCTCAGAAACTGATTGCCCTTCTTGAAGCCGTTGGCGTTCCGATCCCAAGCAACCTGACCGCTGAGACGTCAACATCAGAACTCGCCCGGGCTGTGTACATTGCCGCTGCAGACTCGGCTGACGACAGAGAAACGTCCAGTGGCAGGCGTGAAATCCTCCGTCAGCTCCAGCAACATCTGCCCAAACCGGACCTGTCGTCACTGCCCGGCAATCTCTCCGAGAAGGAGACAACGGAAGAGATGGCCCAACACGCCATCAACTTTATCCTTCAGTGTCTGGTTGCCGAGACCGAGGAGCTCATTCTCGCAGACCGGAAGTATGTCGCCGACTTTGGGCAGGTTGAGCAACTTGGGGCGTGGCAGCAGGGGACAGGCCGAACCGGGTTTTCCGCCCAGAGCGTGCTCGAGGTCTCCGGAAAGCGTAAGGCCACTGTTGCAACGGACAGGTCGTATGCCCTGATGGGGGTTCTGGGAGTTCGCTTTCCCACCTTCCCTGCTGAAGGGTATGTCAAAGCGCTGGCACGGTTGCTCGACGAGGTGGTGATTACTCGCAACGATGTCTCCGTGTTCAACTGGACGGGCATGGAGATGGGGAGCTCGATCCGCGGCAGATCGATGTACCCTTCCTCGCACACGGCGTATGGGAATCTAGAGGACAGGGGCAAGCGGTACAACCTTCTTCTCTCTGCGAGGGCCCAAGACAAGATGGCGGATGTTGTGGCGACGTACCACACTGTCATCCACACTTTGCGCAGTGCCATCGACTTCTTGAAAGACAAAGAACGCAAGAGCCTCCCCCTCAACTGGATCGAGCGGATTGTGCAACTCATCCTCCTCAACGGCTTCCGAGAGCTCAAACCTCAACAAGATGCTTTCGGCAGAATCATTGGGTACATTGGAGAATACTGCAAAAAGGAGAGGCTGGAGGCAGCCAAGGAGAAGGAAGCGAAGATGGCTGAAACTGCTGCAACTTCGCCTACGACACCAGACAAGGGTTCCTCATTCCTCAAGAGACCTACGATGCCGTCCATGTCGTCCATGCCGTCATTGTCAACCCCTTCGTTGTCGGTGCCATCGTTGCCATCATTCTCGACGTCGTCCTTTTCGTTGCCAGGGAGGAAGAGTACCACGACGCCAAAAGAGACGGAGAGTGTGGATACAGGCAAGAAGGCATCCAAGTTCTCAGGTCTCGGAAAGAGTGTCAAAGCACCATCTTTTGGGCTTTTGAAGAAGGGCTCTGATTCCACGCCGATACAAGATCCAGTTGCGGCCGAGGCTCCAGCAACACCCCAGAGTCCAGAGCCAGCAGACGCTATTTCTGATCCTCCACCGCCGTATGAAAAAGTCGAGACAGCGCCATCTTGGCAAGTGGTCGATCGAGAGGTGATGGAGTACCTCTCAACCCCTACGACCCTAGGGGTCACCAAATCCTTGCCCGAAGACGTTCAGTCGATCAAGTTTGAGCAGCCCAGACTTGAACATCCCAGCACCCGTAGCTCCCGCAAACAGTCCTTCGAAGACCACAATCTCGACACGATCTCTCCCAACCCCATAATCGTCAACAACTCGGGGATCGAAGGGCTCTTCGACATCCAGCGCGTCATCGTAACCATGATCAGTCCCGACAAACTGCGCCGGCAAATCGCCAAGGCTGCCAGCCCGCACAACAAGATCTCCGGCTGGTGCTCCATCAGCACCGGTTTCGCGCGGGTCATCACCAGCTTCGCCTGCGAACGGCACATCCTGGAGCAGGAACTCGACGTGATCGAGTCCGTCGAGGCCCAGGTCCTGCGCGAACAAGACAAGGACAAGGGCAACAAGCGCGCCGACCGCCTCCTCAAGACCCTCTCCATCACCAAATCCGCCGCCGAACAAGCCATCAATCCTCATACCCACGACCCCAGCCATCCCCAACCCCCAAAAGACACCTCCACCAACACCACCACCACCACCGAAGAGCGCCTCATCACCCGCATGCTCGCCTTCATCCAACAACCCCACCTGCCGCTCATCGCCGGCGAGTGGGTCCTCGCGCGCTTCTCCTCCACCCCGGGCGCCCACTGGTTCCTCTGCCACCTCACGCTGGGCCCCACGCCGCACCAGTACTACGGCCAGCGCATCGCGGCCGGCGCCATCGACTTCCACGACGCGACGCCCGAGCCCGGGCTGGTCCACGCGTGGCAGACGTACATGGACCGCAAGAAGCGCAAGATGTGCTATCTCCTGGGCGACTATCTGCGGGGCAGGATGATGGGGAGGGAGGGGGAGGAGCGGTTGCGGGCGGGTGAGGGGTTCGCGAGGCAGGGGCTGGATGCGGCTGTGAAGGGGGTGGGGGTTCGGGTTGGGGTGGTGGGGTGGGGGTTGGGCGGCGCGACGGCGACGACAACGACGACGACGGGGCCAGAGGAGGGGAAGGTCTCGACGGGAGGAGAGGAGGGGAGCGGCGAGGCAGGGCAGAGTGGTGTCGAGTCGGATGACGAGGAGGAGGAGGAGCAGAGTGTGTTGGACAAGGTGTTGGGACAGGGGAAGTTGGCTGCGAAGGCGTTGGGGGAGTACACGGTGCTGGCCGTGGCGGAGAAGTTGTTTGAAATGCGCGCGGACCATCTCGACAAGACGCTGGCGACGGCGGTACTGAAGCGGACGCCCAAGAGCTTGCGGACGGCGGTGGAAAACATCAATGACAACAAGAGTTTCTTGCCGGCAATGTTTCACTCATCGACGAGGGTTCATATGTTTTGATGATTCGGCGGTAAGGGGGGTCTGCAAGAGAAGCTTGAGCGAAGGGAAGATTATCCAGGTTGAGTTCAGGAAAGCGCAATCTCATATTACAAGCCTAGGTAGTTCAATTGCCGATCAGTCATATTACAGCTCCTTTAATGTTACCAGGCGTAGCCAAACATACATCCTCATCGCACCTCCCTGCCTTGTTTTCCATTACAACCTAGCAGCAACGCCCTCCCCCCTCAGATCCTCACACACCCCCTTGCCAATCCAATCCGCAATCGCCATGGTCGTCACCATGGGATTGACGCCGCTCGCACTGGGGAACACGCTCGCGTCAGCGACATACAACCCCTCGGTCCCCCAAACCTGTCCCCGGGAATCCACGACGCCCTCCTTCGCCTTGGCGCTCATCCTGCACGAGCCCATCTGATGTGCCGAAGCAAATGGCGTGGCAGGCGGCTTGTTGCCGTGCGCCTTGAGCTTCCCAAGCCACTTCTCAAAGTCCTTCTTCTCCTTCTCCGCGTCCTTGCCCTCTCTGCGGACAAACCCGTCGATGCCGGCCACGGCAGGATGGATCTCGCGCGCGCCACGAGCGTACAGGATCCTGCAGAGCTCGAGGATGCCACGCAGGTTGTGGGCGCGGTCAAAGTCGGATGGAGTGTAGGCAATGCGGGGCCGGCCGGAGGTAGGGTCGCGGTGGATGTAGCCTGTGTCGCGGTCCCGGCAGATGGCGATGAAGGAGTTGAGGTGGCGGTAGTTTGCTGCAAGAAGCTTGAAGTCGGTACCGGAGGACCAGGGGAGAAAGGGGAGGCAGAAGCTGGGCTGATTCGAGGTTAGTTTCTGTCCGCGTGGACGGGTGTGTGGGTGGAATGACGCACCATCATGGACATGGCCTCGAGCTTGACGCCGTGGCCCTTCTTGTCGAGGTTCTCAAAGGAGCTGACTACGGAGGTGAGACTGCCGCCTGTGGAATGGTTAGCTGCGCGATTGCGGACTGGGGGAGGAAGGGGTGCGCACCCTCCCATGGCTGGATATCCTCGTCGAAGAAGCCGTGTACAATGTTCGTAGGATGCAAGTACAGGTTCTTGCCAATTTGAGGGTTCTGCTGACTGTTAGTACTGGTCTTGTCTCAGCAGTAGCCGTTTTCCTCACCTTCAACCCGCTGTTCATCAGGATGACCGGACTCCAAAGGGTGCCGCAACTGACGACAACCTTCTTGGCCCTCACCACTACCTTGACACTTTCCCCCTCCCTTGACGTCCAAACACCCTCAACCCCTCTTGCCACCTTTTTTCCCTTCTTCTGCTCAAACAGCACCCTCTCGCCCTTGAACCCCTCAACAAACTTGACGCCCTCCTTCGCCGCTTCAGGGAACCAACCATTCACAGGCCCCATCTTCTCGCCCTTCCAGCAGCCGAGCGTGCAATACCCGCAATCATGCTTCTCGCCGCGGCAGTTCTGCGGCACCCTCTTCGCCTGGTACCCCAACTGCTCGGCGCCCTCCAACAGCACCCGGTTCCCGTGGTTCGGTGTGAGCGCCTCCCCGTTGCACCCCATCTTCTCCCACACCTTGTCCAGACACTTCTGGAACTCGCCGCCCTCGCCAAAGAAGGGCAGGTTCCTCTCCTTGGCCCACTCGTTGCGCACGAAATCCTGGGTCTGCAGGCTCGCGCTCCAGTTGACGGTGCCGCCGCCGCCGAAGCACGCGCCCGCGGTGACGGTCATAGACCCGTCGTCGGTCTCGATGGCGCCGCCGCCCTCAAACATGTTGGACAGGCCAGCGGTCTGCGACAGGGGGAAGTGGCGGGCGTCAAAGTGGCGGCCCTTCTCGAGGACGAGGACGTTCAAGGAGGAGCCGAATTCGGCGGCCAGGCGGTTCGCAACGGCGCCGGCGCCGCAGCCGGAGCCGAGGATGGCTACGTCGGTGGAGATCTCGACGGGCGCGGTTGGGTTGGAGGGGCTGGGGTGGAACTGGACGAATTCGAAGGGGTAGGACGAGGAGCTGATCCAGGAGGAGGGGATGGCGGGGAAGCCGGTGAGGGGGGAGAAAGCAGTGCTGCTGCGGATGTGGGCCATCTTGCCGAGCGTGGTGATGCTCTTGAAGAGGGATCGAAGGGCCCACAGAGGAGACGCGCGCCAACTGTTGAGGATTTTGACGCGGTCGGCCACGGGGATGGACGGGATGGGGGTTGCGTGGGAAGTGAGCAGCAAGCTGCCTGGTCGGGTGCTGTGAGGGCGTCAGTAGAGGTTGTAAGAGAAGGCCATGGAAGTGCGCACTTGAGAATGGAGAGGAGGATCCGTAGCTCGCGCTGCTTGGACGGCGGGACGTTGGAGAGAACGGATTTGAGGACCTGGGCAAAGAGCGGGCTGTCTGAGGGCCGCTCAGCAAGGTATGCCTCGAGCACCTCAGATGACGGATCGAGGGGGGTGGCAGCGTTGCGGACTTTGATGGCTGTTTCAGAGTAGTCGCCGCTGGGGAGGTAGATTGTCGACGGATCTTGGTCCTTTGAGTTCTGAGTCGAGTCCTGGATGCGCACGGCCGGAACGACGGTATCCATGAGAGCCACCAACACCTTCCACTGGCTCTCGCCCAGGAATTCCAGTGCCTCGGGGAGGGCGACTGCAACAGGCGCCGAGAGAGGCGCTGTTTCGATTGTTGTCGCCATGTCAACTCGGCGTGTTTTGGGCTTTTGGTTTTTTTTCTTTCACTGAACAAGAGCGTCTGGTGCCTCAACGCGCATTGAGCTTTGTCGAGTGTGGCCCTGTGTGGGGAGGAGTCAAAAGGCCTGCAGCAGCTATAGCGTGTTTTGTATAAGCACCGCGGCAGGTGCAGAGATCCCCAACCAGGTTGTCGGGGCGCGAAGTGGGACGATGCAAGGCGACCTCCGCATCTGCAGTTCTGCAGTTCTGCACCCCGAGGTTTTAGTCGCGTCACGCTCGGGACGCCCCTGCCAGAACCTGGGGTCAAGCGTCAGGGGTCGGGGACGATCGAATGCGGGGTTGCAGGGTTGTCCGAGGCACTCGTCTCCGCATCAGTCGCCGTCTCATGTGAAGAGGGAAGTTGCATTTCTTGGCTGTGGTGGAGAAACGGAAACTGCGCCAGAAATGGGCTCGGAATCATTCCGATCCGACAACAGAGAATCACCTCACGGCCAGAACAGGCCCTGGACCCACGCCCTCATCCTCTTGGTAGCATCCCCATCGACACCCTTGTCGCCCTCCATCAAGATCCAGTCGTGCGCCTCGTCCTTGGGCACTTCCAACTGCACCGTGATCCCGGGATTTCCCTTCCGGACCGCATCCGCGAACCCAACAGACTCGTCCCTGAAAATCTCCTGCTCCCCCGCTGTGACATAGACCTCCTTCACCACCCTCTCCAGACCCCTGAACCAGCTCTCGGGATCCTCCAAGTCCATCGGCATCGCCCACCCCTTCTGCTCCGCCATCTCCGCCCTGAACTCTGTCGGGCCGAGGATCCACGGCGTCATCATCCTCATCGACCTCGTCGAGATCATGTCGATCCCTTCGTTCCTCGCCACACTCGCCCAGCACTCCGTCCTCACGCTCAGCAGCGGCGAGACGAGGAACGCGCCCGCGAGCGGCTCCTCCAGCGCCAGCTCTCGCACCGTCGGGTGCGGCCGCAGCAGGTGCCCCAGCACCTGCACCGTCAGGTTGCCGCCCGCCGAGTCCCCGCCAATGACCAGATTCCGGGGCGTCACCCGCCCCGACGCAAACAGGTGCGCCATCGCGTCGACCGCCTGCCGCAGGTGTCCCGGGTAGTGCGTGTCCGGGCAGAGCGTGTACTGGAGGAACGCGACGGCGATCTCTTCCTCGCCGTCCTTGCCTGTGGCTGCTGCGGGGGACGCAAGCAGGTAGGCGCGCGTGCACCATTCGAAGTGGCCCGGGATGGCGGGCGCAATGTAGCCGCCGCCGTGGAAGAAGAGGACGAACTTGGTCGCCTTGTGGCGGTTGCCCATCCAGAGGATGGTGGACCGACCGTCGGGGAGGGTTTCCGTGTCGAGGGTCAGGCGGGAGGCGAGGAACGCTGCGTGCTTGTCATCTTGCGTGTTGCCGGAGCGTTTGTTGCCCGCAAGGGCGGCGGCGCGGGACTGGCGGCGCGGGAGCCAGCTGTTGTAGACGGCGAGGGTGGGCGCGGACATGAACTGGAGCTGCCGCGGGGTGAGACTGTGCAGGGCGAAGCGGTAGAAGGCGCATTGTGCGTAGTGCCGGAGCGAAATGCCGCGGAGAGTGGCAAGGGTGTAGCAGCGGAGGAGGTTGAGGAGAAGTTGCGGCGGCGCTGGAGAGGTCAGAATCGCGGCGAGCTGTGGTGAGGGTGGGTGTGATGAGCTCACCAATAACGACCAGCTTGAAGAGCAAGCTCAACCCCGCGGTGAGGGAGAGTCTTGGTGCTTTGGTGAGTGACGCCTGTTGGCAATTGCTTTGTGAGCCATGATTCTGCATTACGAGTCTGACACACGTCGGCAAATATGCAAAGTCAACTCACCATTGATCCTTCGCTGTGGTTGCACAAGTCGATCTCCGCTCAAATGGCGGACTCAGCTGGATCGTGTGCGCGCGACCAGCCTTTTACAGGGCTTTCAGCGCCCAGCATGTGCCAACTATTGGCGCCGGTTCCGTTCCGGGCTCCATCCCGGTTCCGTCCTCGGCACATCTGATTGCACCGTTTTCCCCCAAGCCAAGCAACGGATTTTCAGCTCCCCATTCTTCACCTGTTTTGTGCCAGCGGTTGGTTACATGTAGCGCAAATGGTGACATGTCAGCCTGAAAAGATGCCGGCAAGCGGCGCTATCGATGCTCGATGGCACCAAAGACACACCCCTGCTTGGGCAATGGTGTTTTCTGGGTCAGAATCCTTCCGGACGGGTTTACGGTTTAAAGACAAACCGTCGGCGCATCCACATCGCCGGGAAGCTGTGAACTTTGAAATCCATTGCGGCAGCGCAACAACAATCACGCCTTACCCCTGAACCCGCCTCTCACCACTACCTACTTACAAGTTTCCGGCCGGGCACTTAGACCGAGAAGCAAACGAAATGGCCACACATCGTGAGTACGGCGGGTTCCACATCGACACCGTCACCCGCATCATCCGCAAAACGGTCCTCAACGAGTACATCGCCCTCCCCGTTGCCGCAGCAGTAACCTGGCTCAGCCAACCCTCCTCCTCGACCTACCTCCGCCAGATCCTCGACCTCGCCGCCTCCTTCAACATCAACCTCAGCAACCTCAACCTCGCCCAACTTGCCCGCATCGCCCTCTATCTCGGCGGCACAGGCCTCCTCCTCTCCACCAACACCTTCCTCAACAAATGGGCGGCCAACAACTGGACCCGCTCCCCGCCCGGTGAGTGGTCGCGCTGGGACCGCGAGATCGTCGTCGTGACGGGCGGCAGCAGCGGCATCGGCGCGGCCGTGGTCCAGGCCCTGCTCGCGCGCAACCCGCGCACCAAGATCGCCATCGTCGACTTTGCCCCGCTGCGCTGGACCCCGCCCGCCGGCGCCCTCGGCGCCAACTTGCACTACTTCCAGGCGGACCTGAGCAAGCCGGACGCGGTGCGCGCCGTGTGCGCCCGCGTGCGCGACGAGGTGGGACACCCCACAGTGCTGGTCAACAACGCCGGCCTGGTGCGCGGGTTCAACCTGGTCGAGGGGGAGTACGCCGACGTCGAGGTGACGCTCAAGACCAACCTGACGGCGCCGTTCTTGCTGGTCAAGGAGTTCCTGCCGGACATGGTGCGCAACGACCACGGGCATGTCGTCAATGTGTGCTCGACCAGCGCGCTCATGCCGCCGCCGGACATGGTGGATTACGCGGCGAGCAAGGCGGGGATCCAGGCGCTGCATGAGGGCCTGTGGATGGAGCTGAGGTATCGGTATAATGCGCCGCGGGTGAGGCTGACAAACGGGGTGTTCAACTTTATCAGGACGCCGTTGCTGGATGGGAATCCGTCGCAGCCGCAGTTCCTGGCGCCGATCTTGCATGTTGAGACGGTCAGTGAGGCGATTGTGGATGCGTTGTACAGTGGCTATGGGGGGGTTATTTATCTGCCTGGGATCATGAGATATATCGCGATGTTGGTGAGTGACAATCGCCTTGAATCTAAAGGGATCTTTGCTGATTTTCATGACAGAGAGCCGCGCCGGAGTGGTTCTTCAGCGTCGCTGTCAAGAGCACCACGGCCGACCTGGCCGTCGGGTTCCGGGGGCGGCAGCGCATTGATGAAACTGGAGGGGTTCAGACCGTGTCTAAGTGATGTCAGGGCTGAGATGTTGTGTATTAACAAAGGCGCTGCTGCTGAAAGAAGTGGCCACTGTCAAAAACAACCAGTTGGAAGATAAACTTCGACCAAAGTATAAAACAGATATCTTGGATCTTCGGATATTTTCTGGCAGTTGGTGTTAAGCCCTGTCCAACTCCAGCTCTCTCTTCATGGTAATTAAGCTTCCATCTCAACTCATCCCCGGCAGTGAATTTCAAGCACAAAAAAGCCCACCAGTCATGGTTCGGAACAGAGCTCGTTGAAACACACCAGCAGGCGACGTCTCCCTTGTCCCTCTTACTTTACGCTAGAACACACATCGCAAGCTAGGCATTATTCAGACACTGTGTGAGACTTGTGCGACGATCGGAACTATCCCGCTCAGGCCACACTACCACCTCCTCCCCGCCTCTTCTCCAAGATGATCTTCAACCGGACTGCTTGGCGTCCCCAGTTCCCCGCATTTTCCGTTCCACCCCTTGCTTGGAGTTGCATCGAGCCGAGGCAGCGGAAAGCGCCCGACGGCGCGTTTGAGACAGGCATCGTGACAGTTGACTCCCAGCGTCCACTCCATCCCCTGAGCAGCAAGCTTCAACGACGGTCACTTCCACGTCGACAATTCCTCACATTCTAATCCGCCTTGCTATCCAACCCTAACCACTCACCGCATTGGTTCTGCTTCACCTCATCCCAACCCACTGTGAACAACCCACTGTGAACAACCCACTGTGAACAACCCACTGTGAACAACCCACATACCAAAAAAAGAAAAGCAAAAAAAATGACCACCCCCGCACAACAAGAAAATGAACCACCAAGCTACACCCACTTCACCTGCATCGGCACGGGCTTCTCGGGCATCTGCCTAGCCGCCACCCTGGCCCGGTGGCACGGCCTCTCCGCGCCGGGCGACATCCGCCTCTTCTCGCGCGACCCGGACGTCGGCGGCACGTGGCAGCTGAACCAGTACCCCGGCGCGGCGTGCGACGTGCCCAGCGCGCTGTACTCGTTCTCGTTCGCGTCCAACCCCAACTGGAGCCGGGTGCTGCCGCCCGCGGCCGAGCTGCGCGCCTACCTGGGCAGGGTGGCCGACGAGTACGGCGTGCGGGACAAGATGGTGTTTGGGGTGGAGGTGTTTCGGGCCGAGTGGGACGAGGGGAGGGGCAGGTGGCGGTTGGGGGTGAGGGAACTCGGGGAAGGGGGCAGGGTGTTTGCGCACGAGTGCCGGTTCTTGTTCTCGGGGGCTGGGCATTTTACCGTGCCGAGGGTGCTGGGGGTGCCCGGGCTGGAGGGGTTTCAGGGGGAGGTGATGCACTCGGCGCGGTGGAGGGAGGATGTGCGGCTGGAGGGGAAGAGGGTGGTTGTGTTTGGGAACGGGTGCACGGCGGCGCAGATCGTGCCGGCGATCGTGGGGCGTACGAAGCATCTCACGCAGATCGTCAGGTCGAAGCACTGGGTGTATCCGCCGATTGATGGGAGGATGCCGGACTGGGGCAAGGCGTTGTTGGGAGGTGTGCCTGGGCTGGCGAGGGCGCAGCGGTTGCTGGTATTTCTGTTGGCGGAGGTGGATTGGAAGGGATTCAAATTGACCGAGGCCGGAGCCAGGTTTCGGGCCAAGAAGAGGAAGGCCGTGGAGGCGTACATGCGCAAGACGGCGCCGGCCAAGTATCACGACATCTTGATTCCGGACTTTGAGGTTGGGTGCAAACGACGCATCTTTGACTCGGGGTATCTGGAGAGCCTGCATGCCGACAACCTCACTTTGACGGATGAACGCGTGGCCGAGGTCCTGCCGAACGGAGTTCGTATGCAGAGTGGTGAAGTAATCGAGGCGGATGTCATCGTCCTGGCGAACGGCTTCTCCACCAACCAGTATCTTGGGGGCGTGGAGCTCATTGGCCGTGGAGGGATAACGCTCGAGAAGCACTGGGAGTCCTTCGGCGGGCCGGAGGCTTACAACTGCACTGCCCTTAGCGAATTCCCGAACATGTTCTTCCTACTAGGTAAGTGTCCCTTTCAAAACCATCTCCAAACCCAAGCTCACACAAGAGGCAGGCCCCAACACAAATACCGGGCACAGCTCTACAGTCATGGCCATCGAGAACTCGGTCAACTACTCACTCCGCGTCCTCAAGCCGGTACTGGAGGGGCGTGCGAGCGTGGCCAGCCTCAAGCGATCCGCCGAGGAGGCCTACGCCAACCGCATCCAGGACGAGTTGAAACAGACTGTCTGGATGTCAGGCTGCAACAACTGGTACAACCGTGGCCCTGGGGGCAAGGTGTGGAACGGAATGACATACCCGTGGAGCCAGGCTCGGTTCTGGTACGATAGTCTGTTTCCGGCATGGCGGGATTGGGAGTACATTGTGAGTTTTCTATCCGTTTTCACAGCTCTGGGTGGTGGCTAACTAGTACAGGGCGGGCCGTCAAAACCGGTCGTTGCCAAACGGCGCCGTGTTGGGCTTTGGTTCCTCAATTTCGCGGTCCTGGTGGCTGGCGGGCTGTTTGCGTGGGTCAGACGGCATCCAGAATCTTCTCTTGCTTCCGTCATTCTGTCGCAAGCGGCAGCTTTGCCTCGGTTAAGGATTTGGGCACTGGGGTTACTGCCTAAACTTCATCAAAGTTGATAGGGGGCAAAGAAGTCGAGGTGACTTGGGACCTGAGGGGCTTAGCCAAGTGGCTCTTGTAAAGAGAAGGTGATGTACGGTGCTTGCTGTAATACCAGTTTAATACACGGCAATTCTGTACCTATTCATTGTCAAGCATGCCTCGTTTTCTGAGAACTGGAAACTCGAACTCCTAAAATGCGGCTGTCGTTCTTCAGAGACTTTGAACTGCTTAATGATCCTTCCTTTGTTGCGGTAGATGATACTGTGCACAGTCTTCGGGACCGTTGGCTATCAGATTTCAAGAGTCACACAAAAGTGCGCTGTGATGTTCGGCTCCGGACCAAGGGATTGCGAGACTGCAAATGAATTGCCTTTGCGGTGGCTGGTTGATTATATCGAACAATGAATGCTTTGGTCGCTTCACTCTGGGCGAGTTGAGGCCTGTTTCATTTTTGGGTATCCAAAGCCTAGCGAGCCCCCTAAGACTACAACAACATCCATGGCGCCTGTGTTGATTACTGGTAGAGGTCCATCCCCAACCCGCCCGCTATGAGATCGAGAGACTGATCCCAGTTAAACACCAACCCGGCCCCAAGCATGTCCGAGCCGACGGGCAACTGCCATTGGAAGCTGCTGCCCAAATCTAGTGGCATGTCTTCTGGATGCATAACTGCGGCCTCGAGCCCTGAGCCGACCGCCTCCCCGTGGTTGTGGATAGCCAGGGTCGGCAGTGGTTGCTCGTGGTCCTTGTCTACAGCGTCTACATGTCAGAAGCAATTCAACAGTCTAAGGAATTGAGGAAAGCCTCACCTGAGCATCTAGCCATGACATCGGCGTGAACCTTTTGGAGTAGCCTCAACGACCTCTGTGCGGAGATGCTGAAAGATGCGAAGTGTGCCAGTATTCCTTGACACAACATCCAAGACCGGTCGAGGCGTTGCCTGTCAAGAGATGCCATAAGTGGGGGCGAGAGATACCCCACAATGACAGCCAAACCTGCGGTGAAAGCGTCTGTTAACTCACGGTTAGTATTGTTCGTAAACAAGCATACGGGGTAATCATACAAAGACCATCCCACCACCACCCTCCTGTCGTGTTGGACAGGTACGTGCTGTGGACAAGTTCAATCAGATCTATCGCGGCGCCGAGGCAGATCTTGGCACACCCGGCAGCGAACGAGGTGAATAGCTCCTGGCCGGCAGTTGAAGCGCTGGTCCTGGTTGGCGAACTTTGGCCTGTGCCGGGTTGAGACTCTGCGTTTGCACACAGTTGAGTCAGGATCGGGCGATGAAGCATCAAGCGAAGATACAGGAAGCTGAGCGTGCCTTGTCAGTCAGGTTACCTAACGAGAGAAAGAGTCAGACTCACCTTCCCCTCAAGACGGTCCTCTGAGTAACAATAATTGGCCTCAGTTTATCGTCAAGATCGTCTATGTCACTAGGCGAGGTCCAGGACATGGCCGGGGGCAAAGCTGCCTCGTACTTGAGAGTTTTCGCATCCAGTTCGAGAATAGCATCCATGCCGTGGGACTTGTGCTCATCCCATGACGATAGGGGGGTGGCGGAGAATCCGCCAGTGGGCGGTTGGTAGACGTTGGAGAGGATCTCGCCTAGTATTCGGCATTGGCGTACAAACTCAACGTAAAAACACAACTTTGAAGGCTCAACTCGGGTTGCCGGTTGATTCTGATGCGGCTCCTGAACTCCGCTTAACTCCTCAGATGTGAGAGGCGGCAAGTCTGGTACATGGGCAGTCATTGTCGGGCGCCCGTAAGTCATGCTGACAATCCTGCAACGATGTTAACAGTTAGCTGTAAGCCGAAGACGGGCCGGGGATGCGTGGTGCATACATGTCTAGAATCACGCAGCCGTGCCACGTCCGCCGTCGGATCTCAGTCTCGAGCGCCGGTCGAGAGGTCCGACCGGAGTCTGAGTGCAGACCCAGCCCCTGGGCAACACGGCATGCAAGGCCGACGGAGTTCCAACATCGACTGGGGAAAGGGGTGCTTTGCAGAAGAACCGCCATCAGTAGGAGCGATTGAACAACACCCAGGTTATGCATGTCGATAAAGTCCAGGCCCACGAACGCCTTGGCGCGGTTGAAGAAGGTCTCGATCGCCGATGCCTTGTCTTTCGGACCGAGGTCAGAGAATTGAGCGCCCAGAGCAAAGACGGTGTTCAGAGCACAGTGGAAAACAATTGATCCTGCATCCGCTCCTGGACAGCTGCCCAGCCCCAATCCCGGGGGCGATGTCTCGTCAGTTTGCTCTTGGGTAGACCGCCAGAGGCTGTCATAGGCACGCAAAAAGGTAGGTTTATCGAAGAAGGGGTATAACCAATACACCCTTTCCCAGAATCGACTCAATAAGTGGTCGGCCAAGTTCCGTGGCGGCAGTGCGAACTTGTCTGCTTGGGCAAACTGCAAAGCAGTGATCGGTTCTGACCGCGCAAAGTTGACCGAGAAGTTGGGGCCACCAGTTGCATTTGCCCCGATTAATGGCTGCCTGCGTGGCTTAACTGATGTGCATGCCTCTTTCATGAAGGATGCGGCCGAGGAACTCCCGTAAAACTCGTTGGCGTCAAACGCTTGGTAGACATCGTGCTCGGTTGAGACGGTGCCCATGGCGGTGACACTGGCCGTCGACTCGGTTGCGTCTAGCCGCTCATGGTCAGGCGAGGTTACCGTGGGTGGGGGACGCAGGCTCGGGGAGGAGGCGTGTTCCCGGATGCTCCGAGCCGGGTTGGGCCCCGTGAAGCTGCTTCCGCGGCGCTGTCCCGGGGCCAGTGGGGACAGCGGAGACGGACCGGACACGGCCGGTGCGTTCTCGCTATCGCCGTCCCCGGGGTCCAATGGAGGGATAGGGATGCCATGATCGGTGCACGTTTTCTCAAGCCGTCGGATCCGGTCATGCAGGACTTTGATGTAGCTGAGTATCAGGCTGTCAGTGGTCGGAAGCTGGCCGACTGTTGGAGAGGAGCCAAGGACTCACGCTTCGTTGCTTGCAGTCCGCGCATTCTCGAGGGTGTAGATGCAGTGGTGCAGCGGCAGAGAACGGCGCTGACAGGTGGAGCAGATCGGTTTCGCTCCGTCACACCGGGACTTGCGCTCGCGACACGGCTCGCATGCCAATGGGATCTTTCTTCGGCGCCGTTGCTCAACCCGCTCGCTCCGTCGTTCCGGCCCCATTTTCGGGTCTGCGCCGGGTCACCGCCGGAATGTGACCTGACTTGGCAAAAATAGGTATGGGGGCTGGCGTGGTTTTGAATACGGGCTCGAGTCGGTTCCAGTGCCTCGGATCCTCTGGTTTACATTTTTCGGGCTGATTTCGACACCGAAGCATTCACGGCACAACCTGGAAGCCGTTGAGGGACGCGTCGTGTCGGAAACAGGCCGAAAAAAGTCGGGTGCTTTCCGAAATGGCCGGGATCAAGGATGGTGTGCCCAAATGAGCAACCCCACCCAGCTTGCTTGCCCTTTTGGGAACTTGACGACGAGACATCACAGACCCAGGGAAGGGACAAAGCGTAGATCATGCATATGATAGGCGCAATGAAGAAGCGGGGAGAAAGTGACTGCCGAGGCTTCCAATTGTCTTGTTTGACTTGACGTGCGTGTCCTTGATGGCCACCCCTCATTTTACCCTCCAGGCAGTAGCATGGGCATCTGTGTGATTGACAACTCAGGATGGCTAAGTTATGCTGTTCTTGCCCAACATCAAAGAAATCAGGAAGCCTGTTCCGAGCTGGCGCGCACAGAACCACAACGACCTTGCCTTACTGAATGTACGGCAGTTCTTTTGTCAACAGTCTTGTCACTCAGAGATATATGTGACGCTTCTCTGAGTTTCGTAGCAGCGGATTCAGCATGTGCTGCCTGAGTCCCTCCCACAAAGATGAACCGAGAAAGGGAGGATTGGGGCTCGTCAATGCCGTGTAGTTACCTAACAAATTCAACTGCCTTGAGAAACAGACAGATGAGGCGGGCCTAAGGTACCTAAGCAATAGGAACTGTCCCGCATGAACACAGAAATCGTCCAGTCATATAGGTAAGCAGCCACCACAGGATACTTCACCTGAGTGCAACCAGATCAAGCACCAGAAGATTACCTCGCCCTCATAACAGCCAGTCCATTGCACCCGAACGTCAAAATCAACTTGCATGCTATGAATGAAGTACCTTTGGTCGATGTTTCGATAACTTTATCCTCCCGTCCCTCTTATTAGTTCCCTACCCGTTCTTACTAATCCACAAATACACCGTCTGCACCTTCCCATCCCTCTTCTCCAACCACCCCATATCCCGCACCGTCCTCGCCATCATCACCTCATCGTTCCCTACACAATGCTCCTTCCACCCCCACATACCCCCGCCCTGCGGGTACACCTCCCACAGCTGGTCCATCTCCTTGTTGGGGTTCGTCGCGCCGAACCCGACCAGCAGCTCCGCCATGGTGACGTTGGACGGGATCAGGCTCGCCTTGAAGGGGATGTCGCCGTACGTGCCCGGAACCAGCGTCCATGGCTTCAGCGCGCACTTCAGCACGATGACCTTGGCGTGCTCCGTCGGGAAGAAGTAGTTGAACCCGGGCTCGGCGCCCGCGCCGCCCGTGCTGTTGATGAGGTTGGCCGCGGGGAAGTCCGGGTCGACGGGCGGGGCGGGCTGGGGGAAGCGACCTGAGCCGTTGAAGCCCGAGATGTATTGGTAGAGCTGGCCCGTGGGGTCGGCGGCGATGGCGTGGCCGTAGGTTGGGGCAGGGGTGGCGCCGCGGCGTAGGGCGGAGGGGGGAAGCCCGGGGGATAACAGTACATGTACGGGGGCTGGCCGGGGAAGAAGCCAGGGGCACCCGGCATGGCGTAGTAAGGGGGTGGGATGGGCATCGACATGCTAGTGCCAGGTGGAGGTGGGCCGTAGTCTGGGGGAGGGGCCGGAGCGCCGGCGAGGGACGCGAAAGGGGGTGGTGGACCGGTGTCGCGGCCGAAGGCAGGGTTGTGGCCGCCGCCAGGGAAGCTCATTGCCGGCTTGTGAGGAAAATAAGAGCGCACTGACTGGGCGGCTGGTGGTGGTATGCGACTACGTTGCTCTCCCAGGGTTGATGTCTAGTTGTCTAGCGCCGGTGTGTAGAAGCAAATGGCAGTCCAACAACTGGAGGTCAACGAAGCGGAGGGCGTGGGAGGGCAGTATGCTTTATACACCAAATTGCGGCGCAGCGGTGAATCGGTTGGAAAGTCAGGAGGCCAGAAACCTGCCATGCTCCCTTTGTGAGTCAAGTCATGTGTATCACAGTCGTCAGTGTGTAACTGGTGAAGTCTTTGTGGTGTTGATGACAGAATAGGATGATGGCCGCCCAGGTAGCACCATGAAGCTGATGACCACGGCCAAAACGGACGAGGATGCTGAGTCCTGATTACTCGTCGACGGAGAGATAATGACTCGCAACATGCCAAAGGTTCATTGTGTGATTGATGAGACAGAGGATTCGGAGAGCCTGCGGATATACGGAGTCATCAATGCCGCACCTGATCTGTGAAAACAAAATGTGGGCGAAGGCTAAGGAAAGGGCTCACAATCTTCGGCGAGTTCACATATTTCATTGAGTATATCCTACATATAATCAGTGGTTGAGCATCAGAACCCAGACAAGCTAAGTTACGTAACCGCAAGCTACGTCCGCAGCCTCAACACTACTCAATAAGCGACTCAGGTTCCAATCCTGTTCCGGTGGTGAGCACACATGATATCTGAAGTAGTAACAAAGAGCAGGTTACACTCGTAGGAATGCCATTAACGTGGCAACTTGAAACGAAGGCACAGTTGTCCAACCCTGAGTGTCTTTCAAAGTGTCAGTATGCTGACGTGGTGGCCATAACTGCACATGCCTTGGTCTACTGATTGCTTGGGGCCGAATAAAGGTTCGTAACAGCTGACCCACTGCCAGAACCGCCAATGGAGCTCACGCAGACCATGGAGCTCTACACGAGGTTGCTCTGCAGCATCGTCCGAACATGAAGTCATGCCACGCGGCTCTGTGGCTTTGACTTTAAGGCAACGTGTCCTCGCTGGAACTGCTGTAATTGGGACTTTGAATGTTTCTCAAGAAAATAGTGAAGCTGAATTTCATTGTTGCGGCGAAGCAACAGACCGTGATGTAGTGGTTCTCTTCCTGAATCTGGAAATACCGTTGGTTGTGGCAAGTTGCGCTGACCACCCTGTAAGGCATGAAACCAGCAATGAGCCTTGCCTCGCTAGTGCTCTCTCCACGTTAATCTTCCCAGCACCGACACATTATGCCCTCGGGAGGCGAAGGCCACCGGCGGTGACGGGGATTCAATCTCGTCATCTCGACAAGGCACCCCATGACCTGGATCCGCAGTTCCTCATCCTCCCCACTGAGAGTGAACATCCCACATCCCGCGAGGACTTCAGTCCCCAACATCCTGCCCGACCAGCCTCACAGCCCCGCCGGCCTTTCCCGTATCCCCCTCCCTCCGGGCCTGCTTCCGCCGCTCGACCTCACCAACCAACGCCTTGAGATACACCTCTGCCTGCACAGTCGCGCTGTAAGCCTCCGCCGTCCAACTCCAAGCATTCTTCCTACCAGCGTCGGCGCCCGCGGCGAGGAGCGTGCGCAGCACGAGCAGGTTGCCGTTGCTGCTCGCAAAGTGCAGCGCCGTGTTGCCGTCGACGTCGGCCTGGGCCAGGGCGGCGGCGGCGCCGTCGGGCGCGTAGGTCAGCAGGATCTGCACGACCGTGTCGTGGCCGTGCAGGCTCGCCTCCATGATGGCGTCGCGGCCGCGCAGGTCCTGGCGCAGGATCGAGCGCGGGTCGTTCTCGCAGAGGAAGTGCACGACCTCGGTGTGGCCCGCTGCTGCGGCGAGCATCAGGGCAGTCTGGTGGTTGTCGTTGAGGGCGGGCGTGTCGGCTTCGTGGCCGAGGTCGACCAGCAGCTTGCAGAGAGAAATGTGGCCGAGCGAGGCGGCGAGGTGGAGGTTAGAGTTGGCATTGCCGGTCAGGGAGAGGTCGGGGTTGTGGAGGAGGTGGGGGTGCGACTTGAGGATGCGTCTGGCCAGCAGCGCGTCGTTCGCGTGGATTGCCCGGCGGAGGCGGATGGAGGGGTCAATCCTGCGGCGGGATCAGTATGTTTTTACTCGCGCTATGGTTTTGAACTTACATGGCGCTCGGAGGGTGGTGGTGGAAACTCGGAAAGAAGAGGTGGGATGATGATGCTCTCGCTGCCTGCCGGCGCAATCTGTTGGTGTTTGGGTGCTGGAATCCCGATCCCTGTCCCGGCGCTAATCGCGGGGCATTGGGTCCGTTACCCATGCCCTGCAGGCTGGTGTTCATCTGTTCCCAATCTTCTGCCACTGAACACCAGCCTTTTAACCTCAGGACAACAAACAACCACCAGCCTGCAGAGAACTCGGGCGTAGGATATGCTCACGCTCAACTTCCTGATCCAAAAGTGTTGATCGCAATGAACATCATGGATTAAAAAATCAGATTTTGTTCAGAACATGTTCTTCGCCCTTGGCATCGATCAGTGTGCAGTGTTTCAGTATGGGGATGAACGTGTTCCCGTTGCGCATCCATCTTCCCGACACAGGTTCGGGATAACAAGAGGATTAGAACAGAGTTCGCGGTAGCAAGGTCAGCACAGGCCAGTTTTTATGTTGTTGAGCTGAAATATTATGTGACATTCACATTCCAGTGGTTTTCACAGACAATAGACAAGTCTTGATTTTCGATTAGCTCAGCTGGTGTTGGCACAGCACAGCCTTGGAGCAGTTGTTGAACAAAACCGACAACTCCAGCCTGCTCGAAGTACAATGCTTGACAACCTAGGTAAAAAGCATACTGTCCCGAAGCTGATCTACAATGGGATTGTTTGAATTGGAACTATTCGGTCTCCCATTCCGCGTATATAACCAGGCGATGTCGCCCGCTTGGCTCCTTCATGCTTTCCACACCAGCACTGACGACCACAACTCGTTATCGAGAAGCAGATCGTAGGCAGGGTATTTGACTGACACGACACCCGTTTTGCCAAACACCAGCAATCACATTCAACATGGACCAGCTTTCCCCCAGCCCCGAGCGGACGGGATGGCACAGCCTCCCTACTGAACTTCGCGTCAAGATTTATTCCCTCACTTGGGAACCAAGGATGGTCGTGGTCGATCCCAAGCTAAACCCGAAAAACAAATCGGTATTGTATGGCAAACTCAAGGTCCGCAGCCGTCCTCCGGTTACCCTGCATCTCAACTTCGAAGCCCGCAAGGAAACCCTTCGCCACTACGTCCCCTTCTTTAAGGACAAAGTAGGTGAGTCTGTCGCGTACTTCAACCCCGCCCTCGATGTCCTTTTTCTTTCCTTCTTTTGGGACTTTTGGCCCGACCGTCCGCATACCATGGCTGTGGTTGAACAACTCTGCCCGATTCTGGCAGTTGTAAGGCGCATTGTCTTCACAGGCAACGTCTTGGACTGCGAGGAGCTGAGATACAGAGCTTCATGCCCCGAGTACAAGAGGTTCTTTCCCGAGCTCCGCACCATCGATCATTTTGAACGCGTCGCTTACAGCCCGGGCAACGAAGATGTACATCAACATGACCAGACGGTCATGTGGTTCAGGTCGTGCTGCGGGGACGGATGCAATGTCCCAAAGGCCCCCACCAATGCCTTTAGCCCCCTCGGTGGTGAAGAAGTCGAGTGCGAGCAGGATCCGTGGCGCCTTCACCTTTTGAAGGACTGCGGCGATGACGGGGCTCCCAACTTGAAGACGCTGCTCCTGTCGTGTGAGCAGGTCGTGGCCGGCAAGACTCCTGACGAGATCCTCAAAGCCGCAAAGGCGCGCGTACTCCTTGGGCGACAAGCCCGTCGAGAAGGAGATGGCGCTTTGTAAGATTGGTAGGTCAGGTAAGTGAGTCACACCTCACCCGATGGGAACTTGAGAGAAGACGGAAAGGCCGGCGTCAGATCATTTGTATTACACACCAAGGAGGAATGAGTCGTTGAAGAAAATAGAACTAGCAATGTGTTTTTTAACGGTAGATGAATTCACTTTGACTTGACACCCATAAATCACTATCCACAGCGTCTAAACTTTGATTCGAGTCGTGATATTAACATAAGGTACCCAGGTAAGGTACGGAGGTACCTTTTGAGTAGAACACAGATGCTCACAGCATCCAACCCCAAAGCCCAGCCCCCAAAGCCAACGTTACCCAAACCGCCCACCTTGCCGGGCTGACCTGTCCCGCACCACTATCCTTCCCGTCACCTCCCTTCGTCTCGTTCCCCCCCCCTCCCCCACCAGTCACCACATTCGCCCCCGTCACCCCCGAAAACGTAAATGCCTTGCCCGTCCCCATCCCATTTGGCGCCACACAACTCACCCTCGATAGCGGCGTGTGATTCCCGTCATAATAGCTGGTGTTCGAATCGGCAGTGGCATTGATAAACGCCGTCACCACGACCCAGTAATTCACCACCATGGAGTCCCAGTAGTTCTGCAGGTCCTTGGTCGAATTGTACCCTTTGCCCGCGTCCTTCTGGAACTCCCACCCGTCCGTCGACGTGACGGACCCGTTGAGGTAGGGGATCGGCAGGCCGCCGTACGAGGGCAGGCTGCTGCCCGCGTTCCCGGGACCGTAGGGCCCGCATTCGTCCGGCGTGCTCAACGACCGGCAGGCGAGGGGCGAACCGTAGAGGCCCTTTTTGGAGTCCGAGTAGGCGAACTTGGTTCCTTTCTTGAGCGCCGCGATGCACTCGTCCGAGAGGAAGCCCTTGCACGAGCCGTCCTCAGCGAGGGCTTTGCCGGTCGGGTTGTTGTACTTGGAGTGGTTGGAGTGGCTGGGGTGGCCAAAATTCCACATGCACATCCCCCAGGTGGGGTCGGTGTTGACAATCTTGGTCTTGGTGTCCGCCGGGTTGGTCTTGATGAGCGCGTCCGGGGCTTGGATCGTCAGGCTGTAGCCGACCATGGCGTCCGAGGTCAGGACGCCGTTGACGTACCACTCCTGGGCCACGTGCGAGATGTCGATGGCGGCGAGCTTGAGGGTCCACCCGTCCATGGATGTGTTGGAGTACGGTTTGGAGACATCGTAGCATGGGATCTTGAAGACGCCTGTTGCGTTGGACGCGTCGATGAGCTTGAGAAACTCGGTCGAGTTGGCGTCGAAAGGCCCGACCCTTTCGTCGAAGGCTTGGCCATAGCCGCCAAAGCCTCGGGTATAATAGCTTAGATAGTCTGCAGCGGCCTGGGGGACGTTTGCCAGGGCCAGAAGCGGCAGGAGGATCGACAACTGAGCTGCCATCATGGTTTCCGTGCAGGAATGGAACTGCGAATGGGGGCGGCCTCATGGTTCAAACAGGAGAGAAAGACAACCTTTCTAGGAAATTTTGATGTTACATTTCGCATTGTGCTTGGCGAAATCCTACGAATATCAGTCATGCGGCGTGCTTATTAGCCGGCGGCGTGGGCCAGTCATCCCTGGAAGAAATACTGTGTAGGGGGAAGTGAAAACGAGATTGCGGGTCCGAAAAGCAACGCTAATAAGTGAGGACAACGTATGTGAGCGCGGCGGAAAATCGAGACCATCTCTTTGTCTTCTAGGGCAGCTTCTCTGACTCTTCCAAGTGACGGGCATGAAGACAAAGCCCTCGCCCAGTCGTGTCTAACGCAGGTCGAGATACTTGCAATCTTTGACCATTGATTGATGCTTGTGAGAGTATTAGAACAAAGAAATTGAACTGAAGCCTCATGCCAGTAGTAATATTCCCTCGAATGACTGGATTCTATGCCCCTGCCTCTCCTCCACATCCGTGAGTGTCGCCCCCAACGCTAGAGACCACCTTGTTGTTGCGACAACACCTGTTGCTCACAAACACAGGTGTGCGCCATATAGCTCTCCATTCTATGCCGTTTTCGTCCGGTTGGTCAAAGTACCCCCAGTGCCACTTGCTTACACCGAGATTAAGACAGCCTTTAGACTGGGGAAGCACTGTCTCCTGGCCCCAGTCCCAGCTGCTAAACCCGGCGCCTGTCAAACAGTGTCAGTGTTCTATTCCAAGGAGGCTTAAGGGCGGGGATGAGGGCCGACTAAGAAGGAAAAGAGACCCAATATACTATACATCTCAAAGTCACTAAACAAGAACTTGTACTTCCCCTTACACTGCCTATTCGGCACTGTTATGGGCGGCATCTTCCTCGTTCGCCTGGGGCTTAAGTCGTACGAGTACTCGCCCTTCTTCTACAGCCGGCCAAACTTCCAGTTCATCAGATTGTCGCTGTCTTCCGCATCATACCCGTGCCCGATCTTGGTGAACGCGTCTACGTACTCCTGCCAGTTCACCGTATCCCCCCGTCTAGGATGAACTCTATCTCGTCTGTCGTGCCCTCGTGGTATACCTTGCTCCGCCGCCAGTTGGTGTACCCGCTGCCCGGCCCCTCTACGGTCGTGCAAAAGTCCTTTAAGTTCTCGTCCGCCCTGTTGGCGGTGACGTATTGCTGCCTGCCGCTGGAGCGCTAACATTGGAACTGCTTGGTGATCTCGCATACTTCGGGGGTCACGCCCGAGCACCTGGGCGCGCAGGTCTATCGTCTTGGCGATGGCAAAGGACGCTATGGCGTTGTGGCCCGCCTCGTTGGGGTGAAAGATGCGGCCGAAAAAGTCGGGCAGGAGGAAGCCTAGGGATGGAATCCAGCCGTGTGCGTCCGAGGGGCAGCTGGGAACGGTTGGCGCGCGCGCTCGAGGGCTTGTAGCGCGGCCGCGCGCGGGTTGACCGAGTTCCAGAGGGAGGAGCTATAAATGGTACGGTCGGCGCCGTTGGAGTCGAGGTCGTGGGTGGGGAGCGAGTCGCGGACTTCTTTAAGACGGGCTTTCAGTACCGGGTCAATGTCGGCTTCTTCAAAGCGGAGGGAGAGGAGAATCTTGCGAAGGTACTGGGATTGGGGTCTCGGTGGTAATGGTTGCTGCCGTGCCGTTTTCGACTTAGAGCTCTAGACCGCGTTTGAAGAAAGGTAAGCGCCAGAAGGTCTTGCGGGTATCCGGCTTGAAAAAGAGTAGGTCGGGTTGTTTCTTGTCCGGGTAGGCACCGGATGAAGAGGGGGAGTATATCTGCCTATCGACACCCTCAATAGGCCACAGGTCTTAGTTGGAAAAGCCAATCCTATAGCTAACCTCGTCGGCTACATCGTAAATGACTTTATAGATCAAGTCGTTGAGCCCCGAGGTGAGAGAGTTGTAGCGCTAGCGGCGCGTAACTTTTAGGGGTAGAGGTATAGACCGGATACTAAGCTAGGTGTAGCCAACCCAGGGGGAGAGGCCCTAGTCCTGGCCGTGGCGCAGGCCTCGTTGTCTGTATTGAAGAAGCGCGTGTAGCTATTGTATACGACGATGCCGTTGGTGGCTATCTTGGAGTTAAAGGCAAGAAGCATCGCTTTGATGTTGCTACGTATGATATTTTGCAGGTTTCGCTACGCCTTATCCAGAATGGCGTTGCAGGTGGCATCGTCGTAGAATATAAGGACGATACAATCCTTGATAATATCCACCAAATACAGGTCGTTGCCGCTAGCTATTAGGGTCACTAGGTCGAGGTTCCCCTAAAGGTAGTTAACTTGGTTGTAGATCTGCTAGGTCTAGTCGCTAGTATAGGCGGAATACTAAAAGTTGTCAATAGCCGAACCGACGTACTACTGTATCATTATAGGGTAGCTTATATCGTAGCGGGAGCAGGCCCAATCGTTGAAGTTGTGGAACAGGCCGCCTAGCTATTCACTAGAGCCGATGCCCGCTATATAGCTGTCGCCGATGGCTGCAAAACGACGGACCCAAGTAAATAATGTCGGATCGACAGTAACCTGTCGTTGCTCGAGCCCGTCCACTAGCGTATAATTGGCATTGTTGCGAGGGATGGACAAGGCCGCCGTCAGGCTGGCGGCCACAACGAGAGTAAAGAGCGGAATCATCATGGAGATGGAGGCAAACGAGCGAAGGTCTGTTCCCCTTTGCCGGCAGCCTGGTCGCCCAGGTCAGCGGGAAAGAGAGTTGAGAAATGAGACGGGGGATAAAGGAGCGACAGGAAAATGCAATACTCGCTTCCTCAGCTCCAGACGGACTGGACAGAGCAGGTCTCACTCACGTAACTAAACATGGATGAGATTGCCGCGGGTTATCTTCTTCTACTGAGTGTGTGACTAGACCCAGGGGATGTACTGGGCTGTGTGGCAGCGATTTCACTCATTTCTTGGGAATCTACGCATGTTACCCCTGAATAACCTCGACCCACCACCATGTCAGACTCTCCACTGGTTCTTTCTCAGCGCCCATGTCTTTGCAACCCGCCTGTATACAGAGAACCATGTCAACACAGTGTGTAGTCACGGTAAAGTCTTCCGAGTCAAAGATCCGGAACCCGGCGTCGTGGTAATGGTGCCGAGACTGCCGAGAAGGGTGGGTTGCTCGAGGCAGGCGTTTTCCGGAGGTTGTTTACTGATTATGAAGGGAGCAAAAGACAGTATCCCTTGTTGACAAGGGCATGCGCAAGCAGGAATGGCGCGTTTCCGTTGCACACGTATCGGTACCTCTCGCAAGTAGCCCGCTGTCGTGTGGGGGCCGGAGCCATAACGCATGCCATGCTCTAATATTGACGACCCAGCGTGAGATTATAGCGCCAATGCAGAGATGCGCCCAGCTGTGGGCGACAGTTGTCAGTCTCGAGCCTGAAGATGCGCTGAATCAGCGCTCCTTGGGTCGAACCCCCACATGTCCATCTCTGATACTACCATGACAACTAGGGTCAGCCAAGCATTGTCCACAGCTATTCGTGCTTAGAAGCAGGGACTCACCTTGAGAAAGGAGACGTGAAGACAGGGGCCAGCTCCTCTGAACACCACGCTGAAGACTCTTCACCTTCAGTGTTCCGAGACCTTCAGCTCATTCCATGGCACTTGCAGTCTCGCCGTGGTCTCCTGTGGTCACGTCGCTCCTCTCACGTTCGTTTCTACCTCCACGCAAAAACTTTGCCTTTGAGTGTGGTTGTTTCCCTTGTCCTCGCCGTGAACGGTGTCGACGCGGGCAGCCGTGCGTGGCAGCCTCCCATCGTCCACGCAAAAGCGGCCCTCGCGGTCCGTGATCTCTCAGGCATCAACAACATCTACTCCAATGGCACAAACGGTTCGTCCAACCATCTAGTTCACACGCACCAGAAGCGCTACTACGGCATCACCAACCCGGCCAACACCGGTCCTTACCCACGGCTCTGGCCGGCAGGCAACATCAACGCCTGCTTCGAGCAGGTGGACCATACGCATAAAAGCCAAACTAAGAGCACGCGACAGATTTTGTACGATGATCTCATCACGGCCCGCGAGCTGTGGCGGACGACCGGACTGGATGACAAGGATGGCAACTTCCAGTTCAATATTCTCGCAGACAACGACCCGGGGTGCGCGCGGGAGCTGCGGTCCACGCATCTGCTCATCCAGTACGCTGGCGAGGGCGAGCGGCAGATGTCTACCACCGTAGGTGTGGACCAGCCGCTTGCGGCACCCGAGTCCAACAGAGCTTTGAGGGATCTCGGCCCCTCCATGACTCTCACCGACATTTTGGATATTGGCAAGGAGAATGTCGTGGCCAAGTACGCGCACGAGATGGGCGTAAGTGGCAACCGTAGATCTGCCTTCCATTCATGCGCTAACATTTGATCCTCACCAGCACTCCTGGGGTCTCCACCACGAGCACCAGAATCCCAAGTGGTGGGACGAGAAGTTCACCCAGGTCGAGCGGACCAACTGGTTCTTCAGCGAAGAGAACTTCAAGTGCGAGAATTTGGCCGATTTCGACAAGGCGATGGAGGGTGTTCCCAGACAGCCAGACTACGAGTGGAGGGGCTACCGCAACCAGATCTGCCGTGATCGTTTCCGGGCGATCAGGGGCCAGTTTGCCGGCGGGTTGAACTACCTTCCGATTGACGAGCCAGGCATGGTTGATGACGGCAAGGACGCCCCCGATTGGGAATCCATCATGCTCTGTAAGTGTCCGCTACTTGGGTGTCGCGTTGTCACGTTCTACACTGTTGGGTTGGGGATTGTTAACATCATTTGCTCCAGATCCTAGCAATGCCGGAGGCAAAACTGTCGGCGGCGTGAAACAGCCGGTCCTTGCCAAGAGACACGGAGATCTCATCGCGCTCAATTTCAAGCCCAGCAAGCGCGACGTGCAGGCCTCAGGGTCTCAAGAGAATGTACGGGGTCAAGAGCTCGAACTTCATTGGCCAGCTGCTGAATGTCAAGAGTAACAAGCCCAAGAACATTTTTGACAAGGTCAGGAAGAAGGACCCGGACTCGAGCTGTGTGTAGAGTGGCAATGGCGGAGGATATGTGGAACTGAGTCTTGCGGCGGGGAATATGGATCTTCTGCCTCTTTGATAGCAACTCGCTAGCCTCGGTTCAAACGTTTTTCCTAGCGTGTAATGAAGGCGCGTGGTAAGCCCGTTTGGTCTTGATACGCCGACGTGATTCAGCAGAAGAGTGTAAGTGGGCAGCTTCATATCCTGTGCAGGCTTTCTACGCCTTGCCTGTCAGAGACGTCCTAGTTCCATAAGAATACGGCAAGTTCCCAAATGTCGCTTGCAACCATTCCATTGTCTTCGCATTCACAATGGAGTGGTTCCCCAAGTCCGTCATACCGTGTGTCACAGATACCGGGGTTGCACTCAACGGTGGGAAGGTATTGTCAACATTATATCCGTTTCCATTCACTCCCAGAAGTCAAGACCTTACTTACGGGGCTCTCGGACCCCTCACTTTGGCAAGTTCGGCGCTTCTCGTCCCCATTCCCCTGACTGGTGGAGCGCTGCCAGATCCCCAGGCCACTCCACCCTTTTTACACTTTGTGCGGGGGCTTTTTCCACTTGAAAGCACACTGCATCCACTTCCTAGCCCCTCCCGAGTGCAGTGACCCCAACTCCTTTCTGGCCTCATCAGCTGCTTTGGGTGCGACGTAACTAAGGTACTTTACCCGGTTATGGCTTGCCCAAGTTCCTCCCCTTCCTAGGGTTTCGAGTTGCAAGAACGCACCAACATCACTATTCGCTCTACCACACAGACGTTTTCAGCCCGAGACTGAAGCCAACGGGATCGCCGAGAGGGCTAGACAGTGCGTGCGCAAGGTCCTTGCTTCAGCTTGACCATGGCGGTGTCTTCACTCCCCGGCGCTCCCGACAAGGACCTCGTCAATCAGATCAAGCGTCTCGAAGAATTGTTTACCATTGATACAGCCACGCTCAAAAAGATCACCCACCACTTTGTGGATGAGCTCACCAGGGGTGAGTTGCACCGGCGACCAACAAACGGATCCGACCGGCACTTGCTGACGGGGCGCAGGTCTGAGTGTTGAGGGTGGCAGCATTGTGAGTGAGAAACGACCGCCACCAGTACACGATTACGGCCATGATAGAGAGCGACGACAATCGCTGACAACGACAGCCCATGAATCCAACATGGGTCATGTCGGAACCGACCGGACACGAGACCGGCGAGTACCTGGCCCTGGACTTTGGAGGTACAAACCTACGAGTCTGCCAAGTTACTTTGAAGGAAAGAAACTTCGATATCATCCAGTCAAAGTGGCGTATACGGGAGGAACTGAAGACGGGCGTCGCAGAGGAGCTTTGGGACTTTCTCGCGGACTGCCTGCACCAGTTCATCGAGACGCACCACGGCCCCATAACCAACAACACGATGGACAAGATTCCCCTTGGGTTTACCTTTTCGTACCCTGCCACGCAGAACTACATTGACGAGGGTACACTACAGTGGTGGACAAAGGGATTCGACATTGCTGGCGTCGAGGGCCATAACGTGGTGCCCATGTTTGAGGCTGCCCTTCGCCAGCGGGTACGCTGATCCTTGGTGTCAAACTCCTTCTGTAAAGATACTTACGTGCTGACTCGGCCCAGGGGGTTCCCGTCAAGCTTATCGCCCTCGTCAACGACACAACAGGCACGCTCATTGCCTCGGCGTACGCTAACCTTCACATGAAGATCGGCTGCATCTTCGGCACAGGCTGCAACGCCGCCTACATCGAGGACTGTGGCTCGATTCCCAAACTTGCTCACCTGAACCTGCCATCGAATACACCGATGGTCATCAACTGCGAATGGGGTGCTTTCAACCACAGGACTCTGCCGCGGACTCCATACGACACGTCAATTGACAAGGCCTCCCCGCGCCCTGGCCAGCAGGCCTTCGAAAAAATGGTCGCGGGCCTCTACCTTGGCGAGATCTTCCGCCTCATCATGGTCGATTTACACAGCAACCCGGAGACACATGTCTTTGCCGGCCAAGATATGTCCAAGCTCCAAAATCCCTACAGTTTAGACTCATCGTTCTTGGCGGCCATCGAGGAGTTTGTTTCCGCTCTGCCTCTGCTGACCTCCCTTCGCTAACGTCTACAGGGACCCCACTGACAATCTCTCCAACACCCTCGAGCTCTTCCAGACCCAGTTAAACATCAGCCCCAACCTGCCCGAGCTACAGCTCATCCGCCGCACGGCCGAGCTGATCGGCACCCGCGCCGCGCGCCTGTCGGCCTGTGGCGTGGCTGCCATCAGCATCAAGAAGGGGTACGCGTCGTGCCACGTGGGTGCCGACGGCTCCGTGTTCCAGAAGTACCCGCACTTCAAGGCCCGGGGCGCTCAGGCGCTCCGCGAGATTCTGGACTGGCCCGCGAAGCAGGACCCCGGAGAGGAGGACCCCATTGAGATCCTGCCTGCGGAGGACGGTAGTGGCGTGGGCGCCGCGCTGATTGCTGCTCTGACTCTGCGGCGCGTCCAGGAGGGCAACATGCACGGCATCCTGCACCCGGAAAGGTTCAGCTAGTGGTTTCCACCAGCGGTTTGTGGTTCTGGGTCCCACGCACATCCCTGAGGTGATGACTCGAGGGTGTCACTGTGTGGCATCGGGAGGATACGCGGCGCAGCTTGCCTTCATGACATGTTATGGGAAAGTCCGGCGCCAGCCATGGTTAAATGTCTCTTTTCAGGATAATCTTTGACTCCTCATCGTGATCCATGATGACACCCCCTTTTGGGTTCTCTGAGGGAAGGGGGTTAGGGTTGGTGAGGTTTTCACCCCTTTTCCTCTCCGCTTGTCAATCCACATCAACTCCACCAAAACACCATAACACCAAATAAAAAGAGACAAAAACATACAACACCAGGGATTCGCTGGTCGTACCGACCCAACTACTGATCTGGCTCTCACGCGTTTGACTAGGGGAGAGCGGACGGGATCCCGTATTTTCGCGCGGATATGGTCGTATGTGACAGCCAGTCTGCGCAGTTGCGCTTAAGAGGTGCCTGTTTGAGGTTGGAGGAAATGGAACGGTCCTGGCCCATGCATTGTAAGATGACACTGCCTTGTTCATCGGCTCATCAAGCGGTCCTTTCAAGCTTTGTAGCAGAGAGGCCATGAACATCAATCGCATCAATCACATCAACTTGGACAGCAGCTTTTGACAGAACACAACCTAAAACCTCATAGAATTCGCTCTCCCCAGCGTTATTTGTGTTCTATGTGATTGACTCGGACTGGGGACGGGGGACAAAGACCACTGACGTCGGAGAACAAAATATGCGCCTTCCCGGAATCCATCGTGCCCGTCTCGATATCAGACTGAGCATCCCGGTCTCCTCTCTGTCTGCTCTGCCGTTGGCATCCGCCCCGGGAGACGGCGGCGAAGCTCTGTTCCGGCATGGCGCCTCCCAGAATACCAAGCGGGAGGATCTGCGCCATTCGACGTCGGCTGAGCTTGTCCAAGGCGGCCCTAAAGTCGTCGAGGATGATGCTGTCCGTGAAACACTTGAAGACGAAGGCAAATTTCCAGAACGGGTTGATGACGCCGATGGGGATCACGGGGGTGACGGAGAGAATGTCGACAATGATGCTGATCATGCTCAGGCTCATGCAGAGAAGCAGGATGCCGAACCGGGGAGAGACTTGGACGATCTCGACGAAGCCGAGCTCGTAGCGGAATTTGATGTTCCAGAAAAGATTGATAATAGTAAATATCCACCAGGGGTCGCTAAAGATGGAATGGCACCGACGATGGTCAGCAGGACTGGAACGTACGTCTCAGCCGGCATCCAAAACAGCGTCACTCACCGGAGGACAGCCTCGTATGGCCGCGTTTTACTGAACAGCTGGCTGTCGCCGCCATTGAAGTAGGAAAAGTTGGCATAAATCTCGAGGATCCAATAGGGCTGGACCAGAAGAACGCTGCCAATGTAGATAAGATTGCCTCGGCGGCCTAGGAACGGCTTGCTCTTCATCCAGGCAATGACATTTGTGGAGCGTCCAGGATGAGATGAGCGGGACGACGGTTGACGAGAGAAACCAGCCCCACACGGGGGGTCGAAGAAGATGAAGAAGCCGTTGGGGATGGCCAGGATAAGCTGCGAGTGTGCTGTTGTGTCAGCCGGTGGACTGTGCGTGTTTAAGCTCCCATTCAGAAGGGGGCAACTGACCTCGATCAAAATAAGCTTGTGGAGCAAGACTCCTCGCCGCATGTTCGCAAGAGTGATGCCACACATGATGATCAGGGCGCCGATCATGAAGCCCTGGGACCATGCTTCCAGAGTCAGTTTCCCCGGCTCCGTGGGCTTCTGCTGCTCAGCGACTGCTGTGGTCACCATTTCGACGGCGTGTGCACATATGTGACGCTTCGAGGGTTGCCGTGGCCTGTGGATGTGAAAGTGCGGAACAGAGTGCCAGACAACTACTTGCACATCTCCAGACGCTCACGTCGAGGAGTCAGGCAAGGCCGGGTGGGGGCGGGCTTTATGGTTGGCAGAGCCATCGCATCATGCATGCAGCTGAGAGGGAGCACCAAGACATCCAAAGCGGGGGATGGCCCGACGCTACGGATTGTGTGCCAAACGAGGTAAAGCTTGTGGCTTGCCTCGCTTCCAGAACAACCTTAAACTGGTGTAGTTGTGCGTTTTTCCACTTGAAGCGCACAGGCGAGGCCTGGGACCAAAGGCTCCAAAGCTTGCGGGTGGCCACGATTGACCAAATGCGTGCTAGTCCATCTGATCCCATCACATCGGCCAAGCTCGCAGACCCTTCAACCCCGGATTCTGCCCCTCACCCCATGCAGCCTCCAGTCCTCAGACTCAACGGATGCGGGGAAAGTTCCAAAAGACTCGCGGGCATTGGTCACGGCTTTCTGAACGGCCCGCCCACCGAGTCCGGATAGCGGAAGGTGGGAAGCCACGCCCTGGGGGTAGGCTGGGATAGAAGTGGGTGCATGAACCTTGACCTCTATTCTTCCCACACTGGTTCCATCGATCCGGTTCAGTTCAAAAAAAAATGCCTCTTGCTCCCACGCACCCAGTTCCCTTTCCGCTGACCAGATGCCTTTGCAGGATCCTGCACGCCTACAGTGACAACATGAAGGCTGCCGTGCACGTCAAACGTCAGAGGTCGATAGGTGCTCAGCCAGAATGAGCAAATGGTTCGCCAGTTTCCGCACCTCGGATGGCTGGCGTACAGTACAGTAAGGTATCAGTGAAGGGTTTTGCCAGAAGGTGCTGCGAGGGGGTGGGTGGTTCCACGTCGAGTTGGTTCTCTTTGCACTAATTTCTGACGCCGACCAGCCCGATTGATGGACGCGGACTTAGGTGGTCACTTCATCCTGGTCCCGGAACGCACAGACTGGTGTAATGCTTGTATTTTCATCAACTCTCCAAATCTGCGGGGTAGTGTGGGCCAAAATCAACTGTCAACTGATTGATAGGGGCACCCCTCCTGGTCTGGCAGTTCTTCTGGTGCCCAACCTAACTCTATCTACAAGTACACTAGCACCAACTCGAACCCAGAGGCGTGACTGAAGCCGCCGCAACAGCCAAAGTTCCATTGCGCCCGACCAGGCTGATCCCTGTCGACTGCTTGTAGCGAGGCCAAACCGTCGCCGACATGACTGTCCCGTCGCCAGCAAACACCTCCAAGATGCCGCGGTCGAGGAAGATGTCCAGCGCTAGCTTGTCGTCCGCGGGCTTGGCGAGGACCGCCTGCCACTTGCCCGCCTGGCCGTAGCCGCCGTTGGTGGTGTCCAGCGTCAGAGTCCGGCTTGCGACGTCGTAGCTCAGGAGGGTGGACTCGGCGCGAGACTCAAAGACCGCCAGCGTGAACGAGGAAGCCCTCGTCTCCTTGAGGTTGACCGTGAGCTTCACCCTCGCCGTGTTGCTGTTCCCGAGATCACGCGCGCGGTCGCCGACCTGGAACCGGCCCAGATTCTTCGTGGGGCCCTTCGCGAGGCTGTTGAGCTCCGCGATGGGCCGGCTGCCGAGGCCGCCGTCCGCCGTGAGGAAGAGCTCCCGGGTGATTGACTGCTGGCCGGCCCAGCCGTTGACACGGGTGGGCGTCTTGGACGTCTGCCAGTTTGCCAGCCAGGTGATGGCGAGGTCGCGTCCGGACTCGTCCTTGTACCACTGCATGGCGTAGCTTGCCGGGCCGGCGTCGAGGAGACCGCGCTTCTCGCTCGTGAACACCGAGCTGTTGTAGGTGCCCGTCTCATAGTAGCCGAGCCCGTTCCCGCCGTAAAAGAGGACCCACTTGTTGCCGAGGGGGAAGAAGTTGGGGCATTCCCACGGGTTTCCCGTGCTCCCGTCTCCCGTGTACAGGGGGCCGACGTGGGACCAGGAATAGGGGCCCGAGTCGGTGGAACGGTACAGCTGGACCTGGCCATGGGTACCGTCGGTCGCGCCAATGACCATCTTCACGGAGTTGTCTGTCTTGTCGTGGAAGACCTTGGGGTCGCGGAAATCGACGGGCGCGCCGACCGGAGGGCCGAGGACGACGGGATTGCCCGGGTACAGCTTGAAGTTGACGCCGTCGGTGCTGCTTGCAACCGCAACGCTCTGTTGGATGGCGCCGGGGTGTGTTGCCCCATCGATGAAGTCGGTAAAGACGAGATCCAACGTGTCCCCGCGGATCATGGCGCTGCCAGTGAACCGCCCAGACGCGTCGCCGGGGATGCTCGTGTTCGCGGGCGAGAGGGCGACAGGCAGTTCACGCCAGTGCACCGCATCGGTGCTCGCCGCATGAGACCAGTGCATCGGGCCCCACACCGGGGCGGCCGGGTTGAACTGGCTGAAGAGATGGTGGCGTCCTTTCCACTGCACAAGACCCGCCGGGTCGTTGATCCATCCTTGGTAAGGCGTGTAGTGGTACTGCGGACGCAGCGGATCCTCGGCGTAGATGGAGCACGCAGGCGTGTTGCGCCGCGGTGGTTGGTTTGCTTGGCCGATCACCTGGAAGGTCAGGCCGTCTCCGTCGCCGAGAGCGCGAGGGCCGATCCGGAGGTCGTCAAAGTTGATGTGACCCCAAGACTGGCTGGTGCTGCTGTCATGAATGATGACGTGAACGGACTGGCCAGCCCACTTGCTGGTGTCCCAGACAATGCGGATCAGAGCCTCGTCGTTGGTCGCCGTCTGCTTCAGGAGCAAGCGGTTGTCGCTGTCCCTGACGAGGCCGACGTACAGGTTGTCGGGATCGTAACCACCGCCAATGAGAAAGCTCAAGACAGAGGTCGCCCGGAAGGAGCGAGACTTGAGCTCGCCGACAGCAGCCTCTCCCGCCTGCGTGATGCCCCAGATGAAGTACTTCTGGTCTTGGTGAAACGGTCCGCCCCAGTACGACGCCGCGTCGGTAACGGACTTGTTTCCAAATGCATCTCCATAGACGACTTCCCAGCCCTGGAGATTGCCGGTCTCGAAGCCAAGGTTGAGAGGCTCGTTGCCGGAGTTGCCTCGGCGGCCTGGTTGGTCTGGAAGCAGGCCGGCCACCGCGTTGGAGGCCGCCGACATGACCAGGCCAAGCGTGACGAGACGGTTGCGGGAGCCTGCCATGCTGAATGTGCGCTTCTGGGAAGGGAAAATAGGTGGCGGTGCTGATCCTTGATGTCACGAAGTCAGCCGTGTGTCGTCCCATCTGTACGTGTTGTATGGGGGATGATGCGCTCATTTTATACTTGCCCGTAAGAGTGTCCCGGCTTCGCGATGGGAGGCGATGCTGTTTCCACAAAGTCAACAACGACGCCGCGCGTATCATGGGGTGCGAGTCACTCGGGCGGGGAGAGCATCTCTGTGCGCTTCGGTGTCCGCCATGGTCCCCGCCACAGGGTAGTAGCCATCGCGAGTCTTTCCTGTTGGACTAAGAGTTACAAGCAATCCACTGCGCTTAATTTCGTTAAACCTCCTTAGCGGTCAGATGGCATCATGGACATGATGGACATGACATGCAACCTGGACCCCCGGAGCGGGCGGCCAAAGACCAACTCTCCGTCTGTGGGACTTGGTCTGGTACATGACGTCTCGGCCGGACTTGGATGCCGTATCTGGCATCGGACACGCCGGCGTCGCAGTGCCAAGAGCGTAGGCCATTCCATGGAAGTCTCGAACTCTCGAACTGCATGTGGTCCAGTGTTCACGGCCTGGGTCCCATACCAAGCAGCAGAAACCTCACATAGCTAGCCATGAAGCTTGACCTCGTCCGCCTGCAAGTGCAGGTCACCGGGCCACCCTCACGTCGCATTCGGCTGCAGTCCTGCACATCATCCCCGTTCCATGTAGAATAACGCAACTGGAGTGGAACGACAAGACAACAACCTAACGCTAGAACGGCGCTAGAATGCCGCTAGACCTAGGCAAAGAGCTTGTCTGCCCTCACCCCACCCCTAATCCCTTCCCACACTGACCCCGCCTCTACCCCAATGGACATCCCACGCATTTCTCCATTTCCCCGCACCCTACCCCCCCTTTTTCTACTTGGCGCTCTGCTGGGCTCCACTGGCTTCCCTCCCTTACCTATCAGGGAATAACGAGCATGATGCTACTGACGCATGTTTCCTTCCTAGGTTAGCCTAGCTCAAGGATCGCCGAGACTGCCGATTATAGCGCCGGCCCTGGACTCCTAACTCCGCGGCGTCACAACCATCTTGCTCGCTTACACACTCGTCCGAACGATCCCTGGCAGAGTGGGGCATTGGGCTGGGGCAGAGATTTGGGGAAGCGCAAGGCCGGGGAAGCGCAAGTGGGGGATGCAAGGCTGCGAAGGATCACTGGCTTCCAGTGTGAATGGAGACTCTGGTGTCTCACTCTGGTATCTCCAGCCTGACCAACGCGTCGCAGTTCGACAAGCGAGCGGAAAGATTCTAGAGCAGCGGCCTATCTCTCGGCGACGCCGAGGGAATCGCAAAGGTGCGCGGCTAACCTGGCACCCAAGTGTAAATACTCGATGTCGTGGGCATCATGGTCATGGAGATAAAAGGACGAGGTTCTGTCCCTGTAGCCAACACAAACAATCAAGCTGAGCGAGCTGCACACATCGCGACTCTCCCTGTTTCCCGCCCATCATTGTTTTCCGTTTCCAAGCGCGCATTGTCAACGCCGACGACGCCAACGCGCCCGTCCCAACACCATGGGCGTCCTAAAGAGTCTCTCGCTGTCGCGGCCCGACGACGTGGCAGGCAAAGCATGGCCTGCCTTCGTGGTCGGCATGTTTGTTGCCTTTGGTGGTGTTCTCTTCGGTGTGTTTAAACCATCCGCTGACATCCGTCTCATCTACATACGCGCATCTGAGCTGACCGTTCGCCTGCTTTTTTTGTAGATATGACACTGGTACCATCAGCGGAATCTTGGCTATGCCCTACTGGCAACGGCTCTTTAGCACGGGCTACGTCGATGCCGCCGGGAACCCCAACATCACCGCCTCTCAGGAGTCCGCCATCGTGTCCATCCTCTCCGCCGGCACCTTTTTCGGTGCCCTCGCCTCTCCCGTCTTGGCCGACTACGTTGGCCGCCGCACTGGCTTGATGATCTCCACCTGGGTCTTCAACTTGGGCGTTGTCCTTCACACCGTCGCCACAGCCATTCCCATGTTTTTGGCAGGCCGTTTCTTCGCCGGTTTCGGCGTCGGCCTGCTCTCCGCCATGGGTAAGTCGATGCCATTCGCCGCCCAGTCGTGCTCTTTAAACCATCGAGAATCGTCCACTGACGGCCTTGCCCTCCAGTCCCACTCTACCAATCCGAGACGGCTCCCAAATGGATCCGCGGCTTCATCGTCGGTGCGTATCAGTGGGCCATCACCATCGGCCTGCTCCTCGCGGCTATCGTGAACAACGCGACTGCGAACCGAGACGACACTGGGTGTTACCGCATTCCCGTGGGGATCCAGCTCGCCTGGTCGCTGATCCTCTTCTCTGGCCTGCTGTTCCTCCCCGAGACGCCCCGGTATTTGATCAAACAGGATAACCATGAAAAGGCGGCACAGTCGCTCAGCCGTCTGCGACGCCTGCCGGTCGATCACGATGCCATTTTGGCCGAGTTGGCTGAATGCCGAGCGACCCATGAGTTTGAGATGACCAAGGGACAAGGCTCCTACATGGATTGTCTGAGGCCCCCTATTCTCAAGAGGCAGCTTACGGGCATGGGACTGCAGGCGCTCCAGCAGCTCACAGGTATTGTCGACCTCCAGCCTTGTCAGCTTCCATGCAGACGACTAAACTCTCCCTCTTTGTTTTTGCAGGCATCAACTTCATCTTTTACTACGGCACCAAGTACTTCCAGAACTCCGGCGTTTCCAGCGGCTTTGCCATCTCGATGATCACCTCGTCCATCAACGTCGCGTCTACCATCCCCGGCATGTACGCTGTCGACAAATGGGGCCGACGCCCGCTCCTTCTCTGGGGTGCCGTCGGCATGTGCGTGTCCCAGCTGATCGTCGCCGTCTGCGGCACCCTCTCGACCGGCCAATACGACAACGGGGAGATCTTCGTCAAAAACCTGGGGGGCCAGAAGGCCGCCGTGGCCTTTGTCTGCGTCTACATCTTCTTCTTCGCCTCGACCTGGGGCCCGCTCGCGTGGGTCGTCACGGGGGAGATCTTCCCGCTCAAGACGCGCGCCAAGTCGCTGAGCGTCACCACCGCGACCAACTGGCTGCTGAACTGGGCCATCGCCTACGCCACGCCGTACCTCGTCAACTACGGCGACGGCTACGCCAACCTGCAGTCCAAGATCTTCTTCGTCTGGTTTGCCTGCTGCTTCCTCTGCATCCTCTTCGTCTACCTCATGATCTACGAGACCAAGGGTCTCACGCTCGAGGAGGTCGACCGGCTGTACGAGGAGGTCAGCGACGCACGGAAGTCGGCCGGGTGGGAAGCCCCGTCGTCTTCATGGGAGCACCAGGAAAAGGTCACCTCTGAGCACGAAGATGTCGTTGTTCAGGCCCATCCCTCTGCCGAGAAGAACTGAGAGCGGGGGTGGATCGTGCCCTGGACATTGAAGGGTTCCAAGCGTCCTGGACGGGCTGGTTTCCCTTTTTGAAACCAAATCCCGGTCAGAACCGGCCCCTGTATTTACCTTCGTTGTTGCGGCTTAGTTTAATGGTGGAGAGTGTTGGGACTTTGTGGGTCAGAGGATGAGGGAGGGAAGACAGCGTTTGCAGCAACAAGGGCGTGATGTGGATAGAGTTTAGAGGTGTAAGACCTGGCCAACCAGGTCCGAATTGTCTGGACCATGCCTGCACATACATCACGCAGGGCAAATGCAAGGCCGTACTTGGCTTCACCAGATTCACCAGACTCCCGCTAGATGAATACTCGCTTTGACTTGACTTGTTCAGATACTGGCAAAGTGTAGATCCATCCATATCCTTGACGCCAACGTCGGGTCTGGTTCCATCTTGGACGGCCATCTTGGAGGTTGGACGGCCATTTTGAAGGAAAGGGCCGGCTCTGCGGCATGCTGGTAGTGCTACAGGAGGTAAAGGACTGAGTGTTGCTGAGATGTCCGGGACGTAACTCATCCAATGTGTGGCGATGTGGTGGTGCCAATGTCGTAAAGGGGTCAAACGCAGACCGTCTGAGTGGTGTTGTGGGATCATTTGCAGACCCCTAGATACGACCCGAAGCATACTAAATGACTCAAAGATTTGAAGTTGAATAAGACCCTGTGATTGTTTGGTCGAGGATCTGTTGGCGTTGAGTTGCGTTAACTTGCGTTGAGTCGACCTCAAAGGTTTCCTTTCTGGGGTTGCCGACACGACCTGACTCACCGAACCCAGACCTACAGAGCGGTGATTACTGCTGATTAGCCTCTTATTTATGTAGGTATTGTATGATTGAACACCCGCCAACTCCGGTTCCAAAAGGGATATAGGGATGGAGGAGTAAAGAGCGACTTTCTTCCCGCCAAAATGGCACTGGGTGAACTGACGGCTGCAGTTGATGGTTAGGAGCAAGCTGCTAAGTTGCGAAGGCCTACAGTTTGCTTGCACTGACGTATAGACGAGGAGTACATTTCCTGAGTGTAGTACCTGTTAGGGAACGCGCTTTTGGAGACCAAGAATCACATAAAGTACATGATATTTGCGGCATGTGCGGCTAAGAAGATGGCTAAGGCTAAGACTAAGGCTAAGGCTAAGGCTAAGTCCAAGGCTAAGAAGAAGAGAAGAAGCAGAAGAAGAAGAAGAGGAAGGAGGAGAAGAAGGAGGAGGAGGAGGAGGAAGAGGAGTAGGAGAGAGGAGAGGCAAAAGAAAAGAAGAGGGGGAGGAGGACAAAAAGAAAGAAAGAGAGGGAGGGGAGAGAAGGAGGAAGAGTAGGAGGAGAACAAGGAAAAGCTGGAGAAGGTGAACAAGTGGTGGACGGGGGAAGAGGAACCCAAGCAATGACAAAATGACTGGGGCGGTCTGCAGACAAACCAGGACAAACACCCTGCCCAGTACAGCCCAGCCGCTCAAAGGAGGACTTCCCACACCTCCACCGACCCCAAAGCCACACTTCCTCCAGAGACCCCCAGAGATACACCATCGGCGGACACGTCGGGGAAGATCAGGTCCGAGATGACCACCTCTCCCTGGCCCCCAAAGACCTCAACCGAGCATACATCGACCACCACGCGCAACTGCACCACCCCATTTGAGTCGGGCTGCAGAGTAGCGGTGTGAACACCACCAGCTGCCCCATCATAGCCGATATTCCCACTGGCATTGCGATCAACCGACAGCTGTTTCGAACTCTGCACATAGCTGATGACCGTCTGTTGGGAACCCGCCTTCCGAACTGCGAGAGAGAGCGTCGAGCCAGGCGAGGGGGTGAAGGAGATTCTGATGTCGAGCGACCGGGAGTGGACGCCGGAGAGCAGAGATTGCCCGGGGGCCAGCGTCTGGCTCGTGACGTTTGCCGAAAGCCACGAGTACGTGCCGAGCTCGCCGACGGGCATCTGCAGGAACCGCAGCTTGCCGTTCCACTGCTGGAGCTCCAGCGTGCGGGGCAGCGAGAGCATGCCCTTCCAGGTGTTGGTGGGGGGGTTTCCGCCGTAGCTGTTCATCACGGACGCGAGGATCCTCCGCCCATCCGCGGCGGGGACATTCTCCCAGCTGAGGGCGCCGTCCCAGTCGCGGCCGTAGTCGAGCCAGAAGGCGCTGGGGTCGACCGGGTCCGCCGTGAACACGGTGCCGTTGAAGGAACCGGTGAGTGCGAAGACGCCATTGCCGCCGGCAGGGGACCCGGTGGCAGGAGTGACGACCATGACCCATTTCTTCTGTGTTGTGCCCTTGATTGGGAGCTCAAAGAAATCCGGCACCTCCCACCCATTGATTCCGCCGGGCAGGTTCGGAACGTTGCTGGCAGTGAAGTCGCTTCTCCAGGTCCAGGAGAGTGCGTCGCTCGATGTCCAGATGCTGAGCTTGTTCTGACCACCGTGTGCGAGAAGCATTACCCACCTGCTCGATGGAGCATGGTAGAAGACTTTCGGATCCCGGATCTCGAGACCGCCGGTGATATCATGGGGCGCTTCCTGGGCCTTTGAGATGATGGGATTGCTCGGGTGCTTGATCCACGTGGTGCCCTGGTCGAGACTATACGCCAGCCGCTGATCCTGCACTCCGGTCGAGGGGAAGTAACCAGTGAAAAACGCGAGATATGGCGGGTTGGATGCCGATCCCAGCCCCGAAAGATTCTGGGTATCGAGATACGCCGTGCCGGTGAATGCTTCTATGCCGTTTGCACTGGAGATTGCAACCGGCTTGTGAGTCCAGGATACCAGATCCGTGCTGGTTGCGTGGCCCCAACTGAGGTTCCCCCAGAAGTTCCCGGTGGGATTATGCTGGAAAAACAGGTGCCATGTGGACCCGATCTTGATGAGCCCATTGGGCTCGTTCATCCAGTTCTGATCCGGCACGAAGTGGAAAACAGGGCGGAAGTCAACGGGAACGGTAGGGGAAGGGCGGACAGTCGCGGTTCTGGTTGCGGCAGCCGTGCTGAGAGTCGACGTGCTCGTAAGAGTCGTGCCGGGGGCGGTGCTAAGCGTCGTGCCGGGGGCGGTGCTGAGAGTCCTGCTGAGAGTCGTGCTTGTCGAGCTACGGGGGGTGACCGTTCCACTCGTGCTGGCATTAGCAGACGGATCGAAAGCCGACGCCAGCATCTTTGCGTCAATCGTGACCCCGCTTGTGCTTCCCCCAGTTGAGAAAAGATAGGAGTTCACGCCTGCATCCTGGGGGAATATCTGCGCCGTCAAGGTGACCTCGCCGTTGCCGCCGAAGACTTCAACCGAAGAGGAGTCGAGCAGGATGCGCATGGTGACCTTGCCGTCACTGCCAGGCGCGAGCGGGGCGTAGTAAATGTTGGGGAATGTCCCGTCGAAGCCGACATTTCCGGATTTGGTTCGATCAACAAACATCTTTTTGGAGCCAAAGTCGTAGCCGATTCGCGTCTGCTGTGACAGGTCGGAGGTTGCTCGGAGGAGGAGGCCGAACTGAGATGAGGACGCCGTGTTCCGATCAGAGAATGCCACGGTGATATCGAGGGCCTTCCCAGAGAGCGGAATAGCCTGTGTTCCCTCGGCCACCGTGTTGGGGGCATTGGAATACGTTCCCAGCTGCAGAGTGCTCAGGTCGACAGCAGGCTGCTGGATGAGTGTGGGCCACCCGTTGATGGTCTTGAGTGACAGTTTCCGAGGAATCGACAACTGGCTGCGCCATGGAGAAGTAGGGACATTGCTGGCGTATTGCCAGTTGCTCATCCAGGCAATGTTGGTGCGCTCTGCAGACGGAAGCCCGTTGAATGGTGCCGCAGCATAGTAGTCAGGGCCCCAGTCCATCCAGTTGATCCCCCGCGGCTCAGTCGATACGTCCGAAAAGGAGATCTCGTCCACCAGGATGTGCCCCCAGCCAGCCGTACTGGAGTCCACGATTTCGATGACGGCGGTCTGGCCGATCAGAGCCGTGACGTCCCAGCTCGCCCGTAGGAGTTGTTCGCTGTTACTGCCTGTGGCGGTGCGGACAATCTGACCGCCGACCTTCAGGTTGATACACTCCACGCCTGGGGCATTCCCGCCGCCGATGAGGAAGTTGATACGCTTTTGAGAGATGGTGAAGGACGGCGAGGTGAGTGTGCCGGTCGTTGTATCGGTGTTGTAGAAGGTGTTGACGAAGTTACCCCGATACCCAGTCACAACGTTTTGACCCGTCAGTGTGCCCTGAACCGGGCTCTTGCCGACCAAATCTCCAGTAGCGGTCCATCCCTGACTCTCAAAAGTACTGGTGAAGTTGAAGTCAAAGCCACCAGGATTGGTAGCGCGCCGAGTAAGGGGAACAGCGGCACCAGTGAAGGTAATCTGGTCAATGAGAATATGTCCCCAGCCATTTGTGCTGAGGTCTGCAATTTCAATGACGGCGGTCTGGCCGATCAGAGCCGTGACGTCCCAGCTCGCTGGCAGGAGCTGTTCGCTATCCTTGCCCGTGGCAGTGCGGACAACCTGACCACCGACCCTGAGGTTGATGCATTGCACGCCTGGGGCATTCCCGCCGCCAATGAGGAAGTTGATAAACCGCCGAGAGATGGTGAAGGGCGGCGAGGTGAGCGTGCCGGTGGTCGAGTCCACGTTGAGGAAAGTATTCACCAGGCGGCTGCCAGCATATCCAGAGACGGTTTGCTGGCCGGGAAGCGTCCCTTGGGCCGGTGCAGCACCGACCAAGCCCCCTGTGGCAACCCAGCCGCGAGACGCAAAGTCGGCAGTGCCTTCGAAATCTGCGAACGTGATATCCCCGGTTGCTGTGGGCGCTGTGCTCGATGTGGTTGCGGTGGTTGCTGGTGGGCAGAAACAAGTGAGCGAGCTTTGGATGCCCGTGCTCGTAAATCCCAACGTGGTCGTAAATCCCAACGAGCTCGTAGATGCCAGCGTGCTCGTAGATGCCAACGTGCTCGTAGCTGCCAACGAGGATGTGGAGGTTGAAGACGGAGGCGGGGTATTGGGGTCCGCAACGAAGGCAGTGCCATTGAAGTTCCCGACGAAATACTGCGATCCAGAGCCAACCACGCCAGGTGGCCCGCCAGGGTTGAGCCCGACCTGCAGAACCCACTTGGTATTCGCTTCGTTTCCGTCGAGGGCAAGCGGGAAGAGGCCAGGACACTCCCAGACGCCGCCGACAGCGTTCATTGGGCCGAACTCGCTGGCGTAGGTCCAGTCCTTGAGGTTGGGCGAGGTGTAAATGAGCAGCTTGTGCAGTTGGGCCAGTGAAAGGACCGAAACCCATTTCCGGGTTGGCTCGTGCCAGAACACGAACGGGTCTCGGAAGTCGCGCCACTGGTCGGCGTAGGGCGCCGGCGGGAGCGCGATGACGGGGTTGGCGGCGTCGTATGTCGTCCATGTTGTGCCTTCGTCCAGGCTGTACGCAATGGATTGGGCTTGCGTTCCACCATTCACTGACTTGCCGCTCGGCAGATTGCGTGACCCGGGATACTGAGCACAAGGCGTTAGGGGTAGGCGGTCATCGTGCCAGGCTAGGAGGTTCAGGACTCACATAGGAGGTGTACATTGCCACCAATGGCACCGTTCCGTTTGTACCAAAGCCACTGGTGTTTTCCGTATCGGCGACAGCAGAACCAGAGAAGAACATCTCAGTGATGTCGTTTGGGTAGCCACGAGCAAGGAGGGCGATGGGTTTCTGCGTCCAGTGGACCAGATCATTGCTGGTGGAATGGCCCCACGACATGGCTCCCCAAGTGTTTCCTCCAGGGTTATACTGGTAGAAAAGGTGATAGACGCCATTGTGGTAGAGAAGGCCGTTCGGATCATTCATCCAGTTCGTAGCCGGGGTAAAGTGATAGCGAGGCCGGTACAGCTCATTGTAGGTTTGAGCGCCTACTGCCTGCAAGAGAGAGAGCCCGCAAAGGAGAGCAGAGCCAAAGAAGGGGCCATCGATCGCGGGTGAGATGCATCCGGATGCTGGACCGGAGGACGACCGAGCAGAGATGTGAACTGTGATCGTTAAAAGACCTTGTGTTCACGGCGAAGCCCAAGGTTTATATCCTTTCCTGTGCGGTCGCATCTTCATCTTGCCCTCCCCTGGCAGCTTCCAGGTTTGTCTCTGGTGCGCCCAGCAAAGGCAATGGATACGAGTCCCAAGACTCTCGGTCTCGCCGACGCCATTTTTCTGTTCTTCTCCCACAGTAGTGTCGAACTACCTCATTTCCGGAAAAGTGGAAAAACAAGACGGATTGTCCAAGAGCCAAGGTTTCTAAGGTACGCGAGCTTCATCCGCCGTGGAGGCAACCGACTCCCCGCTACGGGTGGAACAGTAGGCACCCTGGTGTGATCACCGTGACTGTCACTGAACCAAGCTCGTCCGCCCCCTGACGAGACGCACCCCAAGGCCATCACACAATTGGCGCAGAAATGGCGGGAAAACCCTGTGGGGTAGACGCACTCCCGGCCGGCCTGGCAGAAGTGGCTGAAGATTGCGGGGAAACAGACATGGGGAGACGCCTGGGGAAAGACACCAAGTCTACCGAGATCCATGGCCAGAGATTGCGGGGAAAGGGGCTTCCCGAACCCCAGGATACCTTTTCCACTTCACCGGCAGCCGAGAGAGGCTAACTTCCTAGTTCCCCACCAGAGTCCACCCTGCTGGCTCCCCTGGTCCTCTACGGGAGCCACAAACCGCGGGGGCGAACTGGAGCGCCTACCAGGGTGTCGCCCTGGAGGGTCTGGCGCCAAGGGGGTGCCAGTCACCAAGAGCCTTGGCTGGGCACATGGCCACTCTCGCGTCCAGATTTGTTGCAATGTTGGGCTTTGTTGGAAGGAGAAACGGTGATGTACCATGTAATCTGATATTCACGGGAAGCGAATGGGAAGCAACCAAGATGGTGGGCGCTATGGGCTGTCTTTGATAGAGCCATGGCAGGTGTAGCAGAGGCAAGGCGGCACGGTCTGCGAGCGTGGGAAGTGAGCGAGTTTCTTGTGACACTGTGTCCTGTGTCTGATCTCTTGGGAACACGGATCTCATGCGTTCCAGCTCAACAAATCCACGTATTGGCACATTGTAACCTGCCTCGATCCCCAGCATTGCAGCTCGCCAGCATCGAGATGAGATGACCGGCTCTTGAAACTTCTCGCCCATCACTCCGAAGTGTGGGCACGCCCTGGCCTCCTCGGGCAACCCACCCCTCCCCCCCGCCCTCTTCACTCGTACCAGCCCTGGTTTCCATCCCTCAGCTTCCACTCCCTAACCACCGCAGCCTCTTGCAAGCCCTGGCCCATCACATCCCCCGATCCCATCCCCCTGCACGGCCCCAGGCCCACTCGGCACCGGCGCTCCCAACCGCCACGCAGGCGGGGTCGACACCATCCACATACCGCACCCCCCACTCTTCCCGCCCCGTCAGCAACGCCCTGCAGGCCTCCAGCCGGCGTACAAGGCGACATCGTCCCTGGCGCCCGCGGCTCTGACCTCGGCATCGAGCAGCTCCAGCACGCCGCGCCCGTCGGCGTCGCGCGCCGCCACGTTAGCGCGCCCGCCCGCAGCAGCCGACAGCGCGACCTTGCGCCCCAGCCGCGCCGCCATCAGCAGGGGCGTCTCGCCCCGCCCGTTGCGCGCTCCACGCCGCGTAGCCGCCCCGCCGGATCAGCGTCTCGAGGATGGTCTGCAGCGTCCGGGCCTTGCCGTCCTGCTCGTCGGGGATGTGCTGGATGAAGGCCATGAGCGGGTGTGGCCGCGGCGGGAATAATGGTGAGGGGAGACCGAGATGGAGGGGGAGAGGAGGGAGTTGAGATGGCGGAGGCGCGTCGGGAGCAGTATCTCTTCCTCTTGCGCTGCTGGCGGGATGGTGGCGGTGGAGGATGGCGTCGAGGTTGGGGGGGTTGACGAAGGCGGGAGTTCCGTGACGGAGGACGACAGTTCTCGTTTGAGGCGAGGGCGGGCTATGGGTGTGGTGTTCGTCGAGAGAGCGGTGGCGGTGCTGGCGGAGGAAGAGAATGAGGAGGAGGACGACGTTCGTGGGAGTCCGCTGCCTTGCACAAGCCGATCCATGGTGTCCTGGTCGAGGATCGCTTCGGCGAGGCAGTGTAGGCCGTTGCGGCCCTCGTCATCTTCGACGGCCGGGTTGGTGTACGCGGATTGGATTGTTTGCACGAGCCGGGCGTGATAGGCGAGAACGCAGCACCCGTCAGTTATGCAGGAGTGCGGGCGAGAGGCGGGACTGGCGCTCCCTGAGAGACCCGCGGCTGAGGGCCAGAAGCTACCGACGCGGCGGGGCGGAGTGTAAACGGTGTAATGACTTTGGTCGGCTGAATCGGACGGAGGGACCGGGTTGAACCCGAATGCATCTCGGCGCGCAGCTAAGGTATGGTCGAAGGAGGATGTAAGACTGGAGAGGGTTGCGGGATCTCGGATGAGTGAATGTGCGCGGTGGAAGAAGCTGCGGCCGTAAACGTCGGCTTGGTAAACAAGTTCCGGACATGAATCGTTGACAAGAGCCAAGAGTCGCCAGAGAAGCGCAGATGGATTTGCGACGTCCACAAACCATTCATAGTGGAGGACGTGCAAGAACGTCTGACCAGCAGTGTTTACGGCACTGAGATCCCCGCCCTCTTGATTGCCAACCATGCAAAGAAGAACTTCGTGATATCCCTCCAAAGCAGCAAACAGATGTAGGGACGTATTTCCGAAGCCGTCGTGGAGGCTGGCAGCCCCTGGGACCGAGAAATGTGCCAGAACATGAAGCGCACGCCCGCTCAGTTCTCCCGTTGGCAACAGCCAGGAATTGTCGACGGCCGAGGTCTCCATGGCAATTGTGCACCAGCAGTTTTTCCCATGTTGTTGGCCTGGGAAATCAGCACAGCTTCGAGTATGAGCCGTTAGGAAGTCTCCCGGTAGCGCAAACCCAGGGTCCGGAAACGTCTCATAGACGCCAGTCCCGGAGGTGAAGTCGTGGAAGTACCCCGCATCGGTTGTCTCGTCGAACATGGTTGCTGATGTGGGTTGTCCAACAGACCGCTCTTCATCAGAAAAGTCGGAAATTGTGAACTCTCGGACGAGCGTGCACAGCTGGAGCGCATGGTGAGAGGAGCAATCAGATAGCCTTCGCTTAACCTCCTGGACCATTGCCGGAGATGTAGGGCTGGCTGGCTCCAATGGGGCGGTGACACTGTCTTGTCTTTGAGCTTCTGACGGTAGCTGAAAGTAACTTGGGTTGAAGAACTCGAGAGCCGCAGAAAAATCGTGGGCTGGGATATCGTCTGTCCGGATGGTCTGCGTGGCCGGGGAATCAACTTTGGACCACGAAAAGAATTGAGGTTCCCTGTTTGATGACGGTCAGTAATGGTCTGGAAAAGGGACCATTGGGGGATCCATGTACCTCTCTCGGGCCGTGATGTGGGGGGTCCGCGTGGTACCGGCTCGTCAACCTGCCCCACTCCGTCGCGTCGGAGACATGATAAGGTTTTGGATACGTCGATCCATCTCAATTCGTGACTTAGGCCGAAGGTAGCGTGGATCATTGTCGAGCATCTTGTTGATGGCCTTCTGCGCCGAGTTCTTTCTGGTACATGACTGTGTCAGTCGAATAGCTTTCCCCCCAATCCTGGGATTGCCGTACCTCGGACGAAAACTATCGTTCTCGAGCACCTTGATGATCTTCTCAATGGACAGCATCGAGTAAAGATAGAGGCGTGCCAGCTTCCGGGACCGAGAAGCAGTCCATTGTCGTGGCCGTCCGATCATGGGAGCCGGCGAGATGGGTTCGGCGGTGGCGGATGCAGGAGACGAGGCGAGGTCGACGTCGCTTGGATTCGAGACGGCATTGTTGGGAAAGTGGTGGCAATGGAACGGCACTGGGCCATCACGAAAGTCGTCGCTGCCGAGGCGCGCTCCACAGAACTTAGAGACGGGCTCGCCTCTGTACGGTGCTGGCCAGGACCGAGGGGAATGGTTGTCAAACATGATGTGAAAGCTCAAAGTCGTATCGCAAAAGAGTTCCCCCGCTCCTGTCCGTGGATGTACCGTCCTGCAGCCCTGATTCTCATCAAACGACAAACATGCAGAAAGGCTGAGGACCCGTGCAATATGTGCATGTGCAGAACATCAGCTCATATCCCTGGACATGTGCCTGAGAAGCTCAGCTTGACCTGGAAGAGGTATAGGCGGGGCCAGCTTTGGAGCGTATGTTGCTTGTTGTCTTGTTGTTGTTGAGGTTCGCAGGAGTTCCCTGTTGCAGCGCTGTTTGACTGACTTGACTTCTGCATTACCAGACAAAGCTGCAAGGAGGCGAGTGCTTTGGTGAAAATGAAGATGAACGTGACATGCATGGAGACTCGGAATCAGTAGAAAGCAGAACCATTTAATGCTCTCGAGAGCCATGGGCGCCACCAAGGAGACTTTCTGGCTCCGTAGGCAACCCCTTACATGTATCGATCAGCAGCCTGTCGAGATTCTCTCCGCCTGAAGTGAGCATCAAAAGGATTGTACTACGCCATGGCTCGTTACCCTAGCGGTTCCCGGAATTCAAGGGATGGACCAAGAGTCCGTGGGTAGTTCCCAGTCCGCAAGAAAGACGCGGCACGCCTAGGCCGGACCTGGGTTCCAATCCATAAGGTACGGGGACTCGGACACGCCGACGTTCGCCATATTAAACGACTCAACATCTTGGAATCTTTGTCCCGGATTTCGTGGATGTTGAAGTCGGTGCGACAACAGACACGGCGCAGTCTCATTCGTGGTTGATCCCAGGTCACGCAGGCGGTCCCTTGCTTCACACATGCAGCACTTGGAGGAGTTGGGTCTTGTTCTCGAATGGCATGATGCAGTCGAGCCGCGCTAGAATCACGCTAGAATCACGCTAGAAGCTTTGGTTCTCGGGTGTCACCCCAAGCTGATGATGCCCGAGCTCGCCGTGAAGACCGACTTCACTGCCTTGTTTACCCCGCACCTTGCCCCGCATCTGCTCAACGGTACCTACCCCGCACCTGAAGCAAAGAATTCTTTCGCGAAAATCCCTGGCTTTGTGTTGGCTGAGGCATCTCAGGACATGCACAACCAAGATCTCATGCACGCCTTCCCTCTTGGGTAACACGCCCGGCGGTCCATACACCCAGTTCGGAAGGATCCGCCATCAAAGGCTAGGTGAGAACGGCAATGGCGCCCGGGCTGTCCTGTTCTGCGAGCTCCCTCCCCCACAGCTGACGTGCCCAAGAGAGCTAAGCTCAGCTAAGGTGGGTCCACGGTTGGGATCGCCTCAACGTCGCTTAGCAACATGAGAAGCATCGTGGGGCCACGGGACTCCCGATGCACGTAGATGGAGAACAGGCAGGAGGGGCGTGCTCGAACGGAACAGGGGAGAATGACGAGCAAGGCATGGGGCCTTGGTCAGCCGCACTCCGAATGCTGCAAGACACACCGGTGTTGATGAGTCCGGCGTCGGCCTGGAACTCCTATCTCCGCGTGGTCTTCGACCTCCGCCATGGATGAACATGGATCCTGTATTTTGGTATCTCAACGCAGCGCCGTGGCGCCAAGGGGAATGCTTCCAGAGCAGCCTCTCGGCAACGCCGAGTGTTATTGAAGTGCCAGTCCGGAGTTCGGTCTCTTTGAGGGAGCCCGTAGATGCGGCCTCCTTGGTCAGGACAGCAGAGCACAGTTACATGTCGCCCAACTTGCCAGAGTCTGTGTGGGAGCCATGGCCCATCTGTTTGTCAACGTTGGCCAGGGCACCGTGCCACCTTCTAGGGTGTTCCTATTTTCCAACGGAAGCTACCTCATCAAAGGAAGGTTGGGTCAGCTTGACTGGCCGTGGCCTTGGCTAGATGCCTTCTCTACCCCGCTTTGACTTTGATGCTGAAGTCCACCAGCCTTTAATACCATACACCTAGGGGTGGTTATAGTGCCAACAGCGTCTCATACCCTAATTAAGCCCTGGTTTACTCAACTTTGGCCTGTTAGTTTCAAATTGGGTTACCCTAAGGCTGGTTCTGTGTCCAGGCGGTGATGTCTGGTGTTCATCGCCTTGGATGCCAAGTAAGGACTTCCGCCTGTCACTTTCGTCGTCTCCGTCAGAGAGCGTCCTTGGACTCTCTGCTTGTGGCGTCAGACCCAGGTGTTTCCTTATCTCTTCAGTCGGCGCTTGTGTAGCCAACATAGCCATCGGCACAAACATCGAGCGGTGGCGACGCGGTCCAGCGATACGCTTATTCTGACGCCCGGGCTGTGCCGGTCCCGCTCAAAATACAACACCAAACCCCCCCCCCCCCAAAAAAAACAAAAAAAAACAAAAAAAAACAAAAAACAAAAAAAAAATAACAATCAGAGCCGGCCCACTATTTACCAACTCCAGGCTTGGCCTCGACGACTCGACGCCGATGATCAAGAGATGAGTGGCGCGCCAGTCTCAATTTCTGGAAGGGAGGTGTAAAAAGGGGGCTCAACGGGCAGGTCTAGATGCGGCCCAAGTCAAACGCTCAGGCACCGGCTGGAGACACTCAACCAGTCCCAGGCGAGCCATGCGCTCCACTGAGTGTCTCTCTAAGAGGTACTGTACGTGGGGCAAGTTCCGCGTTCTTTCAGAATTCTGTGATCACTCCGTCTGCTGTGGAGCTACCCTTGGCGACATCTGGGCCCAGGAGCTCTTCAATGATCCGCAGATTTCGGCGCATGGCTCTACCATCCAGTCTCTAATGCGGCCTTGGGCTGTTAGGCTCAAATTCGGCTCCGGTTGGAACCGACTGTGGTGGCTTGTGGTTGGGGTATTACTACTGTATCGGCATTGCTGGGCCCGTAACAACGATCTCGAGCGGCCCGCCTGTTCCGACATAGAGACGGTGAATCATCACATGTTTCCTTTTCCATCCTAATAGAGGGTTCCAATATTTTTCTTTGCCATTCTCCTGTTCTTGACACTCGTCCCATGTCCCAGATAGGGTATTTTAGCCATTGAGCGGTCTGACTTGTGCATGCAGCCATGACAAGCAACATGTAAACCCAGCAGCTGCCAACGCCTGCGTACCGCGTTGCTTTCCTCTACGGACAAGGAATCACACGCCAACAATCTCCGCCTTTCCATCTCTTTGCACTTCTCCTCCCTTTCCTCCCAACCCCTCAACCACCCCAGCCCCCGGCACCCCCAAACTCCAACTCCTCGGAAGTTCCATCCCCCACCTCCCCATCAACCCCCTCAGCTCCCCCTCCGTGCCAGGCACCACATTCACAAACACCCTCTCACACCCCACCCTCGGCTCAGAATGCACAGCCCCCTCCCTCCCCCCAACCCTGAAAAAACACCATTTCCCCTCCCAGGCTGCACCACCTCGCTTCCCCCTAACCCCACCGCCACCTCCTCCCTCACCACGTCCGCCGTGCGCCCGCACGCGGCGCACCGCACCGTCGTGCACACGTGCTCCGTCCTGGCCCTCTCCTTGGCCCTGCGCAGCATCCTCCTCGCGCGGTCCCCCTCGGCCGCGAAGAGCGTGCCCGGCCCGAGCAGCGTCGCGCAGAGCTTCCACACCCCGCGCGCGGCGTCGGATTGGGCGGGGGCGAAGAAGTGGTCGTCGGTGTGCCAGCGCGGGGTGTCGAACTCGGGCGTCGGCAGCGAGGCGCGGAGGGTGAGCCAGTAGTGGTGGACGTGGCGGGCGCGGAGGAAGGCGTGGATGGCGTGGAGGAGGGGGAGGAGGTGCGGGAGGAGGGGGGATGACGATGGAGAGCGTGAATTGTTTGAAGTGGGGAGGCGAAGGGGTGTGCGGACCAGGTGTCAAAGGTGGGTGGGAGGGTTGATGGCGAGGTTGGGGAGGAGGGAAGGGGGGAGAGAGGGCCGCAGTAGGTCCATGTGGAAGAGGTGCGGACGGTGAGGGAGGGCGGGTCGGGAGGACAGTTGGGTATGGGGAGGAACTGAAAATCGCGATTTGGCAGAGAGTGCATTATTGATGGGTCGTTGCGGGTTTGTTGTCGAAGTTGAGGTTGTGTTGTCAGTGGGCGACTCGATGACGCGTCGAGAGCGGTGTGTGTATCAGCGTGCCAATAGTGAATGAAGACTCTGTGAGTGCGGTGAACTAACGGGCCGTTGCTGATTTGAGACAGGATTCAGAGAAGAGGTCTGATGTTGCTGGCTCGCAGTTATTGCGGAAGTGATTTGAGGAAGTTTGCTGCGTTTCTGCTGTTGGTTGGAGATGGGACGTTGGCCATGTTTGTTAACGTTACCTGTCAGCGGCGATCATTCAGCCAAGATTCCGCGCCCCGCCAGACACCTCAGCCCTGCAGGGTTCAGCATCCTACCTTGACCGCAAGGCTGATGAGGAGCAGGACGTCCAGTTGGAAAAGGGGTGATTACATTGAGGGCAAAACTATCTTGGGTAGGATTCCCTCACATATGTCTTGAAGCCGTTTTCCATATACAATCTTGCGCAATGACTGTGATCTGTCCTCGATCCACTGCAACACAACCGCTCTCGAGGTCCACCATCACCTCCCCGGAACAAGATGGATCTGCGAGCTCGGCTTCCGCGTCCTCTCTCCCAACTCAACGTCCCCCTCCCCAAACCCCCTCGCAATCAAAAACGGACTCGGACTCCCCGGAATGCCCTCACTATACGGACTCACCACCGCGCCTCCCTCCCCCTCATGACTCGCCCTACCCGCCCTCGCGGCATCCCCCCTCTGCCGCGCCAGCGCCCTCACATGCCCAGCCGCCCTCATCTTCTCCAAATTCTTCTCCCGCCTCAACACCTCGGCCTTCATCCCGCCCGTGACCTTGCCCTCCCTCTCCCTCAACCGATTCGCCTTCACCACCATCTCCCGCCCGACGACATACAGCCCCGTGCGCACGAGCACCCACGTCACGGCCGTGTTCCAGGCGAAGCTCACCGCGCTGCGCACCAGCACGACCGCGCTGTTCGTAAACACGCCCCGGGAAAAGGCAAACAGGAACGACGCGAGGATGATGCCCGCCGAGACGGGGAACATGAGGCGCAGCTCGGTCGCGAGCGGGAGCAGGCCCTCGTTGAGCTCGGCGGCGTTCATGCCAAAGACGGACGCGCAGAAGGAGAGCGGGAGGAAGATGATGGTGACGATGGTGAAGATCATGATGGACTGGCCTTGTTTGAGGGTGAGCTGGGCCTGCTTGACGGCCTCGCGGGCTTCGATGACGCCGGCTTGTTGTTGCTTGAGGGTGAGGAGGTCTTTGAGCTGGTGGGGGCCGGGGGGTTAGTTTCCGGGTTGGTCGGGGGGTTGGGAAGGGGGCGAAGAGGGGGTGGGAACGAACTGTGGCTGAGGTTTGTTGGGCGCTTTTGCACCAGGGCGCGAAGTTCCGAGATGCGCTCGTTGAGGTCGAGGAGGAGGTTGTCAGCTCGTGTGAGGGTGCGCTTGGCGTTTTGACGTTGCTGCTCTTCGTGCGGGCGGGCTGACTCGTCGGTGTAGGGGTTCTCGCCGTCCAGTGATGCGCCTAATGCGAGATCCCAGGCGGCGGAGGCCTGTGAGGTTGCGGGCCGTCTCGAGCGGACGAGCGGTGTAAGGGCGCGACGGATGTGCTTGACGAAGCTCTCCATGACGGTCTGCTGCTGTTCTTTGATGCGCATCATGATGTGCAGCTCATCGAGGATATCCTTGACCTCTTTGAGCAGCTCGCCCTCGGGGTTGATGTTCAGCAGGTGGTTTGAGTCGAGTGTCCGAAGAGACATAACGCTGCCGTCTGTAGTCGCGGCCGGCGAGGTGCGTGTAGATGAGGAACTGATCAAACGCTGCGGTCTGCTTGTAGGTCAGGTCACGGATGGCAGCGGTGAAGCGCGAAGAGCTCGACGAGGGCTGGCTGTGATTCTTCGTCCTGTCAAAGAACACTCGCGATGTCTCATCGACAATGATGAGAGCAAGGTCGTAGGCAGACGAGATGTCACCCGCCGGGCATATTGGAGGCGGGTGCGCAAGCTTTTGTGAACAGCCGAAGGGTCTGGTCGGTTCCTGCCCCAGCGTCGTGGAAGCTGGTGATGGGTTTCTTGGGGGTGTTAGCGCTTCAGGACGGGACGGGACGGCGTCGGAGTCGGCGATGGACTTACTCTCATCGAGAATCCACATCCACAACTGGTCCACCATGATGATTCGGGGCGTCTTCCGTATGTCTTCGTTGCACTGCGGACACGCCTCCATCCCAATACACTCATGCGCATGGGGCGTTGTCCCTCGGTACACCACCTGGTCTCTGTCCCTGGTACCCGTGTTTCTTAACGCACCATAGTAGGACTGGTCGAGGGTGCGTCTTGGTTGTAAGGGCGGTTCCGCATGCAGGTATTTCATCGTCAGCTGCTCCTCGATGTGCGAGTCCATGGCCTCAAGTAACGCCGCTGCGGCGCGGAAGACCTGGCCAAGGGCCTTTTTCTTGTCGACATTCACAAGCACGGGGGCCGCGGGCTGTGACACCCATGCGGGGGCGACTGTGTCCTGGGTCTCGGTGTGAGAAAATTGGTGTTTCGCCCGGTCAACCAGCTCCGAAATGGAAATCAAGTTTTGCTTGCTGGTTTCCTTGACAATTTCGGCAGAGCGTACGCGGCCCCGGTCCGTCTCCCAATGCAGATAGGGCATGAACAACACCATGTTCTTTGGGGCTGGCTCCGAGGCCACAGGGTCAACTGAGATGCCGGAACAAAACGGCCTCATGTGCCGAGCGTGAACCTCGGAATCGGCGTCAAAGTTTCGTTGTCCCTGCCAATACCCGGGCTGAAGGAGCATCTCCGTCTTGGACTGGGGCATCTTAGACCGGGACTTGTGGAGGAGGCCGTCCGACTCGGGCCGGCTGTCGTGATAGTAGCGAGCGATGACCTCCTCAATCCAGGCCATGTTATTGGCAGGCAGATGGAAATACCGGACGACGCCGTCCTCGGCAGGCTGCATAATGGGGTTCCTCGATGCGTCTTCTGAAAGCAGGTCTGCCACGGTGACCTTTTGATGCGGGAAGGTCTTGGGCAGCCCGACAACGTCACATGGCTGCCCATCCTTGAAGCAGATGACCGGTGCCTTGATGTGGTCATCAATCGGATCTTCGGCTGCCCTGGATGCTGGAGTTCCTGGAGTCTGGGCTCTCGAGGAGGTGGAGGCGAACTTGGCGGACGTGGTGGAGGATGCACGTGGACGACCGGTTGCGGCACACCACTGGGCCATGGCACGGTTGAACTCCCTAAGCCGACTGCCTGCTGTCGAGTCATAGTGTGTTGTCTCGAGACGATGGCGGAGATCGAGGATCTTCCCGTTGACGCGTGCTATGCGTTGCTGGCTTTCTGGGGCAAGGCTCTCGTAGAAACGCCTTTGCTTGGCTGCGGGAAGACAGCCGTTGAAGTGGACGGCCGGATCCGAGACCCGGTTGCCGTGGGGCTTATCGCTGAGACATGTCGACGGGAACTGGGGCGCCATGTCGACAACGTCTCGCAGTCAGCCAACAAGGGATTAGGTTATGACGAGACAGAACAGCGAAAGACGGAGAATGAAAAAGGCACCCATGAGAGATGGGACTGGGACGAGATGCCAAGAGTAAAAGAACTGTCAATCGTGTTCTGGCAGAAAGAAGTAAAAATCCAAGAGTCAAGCTTTGCGGCTCGCCCACAGGGCTGAACTCCTGTGCCGCCGTTGAACCTGGTCGCGGTTCCGTCAATCGCAGGTGCGTGCAAGGGTGGCCCACCCATGTCTTTCCTGTGTGACAATGGATTGCGGCAATGAAAAGGGGCTGACCAAGTTCTGCATCCTGCGCCCCTTCGGAGTTGGGACCCTGCCCAGCCCAATCCAGGGGCTTCTCCTGCGACTTGATTCTAGATGTCCATCAGCCAAAGGCTGGCAAAACTGCAATTCCGCGGCTAATTCTTCAGCCACATGAAGCAGGAGGCGTGGACGTGGCTCTTGCGCGTCGGGGTTTGCCGAGGTTTGGGAATCTTGGGGGTTCGGGCCTCGAGTCTCCCCGTCTGACATGAATGATGGATGCAACAAACATCAACACTGGCAAGCCACACTTCGCTAACTGGATGGGGTCATCTGCGCGAGTGTGATGGGTTAGGGTTGTTTCGTTGCCTCCTTCTGGAAAGAAAAAGTTGTCGACCAAATCGTGACATCTCCGTTTCTGACCAAAGGTACCTCAACTGAGAAAGCCCGAAGACTTGAAGTAAAGCAAAATGGAATTCAAGACCACCTTACTGAATGTTTTCTTCTTCTTTTTCTCCCTCTTCTTCCTCCTTCTTTTTCTGCCTCTTTTTCTCTTATCTCTCCAGTTTTCAGTGATCTTTTCCCTTTCTCTTTTTCCTCGTCTTTCTTTCCAGTGCTTCAAAGCGTAGGTTGCTGACGGGTGGTTTGGCAAACGAAATCCCTAGAAGCTTGCGGACCGCAGGTGCTGCGCTGTCGATTGTACCGTGAACAACGCAGCTTTCGGTACAGACCGTGAGGTTGTCGTTACAAGACCGCGCATTTGCCGAGTGTCCAAAGACGACTGCGGCAAGAACAGCGGCAGAGCTTAGTTGCATTGGCAGCGTGAGCACCTAGAGATGAGCTTTTTGGTATAAGCCCGCTTGTCTGTCATACGGCATCGGTGACGCTTGTAGGCGAAAAAAGGTCCTTTCGTTATTATTGTTGCAGACGTTGCCCATGTCAACAACCGAGAGAGGCCCGAGATTTCAAGTTGTTTGCATTACCCTCATTACTTACTTAGCCTCTGGTCGAGTTGGACCGTGGCGGAGTGCGGCATCAAGCATGCGATAGCCGGCGCTATCATGCACAGAATTGCGAGCATAACTGATCCACACTCCAAGTTGCGTCTATGGCGGTACACTGGTAAGACTTCTCAGGTCTGTTCTGATTCTCTCACAGTTGCTACTTTGCTGTCTCCGACAAGTGACTGGCGAGCAGCCGCACGTGTCAGTTAGAACGAGGAGGAAGTTTCGACACGAGATTCACACCCCTTTCATGCTGCATCCCAGAAGCAGGTATCAAGCCGTGTTTTGAGTGGTTGCCCTGAATTCAACAACGCCTGTTTGCTTTTCTTTGTCTATTGCATTGCATAGTTCAGCTCGCGCCAAATCGCTGATCCACATTGCCTTTCCATCCACATCGAATGTGATCGGCTCTGTCGCAACCTCCGCCTCGCTATGCACCTGGTCGAACCATGGCTTTCCATTCTCTGCGGTGACACGCTTTGTTTCTTTGAGCTACAGTTCCACAAGCGCCATGCCTCCATGCGTGGCTGATGCCTCCTGCTCGTTGAATGTTCTTTGTCTGGTCGGTCCGCGTTGGGATACTTGAACAAGCTGAGATGCAGAGTCCCCAAGCTGATGTCTGATGTTCACGGCCATTAACGTTATCCGGCACAACAGACATCACCACCCTTTCCGCTACCTGCCTAGTCAAACCACATCATCAACATGGCCTCTGAGCAAACGCATTATCGAGTGTTCTTGGCTACCTACCTTGGGCGCCCAGACCATCACGCCATCTACGTGGAAAACGAGGCGACCGTAACTGCCAATGAACCTTCAGGTCACCTCTTTCATGTCACCGGCAACCTGCAAACTGGAATGCGGTTTGAGATGAAGCGGGCAGTTCACCCTTTGGAGTCCCCGTCGGGAGACAGCGTGCGGCATTTGGGCTGGGTGGCGCACGACAACTTCCTCCAGAGGATCGAGGGGATATGTGCCAAAATCCCCCCACCCAGAAAACAGTACCACATTGCAAAACGGCTCTTTCCCAGCGAGCCTCTTCGCCACTGCCAGCACTGGGCTGCTGAAGCGATCCAACTTCTCATCGAATCCAAAGTTTTGGAGCCACTGGGATCGTTGGATAACGGAGAGACCGTTTTTCGGTCCTGATCAACTTCCAAACCAGGCAGGATTGGCCTGATGACGCAGGAGGAGGGCTTGATCGGTTGGACAATGGATGGACAGATACAAGAGAGAAGAAGAAATTGCTGACTGTTGGGTGACTGCTGGTGGTGGTGGTGTTGTTGTTGTTGTTGTTGTTGTTGTTGTTGTTACTGCTGTTGTTGTTGTGTTGTTAGATTTCCTGACACCTTTGGTTTCATCCTTCTCTCTCTGTTTTCTCTGCTTGCTTTTTTCCCCTCCCGTTTTACGTCCTGTTCCTTCTCAAGGTCAGAGATGTCACTGGAGGAGAGCTGGGCCAGGGGCACCGCTGCGGGTGTGGTGGGGAAGACCGTGACATGATTCGACGAGTACATGAGCTTTTCTGTTTTCCTTTTTTTCTTTTCAAGTTTTTTTCTCTTTTTTGCTCAATCTGTGAAGAACACTAAAATACAAGCATGTACGCGCGGACCAGGAAAAAACCCCACAACATTTAGAAAAACAGCACATACTTCAGGTGAACGTGCAACCAACCAGCTTCGGCAACCCACTCGTCGAGGATCTTGGGGAGCCACTTCCACCAATCGTCCTTGCATCGGCACAGATAGGTGGCGACGCCGTACTCCCAGTAGGAAGGGTACCACCCCGAACGCTCCCAATCTATAATCACCACCGTTTTGCCGTCTTCGCGAAGCATGATGTTTTCATGGAGGAGGTCGGCGTGGGTAAAGACCGGCTTGTGGCCCTTGAACAAGGCGTGGTAGTGTTGTCGGAGGAACGGGAGACGAAGCCGGTCGTCGCCGTAAACCCGGTCGTCGAGGCAGCGCCACATGGCCTCTGTCCACTGCTCCTCGGTCTCCTGCGGTCCCGAGATGGTCTCGTCCAGATGAGGTCGTGTCCCGAGGTTTACATCAGTGAAAAAGTAGTCCTGGATCGGCTGTCTCCAGATGCCCCCGTAAAAGCCTGGAGCGGGGATGCCGCGAAGCTCGTCCATGTGTCGCCGGAGTTGTGAAGCCACTGCCGCCTTGTCTGCGTCGCTGAGGGTGGGCCAGACTTTCTCGAGCGTTTTTCCAGGGATAAACTCTTGCACAATGAACTTGAAGTCGGTTTCGTCATCGTGAAACAGTGCGTAGACGGTTGGGACTGGAATGTTGGTAGTTTGCCGCACGAAGAGCATATTTTCGCCCTCCTGAAGAGTAACCCACTTTCCATACTTCACGATGAAATGATCCCCGACACGGACAACATGGGTGGAATTATAGACCTCTGACAAGAAGCTTTTCGACGCGAGAATGTCGGCCACGGTTGGGAGCGGTGCGGGGAGGAGATCGGGCGGGGCATAGTACGGGAGGGAAGGCCGGGAAGCCATGCTTTCGATGCTGGCGAAACAAAAGTGGCTGAATGGAAGAAGTGTCGAGATTGCCAGAGTGATGGAGGATGGCCCGACTGTGAATTGGAGTGTGTGATGGTGCGGGCGTGCCGTCTCCTTTTCTCCTCTTCGATGCCTCTTTATCACCTGGTATGTGCTGCTTGATTTCCCCTTGGGTGTCAATGCAGACCCCTCGTCAATCGGGCGGCAGCCGGATCCGGCCATTTTGGGGAGGCCCTGTGATGGCTTCCAGGAGCCTGACCAAGTATCAGACAAAGGCGGCCGGGTTCCTCGAGCGGCTGGGGGGCAGGCCCGACTCCCAATCATGACTGGAGAAAACAAAGAAGCCTTCTGTCGGGCGAGGCGCGGAAAACACCCTTCGCAGGTCTTCGACGCATCCGGTGCATTCTTCAAAGAACGACCGAGGGAATCTCCAGTGAAGTTGCCACAACTTCCCGTCCCGGTTTGCCATTGTTTGCGCTGGATCGACCTCCGTTAGATCACCCAACACCATTTCTGGAGTTCAGAGCAGCGACGAGCTCTTTGCCTCACAATGTAAAACGTGACTCGATGATGGTATTAGGTTCGGTTCCTGGCCAAGCGCACAGTGCACCTCCGACATCCCCTGATCAACTGCCCACGGTTTACTCCCATCGATCATTATCTGCATAGCCATGGGCAAGCCTTAGAAGCCATCCATCGCCCTCCTTCTCCTCCTTAGCATTGATCCCTCCCCAGAGGACCACGCCTTGCCCGTCCAAGCATCGATCCGCCCCAAACAATCCCCTCGGCCCAGGGTGTACCTTCCCCTCCTCCGTGACCTGCTCAATCGGGACGATTTCTGCCTCGTCCCACCTAAACTCCCCCGACTCCATGCGGGGCAACTTGTCTCGAATCGTGTCCTTAGCTGCTGCGGCGCTCCGCCCACGCGCTGGCAGCTGCAGCGTCCAAATGTCCGAGAAATAGTGCTTCTCACTTCCCTCGGAACACCCAAAACCATAAACGAGATACTCCCGCCCGTGTCCCGTGCTCAGGGGCACCAACGCCCCGCCTGTCCTTGGCTTCGGCCCCGGCGCAAGCGGGTTCGCAGGGAAGCTCACGCTCTCCCACGCCAACGCGCCCGGCTTCTCCCGCTCTGCTGCCGACGCTCGCATGTCGAGATAGTGCACCACCCCACCCAGCACCGCACCGCCGCCCTGCTTATCCCCCCCATCCTCAGCGATGATGTACACCCTCCCACCCACATACGCCGCGGCAAGCGGGCGCGCTGGCAACCCCGGCAGCGCCGTCCACACCCGTCGCTCCAGGTCATACATCCACGCCTCCCTCTCCGTCTCCCCCCCGCTGCCGCCGCTCCCCGCTTGACTCTTGCCCCCAACGAGCACCAGAAACCGCTGCGCATCGTCGCCGTCACCGTCCTCGCCCGCGAACAACCAATGCCCCCACCGCGGCGCCATCTGCGCCCCGAGCTGCGTATCCCCGCGCAGCTTCTCCCAGCTCAGCGCCTCGCAGTCCCACTGCCACAGGCAGTTCCCCTCTCCCTCGCCGTCGCCGCCGCCCACGGGGTGCCCCGCCGCGTCGCGCCCGCCGTGCACGAGCAGGAACCGGCCCCCCGCCCGGGCGCAGGCGGCGTGCTCTGCGCGCGGGGCGGGCACGAGGACCTCGCCGGTGGAGGGGTCCTGCAGCGGGTAGGGCGGGTAGCATGTGTATGCGGCGCGCTCGTCGGCGTTGTCGTTGTTGGGGTCGGGCGGGGAGGTGGTGGTCTTGGTGGTGGGGAGGGTGATGGTGTGGATGCCCGGCGGGCAGAGGGTGTTAGAGGCGTCGAGGCCGCCGAAGATGAAGGCTTTGTTGGCGAGGACGGTGAGGGAGTGGTGGGAGCGGGCGAGGGCGGGGTGGCTGCGGGTGGTCAGTGATGCGTGCGGGGGATAGGGAGTGTATGTGGGAGGTCGGTGGTGGGGTGGGAGGAAGGACTTACGGGGAACCTTCGGGGGCTGGGTTTGGGAGATGGGTGAGGGAGATCTTAAGGGGAAGGGTAGGGGCTGCGATGGCGACGGCGGCAGCTGCTTCGAGGCCTGTTGCGACGACTTGTTCGGCCGCGATGGCTGCGGCGGCGACTTCGGCCATTGTGCGTGGTGCTAACGTCGAAATTTTGGGGTCGGATGTTGAATAGGTGGCTTATTAGCGGCCAGTTTCAATTTTGAACTTGTCCAGCCAAACCTCTCGTGACGTGGAGTTGGCGAGTTGTGCTCAAAGGACTTCGCAAAAGTGTAAGTCAAGCCTGGAGAGGGCGATGACGTAGTTGCGGGGCCCTGTGGCCAGGGTCAAGCTCGGGGGGTTGCAAATGTGCCCCTCGCAGACCCAAACCTTCGCCTTTCTTTCAGTTGCCCCATCTTTGCTGCAAAAGCCGCCAAAGTTGTTGGAATGATGCTGCGACGGCTCGAAGACTCGGCGATATTCCTGTTGAAGGCGCCAAATAAAGGTAAGCTGCAATTTTGTCAGCTCGACCGACTCAACTTCGACGGCGTCGCTGCTGGCCGAGGTGCTGTTATGTTCGCGACCTCCCTTCGGTCCCAGTGCAATGGTGCCGCAATTAACCCCAGCTCTCACAGAAGCCATTTGGGAAGGTACCGGTATTTCGGACTGGACGCCGTGACGGAGCAGATACCTTACCCACATTTCAAGGCTAAACAAGCTCAACAAGTTAAGGTTGTTTAATCAGCGCACGCAACCATTCGTCGGAACTCATGGCTCCCGGATCCCGGCTTTGCTGTGCCTGGCCCTGGCGGGTCTGAGCCTGGTGTTTGGCGGGGTCATGCCTGAGCCGCAGCAGTGATACCCTGGCGCATGCGTCAGGCAGGCAACCTGACAACTCACGACTTTCGACCATTTTCCGCAGCCAGTGCCGTGACGGACCCGCCATTTGACGATTGAAGACCTGCGCGCCGCGAGATGTTGAGGTTCTGCATGGCAAATGTCGGTCTGATACAACTTCAATGCGGCTGATTGATTGCGTTCCTCGAGCCTCGCTGTTGCAGGCTCTAACTATCGGCGGGTTTGGGGAAGGCAAAACCTGGAAGTCTGGTGCACGAGGCTCTCGGAGCGCCAATTGCAGCCCAACGTCCGGGCAGTCTATCGACCTCTCTCCCGCGTCGAAAACGCCACTATTGACAGCTGAAATACTGGCCAGAGATGTGACTGGATGATGCCTGCCACTGGCGTTCTGGCGTCAGTCCCAATGGTTCATTCCCGACTCAAACCGCCATGTGGGGAAGCCCTCCATCTGGGCCATGGATGGATCATTTTGCTGCCCAGCTCATTGTGGTGCCGACGGTAACAGGCGATTCCGTGCAGCCAAGCCCGCCGGTTCTGCTGCAGCCTCGTTGCAGAACCCGCCGTCGACAGAGCCTCTGCAATTTCTTTTGCTGCCAAATTTATGCACGCAACGCTGCCACGTCCGTGACCATCAGCAGGCTGCTGAATCCGGTAACGACAGCGGCCTGACAGAACCCGTCCCTTGTCGCGAGCTCACCTCAGATGCCTGCCTCAAATTCTTCGGCGCTAGACTTTAGGGCCCAGGCACCAAGATCCTCAGCCCCAGTCCCGCTTGGCAAGACCAATCGATCCTGGCCTGCTGCGGAATCTGGGACGACGCCAAGCGCGGCCTCCCTGCTGGGCTGTGGCCAGCCATGTGGCTTAGGCAGTGAAGGCGCTCTGTTGATTGGCCTGCCTGCGTAGAGCATCGTGAAGCATCCCAAAGGGGGCTAGGGAGTCCGACAGGGGCTTAGGGTTTTCGGTGACAGCCCGTTCGACATTTAACATGCGGTTGCCCGCTGAGGCTGAAGCTTTGGACCAACCCTTTCTTGAGCAGCAAGCAAACAGTTCAAACCAGCGTGTTTGAGATTGACATCAAACCGAACCTAGATCGACACACAAACGACCGTACGCACCGAACCATGTCACCACCGTACGTCGTGGGCGACTCGTCGCCATTTCTCAAGCGCGTTTTGATCCCGTTTTGGATCATCCGCATCCTCATTATGCTTGTCCAAATCGGCCTGTATGCGCTTGTGGTCGCCGGCCTCGGCGTGTTCAAGGACGACGTTGAGCGCCTGTACGCCGAATACAACACCAAGCTCAACTACAATGCCGTCCTCGCCACATCCTGCATCATCATGGCTATCATTCTCCTCTGCCTCATCCTTGACATCGTCTGCATCGTCAAGCGTGCGCGGCGCACGCTCAGCCCGCCCTTCTTCCTCGGCGTCAACATTGCCCAGTCCGTCTTTTACATCGTCAACTTCATCCTCACCATGATCGGTGCCCGCAACGGCGCCCTCTCCATCGGAATCGGCGTGCTCATCCTGTAAGCTCCCCCTCCCCTGCCCCGCCCCACCAAAGCAACCCATCACTAACCTCCCCGACCCCCTAGCCTCTCCTTCCTCGGCCTCCTCATCTACGCCAGCGTCGTCTTCCACCAGTACCGCACCGGCGCCCTGCGCGGCACCTACGTGCAGACCAACAACCCGGAGGTCCACAACCTCGTCGCCAACACGGGCTACCCGCAGCGCTCGTCCTACCACCAGGACTACCCCAAGACCGACTACCACTACGACCAGCAGGCCGTCGCCCACCAGGCCCACGCCTACGGAGGGCAGGGCTACGCCGCGCCCCAGGCCTACGAGCCCTACAGCCACCAGCAGACGACGGCGCAGGCACCAGGGGGGGAGCAGGTGTATGAGATGAATCAGCGGTCGGCGGCTTAGGGGAACTGAGGATTTGGGGAGGATGGGAGGTTGGTGTCTGCTTTGCATTTACAGCGCGGATCTGGGGTTGGCTTTTGTGTTCCTTTTAACTTTGGCAAGGAGTTTGGCGCTTGATGTGATTGTCGGCGAAGGAAATGGGATAGAGCATGGTTGCAAATATGGGGCAGTCTCTGGATACCGGAAAATCAAATCCGTTGAAATCTCTCAGACCGGCCCACGTTTCCCTGAGTGTTTTGCGTTCTTAGAGGGGGCGGGGGGGAGGGGGTTCACGGTAATCTTGTCGACAGGGGTAAATACCTTACGCAAAATTGTTGAAGATGTTTGTGCGTGACGCGACATACTAGGTCGCTCGGATAGACATCCATGACCCACGTCTGATGATTTGCCCACTTCGCCTCGGCGGCCTGCGTCACAATGGCCGCGGTTTGTTCCCTGGCGGCACAAAGGGGGCTTCTTAATGTGCAAGTACTAGACAATGCCGAAGGCGGGAGGGCCAGAATGGAGATGAGAAGTCCCATACCCCTTTCTGTTTAGAGCGTGCGTTCCGACTTGGGGATGGGTAAGGTACCTATCTAATCACAAAATCCATCAGCCGCGCCCTAGGGTCGTTAAACGCTTCGCCCTCCATAACCCCATAGATGTATGCCTCCCCAACCAGCTTGAACTGCCCAACGCTACCTTTCTGCTGACTCAGAATGAAAGGAACATTGGCCCCCATAAAGCAACAGATGGAGTCTCCCACCTCAACACTGCGTGGCGCCAACCCGATGTATCCTTTCTCTGAGAGCACCAGCCGCCGATCACCAAGAAAGTGCGGCCATATCTCGCTGAGGCCATTGTCGTCGAATTTGAGCGGGTCCAAAACCGGAAGTCCTACGTCTTGAGCCAGCCACTCGGGCGGGTGTATCCTGCCTTCGTCTGTGCGTGGCTGCCAGGGCCTCGGTCTCGGCAGACAGGGGAGGGGAAAATCTCGGTCTGCCCTGTTCTTGAGCTCTGTCCTGTACTTGAAGCAGTCTGAGATGAAATTCCGCCCATGTTGGGATCTCTTCGTGAGCGCTGGATGTGGGTTGTCGTCCGAGATTCTTTCTTTGCATATGCGTCGGATGGTGTCCACAAGCAAACCGCGGACCTTGAGACAGTTCGAGCCGACGATTTGTGCGCAGGGCTGAGTCGAGCCGCCTGCAGACAAGGGGTAGTAGACAAGGCTTGTGGCCTCCGTGACTCCAGTGAGGGCTGAACTGAGGTGTTCAAAGGTTCGCAGCCCAATCGTCCAGTCCTGTAGAATCGGCAAACCCCAGTCAGGCACCCATGACGGCAGATCCTGGACTGGTTTGCAGTCCGACCTCTCCGAACGAAGCTGTTGCACTGCTGACAGGAAAGTCAGACCCGTCGTGTTGAGCAGATACGCAGCCGTGCGAACATAAACGTCCAGGACCGTATCCCCATACACCGGGGTAAGCTCTGGCGGAATCTCATCCATCATACCCAAGACCGCAAACACCTTGTCGCGCGGATTCGTCGCACCGCATGACCTCGATTGGCAAAGCACGTTCAGCAGATCGCGCCGCACATTGTATCTTCCATTCGTTGCGACGCTTCCCGCCGTTATCGCCCGCGGAATCTTCTCGGGCAACGCAGCATGCCACGGCTCCTCCTCCCACGCCGGTGTCGAGTCAATCCAGATGCGCCACGGCCGGAACCACCACCAAGGTACCATCCGTGTGCCGCACATGACCACGGCTTCCCGGGCCATGAATGCTTCCTGCAGAACCCAAATGCGCGAGAACCACGGGCGTTGATATAGGTCGTTGACGACCTCTTTCATCCACAATCCGGACTGAAAACTGTGCAGAATGTCCCGCTGACAGTCCACAACGATGTAAGCGACCTTTTCTAGGCAAGTGAGCGCTTCATCGCTCGTTTTGGATGCTTCGCCGATGTCGATAATGACGCGACGCGCGCGGTTGTAGACGTCTCCCATCATAGCGACCTGGGCGTCCTTCTCGAGTGTGTCAGACTGGTTGATGCAAATGGCATCGACCCAAAGAATGCGGTCCTTGTGGGCTAGTCGGAGGCGGCGGAGCATGGATGCGCAGTTCGCGGTTATGTTGAGGAATGTGCCACATGGTCGTGAGTAGACGCTGTTCTCCTTGTCGATGTTTTCCTGGTCGGGCTGAGGGCGGCCCCAGACATATGAGATTGCTTCATAACACGGCGGGTTGGCGTCGGACAGAGAGACCTCAGAAAGGGTAATCTCGAGGCGTTGATTGCTAACCAATGGTGGGTGGAGGGCCAGGACGCGGATTGTCCTTCCTCGAGTCAAGGGCTGGTACATTGTGTGTGGCGGATAGATGAATGATGTTCACGGCCGTCACCGAAGTGAAGTGGAGGAGCGTTCTTGCCAACGGCTGGGCTATCCTGGGCTGGGGTTATGTTGAAAAGAGGGGCTGAGCATCAGGCGATGGGGGTGCCGTGTCAGCCCGCCTGTCAACGCAGCCTCGTGGTCAACCTTATGCAGGCAACTCGCACCGCCGCCACCGACCGCAATTGGTTTAGCCTTGAAGCCCGCCTGTTCACCAAGCTCTCCCACATTGCTTTTCCCTCCGTAAATACCTTTCCTTTGCAAATCCCAAACTGACCATGATAAGTCTGAACTAATGCCAGCCCCAGCCGTTACAGCCCATCATGGATAACATCTACCTGAAACCCTACCTCTACGCAACAATGAAGCCTCGATCGCGCATGATTTGGAAGAGCGGTAACTTGATGACGTACCTAGCAAGTCGCCGAAAGGATAAGCCCGGAAGGGCCGTGAAGAGTTGGTCATCTTGATCGTGCTCACAGAAAACCGCGCTGGCAGTGTCACCCTCGTTGTTGCTGTGACGACCCCCGGCCCCCGGTGAGCACGCCTCGCGCGCCGAGTTGCTGAGTAACCAAGAGGGAGTGGTATTCGCGACGAGCTTGTCAGAGGGTTAGGGCCAGGCGGGTGCGGAAGGCGTGGATTTCGGCGGAGTGGCCACGCGGCCAACGGCGTTCCCGCCGGTGTGGGGAGGTGTGGGGATGGATCCGGCGGGCCCATGACGGCGAAGTGGGGCCCCGGAACACGGGCGAAAGCGGGGAGCGGGGAGCACGACCGGTACTCCTGAAGCCGGGCAGCTCGCAACGGAAGTTTAGGGTATGCATGCGTCTTTGAACATCATTGCCGCCCGGAGCATCGCTGCCAGAACCCGACCTGAACTCGCCCAGCTCCAGGCTGGCCTATCACCGCCTCACGCGCGATCGACACATGCAACCACGGGATGTGCCCCTATTGGGTGCATACAGCAATGTCGGCCCAAATTTCACTGGCCACCAAGCTGGACACGCAACTCTCCGGTGAATCACCATCAGGTGTGCCCAACTTTGGTACCTATGGTCCTGTTCCTGGGAATCGGGTTGCGTGTCTGGGCAGCCACATTGCAATGACAGCTCGCATTACAAACGGCCATTGGGCCCGATTCCTGCCACGTACAATGTGAAGCTCGACGGCAGCCCCGCCAGATTTCGATGTCCCTTGTTGAAGAAGTCTCCCCGGGGGTCATGCAGATATCCCTCTGACTGCTTGGCATGGTCAGACCCTTGGAGGTTCGAGATCCTTTGCTCGTTCTTATTCTTCTAGTTTCTCGGTTCTCCTTCTCTGAAGCTTTTGTTTGCTTGTCAAGATTTCCAGGTTCATGCGCAGCTCACAGCATCTCCCCCGTCTCACCCGTACCCGCTCGCACAGGTCCGTCTTCACCGAGGAATTCGACTCCCAGCACTCGCTGCCGTGCTTCGACCTCGAGTTAAGCGACATGGCGTCCTCGCCGACTCCCAGAGAAATCCGACGTCTTGCTTCCGACCATGCGTTTGTCCTCGGAGCCCATCCATCGCCGCGGCGGCTCGGGTGGTGGCCGTTCGTGGCAACCCACCTCTCGCTCGTGGCGGCCTTGGGTGCCGGCATCATTTTCGTCGTCGTCGCAATCGTGTACACCAGCGAGATGAGCAAGCAGGTGTTCGAATGCCCGCCATGGGCCAATTCCTGCCGAAAAGCCGACGCCTGGACAATTGAAAATCTGGGCACAGTCCAGGGTATCATCACCATGATCTACCTCATCGGCATGTTTGCTCTGGCATACGTTGCTCTGGGACTATGCGAGACGACAGTCTGGCCGCTCCTTCACATGCAGCCGTTCACCCTCAAAGGGTTGGACGCCTACCTGTCGACAATTCGCGGCTCCGTCATCTCGGCGCCTGGGGCCGCAAGGTCGGTCAGGTCAGCAGCAGCCGGTTTCATCCTCGCAAGTGCACTTGTCGTGACGCTTCTCCCATTTGCTGCACCTCCTTTGGTTGGGCATGCGTACTCTCCAACATCACAGCCTGTCCAGCTCGAGAGCAACTACACCGCTGGCGGCGGCATCGGCGAGCTGTACGCGCAAACCAACCCACCAACGTCAGTCATTGTCGCGCTGCTCGCCAAGTACAACTCCTGGGCGACGAATCCAGCCTCAGAGCCCATGCCGGAGCACCGAGATTGGTATATCGACAGGGAGGCTCTTGGGGAGAGAGGCGACTTCACCGCCAAAGCGGTCAGGCTCCAGACCGCCGTCTCATGCCGCCCACACCAGGTTCAGCAGCTGGCAAAGGACAATCTTTGGTGGAACGCGTTTCTGACCAACATGACACGCACCAATACCAACTCGACCCAGATCGGCGAGAAGAACAGCAGCGCCGAGGTCTGGATCCGTCCAGAGGCACAGCTGACCTTGTGGGCCGACGATTTTGAGTTCATCTCAGACCGGCGCACGAGAACGACCCTCGTCTTCGCCGCGCTCAACGGAGCCATCGACGGGGGCAGCACCACACCCATCGTGCTCGGCAACCTGGCAAGCGTGTCTTCGATAGCCTGCGACGTTGAGATTGAAGCTGTCGACGACATCCTCACCGTTGGTACCAACCCTGTCTCCCAGGCAACCCCGGCGGTTCTCTCCTCCATCGACACCCTCACCCTCAGCTCCGCGGCTCCCCCGCAAACCGGTCTCAACGAGCTGCTCCTCTGGCTTACAGTCGCCCCCCTCCTCGCCAGCACTTCCGTGGACGGGACACAGCCCATGTTCACCAACTCCACCACCACCGGCGTACCCCTCGCCTACACCACGTCCACAACCTCCTCGTCCTTTTCTGCGCCCCCCAACACCAATACATGGACAATCCCCGGCCTTACACACTTCATCCGCCTCACCATCGGCGCCCTCGCCCAATCCACCACCACCTCCTCCTCCTCCCTCTCAACCCCAAACCTGCCAACCCTCAAACTCACAACCACCCTCCCCCTCCGCCGCCTCCCCCGCACCCGCGCCCTCCTCCTCCTCCTCCTGCCCGCGCCCCTCCTCACCCTGACCCTGACCCTCGCCCTGGCGGTCTACACGACCCGCCTGCACGCGGCGCACGCCCTCCCCGTCCTGCGCCGCGCCGACCTGCCCGAGCTGCTCAAGAGCGCGCAGACGGCCCGGCTGCGCGAGGTCGCGGGCACCGACGCGGCCAAGACGTACCTGCCCAGCGAGCTGGGCGGGGTGGCGGTGAGGTACGGCGTGGAAGCCGGGGGGGAGGGGGTTGCTGGGCTGGTTCCGGTTGAGGATGGCGGGTCTGACTCTGGGGAGCGGGGAGGGGGATTGACGGGGTTTGTTGCGGGGGGAGGGAAGGATAAAGAGATGGGGAAGAGGAGGGGGGGTTGTTTGGTGGGGAGGGGGTTTGATGTTTGGAGGGGTTGATTGGTTTGGGAGGTTGGAGGGAGGATGGTGAGGAGGGTTGTAATGTTGTTTTCCTTTAAGGGGTTAGAAGGTTAAATGGAAAGCGGGGCGGGAAACGGCCGCGGTTCAATGGTTTTGGTCACTTCCTGCAGAGAGCGGAGAATACACCTTGGGACTTGGAATGACAGACTTTGGGTTGGGACCGGCGTTCAAGATAGATTGTATCTAGACTTCTTCAAAGCTGTTTCTGCGAATGGTCATTGTGGCTGTGCTTGTACGTCTGGTGTAGTTTTGCCATCCATGGTTGTTTTGGTAATGGATGTCGCAGTGCAAGTTTGGTGGTCTGCTCAAAATTAAGATTGTGGAGCCCCGGGAAAATTCGAGCAGATCACAGATTGCACCCAGCCCTAATAAACACTAAATTTTGGATTTTAAATCAGTGCAAGGTTCTATAGTGTAGCGGTTATCACTCCGGATTCTGAATCAGAACATTCCGGCAACCCCGGTTCGATTCCGGGTAGGACCTTCCTTTTGTCACTTTTTGCCACGCCGACACTTCTTGTACGAATTCCACAGAGCGTCATGTGAGGTGACGAGTTGTTTGTTCATCGCCTCTCACCATCTTACCATCGCGTCTTGCCTTCTTCACACCGTGCCGTCCTCCCAAATCCCCCGGTGCCCAACGCTTGCCGTGTTTGCGACTGCCCTAGGTTCGGCTTCCGACAGAATTTGCGCAAGTTTTATATCTGCCATTCGTTCCATGAGTGGCTTCTGGCTGAAACTCGCTCTGTCGAGCCCGTCTCTCGGCTTCCCACAGAATGCCCTGATCAAATGGCAGGTGATTGGCAAATCACGCTCAGGGCAATCACCGGTTGGTAGGCACAGGCTATCATCTGAAATGGACCAGGGTAATGGGCCCGGTACCTAGTAGGTAGTCAAGCGTCTCTTCGCTAAAGTACAGAAGAGTATCCCCCCCACAACGATCCTCAATAGGTACTCAGACAGTCAAATAACAGGTTTCTATGATTCACTCCCCCAAGGCGATCTCCCGCACTCATGCAGTGTATCCGGAACTACCACAAGCAGGAGTTGATGATGTCGATGACTAGTTAGGTAAGTTAGCTTTCAAGCCGTCCAGATGGGAAGGAGGGCGCAACATACACTCGGGCTTCAAACTGGCCGCGCCAACCAAGAACCCGTCAATATCCTGCGCCTCGGCGAGGTTCCTGCAGTTCTTGCTATTGACGCTGCCGCCGTGGATAATGCGGGTCGCGTCGGCGACGGCCTTGCTGACGTTGGCGCTGAGCCACTTGCGGATGGCCGCGTGCACGTTCTGGGCCTGCTCGACGGGCGCAACCTTGCTGGCGCCGATGGGCTCGTAGGCAATGACCATCTTCAGCCAGTCGTCGGGCGTGAGCGTGGTGGCCAGGGCGGACAGCTGGCGCTCGACGACGGCCACCGTGTTGCCCTTCTCGCGCTCCTCGGGCAGCTCGCCGCAGCACCAGATGACGTTGACGCCGCTGTCGATGGCGAACTTGACCTTGGAGGCGATCACCTCGTCGGTCTCGCCCAGAAGGGTGCGGCGCTCCGTGTGGCCGAGGATCGTCCAGTTGATGCCGCTGTCCTTGAGGTGCGCCACGCTGATTTCGCCGGTGTAGGCGCCGTTGAGCTTGTCGTAGACGTTCTGGGCTGACACGGCGACCGTATCCTGCTTCAGCTCCGAACGGACGAGCTGGAGATAGGGGGCAGGGGGCGCGATCACGACCTCTGGGGCAGACAGACGGGTTAGTATGCCAATTCGGACGCCTCTGGCACATATAGTGTCAACGTACCAACATTGGAGTCCAGCTTGGCTTCGTTCAGTCCCTTGACAATGGTCTTGAGAGACTCCTTGGTCCCGTTCCTGGATGTCGTCATTGGATCAGCTCTCATCTACAACACGGAGGTTTGGAAGGGCGACCAGCACTGTCCAGAGCAAGTCCGACATGTTAACGTCATGTAGCTGTGGGCCCAACTTACATCTTGAAGTTGCCAGTGATGAAGAGTTTGCGCGCCATGATGATCAGTTGGGAACGTAGCGGTGGTAGGCTCAATGTAAAGCTGAAGCGGCTGGGAGGGTGTCCTGTACAGAGTAGTATATGGGATGAATGCAAGTAGAATGAATCTGAGCTTGAACTGGCAAGAAGTTGTGTGACTCGAGAGTGCTGATCTCTTTTGCATTTTGGTCCTGAAACCCGAGCTCTTATAGTTGGAAACCACGAGGCTTGATGCGAGCAGTCCTCTCAAAGCTGCCACTCCATCACAGCTTTTGCCGCTCGCCAACTGCATGAACCAACAATGATGAGACATAGTCAGCTTCTAACAGTATTGCTTTCTTCTAGTACACCTAACCGCCACCGCGTGCGGGAGCTGAAGTCATGATTGGGGTGGCGAGGTTTGAAGCGACGAATGCTCCAAGAGAAAGAGGCCAGAGGCCGGCTGGGTGAGATCGACGGCCCGGATTCGGACCGAAATACAAAACTAATACCTTAAAAGCAAACGCCAGAAGGAGGATCACGTCTTGTTGCTTGTGACGATGGTCTGGGGTCCTGGCTGGTTGGAAACCCATCAGGCAGTGCTTACGTTGCCTTACGCAGTGGCCACCGCACCGCCGGAGTGGACTGTGTCTCAGATCAGCTCCAGGAAAACATGCCTTCTTTTCTGTTCACGCGAGAGGAAACTCCAGGCCCGCAGTCAAGGGCCAATGGAGTTTAATGCACCTCCTTCATCTTGTCGATGTCTCTGGTATTCTGGGGACCTTCTGGCCAGCCTGTTAACGAGATAATGACAGGTCAGTCTAGACTGGAAGTTTTCATGCTCTCGAACGGGCTCTAATAACGCTGGCTATGGGAGAAAGCGGGTGGCAGGGGGTACCTTGCTCCCTCGCACACCAGAGATAAAGGGAACAATGGTTTGATATCAAATGACACCCATGCGCTTGCGTAACACTGCTTAGCTCTGCCAAGCTCTGTCAGGGTCCAGAGAGCTGAGTGTGTTCCTGCTGCGGATATTTTGTACATATCAGCCACACCTTAATCTCCTCGCGGCAGAGAAATTCACGCATGTGATTCAACTCGTGCGCTAATCGTGTAAAGACAGTATCATAACAACCAACTCGTAGCAAGACATCTTCATTTGCCGGATCCGGTGAATTGATTAAGTCGGGAAGATCGGAATTCAGACTCTGAGAGGATCTGGGTGACCATGCCGTCAGCAAGTGGTGGTCTTCTCACAGTGGAGCGTCGGCTTCACACTGGGATCCTTCGCTCCAATTTGCGACCAAACACTGTCAAGGAAAAGGACTGACGTTTTTGTCGGCACTCCTACGTACTCAGATAGTGGCTTTGATGTAAATCTGCTTGCTTCTTCTTCCAGACACCCGGTTCTCGGGTCACTGGTGAGCCTGGGTCGCTTGCCACTCCTGCGAAGGATCAAATCCCTCGTCTTAGATAATACCTATCCGATTGGCTGTCCTTCCAGTTGCGTTAGTATGAACCAACTCTCGCATGTTCATGGCCAAAACACAAAGGCAAAACAAAAACTGATTGATTAGTGGTCTTGCCCCTGCTTAGTTGCAAAATAGGGGTCCCCGGACGTCAGGCACGTCGGAAGCAAACGAGTGGATGGGGTTTTTGCAGTGACACCAGAGCAACGATTTGCTTTTGATGGCTTGCTATTTCTTTCGGAGCATCTTCGAGGAACATACCCATGAAACTGCCCCCGGCAAGTGCTTTGTCCAGAACCTGGAACCCATCCCTCGGGGTAAGAACTAGACGTGTTGCCTGCCGAGGCTGACCCGGCGATCCCGGACTTGTCCGGTCAATGTGATGGGGCCTGGAATTGCCATTGATCCCGCCCAAAAGACCACAACTCCATCTGGTTTTGAGTGGGTGAGCATTTGTACATGTGCTTGCTTTGCCCTTATTCTCTACCTTAGCAACTTGCTTGGCTTAGTCGTACAAAATTGCCGTGAACAACTCCGTTCCGCTGTTTTAATGTAGGAACTTGCATGTGCGATGTCATGCCTGGGTCTTCAACAATGTCCAAACTTGTGGTGGCGTCAGAGGAGGCTGATGCGGCCGCATCCCAGTTCCGAGTGAAGGATCGCAGCCGTACCCATCCCCATTTGTCCAGATCGAAAAAAGCAAACATTATCAAGCGACGCAAGGCTGTACCACGTCCCAAGCGGCAGGTCAAATGTTCTCTGGGGTATGACGCCAGCGGTTGGAGTGCAGATCACCCCCTTATGCGGCACTGCCTGCGTGCTAGCGCCGGGCTGGAGGAGGACGGCCGGGGAGCATTACGGGCGGCACGGTTTAGCATTGGTCAACGTCAGGGCGCGGCTGGGTGGCGTCCATCCCTCGGTGCCAGCCGCGTTGACGTCCAGGTCGCGGCTCGAGGTTGTTCCACATATTGGGATCTGATCCGGGCCCTTCTCGGACAACACCCTAAGAGCACTGATTCGATGGCACGATTCCGCCCCGGAATAGAGAAGTTGAACTCTGCAGTTGAAGAGCACATTCGAATTTGCGCCTGTATTGAGGAATGGACAGACCACGTCCTGCTGCCGGAGGTTGTCCTCTCCTGTGGCAACGGGTAGGCTTGGCATGAACATGGCGACTGCCCGGATCGGGGTTCTCGGTGACAACCCCTTCGAGCGCATGCTGGATGGATTGGTTCCGTATGAAATCTTGACAAACATGACGCAGACGACGCCACCACGCTCTTCACCTGCAGCGTTGTCTAAAACCCTGCATGGCAGGTTTCTCGGCCATCGCTCGCCCGTTCATGCTGTCCAAGTGTCGACGGAATCAGCGACCAAGTCTTTCGTGGCCGTTCTCAGCC